>OV179147.1:2400000-3677500 GCA_921972225.1 Euplexia lucipara | reverse complement strand
AGTTACAAACGATTCGTATCTATTCTATTTCTACAATCGAGAACGCCTGAAATCCCTTTGTTTTGACCACGTGACTTATCACCTTTCGCTAAGTCACGTGGTCTAAACAAAGGGATTTGAGGCGTTCTCGATTGTAGAAAGAGAATAGATACGAATCGTTTGTAACTTGGCTAGGGGGGCTGTTCTCTAAGTTTGGAACACTATGTTTCTTTAGTCTAGTGAACTGCACTCCTCCTGTGCCCCCTAGATATGATGCCAGCTCGTTGACAGGTGTACCTGTATTACACCAGCATTTTAAGTCCTATGTAATAGGGAGCGAACTTATTGCCATCAATCGGGCACAAATCTAGGCTCTGAGCTGCTATTGAGTAATTCAAAAACTCAACAACGACTAGGGGATTGAAACCGGGACCTAGTGCTCGGCAGTAGCTCTTGCGACCACTAGACCAACGAGGCAGTCATGTGACATAGGTTTTATCTGAATGATTTCATAAAGCTGATAATGCTACAAGAATAATTTCTTATAGCATTAGCGGCTTTGCATATTTTTTAGATTTTTCATTAAAATTTTCTTAGTGGCAGCCAAGAGTGTGGAAGACGGCAGTTTAAAACTCTCCTGCCTCGGAAAAAAGGTCAAGCCAATCAAATTGAACTGTGCTTCTTTTTTCTCCGGTTATGTTGGGTTCGGACCATTGGACTAATAATAAGAGTCAGAGAAGAGATAGTGCATATGCCTAACACACACTTGTGCACTATAATGATATGTCTCGCGTTGATGGCTTCAAGTGGCTTGTCTCCGCAAAGGCTGTCCGCAAAACATAGATATATAAATTAAAACATGCATGCTTAGATATTTTTATAATCTATCATTTTTATTTCTTCAAAATAGTTTGATGGTTGAATGTTTACGCTATTTTTTTGTATAGATTCTTATTATATTCCCATTACCTGTCTACATTATCATTAAATAAATTATGCTTAGGTGTCTGCTGGATAATGTTCAACCCAGTTAAATTAATTACCAAGAAGAAAATTAATCATACCACTTAGATGTGTAACGACAAAAAACTTTCTAAAACTTACACAAAAAAAGAATTGTTCCAAATACCCGAAGCTAAACTAAAATAATGAGAACTCAACGTTTGAAAAATGGAAGTTAAAGGCAGGAAAAATTCGCCATTAATTTTCTGCGAATGGCGTTCGGTACCCAAGAAACTTCACCAACTGTTAGAAAAGAGTTACCAAACTTTTTGGAAACTTTTGAAATGTTAGCGAAGAAAAACAATTATCGAATTGGATCTTAACTAATTTTCAGATTCCCGTTGTTTGTCCGGACCCGAAAGTAGAACTCTTTCTAAATTCACGGGTTGGTTCGATTTATTTACACCAAAACAGAAAAATTCTGAATTTAGAATAAGCTTCTATAAATACGTCGTTTTACAGAAACCGTAACAAAACGCAATTAACTAATACTGCCTTTATCAGAAATTCTTTTGCTATCTATGTTGTCATTCCCACACAAAATATTTTTTTAATTTGCTTAAGACTTATTATACAGTCTCAATAGACATTTTAATTTTCTTTCTAAAAGATAATAATTATCTCATTTAAAAAAAGATAAAGTTAAGAATAAAGGTACGGCTATTTTGGTAAATACTCATGTACAGACGCCAGTACATCAAGTTACCTCAATGTGTCAAATTTTCCCAATTGAATACGAACCTTATTCTGTTTGACATCAAGTTGAAAAACGATCAAAGAAATTTGACTCATTGGGGTTACTTGATGTGCTGGCGTCTGTACGATCAGTACTTTACTTTTGATGTGCTACTAAGTAAAAAATCAATCAGTCTATACAATAGCCAAAATAATGAAAGCAATCTCTCAAAAACAGCTCCCGAAAATAATTCAGTATTTGCCTCCCTTATTTAACAATATTCAATCGAGCACTGCCAAATAATTTCCCAGTCAAATAAAAAGAGTTAGTTTAAAGGAGCACTTCGGATCCCGCAACTCGACTCAATTACTTAAATACCCAGCTCAATTCGACTAACGAACCGATGGGAATGTACGCAGTATAGCATAAAAGTTTTTTGGCACGAATAAAAATTCCGTACGGTCGTACTTGGAGTATTGTTCGGGCGAGGAATGCCGCATTTCCTTTCAACTCAGCTTGGAAATATTAAAACTATTCTCAACTCAAGTGGCAGTGGGCCAGTCATCTGTTACGCAGTCAGGACAATAGATGATGCAGGTTAGTGGAGTGGCGACGAAATATGGATTCTTTTAGGTTATGGTTCAGCACATGAGTTAGTTTTCTGTTAAAATAGGAGGTAAAAAACAAAAATATTTTTATCTCTACAAACCAATGTAAAATGTATGACTGAAAAACAGTTCAGTAGTTTTGGATGATTTTTAAGTTAAAGGTGTGTCACAAAGTAACAAGAATTTTAGAAAATCCACCGTAAAATAGAAGATTCGGATCGTGTGTAAAAATATGTTTGCACCCGTGAGGAGCCGGTGCGTCGCCGTCGTTAGTAAAATAAATATATGGTAAGGTATGTGACTGCCAAATTCCAGGAGAAAACAAACAAATAACACAAAAAAGAATCGCTGAACGTGTGACGAAATTTAAAAAAAACCAGACTTACAGTTCTAAACATTTAACAAACCGATATAAAAGTCGCTCAAAAAAAAAGTATAGAACCCATCTTAAATCTGCTCTAGAATACGTGAACTAAGTTGGTGAAGCTTTATTTCCTACAGGACAATGGAAACTGATGGACGAAGAAAACTATTCTGGCAAGGAATTGTTGCAGGTTCGAAACATAGTCAGCAGTCACCCTTATTTATTGTCTTCAACGGCACTGTGGAAAACAATTTTCTCGAAACGCCATGAATAGTTTCATTAGTTGAAACCGGAGCGTAAATTAATTTAAAATTTGTTCTATAGCATGGTAATTACGTTGTTTAATTAATGTACGCAAAGTATGGCGTGGATAAAGTTCAACATTTATTTAGTTCTCTGTTACTTTGGGGTTTTTAAATAGTTTTAACAATACTCAATACTCTATTATTTATTGCATTCTACTATGTAGGCTTAGGTGGTACTTAATCATTTAAAAACAATCATGGACCCTGTCGGGCACAGCAAAAGAGACACAATCGTGTCATATCTTTATCATTACTGTTACTGTTTCTGTTTGTGCAGTGCTATTCTGTAAAAACGCCCCATGAAAATGAAAGCGAATAATAACTGGTATTCCATATTAATGCTTAGCGACCGGATGATAATATTTTTGTAAAGCAGAAGAAAGAAAGAAATTTAGAAAATAATAATTTTGACTGGCCTGTTGGTCTAGTAGTTAGTGGCCCTGACTGCTATACCGGAGAAGGTGGGTTTGATTTTGACCCAGGACAAATTTTTGTGTGATGAGTACAGTCACGAGCAATAATGATATGTATACATTCTCATATTTTCTAAAATATCTTAACTTGTACGATTCAAAAATATGTGTACGATATTTTCTTCTAAATTATCTTAGATATATTATGATAATGTAGAAGAAAATATCGCACACATATTTTAAAATGGTAGAAGTTCAGATATTTTAGTAAATGTAACAATGTAAACATATTATTGCTCGTGACTGTACAACTATTTGTTCTGGGTCTGGGTGTAATTTATCTTTAATATGTATGTATTTAGAAATGTATAAGCATGTTTATCAGCTGTTTAGTACCCATAACACAAGCTCTGCTCAGCTTGGGACTAGATGGTGTTGTGTGAATAGTCGTGGAATATTATAAATTTTGACGACAGAGACGAACTTCAATAATTATTTGCAAATGGGTAGGTATACACCCATTTGCAAATAATTAAAAACTCTCTGGACTTTAAAGTAGACCGGGAAAGCTTAGTAAATTGCATCTAACAAAGAGACACGCAGACCATTACTTCAATTTAATTTTGTGTATTTTTGTACATTTCAAAATCAATGGATTTCAGTAAGGTAGTTAGGTTAGGTAGTTAGGTTAGCTATAGGATAGGTATGGAAAGTTAGGTTAGGTTATATGTATAAACTCGTATGTTGTCGTTCTAATGATATCTAACACAAAATGTTAAAAAAAGACCACATTAGAGACTCGCCAAATAAAAAGTCGTAGACTTAGATCTATTTGTTGTTTGTTTTGTTTGTTTGTTGTTGTTGTTGTCTGTTTGTTTGTTTGTTGTGTTTGTTTTTTTTTTCAACTTGGATCTATTTGTTGTCAACTTATTAAAGCATGTATATCTAATACAATATATAAAATTCTCATGTCACATAGTGTTTGTTGCAAAACTTCAGCAACACGGTTTGACCGATCCTTACCAAGTTTTGTGTGTATATTTAGTAGGTCTGAGAAGAACAAGATGAAAACTAGTAAAAACTAAAACATTGATTCTGAGGCGGAAAGAAGATTTTTGGGACAGCCAGTATGTAATAATGTAGTTTTCCATTAGTGCATGCATCTATATTCATTTAAATGTTAATTTTGAATTGAATTGTAATTTTACATGTTACTTACGGGTAGCCCTTACAAGGTCCATAACTGTTCTTTAGCTAAAAGCCTTTTGTAACACCTATATCCGACATTATAGTATGCAAATACATGAAAATGAATAATATGAATATTGGAGCCTCCTACATCCAAAACTGGCTATTAAGTAAATTTTAATCCTTAATTTTTTTTAATGAATGAACGAATGAATGTGTTTCTTTTTGTCTTTGTATATTACTAACATACATAGTTTGTAAGTAGGTATATTGTTACTAACACTGTGAGTATTGTCAAATACAATACAATACCAGCCTGTTACTGTCCCACTGCAGGGCCTCATACTGAAAAGGAACCAGCATTGATCACCACGCTTTTTCAAGGTGGATTGGCGATATCAAACTTATATTAACTACAAGTCCAGGATTCCTCACGATGTTTTCCTTCACCGATATCAGCAATGTCTAAGATATTCTTAGAAAGAACATATCAATTAAAAAAGTTAGTCACATTGGTATGTCCAGATTTAAACCATAACCTCGTGCATTGCATGAGATGTAAGCGCCTTAAACTCTCGCCATCACGACTTTGAGTCTTGTAACTTGAACTAAATGAAAAACATTATTACTACCCATTATTATTAAATCTTAGCATCAGCCATTATAAATACAAAAAAAAATGATTATCGTAATAATTAATCACCATCTGAAAATGATGAAATTATCCACATATACAGTGAAAACCGCGACGTTTCTGAACACATAAATATTCAACAAGGCAGGTTGGAGTAACAGTTTCAGTGGTTCTGCGCCAGAAGGTCATATTTTATTCCAGCTTTCCAGTAGGTACTTGTTAGTCGAGCTGACGTTTACGTTGTATTCATATTTTAAATGTACTTACTCCAAAGTATTGATATTGAGGACACTTTTTTTTGGTGGTTACAAGCCTCGTTTAGTATTTTGAAATAAGAGATGTTTGTAAGTATATTGTTCACTTTTAGAGTGCGTCAGTTTTTAATCGTGATAGGGGGCTTTTTGTTACTTGTTTAATTATGTTCAATTTAGGTTTAGTTTTAAACTGTTATGTTCCTGTGCGTGTCCCCAATAAAAACTTTTTCTTTTCTTTTCAATTTGAAAACAAAACATAGGCACTTATTAAGAAAAAGAAAATTTGTTTTTTGGGGAGGAATCGAACAGTTTAAAACTACTACTACTAGAACAACAAGCCAGTCAATACTGGCCTGTTGTTCTAGTGGTAAGTGGCCCTGACTGCTATGCCGAAGTTCGTTGGTTCAATTCCTACCCAAGAGAAATATTTATTTGATGGCCACGATCATTTTTTCTGCGTCGGAGTGTAATTTATCAATACTATGTAAGTACTAGCACACTGAGTATCATGTTACCCAGTTACTGGGTTGTGGAGGTCAGACAGGCAGTCGCTCCATGTAAAACACTGGTATTCAGCTGCATCCGGTTAAACTGGAAGCCGACCCCAACATAGTTGGGAAAAGGCTAGGCAGATGATGTAAGTACTAGCACACGTCGCTCAGTTTCACCCGCGTAGGTCCCGTTCCCGTGGGAATACGGAAATAAAAAGCCTATGTGTTAATCCAGGGTGTTAGCTAACTCCATACCAAATGTTATTAAAATCCTTTGTGTAGTTTGTATGTGAAAGAGTAACAAACATCCTCACAAACTTTTACGTTTATAATATAAAAAGTAGGATTAGTAGGATTTAGAAATAAACTAGTATGTATTAACTATTGTCGTTTTCATAGCACAAGCTCTGCTTTGTTTGGGGCTTTTTTTTTTTTTTTTTTTTTTATTACTGATAGGCACGCGTTTGACCACTATCTCACCTGATGGTAAGCGATGATGTGGTCGACGATGAAGCACGCCTGCCTAGAAGCAACCTGTTCACTCTTGACTTGAAGACCCCTAGGTTGTAGCTATCAGGAAACACCGACACCGGCAGGGAATTCCACTCTTTGGCTGTTCGCACAATGAATGTGTTTCCATAACGTTTAGTACGTATGGTTGGGATATCTACCATGTACCGGTGGCGCAGTGCTGAACGCCTGGTGGTCCGATGATGGAAAGGGCTTGGTGGAATTAATTCGTGCAATTCCGATGCACACTCTCCGAAATATAACCGATAGAAAACCGACAGGCTAGCAACTCGGCGTCGATGCTCAAGACTTTGAAGTTTTGACACAACGAGTGCATCATTGCCGATGATCTTCTTGGCTCGTTTCTCAATAGACTCAAGCGCATCAAGCTGGTATTTGGCGGATCCGTCCCAAAGATGAGAGCAGTACTCCATACACGACCGAACTTGCGCTTGATAGAGGTTGAGCAGCTGTTCCGGCGTGAAGTAACGTCTCACCTTTGCTAAGATACCTAACTTTTTTGCAGCTATTTGAGCCTTTGCCTCGATGTAAGAGCTAAAATTGAGAGTGGATGACAACGTTACACCAAGAAGATCAAGATGGTCGGTTATCGGCACGGTTACACCTCGGAAAGATGGAGCCGGGTGGAATAGGCTCCGCTTGGCGGAAAACAGACACGCCTGGGTTTTCGCAGCATTGAACTTGACCAAGTTGGCATCACCCCACTCGGCGATTGCCTTCAAGGACAAGTTCAAGCGCTCGACCATAGCTTCTCGGAGAGACTGGATCTGTGACCCACTAGCCCGTGCGTCAGACATGTAGCTCTCGACAACAGTGCTGTCGTCTGCATACCCAAAGGTACCGGGCTTAAGCAGTTCATTAATATGCAGCAAGAATAATGTTGCCGAGAGTACCGACCCCTGAGGGACCCCGGCATTGATGTCTAACTGACCGGATGAGCAGCCATCAATTACAACTCGGATGGACCGACCACTCAGGAAGTCAGCAATCCAGTCACATAGACCAGTGGGCAGACCGAAAGAAGGAAGCTTACCAATGAGACTTTTGTGCCAGACCCTGTCAAAAGCCTTCGAGATATCGAGGGAGACGGCAAGCGCTTCCCCATGCTTCTCGATGGCCTTACTCCAGATGTGAATGGCATACGCTAGAAGATCCCCTGTAGACCGATTTCGACGAAAGCCGTATTGCCGATCACTGAGGATGTCATTAGCTTCTAGGTATGCCAGGAGCTTAGTGTTAAGCACCCGTTCCATACTCTTACAGAGGATGGACGTTACAGAGATGGGTCTGTAGTTAGCCGGGTCAGCTCGACTGCCCTTCTTGGGCACGGGCTGCACGTTAGCTTGCTTCCAATCAATCGGCACTTTTCCAGTCACATACGAGAGACGAAATAGGCGTGTCAAGATCGGAGACAATTCAGGCGCACAAGTTCTAAGAACAATTGCCGGTATCCCGTCAGGGCCACTAGCTTTATTCACGTCAAGGTTGCGCAGTACCCTGCGGACGTCCTTCTGATGGATGCGAATATCCGACATACTCGTCTCGCATCCATCAAGAGATGCAGGGGGCCGCGCGTCCCCAGAATCCAGACGCGAAGATTCCGCAAAAAGAGAAGCAAATAAGTTCGCTTTCTCTTCAGCGGTGTGAGCCAGCGACCCATCGGGTTTCAGCAGTGGTGGTAGTGAAGGGCGGCAGAAGTTTGATTCAACCGACTTAGCCAGGGACCAAAATGCTCTACTACCAGCAGGGTGAGAAGCTAATTTGTTCCCAATTCGGCTGATGTGGTCAAACCGAGACCTCTGCAACACCTTTTTGCAAGACTTGGCAGCCCTGTTAAAGGCTTTCTTCTTCTGACTAACGTCATTTGCTTTACGCATGCGAGCATCAACCCAAGCTCTGTATGCCGCGTGTTTAAGCGCCTCAGCGCGGTTACACTCGGCCCCAAACCATGGTCGAGCTGCGCCTGACGTTGCTACATCAGAGAACGGAATGAAGTATTCCATCCCCTGCCGCAACACTTCCGTAATGGCAGCTGCGCACGAGGAAGCGTCATCCGAAGAAAAGCAAGTAGGCTGCCAAGGATAACATGAGAAGAAAGATCGCATGCCATCCCAGTCTGCTGACCTGTATCGCCAAACCCGCCGGGTGCCTTTTGGGCTGGGATCGGGCGGGGAGTAAACGGACACAGACTTCACCAGACAGTGGTCGGAACTACCTAAAGGTGAAGATATCGACACCGAGTAGTGGTCTGGATCTGTTGTCAGCAGAAGGTCCAAGCAATTGGCTGTGTGCGACTCAACGTCCGGCACCCTTGTTGCCCCCCGGACCAGCTGGGTGAGATTTAACGCTAGCGCTAGCTTACGCGTCTCTCGTCCAGCATGATCTGTGCACTGGTACGGGAAAAGCCACTCTTGATGGTGGGCGTTAAAGTCCCCCAGTAACACCAATTGGGCAGAAGGGAACCGCAGCTGAGCCGCATCCGCCGCTTCACTAAGATGCTCTGCGAGCCTGGTTGTCTCCTGATCTCCGCTGTGCGAACGGTAGACACAGGCGTAGATAATTTTATCCAGGCCTGTGTCCACCAAAACCCAAAGCGTTGAGTACCTGGAGTCCTCAAGGTTCCGTAGACGCTGATAGCAGATGTCGTCCCGGGCGTACATGCATACACCCGCTCGTGGTTTGAAGTTGTGCTCCAAGGTAAACCCTGGGTAAGATAGGTACGACACGTCAGACGGACTTCTGATCTGCGTCTCCGAAAGGAAAAAAAGTGCTGGTTTCTCAGTCTCCAGATGGTGGTGGACTGCGACGACATTTGAGTGCAGACCTCGAATGTTGGTAAGGTGCACTTTGAGAGAGAGGGAGTGCTGCCGCTGTTCAGCTTTTTTCTTTTTATTCCTTTTCATAATTAGTTGAACGAAGGTTGGAAAGGAGAAGGAAGTGAAATGAGGTTCTACGCTGCTAACCTTCAGTCACGCACTCAAAGAACGACATCATTGGGGGACTAGCCTGGAGACTGCGGGGACGCCCGAGCCCCCCCGGGAATGTCCATCGGGCCCTCTCATCTGGCCGCCAACCAGCACGATGGTGCATTCCGGGATTTTTCGACAGTTGGTGGGGCAGCCTTTCATATGTGGCAAGCATACTACTTGGGCCCCCTACTACCTGCGGTCGGCCAGCGGCGCACCGTGCCTCGGATCCCGCTACCCTCCGCGACTAGTCTCCCGATACGTCCAAATCAGCGCGAGTCAGCTTAGTCTGCCTGCGTTGGAACAGCTGTTTCGACCCAGCTCCTTTGTGTTGGCTACACTGAGCATCATACCGGAACACGGCTAGGCCGCTTGGCGGTAAGTCTTTGCCCAGTGGGTGGTGACAAGCCATCGGTCGGAACCTACCACCAGTTAGTGTCACCCGTTTAGCACCACCCGGGGGCCACGTGTAGGGACTAGCAATCGGTATTCTCCTACGGACGCGGGTGACCCAGCCCCCATAGGGGCTACATGACGTCGTGTACAAGTTGTGCAATATTTATTTAAATTAATTCTATTTAAGTTCGAAGAAGTCGTTGTTTAATACTTAGGTATTCCAGTTTAGCGACACTGGTCGAAAATAAATCTAGAATATCTACATTCTCACAAATATAGTTGTAAAATCTATATCTAGAAACATGAAGACCCACCCTTTACTAGAAATGTAGAATCCAGACTAACGAGTCCTGTTTCAGTTTAGCGGCTGCAACTGTAATTTAAGTATTGGAGCGTTGGGCCGTGTTCCTGACCCTTTTAATTAGTTTAAGTGATCGGGAACCGTGTAAAGACCGGGTAGAAGCCTTGTCAGCAGCGGAACATTTAGGACGTAGATGACATCAGAAAAGTAGGTAGGTAAGTTCGGATTGTAGTAGTACGTTGTGGATGAATGACTGTCGCGGTAGGGAAAAGATATAATTCTTTATTCCATCATTCAATTTAATTCAATCTTAATTTAATCAAGAACTTCTTGTATTATTCAATGTTTTTTAAAAATATAAGAAGTTCTTGATCCAATTCTGATTTCTTAATTTTTTTTTAGAAACCAATCAAAAGTTAAGGATTGATATAAAATTGACTGCTAGAAAAGCAATAACTCTGCTTGGTGAGGCGGGATTATAAGAAATAAAATCAGAAAATAATACGCAACGGATTGGCTGGTACCAGGCGCGCAAACTATAAAAGAGCAAACGTCTACATTGAGACATATTTGATTTCTGAATTTAAAATCGTCACCGCCCGGCCAGAGGCTCAGTCGCTACAATAATATGAATATAAGATCCCCTATACCGCATTGCGACGGCTCAGTTATTCGCCCGCACCTGTTCACGTTATGCTAATGTTGTGATGCATGTGGGGAACTGCAGCGGTGAAGGACAAGAAAGTATTCCATTCAGGAGTTCCAAAGTTAACGACTGGAAGGGACTGCGTTGACAACATTTTCTTTTGTTCTTTCATCTGGCGTTGCGCCAATGGTTTGTATTAAAACTTCTATGAGGATCCATTCATGTATTTACTTGTTTAGTTGTGAAGCTGTTACCATAAAAAGAAAAGCCTCATGTACGTCTATATAATTGTGTATATGAATTGTCTTTCTCTTTAAAGTGTCTAATGGTAGCTATAGCTTTTTGTTTGTTTTGTTTACAGTTTTTTTAGTCTCTATTTTTGTTTTCGCAAATAGCAATGTATTTATCTTCCAGAAAAATCTTCTATTTGTTCAGTTTGTTATTTCTGTCTGCACCTGTTTCCTCTTCTAACTTATGGCACATAACTGATGCAACGTCAAGGCGACGTAAGAAAATATTCTTATTCAAAAGTCGACGTCAACCCGTGACCAGTATATAATAAGATTCAATTTTCACTTTGGGCATTATGTAAGAAAAGTTGAGTTATATTTACTCTTCCAGACTGCTTTACACAATTTTTGCTACAATATTGGCAAGATTAAGATATATTATGAGATGATTTTTCTTTTTTCATTATTTCAGACTAGCAGACGTCACGCGATTTCACCCGCATAGTTCCCCTTTCCGTGACAATACAGGGATAAAAGTAGTCTATGTCACCTGGGGATAGTGTAGCTTTCCAACAGTTAAAGAAGTTTTCAAATTAGTCCAGTAGTTAACAAGCCTATTTAATGCTAAAAAACAAACAAACATTCAAATCTATCCTCTTTATAATATATTATTATGAATATTTTTAACGAAGTAATCAGGTTAAGGTAAGCGTATGATTGCCTCGTTGATTTAATGGTTGCAAATGCTACTACTGAGTGTACTTCCCAAGTGGGCAGAGGTGTTAATAAGTTTCACAATCTGGAGTTTCTCAGTCCAGACTCTGGATTTGTTCCCGGTTAGTAACAATTGGCACATCCCTCTATTACGTGGAACTTAAACAAAGCTCAAACTAGGTACACTTCAGGTGGTTAACCTTTCGAGGAATATAGGAGCAATGACTGACTAATGTTTGACCTTAAGAATGAAACAGCACAAAATTTACTTAGAACTACAGTTATGACTAGTAACAAAATAAGCAAAAGCGACCTCCGGTATGAAAAATCTGTCCTTCCAGGTGTTTAATACATGGATAAAAAAACAAATGTTGTAAATAAAAACCAAAATACACAGAAATGTGTTTTCTTGGGACGAAGGATTTATCTACTCATCTGTTTAAACTTATGAGTTTACGTATTACCCCATCCCAGAAACGTTAATCTGGTATTTTTTTTATAGGCAGCTCGCACTTGCGGGTTTTTATCGGGAGACAGTTTGATCATTCTGGAATGTGTTTGGATTATAATGGCAGTGCACGCATCTTACGATTACTAACTCCATACTGAATTGCAGAAAAAAACAGCTTTAGCCTGATTAAAAATCACAACTCACTTTTAACCTTTCAATCGTGTCAATTAGAGACACAATAGAAAGACAATGACAGCGTGTACACCGGTGTCTTCATGAGGTTTAATGAATTAAACAGTAGATTAGATAACAAAACGTATCACAGTTCCTTATTTTCACTTCAAAATCTGTTATTCTTTCACTCATCAATTTCCACCTGTCAAATACATAAAAACAGTACAGAAATATATTCAATCTATACTGGAGCGAAGGGACAAAACAAAGGGTCCCTGGGAGACAAATTACTGTCGCAAAGAGATAGGATTTGTGTAAACCTCAGAATCTATCAGGAAACCGTCTAAGAATACCCCATATTCTGAAGCCATATGAAAATGGGTGAGTCTGGGCGCACGGGGAAATTTATGCCCGTTTCTTATGTAGTGGCGTACCTGAAAAACGGGCTTGGCGGGGATTTTTGCAGTATTTGTGTCCATTGGGATGCGAAAGGAAATATTTGTGGGGATATAGGAAAAAAGAATAGGTAAGTGATTGGTGAATTTAAACAGTGGAATTTATGTGTTTTGTAATAATTGGATTCGCTTTTTTTTAATAAAAAAGGCAGCTTAGCAGCAGTATGCATGTTGAATAGTAGGTGAAGGAAAGATACATTTTAATTATTTGAAAAGTTAACAAAATTTTATATCAGCTAAACAACATTAACACCCAAATGTTATCTAAGAAAATGCCTAACGGTACCCCTTTTTTACAGATTTTAACTTACGTATAGTTTTATTAATATAAATAAAATAACGTCTCATGTATGTGTACTTTATTATTTCGCCACACGCCCAAAATAAACGAAATGTCCAAAATTATATCATTGTGTGTTTGACTGAGAGATTTCTCAAAGCTCGATAGATGGCGTTGTACTTTTCCAATTGTTTCCTTTTTAGTCTCGCTATCGTGGTTTTCCGCAAGTTTAATATAATGAATCGTGTTCAGATGAATCGGTAAAACCATTGTTTTATTTGGTTTGTTGGGCAGTTGTCGGCAAGTTAGTAGAAATAAGATAAACTTTTCTATTAACCTGAATAATAATCTTTAAATGATTTCTGTAAATAGGTTTAAACAAACACTTTTACATGTAATAGTCATAGTACTTTATTGATAAGGGATTCCTGCAAGTCGTATACAGATTAGAAAGTGGGGTCAGTGTTTCACTATCTGACTACTCTGAGAAGAAACACCGAAAGAAACTCAGAGGTCACAGTTTCTTACAGTCCAGATCTTGGTCAAAAATAATAATTGAGGGGGGTTTAGAAACAGTAATAGAGCACGAATCCAAAAAAAAAGTCTGTCTGTTTGTCTGTTTGTCTGTTTGTCTGTTTGTTTGCACACGCTAATCTTCGGAACTACTGGACGGATTTGAATGATTTTTTTTTTGTTGTATAGATATTAAGTCTGGTCTACACATAGGCTATAATTTATCTTGGAAACTGGAACTCCTGATGCAGAACCGCAACAGACCAGCTAAACTATAGGCGATACAAAAATGGTCCCATAGCAAAAATTGTTTGACGTGATGAGCATTTTCTGCTGAGAGAATAAATTTGAGGATCCGGAACACCTGATGCAGAACCGCAACAGACCAGCTAAACTATAGGCGATACAAAAATGGTCCCATAGCAAAAATTGTTCCACGTGATGAGCATTTTCTGCTGAGAGAATAAATTTGAAGATCCGGAACACCTGATGCAGAACCGCAACAGACCAGCTAAACTATAGCAGATATAAAAATGGTCCCATAGCAAAAATTGTTCCACGTGATGAGCATTTTCTGCTGAGAGAATAAATTTGAAGATCCGGAACACCTGATGCAGAACCGCAACAGACCATCTAAACTATAGGAGATACAAAAATGGTACCATAGCAAAAATTGTTCCACGTTATGAGCATTTTCTGCTGAGAGAATAAATTTGAAGATCCGGAACACCTGATGTGGAACTTCAAGAGCCCAGCTACACTATAACATATATTGGAATGACGTCTTAGCAAGAGTTGTTCAGTCTTATGAGCACTCGCTGTTGACGTATAAAAATCGAAGATCTGGAACACCTGTTGTAGAACTCCAAGAGCCCAGCTACACCATAACTCAAATAGGAATGACGTCTTAGCAAAAGTTGTTCGGTCTGATAGGCATTTCCTGTTGACTTATAAAAATCGAAGATCAGAAACATTTGATATAGAAATTAAAACTATCACTAATTTCATTGCATAATTATAAAATAACATAAGTAGGAGGTACTACGCGGTGAAGGCGGGAACAGTTCAGGACTGATTTTCGATGACGATGGTATATCGTTGAAAATTAGACTCTACTGGCTAAAACTCTCATTTCTTTTATGGTATGCCTTCGGGCTTATGTTATTTGAGTGTTTAATTTCCTTTTCCATTTATCTTCGTTACACGGTAGCTTACCCGGTAACGCAGGGTAGCAGCCACTTAGATTTTAATTGATCAGGTATCATCACAATAAAACTATAACCATGCCTAGAAAGAGGTCAAATTTTTCCCAATGTTCCAAAGGTGCTAAATGATTAAAGACCATAAGATCCCAACAATCTACCGAAGAGCGTTAGGAGAGACTTGATGCTGTTCGAGAACATGAGGCTGCAACTCGCTCCGTGGAAACTTCTTGGGATCGCGAAGCACGCCTGCATTCTCAGCGTATTTACGTGCGCGACTGACCGCTGATTGTGAACATCATGCACTGTCTCGCGAGTTGGAGACGTTCACGGAAAAAGCATGACGCTTGAGTTTTCAGGGTATATACGCATCGACTTTAGAGATAAGTGGGGGAAGGAGATGCGCGACTGACCGCTGATCGTGAACGTCACGCAACAAATTATAGGCTATAATTTATTTTGGAAAATGGAACACCTAAAGTGAAAGAGATATAAAAATGGTGCCATTGCAAAAACTATTCCACGTGAAGAGTGTTTTCTGCTGTGAGACTAAATTTGAAGATCTGGAGCACCTGTAGGGGAACTCCAAAGCCCAGAGACAATATAACATATACATAATAGAAATGGCGTCTTAGCAAAAGTTGTTAAGTCTGATGGCATTTCCGGTTGACCAACAAAAATAAAAAATCTGGAACATCTTGAATCGTCTCGCGCATCCCATTGATTTCCCGTCCCCGGGCTTATAGAATTCGACATCAGATGTTTCAGATCTTCGATTTTGACGACCCCGTTGTCGCTGGCATAAGCAACAGGATCCGCGTACGAAGTCGCGGGCAGAAGCTAGTATTCAATAAATGGGTTATTGAACACTGAAATATTTTTTATGATTAGACCAGTATGTTCCTCAGAAGCGCGTTCGAGCAAACAAACTCTTTAGCTTTATAATATTAGTATGGACTAGGCAACACGGACCTGACAGACGTTGTCCTGTTTCAACATTGGTTTCGAACTCGATCGCAACGCCACCTACCGGGTCCAATTGTGAATCTGAACTATCTAGGGCCCAACACAATTACAACAGAAAAAGAGTTATCTAATTTGGTGCAGTCGTTCGGAAGTTATGCGCGTACACATATTTCGGCGATTCATATTGCATTTATATTTATAAGCATAACTAAATGTGTGTACAAACTAAATACATGATTTTTCTGATTGGTAAAGTTTCAATTATATATCACATGTATCAATTAAATATCCAAGATAAAACAAAAAACAATTTTTTCTAATTTCAATGTAATTTTAAGCTAGATTGGAAACGATTTTTATTTTTGCGTCTATGCAATAAATCTAGAAAAGTTTATCATCGAAGTTTCAGTCGCTAATAATATTTAGTTTCGTTACTATTCATCATTTTCATTGCACCCAATTCCAAGTACAAATAGAAAAATAGACTAAAAGCATCAAAATAGACTACCTTATGTCCGACTGATGGATGCTATCCCTGATCTTAAAGTCTGGATTTCAATGTTCTGTTTAGACAAAGTGTTATTGAGATTTTCTCTCTTCAGTGTCCTAGTGGATGTATACCCGGTTAATGGCATTAGGCCCTTTATTATAATGAGACTTAGCAGAACAGAAACAATAAGAGTACTATAGGTACACTCCACCTAACTCTTGGCAGAATAAACTGTGATGCTAACCTCTGCCTACAAAGAAAATCTACATTCAAAACGGCCTACAAAAAACAACTCTAAAAATAATCCCATTTACTCTACCAAGCACATACAATGTCAGTCTCCATATCTACGTTGATTTATTTGAGCGGCCCATTAAACGCGATTTAACTGAAAAAGCCTGGTTTTAAACTGAGCTGCTACGGATTGCAATCAATCGGGCCAATGAAAACATTTGCAAGCACACTGATATTCACTATCGGCATGCTTCATTCTGAATACGGTTTTTTAGTGATGCGTATCGAAAATTGTCAAAAATGAAGCATGCAAAATGGTTGTCTTTGTCAGTAACTTATTAAAAAACATCTAATGGTGATGTTCTTGAAATTTGAAAATTTATATTTTTAAACTACTCGGCAAACTTTGTTCAGCTTTAAAATCAATTTATGTTGTGTTTTGACGTTCAAAAGTGACTTATAACGGCCTAATTGAAATAAATGGTTTGATTTTGTTACCGTCTTGTTTTATTTAAGCTTGAGACTGTGAATTTGTCACCTGATAATGGACTGGAAAAACATTTTGTCACCTGTAAAGGCATCCAAGATGGCGATGCATTTGAAAAAATCTATAAGAAGATGAGTTTTCTTCAAAACATAATTTCTTGAATATGGCATTGTTTTTGACAGACACAAGATAGCCTATGTTCATCTTCAGGGCTTGATCTATCTGCTTACCAAATTTTATAACGATCCGTTAGAGTTATTTTCTCATTTAAAATATCAGAAATAATAAATTTTACCTAAATTCTTTACATTAAGGCTGGTAAAATTATTTTAAAACATGGTCTTAAATAGGTTATTTTACCAGCCATTTACGTAAAGAATCTAGGTAAAATTATTTCTGATATTTGGTACTATTATTTGTAGATATTTTGTGCATTCTTGGTTTTAGGAGAATTTAAATGCAAAATAACTAGCTCATATGGGAGGAATTTATAACTAAGCACACTGTTTTTATCTTATGATAGGAAACTTACCAAAAGTATCGGGGACCATTAAAATCAATCCATGATTTCAGAGATATTGGGCTCCGATACTAAACATAACCGGTATTGAATTAATATCATCTGTTTGCGAATATATAATTAACTAAAAATTCATACTAACTAAAAACAAAATTTTAGCATTTAGGTAGTTTTCCAAACTATTTTTTTTTATCTAGGGTTGAAAATCTTTATAAATGAGAAGACTATCAGTCTTGCTGACTTAAAAATGTAGATTTACGTGGGATCAAATGTTTTGGATGAATTTAAATTAAATATCATCAATTAAAATAAAATGTGTGCCAGTAGCCTACTACATATTTTTCTAGGTTTCGATTCGCACGCCAATAAATTAACTTAGTGCGAATCACCTACAGAAAAAATTAGATTATTCAAAAGAGTCAATTTGCACGTTTTGTGCGAGTTCAATTCGTGCGAATCGTCCAATAAGCCAAAATTAGTGCTTTACCACCAACAAACCTCTCTACAATTTCACACTTCACTTGAGTAAACATGAGCCCATACGATCAAAATTACGTACATTCACGAGCAAAATAACGTTACACTAACGCAATATTCTAAAGCGATTTTCTTCAAAAGTATTGTATGAATTTTTATTGTGTTACAAATATCATTTATAGTCAAACGATGCTCAAAAAAAATTGAAGTTTTCTTAAAGTTGCAACCGTTATTTTACGAGAAAATCAATTTGGAAGTTTACGCAAGTGTAAGGAATTTATGCTTATGACTGTACACCACTGTTAATTAAATTGAGGCCTCATAATAAACCCTATTAAGTAACGCTTTTATGCTATCTAAGGGCTTTACCGTGTATGCCTCGAACTTGTCGTGAAAACTATGTTATAGGTGTCTTCACTTAGTTGCACAAGTATTAGTGTATGTATATTAGTTTGACATTATATAAAGTGGTGGATCTCATGTTGTAACTATGTATATTATGTTCTATGTTATGTATTCTTGAGGGTAACTTGTCGTTTACTTATTGGTATTTTTACAAATAGTGAAATTTCGTGATTCTTAGTGATATCCTAGTTAAATGGTATGAGCGTCGGATTGCCAAATCATGAGTCTCGAGTTCGATCCCAAGGCGCGTACCTCTGAGTTTCCGGACTCATGTGCGTATTGTATAGTTTTCCTTCACTTGCTTCAAAAACAGTGAAGAAAAACATCGTAAAGATACCGGCGGCATGCCTGAGAGATATTTCTCGCGGACATGTGATGCCAAGTCAGAAGCTCATGGGTGGCATTAACCTGACAATTTCTACTCCTTCTTCTTATCGTGTGGTTGTGAACAACTGACACCAGTGCCCTAAGTGCGAGTTGTTTTTATGCTAACGCGATCGAAACGTTCACCACGTTTGGCTCTCTGATTGTTCAAAAGCTTAGAGCGGGCCAATCGGAGCGCCAAACGTCATGAACGTGTCGATCGCGTTAACGTAAAACAAATTCGCACTAGGCACTCTGGTTGTTCACAACCACACGATAAGAAGAAGGAGTAGAAATTGTGACCAACTGTAACCTTACGTTTACAAAATATACACGACGACGTCGTGGGCAGCAGCTAGTTGACAATAAAGGTACTTAACACCTAAATATTTTTTAATCTATAAAAACAACCTACTTCATAAAAAAAACTTTAAAAGTTAAAGACACACACACTCACACCACAGTGGCCACAAAAAACCGTAACCATGGTTGTCACTAAAGTTATAATTTTCATTTGATTTTATAAATGTGCGACGCACAAACTGACTAGCCAAAATCTATTTCCAGAAAATGAACAAGACCTTGACATAAAGTTTTCTTCATATATTCCTTGTACTGTTCCAGTTTTAAACAACACAGCATAAACTTCCATAGATAGATTATTTTACTACACAAAAGCATACACGCAACTAACTTTAGAATTGTTTATGCATATCGCGAACTAGGGGCCACCATTTTGCGTTTATGTAGAAATTCAAGATGGCGCTGACGGACCGTCACGCAATGAATGGAGTCAAACGTCAATAGCTCATTTTCTTACCTTCTCTATAACAGTTGTGACTTGTTGTTTCTACGTTTATTTTAACGCTAATATTAATAAAGAAAATCACTGGAAGAAAATATACCGTAAATACACATTTTTGAACGCTGTATTTTATTTACATTTTTTGGTGCTAAGTAAACTAAGTTTTCCTTATTTAATTAAAGTAACTCTGATTTATTTTCGACTTAAGAGTCGTTTGAATGGGCATCAAGCTTATAAGTATTATTAAGTAAATATTTTTATTTAACTCTTGTGCACGAGAAAATGCTTTTACCCTGCAGTAGATTATTAACAATCCGGTATAAATAATTATATGATAAGGTTCAAATTATGTTAGCAAATCTTGTCTCGGAGTAGGTTTTCACAAATTTCAGTAAACACAATAGAATTTGACATTTGAATATCAAATCAAAGACATGATCACTAATGACTAAGCGAGAAGCTAGTGAGGCATCGCTTACAAATTGACGGCAACAAAAAAACTTTTTTGCAAAAAATAAAACCGACTTCAAAAAAAACACTAAACGGTGTAAAATAACTCTAAATTCGAAAATCTGTGGCTTTGGTGGGTTTGTCTTACTCATAAAGGGCCACCGACTTCCGAATTTAGAGTTATTTTACACCGTTTAGTGTTTTTTCTGAAGTCGGTTTTATTTTTTGCAAAAAAGTTTTTTATTTTTCCATTTTTAGTTGTTACCATAAAAATATTTGCCATGAATTTATTTTATATTGTTAATTGTTAACAATACATGTCATCATAATAGGGTTTTCCACTAATCCCTAATAAATTAAAATTAACATACCTAACTGACGAAATCTAGGTATATTGTACCCTCCTCTGCGTACCCCTCAGAGCATACAGGCGTGATGATACGTCATTATGTTGTATAAACAATAATCATCCAAGCGATTCCAGCAATCACGACAGATTTGCTGTTTATTTTTGAAGAGTTCCGTTGTATATCTCCGAAGATCAGCACCAGATCTTCACCAAATTAAAATGGGACCACCTCAGGAGTCTACTCTTTCAAATAAAAAAAGAATTTTGAGAATCGGTCTACAAATGGCGGAGAAATCAGGTAACATACATAAAAAAAAAAAAAAAAAAAAAAAAAAAAAAAAAATACATACACACGAACATAGAACCTCCTCCTTTTTTGAAAGTCGGTTAAAAAGGTCATAAACTAATTGCCAATTTTAACGAACATAACTTTTGATTACAGACGCTTTGAAACCCGCCCTTACTGTGTCAAACTCCCGTGGCCTTGTAACTCGTATGATAAACTGCATGCTAATGTAACCCAAGCTATGGAGTGATGAATGAACGTAATTTGATCAAATAGTTCTGAACTTTCGTAGGTTAATATAAAAGTTGGCGGATTAGAATACAATCTAGTGGTGTTGTTTTTGAATTATTTTGGAATTAAAAATAACGGTCATAAATAAGTATTCGAGCTATGCTGTATATTGATTCTAACTAAGTCATTACATGTAATTGATTTAGTGGTATGATGTTTAGTGGATTATGCGATAAGTGTAAATATTTAGTTAAGTCAATATGAAAGGCTACAATAAGGCTGACAAATCTCTCGATGATAGTCCTAAATTAAACACATAAATAAAATAACGTATCCTGCTTACTGCACAGTGAAACGTTGCCCTTTGTTTATTCCAACATTATTTGAACAGTACAACCTTTATAGGTCGTCTACTCAGTCAACATAGCATTACAATACATATAAACAATACAACATTTTTACTGTTGAAAAATATGGCATTTTAATGATTTTTCTATTTACATAGCATATTCGCCAAATGATACGCAATAATTCTCCCAAATCATCAAGATCTTACACTAACTTCGTATTGAGTTCATCTTTACATTATGTAGCTATCGTATTCGAGTTCAAGGGTATTGTGCTAACAATATTGCTGAAAACTTTGGCAGCAAACGAGTCGGAAGCGAGATTATCCTTTGTACGCGTGAGTAGATGGGTACATATGTAGGTATAATATCGATGCGTAATTGAAGACATACGGGGAAGTTTCTGGAGTTGCTTTGAAAGTAATTCGCATTTGTTTCAATTTTATTGTATATAGGTACATAGATGCAGTTGTAGTCGAGTGGTTAATGGTCGTGACTTAACTTTCCATAATTATAACATCACCACTGTTCTCAAAATAGTCACATATAAACAGTTTCTCAGTAGCAGCCGGAGTCTGGATTTGTGCGCGATTGATGGCAATAGGCTCACCCCCTATTACATGGAACTTTAACATAACTGGCGAAATGTTGATGTACAGACGCCCGCCTGCACATCAAGTTACCCCAATTTGTCAAATTTCTTTGATCGTTTTTCAACTTCCTATTCAATTCCTATCCAATTGGGAAAATTTGACACATTGGGGTAACTTGATGTGCTGGCGTCTGCACAAAGGCCAGCACATCAATCTACTCCAATGTGCCAAAATTCTTTGATAGTTTTTCAACTTTATTTCAAACATAATAAGGTTCATGTTCAATTGGGAAAATTTTACAGTTTGGGTTAGGTTGATGTGATGGCGTCTGTACTACAGGGTACGAGGTATCACATCTGCCTAACCCATCGCGTTTGTATTACAGGCGTGATGTTATATTATGTTCTCAAACCAGTGAATAAAAACATTGTGAGGAAACTTAAGTCTATAAACCAAAAGTTCGAAAATATCTACCTACCCACTAGTTCTTCTCAATGGGATGAGGCCTGTGTCCCAACAGTGGGAACAGCTGGTAGCTGCATGCAACGGAGCAATTGGCTGCTGCATATGCGGGTTCGATTGCTGTTCCTTTTTGTAGTTATGTGAGTTTAAATGTTTAATCGTTCCCACAATATACATGTGGGGTTGAAGTTTTAGTTGGGGGGGTCCACAGTGTTCATAATTTCCTCAAAAGGCTAAACCGGACACTGTTCTACATGGTTTGTTACACGAAAATTTTGATAATGTTTTTAATGTCTGGACTTGAAAAGAGACGATGCTTTGCTGATATCGAAGATTTATGTTCATATCACTAAAATAATAGTAATAATTTCGTTAGCAGTGTAAATAATTTGCAAAACTAATAGGACTTAAAAGAGTTAAATAACAAAAACGAATCGAGTTAATGATGACAATTTTCGTGAATATGTTCAAATATTCTCTTAAAAATACATTTATCGTTAAATGAAAAATGTATTTTTAAGACGACAAAACGACGTCGAAAAACGATTTAATATCTGCTAAATTCTTCGAAATCAGGGCCACAGTTCGTAATCCAAATCGACATTTTCAGTTTAACAAAATTTATTCCCGTATAGTTTGGTTTTAGCTTTGATGTAGCATTCTATTTTTCTCACAAAATTGTGCCGACTGTATTTCAGACGAAAGTGTCTAAATATGTTACTAGTTTATTCTTTTTGGATGTAAGAGCAAAAAACTTATTAGAATAAGTATGTAAACACTGCTCGATTTAATAAATATTATAAAATCTTATTTTCTGTATTCCTTAGTCATAACGAAATTTGCATTAGTTTCGCTATGACCATGGTCCCTGTTCTTATTTTTTCATTTTTAACAGTCGTCAAAAGCTGGTAAGTCGTTCAACAAGTCTAACCATAAGAGTATCTACGAAATATACTAATCATCAATTTAAAATAGTAAGTAACTTATTTGAGTATTTTTCTTCATACGTTTTTACCTAAAAATGGGCAACTAGAATCAAACGTTAATCGGACTAAAGTGAAAGTGTGAAGAATGAATTAAAATCGATTCAATATTTGTTCAAATTAAACCAAGAAGACGCGGTTTAATTTGAACTTTGTGGTCACTCCGAATATGCGTTGATAACTAATTTGAATAACTAATTGGGTTATTTCCCCAAAATACCATTTCAGACACTAATCTGCATGGTTTTTACATGATCTGACCAAGACAAAGACATTCAATACCTATAGACCGGACATCACGAACAAAATTTTCGTCCGAAAGTATGTCCTGCTGGATACAAGTCCATGAGTTTTTGTAGTACGCTCCGCTGCCGCTCCAATATTCATATATTATTCTAGATGGCGTTACTGAGACATGGGATCAAAGTTTTTCTATGACATTTCCTTGACTTGCCCGCTCTATAGTATTTTAAATCTCTTTGGACCAAGATAATGTCTAGACTTTAAAAGAGACTGTGATGTCTGTGTTTCTCTTTGGTCAGGTAATGAAACACCGACCTCACCTTCTAGTCAAAAAATGACATGTGACATGTTTGTTTGAACCTTTCTACAAAAATAATTTCATTTATTGTTTGTAAATAAACTAGATGATTTTGTCTGGGCCATATTAACAGTCTTAAAGTCGTTTTAGCTAAAACTGGCATTAATCAACACCCGAGTAGACTGAAAGCAGATCCCACAGTTAGAAAATGGGGGTATTCCTCGAACCACAACCTTATCCAAGCGCAACCATCAAAGTGCAACCGTTACTTGCGCTCACAAAATCAAAATCAAAATCAAAATATGATATGTTATTTCCGCAAAGCGCAACCAAGTTTAAAATTATAGAGCGAAGGTATAATGGATTAATCAAATATATCGCACTTTTATATCGACTGTCATAGTTTTTTTTTACCAGGAAAACATAAATTGACTGGAATTAAATGTTAAGCAACTTTTAGTCAATTATGTATTTATTACAAGGTTTATGAAATTGAATTATGACTGTTGTTTTGATAGTACCAGGGTATCAGAAATGAACAGAAAGTCGACACCTATAATCAATCTGGTTACAAAGTTAAAGTACGAAACGCACCAGGATGAAGTCCCAAGCAAAGCGCTAGTTAACACTATACTTGATTCTTAATGCTATGCTCGACACTGATGAAGATGAAATAACCCGAATCATTTGTGGGCTAAAAGACGATTGTGCAGTTGGATGGGATAATATAGGTAATAAGATCCTTAAACTCCTTAAGCACATTTTGGTACCTCCCTTAACGCACATATTTCAAATCTGTCTTTTCGTCGGTATTTTTCCTAGGTGTCTTAAAAAGGCAGTTGTAATCCCTATACATAAATCTGGAAGCAAAGACGTAGTTAATAATTATAGGCCAATATCCATACTCCCTTCAATTTCAAAAATACTAGAGAAAATTATTAACTGTAGACTAGTTAATTACCTAGAGCAAAACAAAATATTATCTCCTGCGCAATTTGGCTTTAGAGCCAATCTATCGTCAGCCGATGCAGTGCACGGCCTGACTGATTATATTTCAGAAAAACTCGGCAAAGGACACCAGACCCTGGGAGTGTTTCTCGATTTAGCCAAGGCTTTTGACACTGTCTCTGTTTCTGTTCTTCTGAACAAATTAGAGAACATAGGAATAAGGGGAACGCCGCTGAAACTTTTTACTGACTATTTAAACGACCGGTACCAATGTGTTAGAATAGATAATATTATGAGTAACGAGCAAAAAAATACTGGTTTCGGTGTGCCGCAGGGAAGTATTTTGGGGCCCACCCTCTTCCTTATCTATATTAACGACCTGTGTAATCTAAATATTAAAGACGGCAAAATAATATCATATGCCGACGACACAGCGTTAATTTTTAGCGCCGGAACCAGTACCGAACTATTCGATAGCGCTCAAGTAGGCTTAAGAACTGTGACTAATTGGCTTCAAAGCAATTTACTGACATTAAATGCCGACAAGACAAAATATATTCATTTCTCCATGCGCAAGCCTCCACTTAATATTACTAACCCTTATCTGTATGCCCATCATTGTGGAAGCCGTACCACCATGTGTAATTGTCCTGTTATCCACAAAACGAGCAACATAAAATACCTGGGGGTAATTATAGACGACACACTCTCTTTTAAAAAACACATTAATAGTCTAGTTAAAAGAGTGCGCAAACTAATATATGTCTTTAAAAAATTGCGAACTATAGCAGATTCAAAATTAATCAAACAAATTTATTTGGCCCTAGGTCAATCTATAGTACAATATTGCATCACTTCTTGGGGCGGCGCGTCAAAAACTAATTTACTTCCACTTGAAAGGGCTCAGAGAGCAATTTTAAAAGTTGCAAACTTCCATCCCTTCTTTTTTCCCACTGACCTGCTATATAAATCCTGCAATGTACTAACTGTTCGCCAGATTTTCATCATGCACCTAGTATTAAAACAACACACCATGCTTGCATACAATGCCGAGAACACTAAAAAGAGGCGTTATGATTTAGTATGTATGTCTAATGCATCCTCAAAACATGTCTTTGTAGAAAGATTTTTTTCTTTCTTAGGCCCATTCCTATATAATAGATTAAATAGAGAACTAAGTATCTATAAACTAAATTACTACAGCTGTAAAAAAAATATACTGAAGTACTTACTAACAATAGACTATGCACAGACAGAAGATCTACTTGTTGTCTCCAAATAGAAATCCTAACACCTCTCATGTTATTTCACTTTGTGTAACTTTATTTACTTAAGTTTTAATTTTAGTTTTTGTACGTTTAAGTGTAGTCATTGTTAATTTATTACATTATGCATTTATGCACTTATTAGCCTGAAACACAGGTTCAACCTAGTTCAGGCAAATTTGCAACTGTGCACTATTTTTTAATTTAAGGTATAAAATGTACATGTGTCTCTTTTATAAATAAACAATTATTATTATTATTATTATTATTATTATTATTAAAGAAGATTTTTTAGTGTTATTTGTTAATTACAAACCGCAATTCAATTTAACCAATTCTGCACGCTCTCAGCTTAATACCGAGAGCTTGCAGAATTGTTTTTTTTTAAAGTGCGTTGGTGTTTTGTTTATTGAATACTTTTTGCTTTTGTCATTACTCCATGACATAAGTGCTTAACCTGGTGTCTTCGTGTATTAGCGATTATTGTATATTTTCTTATTTCTATTAATTCAGTTTTTTATCCTGCTTGTTAGTGATCCTAAGATCTCGATAGTGATTCTGACTTATTCTGTTTACACACGTGAGAACCTGTAATTGGCTTTGTGTTGCTTATTTAATTGTTAACCATCTGTATGTTGTTGTCCATCTGTCTAGTTGATTCGCTTGCTCTCGTTGTTCCAGCGGTTGGTTCTTCTATCTATAAATAAATAAATAGATTAAAGACCTATCAAATATTTGACTGGACTGTTGGTCTAGTAGTTAGTGACCCTGACTGCTATGCCGGAGGTCGTGGGTTCAATTCCCTCCCAGGACCAAATGTTTGTGTGATGAGCACGATCATTTGTTCTGTGTCTGGGTGTAATTTATCTTTAATATGTATGTATTTAGAAATATATAAGTATGTTTATCAGCTGTTTAGTACCCATAACACAAGCTCTCAAGCTTAACTTGGGACTAAATGGCGTTGTGTGAAAAGTTGTGAAATATTTTTTTTTTTTTATTTTATTTAGATTCATATTTATTTTCAAAAATATTGAACGGTCGATTAAATAGGTTGGACCTTTGCCTCCTCGAAAGCAATTCAGTTGCAAAATTCAATCCAAAGTCGGTAAAGTATTCGATAAATTGCTTTCGGCCCGTTCCGCAAAACCTTTTGCACTAGCAAAGAAGGAAGCATTGCCGGTGATTGAAAATGAATGGATGTAAAACCAAATGGCAATAGTTGGAATTCAAACAAATATGCGTACCTATGCAATATTAATTCTCACGTAGGTATTAAATACGTACTTTAAGAAATTACTATACAAACAACTATCAATTATGAGAAACAATTTTCAATAATAAAGACGTTAATTGGTCGATAAACACAACATTATCTTGTAATCGGGAAGTCTATAAAACCGTTGTTGTGAGATACGTCGTCTGAAGATATTAGTTTTTTGTTTTCGTCAGATCTGTAGTGCTTCTCTGTAAGATTCTTTCCCAGAAAAATAAGAAGTGAATAATTTAATTATTTATTGAATTAAGAGGTACCAACAGTTGTTACAAATACGATACAAATGGGAACACACAACGTAATTGTGTCTTAAATCCAACTGCACAACTAATTATTGCTATGTACAGCCAGCACATCAAGTTACCCCAATGTGTCAAATTTCTTTGATCGTTTTTCAACTTTATGTTATACAGTATAACATTCATATTCAATTGGGAAAATTTGACACGTTGGGGTAACTTGATGTGCTGGCGTCTGTACCTAAACACTAAATGCAAAATGTTTTTTGTAATTATAAGTTTAATTTATTTTAAAGACTCGATGTACGCACTTAAACTCTAGAAAATTATTATATTAAATACTTATCGTAATTGATTGACTATAACTGATTATATGTATAAAATATAAATATTATTATTTAAAATATATTGATTAAGTATTGGATAATTAAGGAGCCTGCGAACACTTCAATGCTGGAAGGTCAAGCAAGAATCATGTACTGAACATATTATTATTATAATGGTAATATCCCTTTCACCCTGTATGTATAATATCGCTTAAGAACATAAAAAACTGAATAAGATTTATTAGTATTTTTTTAAATAGATTTTTCTAAAGCAAATAGATTTATGAAGGCACTCAAATACCTACCTATTTCTTGACTTTTCTTTGCACCGTCGTAAATTCACTTTTAGACGCAAATAGCACTCGACTCGCTGAAGCGTCGGCGTTAATATAATCTTTGCTGAGTCCACAGTATTCAGGTCAGTGCCTTCAACAGTAAATAAAATCAGAAATGCATTTTAAATCGACTCGGCGATTTTTAATTAGGACAGTTGTAGCTCTGGTTATGTTATTAAATGCTTTGCTGGTTCTCTCGTGGTATGGAGTGCCACAGTCACTGCACTGGTTTCGGGTTCGATTATCGGGTCGTGTTGTGTAATAAGGGTTCTCAGTAGTAGCCTGGATCTCGTATTTGTATGCGGTTGATTGAGATTTAAACATGACTACGTATCGAGCAAAGACAAAAGTTGATTGTATACATAAATCACAAGTGTCGCCACAACGGCCAGTTCTGAGCGTCTCACATCCATCGGATTCCCGCAATCCTCACCAAGTCGTCGGTGTACTTTGTGGAAGGCCTTCCAACGATGCGTCTTTTAGTACGTGATCGCCATTCCGTAACTTTGCGGCCTCAACGATCATCATGTCCTAGTGTCTGTATATTGTACGGTCTGTGATCTGCATTACCTGATCCATCTTAGAAAGTAAAATAAGGGGAAGAAGGGTCAGGCAACGCAGCTACTGACTACCTACCTAAATAATAATATTCTAATCGTAAATACAAAGCAATTTTTTATTGTCAAAGCAATTTTTTAAGTTGATTAAGTACTCACAATCAACTTTTGTCTTTGCTCGATCATAATTTAGTAACTGTTTGCTTTGAACCGTTACAGGCATATAGTAAAGTACTTGAAATTTTCATAGAGTGTGCCTATCACCGATATAATCGACCCAAACGGCCCTAACAAGCACTAGGCAACCCGTAGACTAGCGTCTCATAGTAGACACAGACATATTTTTTCTCCCAATAGCAAACTGTTGACACGTAAAGAAACGTTGATCGTCATGCTCAAAATTGACTCATGTCGACTGAAAAATCGACTCGTTTCTTGTCTTCAGTCTTGACATTGTCAATTTTCATGCTCAAGACGGAAGAAAGCATTCTACAAATTGTTATTTTGATGATTCTTCCATTGACAAAACAAGTGTCTAAGGTAATTATGCTACGCGTTCTGACAATCGCAGGATAGTCCAGTCTAGTAGCCGACATACTCCATGGTTGACCTGTAACATGCCACCACAGATACACCAACAATATTCTCAATAATCAATATCTTTATTACTTTCCTTATGTATTCTTAGGTGATAACTTTATAAGTGAGATCTTTATGGACCCTACAGGGTACAGCAAACGGATAGTAGAGAGAAAGCTTTGTTTGCATGAAAAAATGTACATTTATCGTATACACTACTATTTTATAATTAGTACAATAAAAAATTGGGCTGTATCCGTACCTGTTACTGATCATATTTGCTTATTCAAAAGTAAAAAATAACGAAATTCTATTTTTTTATATGCCACTATTTAGTTAAACTTAAAACATGAAAACAGCTGTTGGAGGCGGGGCATGCTTGAGCGAGATCACGCAAACGTGAGCAAGAGATGACGATTAATGAATACCATGAATAGCCTGTTTAATATTTCCATATTTTGGGTGACTTTTTGGGATATAAACAAACACTGATAACATTGCTGTTTATGAATACCTATTATTTATTGATACTTTACAAATATTATGAGAAGACCGTCTAGAATAAGCCTTTTAAGTATTAGTACTAATTAAAAATTTGTGGTGTATAATTGAGAAATTTCAAATACTGTCTGGTAGTAGCAAGTTCTGCTCACTAACGGAGAGAAAGAGACGTATCATGTGCATTTTATGTTATGTAAGGCAACGATACTGCTCGTAGAGATGTCCAGTTGGATGGACAGTAAATGTCGGGACGTGATAAGCGTTCCAAGTACCATCTAAGCTTTAATATAAAACTTTAAACAGCTGGGTTCCTAGTTTTACCTGCGTCAAATGAAATACTGAAATAAAACGGTCGTGTTTGTAGTGAGTACTTTGTAGGTATTTTTTTATAAATATACATAGTTATTTGCATGAAACATTTCGTGACTCTTTAATAAAAGCTGCTCCAGTCGATTGAAGTCGTAACTTTTGCCGTTGTACACACGGTTATACATCGAGCTCGGTTACACATTTACACATTTCCAGTATAAGGTGGTCTAAAGAAAAAAGAAAGAAAGAAAGAAAGAAAAATATTTATTTGACATCAGTCATCAAAACACACATACACACAATAATTTATAAAACAATAAAAGATATACAATAGCAGGTACACATCATGTGCTGTGTGCCTCACGGCTGCGCCAAAAAGGTCCGTTTCAGCATTCATGCCAGACAGGTGATGCTGTCTGACGGTGGTCTTCCAATGAACCTTGAGGGGTACCCAGTGACGGAAAGAAATAAATAAATAGAAAACGAGTAAGTAAGTAAGTAAATCAGTTCAGTGTGTAATGAGAAGAGGTCGGTTATACATAACATCTCTCTCTCTCTCTCTGGTCTCGTATTATATAGAATATTCAAACAATCCAAGGTCAGCGTAAGCTGGAAATTTATGTGTGGCCGTCTGTGCGTGCTTGGCTGAACTCATCAGCTTCTCTTGCTGTCATTTTGTACACCTACGTTACGGATAGTCAAATGCCCGAAAGTCTGACAGTCAGTCCTTTTGTATTACGAAGTGAATTGATTGGGGTCAGACAAGCAGCTATTTCCTTGTATTTAGCTCCATCTGGTTAGACTAAAAGCTGACCTCAACTCATTTAGGAAAAAGGCTAGGCAGATGAGGAAGTATAACTTAAAAACATAGCAGTGAGACTAGTGCTTAACTACTACTGCAAGTTTGCATAAATTACAAGGAGCTCTTACGCTGTCTCCACACATTTATTTTCAAATAGATGTAGCTAGCTTTTACTGACAATAGTTTACTAAAGCGATTTTAGAATACACAAATTAAACTCCAATAAAATTTCAACGAAGTGAAAAATAGCATTCAAACGTAAGTAAAAAAATAATGCATCGTATCTCAGTCTTGGTTTCACGATATATCAAACGCGTAGTATATTTTCATGGGTCCACGGATCGCATTTGTCACGTAAAACCAATATTTCTCTCGGGACCATCCGCCAAATAAAGCTACTAAATTTTTTATCAAAGGAAGGAGACGATACATAGACGGGTTTTTATTGGAGACTTTTAAGATATCTGATGTTGGACGTAGTATGAATAAATGGATAGGAGTTCTTATTATTTCTTCGTTCTTTTTATTAACCTCTACGTCTATTTGTGGACAGCGTTGTGGGTTACATTATAACCAAATTATTAGTATGTTTAATTTAGTTGTAAGTTCTTATAATGTTACTGTTTGCTGTTCCTTTCAATAAAAAAAAAAAAAAAAAAAAATATTTAGACGAGGCAAGTGACGTGCATAATTAAGTTGAGAGGTTTCAAAATAGTTACGTATTGTATACATGTAAATAGCATACCATAGCCCAAGGCATTACTTGCTTGTTTTTTCTGCTTCTTTATTAAGTCAATCAAAAAATTAAGTGTTAAGCAGGACTCTGGTTTAAGCTTGATTTAGTCAAATTTTGAAAACACACACTAACAACTCATCTTCTTACTGAATTGTATATACATAGCACAAAATATTACGCTCAGCAGTAGCGCAGCAAGCCTAACGAAAACCCACAATATAATCAAATAAATAAAAGAGGTGGCAGTTACAGCTAAATAAAAAACTTATGGTTTTATAATGCCTACTTTGGAGTTGCCCGCAGTCAAAATTGCTAAAAATAGTACCTACCAACTGAACCAACCAACTTACAACCAACCAACCAACCAACTAACCAACCAACCAATTCCTTATACCAATAGTTGTGGTAGTAGACCTTCAAGATACGGTATTTTACTAGTTTGGAGGTCAGGTATTCACCTCAAAGATACCCTGTAAGATATTCATAAAAAAGATTAATAAAGAAATAAAAATAAATAAATTTAATTACGAGTACTAAGCAAGCTCCATTGAGTAGTAAAATACGATAACTGCCTTGCTGCTACCAATTTTTCATCGCCGGTGGCTATGTCAAATAGTTAGAACGAAAACCTTGCTGGTGCTAAACTACACAGTAGCAAGAGCAAATCACATTTCTCACTATTTTTTTGTACAGAACTAAACTGACTTCCAGGTCTATTATTTAAAAACTCTGCAATGAATAAAAAGTGTCTTAAGACAGAAACTCCACAGTCTCACAATTTTAAAGTATAAAATAACAACTACAGCGACAATAAGTCTACCGTTTACAAGCTCCATAATGCATTTCCTCCCGTTCGCGTTGCTACCAAAATAACTTAAACATTGCCTTGTATATTACTCCGAAAATAACCGTCCATTGCTTCTCCAGTTTCTCCCAACTAACGTAGATTATGTCAAGAAAATGGAAAACAACATCTACTAGTGTTGTAATTTTTTCTGGCTATTTTTGAATGCGTTTCCTGTAATATTGTGATGTAGTTTGCGGTATGAAATAGGGTTTTCCTGTTTTATACATAATGGGGTATGTAGCGACATCTATCTCGCCACATACGAATAAAATTGTTTACTGATATCCTACATCGCGGTATTAGAGTTATCCGCGCAATTTGAACGTATACGTATATGTTCCCGACTTCAGCCGGTAGTAGTTAGCCTGTAAGGCACAACACCCGTCTGGTCGGAGGATCCCTTTTCTAAGGAGGATGAGGAACTTTACAACCTGTTCCTCACACCTCTAAACTGGTGACCCCGACGGGATAAACATAGTTGTGGAAGTTTTCCTTTCCATAATAATACATGGGGCGTAGAGATGTGTTTATCAAATCTTACTTAAATTATTCAGTGTTTTTTACCTGTCTCCAATTGAGTGCTGGAACGCTTGCAGTTCTTGACGTTCCCTCGGTCAGCTAAACTGACCATAACACAACCTATCTGATATGGAGATCTTTGCGCACTATCTAACGCCCGGTGAAGGAGAACGCCATCTAGTGCCAATCTAAGCAGCGCTTTTGCTATGATTACTAGATAATTAATATACAAAACTAACATATTTCTAAATACATACATAGTATAGAAAATTTACACCCAGACACAGAACAAGTGATCGTGCTCATTACACATACATTTTTGCCTTGGGTGGGAATTGAACCCACGACCTCCAGCATAGCAGTCAGGGCGACTAACCAGTAGACCAGTCAGAATAGGAAGGTGATAGTGTCCTGCACCATCGCGGTCACCTCCTTTACAAAGAAAACTTGTCACTTGTGGTCTTGTACTCAATCCTAGACTGAAATAAAATTAAAAGCGCCAGTTGATACAAAGCAGGGCACTAGGTTAAAATGTTCTAAAACGCATTCACAGTAGAAATTCTTCGTGTAGGCAACTTTTTTATGTAATGGTTTTATTAATGAACGCCAAAAATATTGACAAGGTTGAAACACAAGAGGAAAGAATTATAAGGGAGAAAACTAGAAGACTTGATTTATCGTCAAATTGAACCCCCCGCCTCAAGGTCTCAAATTAACGCAATAAAATTTTACAACAAATTGCCTCCTTCTTTAAAACTTGATTTATACAGCACAGCTTTCAAAGTCAGTCTTAAAACCTTTCTTTTAGACAAATGTTTATACTCAGTTGGTGAACTCTAAAACTATGTAAGCAGGTATTTGCAATTATTATAATTATTGACATATTTAAAATAAATATATAAGGATAATTAATTATTATTGTAAAATTGATATTATTTAACATTGCTTATTTTTATTTATTTTTGGAATTTTAATTGAATCTAGTTTTAAGTATAATTGTACATTTTATTATTATCAATATGTTCGTCGCAATACTGAATGTTCTGATTAAATATAACTATTACCTACTACTACTACTACCACTACTTTTTATTTTAAAAGAAATATAAATGAAAAGCCGGTTAATAATAGAATTGTTTTAAATAAATGACGACACACATTCAAACCTGACTTTCTGAGTGATTCTAATGAGTCTGGCTAAGAAATTTTTCTTTTTTTCTCTAAATTGTTATCACTAAATCACTGTTCCTAAGCTCATCTAAACTAAATTGACTCAAGATTGTACCCTCGTATTATATGACCAATTAAACTGCTATCAGAGTCAACGATATTAACTGTAAAGTTTTATCTAAGAGAGCTTCAAACTTCTGAAGCATTTAGACCTCTCTGATTTGAATTTCATGAATGTTTAACGCAGCTGAATTGTTAGGAGACGCGTGGTGTAAGTACCTTGTTATTTTAGTCTTTCTTGGAAGCCGTTATAGCAATTATATTTTGTCATTTTCAATTGTTAGAAACTTGAGGTTGTGTTGAGTTTCTGGAAATATGGAACATATTTTCTAAACACATTGTAATATAACATCACACATGTACTTCCCAATTAGGCAGTAACTATAACTATATTTCGCCAGTTATGGTCTTATATAATTGATAATTGAGAGCGAGCGTGTTACCCAGAAACTGAGCTGTCAGGTCAGACAGTCGCTCTATGGTACACTGGTATTCAGCTACATCTGGCTAAACTGGAAGCCAACCTCAACATAGTTGGGCAAAAGGCTAGGTAGGATGATGAATTGAGAGCAAGGCTTAATAATTAGATTGAAAATACAGTAGCACTTTGTTGGTTTCTCGTCTACGAAAACCATCGACGAGAAACTTGTCATAGGAAAATGTCAAAATTCGACTAAATACAGCGCGCATGTTAGAGCCTGACGACAAAAACAGGTTTGACAGTACGACATAAGTTCTTTATCAGAACGACACGAGATATAAGTGGCGCCATGTTAGCTCCCATCGACAAACAGACATATGATGTCTCAGCACGAGATAATGCGTCGACAAAATGTTGTCGACTTGCGCATGTTAGCCCTGCAGGTCTAAGATCGGCACAAGCGCCTGTGTAATATTGTTTTATGATGTAGTATGCATGGCCTTAGGGTCAACTTTGAGCCAGGTATACTCATTCATTCAGTTTAGAATTTTATAATACAGCAATATCCATTGGCATCCAATTCGAAAATACTTTTTCAAACTAAATTGTATTCGGTACCAAATCAATATAAAAATAAACAGACCGAAGTGTCATACTAAAATACATATAACTGTTTCGTCTAGACTTGTATGAATTATATTACATTGTAAAGTAACACTCTATTTTGATAGCGTTTCGTTATAAATAAACGATAAAAATTGTGAAACCAATTTCTCGAAATGAGATGTTTATTTTGCCTGTAATAATTATGTTGAAACCTTGGAAATCACATTTTGTTGTATTCCCACACGTTCTATTCATGTCAATTTGATCAATCGACACCGAGATATTTTCAGAGTTGACGACAAATGAAGAAAATAACGATTCCATTATCTCTTACTTTATTTCTGAAAATGTACACCTGAACTATATTATTCAAAAACTGAAAAAATAACCTAAACCTAATAATAAATAACTGCAAAGCGGTGAAAAATTCTTCTGCATCGCTGCTAAAGGTGCCCAAAAGACTGGCGGCATTGCCACGTTCAATGGCAACGCTTAGCCTTTGGTCAAAGTAGAGGACAGCCCTTGGGTCACGGGAAGCGTCAACTAAACGTTTGCAGATGTCTTTCTCTTACTTATATACTTTATCTGCTTATCCTTTTCTAAACTATATTGGGGGCGTCTCTTAACCTGATTGGATGCATCTGAAAATTACTACCTATCTGACCTCCACAACACCGTGACTTGCTTACACGATACTCCTTGGTTTTCAGGCTGTCAAAAAAAAATCTGACTACACACAATGACTGTCAAAGGCAGCAGGAACCATTGGCTTTACTTACTTTCCGAGGCACGAGGAGTCTTGGTATGTTATGGTCACCCATTTACGAATCGATCCCAGCAAGTACAGTTTAACCTTCTATTGACCCAGTCGGGTGTTATAATTTAGTCTCAAACAATATTTAAACACATCAAGGGTCTCAACGCATGTCTAATGTAATTCTTACATTAAACCTCATACATAATTTATATCGTGTTGAATAAACAAACACGGGTTTATCTAAGTTTAGAACAAGATTCAGAACAATCATGTGTACTCGATTCTTAGTACCAACAAAAGGTCAATCGTAATTAAAAACGTTGAAATCTAGTCTTCTTTTCAGCTTAGCATTAATCTTATGTCAATAAATTTAATGTATAATTAAAAAAAACCCCCAACGCCAAAAAGTAAACATTTAAAAAGTTAAATAAAACATTTTCCTATGGTTGAGTCATAAAAATTTATGCCGCGTCATGGTTCCACTGATATATGATGAGCTGAAAACATTGAAACGGCTGAACTGATTTTGATGAATCATGTCTAAGTACCATCGCAAGGAAGCCTGCTTTCAAATAAAAAACCGCATCTAAATTGGTTCACCCGTTTAAGCGCTACGGTGCCACAGACAGACAGACACACACACGCACACACACACATAGCGGTCAAACTTATAACACCCCTCTTTTTGGGTCGGGGTTTAAAAACTTGTCAAAAATTTAGGGAAATTAGACGTATTTTTTACAGATTGAGATCGAGATTAGACCTTGAACGTTCTTAAAAATACGGGAATTGCTCTCCCAATCTGATCTTGTCCAAGTATCTAACGTAACTTTAATAGATCCATTAAACTGTCTGCAAGCTCTTAAAATATGCTTTAATACGAGCATAATCTCTTACATTAAAGATAAAAATTTCACAGCCACCCCACATTGTCACATGGGTATGACGGGATAACCACAGGCGGGAAAATCCTTCCAGGGGGTTATGTATGACCTCCATTAAGAGCCTAATCTTAAAGCCTTTCTTATAATAAATTATCAGGGCTCCGGAAAATTTTACACGATATATTTCAAGTACAAACAGCGGGTGTTCTTTTAATAAACGCAACTATGTTGTTGTTTTAGTTTCAGTAAAATAATTTTGGGGTGGTTGTTATTTAGATTTATACTTTGGGGAATTAGGTAGAAGGTTATTTCGCCACCTTCTTTTGCCTAGACCTGTTATTTACCAAGGACTTCTGAGCAGTATACAAGTCTTTATGATCTGGCTGGTGGCCTTAATTTATTAAGGTCCCACAAGATAGTCCGGTTTAGCAGCCTACTAGGTTGAAATTGCGAGATGCCATTAAGAAGAAGAAAACGGCCTCCTAATTGTTTTTGACTGTATTTTTTTATTTCATTATCTGTGCTAAAGACACAAATAGAACTTATTGCTGTAATTTTCTACGTGGCATCGCTAATTTGCTCAGTGTTCTTGACACAGATGACAGCAATGTAGAGGAGAGGTACTAGTGACACCTAGATTTACTGGAATATAATCATTGTTCTTCTCTTTTTTTGTATTCTTAAATAAAACAGTAAGTTCTTTTTAAAATGAATGAATGAATGCTACTGGCTAAGGCCTATTTTGTTTGCAAAATTCTCTGTATTTTGTGACATGTACCTATGTCTTGCAAACACGTCTAGGACGTCACGTTACCTACGTTGCGGTTGACCTCAACGGCAAGCAGTGAGGTCAACGCAAGGCAATTTTTGTTAATTGTTTTTTGCCCTTAAATGTTACATATGGATTTTTAAGCTACGAAGGATGCTTCTTAATCATTATGATGGTAATTTAAAGATTTGTAACTACATTTATATTCATTACTAGCAGACGTCCCACCGTTTCACCCGCGTAGCTCCTATTCCCGCGGGAATATAGGGATAAAAAGTAGCCTTTGTTTTAATCCAAGGTGTCAGCTAACTCCATACCATTTTTTTTTAAATTAGTGATTTTGTTTTAGTGGATTCTTTACAGGTAGGTACTTTTATAAATTTACGTTCTTATACCATAGAAAAGTTACATTCGACTTGTAATCAAAAGACTACAAATACAAACGCCCACGTACCTATATATTTAGAAACGGACCGTATATTTAACTTAATATATTATTTTTTATAAAAAAAAAAACCTTTTTTTATCATCCGTGTGATCATACCTTAAAGGGAAACGGTCCAATATATGTGTTTAGAAAGAACTCCGCATTGAATTTGGCCGTGAAAAGGAATACTATCGTATGTAAAACGGAGTGTAATGAAAAAGGCTTACTTTGTTAGATGACTGTTTGAATGAGGAAAAGGTTCCAGTCTTTTTACTCAGTTCTTTATAGAATTTGAATGGGTAACTGATAGACTTTTGAAAAAGAGAGCGATATAACAAGCAATTACGTGGATGCCATCTGATACTCGGTATGAGAGGTTTATGGATACAGGATTGAGTACGTTTATATACGTTTTATTTTTAGATTAAAAATATACAGCGTGGTGACGACAATGCGACAATAAATGAAATCACGGACACTGCTAGTTCCTAGGAATAATTCTAAACCATCAAAAAAATCCTAACACCAAAATTAAAAAAAAATAAAAATCTAACAAACTAAATGGTATAAAACTGAAAACAAAATAGAACGCCCTTTAGAAACATTAGTTCACTAACCTGTGGTAAAAGTGGCAACAGCGCGGTCTTGCAGCGACTTGATCTTTTGTCGCCATTATTAATGCTCAGTAAAAACAATAACACTGAATCACAGATTATTAACTGAATAATCAGGTAACTCTCACCAGGGCGTCATTTATTAATCACAATCAGGATCACTATTCAATCACATAACTCAGTAGGTAGGTAGGCTAAATTTTTCGTTTTTCGATATGGCCGCCATGAATACGAATACACAAATCGCACCGTCGGAGAAGGTTATTTTTAACGTTTGCTAAGAGGTCACCATTTGCAGGCATGTCATTTAATTTATTAACAGACAATATTATTCTATCTTTTAACAAAAAACACGAAAGCACAATAAAAACTAAGCGTTTAATTTCGCACATTCACTTAACTATTTAACTAAGTACCTATTACTACTATACGTGTCATAATTATGATCTTATCACTAAAATAAAGCGTCCAATTTCGCACTTATAATCAGTCGTTCGTTACAAAAACACACGAGCGGCGGCGCGGCGGGCAGCGCGGGTAGGTACTTGAAAGGCGGCGGGTAGGTACTTCAAAGGCGGCGCGAGCACCACTGGGTGCATGCGGCACTCGTGCGCTTGCACAAATCAATGACGCGTGGATCGTCACAGGATTACGGCGATACACTGACCAGTGACCGTGACCTAAATTTGTAGTTGCAAGTTTCGACAAGAAAGTGAAGTAATAAGCAAACGAAACTAGATTTATCTCTTTCGCACACACTAAATTTTCTATTGATATGAGTGCATAGCAACTTACTTCCGCGTGCGTTATTTTCTTATCGAACTCTGATGACATGACACGCTTTATGACTCTTATGACACGGGTTTAAGGCATAATTTTCACTAAATTAAATTTAAAAACTGATTTGGCGAAAGTTTTTAAGTAGGTTGCGAGTTGGCCACGTCACCACGTGTCTTTAATGTTTTGATGTTACCGATGCGGGGGTCGTTAACCTGTCAGTGCTTCCGTATTAACAGATACATCATGTAACAAATGTTAAAAAAGTAAAATCACCTCCTGTGACTAAACTACTGGATATTTTCAAATGATTTTTTGTATGTAGACTGGGAACGTCCTTAAGTATACGAAGTTTCATTTATTGTCGCATTGTCATCACCACGCTGTATACAGGGTTATTTTTCAATGATAGGCCAAATTTTCACAGGGTGTCCTACCCATGAATATGAACAACTTTCACTATGGGGCCGACTCCGAAGTCACGAAAAAAAATCAGCTGTTTCATATATTTTAGTCGAGTAGGTATTGAACTTTTGTATGAAACAGCTGATATTTTTTTCGTGATTTCAGAGTTGGTCCCATAGGGAAAGTTGCTGATATTCATGGATAGAACACCCTGTGAAAATTTGGCCGGTCATTGAAAAAACCCTGTATGTACAGACGCTAGCACATCAAGCTACCTTAAACCGTCAAATTTTCCCAATTGAAAATAAACCTGTTTGTTATAATGTTGTAAAACCAAAGAAATTTGACACACTGGTCGGTGAGCTGGCCTCTGTACATGGAATTAGCAGCCCATTTCGGCTTCCTACATTGCAATATTTTTTTGTTATGAGATTTAAATTTAGCTCTGTTTCAAAATGGGCTAAACAGGTTATTTTAATACCTTTAATTTAAGACAAATCAACATAAAACCACTTTCGTTACGTTGCCTACACTCCCATTCCACGCGCAAACTGTCTAATGCGAAAAGGTAAAACAGTCGTTAAATTTTCCAACTTTTTACGCAAATATAAAATTTTAATTTTTGTTTCTGTAAGAACGTTATAGTACACTACCAAAAAAGATTATTGAAATAAATTAAGTCGTGCTCAAGTAATGGCCAGTGCCACCCACTAACAACCAACTAGGGCTCATAAAAGGTTCTAGAAGTTTCTTGGCGCGTCTCCGATGAGCCATCTATTGGCCTCCCAATACCCCGATTGTAACATTTTCTTAATCATCATCTTACCTTCACCGTCATGTATAAAATAGCATTTTAAGTTTAACAAAATAGGTATATATATTGTTTATAATATTATGTTAAAAAAAAACAACATCTTTTGTCCTTTTTAATAAATAAATATTCCACAACTTTTCACACAACGCCATTTAGTCCCAAGTTAAGCTTAAGAGCTTGTGTTATGGGTACTAAACAGCTGATAAACATACTTATATATTTTTAAATACATACATATTATAGATAAATTACACCCAGACACAGAACGAATGATCGTGCTCATCACACAAACATTTGTTCTTGGTGGGAATCGAACCCACGACCTCCGGCATAGCAGTCAGGGTCACTAACTACTAGACCAACAGGCCAGTCGAAAGTCGTTTTTTTTTCCAATACAAGTGGCTAACGTGAACTGTTTACCTAACTCTATGCAAGTACCAGGCCCTTATTTAATAAACCATGCCTTAGTTAAATCCAGGATCGATTACTAGTCAACCTGATGCAACTGAATGCTAGTGTAAATCAAAACTTATGTTTAAATTTCTTAATTTTTAATTTTTAATAAGTTCCTAAGCGGCACTCATAAGATCCAAACTATTCGTCTAAAAGTGTTGCTTGTTCTTTCATTATTTAATACTTACTTCACTATTTTTGACATAAAATTAGCTAATGATCAAATTATAGGTACCCTGCAAGTATCAGCATTTTATAGCCGTATTACTCACTAGCAGATGTCCCGCGGTTTCACCCGCGTTGTTTCCGTTCCTGTTGGAACACAGGGATAAAAAGTAGCCTATGTCACCCGGGGATAGCGTAGCTTCCCACCAACAGTGAAAAAATTTTCCAAATCGGTCCAGTAGTTTCGGAGCCTATTCAATGCAAACAAACAATCAAACATTTCCTCTTTATAAATTAGTATAGAAGTACAGATAAATCAGTGTTTCATTGTATTCAGCAGGCAAAAATATAAGCTTTTAGCTTTTCTAATTCAATGGCTTTATGTAATTGTGTAGAAGTGTGTGAGTGTTAGTGAACGAGGAAGACTGAGCTGCCGATATACAGTTTTCACTAGTAGGTACGAAGGTCAGACGGTGTTAATCACAATAAAACAACTGCATAACGTACACAGGTATTTAAAAAAACCGCAATATTGATTATGTTTCATTAGACACAAATCACAGGATTGTTGGGATTTGTAAGTAAGGTTTGTTCTTTGATTCTGTCAATAAACATTTTTTACTTTTTTTAACTAGGGTTTGCATTGAGTGACTGCCTAGCAGCAGGGCTAGTATAGTTCATAGTGATGATCACTGGGCAAAGTGTTCAACAATTAACTGTCAAACAGCTAGTTTTGCAAACGTATTGACTATCATAAATGTGTATCAATAATTTCTTTCTTTTTTCAAGTCGCCCAGTCGTCAAGAAAGCAATCAATCATAAAATCCAATACACCAGCCGGTTCACAAGTTGAGCATACTGTCACAAGTAAGAGCACGTCTGCACAGTACGGGAAGTATGAGTAGACTAAAAAGTACTCGTACTGTGTACACCGCCTTAGCGTTCATCACTGATCTATCGCAGTTAAAAAATTGTGTGAGTGAGATAGCGCTCTACTAACTCGTCTCCGTGAATACACTATAGGATGATGTCATGCGCACCCGCAGAGATGTTACGAAACGCACAGTTCCTACCCCGTCTAGTAGTCTACTCAAAGTGCAAAGTTCGGTGTGCAACTGAACGCTAGTTTATCTAGAAATGAAAAATAGCCATAGCCCTGTTGAACTCTACTACACAGTGACTATAGTTTGACCAACACTGCTATACCGCGCCTTAGGAAGGCACGCGGCGAGACGGGGGGGAGCATCGGCTGTTGCGCTTTGTCAGTCTGCCGTCAACCCTCATGGCGGTCGCTAGTTTCGTTTGTACCGGACTGCCAATGTGAAAAGCACATGAGATAATTATTCAAAGATGGGTAGTGCGTTATCTCGTGATGTTAAGACCGTCATTTTTAAGGTGGCCGAATATTTTATGAAAAGAAAGCTTTGAATTTAAAAGTGATGCGAATATTGCCCTGTTTAGTTAATTTAAATGAAATATTTGGGTATTCTTATTTAATTAATTTCCTATTCAATAAAATAATTTAAAACGTGCCTTAAACTGTATGCTGATATAGTAAGATCTATCCGACAATATCGATCTCATGTAAACTCATGCTTTTCTTTTCTCGGCCCCCACCTCGCTGCGCGTTCCTAAGGCGCGGTACTGCGGTATTGGTCAAACTATAGGTACAGACGCCAGCATATCAAGTTACCCCAATAGCGTCTAAACCAAGACACCCGCTAGTTAGATTGGTTGCCGGACTATAGGGATCTGATATGACTACTGTACTAATAAAAAAAACAACGCAATTTCTATGATCCACATTGTACCAAAAACCAATACATTATATTTCCATACTGTGGTTGCTCCCCGTTGAGTAACCAATCATTTGTTTAAAGAATCAAAAGGTTATATTGTGTTGGTATGTTAAAGTAAATAAGGGTTTACGAGAGCAGGTAATCACACATAAACACAGAAGTAAAATACGATCGTAAATATATTGGCTGCGATGCTGCGATGTATCGAATATCGAAATTCGTTTTACGTTGATATGCAATACTGGAAGAGAACTTTTTCGTAGAAATTTACAAAGTATACATTTATTTCCAGAAAGAAAGAAAGAAAAATATTTATTTGACCTCAGTCATTAAAACACACATACACAGAACGCGCTGTCCGACGCTGGTCTTCCAATGAACCTTGAGGGGTACCCAGTGACGGAAAGAAACGAGTAAGTAAACAAACATGGAAAAGAATGTGCAAGAAACTCCATACTTAATCTTTTAAAATCAATTTTACAATATTTTGTAAACAATCAGATTAATATGTGAAATCAATGTACCTATACTGAGATAGGTACAAGGTTATATGAAGTAAGCAACGCAGCTGGTAATTATATGAGTGTATTATTGGATCTCACATATTTACATAATTAAATTTGAACCATAGATGATTATTAAAAAAGTAATAATCTTGAATAAATATCATAAAAAATAAATTTTCCATTAAACTACAGTGTGTGATTTTAGAGAATTATTCATGAAATTCGACACATTGGGGTTGGTCGATGTGCTGGTTTTTGTACCACAGGTCAGAGCTGCCGCCGATGAACTGAAGGTGTTTGGGATAGTATCATTGTAAATATAGATTGCATGTAAAGAAACTCCTTTCCTCATAGTCTTAAAAGAGTTTGATTGAATATTAACAAACTGTTTAGAGGTAGAAACCATAGATATAGAAAATAATTTAGTTGTGACAGCTGAACAAAATAATTTTGGTTGCATGAAAATTGTATAAGAAATGTACTTTAAATGTCGTTTCTCTTTTTACAGAGCAACACTTTATTATATTTCACCCAACCAATAAAATTGTCTTATATCACCTTTCATGAAAAAATAACAAATTCCACCCAAATAGCAAGCGAATTAAAGTAACATACACAAATCCAGTTTAGCAGCTAAAAACATATTCGGAAACTAAAGTGTATTCCAAAAATGCTGTATTTGTAGTGCCTACCGCAGGTTGGTTCCTTCCTGATTTGTACAATGTTGTACTCGATGATCGTTAGTAGGTACTGCAACACGCTAGCTAAAATTAGTTTAATGGCCACAGAGCATTGCACGTGATCAAGCAAATTCGATCGACTAAAGTCACCATGTATGTGTGCAATTAATGATAATATAGCTTACAATAGAAGCTTATGACTTAATAGTATCAGCGCACGGGTTAGTCGAAGGTTAAGCTACTTTTACCGAGGTCTATACGTGAATTGGCGACCTTTCAGGATGAAATTCTTTTCAAATAAATTGACAGTTCGTTCTGAGTAGTCGAAACCCTGAAAGTTTAACAATCAGTTTAATCATAGTTGGAGGTATGATAGACAATATTTTTATGTAAAACACTGTTATTCAGCTATGTCTAATTAGACTAGGAGCCAACATTAACATGTAGGGTTCAATATATAATATACAAAATTATAGTTTATTTATTTACATATTTATTAAAGAACACAACAGACTCCGCGCACGCGAACTCCTTGTTTAATTAAGCAAGGAGACGCGTGCACGGCCCGTCACATGACGAACGATTAAAAAGACTTGTCAAAGCTACACACAGAAAATTAGCTTCTCAGATAATATATTCAATTTCTCAATTTACTCCTTCTACTTACGTAAACAATATCAATCACGTTTACTAAAAACATAGTTCGGAAGAGGCCGTTGTTGAAATTAAGTTTGCGGGTATGAGGAACAAGGTGTAAAGTTCCTCATCCACCATTGAAAAGGGAGGATCCTCCGACCAGACGGGTGTTGTGTCTGGTGGGTTACTACTTCCCGACGGTTATAGTCGGGAACTTGTTTACGTTCAAATTGCGCGGATAATTCTGATACCGCGATGTAGGATATCGGTCATTAGCTCGTATGTCGCTACAACTTGGTGCCTCATCAAAAAATTTACAGACTTCCAATAGATAGAATAGAAATCAAAATATTGTTAGGTTAGTTAGCCTTGCAGGGACACGAAATAATAGTTTACTATCTTATTGGCACTTCAAAAGCACCTTTATGTAGCTGGTCCTATTGAAACTAGACCATTATAGTTGCCACTTTGTTGTCACCAATTGTTTAAAGACAACGCTAGCCCTCATCTACCTGCCTGATCACAGTGTCAAACCCTTATAGAAAATTGACATGTGTGTGACCAAAGACATTCAATACCTATAGACCGGACATCACGAACAAAATTTTCGTCCGAAAAAGTGTGTCCTGCTGGATACAAGTCTATGAGTTTTTTGTAGTACGCTCCGCTGCCGCTCCAATATTCATACATTAATCTAGATGGCGTTACTGAGACATGGGATCAAAGTTTTTCTAAGACATTTCCTTGTCATGCCCGCTCTACAGTCTTTTAAATCTCTTTGTGTGTGACTAAGAAAATTGACTTTTATTTTAATGAGTTGATATTAAAATACATAAAATTTTGCTATTGCGCGAGTACTGTAGAGATGGTGTTGGTGAGCGTGTAGACTGTATGACTGACGATATTAAACGAAAATGATGGTGATTATTAAGTAGCTTTATTATTTTAAGTAAAACTATGTAAACCAAATCTAGTACGTTGACAGACACAAAGACAAAGTAAAATTCACAGTTTTAAAATTATAAGGGCTGATTTTTCAATAGTCAGATAACTTTAATCTGAAGAATAAATGTGACTTTGTCCATAGAAAAGCTGTCAAAACGCCATTTTTATTCCACGGTTATCAGTTATTTGACCATTTAAAAATCGGCCCTAAAAGAACAAACCATAAAAAAATAAAAAAATAAAAAAGGTTTTTAAAAAAGCTCCAGCCAGTCGCCAACAGATGGGTACCAAAAAAGATAAGCATATACCCAGTAGTGGTTGAAGTTGGGCTATAGGTGACGATGATGATGACATTAAAATAAAAAATTGCTGACTCAAGCAAAACCTGATGGTCTTTCATTTTGTTTATGACACGGTAAAATATAAGAGTACGTTGGCTGACGTTGGCTGACGTTGGTCCGTGGATGGGTGGCATACGATACATACTAAATTCACTCTATCCTTAAAAAAAGACGTTAGCAATTGGTCCCGGCTATCATTCAAAGATATTTCACAGTCTTTACGGGTAGTAGATGTTCTAAAGGCGACCAGATTTACCAAGAGGTATCGTGTTGATAGGCAATCGTTTTATGTTAAATACTGTAGTTTAGTTGTTCCGTTAAACTGCAAGCCAACCTCTGCATTATTTTAATAATAAAAATACATGTATTGGTTTATATCGTTTAGTTGTATTTTCCATATGGACGTTAGAATGTCGATCACTTTTGTTTTGGACCAGACATCTGTGTTTCTCTATCCTGTCTCCTGGAGCCTGCCATGCTTCTCTCGCGTGATTTACTCATTTATACAACCGACTTCTTAAAAAAAAACTGTTTTAGTCGGTTGTTTTTTTTGTAAAAAAGTTTTTGTTTTGTAATTTTTAGTTTCTTTGTGTGTGAAGAAAGTCTTTCAAAACTTGAAAGAATCATTGAAATTGGATAACAATTGCTAAAGAAGTTCTATCTAAACATTAATCTATACATCTCTGCCGGCCCCTTTTAAAATAGAATGGCGTAATGTTATGTTCTGAGAATACAAAAGCTCAGCATAGATATCTGACTATATCAATCGCGAATAATTTGCTGTTATGCGTTGAAGAGTTCCGTTGCCTGTCTTCTACATCAGTTTTTCTTCACCAAATGATACTTTCTAAATGAAAATGCTTGATTTGTTACTAAAAATGTTAAAACCGGTACGAGTGTGCCTATATTTTTTGAGGAGTTCCCTCAATTCCTCGAAGATCCCTCATCAGATATGAGTTTTGATACAAATGGGACCAATCTGCTACTATACCCTATCAAACAAAAAAATAATTTTGAAAATCGGTCCATAAATGACGGAGTACTGAGGTAACAAACACTAAAAAAAAAAAAAAATACAACCGAATTGAGAACCTCCTCCTTTTTTTGAAGTCGGTTAAAAATAAGTAGGATTGTAGTACCTACCTAGTGCAGTTGATTATAACAAAAACTGCCAATTCCAGAAACTCTAACTCCACATTCTTACAGCATTCGTCACGCGGCGCGGCCATATCCGTAGGGAAGTAACACGACTAGAGAGACGTTCTTAAATTTTCATACTGTAAGTACACACGACGACACATCAAGCTGTATATTTCCATCATAAGCTGACCTCGTAGCGTGCAGTCTTTTTATACGATGTGAGATAAACTTATGCTGGATCTGTTCACCTTGATGTGTGTCGTCGTGCGTAACACATTCTCCCATCCCGTCGACGTCACTACCCAAAGTGAAAATAACAAATTGGCAAATAGAATTTTATGCGCGGCCATAAGTTGCTTCTGTTATGTCATCAGTCATATTCTGAGATAGTGACTATGTCAGAAGTAATTTTAGATGAAATCTATGTGCAAATGTTTGGGTTTGGTACGTATCCACTAGTTGTTTTAAACCTATGCGTGGGTTTTTTGAATATTTTAGCCTGCGCAGCATGATCAACGTAGAAATGGGTAGGTCGACGGAAAAATTCATAAAGTAACAGATGGTAGAAACATTTCTGCCGATTACAAATAGTCTGTTGGTCTAGTAGTTAGTGACCCTGACTGCTATGCCGGAGGTCGTGGGTTCGATTCCCACCCAGGGCAAATGTTTGTGTGATGAGCACGATCATTTGTTCTGTGTCTGGGTGTAATTTATCTATAATATGTATGTATTTAGAAATATATAAGTATGTTTATCAGCTGTTTAGTACCCATAACACAAGCTCTTAGCTTAGCTTGGGACTAGATGGCGTTGTGTGAAAAAGTCGTGGAATATTTATTATTTATTTATTAGTCAAAGATCCCGCTATAGAACAACCTTCACCGAGCTGGTTAATGAATGAAACCTATTTTATATTGAGGCCCTCAAGCGGCGCAAATACTGTTACCTCATTGGAAGTTACAGTTTTGAGCCGTTTGGGGTCGAAATTCTCGGGTCATGGGGTCCGAGTGCACGCAGCGTTTTCACGGAGATTTCTCGCCGACTGGTCGACACTTTGCGTGACTAGAAGGCTGGCTTATTATTTGGCCAAAGAATTAGCATTGCCATCCAACGTGGCAATGGAATTTGTCCATTAACCGAACGAGTGATTTTTTTTTTGTTTTTAGTTATTAATTAATCATATCCGTGACTGAAATTTTTTAGACAACCCAGTAGTAATATATTTATTTATATATTAAATTTAATATGAAATAGGTTTCTTCCATTAACCAGCTTAGTAAAGGTTGTTCTATAGCGAGATCCTATACTATATTATGTACCTGTGAACCGTACGCTGTTACTCAGATATTGAATATCCATGAAGATTAGAAGGCTCATAAAGTACTTTTTACAAATAGAATTTCTCAGAAATACCAACTCGATCTCGAGTCTTAGAACTTACAGTCTAGACAGAAGCCTGGCGGTCTTTTTAGACATTGTTAGCATGACTTTGAGACACTTTATAGACACAGTTATTCCTATCCATATTGAAATATTGCAAACTATCTATCTATAAAACTGTAAACAGGGTAAGGTAGAGGTGTAGTTAAAATTTCACCAGTTATGTTAAAGCCCCATGTAACAAGGGTTGAACCTATTGCCAATAAAGAAATAAATAAAATAAGCCTTTATTACTGTTTTACAATAATTCGATTAAAATTTGTTACTGACTAGCGGTTTTCAAACCATAGCTTGTCCTTCGACAAAGGTCTCCTTCAAAAACTTCCACCTATCTCTGTCTTTTGCACTCTTTTGAGATCGTCTTCCTAGCGTTTCAATTGTCTACCCTTCCTTCTTTAGCCATCTCTGGGGTAACATTCTGATAATTATAGCCTAGTCATAACGTTCTGATAATTGACCGGCATGCGGCAGGCAGTAGCGTCGTTGTTACAATAATGGACATTTACATTTGGTTTGGATGATCTTTGGGCAAAATGCAAAATATTAGTTTTCTCAAGGTTTATCTTAAGATTATCAATAACGCATTGCATTACAATACTTTTATTTTCTCACATCATAATGGTACATGTAATGCTTGATTACACGCATTGTTTGTAATGACGACTAGAACAGGATACATTTAACCACTAAATGTTTCACCTAAGCTTTCACCTCTTTATTATAATTTCATGATGTCGGTTAAATTTTACTAAAAATATGGACTGTAAACAATAACAAATTAGTTTTTGATTAGAATAACACATCATTTTGGCATCTAATCCAGAATCATTGTCCTCTTGAATTGCCTCGCAAGTAAAAGACGCAGTGAGATAGTTCATTAATGTACTGTAATAATTATAATATGTCACTAACTAGGGTTGTATAACTTGTAGTATTTTAAGGTTTACTAACAACAATGTTTCCTTTGTTGTATCAAATAAAAGTAAGTTACTATTATTATCAATTATTTATTAACAAGATTATTGTAATTTAATTGAATGTTATTGTAAATTTATATTATGTTTGTCTACATCTATCGCATTGGATTAAATTCTGTAATGATAGCTGTATGTATGTGTGTTATAAATAAATAAAATAAATAAAAACTAAATAAAAGATTTATATATCACCTATCTAGTGGGCCTAAAAAAATTTCTCCTATGCAGTCAGAATGCAGTTAGAATACAATCCGTATGTCTAGGGCCTACAAGACCGTCAGTCAGATTTTCTAGTTGGTGACTAATCCATTTCTATGGAATTATATTACTTCAGCTAAGGATTTTGAACTCACGACCTACTCATTGTCGATCCACCTAGCCCACTGGCACCAATACGTACCAATTGTACGTGGTAAACCTACCTAATTGGGTATCAGTTACCTACATAATTGGGTAGACGTCTGTTTCAATTGGATTTCGTACTAAAAATCACCAATTTACGGTAGACGTCATTGAATAAAATAAATGTTTATTCAGTTCATTCGATTTTTAAATTATTCTTGAAAGTCGTATTCACGTGGGAATGCTTTAGCGTTTTCCATTTAACCTATCAAGTCCGTATTACATAAGTTTATATTCTTATGTGATTTCGACTTCGGAGGTACTTCCTTTAACTGGTTTCAACCAATCAAATGATTCTAAAGGAGTTTTTAAATAACGCTTGATGTTCAAATGAGCAGAATAAAATTGATATCGAAACGAATTCAATAGTCGCAGTCTACTTGGAACACCGATACAACACAACTAAATTTTTATTACTGTTAACGTAAGTAATAGTTGTTTTATTTACAACCTTACCTACTAGTGTTCTAGTTCAGTAGCCCTAAGTTCAAAATTACCCATCGGTTTGGTAATAAACAATTACAAACTAAAGAAATTTGAATAAAGTAATAAGGTTAGAAATTACCAATAAGTAGTAAATGCCAAATAAAAAGATAGATAGAAAGAATAAAACTTATTTCTTTAACACAAATGTTTAGGTACACAATTAAGGTCATGGCACATTATACCGGCACGGCACCGGTACCGCTGCAAACCAGCAATTGACTTGTCATTCAATTTAGAGCATTAAATCGTGTGTAGTATAGTATATTTCACAATGTCAAAGTGGAAAAGCCAACAGCGAGCAGTCAGCGCGCTTGCCACTACCATACAACTCGACTCGCAGCCCGCGTGCCGATAGCGAGCAGACCATGTGCTTACAGCGCACGCCGAATCCGAGTCGCCAGCAAAACAACGTCATTGCGCCGTCGTAAACCGAGACATTATGAAAACGTGCAAGTCATAGGCGTGTACAATTATAAATGCCATAATAACAATTGTGTTCGCGGTGACAGCTAGCTTGCACCTCGCGGACAGCGCGCGGGCTGCGAGCTTGCACCTCGCGGGCGGCGGGCCTGCGGACTGCAAGCTGGCACCTTGCCGACGATACGTATGTAGCGCTCTGGCAGCTAGCCGTAGCCTAAATTCGACGCGACGGCGTGCGGTAGCTGTGCAGTTGCGGTGCCGTTATAATGTGCCATAACCTTTAGACTCCTCCGTGTCTCGGAAGGACACACCGTTAGTCCCAGCTGTCATTTCTCGGATTTGTCAGTCGTAAGTCGAGTAGTCAAAACAGCCAGTTTAACCGAGAGACATTGTGTTTCCCAGCTACTAGGTTGTGGAGTTAACACTGGTACTCAGATGCATTCTGTTAGACCGGATGCCAAGCTTAAGGTAGTTGGAAAAAGGCTATGATGCTTAGACCTTTTCTTGGCATTGCAAAACAAAAAAAAATGTTTCAACATTTGCATCGCGGCTGTCCAGTTCAGCTTAATGCTAGATTCAACATGTAAGTCCAGAGGATACATACACAGTAGGCTTACATAATAATTATAATACCAGCCCGTTACTGTCCCACTGCAGGGTGAAGACCTCATCTCATACAGAGAAGGCCCGAGCATTGATCATCACGCTTGCTCAAGGCGGATTGGCGATTTCCAACTTATAAGTATTAACTGTAAGTCCAGGATTCCTCACGATGTTTTCCTTCACCGATGTCAATGATTATTTCTAAGATAAACTTAGAAAGTATGAGTTGAAAAAGTCACATTGGTACTTGCCCGGATTTGAACCACAACCTCGTGCATGAGAGGTAGGCGCCTTAATATCTGGGTCATCACGGCATAATAACTTTAATACATTTTAAGGTAAAATGTGTAAATAAGTACTAATCGACTCTTTATATACTCACTGTCACCAATCCGGCAGTATTATGTTAAAATCTGTCGTTTCTGTATTTCGGTGAGTGTACTCTAGAGCTCCACGAGCTCATTCCACCATCTACTTTCTTCGCGCTTCAAGCGCTTTGCCTGTTCCTTCATTATGCGCACAGCCAAGCAGTGGAATTTACTGCCTGCATCAGTGTTTCCGAGTTCATATGACCCATATTTGTTTAAGTCGCGAGTTAATAGGCTTCTTTTGGGTAAGCTTGTTTCATCGTCGACCTCATCTCTGACCGCAGGACAAGATTGAGGTCAAGAGTAGACCCATTATTTATAATAATAAAAAAAAAACAGCCGAGAACAATGTAGGTGAAGTAAAGGTGAATTAAAGTTAAATTAATGAATTAGTCATTCTATGCTTAACCCAGGCATTGGCTGTTCCCTTTCATTAAGTTTTCACAGAGTTGATTTTACTAAATCAACCAACAGGAACAGGAATAAATAAATGACATAGAGGTATAGATTGGATGACCTATGGAGTTACAATATCGCATTTCATCTGGTTGACTCCTGCAAATTGCATTGGCTAACGTGCATGTAGTAGATTTACTCTACAGTAATAGGATAGTTTGACGAAGGGGATTCGATCTTACGTTGTTTGAATTTACTTCGACTACCTTCAAATGAATTGGTTTTCTGTGAACACTGGTCCAAGTAAATGCTCAACATAAATGTAATGTTCATTTTAACGTTTTAGAAATCAAAAATGCACCAAGTACTGAAGTTTACAAGTTCAAAATTGTGATAATTCTTAATATTGTACGCTCCTATAGCATTTTAATTATTACCATCTATAGATTATGAACATAATGTTTTTCATAAATTAATCAGACTCTAAGAAAGTGCTACGAACTTGAGTTAAAGTGCAAATAGACACTATTCTTAGTTTTTAAAATAATCTATCATGGGAACATATTAAGCTAGAATTAAATTGCTTATTAGTCTTTTAGGCTAGATCGTAATTAATTATTAAGAATTTTGTTCTTTATCATATAGTATAAAAAAAAATCTATAGATTATAAAGCAAAAAAAAAGAGTATTATGTCCAAAACGAGTGTTTTCTTTTTTTTTAATGTGTTCTATTTAGTTTTACGTTTATGTCAAGCACACTTCATGCTAGAAACACTGTTTCCTGTAGACTAATGCTTATTTAGATTATATTCAAGAAAACAGCTTAGCAATGAAAGAAAGAAAAATACGTGCGGTAAATAAATTCCTACTGACCAAAATTGAATGGCATGTTGCATGGCAGGATGAAAAGATCCGTTTCAGCGCTATAATATCAGAATTGCACTGTCTGAAGCTGTCTGAAATAGCAAAAATGCCTTAGCCAAAAACGCGATAAAATAAACCAAGTATCAGGTCTAGTGATTTCTCTCTATCATCAAAATTTGCATAATTATTCATTATTATACGATATCTCATCATATACCTACTAACAGATTCGTAACCCATCCCTTTGGCTTTACTATGTAAAGGGAAGTTTGTTTTTGGTGGGCCCCTTTGCCAAACTCAGTTTAAAATATTCATGTTCCGTCCCCTTCATTTTTATCCCAGCTAATCTCATATCAGGACTGGGTACAGTCCATGGGTTTTGGCATAGATTAAAAACTCTTAGAACTGAAACTCAAGATTCACAATGTTTAATGCCTACATTAGATTTTTAGAGTAAGATACAACCTTATCAAACTTTATGCATAAGTAAAAAATGCTGTACAAAGGCGGATTATGCCATTGGCATTTTCTATAAGTCTACCTTCAGGTGATGCAAAAATAAGAAAAAATAGTTGCAACATAGTAAACAGTATCATGAAAGGATACATGTCATAACTGACAAATAAAAACTTATTCATGATAGCATCGTGGCATGGGGTGTAAAGCTCAATCATTATCACCGAAAAATTGTTTAATTGAATATCCTATCATTTTGGCTCGGGCAGGCGCTGCCTGGTCTAATGATAAATGATAACATTTATTACTGTAAATTGAACTTTACAAACACTTTTATCCAAAAAAAAAAATCAAGTAAAACATATTTTTAAACCAGTAAGGTTCGTGTTTCACTGTATGATTACTCTGAGAAGAAACACTGAATAAACTTAAAGGAGGACCAGCCAGATTTGTGATTGAGATGGGTCTTTTGAGAAAAGAACTACATAGTTATGAGCGGATATGTTCAGCTAGTGCATGAATTTGCCAGTAATCGTTAGCCAGAACTTAAGGAGCTCAATAACGGGTGGTGCGAAAAATACAAACATAAACTCACGCCGGTAGCATAGCAGAAAGTACAGAACGTAACCTGCTATGATTCTTGCATGTTTCTTTTGCATCATTTACGGTAACAAAACTGATCATCCACGTACGCTGGTTGCGTACTACGCACCTGATTGTTGTGAAGAACATCACCGTTAAGGAGTTTGTTCCGCCACTTCTTCCCAGCAAAAACGGTATCGGGACACTTGCGCGAAAGACATTTGCGCGAAAGACACTTGTGCGAATCCACTTGCGCGAAAAGACAGATGCGCGCATGGACTTTTGCGCGATTGGACAGATGCGCGAATAGACACTTGCGCGCCAAGAAACTTGCGCGAATGGACTTTTACGCGAAAGGACAGATGCGCGAATGGACCCTTGCGCGACTGGACTTTAGCGCGACTGAATGGCCACTGAAGTTTACTCAATGGAGTAAACATAACATCACGCTTGCTATTACTTGAAGGTGGATTTTTTTGGGTTTTTCGTCATCGGTGTCGTTTTCATGGTTTTCGGAGTCGCTGATTATGAAAATAAGGTCCAAATGAAAATCCAAGATGGCGCCGAGGAAAATTTTTGGTTTTTCTAACATGGGTGTCGTTTTCGTGGTTTTCGGGGTCGCTGATTACGAAAATTAGGTCAAAATAAAAATCCAAGATGGCGACGAAGAAAATTTTTGGGTTTTTCCGTCATGGGTGTCGTTTTTGTGGTTTTCGGGGTAGCTGATTATGAAAATAAGGTCAAAATGAAAATCCAAGATGGCGCCGAGGGAAATTTTTGGTTTTTCCGTCATGGGTGTCGTTTTCATGGTTTTCGGGGTTGCTGATTATGAAAATAAGGTCAAAATGAAAATCCAAGATGGCGCCGAGGAAAATCTTTTGGTTTTTCCGTCATGGGTGTCGTTTTTGTGGTTTTCGGGGTCGCTGATTACGTAAATTAGGTCAAAATAAAAATCCAAGATGGCGACGAAGAAAATTTTTGGTTTTTCCGTCATGGGTGTCGTTTTCATGGTTTTCGGGGTCGCTGATTATGAAAATAAGTTCAAAATGAAAATCCAAGATGGCACCGAGAAAAATTTTTGGTTTTTCCAACATGGGTGTCGTTTTCGTGGGTTTGGGGTCGCTGATTACGAAATATAGGTCAATAAAAAATCCAAGATGGCGACGAAGAAAATTTTTAATTTTTCCGTCATGGGTGTCGTTTTCGTAATTTTCGGGGTAGCTGATTATGAAAATAAGGTCAAAATGAAAATCCAAGATAGCGCCGAGGAAAATTTATGGTTTTTCTAACATGGGTGTCGTTTTCGTGGTTTTTGGGGTCGCTGACTAAGAAAATTAGGTCAAAATAAAAATCCAAGATGGCGACGAGGAAAATTTTTGAAAAATCAATGAACTTGAAAACCATGACAACGACACGACACCCATGACGGAAAAACCAAAAGTTTTCCACGGTGCCATTTGGATTTTCATTTTGAGCTCATTTTCATAATTAGCGATACCAAAAACGACGAAAACGACACCCATGACGGAAAAACCAAAAAGTTTCTTTGTCGACATCTTACATTTTCATTGAGCTCATTTTCCTAATAAGCTACCCCGAAAATTACGAAAACGACACCCATGTTGGAAGAACCAAATATTTTCCTCGGCGCCATCTTGGATTTTCATTTTGACCTTATTTTCATAATCAGCGACCCCAAAATCCATGAAAACGACACCCATGACGGAAAAACCAAAAATTTTCCTCGGTTCCATCTTGGATTTTCATTTTGACCTAATTTTCGTAATCAACGACCCTGAAAACCATGAAAACGACACCCATGACGGAAAAATCAAAAACTTTCCACGGTGCCATATTGGACCTTCATTTTGACCTTATTTTCATAATCAGCGACCCCGAAAACCACGAAAACGACACCCATGACGGAAAAACTAATAATTGTCTTCGTCGCCATCTTGGATTTTCATTTTGACCTAATTTTCGAAGTCAGCGACCCCAAAAACCACGAAAACGACACCCATGTTAGAAAAACCATAAATTTTCCTCGACGCCATCTTGGATTTTCATTTTGACCTTATTTTCATAATCAGCCACCCCGAAAACCATGAAAACGACACCCATGACGGAAAAACCAAAAATTTTCCTCGGCGCCATCTTGGATTTTCATTTGGACCTTATTTTCATAATCAGCGACCCCGAAAACCATGAAAACGACACCGATGACGAAAAACCCAAAAAAATCCACCTTCAAGTATGCGTGTAATAGCAAGCGTGATGTTATGTTTACTCCATTGAGTAAACTTCAGTGGCCATTCAGTCGCGCTAAAGTCCAGTCGCGCAAGTGTCCATTCGCGCATCTGTCCTTTCGCGTAAAAGTCCATTCGCGCAAGTGTCTATTCGCGCATCTGTCCAATCGCGCAAAAGTCCATGCGCGCATCTGTCTTTTCGCGCAAGTGGATTCGCGCAAGTGTCTTTCGCGCAAATGTCTTTCGCGCAAAAGTCCCAGATCCAGCAAAAACACCAGGAAGTGTTAAAGGGCGGGAGTTATGGGGGACTGTCTTATGTAATTATTGTCTAATGTATTACAGCCCAACTATAATAAATGAGTTGTTTTGAATTTGGATTTTGGGTGTCCCTCTCCGACGTTTCCATTGATAAAGAACTTAAATGATTTTATCGACACATATTCAGAGGAAAAGGTATATGTTTTTCGCTTCTATACAGTTTCCTTGTTCTATGTTACAGTCCATAGGTTTAGGGTCCTTTGCATCGTCATGGTCTCACCCTTTGCCTCTCAGTCCTATATGCTATATATCACATTTCTCGCTCATTAAATTTCGAGAATAGCCGCTTTCAAGATAAACAGCGCTAGTAGAACTCATATGTAGGTCGTAAATCGATCGCTGTTGAAAAACGAATGAACGTTTGTGTACGTATGTATTCGGTTTGAATAATAAATTGGAGTTAGGAATTAGGGTTAATGTTCAATTTCTTTAGTTTACCAATGGTCATTGGTTAAACTGAGAACTCGTGTATTTAATCATAACCCGGGGCATATTATTTAATTGTGTATTTATGTTAGATAACTGTTGAAACCTCTTTGACATGTACTAATCAAAGTACTGGCCAGTTTTGTAAATTCTATTAGTTTTAAATATTTTTTACAAAGCTGTCATCTATTTTTCTCATCTTTATTACGCTGTTTTTCCTCCTCCAGCACACACCTTTTTTAACCGACTTCAAAAAAAGGAGGAGGTTCTCAATTCGGTTGTACTATTTTTTTTTTATTAATAATTTTCTTGCTTGGTTGGTCTACCTACCTCTCCCACAATAAAAAATTCAAATACAATTAAATAATACAAAAATATTTATTTCCGTAAAACAATATTTCTTACATTAGTTGATGATTGGAGTCTCTTTTTAAGCAAATAATGCCTGTGGCTCCGTTCTTCCATAATTTATTTTCTTAACAATATAATCCTAATATTCTCCTAATATGTTATGAATGTATAATTATGAGAGGTCAATGGTAAAAGTTTAATGGCGTATAATGGATGATGATTTGTGTATATATGTGTGTGTGTGTGGGTGTGTGAGTGTGCGGGTGTTCGACTGCAAGCGTAAGATGTGTGTACGTTATCATGTTACATGTAAAATACCTATTACTAGCACTTTGTCCGCGTTCATTTCGTATTTTAACATCCCTTCTACTTTATTTTTAGTTTTGTAAATAAAATATAACCTATGTGGCTTTCTATTGGTAAATAATTTTTAAAATCAGTTAGTAGATCGAGAGATTACTCCCTTGAACGTCACAAGTTCACAAACCAACAAACTTTACCTCTTTAAAATAATTATAATGTAATAATAATAATAATACCAGCCTGTTAGCCATCAGGGGGGGGGGGGGGGGGGGGGTGATGAGTTTCTGAATTATAATCTATAATTAAGTGATAACCTTGGGTGAAGTAAACTTAAAATTACTGTCAATCCATAGCACTAGAATGTGATGTCGGCTATTTTCACTTCACTGCTAAATCACGGTCTGCTCAAATAGAGATTTTGAATCACGTTTCCTGACAATATTTCACTTATTTTACCGATGGCTCGCCTCTCGCTTCATCGTAAAGGTCTTAGATTCTTCAACTACAAACAATCAAGTTGATTCCACCTTAATTTATATTTAGTACAAAAATGATTAATTTCCGTTTAAAAAAATTCAAACGACATCATCAAAGGAATTGTAGAAGAGATTATTCTATAATTCCTTAACATAATTACTCAAATTTTATTAGAAGGACCGCAGCTTAATGTACTTTGAACGGTCCCTCATTGGCGTCTTTTGTCGTCTTCATGGGGTCCAAATTGACGTAATTAAAATATTTAGCTGGAGAATATTACATTTCTGCGGCGAAATGGAATGACATCAACTTCCACGTAGAGTTAATTAGGTAATATTTACCTTCAGGGTTCGAAGGACAAAATAATAAAACCAAAGCTGTAATTTTTTATTTATTTCTTTCCCGAGTGTGATCTTTATAATCAGACGAACGACGATTAACTACTAGCGAACGTCACGTGGTTTTACCCGGATTGTTTCTGTTTCGTTTGAATACAGGGATAAAAATAGTCTATGTCACCCGGGGGTGGTGTAGTTTTCAGTAGTTAGCTCTCATCGTTAAAAAAATCGAATATCTCCAGTAGTTTTGAAGTTTGTTTGTTACATACAAAACACAAATCTCTCTCTTTAAAACTTTATTAGTATCGTCAAGTCTAGATTTCCTTACAATGGTACGTGCTTACGCTGTCAATGATGTCTAAAATATACTTAATATGAACAAATCTATAAAAAAAAATCAAAAGCAGAAATTACAAATTATAGTTAATAAATTGACTGCTTCGTTGGTCTAGTGGTCGCAAGCGCTACTGCTGAGCATGAGGTCCCGGGTTCGATCCCCAGGTCGGGCTAAGTGTTATTGAGTTTTTCTATCTGGAATTTCTTAGTAGTAGCCCGGAGTCTGGATTTGTGCCCGTATGATGGCAATAGGCTCGTCTCCTATTACATGGGACTCAAATATAACTGGCGAAATGTGGACGTGTACTACCAGGTACACCTCTGCCTATCCCTTCGGGGATTACAGGCGTGACGTTATGTATGTAGTTAATAAATGTATGGCATTTTTAACCGACTTCAAAAAAGGAGGAGGTTCTCAATTCGACGGTATGTTTTTTTTTTTTTTTTTTTTTTTTTTTTTTTTTTTGTGTGTTTGTTACGCGATTTCTTCCCCATTTGTGGACCGATTTTCAAAATTCTTTTTTTATTTGAAAGAGTATACTCCCGAGGTGGTCCCATTTTAATTTGGTGAAGATCAGGTGCTGATCTTTGGAGATATACAATGGAACTCTTCAAAAATAGACGGCAAATCTGTCGTGATTGCTGGAATCGCTTGGATATTTATTGTTTATACAACATCATGACGTATCATCACGCCAGTATGCTCTGAGGGGTACGCAGATGTGTACAATATACCTAGATTTCGACATTTATAAGGGATAAGTGGATAACCCTATTACCATGACATGTATTGTTACAAATAACAATATAAAAATAAATCCATGGCAAATGTTTGTATGGGAACAACTAAAAATGGAAAAATAAAAATCTTTTTTGCAAAAAATAAAACCGACTTAAAAAAAACACTAACCAGTGTAAAATAACTCTAAATTCGGAAGTCGGTGGCCCATCATGAATAAGACAAAACCACCAAAGCCACAGACTTCCTAATTTAGAGTTATTTTACACTGGTTAGTGTTTTTTTTAAGTCGGTTTTATTTTTTGCAAAAAAGATTTTTTAAACTCCAATAAGGCCAGTCAATTAACAAAAGATCAAAGCTCAAATTGGCCTGTGGAAATTCGAGTCTAGGCACCCTAATGAGAATTATTTGTGACGGATGTCGACTCGTTAAAAAGAAGACTTGATTTAGATATGGTTTGGTGTACAACATTATATGATGAGAACTTTAAAAACGAAAATGCTATAACTGTGCCGTCAAAATAAAATAAAACCACCTAGGTATTTATAGATCGAAACGATACTTATTAACTTATTTAGGAATAAAATAGCAGTACAAAAACATGATATACTTTATATACATAATTGTATAAATTTAAAATAATGATTTCTAGATCTTTGACTGTAGTCACGGGTCGTCAGAGGTTTGAGAAACTGAGAATCAGTTTTATCCAAAGAGATTCAGTATTTTTAATACATATAACGGGTCTTCTCTTGACCTCTATCTTGTCCTGCGGTCAGAGATGAGGTCGACGATGGAACGAGCTTACCCAAAAGAAGCCTATTAACTCGCGACTTAAACAGATTAGGGTCATAATGAACTCGGAAACATCGATGCAGGCAGGGAATTCCACTCCTTGCCTGTGCGCATAATGAAGGCACAGGCAAAGCGCTTCGTGCAAATGTGCAGTGGCAGTTTTATCTATAGAGAGGATGTGCGAAGAAATTGCACAGAAAAATGGTGATCCCATGTCTTAGTAACGATATATAGAATAATATAGCAATTTTGGAGCTGCAACGGAGCGTACTTAACAAAACCCATAGAGTTGTGCCCACTAGGACACAAGAATCAGATGAAAAGTTTCATCGTGATGTCCCGTCTATTAGTTCCTAAGTATTGAATGTCTTTGCAGAGGCCAGATAATCATGGTATTCGCTTCATGTCAAATACTGATATTCTGTTGCATCCAATTAGACTAGAAATACACCCAAACTGGCTGAACAAAGATGACCTTCACCAAGAAAGCAGCTACTAATTGTAAGGCAGTTGATTAAATAGCTAATTAGTCAACAAAAGAGAGCGTGTTTTCCATGTGTTCAAATAACGTCCTACCTACTTACTTATTTACCTATTGCAATTTTATTGTCGTATGATGACACGTCTCATGTCGTCAGTCAACATTATGTTATGTATTTAGTTGATATTTTGTATCAATGTCACAAAATCCACCATAACGTCGGTAGAGAGTTTAAAATCTCTATGAAAGTGGACACCGAAGTAAGAAAACAAAGAAAAAAAATGGTCAAGTGCGAGTTCGGCTCACACACGAATTACAACGCAGAGTCTAAAATAGTGGCATAAGAAAAAAAATACAAACTCATAAAAAAATTGCAGAATGTGTGTTCTTATTTCCTTTTTCGACCTTACAGTTCATAAATACAGATAGACCAAAAAGGCTTGACAATGGAGTCCTGTTGACACCATTTACTGTACGAAGTTCTAAAAAGATCATTCTATTAAATAAAGTTCTTAAAATCTTTGTGTCAAGAAAACCATTTAGCAGCTTAATCAACTTCGAATTATGTTTTAGTAGTTCAAAAATTAGACCAAACCCAGTAAAGAATTGCTCATATGGTTGAATTTGGTGACGGCTATCATGAGGTACAGGAAATAACGTGATATTCCAAAACATTTAAAGTTCCGTATATTTAAATTCAAAAAATTTTCAAGCTACTAAGGCTTCCATTTTAACGTAGCTCGAAGAATTCGAAGTTCTTGCTAATTTGTACAATTTAAATGTTGAAAGTGTAGAAAGCAAAAGTAAATTTCTAATGGTTTCGAAAGAATTAAGGAATTCTTGCCAATGTTATACAACCTACAAATGCTTCCGAAATAAAAACGATCCACAAAACGTTTTACAAAGAAAAATATCGTGTAAAAGCAAAAGGAAAAACAGACAACGCCGCGTGGTCGAACGTTAGGCTTATTAATATTCATGAAACACAAATTGGAACAGTGTACCAAATGACCGGACTTTCCTAGGGATTAGTTATCGGAATTCCTTAATTTCTCTCTGTGATTAGATTCTGCTAAGTTAACGATAACATTTATTAAGTTAGTTGATTTGATGGGCTAGGTAAATAAATTTAATTTTAGAGATAGTATCTAATTTTGGATTGGATTTTTTCATTTAGGTAATCTTTAAGAATTTGACGTTGTAATAGAATATTCGATCATTCTGTTACCATAACAAAATTAAATTTATACCAATCTTGGCATTCAGGTAGTAAGATAATAGACTAAAGTACTTTCCCCCTAACCCATAAAGATCAGAGAGAATGATTATTTTAATCAAAATCAATCAAAATCAAAAGTCATGTATTCAAATTAGGCTGAGGATGAGCACTTTTTGAACGTCAAAAATTACATAAGACAGTCCCCCAAAACGCCTGCCCTTCGCCACTTCCTAGTGTTTTTGCTGGGAAGAAGAAGTGGCGGAACAAACTCCCCAGCAACACGTCTGTCTGATATTTGTTTTAGAAGTTAGAAGTTAGTTATATGCTAGAAGAACAGTTTAAACAGCATTGGTAGTTAATAAACATAATCATTTAAATTAAATAATTTGCTACATGATAGCTAGCACACACCAATATACAAGACAGTAGTAATAAGAATAGTAAGTACCGACGTTGACAATTAAACTAATCAGTCTAATTGCCTAGTTGTTTATCAACTATGTTAGGGTCCAGCTTTCAGTTTAGCCGGACGCAGCTAAATACCAGTTTCTTACATAAAACGACTGTCTATTTGACCTCCAAAATCAATTACCTTCTAGGTAACACTTTACTCCATGGTTGAACTGGTTGCGAGACTTTCTGTGTTCGCACTACACGTAACTACATTAAAAGTTTACCATGATAGCTGGATCAACAATTTAAATAAAAAAAAAAAATGTATAAAAAAAAAAAAAAAAAAATTTTTATTTTTTATTTAGAAATTAGAAATATCTTAAGTTTTTTACAAGTGTAAGTTAATTACTGTTTAGTTTGAGGTATATTTGAGTAGGCATGTCTAGAGACTCTTCGCCGCCACAGTCAAACCATTGTAACGGTTTTGTGGGGCTTAGTTTATAAGTTACTTACCCTCTTGTATAATCTATATACATATAATAAGACTGTAAAAAAACTGTGTCTGTACATTGAATATATTTAAAAAATAATAATTGAGGGGGGTTTAGAAACAGTAATAGAGCACGAATCCAAAAAAAAAAGTCTGTCTGTTTGTCTGTTTGTCTGTTTGTCTGTTTGTTTGCACACGCTAATCTTCGGAACTACTGGACGGATTTGAATGATTTTTTTTTTGTTGTATAGATATTAAGTCTGGGCAACACATAAGCTATAATTTATCCTGGAAACTGGAACACCTGATGCAGAACCGCAACAGACCAGCTAAACTATAGGAGATACAAAAATGGTACCATAGCAAAAATTGTTCCACGTGATGTGCATTTTTTGCTGAGAGAATAAATTTGAAGATCCGGAACACCTGATGCAGAACCGCAACAGACCAGCTAAACTATAGGAGATACAAAAATGGTACCATAGCAAAAAATGTTCCACGTGATGAGCATTTTCTGCTGAGACAATAAATTTGAAGATCCGGAACACCTGATGTGGAACTTCAAGTGCCCAGCTACACTATAACATATATAGGAATGACGTCTTAGCAAGAGTTGTTCAGCCTTATGAGCACTCGCTGTTGACGTATAAATATCGAAGATCTGGAACACCTGTTGTGGAACTCCAAGAGCCCAGCTACACCATAACTCACATAGGAATGACATCTTAGCAAAAGTTGTTCGGTCTGATAGGCATTTCCTGTTGACTTATAAAAATCGAAGATCAGATACATTTGATATAGAAATTAAAGCTATCACTAATTTCATTGCATATAAATATAATATTTATATAATATTTTATAAAATAACATAAGTACCTCCACGCGGTGAAGGCGGGAACAGTTCAGGACTGATTTTCGATGACGATGGTATATCATTGAAAATTAGACACTACTGGCCGAAACTTCCATTTTTTTTATCGTATAAATATACCTTCGGGCTTATGTTATTTGAGTGTTTAATTTCCTTTTCTATTAATCTTTGTTACATGGTTGCCTACCCGGTAACGCTGGGGAGCAGCCACTTAGATTTTAATTGATCAGGTATCATCACAATAAAACTATAACCATACCTAGAAAGAGGTCAAATCTTTCTCAATGTTCCAAAAGTGCTAAATGACTAAAGATCATAAGATCCCAACAATCTACCGAAGAGCGTTAGGAGGGACTTGATGCTGTTCGACAACATGAGGTTGCAACTCGCTCCGTGGAAACTTCTTGGGATCGCGAAGCACGCCTGCATTCTCAGCGTATTTGAAAGAAAGAAAGAAAGAAAGAAAATACATTTATTGGCAACAGCTGGATACACGCACAGTAAAAACGCAATAACACAAAAAAAAGAGACAATAAATGACATGTCTCACGGCAAATGGCATGCAATGGCATGTTTTACGCATCTACCAGGTATCCAGGTCTCTAGACACCAGTGAAGAATATGTGCGCGACTGACCGCTGATCGTGAACATCATGCACTGTCTCGCGAGTTTGAGACGTTCACGGAAAAAGCATGACGCTTGAGTTTTCAGAGTATATACGCATCGACTCTAGAGATAAGTGGGGGAAGGAGAAGCGCGACTGACCGCTGAGCGTGAACGTCACGCAACATACAGGCTATAATTTATTTTGGAAAATGGAACACCTAAAGTAAAAGAGATATAAAAATGGTGCCATTGCTAAAACTATTCCACGTGAAGAGTGTTTTCTGCTGTGAAACTAAATTTGAAGATCTGGAGCACCTGTAGTGGAACTCTAAAGCCCAGCGACAATATAGCATATACATAATAAAAATGGCGTCTTAGCAAAAGTTGTTAAGTCTGATGGCATTTCCTGTTGACCAACAAAAATAAAAAATCTGGAACGTCTTGGATCGTCTCGCGTATTCCATTGTTTTGCCGTCCCCGGGCTTTTACAATTCGACGTCAGACGTTTCAGATCTTCGATTTTGACGACCCCGTTGTCGCTGGCATAAGCAACAGGATCCGCGTACAAAGTCGCGGGCAGAAGCTAGTGATAAATAAATAAATAATAATAATAATTTCTATCCGCTGTACGGAGGGGTCTTGATATGTAAAGCGGTTTCCCATCCACGGAAAAACCGAAGCAAGTGTAGTTTAACCTTTGATTTAAAGCATGCGGCTGTAATAGTTTAGCTAAGCTCTTTACGGTAAATCAAATATTTTTATTGCGCCTCGTTTTTTAACATTATAATTCTTTTATTTTTTACAATCATATACACTATACTTCAAAACATTTAAAATATTTTCGAGGAGAGTAGCAAGGGGCAAGTTAGATCAAATTGAATCTAAAGTTTTCATATATATTTCGCCGATTATGTTTAAGTCTCATTTGAGATGGGTCTTTTTGGTCTCGCATAGGTATTTTTATTTCTTTCTATTTTTGTCTTTAGTTTTTTAATCTTTTCTAGTTTTTTTATTTTATTTGTGTGCATACTAATTAAGTATTTTCTTTCTTTCTTCCTTGTAACACCCAGGCTTCAATACAGACTGGGCTGCTACTAATAAAAATCTCAAATATATTACCTAACCTGGAAATGAAGCCCAGGACCTCATTCTCTGCAGTAGTGCTTGCGACCACAAAATTAACAAAGCAGAAGCAACAAGCTAAACACTGAATAAATTAGTTTTATTTTCACGGTTATTAAAATGTTCTAGACTAGCAATTTAGAATATAATTCTTTTGTGGAAATTATTCAAATTTGTGGCTCATAAAACAATTGACAATAGTTTATATTCTTTTGTCGACTTTCTGCTTAAAATGTGTTTGACAGATCGAATCTTTTGTAATGTCTGTGTCCAAAGTAAAAATTGAAATTAAGGCACGTGCCATCCATCTCTAAGTTTCTGCAATATTTCAAGAAATTACATCCTGGTTTTTAAATATAAAGTATTGAACGACATCTCACTTGCCGAGAACAGTTTGATATGTTTTAAGGTCCCACATTTGTGATAACTGCATAATGCATTATATATTTAAACAAAATTTCTTAGTAACTGTCTTTTCTTATAATAGTACTTTGTCAAATACCAGACTTTGACATTTTTCATTACTTATTTCATCTCAGTTATAGGTAAATGTTATTGCATCTTGGTCTTTATTATATGCAGCAGAAGAAAATAACTGTAAAAAGTATAACATTTTGAAGCGACTATATGCGGGTCCGCATATTCTCCCGTTTTTCTGAGGAAGTCAAGACAACGCTTTTTAAAGCATATTGTCACAGATTTTACACGGGAAGTCTATGGGTCAGTCACACCAAAAGATCGCTGGATGTCCTGCGCATCCAATATAACAATATCTTCAGGCTGATGCCAACATCAGCCTGAAGATATTTGATAAATCAGGCAGGCAGCCCCAAGGGCTGCCTGCCTGATCCAAGATATCTGAAATAAATGATTTTATTTTTATTTTATTTTATTTTCTATTTTTTTATTACCTTTTTTCTCCATAAATTTGGGACCTGTAAACACGATTAAAATATTAAAAGATACAGTAAAGAAACATGCATTTCTATGATCACGGTCAATGACGTTATTCAGACCCTTAACCGAAGATAAGATGCGAAATAAGGCTATGAGCTCACTACACAGTATAATACTAATGTATTACAAAAAATAACATTTACCTACACACTGACTGTCCTTTCTTATTTATACGATTGTTTATAACTAAAGGTAGCAGAAGACGAGAAGTTCTTTAATTTTACAAAAAAATATATACTGATGCAAACTATCCGAATATTTTCACACCAAAAAATCTCATTTAGCTCCATAAACTGGCTGTCGGTTGATTTTGTAAATACAAGGCCCTAAAATGTAGGACAAGTAAAAGTGAATTGAGCTATCTTGCTTGAATCCATACTAATGCTAGGTATTGTCAGTTCACTTCAATTAAATTTTCAGGGAATGAACATCAAATAAAATGAGTTAAGATATATATTTCAAGAGCATAATATATACTCCGGCTGTCGTAATAGCCCAGTGATGGTCAGATGCGCCACATACGTAATCTTAGACGTCACTAAAGTCTGCGAAGAAAATCATCGCAAGGAAACCTGGAACTCTAAAATCGCCAACCCGCCAATCAAGAAACGTGGTGATCCAGGACGTTGTGGACTCTACAGGTGGACAATTATTATATAACGTAAACCCAACACTTCACGCTAGTCAACACTAACCTTAAGGCTATGATAATTTATTATAATGCGGAAAAACGGACTGGTAATATGCATCATTTTATAAATACAGTTTGTTTAAGTAGCAAAGTAAGTTTACTTGGTGGTGGTACGTGCAGCTAAAGAGTTGCTAGTAATTTAAAGTTTAAACACACTTAATATGCCCAGTTTTTGGAACGAATAATATCTTAATTAAAAAAGCAAATCAGTCTTTAAAGATGTTTGTTTGCTTACTTTATGTCTGTCTTACTTCTAATCTGTGACGTGTCAATGTATTTTTATGAAACCCGGTCTTTGTACGCCACGCCGGTCATCGTTGAGCAGCGGACTAAATTAATTTCTATTGTGTCTAGTAGTCTGGCAGGCAAAGTGTTTGAAACATAAATAATTAAAAAAAAACGTGAATTTTTAATGTATTTTAGAATTATGTTATAATACATTGCTTACTATCGTGCCTAAATAAAACATTGTTTAATCATTTAAATTAACTTTAATTATAATAAAACAATGGTTTGGAATGGCATAAATAGCAGAAACAAATTAGAAATTAGTGTAATAAGGGATAAATCAGAAGATAAACAAAAGTCAGAAGAAATAATTTACGAATACGATGAAGCAATCGACCTCACAGGTAAACATTTATTTATATTATTTATTACAGTTTACTAGAATTAAAGATACTTGAGTTGCATTTAATTTATTGTAACGTTGACATCTGAGATGTGTGAATGTGTGTATTAGAAGAAGTTTGAAAGTGGCGACGGTGATCGGAAATCGATTTTTTAGTAATAAATAAGCAAGTGATGCGGAGAAATAAGGATCATTTTGTGAGGAAACTTTAAAGTATGAAGAGGATTACAAGACAAGAGGAAGATCAAAGAAAATATACAAGAATTGTGTGAAAGATGACACAGTTAGGAAGAAGGTGGTGGTTTCAGTAGCAAAATGTTACATACCTAGTGTGACTTTGTGTCACTGATCCTTGGATATAATACGGTACTGTACGTGTACAGAGTTGTGTAGTAAGTGTTTAATATACATACTTAATATCAATAATTTAATATAGGTACCAACATTGACAACTGAGCTCAAACAAAGCTTTATAAAATACTGAACAAAAAGAACCCTTTAAGTCTACAGGCGTGCCCGCTTAAATGTACAGACGCCAGCACATCAAGCTACCCCAATGAGCAAAATGTATGATAGTTTTTCTACTTAATTACAAATAATATTAGGCTCATGTTCAATAAAAATAATTTGAAAGTTTGGAGTAGCGTCTCTACAGACGCCAGCACATCAAGTTACCCCAATGTGTCAAATTTTCCCAATCAAATATGAACCTTTTTCTTTTTCACATAAAGTTCAAGAATTATCAAAGAAATTTGACACATTGGGGTGACTTGATGTGCTGGCGTCTGTACATTTAAGCGGGCACGCCTGTAGACTTAAAGGCTTCTAATTATTCAGTATTTTTTAAAGCTTTTGCTCGAGCTCAGTTGTCGATGTTGGTACTTATTTGATATTAAGTATGTATATGAGAGTGTGCTAGCTAAAATGTAGCAAATAATGTCATTTAAACGTAAAACTATTTTTGTTCTATCTAAAACACTAGGGAAGGGCAAAAGGCAGACTTTTTGGGAGACTGTACTACTGAATTATGTAGTTTTGTCGTTCAAAAAGTACAATAAAAAAGTTGTTTATTGAGATGTGTGAAAAAAGATGACTTGCTTATGTTTAGCTTACCCCGAATAAAATTGGGATCACTGGATGAATGGTTGGTACTTGTACCAATCCAAGATATTGAGTAGTTTTGAATTTTGCAGGCAATGGCTGGTACAACCGTGGTCTACTCACTGCTCTCAGCATAGGACTGTTGGGAATGGGTATAGATATCTTTGGATTCTCTGTCGTCGTCACTGGTTGTACATGTGACTTCAAATTGGAGTTATGGCAGAAGAGTACAATGCTGTCCATGCCTTTCGTTGGTAAGTGATCATATTTGTATTAATCTTGCTTATTCATCAGGAAATGACAACATGGTTAACAAGTTTTGCCATTTCTTGAATAATGTGTTCAGTTACATTTTTTCTTGAACTCTTCCTAAAAAATCTGCGTAGGCGAAGATAAAAACTTTACTTTTTTGTATTTTTTACTCAAGTAATGAAGCGGTCAATATTTGTAAGAAAGAAAACGCACGCATGCTCGCGGCGGATTGCCTGACTGCGAGGAGTAAAAACGCGAGCATTATAATATCATGCCTAATTTATTTGTTTATTTGCTATCTCTACGCTGCATAATTAAAATTATTTTTTCAATACGAAACTGCCCAATCAACTTGCCGCTCTGTCATACCTTGTTTCTTCATTTACTAGTTTACCGTAATATTGTTTTCTTACTATAACCAACTTGATCACTACTTGATATATTTGACATTGTGTTGACTTTCAATCCCGATTTTATTCCAGGGCCAATTGTAATGTCAATACCTTGGGGCTACATATCCGATACAAAAGGTCGAAGGAAAACACTGTTGATCGCTTTATGGGGAAGTTTTCTATCTTCTTTTATTAGCGCCTTTTCCTTAAACTGGATAATGTTGGCTGTACTAAAGGTTTTGAGTTCATGTTTGTAAGTATTTTTATTTTTAAACTAAGTTGGCTTGATTTATTTACCTTGAAACTCATTTCATTTAAAATTTATTTAATGATTTGTTTTGGTTACTTAATTAGTCTAGTGGTCGATAAATTTGAGTACCTACACATTTCTGTCAGACACGATTAAAAATAGAACGCAAAGGAAATTAAAAAAGGAAAAAAATCCGCATAATCCTTTCATTCATAATTCAAATAATGTAATAATAAACAAGGTAACCAGTTCATCTTAGCCACCGTAACCCACGCACTAGTTGTAGGTTTTCCTTGGGTGCGTTTGCATCACACATACGGGGAAAATCTACGATTGGTGCTAGTTTCATTAAAAGCGACCAACGGTCTCTGCAAGTTGGCTTCCGGCCTACGCCTTCCAAAGGTCCGAGATCAATAAGAATAAAATGTGTTACTAAAATGTCATAGATATAAGTAATGATATTAACAAGGCCATTTTCCATACAGTTGTAGCGCAGTCCAATCAGGAGCATATGCACTTCTTGGTGAATCTTGTTCGACCAAGGTCAGAGGCTTCTACATGCTTATTATGACCAGTGCGCTGATGTTATTTCTTCTCAGTTATGTAGGTGAGTTAATTACTTTTTTTGTAATGAACTAGCTACCTCGTCAAATTTCTTTCCACCTTACAATAAATTTTTATGTTGTTTACCTTCTTAGTTTTAGCTAAAGACTTGTCAAATGACAAACTTTCAAGTAATATTGAATTTTAATTTTTGAATAGTGCGCATCTATTTAGACAATATATTCAGTTGCCGCTAGTGATGATGACAAACGAGCATCAATATTAATGACACAGCTGACAGTTGTTTTGTATTATGAGCAGTTTCCTTACACGTGTCATCTTGTTATTACATTGTTCAAAAAAATACACAGTACAACTTAAAACACTACTATAGCTTTTTTTTTATGGAAGCAAGTAAATTTTGTTATTGATGCTAATCATGTTGAGTATGGTGACAATATTGCTACTTGTTTTTTGCATAGGTATTATGTATATCATGTTAAATCATCTTAATAATATCATGACAAATTGCTGCATAATTTTGAATAAAATATTATGGACACAATGACATTTTTTACTAGTTTAAATCGCTATACAAATGTTGTATTTTTTACTGACTGCCTTTGTTCGTCAAGCTTGTAGCTCCATCATATATCTTGTGTTAAATATTCAGGCTAAGAAGAGTTACAATATTACAGGTAAAATTTAGGTGCACATACTATAAAATTCGGACTAGTTAGTCCGAATTTTAGGGAGTAGCAGCTCGGTATACAGAAAAGATGTAACATCGGCGCATTTAACATGTGTCCAGGACAGACTAACGTTAAAATTTTTCCTCGTATGTTCCTAATGTTTATCTTTAACTACAAAATGGTTATCTATAGGTTAATCGAATGCAAAGAAATACTGAATATTTTTTTTTACATTCAAAAAATTAATCTAATTTACATATAAATATGTTAAATATTATTAATGTATCAAGTATATTGATAATTGTTACTCATCCGTCACCTATCCCCAAAGGTTAATTTGAAAATCAGCGACAGGCAGCATCTCAGCATCTGTCTGGCATTACCGCTGAAATTAACCTTTGGCGCAGCCGTGAGACATGCCATTTTTGTGTCTTCTTTGTGTTATTATGTTTTTACTGTTCGGGTATCTAGCTGTTGCCAATAAATATATATTTATTTCCTTAATATATATTTATATTTTCTTTCTTTCTTTCTACTTGCTGTAAATTGTTAATTGTCTTAATTCTGCTCAGTTCCCGGTTTCTTCATTCTCCAACTAAACTTCGCCTGTGACCTTGGCTTCATCAAGTTCACACCATGGAGACTCTTGACCATCATTATGGCAGCTCCACTTGGGATCAGCGCGTTTTTACTGCACTTCTTCTACGAGAGCCCCAAGTTTCTAGTCAACGCTGGACGAGAAAGAGAGGCTTTGGACTACCTTCAAAAGATGTGGATAAGGAATGGAGGTTACGAACACGAATATCCGGTATGTTTGAGTGAAAAACGTTTTAATTTGGTATATTTTGAAGAATGTGCACGTCATTATTAGGCTAATTATAAAACTTAAAAGTTAAACGTAGATAAATAATAGCCTGCATACACCTTATTGGTGAGGTTCTTCAGAAAGATCAGGTGCATAGAACTCGCCAACAGCGTGACAACGTGACTGTGTGAATGTAAACGAACCAAAAGAAGTAGGTATGTAAGAATCGTAGCATATGGCACTTTGAAGTTGCTGCCACCACGGGAAAAAGTCGTGAGCTTATGCATAAATGAATGTATGTAAAAAATAGCCATGTTTGTGTTGTGTTAGATAACTAATTGTGATGGATTCTGTAGTCAAGATAAGAAGTATAGATATATTGCGCTGTACAACTTAATATCTTCTACATAATATCAACAGTATTTAAATTGAATATTTTTCTTTTTACAGGTTTGCAGAGTGATTTTAAAAGAAGAAGCAAAGGCTAGAATAATTAATGACGAGAAAGCAAACTTATTAGTATGCCTTTGTCGACAGACAATACCACTGTTTAAACCACCTTTAGTTTGGAGGAGCTTACAACTTTTTTTCTTGACTACTGTCATATATAGCATGTGAGTAATGAAAGTACCAAATTATTATAACGTAATATTTTTTTTAGTATAATTAGCTTGACTTCCAACATTGGTCTTACAGGCCTGCTTCGTTGATTTAGTGGTCGTAAACCCTTCTACTGAGCAAGAGCTTGTCTTCGATTCCCGTCAAACAGAGTGTTATTAAGTTTTTCTACCTAGAACTTCTCAGTATCGCATGAAGTTTGAATTTGTGAAAGTTAAGCCAAAGCTGAAGATGACATTATTTTGTTTAAAAGTACTAATTTTCAAAAACGAGAGTCACGAAGAATTTAAATAGAATCCGGTAATTAGGAATCAGTCATTACTACCGAATTTATCATATCTAACTTTTATATTTTAAGAGATTTTTTATTCACCTTTTCATGTAGTTTTATTTTGTTCCAGTAACAATAGTTTTGTGATGTGGATGCCATATATTGTGGAAGCCTTTACTGCCGGTGTCAGCTCGAACGCGCTATCGGGGAGCTTATGCAGTATTATTATGAGAATATCGAATCACACAACGAGCTCAACTGATGACGCTGTAAATATATAGATATTCAATTACATAATTATGTTCTATACTAAAATTGTTAGGAGGAAGAATTTGTGTTTTTAAAAGTATGCACGGATTATCTCTCCAATTTCAATTCCTAATTTAAAAAAAGTTATTAGAACTACAGAAAAAACTATTTTATTAATGAGTTAAGTTGCATGGTCAATCAGACCTTCATGCGTACAAAGTTACGGGCAAATGCTTGTAAAGTATGTCTAAGCACAGACCAGTTGATGTGGTCATGAGTGGGAAGGTTGCCCAATTTCCAACTTACAGTTAATAGTAATTTTCTTGTAAGACAATGACCATTATGAAAACATTATTTCGTCTTTTTGTTTGGTTTTGTGCCCGATGGATGGCAATAGGCTCGCCCCCTACATGGGACTAAACATAATGGCGAAATGTGGGTGTACTACCAGGTACACCTATGCCTAGCCCTTCGGGGATTACAGGCGTGACGATATGTATGTATGTATGTATGTATTTTGTCTAACCAAAGCTTTTTACCAAGATATAACATCTTGTAATTTGAATAATATCAGAACAATTACATAATATTTCAGATTGCCTGCTCCTCGTCAATTCAATCACGAACCCTACTATCAGGGGTTACTCATGGTGTGGTCTTCGCTGGCATTACCTTAGCGGTATCCAAGTTTGCATCTAGAAAGAAAGTGATGATGATTGCATTCCTTCTAATACCATTACTGTCCAGTTTAGGGGCAGTCTTCAATCAAAATAATATTGCAAGTCTGCTACTTTATGTTGGAATGATGATGACGAATTTATGTATGGGAGTGCTGTTTGCGTACTATGTCGAGTTGTTTCCTACGTCATACAGGTCAGTTGTATTGTTATGTTTGTGTCGTAATTTAAATCTAATTTTATTTTTCGCAATGTTCACGCTGTCTTTACTATGGTCGCAACATCTGTATTAATTAAGGGTCAGCACAGCTATGTCTTTTTCTACAATATCATCTCTACTTCGCCTTCATGTAAAACATTTTAGGGATGCACTCAAAAGCAGTATTTGCTAAAAACCTTTCTGTGAAAATTAATCTGAACACAGGAGAAGTGAAGGAAGTTAAGTTGACTTAGGTAAGCGATTGATAAGTCTATTCACGCTTATTTCACATATCTTTTCATGGGGAGAGTTTTACCAAATAGACCAGCATCGTCAAAGGCAGTTTACATCATGATGATAAAGACCAATGCAGCAACGTTTGCTTAGTAATAACAGTTAGCCAATCACATCAATTTGCGTGCCGTCAGCTGATCTCTGAAATGATAAGAATTGTCATGACGATGAAATATTCTTTAGAGCCACATTTTCGAACTTTTTTAAATAACAAAACTTTATTTTACAGGGGCATGGCCGCGTGTCTGGGCGTCATGGTGGCGCGTATTAGCGGTTTGGCTGGCGTCAACTTCCTCGGTGTATTTCTGATGACGAACTGCGCTATGACCTTCTATGCTTTCAGTGCTTACCTTTTAAGTGAGTACCTTTGCTTATCCATTGTTTTAACTCCTACGCTTTACTTATCTGAATATTTTTGTTGCGAGATTCAGGACAGCTGAATAGTTTTTCTGAAACTTGTCGAGATTCATTGATTCGACGATTTTGTGGTGATCACTGCTGTTAATTCTGGTTTTAAGAAATTGCAGTGGTTTGTAAAAAAAGTGGCCGTCTTCTCTCCTCCTTATGACTAATTCAACCAGAAAAAATAACTGGGTTAGGCTAATGGAAAGTTGCAAGTATTTTAAGCTAATATGTTTTATTGTATTTCAACAATTTATTGCCACAAGTAGCATATCTTAGTAGTTATTTCTTGATTCTTAGGCGTATCCAGATTTTTTTTATTATTAATGATTTTTCTTTATCCATAGGTGGCATTGCCGTGGCAGCATACTTTTTACCACCGGATACTCCCAAGAAAGTTTAAAAATATACTGTAATTGAATTTAATTTGAAATTATAGAAAAGCTGCTTTACGTCGATTCAATTTGCTTCTTTTTTGTAAATAAGAACAATAATAATAAAATCTGGCAATTTTATACAACTTTTATCTTTGACTCCTAAAATTAAAGGTTACCTGAAGTGTCAAGCATAAAAAAACGTAGGTACCGACAGAAACAGTGTCAAAATTACTCAAAATCCAATCATAGAAAGAAATTAAAGGAATTCCGATAACTAGTCCCTCGAGAACCCAGTGATTTAGTCCACTTCTCCAATTTGTGGTTCATGAATATTAATAACGCTTACGTTTGGCCTCACGGAATCGCCTGTGCTTTTCTATCTTACATGTCTATTCGAGAGCAAGAGATAGAAGGCACCTAAAATAAATTTAGTTTAAAAACGGATCCAGCACCACTGTTAAACAATATTCCAACAAGAGTGGTAATGGGCAGGACATATAAAGCGATACAACCGAAATAAATGGAGCAAGACGATCGCACAAAGGTACCCAGGAGACGGTAAAAGGAATCGAGAGAGACAACCCTCAGGATGGGGAGAAGACATCACTCTTGCAATCGGCCCAAATTGGAGAAAAGTAGCCATTGACAGACCACAAAGGAAAGAGTTAGACAAGCCCAGAAGGTACATTGAGTACGGAGCTAAATTACTAAAATGTATAATCATAATCATAATCATAATCATAATCATAGTCATTTATTTGCTAATATGGGTAATTACATAAAGTTGTTGATAAAAAAAATTGCACAGACCAACCATATTACACCTCGAGGCATGCAAATTACAGGGCTTTAATAGAAACATTTTCTCGCAAAATTTCACAAATAATACAAGTTATATAGTTTTATTCGTACACATCCAAAGCTAATAACAAAAACTGCATACAACATACTACAAAATGTCACTTATACAGAATAATGAAAGATTAAAGTGTCATTTGTTATTTAATAATGTTAAGTTAAAATTGTGAATAAATGTTAAAGTAAGAATAATGTAAGTACTTAAAATATGAAATGTCATGTTTTAAACGAGAATGTCAAGATATATCTGTAAATAAATGTCAAAGTAATAATATTAATAATTAAATTAGTGCACTAGTACTACATCAATATGTCCTTACATCCTCCATTAAATAATCCTGAACACTATAGTAACACTTACATAGCAAGAATCTTTTTAATTTCATTTTGAAAGCATCAATTAATGAAGTTTCTAGTATGGACTTTGGCAAGTGATTGTATATACGCGGCGCCATGCCGAAAATGCTTTTCGAAAATAAGGCTGTCTTGCTGGATTTGCAACAGATTTTGTGACTATGCCGCTTACTTATGTATTTATCAAAAAGATTTTGGTTACTTCTTGCAAAACTAGCAATCTCATAAATATAAACACACGGTAATGTTAATATATTGTGCTTGACAAAATATGGCCTGCAGCTATCAGTCTGGTTTATACTAAACATACCTCTAATACACCGCTTTTGTGCTTTGAATGCCGTATCCCTATTGGTGGAATTACCCCAGAATATAATACCATACTTTATCAAGGATCCCACGTAACCATGGTATGCTGCAAGTACCGCAGAGGTGTTTACCGTTTTAGCCAGCATATGTAGGGCGTATGATTGTTTGTTTAATTTTTGATTTAAAGTATCTACATGTGTCTTCCAATTCAAATTAAAGTCAATTGAGATGCCTAAGAATTTTGTAGTTGCTGTCTCATTTATTTTGTTCCCTGCATAGTGTATATTAATGTTGTTAAATTGGGCTTTACGATTGCGAAATATCATTATTTTAGTTTTGTCTAAGTTCATTTTCAAATTGTTATTATTTAGCCAGTTTATAGTATCAGTAAGAGTATTATTTATGTCTTGTTCTAGGGATACTTTGTCCTTACTTGCAAAAACAACAGTACTATCATCCGCAAAAAGTATAGTAGGATGTTGGGTTATTTTTGGAAGGTCATTTATATAAATGATGAATAAAAGAGGGCCTAATACACTTCCTTGTGGGACACCTTGTTTGTTTTCTCTGTATTCTGATGTGTAGTTAACTTCTTTCCTTGTGTTAGTGCATACTCGAGTAATCAATGTGGACTGCTTTCTGTTGGTAAGATAAGAAGCTATCAGCTCTAATGAAGTACCCCGAATTCCGTAACTGTATAATTTATTTAACAAAATTTTGTGATCTACATAATCAAATGCTTTGCTTAGGTCCATATACAATGCACACACTGGAATTTTATTGTCTAAGCTAGTCATAACTGTGGTCAGGAAATCGTAGACAGCCATATCAATAGTTTTATTTTTCCTGAAACCTATCTGCTCTTTAGCAAATAAATTGTACTTTTCAAAATATTCATTTATCCTGTATTGTAAATATTCTGTATCCATAATAAACACTGTTATGGCTGCATTTTATAAACTTTTAAACGGAAAGAAAAAAATATTTACCACAAAAGGCCGTGGTTTTTTCATAAAACTTGTTCTAATGTCTGTCCGTAAATATTTTGTTCTAATAATGTCAGTGAAGACAAAATACTTGTTGACAACTGCACGTCGCACAGTGGTCCGGATTTTCAAAATGATGGACTTAGGATCGAAGATGAGTATTTCACTAAACAAAAAATGGTATCGAATAGTATATTTGACGCTGATCAATACTTATTACTACAATTTTTCGATAAAATTGCTCCTTCACGTCAAAAAAAAATATTGAAAAAAAAAATGTATGGGAGAAAATCTATTTTATTTTTTTTCTCCGGCTAGTATCAAAGTATAGCAACCAAACCTTATGTTCTAGTAAGTGCTTGTTGCCCTTAATACGATGACATATAATTTGCTTGCGTATCTCTGCGGCCTTGGCGCCTACGATGATTTAAAGTTTCAAATTTTTAAGTCTATTATGCTTAATGTTTTTGACGATTCATATTAAAAGAAACGGTTAGAAATATATAAGATAAAGCCCTGAAAAGGGCTATTTTTAGAAGTCCTGAAAATGACTATTTCGGGTAGTCCTGAAAAGGACTATTTTTAACCCCCGACGCAAAAAGAGGGGTGTTATAAGTTTCACCGCTATGTGTGTGTGTCTGTCTGTCTGTCTGTCTGTCTGTCTGTGGCACCGTAGCGCCCAAACGAGTGAACCGATTTCGATGCGGTTTTTTTTATTTGAAAGTAGGGTTTCTTGCAATGGTTCTTAGACATAATTCATCAAAATCGGTTCAGCCGTTTCAATGTTATCAGCTCTTTTGTGTTAGCTACCACTGCTATTTTAGACGCCTATGGGTATTAACTTTACTTAAAAATATATGTGTGTCTTAAAATTTCAAACACCCATATGTGTAATATTAATAAGCAACATTAGGGTGTATTTGGTCTGATGCAGCCAGAATATCTAGCAGACTAATACACTCTTGGGAAAATAACAGCAGACATGTCGTGTTTGGATTCATTTTAACCAGCATTTGATTCTGCACACAATGCACTGATGGCAACAGGATGAGCTGATGCTGCAGCCAGGCTATCCAGCACACCAGTAGGTAGACTCTTGACAAAATAATAGCAGATATATCGTGTTTGGATTCGTTTTAACCAGCATTTGACTCTACATACAATGCACTGAAAAATTCTCACAACTGTAAACTCTATAAAACAAAATTAATGCGTTTAAAAATTTTAAAATAAAAATTAAATTAAAAATTTAAAAAACCCCCATCGCAAAAAAGTAAAACATTTAAAAAAGTTAAAAATAACACTTTAGCCATGAAATTTTACGTAACGTCGGGGTACCGTTAAAATAAGACAGGACAGGTACTAGGAACATTCCTTACTTAAGCGGTACCCCGAGTGAAGTAAAATTTCATGGCTAAAGTGTTATTTTTAACTTTTTTAAATGTTTTACTTTTTTGCGATGGGGGTTTTTTAAATTTTTAATTTAATTTTTTAATGAAACAACTTATCTAACTAATTCAATTTCTACAATAACAACATCGCTAAATCTTTCACGTTTACGCTAATGGATCGTCAACTCCTGCTTGCAGCTCCTGCAGATCCATATTTTCGGTTTGTTCTGTTGCTACCTCAGGCAACAACACAAGCTCTTTAACATCCGAAAAGAAATCAAAATGTTTTGAGTTGTTGTATTTTGGTCGAATATGGAATAAATATGGGTCTGAACTAATTAAAAAATTATGCAGCAAGTCTTTGTTGGCCTTCATCCTGTTAAACTTTCTTGTATGATATTCACGAACTCTTCGAAATTCATTATTTCTTGCTTCACTAGCTTCTTCAGAAAGAATACCAATAGGTAGGAAGCCAAAGTGTTCGCAAATATCTGCACCGTGTATGAGCAGCTTGTGCACACTTGCGGGCATATAAAACCACGGGCATAAAAAACATCTCAGCTGCATCTAAGCTGCTGTAGTCAGTCCTATCCCAAAGGTATCTAATCCCACCAGTATTAAAGATCTTCGCCCCATTAGTCTTTTGCCGTGTCTTTCCAAGGTTCTTGAGAAGGTCGTCTCAAACCAGTTTCGGGCTTATCTTGAGCAATTTAGTATTTTGCCACTTGCTCAATCTGGATTTCGCAAAGGACACAGTACCGCCACAGCCCTTCTTGATGTGGTAGGGAATATCCTAGAGGCCAGAGACCAGAGCATGGGTACTATGCTTGTCCTGTTGGACTTTTCACGTGCTTTTGACTCAATCAATACTTCCCTTCTTCTTTCTAAGTTGTCTTTTTATGGGTGCCAGCCTGAAACAGTGCTTTGGTTTAAAAGTTATCTAAGTAACAGGTCTCAGGTTGTCCAGGTAACTAGCGACAGTGATGGTGCTATCTCTACCTCTTGTCCTAAGCATGTGACCAGGGGCGTACCGCAGGGATCGATTCTAGGCCCGCTCCTCTTCATTCTGTACAGTGCGGACATCACCAACTGTCTGATCAATGCCAAATTCCACCTATATGCTGATGATCTGCAGTTGTATCTGTCTTTTCACCCTCAGCAAGCTGCTGACACTGTAAACAAAATTAATGAGGATTTAGATAGAATCTCAGCCTGGTCTCGGAGAAACTCCCTGGTTTTGAATCCTATAAAGTCAAAATATATGTTGTTAGGTTCAAGAGTCTTTCTTAACAAAATGCTGGGTCACAACCTGGATTTGAGGGTCGATGGGTGTTTCATTGAGAAGGTGAATGAAGCCCGTAACCTAGGGGTAGTGTTTGATGAGCACCTACATTTTGAGACTCACATCTTGGAAGCTGTTCGCAATTGTTTTTACCGCCTAAAACTTCTATACCGTATTCGTCCCTACATAAGTGTGGATATGCGTGTCATGCTTTGTGAGTCACTAGTTTTATCCAAGCTGAATTACGCTGACACTGTGTATGGGGCGTGCATTCTGGGGAGAAGTGACAGGTTAATTCAGCGAGTGCAAAATGCATGTGCGAGGTTCTGTTTTAACATTCCTCCTCGTTCTCATGTAACTCCATTTTTAAATAAGGGTAATTTGATGAGAATGTCAGATCGCAGAAAACTACATCTGGCTACCCTACTCTTTGGCACCATTCTCACAAAAAAACCAGTTTATCTATTTAATAAGTTGACTTGGTCGCGAGACATAAACAAAATCAAGACGAGAGCTTCTGCTTACCTTCTGTTGGCGTCGTCTCATAAAACTGCTGCATTCCGTGGTAGTTTCAAATTCGCTGCTACTAAATGCTGGAACGATCTGCCACCGCCACTTCGTGCTGTTAGAACAGTTCGTACTTTTAGTATGAAATACAAGCAACATTTGCTGCGTATTCAAAAGGAAACTGATTAAAACTTACCCCGGGTTTTGCACGCTGCATGTTGACTAAGGCGATATCTAATGTCTCAGCAAGCGAGCCAGCAGCATTACACTTTCTGTTTTATTTATTTTTTTCTCAATAAACAAGCTACACGCTTCACAAATATACACTAAACAGCCATACACAACAATATTCTGTACACCCGCTTTTCACAAATAAGTAGTCTCATTTCTTTTTATTTAGAAGTACTATTGTTTTTTTTCTATTGTAGTTCTTGATACAAATCTACAATTTACAAATCTATTGTAATCTGTAGATATTTTGTTTTGTTTGTGTTTTCAAAAGTTTATTATGTATTAGTTTTATAAATGACAGCCGGCTCTCCGGTTGCGCCCGCGTCCTTCGTCACAGACCACAGACTATGTAAGCACAATTTCATGCTGTGTTAGTGGTAAAACTAGTCGCTGGAACGTGGGAGATGCGTGTGTTTAATTTTGTTTAATTATAAATATATCATTGATTTCACTTGTGTCCCTATTTTTAACATTATATATTCTTATTATATTTTGTTTTTTTATCTACTTATTTATTTATATATATTCATTTTAAGCCTCTTTGTAGGCAGTTGTACGTGCATGTATTCATGGCATTATAGTAGGCCCTATCAGAATAACAGCGCTGCGGTATTTATTGTTTTTCTTTCAATACCGTGGCATCGTGCTGAGATAGGGGCCTTTTTGGCCTCGCACAGGTCTTTTTGTTATTCCTTTATTATGTTAAATTTAGTTTAAGTTTTACACTGTTAAATTTCTGTGCGTGTCCCAAATAAACATATTTTCTTTCTTTCTTTTTCTTTCTTTATCTCGACAATAAGTTCTAAATTTTCCAATATCTATAGTACATCCAGATGAAATTGTTTGAAGAATAACCGAGAAATGCTTTAGGTCTTTATCAATATTGGTAATTTCGGCAGATTTCTCAAAATCTCTAAAAAACCTTCTGGCTGTATTTCCGTCGTTTGTGGTTCCATAGCCTTGCTTAACAAAATCCACAAGTATTCCCATTTGCTGCTTGAATTCTTCATGTGTCAGATGTTTTTTCGCAGCTTTTAGCTGCTTGTTAGCACTTCCTGCAGTCCACATTTTGAAGTTCATGTTGTATGATATATGTAGAATACACTCCATACAACGTATCCACATATGAAGAGTAGAAAGTCCATATTTATAAACATTTTATCGTACAGGACTTGAAAATACTTCTAACAGCTTGTTCATTTCAGTCGGCTTAGCAAGGCAAATATTGCGGTAGATGCAGATGAAGTATCCGTTACAATAGTGGCCACTTTTCCGTCGATCATTGTCATATGAATGGTCGTGATTAATTTCCAGCCCGGCACACTTTGTAGGACCAATATTATCTATTTCTTCTTTCAATGAAGCTTCTTCTTGCTTGATATATTCTGCTGTCTCTTTACAAAATTCAAACTTAATAGGCCTATTATTATAATTATGGGTTGAAGAAGGTGTTGGGTTTTCCCATATGGTGATATTATAAGAAATTAATTTAAGAGGGACAAGACTTGACATAAAAACCGATGAATCGCTGAAGTTTACATCTTCACTTCTTTGCTTGTAGGTGCTTTATGAAGAAGCTCCATCGAAACCCCATTTACTGATTAACTTCAATCCTTCAGTTGACGAATCAACTTGGGTACCAGTAATCTGAAGAATGTTCTGGACTGTCAGATCCAGTAGGGCTTGAATCTTCACTTTAGCTCCTCCCTCAGTAATATCTAAATCGCTTGGATAGTATCTTTCTTAGCTTCAAAGAGTCTATTAGCACTTTCCTTAAACACAAATATTTCCACTTTGGCAGGTTCAAAGATGTATAAAGACCTAGAGCGTGATCTTCGTCTTAAGATATTTTCTTACTTTTCTTAAACAAAGTGGTTTGAACAATCGCAACACTATCAGGGTTTTTCGTTATGTGGTTAATAATATTAGCTAAGTCAGTTTTCTTTTCTGTCTTAAGTCTTGTGACTAATGCGAAAGTGAGTTACTCCAGAAGAGACCCAGAACGTCTTTCTTCTGTTTGTTGCCGGGATCAACAAACGGTTTCATCTGAACTAAATCCGTTCGACAGTTGATGTGGATGGAATCACAGCTGCTACAGTATCGATATCAACGGAAGTACTCGTAAAGTCTGACGATATGTTTTCGATAACTTCATCTTGGGCTACAAAAAATTCTGAGAAATTTACGGTAGTGCATTTTGGCCAACTAATATTTTAACCACTCAGCATGTCTATTCATGAACGTCTTCTGATTTCTGGAAGCACTTGCCCATCTGCGACTCAAATTACTTATACATTTTTTTAAAAAGGTCTTCATTTTTTCTGAATCATCTGAACATATTTCAACTGGGATGCGTAGGATAATAATTTCATAGAGTCGTGTCCAATTTTTCATGTCTCCTTCAACACGAAGGAACATAAAAATATCGAAATTCGTAACAAATGCAGCCATAACGAAATTCACAAAACTTTCACACAGCACGGATATTGATGTTGCTTCCTCAAGGGTTGAGAAACAAGTGCCCTTAATTGTTTCCTGCACAGATATTAATAACGAACGCAAGTTCACAAGTAGTGACTGACATAATTAGTAACGCTTCGTTGAACAACCAATCAGCGTCGTTGATATTACCCCCATCACCAGATGGTGGAGGGGGTAAATTATTATTTTACCAAATTAATAGTTTTAGTCATTTAGATATAGATAGTCATCGTCAGCACATAACTGTCTTCAATTACATAGATCAAGTTAAAATTTTATTAAAAAAAGTTATAATTTTATTATTTTCATATAAATGAAATGACTACAAAATGCCTAAAATTATATTTTTTAATTCTTATTGTATTGAAAAAATATATTTTTAATTCATTTTAATTGCAAAACTCGTTAATAATCATTAGAAAATACAACATAAAAATTTGAAACTTTGAATCATCGTAGGCGCCAAGGCCGCAGGGATACGCAAGCAAATTATGTGTCATCGTATTAAGGGCAACAAGCACTTACTAGAACATAAGGTTTGGTTGCTATACTTTGATACTAGCCGGAGAAAAAAAATAAAATAGATTTTCTCCCATACATTTTTTTTTTCAATATTTTTTTTTGACGTGAAGGAGCAATTTTATCGAAAAAATGTAGTAATAAGTATTGATCAGCGTCAAATATACTATTCGATACCATTTTTTGTTTAGTGAAATATTCATCTTCGATCCTAAGTCCATCATTTTGAAAATCCGGACCACTGTGCGTCGTGACAGTTTTATTGATATTAACAGCTGTTTTCGTTATTTAAGTTTAACAAAATAGTGTCATATTTGTAAATTGAACTTCGTTTTTTTTACGTTTCATTACGCAAATATGATCAGTAACAGAAACGGATACAGCCCGTTTTTTTATTGAACTAATTAAAAAATAGTGGTGTATAATTATGTGCCTCTAGCTTGATTAGGTTTTAACTTTATTTAAATAAAATAAATATTCCAAAACTTTTACACAACGCCATCTAGTCCCAAACTAAGCAGAGCCTGTGCTATACGTACTAGACAACTGATATGCATACACATATATTTCTAAATACACACATATTCAGACACAGAACCAATTTTAATAATCGTGATCATCTCACAAACAGTTGTCTTAGGTGAGAATCGAACCACGACCTCCGGCATAGCAGTCAGGGCACTAACGACTAAAGCAACAGTCCAGTCAATTGATACATTTGTACTTTAATAATTAATGGCTTGTTACTAAAAAGTAGTAGATTTTATCCAAATTCCAAAACCGCGTAACCGACTTTAACCCAAGCAGGAATAGACTCTGATTGCAAGAAGGTACAAACCTTAAAAATATCCAGTTCAAGTTCGAGACTCCAGTCATGCAAAAAATATCTGACGCTTTTCTATTTAAATTTTTATTTACTTTCTTTGTATGTTAAATGTTTTGTAATGTTACCAGTACTACATAAATCACTCGGAACAAAAGAAATGGGAGAGTAGCGCGAAACAAAATGCAAAAGGAAAAATTTATCTTTGCGTACCTTTTTCGTTTTTTTTTCTTTCACTGAATTGCCGCCATAGCTTCTTTACCAGGAAGTCAATGTCTATTTTACTTTTTCGTTTATTATTAGTTGCCTACTGGTTTTTTTTTTAAATATGGACTGCTTTACTTTTGAGGACAAATTAGTTAAACGTAATGGAGACCGGAATTGTTTGTATGATTTATTGGAGCTCACCGCTTCATTAACTATTACAGAACTTGTTTAATAGAATGCAATACGTACACTTGCACGGTAAACGAAAACATCATGAGGAGACTTGCATGCATAAGAGATACTTCTCGACGGCATGTGAAGTTAAGTTAAAGACCCATGGCGGCATGGGTGGCATGCAAACTCTGATACCAGGTTAGTGACAAGCCAGACAGAAAGAGGACGATCCGAATCTATCTTCATAAATTGCTTTTGACTGGCCTGTTGGTCTAGTAGCTAGTGACCCTGACTGCTGTGCGGAGGTCGTGGGTTCGATTCCCACCGTGGACAAATGTTTGTGTGTTGTGCACGATAATTTCGTCTGGGTGTAATTTATCTTTAATATGTATGTATTTAGAAATATATAAGTATGTTTATCAGCTGTTTAGTACCCATAACACAAGCTCTCAAGCTTAGCTTGGGACTAAATGGCGCTGTGTGATAAGTTGTGGAATACTATTATTAGGTATACAAATTTGACAAAAAGTATAGAACCCAATAGTGTAGCTATCGCCTGTCGTTGCTCCTACTCGCAAGTGATGGACTGAAGCCCTAATCATGCCCCAAGACATTATGCTCCTTACCTACATTTGTACATGCAACAATGTCGTTTTTAGGGTAACAACACAATAATTAGGCTGTTTGTCTGCCCCAAGTCCCCTCAAGCCGTAAAATTTTCTTGCCTCGTTGGTCACATTGTCCCAAATGTAAGCGAAAAATATTTGCTTTTCATAATTACCTTTTGTGTTCATCATCTGTCTATGTTTTATGTCAACCGGGTTTATGAATGTTCTTGATTTAAAATTGTAGGTAATTGTGGGTGTGAAAAAATTCTTTTAAAAATGCCTTGTTTCATTTAATCTGTTTGTTTTTATAAACCTACTTACCGTCAGTAAACCGTTTGCTAGGTCTTATTACTAAATTGGTCAGTGGTCATTTATGTAGGTACGGTAATAAAAACAAAAAACAGCAATAACAATTACCTATTACCATACCGATACCGACACACATAGACGAGTTTTTATAATCTTGATATCGACAAGTTGAACACTCATAAAATATAATTAATTACCAGCTGCATTGCTTATTTTATATCACCTTGTACCAATCTCAGTATTGTAGTTTTTTAACCGACTTCAAAAAAGGAGGAGGTTCTATGTTCGTGTGTATGTATTTTTTTTTTGTTTGTTTACTGATTTCTCCCTCATTTGTGGACCGATTCTCACATGTTTTGTTAACAATTAACAACATAAAATAAATTCATGGCAAATATTTGTATGGGAACAACCAAAAATGGAAAAATAAAAAACTTTTTTGTATAAAATGAAACCGAGTTCAAAAAAAACACTAAACGGTGTAAAATAACTCTAAATTCGGAAGTCGGTGGCCCATCATGAATAAGACAAAACCACCAAAGCCGCAGACATCGTCATTTAGGTACATCGTCCTCAGATATTATAATCTGATTATGTATACAAATATTGTAAAATCTTTTTTAAAAGAGTAAGTATAGAGTTTCTTTCACATTCTTTTTCATACGAAACTACCTTTTGGAATGTGCAACTAGAATCATTATTATTAATTTATTTAATTTGTAAGTATAACGTTCAAAAGTGCCTGTTATCAGGTCTAATTGAAATAAATGATTTGACTTTTTTACTTTGTTAAGCAATAAGTGGCATGCAAAAGTTCAGATATTTTTTCTACTATTTTGAGAAATGCGGCTTAACATGTGTACATGTAAAATTGATTTACTTCCCTTATTCAATCAAGTTTATCAGAAATCTCCCTTGGTGTATGAATACAAAAACAATATTTATTCATAATAACACTACCGCTAAACCCATATCCGGATCCATAGAATAAATTAAGCACGTCAACTCTAGTGCATTGCCCCTTATTTATTGCATACAAAACTATAAAAATAGTAATAAATGTTGCAATATTTCACGAATTTCAAAAACTTTACCCACAAAGAAAACATCTATTGCATCCTTCATTACAATAAAATGGGGGAGAAGAATTATGGCTTTCCTTAAAATATTCCGAGAAAATGTGCAGGAAACAATAATAGACTTGGTATGTGAGTCGAAGGATATTTATTATGAAGCCAGCTTTGTTATTAGGGATGTAGGGAAGACGGAATTACGCAAATTCGAACGCCGGATTTTAGGGGAATTTCGTCATACCTTTCTTTCTCATCGGCTAAAGATCTTCGACGAGATAACCTCCAGTTTTTTCAATCGTATAAAAGGGGAACTTAAATATGTTGACTAAAGGGTAATTGCCCATTGCTGGAAATTGTTTTTCCACCTAGGTATGTGGTAAATACTAAAATTATACTAATGTATTTATTTAAATATGGCTAAGACCAAAAACACTAAATACTTGCCTGAATCTCCTTGGCTCTGACCAATTTGCTGAATTTAGTACAAAGGTATCGAAAACCGATTTTTTTATGACACTCAATTGTTTGAGTCAAGTTTTCAATTTGTAATAAAAAATAAACAGCCGAAGTTTCTTCCGAAAATGTGCGTATCCCTTAACAAAAAAAATACAACAATGAGATTCGTTTTAGTAACAAAACTTGTGATCGGTAAAAGTAAAAATACAAACACAAAATATGGATCAACATGCACTAAACTAATAGTCTTAAGAATATAATACTTATTATTAAACAACATAAGAAACTAACAAATTGTAATCTTATTGGTCACATGAGCTGCCTTATCGCTAAAAGTTAACATTTCTATGGCGTTATTGACGACGAATTAAACACTTATTTTACGATTAGGACCAAAATAATTTATTAAAAGGACCAAAAATCTGCATTTACAACGTTTGGTGGGACAGGCAGGTCATTCAATTACCGAATCCAAGTATATCTGTTACCTTTAACATAATGGATCTCGACGGTCTCAATGCGCTGAGCTTCTGCACACTAATCACGCATCATCGATGGTAATCGGAATCGATTTCACTCGATATAGTAGTCACATCGTTCCATTACCATTCGGAGACGCATTATACGAGAAGAGAACATTGTCGAACACTATTCACGAGTTCAATTCAGTGTATTTGGGTGATATTATTACTCAGGTAGATCGTTTGGTACGTTTCAATTAAATTGTTCATTTTAATTTTATGAACTTATCATTTAAAAAGTTCTGATTTTAAAATGCTCCGTGAATTCACAAATGAACGATATTTTTTTAATGATTTCTTTTAAAATGTCAAAACAATAAATTATGAGTTTTGGTGTGAATTAGGGAAATGCACAGTTTTTAATGAAATTCTAGTGTAAGTAGTTCTCAATTAACCCGGCGGGAGTGTGGTGGGGTATAGCATACCCCATCTCTAATTTACTTGGGTATATTTTTTAAGTGGTCACACTATGATTTCGCGGCTTCGTGTAGCTGGAGTGAAGGGGTTACGGGAGGGGATAGTGGCGTGATCTCAGCGTTGCTTCGGCCGGCGTTTGGAGTACATGTGCGTAAACGTCCGTGGGGTAAGTCACACCCCGCCACATAGTTCGTGTATACTTTTGGTGAAAAAAAATTGTTTGTTTATCGCCATATTATGTATACTAATTAAGTTTTTTTTTAGGTTTTCAATAAAAACGTCACTGGAAGCAGATGAAAGACGACTTAGAAGAGTACTGGATTAAGCTTTAAACGAATCATCTGATGAATGAAGCTCACGAAGTATAAATAGAATTTTTATTCAAAGAATATCTTCCCAAATGAATGATCCACTGCGCCCTTTAGTCCAAAATGTTCCTGGACGTTATTCTCGATGTGCTGATTGTCCCCGCAAGAAAGATCGGAAGACGAAACATGCATGTACAAGCTGCGGAAAAGCTATATGCTTAGAACATGCAATTTTACCTTGCAAAAATTGTATTGATCTCGATGCCAGTAACTAAGATGTTCCTATTATTATTATCTATATTTTGTGATTTTATTTCAAAGGAGGTCTCATGTGTTGTTAAGTTGTAAGTTTTTTTTAAAGTTTGAATGATTATTCTTGATTTTATGAATATTTTTAATAAGTATGATTATTTTTGCTACCAAAAACTTGTGAAAGTTGTAAGTCCCTAGTAAAGTAATAAAAGTATTAAGATTTTGTAATTTTTGCTTTTTTTGTATTATAATAATCCCCATACATAATTTAAAATAGTAATTTAATACTATTTTGGTGAAAAACTTAGTAAGCATGCGTTTTGTTCTTGGGGCTATGTCACACCCCACCACATACTCTAAGTAATTTTACGGCACCACACTCCCGCCGGGTTAAATATAAAGCTAAGAATGTAGATTGGGGTGTTTTTGTAAAAAGTCATGAGCGGAGAACTCTCAACCGGCATGCGTGTACGGCCAGATAAATGTAAAAGAACATAAAGAAGTTTGTAAGAGTCGGAACAGGTGTCGCTCCCTCATCCAAAAAAGTCATGAGTTTATGCACACCTTTTATCTACACAACGACCTAAAAACTGCATTTACAGAACAAAAAGCTTGCAACGTTCCAAATTAAAAGTACATCAGCAAAAAGACGCGTACTTTGTAAGGAACGTAATCCCACTGTAGCAAGTACTTCAAGAGTATCGGAGTAAATGTAGTGTGCTGGGATCAGGCCTCACTGCCTCAGAGTTTACCGTCTGTGTAATCGTATATCCTCGCTGAGGAAATATTTTGATACATCTAGTGTAAAGGTTTGAAGAGGCTGGATAATGGTTTGAGTTTTAACAGGCTTATTTTCTCTGCCAGCTGTTATGACGTGAGGTCAGTTACCAGCTGCTATTACCTAATATGGTTTTGAAGTTATACTTATTTTGGCGCGTTAGTAAAAAAAATATGAGAGTAAATTTTTACCGAAAAACCGACACCCTGGATAACTCCATCTCCAGTTATCCAGGGTGCCGGTTTTTCGGTGATATGCTGGACGACATTCAATTAACACCTAAAAAAATGTTTGAGTGACAAGCAGTACCAATAATTATAAATAGAAAAAAAACTATAACTAGCTAATACGCCAAAGAATTTTAGCTACCCAAATTGGAGTTTTCAAACGTTTCTATTATTAATTTAACATGGTCCTAGTTTTAGAGATTAGTTTATCAAAACAGTCCTTTTTTAGCTTTCTTGGGCTGATTGTTTTTTTTTTTCAACGGTTTAAATTCTAGCATCTACCAAAGTTTTAATGAAACGATTTTAGATTTAGCTTTCTACATTAATTTTTAGATTGCAGTTATAAAACATCAGCTGTTTACTAAAGCATGCTAAAGATCGTTCAATTACAAAAATAAATGTTATGTTTTTCTTTTGCGTTATTTGATTGTATCATGAAAATATAAGTAGTTCACAAACTTACAAAAAAATGTACACTTCACATAAAAGCGGGTTTACGTTTATGAAAACATAGAAATCTTATCTCTTTGAGATTAAACCTTACAACCGGATTCTGCGACATGGTCACCAGTTATCCGTCTTGCATCTACTAAGAGGGATTCCAAAGTAATCTGTGCAACGAACCGATTTCGAAGATTTATATGTACAAGGAAAAATAAAGATTTAGTTTTATACCATCTAAGACTTGTTTCTTGAATATAGTCAGAATTTGTCGGGGCGTAAACCGCGTGTCTATTTTGCTAGAGTTATCGTTCTAGATGCAGCATCTTTTAGTGCCTTGAAAAATTTTGTTTTAACTATTTGAGAATGTTGCAATTGTTGGACCTTTGTAGACTATAAATTATGTAAAGAACTTTTTAGGTGTCTCGTTAATTAATGAAGATAAGAAAGGTGAGGAGATTTAAGTAGGGACGATGCTTACAATGAGCCTAATTATGCGTAATGTGGTTACAAATTAGTGCCCCACTTACAAACAGAACATTTTTGTATAGTCATGTTTCTCTGTGAAAGCACAAAAATTTAAGAAGATACTTACAAACAATAGAATTCCAAAAAGTTTCAACTAAGAAAAGGTTCCAAGCATATTCAAAGGACCAAATAACAAAAGATCACTACAAGTACCGTTCAGAACTTGATTACAAGATTGTACCCTAACACAGAAGTTAAAGAAGGTAAAGTAGAAGCAACAAAATCGATAGAAAGTACAAATAACCCGTCTTCGAACATTACTGGACGCGTGTTAAGAATCTAAAGGAGTCGTTTGGCAGACAGTGAGATGCTACCTTACACTTTGTACGAAAACGGAATCGAATAATATTTTCGTTCAATTACTCAACACACTCACACAGAGTCGTTACTCCCTTAAAGCTGTTCAATCATTAGCTCTTGATTGACACGTATTGTTTGCGATAAATCAAACAAAGATGTTTTCGGTTTAGTGGTTTATTAAAACCTTTACAAATATATAACGTTTTTAGACATTTCGGTGCGCCGGAGCAAGTTGCAATATGATGAATGAATGTATTGAATGTATGAATGTATGAAGTGAATAGCTGTAACATAGATTAAATAAACATTGAATGAAGATTGAGTGACTGAGGGAATGTGTCGTAGACACGTATACAACGTTAGTATTAATTGACTGGAAGTCAATCCAATTAATATTTATGATATTTATAAGTAAACTAGCTGTACCCTGTCACGCTTCGCTGTGGCACATTGTGATTGAATGGTTAAAAAAAAAAGAGAAAATGACGTGTGGCACTCGGAGACTGCCGCGGTAAATCTATTGCATAGCATTCTTTATCAACTCCTCTCCCCCTTCCCCCCCCCTCTCCCTCCCTCTCTCCCACACCTCCCACGCCCCTTCCTTACCCCTCCATAAATCTCCCCCCTCCCCCTCTCACGATCCTCACTCCGACTCCCCACCCCCTCTCCCCCTCCCACTCCCCTACCTCTTCCCTCTCCTCGTGATATTTCAAAAACTCATTAAAAGTTCTGCTATGACTATTAAAAATCAAGGGTTGGTGATAAAAAAGTAAAAATTTAGAGTTGTATGTAGTTTTTGATGCCACATAATAAAAAAAATAAAAACAATAAAAATTATCAAAAAAATAAAAAAATATATTTTGGGGTGAACACCCCTTATCACTTACAGGTTAGAAAAATAGATAGTAGCCGATTCTCAGGCTTACTGAATATGCATAAAAAATTTCATGAGAATCGGTCAAGCCGTTTCGGAGGAGTATGGGAACGAACATTGTGACACGAGAATTTTATATATATGATTATTATTATTATTATTGTATTTCAAATTTCGAATTTGTTGAACATTAATCTGTAAAACACTAATTTTAATTTTATACTTTTTGCTGTGCCCTACAGGGTCCGTAATTGTACTCTAGCTTTAAGCCCATTGTAAGATCTCAACACATTATGGAATGCAAATAAAGATATGAATATGAATATGAATATTATAGATTTACTAGCTGTTCACCCCCTCGAAGTTTTGAAAATTTAATAAAGCCTACAAAACTCATAAATAATGTGGCAACTCCGAAAAATGTTACGAACTCACTAACTTTACCTTTTTATAATAGGTATACACACATCAAAAGTGTCTAGGGATCAAGCATTTTTACGCGGATTTCTTGAGATTGAGATGTGGCTTTGTAATAAATTTATGATTTTATAAATTTATATGGATCCTTTTTGGTGCATTTCATAATTTGAATCAGGAACTGTGAATCAAATTCGAGTAAAAGATGAAAATCAGCTGTCAATATTTTCCCTATAAAAACATACAACGCATTGAAGACATTATTAGTGCTACTGTTTCCCTACTACTGATTAAAACCAACGTTATTATGGAGCGGCGACGTCATTTAAGCAGGGAAGAAATGCTCAGAGCCGTGGGAATGATAGAAGCTGGTTCCCGGCAACGTACTGTGGCTTTAGCTCTGAATACAAGTCAGAGTGTTATCAGTCGACTTTGGACACGTTACCGAAGCACTGGTACCGTGGCTGAGCGCCATGGAGGACGGTATCGCTGCACCACACGGAGACAAGACCGATACATTCAAATCTTAACTCAAAGAGCTCCAACAATAACCGCCATGACGTTAGCCGTGAGGCTTCATCACTCTTCAGGGAACTTAATTAGCGACCAAACAGTCAGAAACCGCTTGCATCAAGTGAACCCGAAGACCGCTACGGGTACCACCTATAGCAATGCACAATCGTAGGATTCGATGTCAATGGGCTCTTGAACACAGAAATTGGGCAGAAGAACAATGGCGTTTCGTGTGCTTTTCTGATAAGTCTCGTTTTGGTATGAGACCGGATACAAGACGTATACGACACTGGAGAACCCCTGGACGCCAACAGCGATTAAAATCCTGCCAGGAAGTCTATCCTTATAGTGGTGGAACCATCATGGTATGGGCGGGTATTTGGATCGGCGGAAGAACTGAGTTGATTTGGATCAGAGGCAACCTCAACGCTCAAATTTATGCTGAGACGATTGTATCAGACGTCATCGTTCCTCTACAAGTGCAAATCGGTCCCTTATTTCAGTTAATGCATGATAATGCACGACCGCACACCGCAAGAGTTGTAAGACAGACTCTCGTCGCAGCTAACATCAATGTCCTGCCCTGACCTGCTCAGTCGCCAGACTTGAACCCGATTGAGCATGCATGGGATATGCTACAGAGAAGAGCTCTGCCGAATATGGAGGGTATCCAGTCGCAAGAAGACCTTTTTTTGTTGTTGCAACGAACATGGGCGGCCATTCCACAGCGTGATTTGGATGAACTCATTTTGAGTATGCCAAACCGATGTTTTTGTGTTGTTAGTGTTCGCGGTAGAAACACGGATTATTAATTGTTTAAGTTACCCAGTAAAATTTTAAAGAAAACTGTTATTTCAGTCTTTTTTTCGAACTTTCATGTTAGTGGTTCAAATGTCAAAAATCCCTTTATTAGGAAAATGGCAAATTTCTTTATTAATGCAAAGGTGACTTGGTTTATCGTTACTGTGACAAACGAAAACACTTTATTTGATGAATCCTTAAAGAAAATTTTAATTAATATCAATCAGGAGAAAAGTTATTGCAAAAATATATGTTGATCCCTAGACACTTTTGATGTGTGTAGTTATAGATAATCTCTTTTCTTTGCAACATTCATAATTTTGTTCGATATCAAATTATACTAAGCGATTAAAGTAACCAGCAAAATCTTACACTGACATCTCTGAGTTTAGCAGTGAATTTCTCGACGAAAATGTGTAATTTAGGTATTCTAGAACGTTCTAGTTTCGAGTGTTTATGTGAATGTGGGTATCAAACAACGTTTTTCACTTACGTTGTACCTAAACTAAGTATCTTGGCGAGTCCTGAGCAAAGGTTAATAAAAACTACATTCAAACTACATTGTTATCTATTGAAATGGAAATATTGAAAGCTAGTGACAGACTTGTATTCATTAGCTTGGTGGTTTTTCAAATTTTAAGCTTGTTTGCTCTTTTTTTTTGCTTTAAATATTCACAGACAGTATTTTTGGTTGATAATCTATTTTATTCCACTCGTTTTGATGTTTTTGCGGCAACGACTTGGTGTCTCACTGTCCAGCACTGTTTGGCTTTTAAAAACACTATTTTCTGTATCCCATGTCATTTTTTTATTATTCTATGCTATTCACCACATAACTGACAAAATGGCAGTGTACAGGAACTCCTTTATCTTACCATTTAGGGATTACAGTCGTGATGCTATGTTTTATATTATAAACTAAACCGGGAATACGACATTTTTGTACCGCTTCAAACCTGTCTGGGTTAAAATACACTTATTCACTTATAAAACCCACTCACCTAAGTCATACATTAAAACACTGACTTAAAGTGTCTGCAACTTCTCTAATTATATCACAACAAAGTAATTATTCAACTTGCATTCTATAAGCTAAAGTAGAACCTCTCAAATTAAATGACCATTATTCATGAGTTTTCGGGCAAGAAAACCCAATTAAGGGATCTATTTAAATAAACTTCGAGTGCAGTGTCTTGTACTAGCGCCAATGGAACGAATAATCGAAATAGTAAGCGAACGAATGAATATTGCTAAGTGAAGTCTAAATTAGTTCCTGTTAATGAAGACGCATTGGAACAATATTTGTTTGATAAATCCAGCCTGATCAGTAAGAGGCTGGATTTGGCTGATTGGGTCAGTACCCACTGCAGGGCAAAGGCCGCTTTTCATAAAGAAAAGGCACTAGCATTGATCACCACTATTGCTCTAGGTAGATTGGCGATTTTAAACTTAGGTTAACTATATTATATTAACTGCAAGTCCAGGTTTCCTCACTATGTTTACCTTCAGCGATGTCAATGTTGTCTCAGATAAACTTAGAAAATACATATGACTTGAAAAAGTTACAATAGTATACTTATTACCCGGATTCGAACCACAACCTCGTAACTACATGAGAGATATACTTTAATGAAATGAATAACTGTGTAAGATTAAAATGACTGTAGCAGCTCGGAGTTTGTTAACGAACGAAGGACCTATTTTTCATCAGTGATATAAAGTTTTTAGAAACTTGAATACATTGCCGAACAAAAGAAATAAATAAAAAAATAAATACATGATTCAATGCAGCTTTCAATGTTTCATTCGGCTGGACAGTTAGTAACAACATTCGCTTTTTCAAGAAATGCAGCAATCCGACGCTACATTTATTCAAAATCACACAGAAATCCCAACAAAAATTGAGCCAAATTACTTCTAACGCCACGGCATTTTTAAGCCACAGCCACTGTCCTATTCAGAGCCTCGCCGTAGAAATCTGGGGAAAACTTACCATCAGTAATACGAATGAACAACAAATTGACTATGTTCAATATTGCCATCGTTCAATGTTAAATTCTACTGGATTTTTTGTAACAGCACTCGCTTTTTCAAGAAATGCAGCAATCCGACGCTACAATTATTCAAAATCATACAGAAATCTCAACACAAATTGAGCCAAATTACTTCCAACGCCACGGCATTTATTAGCCACAGCCACTGTCCCATTCAAAGCCTCGCCTTAGAAATCTCGGGCGTCTAACTCATCAACAATAATGCCAATGAACACCAAATTGACTATGTTCAATCTTGCCATTATCAATGTTATTTTTTACTGAATTTTATGTACCTAACAGCACGACTCGCTTTTTCAAGAAATGCAGCAATCCGACGCTACAATTATTCAAAATCACACAGAAATCCCAACACAAATTGAGCCAAATTACTTCCAACGCCACGGCATTTATTAGCCACAGCCACTGTCCCATTCAGAGGCACACCATAGAAATCCCGGGCGTCTAACTCATCAACAATAACGCGAATGAACACCAAATTGACTACGTTCGATCTTGCCATTTGCATTCAGAAAGCGCTGTTTGGAAAGCACTGGCTATCCAAAGGACGAAACAGCCGCTTTCAATTTTGCATTAATATCACATCGGATCGATTGTTAGTTTCGGAGAGGATGAATAATGTTTGTTATTTATACGACTAATATATTTCGGGATTTGCATAGTGGTTTGCTTATTATGTGTTGTGTGTAGATTTATGGTGAATGACTTTTGAGATTTGTTGATATTTACTTAATTACTAAGGTAAAAAAGAAACCAATTACAGCAGAACGTCATATAATTCATGTAAAATAAAATAATACAAATGTTAAAAATAAAAACTAATTTCCCTTGCAGGCATACTCCACCCAGTACAGTACTTCAGACAGTTCTACGAAATCACCTTGGCGATAATTATGTGGATTTAATAAATTTAAAAAATCCAGAAGCATTGTATTTTTGCTGATCCAATTATTTCTTCTAATACAATGCTTCTAATATTGATCACATAAAATGGAAGCGATCTACAAGAAGTATTGTTACAGCTAGCCCAAGAGTTTGATAATTAGAAAATTAACTTCATAATAAACAAATAAGAATAACAAAGATTTAATGATAATTATAGTTAGTACAGACGCCAGCACGTCAAGTTACCCCAATGTATCAAATTTTCCCGATTGAATATGAACCTTATTCTGTTTGATATAAAGTTGAAAAACGATCAAAGAAATTTGACACATTGGGGTAACTTGATGTGCTGGCGTCTGTACGTTTTCCTAAATATTTTACATGTATAGGCCAATTGCAATTGTTTCATAATGTATAGAAAAAGATACTTGTAAGCAATACAATATTATCAGAACTTTAAGTGTTTCTTTTCCTTTCTGCACTCATTTAGTCGTTTCTAAAAGAAAAATATAGCAGTATTTCCATTCGAAAAGATACACACAGTAAAATCGAGCCAACAAAAGATATCTTTTTAATTAAATTTTGGCAAATGCAAAAGGTTTCTTTCCCTGGCTTGTTTTCAAAAGCTTTAGAGTCGAGCTTTTAGAACTTTTCTAAAAATAGTTTTTAGTGTTCGGATTTCTTTTTGTGAATATCTTAATGGTGTATTGTTTTGCTATACACATGGGGCCTTTGTCTAATCACCCAGCTTGGTAGATTTTTGTATTCCATGTTAATAGCTGTACCCAGATTATAATCAAACAAAGCTTGAATACTTGGAATACTTGGAAAAAGGCAATGTTCTTTTAATTATACTGAGTCTGCAAGATAACAAAACAGCACATTAGTGATTATTGTTACACTGTTCTTGTTTTGCTGTATTTACCACTTAACAATAAACACGAATAAAAGTGATAACCGGCTTCATTTTTTCTCGTATCTGTTTTGAAGTACAAGTTTTTGAAAGTTGAGTTGTAATTATAATGGGTGTAAAATACACGTAACGAAGCCGATAATACAATGATTTTGAATACTTCTCCCTGTCAGTCACCATCATACCGTTCTGTTAATAGAGCATTACCAACGTTTGCAACGGAAGTAACTATGAGCAATGAAATATTTTTATTTCCACTTTTTTATTATTGAAATAATAATATTATAATCTTTTTCAATACAGTGCCTAAAAGTGTGTGATAGTTTCCACTAGGTGTGACTTTAAACAATCTTGATCAACTTTCAATATTTCAAGTTTCGAGTCGAAAGCATTCGTCGGTGCTTTCTGAAATAAGCAGTTGTCCGTAACATACTACTAAGGTAAAAAAGAAACCAATTACAGTTAATAGACAGTAAAATACACACTGTCACTATAAGCAAAACATCATGAAATTCATGTAAAATAAAATAATACAAATGTTAAAAACTAATTCCCTTGCATGCATTCTCCTCCCACTACTTCAGACATTCCGACAAAATCACCTTGACGATATGTGGTAACCGTAACAGACAGACAGACTATGAGACACCCTATAGGTTCCTGGATTTCATTTTGGTACAGAACCCTAAAAAAGTGCGAAGAATACCTATAGTTTTTAACGTTTTATCCAACTTTAAGCTTTAATTTAATCCATTTTAGACAGTTTCTTTATTCGAAAATGGACTGAAAGCAATTTTTTCCGTGTTAAATAGCATGCAACGTGAACTAAGGAAGTTTCAGTCACGCGAAGGCCCGATGGGCGGGTAATGACCGATCAGCCGCTACATCGCTGTCAAAGTTAGCGTAATAGCTGTTATTCATTGCGCGTTCACTTTTATTGGCTGGAAAATGTTGTTTGTTTAAATAGGGAAATGCATTAGGAATTGTTTAGTTTAACAGAAGTTTTTTAAGTATAATAAAAATGTGAAGCTGAGTTTCTCCTGTGGAGCACTATACAGACGTTAAGGCCTTGATTGACGAAAATAGGCAGAAAGTACTGAGCGCCATCTGCTACGATTCTGACATACTTGTTATGCTTCGTTTACATTCATACATGTTGTTATACACACACGCTGTGTTCAAACATTGTGCGCTGTTAATCTTCTGTTCTTTCCCTGTTCAATAACCAGGTATGTTGCAACACATATCTAAGGTACGTCCGGAGTTTAGTTACATTAGTAACATTGCCGCCTACTGATTTATTTTCTACTTGATATACTTGTACATCTACATATCCATGTTTACCATTAAACATTAATTTTGTTAATCGAATGAAGTTATGTGTGTGTGCGTCGCAACGCACTCATTTATGTGAATGGAATTTGATTCAAATGAAATGCTTTTGATATTGATTTTAAACCGTAAATACCTAAGAACGCATTATGTGTTTAATTTTTTCCAAAGCACGTTAAGTAGATATCATTTACGTTTCGTCTTTGACAGTGGATACGGGTACTCAGATGTCCGAAACTAAGATGTCTTCCTAATGGGTAACGTGGTGCCCTATAAAATAAAAATTATTTACTCTAATACTTAGAGGGTGCAAAAAATCAATAAGCCCAAGAAATTTGACGCATGTGGTTGTTGGGTCAAATCCGGACAAGTTAAGTGGACAGTTTAATTTAATTAATTCAAATGTATATTCTGTTTTCGATCATTCTGTGTCTGACGTGTTCTGTGTCTGGGTGTAATTTACCTACCTATAATGTGTATGTATTTAGAAATATATAAGTACGTTTATCAGCTGTTGAGTACCCATAACACAAGCTCTTAACTTAACTTGGGACTAGATGGCGTTGTGTGAAAAAGTTGTAGAATATTTATTTATTTATTTATTCTAAGTCTATTTGAGGAATCTGGCTTGTCCCGGAAATTGGACCCGGAAATTGAACCCAAGGTCTCATGTTTTAATAATAGTCAAAAAAGTTAGGTACTAGAAATGTGGGTTGAATGTTACTTATAGCCTTGTAAACCCTTCCAACTAAGCTAAATATGATTGCGTCTGCAGTGAGTTCACGTCAATAGTGCAATGGGTGGGAAATGAACTCAGGCCCTTTCAATCGCCAGTCCAACGCCAGATCAACGATGCAGTTTAGTGGCCGACTTAATAATAATATAATAATATTTCACAACTTTCACACAACGCCATTTAGTCCCAAAGCAAAGTTCGTGTTACGGGTTCTAACAAACTGATTCAAAACATACATATGAATATATATTTAAAAAAATTACGTACATTTCATAGATAAATTACACCCAGATACAGAACAAAATGAGCTTGCTCATCACACAAACATTTGTCCTGGATGGGAATCGAAACGACGACCTCCGGCATAGCAGTCAATACCACTAACTACTAGATCAACAGGCCAGTCAAATGTCAGGTCAGATAATTTTAATGGTATAATAACAGAGGTAGGTACTAATTATCACCAAAACAGCTCATAGGAAACTTCATCATCTTTAAAACATATTGTAGTGCGTTGCAGTCAAAAACTTTTTTACAAAAAAAAACAACCGACTTCTTAAAAAAACTAACAGATGAAAAATAACTCCAGTTTCGGTAGTCTGTGGCTTTAGTGGTTTTGTTTTGTTCATTATTGGCCACCGACTTCCGAAACTGGAGTTATTTTTCATCTGTTAGTTTTTTTTAAGAAGTCGGTTGTTTTTTTTGTAAAAAAGTTTTTATTTTGTAATTTTTAGTTTCTTTGTGTGTAAAAAAAGTCTTTCAAAACTTGAAAGAATCATTGCTAAAGAAGTTCTATCTAAACATTAATCTGTACATCTCTGCTGGCCCCGTGTAAAATAGAATGGCGTAATTATATGTTGTGGAAATACAAAAGCTCAGCATAGACATCTGACTATAGCAATTGCGAATAATTTGCTGTAATGCGTTGAAGAGTTCCGTTGCCCGTCTTTAACATCAGTTTTTCTTCATCAAAATGATACTTTCTAAATTAAAACGCTTGATTTGTTACTAAAAATGTTAAAATCGGTGCGTGTGTGCCTATATTTTTTGAGGAGTTCCCTCAATTCCTCGAAGATCCCTCATCACATACCTATGAGTTTTGATACAAATGGGACCAATCTGTTAGTATACCCTATCAAACAAAAAAGAATTTTGAAAATCGGTCCATAAATGACGGAGTACTGAGGTAACAAACCCTAAAAAAAAAACAACTGAATTGAGAACCTCCTCCTTTTTTTGAAGTCGGTTAAAAATGGTAGAAATCTTCTACGTTCCCCTTTTTCCCAGCCAAATCCTTCGTTTGTGGTGCAAAGTTCATCTATCATTCATTGACACATCTCTATTGCCTCATACACCCTCAGGTGCTTCGTCTGTGAGTCCGAAACGAGTTCCTTATCTGCAATGACTTCCATCTTAACCGTAGTTCTGCGAATGGATGATATACCGTGGCTTACACATGAAAGTTTCGTGAAGGTACAGTTTACTGTTTGTAACTAGCCTACAATATTTGTGATTTTTTTTAGATTTGTTAATTAGCACGTCAGAACTCATGATTTGCAGTAGGTACTTAGTGCTTGCGTCCTGTAGATTTACATGTAGGTACCTATAAAAGAAGGAAGGGACATCGATGGGTATTATCTCCAAGAGTTATAAATGCCGTCATTATTATCCCCCAAATGCCAATAAAAGAAATGTATTTAAGATAAAACATACAATCTGCTGTCACTTATTTTCTCGTAAGAAGGCGCTGTAGTTAATCTTTTCCCCTCTTTTTTAAATAATCTCATTGCATTAGATAATATAAATAAAAAAAGTAAAAAAAAAAACAGTAAAACCACAGAACAGTAAAAATGGTTAGAAATCGTACGTAAGCACCATAAACCTTAATTAAACCTTAAATACTTTACTTAAAGGTATATATTTTAATGCATTGGTTTTTCATTTAGGTCTTCTGACTTTTTTGAGTGTTGTGTGATTAAAATAGTGGGTAACTTCCACTATTACACACGAAGCACTACTGTTTTCATTCCTTTTATTTGCAGCGGTAAGTAATCTTCTAATAGATACCCACTAATCCTTACAGCGCAGCAGGTATTCTGCATGCAAATGAAAGTTCAGCTCGAACTATTGAAAGAGCTCTGCTGAGCTAAAGATTATAAATGAAAAAGCACTTAAGAACTGATGCAACTTCAAGCAAAAATAACCCTTATGTAAAGGTTTAAATACTTTTCCCTTTACCTCTTTCTTCAATGTATTAGTTTAATTATTATTTCTGAAATTTATATTTTATTGTATAATAATAGTACTAACATGTTACTGTCCCACTGTAGGGCAAAGGCATCTTCTCATACAAAGAAAGAAAATGACGTATATGGAAACAGCTGTTTGTCAATTTGTCAAGTGTTAAAGAGTAGAATTTGTAAAATGGCTGACAATGAAATTACTTGACAGTTGAAAAACAGCTGATTCCATATATGCCATTTTCTTTCTATTGTCGCCTTATCGATAACGATAATAGAAATAGAATTTGTAATGTGGCCAGGCTTGCAGGTTTCGCCACGATATTTTCCTTCACCGATGTCAATGATTTTAACAAATTAAGGCTTGGCCATTAAAACAACAATGGCCACGACTCACCGGTGAGTCGGTCGGAGCACAACCAGTTAAGATAAAGTTAGAAAGCACAGAATGAAATAACAAAGTTACATTGGAATTTGTCCGGATTTGAACCACAACCTCGTGCATGGAGAGGTAGGTGTCTTAACCTCTGGATCATTACGACACCATGATTTTAATATTAAGTTAGCTCACGGAGGTAATAAACAATGTTAATTATCTTCATACTAAAATTATTAACTTGAACGTGTAAAAGAGTTAGTTATCCAAAATAAAACCGTCTTTTTTCCCATGTGGGTAGGAACTACAGAGCGCATAAGCTACGATTCTTACAAACTTCTTTAACTTCGTTTACATTCATACATGTTGTCATACACACACGCCGGTTGCGAGTACTAAGCACCTGACAAGTAAAGCAAGTAAAGCATCAGTTAATTTGACGGAAACAAAATACTCATAACGAAAGTTTTTTTTTATTTACTAAGCTACAGCACACAATTAATGATGTTAAGCCCACTACCGCAGTGATACAAGTATTTTGTTTTCATGTTTCCTGGCTAATAGGAGGTTATAGCGTAAAAAAATACAGTATAACAACGAGAATGTATGGCATTTTTTTAGTCACCCAGCAAAACCTGTATATCAGTTAACTTTTTACATTTTGTAGGTTTATTGTTTAGAGCCGTAGGTAAATATAGAATTTGTGTAACCACAACTAGGTACTCAAATTAGGACGAGTGTTATAGACTCACATTTTGTCTGTTATTTTTAAGTCCCATATAATATGGGGCGGGCTTATTGACATCATTCGGGTCAAAATCCAGACGCCTGGCTACTTCCTAAGCAATCCGTTGTATTAAGTCCCGCTTGAATAGGGCGAAATTAGAACTATGTGGGTAGGTATTCTTATTTAATCCCATATAATGCATTATTATTTAATATTAGTTGACAAGGTAGATAGCCCCGTTGTGCGAGAATCAATACATTTTTATATACCCGATCAATACATGCGTGGTGTTGCAAGACGACAACATCGACTTCTTTGCTACCCGCCTACGTGGCGCGCTCCCCAAACTGACAATACCCCCACTGCTAAAGCAATTAAGTTAGTTAATGATTTTTTAAAACATATTCCTGAAGCAGATTTATTTTTTGACACCCAAAGCACAATTGCAAAACATGTATACATCTATCTAAACAAAAAGAAATAACTAGTTTTAAGTTTGTTTGGTTTTTGTTATTTTAGGTTACTTTGTTTTTGTTTTTACTATTTCATTTTATTAGTTTAATTAGCTTTTTATGTAACAGTATAGTGTAATTTATGTGTTTAAATGTATTATTAGTATAGATATAAGCGATTTGGTTTTTAACTGTAAGCTTATGTTTTAATGAATAAATGATTATTATTATTTGTACATGGATATCAGTTTTTTCAATATTAAAACCGGAAGAGATTTAAAATACTATAGAGCGGGCATGTCAAGGAAATGTCATAAAAAGACTTTGATCCCATGTCTAAGTAACGTCATCTAGAACAGACGGAGCGTACTAAAAAAACTCATAGACTTATGTCCAAGCAGAACACAAAAAATTTTTTTCGGACGAAAATTTTGATCGTGATGTCCGGTCTATAGGTATTGAATGTCTTTGTTATAACCATACTCAGTATTATACCGATGTCAATGAAATTAAAATGGGACCATACGGGAACTATACACTCTCACACAAAAAAGAAGACCCATAAATGACAGATTTATGAGATAACACACAAAAAAAAAATACTTTCGCACGGGTCTCTAAATCATTCGTCACTTGTCCCCAAAAGTGCATTTAAAACTATGAAGAGTCAGGCCAGGCAGCATCTTAGCATCTGTCTGGCATTACTGCTGAAATGAACCTTTTTGCGCAGCCGCGAGAAGCCCCTTTTTTGTATTTTATATTTTTACTAGCAGCTCCGGCAAACTTTATTCTGCCTCGGAATCTATTTGAGATAGTGGTCAAACGCGTGCCTATCAATAAAAATATTAAAAAAAAATATATGTTGTATTACTTTTTTAGTTTTAGCATAAGACTTCTTAAACGTCAAATTGTCACTTGATAATGGACTGGGAAGAAATTATTGTTACCGTTTATCATATCAAAATGTTTTCGAAATCGAAAACATTTTTTAAATTTATTTACATCATATTTTGAATCAAAATATAACCCATGCCCATCTCCAGGATATGATCTATCTTCATGCCGATTTTTATTACGATCGGTTCAGCCGTTTAGTCGAAACAAGCCGACAAACAAAGTTAAGTACTTTCTCATTTATAATATTAGTATGGATTTGTAGATGTTTTTACCGTGCATGTTTGATTCTACGACCAATAAATGTTTTTCCTATATTTCTTAGTAACAGTTATAAATTACCACGTAAGTATTTATTTATCCTTTATCTTTATCCGTTCACCCACTGATTTCATTTACTCTGTATAAGAGTTTAATTAGATTCCGCCTTTCAGACTGATTAAGAGTGAATGTGAATCGATGGCCCACATTCGTGAGCCCATGGATAAACGACGCGATGCCTTTGTTACTGTTTAAATTATCTACACTACTGTACACTTCACTACACTTAACTAATTCTAATTTAGTAGTTAACGTTTGTTTAATGTTCATTTGCTTTGAGCGTTTTGTTTCAGGTTTAGATAGTCGATTTTGGTTTAATTGTGTCTGCATCACTTAAAAATTTACTGGAAGTCTGCTTATATACAATATGTGTGCTTGAAATGTTAAAAAAATAATACAAACCCTATGTAGCTCTTAAAGTTAGTAGGTACCTAGTTTGTGTATTTTTATGGTGTGTTCAATAAAGAGTATTCTATTCTATTCCAAAACTTTTACTTTAAAACCAACGTATAATACCAAGTATTAATGCACATCAACCTACCCCAATGTGTCAAATTTCTTTGATAGGTTTTCTACTTTATTTTAAACACAATAAGGTTAATGTTCAATTGGTAAAAGTTGACAGTTTGGAGTAGGTTGATGTGCTAGCGTCTGTACAAACGAGTGCACATCAAGCTACCCCAGTGACAAATTTTATTCTGTTTGCTATAAGTTGAAAAACTATCAAATTTTGACACATTGGGGTAGCTTGATTGCTGGCCTATGTACAGACGCCAACACATCAAGTTACCCCAATGTGTCAAATTTTCCCAATTGAATATGAACCATATTCTGTTTGCCGTAAAGTTGAAAAACGATCAAAGAAATTTGACACATTGGGGTAACTTGATGTGCTGGCTTCTGTACCTACGCATATTATTTTTTTTTATTTTAAACTGGTGAGCGTCATCGGTCTACTGTTCGCAGTACTAGCTGAGCATGAGGTAGGAGACCCGGTAGGAAAAGTAGTATTGACTTTTTACAACTGGATATTTTTCACACCACATACAAAGGATCTGTGTCTGGTCGATGGCAATTGCCAGCATAATTGGGCTTAAATATTAGTAATATTTGGTTTACTGTAGGAACAACTCGGTCTAACCTTGCAATACAGAAGTCCTTAATAAATAATTATCAAGTAATTTACAAAAATAAATGTTTAAAGTAGGAACAGTAATGTGGAGTTTGACTTATGTAGTCACAAAACTAGAACAGTGCAACGCAATATACGATTTCTACTCAAATCACCTAAAGGCAGGCTTGTGGCACCTGGACATCTAACCATTATTTAGCAGAACACCTCGGTCCGCAATACATTGAAATTTGATCTCGCACGATCGTGTTAAATTGCAACTGAAACACAGATCATTAAATGAATGAAAGTCTATGCTTCAAGTGGAGTGGGAGACAATGAAAAGCGGTCGATTTATATCTAAATAAATAATAATAGATTGATTTGCAATCACCTATTAGATTTCTAAACATCATGATAACGACAAGTAAAATATTATTTTTAAATAAAACTAAAATGTCGCTATATATGAATACGAAAGTGAAACACTAAATAAAAATTACTTTTTTCTTAAGTAAACACTTCTTAAAACGTTCACAACACTACAGTTACAATCACTAAGTTTAACAAAGGAGTAGAAGAAAGCATAACAATTCAAATTGTGTTGACCATACCCATATATGCCAAAAAGGTTATCAAGGTTCATTTGCTAGAACTCCGCACTTAATCTTCCTGAGCTTGAAACAACTGATTGCTACGATTGATAACGAGATCCCATTACCAACCGTGCCCATCACACGAAAGCCCATAAAACAACAAACAACGTGCTTCATTATATTCACGTAACCCTGTAATGCCACTGTGAAGCGAAAGGTGCCCCAACCTGTCGCCTTTGTAAGCCTATAAAAACCGTTTTATTTTATAACCTAGTTGATTTTGTCAAAGTTCAGTAACAAGTACTGACGGACATCGGCTGTACTCGTTAAAATGAAACGGGGAACGTTAAATTTGACGACTGTTAAAAGGTTTAAGGGTAGCTTTAAAATAAAATAATCCGTAAACGCGGGCAGAACGGATGATTTTTATTATTGGTAGCTCTGACTTTGTGTCCTGCGGAGCTTGCGATTGTGATTCACGGTAAAGTCAATGTTTTCATTGTTTTAATGTTGCGAAGGATTTTTTGTTGGATGCCGATGGATCGGGGTATTTTGGAGTTTGCGATCATCGGCTGATTCGTCAATCAGATTTTTGGTAGTATTTATTTTAATAGCAGATGTTATTATAAAGTTAAAGTGAGTGGTAATACCAAAAGGAAATGCCGTAAATAGACGTGCACCATGCCTATTGTTGATGTTCTGCAGATAGGTCATGTATTAAATTAGCCACCGGCGCGGGCGTTTGTTTGGAATTGATGTTTATATTTAAACATTTGTTCTGTTTTGAACATGATACAGCAACTGCGATTTTTTTTAACAGGAATCTATGATGCCAAAATGTTAATAAAACAATTGAATTCAATTTTTATTTTATTACTTATCTTGGGTCACACCTCAACGTGTTGAAAATAAACTGGCCTTACAATTTATTGAAACTCGCAAAGTAGGTCAACTTGCTACACTGGTTACAGAAGTGGGTTACATTAACACATTACATTCAAAATAAATTCAATGTGCAACCAGCAACAAAAAAAAGCAAGCAAAATTAGCCAGCAATTACATGTCATGTCTAACCAATCCTCGTTAGCCTAGAATACACGATTCGGACCAAACGTGACCTCAAGAGCAATAACTCAAGCTTAATTAAGGACTTCATAAATAACATTCTTATCTCGTATGGAAAGAAGACTAATTTGAAAAAACGCCAGTACACCTTAACACTGAAACACGAGCGTGGAATAATGGCCACAAACATCCATTATGGTAAAAGCAGCGGTGTTAGAAATAGTGACTCCTGCTGTAGCAGCTTCGCCTCATTTTTCTTGGCCGACTGTTGGAGACCTAAAGTTTTTATGGATGTTCCTTTGCAAAATCTAGATCAACATAACATTACGACTTTATTTATAGGTAGAAAGGCCTTTTAATATATCATGCACGCGCCACACGCATGCGGGATGCCGGCAAGATGCAGCTGGGTCGCAAGGATGTATGTATACCGCCCGCACGCGTGGGACAAACCGCCACAGTCAGAGTCGTTTTACGAATTTTCTTCCAAGCATAAAAAATCTGCTCTGCGTGCTGCCCGCAGTACGCATGCGGGCTTGGCTCGCACTAGTACGTTTTCACTCATGACAATAAAAAGGCCTTAAGTGTACTTTTACAAAACACGTGCAATAAGCCACACAAAAAAGGGAGGGAGCTTATTATCGTACCCCGGTCACAATTTTAGACTAAGAGTTGTTGCTGACAAATTCCATCTTGAAAAACTCAATAACACTGCTCTACCCGGAATACAAACCTAAAGTACACTACTCAGAAGAAGTGATCATTAGCCTGATGACAAAAATGAATTCAAATAACTGACAACCCCATCAGCGGTCGTAGCACTCAATATTTTAGCTTTAACAAAAGGAACAACCCTGAAATCGTGAAAAGCTAGCTGCTCCCATAACTCGGCAACATATACTACGGGTTTATGTTTTATAGGTTCTAAGCTATCTCAATTACGCCTTGAATTAAAAATACACCTTTAAGAAAGACCAAAGGGACGATGGGTTGACGAAGTCAGGGGATGAATGTCGAGTTGCGGCTGATTGAAATGGAAGTTAAAAATATACTACGCCGACCATGAATAAGTTAAGAGGCTGGTGTTAACAGATTGATTTAATTCAAAGAAGCCAACCGTCACAACCTTTCAAAGATTTTATTTTCTTGAAGTAAGTATGTTCATGAAAACGAATTCATCACAAATTTCGAATTCATTCGAATTGAAACAGTCTTAAAACAGGTGGAATTGACTTTGATAAAATACTACTCCCTGCTATTATAAGCCTACTAAAGTCACAGCAAAACCATGCACTAAATATTATAAAAGGTTTTTGACAGCTGCATTCATTTAAAATACCAACCTACCTATTTTAAAATTAATAGTTGTAAAAATAAATTGTTGAGGCATTTTTGCTGCCAGATTTTTTTAAAGGGAGGTATTTTTTACCAGACAAATTTTCCAAGGTATTTATTGAACACTGTAGGTATATCATACTGCATTATTGATGTTGGCCGTGTCAGCTCTAAGAGAAATAGTGTTGTTTACGCAAAATTTCAATCTACTAATTGGGAGATGCGCTTTCAATCCTGTTTTTAACTGAAAGCAATGCGTTATTCAGATCTAGAACAATCCAATTTATACATTTCATGTAACTTGGCATAAGTGTTGTATATTGAAAAAGTGAATAGCTTATAATTTTGGTTTTTATCGCTAATGGATTCGACGAAAGTTCTCAATTCAATTTAATATCAGTTCAATTGAAAGACACGTTTTGGTTCATAAAATGAAATCTGTTCGACTACGAAAATGTTCGAGCAATGAAAATACATGAATGCCGAATTATAAGCATTCTTATGGTATAATTCCATCTCTGATACAGGTTCCATCATCATATTTATAGTAATTTGGATGAGTTTACGAGTCGTCATATCGAGGGTTTTATCGGTAGATTGAATTACAACACTGGGATAGTCAAACCAAAGTTTTAAATGAGATTTTGACTTTAATTCAATAATGTTTATTTGTTACCGTCAAGATAGAAGAAGAAGAAAGGATAGGCTAATTAATAGTGCCAAAGCTCTTGAGTTTAAACCCAAGGACTCTAGCTTTTCGGATTCATGTGCTTATTGTTTAATTATAACTGGCTTTAAAACCGGTGAAGAAAAACCTGACTCGCCTCAGAGATATTTCTCAACGGTATGTGAAGTCAGACGTCGACGGTGGGAATAAAGCTCTAACAGTAGTTTAGTCACAAATCACACGAAAATGAAAAAACTTGCAAGATGTCAAAATATTTAATTACAAATCATTTAAAAAAATAGAATACCTGCATTAAAAACAATGTTCAACGACAATCAAAACCCCTTTAAAGTAAATTAAAACCAACTTTACTCTGTAATTTGGTACCAAAACTATGTCCCTTCCATTTTGGTCAGTGTTACTACATCTGTGTCGAGTGCAGTACCGCTGAACTGATGCCGTGTGCTGCGTCGCAACAAATTACACTTTTAGCAAATTGTGTCCACTGCTGACGCCATTGTGGGGCAGCGACGCGATGATGAAACATTTACACGGGAATTTAGCAATGAGGAAATTCTCACATGGAAACGTTCTCATGAATAGCAGAATAATGTCAAATTCGTTTTAGAGGTCTTTGAGCCAGGGCTCTTCCGAGTTAAAATTAGTATTACTGGCACATTATGTATTCATAAATCCAAACTTACGCCCTTTTTGTATGGAGGTAGGCAGAAGTATTTTACTTTACTCTGCGTCTTTTATTTCCCGACGATAGCATCGACCTCTTCCCATCGGGTGGGCCACCAGATTACATAAAAATATCATTTGGTCATGCCTTCTTATTAAAGCACTCAAAATTGGCTTAAATGTAACTGATTAATGCATTGTTGGCGTCTTTTTAATTAACTCCAAGCTAACAAAGAGATAAAATAAAACTAATAAAACCTTAAAGGCAAAGATAGTATTGCGACAGTATAATTAATTGAAAAACATAACAGCCTGGGTCGTAATTCAACTCAATAAAGCTGTGTAGTGTACTTCTGTGAGACCTTTCTTGACATTTCAAAGACAGAATCCAAAACTATCATGATAAAATAGACGTAATCCAAAGTTACGCTCTTTTTTTTGTATTTTTTTAGTTTTAATATTATAAACCAGTGCCTGACTGCCATCCCACCTGATGGTTAGCAGTGTAGCGCACTAGTTTATTAAGAGCCTATTCACTCTAGCCTTGAAGACACCTTAATTATAATCGGACGGGAAGACCGCAGCAGGCAAGTTGTTCCAGCCTTGCGATGTACGCGGTATAAACGACGAGGCGAAACGCTTTTTAAGCTATAGCATAGCTTCTATCGCGGGCCTTGAGCGCGGGGACCGAATCCAGAAATTCCATAACGAAAAAACCTCACGCTCCCCACTCCGACGGGCAAGGAGGTGTGGCTTGAAGGCCGTGCATCGTCTAACGTCGTTTCAGTTCGGCAGTCTTCGACACGGCGTTGTGTGCGATTAGACGTATTAGATAGTGGGGAGGGGAAAGGGGAAGGGAGGGGGAGGGGAGGAGGAGGGGGAGGGTGGATATTGTGAGATAGGGAAGAGGGTATTGTGAGAGGGGACGGAGGGGCAGGGGAGGGATGTGGAGGGGGGTGGAGGGAAGAGGCAGGGGACGGGAGGGGAAAGTGAGGGAGGGGTGAGAGGAGGGGCGGGGGAGGTGTGGGGGAGAAGGAGGGAGGGGGAAAGGGGAGGGGAGGAATGAGGAGGGCGAGAGGAGAGGAGTTGATAAAAATGCTATGCAATAGCTTTACCGCGGCAGTCTCCGAGTGCCACACGTCATTTTTTTAATTTTTCCTTTGTAAACATATTTTCAGGTATAAGTAAGCATCATCTGCCTAACCTTATCCCAATTACATTATATATTGGAGTCGGCTTCCAGTCCTATCAAATGCAGGTGAGGACCAATGATTTACACGGAGCAACTGCTGCCTATCTGCCATGACGAGTGACTGGGTGGTACAATATTCCTTACTAAAAGGGAATCCTTATGGCCAATAATATTGATCAGTTATTCAATAATAGAAATGACATTTGTAACTCACAAATATTAATAATCTAGGACTTTCATTTATTTCACAATTTAATATGACATTTATTTAATTATTGACTAAGTACTAGATACTTCTTGACCTTGAAAAATAAAATTGGTTCTAACGTATTTTGATAGTAGATTGTAATTTATGTGTAAATTTTGCACGCCCTTCTGACGGCAGAGCATGGAGAACACTAGCAAAACTTGTATTACATCTGTACCCCTACCCATGTTGGCAAAAAATAAATGATTTGATTTGATTTGATTTACTTAAGCAGGTTGTCAGCCCTGCAGACAAATCAAATAAAATCAAATCATTTATGGCATAACACAGGTTCAGAGGATGTTACAAAATGTTCATAAAGTACTCTGTATTATTACCATATGAGGTGTGCAAATGTATTAGGAACATTAGAAAAATTATTCATAAACAAACATAACACAATTATTTATCTTCAGATGTCAAGTAAGACGCAAAGTATACAATGTCAATTTTTACACCTATTTAAACTGTAATTAGTAAAATCGAAATAAGATCAATATCATGCAGAATAGTAATGTTAAAGTGAGTAATTTATTTATCATAACGAATTATTATACAAATTTTTATTTATTTATTACTTACATTAGAAGTCGGGATAGAGAAGTCCTTCTCATTTAAAAAGTCTAAAACATTGTAATATACTTTACTAATTAAAAACATTCTCAGTTTATTCTTAAAAAGTGATAAGGACAGTTCCCTCCAACTTTTAGGCAGTTTATTATATATGAAAGGAGCCATACAGAAAACGCTTTTGCGCAAACCGTGACTGCTGTCAAAGATCAAAAAATGATGGCTGAAACCAAATCATGGCTTAAGTTGCTGTTTAAACCTGCTGTTTGAAATGTAAAAAGTAGTCACTTATTCATGAACCGACCTCAGTAAGTGTAGTGTTGAAGCTTAACCTTTGATCGACCTGTATGGCTGATATTAATAAGCCACAAACCCCTCAAACGTAGGTATATCCAGGTACAGGCAATACAAACCGTAATAGCGGGTCCACTTGACATTTTTATTAAATTGGCAGTCCCGATAAAAGTGATCGCGAACCTTATTCCCTGATCAATATTGAAGTTAATTGGAACGGATGGAACTTGAATTTGTAATTGAAAGATTACAGGTTCACTTCCCCATTTCGAGGATCGTGGTATTGGAAAGATGGCTTCGTAGATGTTCAGTGGCGAAAAAAAAATTAATGATGTTTTGATGAGATTCCGGAATGGCTTAAGCCGATTCGAATTAATGAATGTTTTCTGTTTGGGAATTCGATTTTTAATTAAGTTTAATTCTTTATTGCTGAGCATTCGGTTTCTGTAAGTGTAAGTCTGTGTGAGTTTAATTTATTATGACTACTTTTCCGCAATACAAAATGATAATACTAATAATATTTCCGATAGTCCAGAATCTGGATTTCAGAGAGGTTGTTGAATTTAGGCTCGAAATGTTATGACATACCAACTATTATAGTACACATTATGGAATACAATAAAGTATTGAGTATTGAAATGTATAGATCCTACAGCTACCTATACCTTTACCTTACTCTTTGGAGAATTAAAGGCGTAATGTTATGTCCAAAATGTCATTCCGACTTTTCCAGCGGATTATTAAAAAAATATTTTGTATTATTTAATAAACCTTGCCCTGACAATTATAAAATAACAAATAGATTGAGCCGTTTAATAATGAAATATTGTAAAATGTATGTAAAAATGCGGTTTTCACAAAGAATGTGTACTTATTGTTACTTAGATAGAGGAATGATATGACAAATCTACATTGTTGTAAGAATATTTTTTTCATTGTTGTTTAGTAGTGACAAATATCGAAAAAGGTATGCTTAGATGGTTATGTTTTTGGTCATAAAGGTAATTAACATAAGGCAGATGTAAGTGGAGACGCCGGGAGGGGACGCCCTAGCAGGGGACGCCCTAGCAGGACATACACAGACCTTCATTATTTTTTTATGCTCTTTCCTTAGGTACGCACGAGACACTTTGCGTGCTTTGAGCAAGATCATTTGTTCTGTGTCTGGGTGTAATTTATCTTTAAGTATGTATTTAGAATTAAATTAGTATGTTTATCAGCTATTTAGTACCCTTAACACAAGCTCTCAAGCTTAACTTGGGACTAAATAGCGTTGTGTGAAGAAGTTGTGGAATATTTATTTATTTTTATTTTATTTTTTAAAAAGAGGACAGTTAGGTAGATGACATGTACGAAGCAAGACAAGTTGGCATTGAAGTGTCGTAGCAGTTGCCGCACTGTAGTTTCTGCCAACCCCCATAGGAAATAGTCGTGAGTTTATGTACGTATGTATATAATATACAGAAATCAAATTATTTATTTGCAAACATGGGTATAAATTTGGTACATAGCTGTTATTTTTTAACATAATTAAATCCTTCACATTCTACCGTCATATGGGCATGCAAATTTCATTTAATTCAAAAATAAAACACAATTAAATTTAAAATTTAAAAAACCCCACCGCAAAAAAGTAAAAGGAACATTCCTTACTTAAGCGGTACCCCGGCGTTACGTAAAATTTCATGGCTAAAGTGTTATTTTTAACTTTTTAAATGTTTTACTTTTTTGCGGTGGGGGTTTTTTAAATTTTTAATTTAATTTTTGAAGTTAATACCCATAGACGTCCAATATAGCAACGGTAGCTAATACAAAAGAGCTGATAACCTTGATACGGCTGAACCGATTTTGATGAATTATTTTTAAGAACCATTGCAAGAAACCCTGCTTTCAAATAAAAAAAAACCGCATCGAAATCGGTTCACCCGTTTGGGCGCTACGGTGCCACAGACAGACAGACAGACAGACAGACACACACACATAGCGGTGAAACTTATAACACCCCTCTTTTTGCGTCGGGGGTTAAAAAGATAACGATGAACGATATTTAATTATGTGAATATGTTCATACAAGCATGTTTACACGTCTTTTTTTAGCTAGAAGGTGAGGTCGGTGTTTCACTATCTGACTAGTCTGAGAAGGTACACTGAAAGAAATCTCGATGCATAACATGTTGCTCTCACACCCGTGCAAAGCATAAGCAAGCTGGTTCACAATAAAAGAAAAGAATCACATCTACTTAGCATAACACTAAAACAGCTGAAGACTAGGTACCCATAGGTACCTTACACTCCACGGTGTATCAAAACCAGAAGTGTCTTTCCGGAAAACAGATACGCCCCCGGCTCAAAGCAAAAACTGCCTTTGATGTTAAAAAAGCCACTTGAATGGTGTCTCGTGGCGCACAATGCGATATCGCTACCAACACACGGCTTTGCCTATCAGCGCCATAGCAAAGTAGGTAAAGTGTTCCCATTTTCTACTCACGGGGATTTTTTTTTTGTTCCAATTTTTTTTTCTGTATTGTTCTGGATTTAATGGCTGGATTCTGTATTGTTATGGACAAATGGAGACTCTGTGCCTAACTTTTTTTTGTGGTGGCGTTAGAACTGGGTGAAGTCTTTGTGTTCATGCTTGGTGCTTAATTTTGTGGAAAATAATAGTGTATTGTGTAGTACTTTGCTTTGTTTTATTATATTCAGAATGTGTGTATGTATAACAGAATATATATTATACTCTTTATTGTACAGAGGCCAGCACATCAAGTTACCTCAATGAGTCAATTTTTTTTTATTCTTTTTATATTTTATTGCAAACAGAATAAGGTTCGTTTTCAATTGGGAAAAACCGACAGTTTGGAGTAGTTTTATGTGCTGTCGTCTATACTCCATGAAACTTACAAATTATAACTTTAAGGGCTACAGGGTTATATGGTGTTACAATGGGCGGTCTTATCACTGTTTTTTTTAAAAAAACGATCTCTTACAGACAACCTTTAGATGTACTTGATAGTGGAGGAGAAAAGATGAGTAGTCAGTATGAAGATACGTTCTGTAGATTCTTTTAAATCTCATAACCAGCCGTTGACTGACAGGCATTTTGCATGTGAGTTTTAAAACACAACAATATACGTCTGTAATCCCCGTAGGGTTTCCTAGACGTGTGACTATAGTACCACGTAAGGGAGGGTGTCTTTATAGCGACCCATCGGACACAAATCTAGACAACAGTTATTTTTAAGAAATTACATTTTAAAATCTAGTAAATAAGTACCATAGGTAAAAACGCCTTATTTAATTAATGACCCAGTACTTCTTGAACTTTATAATACTAACCTGCTCCAAGACAGGGGAGGGGCTTGTTTTAGATCGCAAAGCATGTTAGTTAATATGGGTTCTCGATTTGAAATCGCGATTTTATGCGCGTTTTTTTTTACCCGGGGTGGGTGGAGAAAACACGCTCATTTAATCGTAGCCGTTTGGGGTCGAAACGCTCGGGTCATGGAGTCCGAGTGCACGCAGCCTTTTCAAGGAGATTTCTCGCCAACTGCTCGACAGTTCGCGTGACCAGAGGGCTGGCTTATTCTTTGGCCAAAGAATTAGCATTGCCATCCAACGTGGCAATGCTGCCAGTCTTCTGGGCACGTTTCCTGGTGACAGCGATGGGGAGGAGTACTTTGACGCCTGAGTATTCCGATTGAGTTTTTCTTAGAAGAGGGTTTTTGTATTTTGTTTTTTTTCTTTACTATTTTATTTGTAGTTAGTTTAAGTGTACATATTTAATTTATTTTAATTATTTTTATTGTATTTTAGATTTTAGTTATGCATTATGGAATTATGTTTAAAAAATAGTAAACTGTCATATTGGTACGGTATTGGTATTGTGGTCTGTTACGTTTGGTTCCTATTATATTATTGCAGCGGTCGCTTTAAACTTCATAGTAAAAAACCGACTTCAAAAAACTTAAATAAAAAAATGCACTAAAAAGAAACAAAATAATTAGTTAAGTTTCTTAAAATTAAATTTGTTGGTAATTTCTATCTTTTATCCTAATCAACTACGTACGCTATAAACTTAAACTTAACACCAAAATCTAACAGAATATGTAGGAATAATAAACCAAAATACTAGTAGGTATATTTATTTCTAGTCCTTAAAAAATAGAAAATATCCAAAAATATATTTTTAGACTGTTTACAAGGCAATCAATTTAGACAAATATACAATTATTATTGTTATTTTTGGAGTCGGTGCCAGCCAGGTGTCAAACCAATTCAGATTATATTTCACCACTTGCGCGTACTAAACGCATGGTGGCGTTGAATCGACACGCATACACACCATTGCAGTGTGTACGTGTCGCCACTGCTATATAAGGACGACGCCTTGTCGCGCGCACACAGTCGTATGCCTACACTTCTAGCGCGCGCACGTATGCTAAGTATCTGCTACACTGTATGATATTATTATATTTTCGGTAAATCTTATTACTTGTTGCGTTTATTTCATTAATTGTTCGGATTAGTAGGTTTATATTTTCATAATAGGTTAGGTTTATTAGCTGCTTTGTCGCATTTATTTCTTAGGTTAGGTTATTTAGTTTGTTAGGATTTCTATTTGTTATATTTAATTAGGTGTTATTTACTGTAATATTGTTGTCATATGCTCGTTTTATTGTCAATTTCCTTGACTGGCACCGACTCCAAAAATAACAATAATAATTGTATATTTGTCTAAATTGATTGCCTTGTAAACAGTCTAAAAATATATTTTTGGATATTTTCTATTTTTTAAGGACTAGAAATAAATATACCTACTAGTATTTTGGTTTATTATTCCTACATATTCTGTTAGATTTTGGTGTTAAGTTTAAGTTTATAGCGTACGTAGTTGATTAGGATAAAAGATAGAAATTACCAACAAATTTAATTTTAAGAAACTTAACTAATTATTTTGTTTCTTTTTAGTGCATTTTTTTATTTAAGTTTTTTGAAGTCGGTTTTTTTTTTGTAAAAATTGTTTTATTTCATTTATTTTAGTGAATTTTTTAATTCCGATTTATTATAAGGGAAAATGGGTAGACCTACTAAACGCGCTGCCCATATGAGACTATGTCGTTTGAATGAGACAAGTGAAGAAAAGGAGAAACGCCTGACTCAAAGTAGGATTTCTAAATCCAAAGCTATTTCTAAAGAGAGTAGTGAACACCGCGGTACTAGACTTTCACAAAAGCGGGTTTATAATAAAAAAGTTTTAAGAAATGAAAACATCGAAAAACGTGCATACCGTCTTGGTTTAATCCGTGAACGCGTATCCAATGAGTCGGAGGAGCAACGTGCCCACCGTCTCGGCTTGATCCATGATCGCTTATCCAAAGAGACTGAGGCTCAACGTGCCCACCGCTTCGATTTGATCCATGATCGCCTATCCAATGAAACAGAGGAGCAGCGTGCCCACCGCCTCGCTTTGATCCACGATCGCCTATCGAATGAGACAGAGGAGCAGCGTGCCCACCGCCTCGCTTTGATCAACCATCGCCTATCAAATGAGACAGAAGAGCAACGTGCCTACCGTCTCGGTTTGATCCATGATCGCCTATCAAATGAGACAGAAGAGCAGCGTGCCCACCGCCTCGATTTGATCCACGATCGTCTACCAAATGAGACAGAAGAGCATCGTGTCCACCGCCTCGGTATGATACACGGTCGCTTATTAACTGAGACAGAGGAGCAACGTGTCCACCGCCTTGGTTTGATCCACAGTCGCCTCTCTTGTGAGACGGAGGAGCAACGTGCCCATCGCCTGGCGTTGATCCACGTTCGCTTATCTAACGAAACACCTGAAGTTCGTATGGCTCGAATTGATGAAATGCGAAATGCCAGTCATGTTCGTAGGGACATCACATCGGAAGAATCATTCAAAACGGCTATTAATGTTTTTGCAGACGTTTCGTGCGTTATTTGTAAGAAATCTATTTATCCACAACAGCGATTCAATTTACAAGCGAGTATGTATATTTCACTGCTACCCGAAGAACTGATTGCTTTAGGTACAATGACTACTTGCTCCCGCTGTAAAAATAGTATTAGAAAAAGAAAAAATCCTACAAATGCTTATTGGAATAAAATGACGCCTGCAGAAATACCGCCTGAATTAGCCAATTTGACAAGCGTTGAAGAACGGTTTCTAAGCCGGATTGTGCCATTTTTAAAAATTGTAAAACTAAATAATCGTTTTAGTCAAAATTGGTGCAAAGGGCAGGTTATTTTATTTGCCAAGGATGTTGTGGAAATAGCTGAGCAGTTACCATTAACACCACATCAAGCTGGTTTGATTGTGGTTGTAGAAAGTCTCGAGAACCTTTCTAGCTCTAAAGAGTTTGTAGTGGACATGCAAAGATTAAATCAAGCTTTAACTTGGTTAATTTCCAATATCCATCTTTACAGAGATGTCCAGGCGCATTTTGGAACTACGTGCAATATTACTCCGTTGGTGCAAATAGGCGAAAATTCTATTCATGAAGAGGATGGTGTTGCTTCAGAAACTTTCTCAAACCAATACGTTACTTTAAATGATAACAAGGCGATATTACGCGGATCATTTCACCAAGGTGACATACGATTTAATTTATCTAGTGGCAAACAATGCACTGGAATAGCGGCTGTTGCTTGTGCAGCATTTAGTGTATTAGATCCACTAAAGTGGGCTAAGAGTGATATCGATTACATTTTAATCATTGGTGATAAGTACTACAATGACTGTATCACTGCTAGAGTTAATCCGGCATTCGGCGAAATAAACCCTGAGTACCTTGCTATATCAGATCTTATGCCTACATTTATCTATAACAGACAAAGAATAGGAATCAGAGTACTCGAGGAAACCAATTATAATGGTCATATAGATAACGATAACAGTTCCGATGGTTTCCCTAACTTAAAGAATGCTTTTGTAAGTTTTTTCAGGCAACATACAAATGGGATACTTACAGCAAACGCTATTTCGGTAGCAGTACATTGCAGAAATTTAGCTGGAAATCAAACAAATTGGTTGTTTGATTCCCATGCGCGTGGTCCCAAGGGTGCTAAAGCACCCTTGAATGGTACCGCTTGTTGCATGCGCTTTAGCGAACTGGACGACTTACATAGTGTCTTGCGGCGCACTTTATTTGTATCACAAAATAAAGTGTCAGATCTCCGAAACAATTGTTATGTGTACTCGTTAACATCTTTAGTTATAACGGACCCAACACAATCATCTGTACCTGTATTGGGTCAATCTGTTACAGAGAGTCCAACATTTACACCAGGTACCAATTCCCTCCCACCAAGAGAACAGGTTATTGTGACACAAAAAACTATTGACCATACACAATCATCTGTACCTGTATTGGGACAATCTGTTACAGAGAGTCCAACATTCACACCAAATACCAATTCCCTTCCACCAAGAGCACAGGTTAGCGAGTCACAAAAATCTATTCAAACAGCAACAACTCAGGAACCAGTTCATATTTCTTTGGACACCATTTACGTTGAAACTACAAGTATGCTCCGAAATATAGATGATAATTTGCCAAATTTAGAAAACATTGTAAGGATGAATAACTTTTCAACCGATGACACATTGAGATTGGCTGCAATTTCCAGAAAAACTGCACCGCCCTTGAATTTGGAACGTGAACGCCGTATGGAAGAATTAGCTTGGTATTTTCTCTTTCCAGATGGCAAAAATGGCTTTGGTGAGGAAAGGGAAAATCCAATCACCCCTCTAGATTATTTCCAAACCCGGGTAATGAGTAGTGACAAGAGGTTTAACAGAAACGAATATTTATTTTATGCTCTATCTATAGTCGAATATTTTCGTGCAAAAGCGAGTGTTTCTGTGTCCTGTAGGATGCGGCAAGGTCCTGGAGAGCAAACACCTCAAAAACTTGTGGATAACATGCATCTTACTATGCGGAATATTAGAGGGTCGGCGTCATATTGGCAAAAATGTTGCTCCGAATTAATTGCAATGGTTAGAACCTTAGGACCTCCAACATGGTTTTTAACATTTTCCTGCAATGACTTAAATTGGCCAGACATGATAAAAGCATTGCTAATCGCCGTTGGGCGTGATGTCAATGACGCCGAAGGCCTGACATTTCCGGAGCGCTTAGAACTAGTCCAAACTCATCCAGTTATAGTAGCACGTCAGTTTACACTCCGTGTGAACTCTCTCATGCGATTCTTAAAGCGCAATCAAGATTGCTTGGGTGGCCCTATTGATGACTTTTGGTACCGAGTAGAATTCCAAAACCGGGGCAGCCCACATCTGCATATGTTAGTGTGGTGTAATAATGTTCCGGAATTCTCTGCTCCACAAGGAATAGCTGTTGTTGAAAAGGTGGTTTCATGTTCCTTAAATGCCAGCGACCCTGTGCTACGCAAGTTAGTAGAGGATTTACAGATCCACAAACACACTGCCACTTGCAAAAAAAATCGCCAAGATGATGGATGTCGTTTTGGTTTTCCAAAGCCCGTAAGTGATAGCACCATTTGCCTTGGCCCTGATGAAGCACTTGCAAACAATGGACGATTTTGTTTACTTAGAAGAACCTCAGTAGAAACAATGGTTAATAATTACAATGCAGTGCTTTTAGGTATGTGGGAGGGAAATATTGACGTACAACCGTGTGGTAGTGTCACCGCTGTAGCTTACTACGTCGCAAAATATGCGAGTAAATGTGAACCACATGAAACCGGTGATGTAATACGTGAGGCAATTTCTAAGGCTAAAAGGCAGGGTGGTGATGTTTGGAAACAATTATTTTCAGTTTAAATGGCCATTTTAAACCAACGCTTGGTCAGCGCACCAGAATGTGCCTATAGGTTATGCCATTTGCCGCTGAAAATGTCGTCGCGAAAGACCTTAACAATTGCAGGCCAGAAGAACGCTTTAGACTTCTGAGATTTGACAGTGATGAAACCAGCGTCTACAATAACATTTTTGATCGCTATGTGTTACGCCCGAACGAGCTGGAGAATTTAAGCCTTGCAGAATTTGCAGTCCGTTTTGAAATGGTATCGAATGCGACATGGTCGGAGGACGATGGTGATGCAGAACTGAGAGACGAAGATGTTACGCCACTGAGGTTTATCAGGCTGCAAGACAATACGAGGATGCGTGTCAGAAATAAGCCGGCAGTATTACGTACTCGCTATTACACAATTAATAGTAACAAAGAAGCTTATTACTATAGCTTAATAGTATGCCACATTCCATTCCGTAACGAAGGCGAGTTACTCCTCGAAAATGAAACCTCTGAAGACTGCTTTATAAGACGCCAAAGAGATTTTCGGCCGTTGCAGGGATACGTTAGCGCAGAACAATTTGCTCACGCTGAACAAATAATTCAACAGGCTCTTGCCCAAGCTACCGCATTTAATGCAGCGCGAGAAATTCATGTTGACAACGGTCCTCTATTATGTGTTGGAGAAATAATTGTAAATGACGATGATACGTTTTGTGAAGACGCGGGAGAACGAGCTGTCATGCCAGATGAACTGTTCTTAGGAAGCATTAGAGCATTAAATATTCAACAGAGAGAGTTATTTCAGAGTGTTTCGACGGCGATCGAAGACGATTTGCATGGGCTAGAAAAGCAGCTATTACTCTTTACTACAGGTGGTGCAGGTAGTGGTAAATCGTTTCTGTTAAAATTAGTCGTCGAGCATATTAAACGTTGTTATGCACCAACTGTGTATATATTGCTGAAGCCTAACTTTGTGGAAGTTGGATCATTAACTGGGGTTGCAGCTCGTCAGATATTAGGGAAAACGTTACATAGTATTTTTCTGCTTCCGATTGAGAAAACAAATACTATGACATACAAAAAAATTACCGGACAAAGACTAGAGACTGAACGGCGTAAATGGCGCTACATTAATTGGTTGATCATAGATGAAATTTCTATGGTGTCTTATGAAAATCTAAGGATTATCCACCTGAGACTTCAGGAATACAAGAATAACGAGAAATTATTCGGTGGGGTCAATATTTTGCTATTTGGTGACATTTTTCAGCTTCCTCCGGTAAAAGGGCATTGGTGCTTTATGCAACCGTCGTGGTTCTCAGCGGAGGTCAATTTGTGGCACAAGTTTTCTTTTTGTGAACTAACCATCAATATGCGACAGCGCAATGACACTGAGTTCATAGACTTATTGAACAGTTTACGTGTAGGTGAACTGACGACGTCTCAGCTAGAACTACTATGCGAGCGGCGACACGTGCCATTAAATGGCGAATTTGCGGATGGAGTCGCCGTTCGTATTTTTCCTACAGTCAGGCAAGTCGACGTCTACAATGATAAAATGAGTAGAGAAAATGCTAAATTGTACCGGACTTATACAATCAACGCTGTGGATGAATCTCGTGAAGTAGCGACATATGGCAGAAAACCACCAGACAATGTAATTCCCAAGGACGTCAATAACTGTGGTGGTTTTCTATCATCAATAAAAATTGCCGTCGAATCTCGAGTGATGTTGAGACGAAATATAGCCGTCTCTGAAGGGCTAGTGAATGGAGCGATGGGCATTATTAAAAAAATAAAATGGCCAGCCCTTAGGAGAGAACAACTGGAGGATGGGGAGCTACCGGAAGCTGTGTACGTAAAATTTGATGATGATACCATTGGTCCTAGGCTAAAAGACTGTAATGGCTACATTCCCATACCTCCATCAACTACTACGTTTCAGGCGGCAAGGGGTTATGGAGATGTGGAGCGTCGTATGCTGCCTTTGATCTTAAGCTGGGCGGTCACAGTTCATAAACTACAAGGCACCACCCTCGAAAAAGCTGTGATCGACCTAGGAAAGAAAAATTTCGCAGAAGGGCAGATATACGTAGCGCTTAGTCGAGTCAGAAGTTTGGAAGGCATAGTTTTATCAGATTTAGACGCCAACAAATTATTAAATCATCCACATGACGATAGATCTTTGACGGAAATGACGAGGTTACGGAATTTAATTTCTGAGAACCATCCATAATGACATATCAATTTATTTTTCACGATATTTTCAATCGACGGGAAGGTAGCTAAAATGACAATTCGTGTGCTATTTGTAATTGAATAGTTCCATTGTCTTGATTTTAATTAAAAGAGACTATGACCTCTGAGTTTATTTCGGTGTTTCTTCTCAGAGTAGTCAGATAGTTAAACACCGATCTCACCTTCTACTTTAAAAATGATATATAAAAGTAAACACTTTTACAGGTCTGAACCTATTTACAGAAATAAATATCATTTATCAATTGCAAAAGAAGTTCTTTCTTTTAAAAAAAAAAAACAGGCGTAATGTTCTGCTAAGGAAATATATAAACGATGCATAGACATAAGACTGAAGCAATCGCGAGTAATTGGCTGTTATGCGTTAAGGAGTTCCATTGCCTGTTTCCTAAAACCGTCATCAGATCGAAAACCACCTCAGGAGCACATCTCTTTCAAAACTAAAAAGTCTACATCGGTTTAGAAATATCTAAAAAACTCAGTTCATCTTATCATTTGATGGCCATCTGTGGTCTTCTTCATCAGTTCTTCTTCACAAAATGCTACTTTTTGATTGAAAATGCTTGATTGGTTACTAAAAATGTAAAAATCAGTACGTGTGTACCTATATTTTTTGAGGAGTTCCCTCATTTCCTCAAGGATCCCTCATCAGATATGAGCTTTAATAGAAATGGGACCAACCTGCTAGCATACCCTATCAAATAAAATTTTTTTTTTGGAAATCGGTCCATAAATGACGGAGTACTGAGGTAACAAACCCTAAAAAAAAAAAAAAAAAATACAACCGAATTGAGAACCTCCTCCTTTTTTTGAAGTCGGTTAAAAATAAAAGCCATTAACTTGCATTTATATTTATTACATAAAATGTAATAATAGAATGTACAGGTTTGTAACACTCTTAGAGCTTATCTCTTTCTATGAAAATGTGTACAAAAAACCTGTTTTCTTTCCAACGTTATAACATTATTATTTAAAAAACGTAAGTCTGTAAAACATTAAAAATAAGTTACAACTTCGTATACTGGATGAGACATTAATCCGTCTTGAAAAATTGCAAGTGTACCGTTTGTTTAAACTTTTCCATCAGAAGTTAAGCTAAGTTCTTTATAATTTGATTTTAAAATGAGAAGAGAATATATTTTTAAAAGTTAACTAGAAGCCATCGCTATGAATACATAAAGATTGTTATAGTCTTCTAACTGTTGATATATTTTTTGCCGGCTTTCTTGGTAATTATTATATTATCGTTTAAAATATCAAACATACAATTTTTACACTTTACGTGAATAATAAGTGGGGGATGAAAGGCATTTTCTGTGAGTACAGAAATCCGTCGTAATTGTCTAAAATTGTTATTTATTTGCTAATTTAATTTTTTATTAATTATATTAAACTCATCTTGTATGCAGTTAATATGTCATAAGATAAATGTCCGACGGAGGGTCAGTCTCTTTGTAGTGAACATTGTTTTTGTACTGTGTATGATGATAAGAGAAAATAAATGAATTATTATAATTTTTAGGACCAATACTTACAGCTACTATTAGTTTTGCAAATGAATTTTGTAAACATTTGAAACAGGAGCTTTATTCTAAACCAAAGACATACAATACCTATAGACCGGACATCACGAACAAAATTTTCGTCCGAAAAAGTGTGTCCTACCGGACACAAGTCCATGAGTTTTTTTTAGTACGCTCCGCTGCCGCTCCAATATTCATATATTATTCTAGATGGCGTTACTGAGACATGGGATCAAAGTTTTTCTATTACATTTCCTTGACATGCCCGCTCTATAGTCTTTTAAATCTCTTTGTTCTAAACGAAACAAATTTAATTTACGAAGTATGCACCAAACATGAACTAAACTTACCATACTGTTTGTATTACGAATAAATGGTTGTTCTCTAAATAATTAATGTTCGATCACAGATCAAAGTTCGTTTCACGAATGAACGTTTGTTCCATGAGTGAGAATTCATCGCGCAAGAAATGCTTGCACAACTTCATGCCACTAAGTTCCATTGAATATTGGCATCGGAGAGACAACGGCCAAATAGCGAGTCATTGTGGTGTAATATATTTAATTGTGATTGTTTAACACCTAATCAAATACAGTTACAGGTGCAATTGGGTAGATTAATTAGATCACAAAACTTTTTTGCGAAAAATGAAACCGACTTAAAAAAAACACTAAACGGTGTAAAATAACTCTAAATTAGGAAGTCTGTGGCTTTGGTGGTTTTGTTTTATTTATGATGGGCCACCAACTTCTGAATTTAGAGTTATTTTACACCGTTTAGTTTTTTTTAAGTCGGTTCTATTTTTTGCAAAAAAGTTGTTTATTTTTCCATTTTTAGTTGTTCCCATACATATATTTGCCATGACTTTATTTTATATTGTTAATTGTTAACAATACATGTCATGATAAAAGGGTTATCCACTTATCCCTAATAAATTAAAATTAACATACCTAACTGTCGAAATCTATATTGTACACATCTGCGTACCCTTCAGAGCATACAGGCGTGATGATACGTCATGATGTTGTATAAACAATAAACATCCAAGCGATTCCAGCAATCACGACAAATTTGCCGTTTATTTTTGAAGAGTTCCGTTGTATATCTCCGAAGATCAGCACCAGATCTTCACCAAATTAAAATGGGACCACCTCAGGAGTATACTCTTTCAAATATTCCATTTCCACAAATGGGGGAGAAACCAGGTAACATACATAAAAAAAAGAAAAAAAAATACATACACACGAACATAGAACCTCCTCCTTTTTTTGAAGTCGGTTAAAAAGTCTATAAATAAGTAGGAAACAATATTAAGTAAATAAGAAAAAAAACACGCAAGCCGCCCCGTCGCTAGCCAAAAAACAAAACTAGCCCCTAGCAACGGGGTTGCCAGATCTGTAGCCAACAGTGATGATGAATGATTGTTGAATTTAATTAAGAAATACTGCATTGTTCTAATTTATGAAAATACAACAAAAATCCTTCTTATATGATAATTTTGATGATTTTTGAAAATGTTTAAATGTTCAGATGTTAGTTACTAAATCGCTCGTAAATATTTGAATACCATTTGGATGAAGATTGGCACATAGTTATACCATGTCCCGGATTAACACATAAAATGTTTTTTTATCCCTGTAATGTGGTATCTTGGTATAATCTTTGCAAAATTACTGTGAACGTGGGCGATGCCGTGGATAGAAGCTTGTAGTAAATAAAATACACAGGTCTTTACCTAATAAATGTAAAATAACTAAGCCATAACGTATAAAATGATATATTGATATTTTTCTATGAATGCATTATAGACCGACAAGATTAACTAAAGTTTACACCATTCTGAAAAAAAAAATGTCATCTATTAAAATTACTCAATATAAAAATCCCAAGTGCCCTAAACAAAGACAGTCAATCTTCGTTATAAAACAACAAAAAAAAACTTATTTTGAAAAATTACTACATAGCTATTGGGTACTGTTAACATAATGCGTCAACGTCGCCATTATTCATTCTGCCACTTTGCAGATCAGTGGTAAAGCAGTACAAATCCTTCTCGAATTTATAATACAAATCAAATAGCAGTAATCCATCTTACACGTATAGCTCATTAAGTTGATAAAATAAGGTTTATTTTCCTAAAAATCAGCAGCAAATAATAATGTGGTTTAACCCCCAGTGATGTATTGATGAAACAAGAATTTGTTTCTGATATACTTTTTGCAAATGTGAAGGTAATCCTAATTGAATTTGGTGGCGCAATTCAATTTACATTCGGCGGGAGTGTTTTATTTTTTGTTTCTAATTTGCAACGTTGCAAGTCTTTATTTTTGTAGCTGTTGATCTGTGTTAAGTGGTTTGACGATTTAATGTCGTATTCCTGAGGTTTTAAGGTTAAAATGTATTTCAATCCTAGTTTTTTCATCGTAGACACCATATTGATATGTTTGAAAAACGTTTGGAGGTCATGAGAGTTAGCTGCTACGATGTCTTATTGATTTTTAGTTACACATAAGTTTATTTAGTCCCTAAATTCAAATGTGGTGTTTAATGTGGTTAAAAAACTGAACCTGTAACTTTTAGTTAAGTAGACATTTCTATCTCGTTGAATTTTATAGGCATCTATGTTCGAAAGCGTAATAATTAGTTTTATGTTAATTTTTACTTTCCGTATCCATGGGCTCTGGCTTTGTTTTCTGCCAAAGTGCAGGAAAAAGTAATCTTTTCGTTCAGAGAAGGCTCGTGAATTAATCACTGCGTTTGCTCATGGCGGATTGGCGATTTCAAAATGTTACTACCTGCTATCTATTTTATTCGGTTTCCTCACTTTTTTTCTCCACTTCAATGATGGCCAAGAAAAAATAAAAAAATAATATAAATAAGTAACACAAATACCTATGTAAATTATTGCTAAGAAATTTTTATTATTAAAGCGCTCTTCCTCTTTCCTACTACTCTTCTTTTTTAAATGATGCTGGGCCCAACAGGGTCCATAATTGTTTTTATTTTAAACACCTACCTGTTTACATTTTTAATTGAATAAATTTAAAAGATTTGAGAAGAGTACATAATTATGACGCCAGCACATCAAGTTACCCCAATGTGTCAAATTGTCCCAATTGAATATGAACCTTATTCTTATTGACATACGGTTGTAAAACGATCAAAAAAATTTGACACATTGGGGTAACTTAATTTGCTGGCGTCTGTACTTACCCAAATTCGACCCAACAAAATCTTGCATGAGAGGCCTTAATCCCTAAATAACTATCAAGACATTTTAAATTAAAATCACTGACTGGCCTGTTGGTCTAGTAGTTAGTGACCCTGACTGCTATGCCGGAGGTCGTGGGTTCGATTCCCACCCAGGACAAATGTTTGTGTGATGAGCACGATCATTTGTTCTGTGTCTGGGTGTAATTTATCTATAACATGTATGTATTTAGAAATATATAAGTATGTTTATTAGCTGTTTAGTACCCATAACACAAGCTCTCAAGCTTAACTTGGGACTAGATGGCGTTGTGTAAAAAAGTTGTGGAATATTTATTATTATTATTTATTAAAATAAAGATGTTATGATTTTTTCCTGCAATAAAATATTTTATTCTCACACTGCTGCTCAGAAATTTTGCACACTAATAAACTAAGATTATATGGCATAACATGATATCTTGAATGAAAATACTAGTCATATGTTTCCACAACTTAGACTTTTTATGGGGCACACAATAATTTTATACGTAACAACATTCTCTAGCCACGGATAAGATAAATTGCTACTTTAGTTATGAGCGCCTGGTATCTTATTCTGAATTGGAGCCAATTTTCTTGTAGTTTGCTAATAACATTTGTTTCAAAGTAATGTTTTATGAACAAATAAAGTGTTGTAATTATGAGTAAATTGTATAGCATTTCCGTCCGTTGGCAATACGGATAAATAAACATACATTCATAGATAAACAACGCTTTTTCCCATGGAAAGAAAAACCAATGAATAATCACAAAAAAAACATGATAGTAATTTATATTATACAGGGTGTAACGGAAAGGGTATATACATCCGAAGGGCACGGATTCTCTTGGTGATAAGAAACGACATGGCAACGTTTTTATACACATACATACATAATTGTAAAGTTGAGCCCGCCCGCGCCGTCGCGCCTTCGTCGGTTAGGCAGAGCCCGATAGGTCTGTACTAGGCGCGCAGAACCCGAGATAGATATACTGGAACCTTGCCGGACAGGATTATGACCCTCATAGTGCGGTGACACGTTTGTTATGATTTTGCATTTAATAAACTGTCAATATTAAATAATATCGTGAAGTTTCAAAGTTATTAGTTGGGAGCTGCAATTTTGAGGAAAGACTCGTTATTAAATACTCTATTCACCCTGTTTGTATGTATATACCCTTTCCTACGTAGGAATAGTTAAAGTTTATTACGTCACCCGTTTACGGTCAGAAGCACAAAGAAAGCATTATACTTACACTGTATATAATACAATACAAGATGTCCTTTATTTTAATAATTTAATTAAGATGATATTAAACCCCACGTTCGTTCAGAGCGGAAATGAATTACGGTCGCTTTTCTTACCAATTGAGTGTGAAAATAGGTCGCGCGTTCATGAAATATGTTATTACAATGTTCTTCTTATGCTTTAGACGTGGAATTTGTTTGGAAAAGAATGGGGTTTTCACATGATTTAGTGCGTCGTTTATGTTGGTTGATAGTTTTGTTTTGTCATTTTAGTCGACGTTTTGGAATTCGTAAACACCTAAAAATAAATGTTTACTGTGTGGAAACTATAGTACGTTCGCGTTAAGAATGCAGTAACGTCATCATTATCCGTCGGCCTAGCCCCGCCCCCTAACCAATCAAATCTTTTCAAATTCATTTTTATAAATTTATGAAACTTAGATAATCTTTTAAAATATAATTTGTTTGAATTTAACACCTCTGTGGAATACACCTTTATCTTGAAGTTGCACTGCATTTTTACTGCATTCTTAACGCGAACGAACTATAGTTGAATAATTTACTACTCAATCTGGTGGATCAAGTTTCTTTGCAACGACACCAAGTCATCAAATATCTTCTGCGGCTGGACAGAGTCAACCTGTGCCTGATGACTGAAACCATCACCTGACGCTGCCTGTTAAACAGAAATCTCCAAACTATAGGTATTACGAACAGTCCTCTGTGCAGAACATGTATAATGGAGGAGGAGGAAACGGTGGTACACATGGGTTACTGACATACGGAAAAGGACCTTCGGCTAATTGAAATACCTTGTAAACGTCCTGAGAAGTTTGGGAGGTACAGTGTGAGGTAACCCCAATAAAACAGCCGCCACAATACAATATTCCAATATTAATTTATGGTATAATTTTATGTAAATAGTACACCACAAACTGCCTACTCGTCTTTACTCCTCCACTATCAAGTCCATCCAAATGTTGTCTGTAAGAGATCGCATTTAGCGATAAGGCCGCCCATTGTAACACATAGGGTGTTACAATGGACGGCCTTATCGCTAAATGCGATCTAGCGTAGCCCCTAAAGTTATAATTTGTAAGTTTCTATGGTGTACCTACAATAAAGAGTATTCTATTCTATTCTATTATATTCCTACTCAGGACAAAGTACGACAACCAAAACCCCGACAGATCGATAAATTGCCACAAGGCATACCGTTGGTCTATAGCCTAAAAAAAAAATACCAGTCTTAAAAATAACTTAATGAAACAACTATTTTGAATGGCCTATTGGTCTAGTAGTTAGTGGCCTTGACTGCTATGCCGAAGGTTGTGGGTTTGATTCCCACCCAAGACAAATGTCTGAGTGATAAGCACGATCGTTTTTTCTATATCTGGGTGTAATTTATCCAACATATATGTATGTTTTTAGAAATATTTAAGTATAGGGGCTAGATTGCGAAGTGTGACAGTTGTGGAATATTATTATATTATTAGACTTACTGCTTGATACAAAACACACACCTTAAGTTATCAAAATGAATCGGGTCAGTTTAAAAGAGATACCAAAATGTGAATACTGCACACATCTAAGGTAAACAATGTAACAATTGTTTTATTTAGGTTAAAACCCACTTAACACTAATTGCCAAAGTTACCGCCACAATGGAACGCGGCTGCTTTTAAAACTTATTAAGTAACAGACGGCAATGTTCTAGTTTTGAGTGGACCTTGTGTTGGCGGAATAAAGTTCTGAAAAATATTAGACGCAGTTTAAAAACGATTTATTTTTTATTTAATCATCTGTATATAATAAAACTTATAAATTATAACTTTAAGGCTGTTACAATAGGCGGCTTTAACGATAAAAGCGATGTCTTACTTCTGTAAGAGATCGCTTTTAGCGATAGATAGAATTGTAATGTCCATAGGTAATCTTACCTTTGGATCGACTTCATAGCGAAGGAAAAAAGATGAACAGGTAGTTTGTGGTGTACTATTTACATAAATATATATCATTCATGACTGTTTGAATCTATACATATAATAAAACAGTAACGACAGAAAAACTGTACATTGAGAATTTTCAAGAAAAGATAAGTGGGTTTTGTTAGAAAAACGTAACTGGTGGCAAAAAGTGACTTTTTAGAATTTTTGTCTGTTTGTCTGTTTGTCTGTTTGTCTGTTTGTCTGTATGTATGGGCGGGGTGAACTCAAAAAGTACTGCATGGATTTACTTCAAATTTTGCATGAATATTACTAAGAGGTCGGGTCAACACATAGGCTATATATTATCACGCTATCACCTACGGGGGAGGAGCAGTGAATCTTTATTCTTCTTACTCATTCTGTGGAAGCGTGTAATCAAAGGACGCATATTTAAATGTTGGTTTTGTGTAAGCTATGCTATTATCTAGCTTTACACTATAAAAACTTCGCCATTTAAGTAACTTTGGCAGAGAAACATAGTTTAATGAATGTTAGTAGTATAAAGACAATTTGGAATCAGTGCCATCTATGAGAATGTATAAAAATCAAATCAAGTAACACATGAACACTTTTTGAAAATTAATTTAAATTTTGATCGTGTTGGTGAGGTTAGTAGTTAGTTATTCTTTAAATTCATAGATGGCATTGTGCATTTTTTTCATCTACATATAATAAAACAGTAACGAAAGAAAAACAGTACATTGAGAATTTTCAAGAAAAAATAAGTGGGTTTTGTTAGAAAAACGTAACTGGTGACAAAAAGTGACTTTTTGGAATTTTTGTCTGTTTGTCTGTTTGCTATCACCTACGGGGGAGGAGCAGTGAATCTTTATTCATCTAACTCATTCTGTGGAAGCGTGTAATCAAAGGACGCATATTTAAATGTTGGTTTTAAGTAAGCTATGCTATTATCTAGCTTTACACTATAAAAACTACGCCATTTAAGTAACTTTGGCAGAGAAACAAAGTTTAATGAATGTTTGTAGCATAAAGACAATTTGGAATCAGCGCCATCTATGAGAATGTATAAAAATCAAATCAAGTAACACATAAACACTTTTTGAAAATTAATTTCAATTTTGATCGTGTTGATGAGGTTAGTAGTTAGTTATTCTTAAAATTCATAGATGGCATTGTGCATTTTTTTCATAAAAGTTGTATCGTATAATTCGTTTTGACAAATTGAAGTTCCAACAAAACCCTCAAAATCTTGAGCAGAGTTCGGATCGTATCACATGGGATCGTATCAGTGTACGATTTTCAAAAGGAAGGCAGTTGAGGCCGTGGACAGAACCCTGCAGGGCATCTGCAGGAATGAACATTTGATGGGTAGTGTCACAGTTCTGCTCAGTGGCGATTTCAGGCAAACGCTTCCCGAGTTGACGCGGGGATCGAGGGCTGACGAGATGAATGCTTCGGTGAAACGATCTTCGTTGTGGTCACAAGTTCGTACGCTGCGCTTTACCATTAATATAAGAGCTCGGCTCGGCGGCATTGCACGCGCTCAAGAATTCTCCGATGTCCTTCTAAGTCTTGGCAAAGGCACTCTACCAGAAGAGAGAAGTGGAAAGGCGGTGCTTTCAGAGTCTCTCGGTAGAGTGGTATCCAGCTTCGAAGAACTCATTCGCTGTGTGTACGTGGACATCAGTCGTATAACGCACCAGCAGAATTCGTGTGAGAGGGCCATTTTGGCGCCCAAAAATGATCATGCTGCAGCAATTAACGAATGCATTCTCTCGGACATTGAGGGGAATGAAGTGGTCTATACGTCGATAAGCACTGTCGTCGAGCAAGATGACGCCACACATTATCCCGTGGAATTTTTGAACTTCCTGTCAGCAAGTTGACTTCCAGCGCATACCATCAAGCTGAATGAAAGTCGGCGTCCCGATTATGCTTTTTAGGAACAAATCTCCTCCAAAGTTGTGTAACGGGTGGTGTCTTAAAGTCATCTCTCTCCACAGACACCATTGAGGTGGAAATTATTACGGGTTGTGGCGTCGGCTAGGCAGTATTTATACAACGCATTCCCCTTATACTTCAGCTTCCCGATCCAGTTCGAGCGTGTACAGTTCCCCGTGAGTGTTTGCTTAGTGATGACAATCAATAAATCGCAGGAGCCGATACTCAGAGCAGCGGGTGTAGATCTCAGGACGAGTTGCTTCTCACACGGGCACCTGTACGTCGCTTGCTCCCGCGCCACCAGTCCTGACTATCTTTACATTTTGGCTCCTGGCAGTATAATTATCAACGTAGTTTATAGGGAAGTGTTATAAGGTATATACCTTTGAACGTATTTTTAACCGACTTAAAAAAAAAGAGGAGGTTCTCAATTCGACGGTGTTTTTTTATGTGTGTTTGTTACGCGATTACTCCGCCATTTATGGACTGATTTTCAAAAATCTTTTTTTTATTTGATAGGGTATAGGTACTACCAGGTTGGTCCCATTAGTATTAAACCTCAGATCTGATGAGGGATCCTCGAGGAAATGAGGGAACTCCTCAAATAATATAGGAAAACATGTACCAATTTTTACATTTTTTTTTTGGTGACGAATCAAGCATTTACATTTAGCAAGTATCATTTTGTGAAGAAAAACTGATGAAGAAGACAGGCGATGGAACTCTTCAACGCATAACAACAAATTACTCGCAATAGCTACAGTCACATGTCTGTGCATGGTTTATGTATTTCCCATAACATTACGCCTGTCTATTTTAAAAGGTTTAGAAAGAACTTCTTTTGCAATTGTTAACCGATTTCAAGTTTTTCAAGTTTTGAAAGACTTTCTTTACATACAAAGAAACTAAAAATTGCAAAATAAAAAAAAAATTACAAAAAAACTCTCTTCATGTAACTTATATTTTAATGCTATTTTAAAAGTTGTTAACTTATAATGCTATAGCGACACTGGAATCTTAGGTAGGTATATTTGGTGCTGTAGAACCTTCACGCAGACGACGTCGCGGGCAGCAGCTAGTAATAATATAAAATAAGTAAGTATTATTTAATTCAAAAATTAATTTAATTTATAAAATAATCATTTGCAAAGTAACGATCTATTTTATTACGAGTATGTTAGGAGCAAAGTACCTTATAATTTTTAAGCATCATTTTTAAAAACTGGTGTTCATCTGGGCCCGGTTAGACTGGAAGGTGAATCCAAGAAAATATATGAATTAATTCGAAACTATAGTTGGTATGTCGCACGTCTTTATAACTCCTAGACTGGAAGCTAAATGCAACTGAAAATTGGGAAAAAGCTAAATAGATAAATTAAATCAAAACAAATGATTTAAGAAAAAGGTTTACAACATCTGCAAATATGTTGCAAACCTTTACAACCCTATTTTTAAACTATTTTTATTAATAACAACACTTAACTACTTTTAAAAAGGAAACGTAGTTTCAAGTTTCTTAGTTTATGATTTCAGTTCTAATAAATAGTTTCACACGTTCTAGGAAGTTTGCAATAAGTTAAGAAGATAAGTTAAGGTTTGAAGATAGAACTGGGCAATAAGCGATGACAAATAATTGTCCGCTACCAACTCGATAGCGATACCGAATAGACGTAAACTTTTACGTTATAGTTACTGTAACTTAAAACTTTAGGGAAAAAAAACGAATATTTAAAAATTTTGTTGAGTTTATTAGGCCTAGCCATATTACTTATTCTATTTATATTATAGAAAGAAAATGACGTATATGGAATCAGCTGTTTGTCAACTGTCAAGTGTATTTCATTTTCAGCCATATTACAAATTCTACTCGTTAACACTTGACAGTTGACAAACAGCTGATTCCATATACGCCATTTTCTTTCTATTGTCGCTTTATCGATTACGATAATAGAAATATAATTTGTAATATGGCTAGGCCTGCAGGTTTTCTTTTATTACTCGATGGCTAAGTAGGTACCTACAAGTACCACAGCTCGATTAATTTTATAAAACTATTTTGAAGTTAACAATTTACTTATTTTATGTTTTATTGTTTATCAAAGAATATTCGTTAATTTTACGTTCCGTTAACGTGGATACCAACTTCTTTCTTATTTAAACACTAGCTGCCCGGCAAACTTGGTTCGTTCCCCTTAAGAACCATTTATATTATGTAGTGTTACCTTCTAAATTTTAGCTAACGACATTTTTTTCATGACAAACTAGCAGACGTCCCGCGGTTTCACCCGCGTGGGTCCCGTTCCCGTAGAAATACAGAGATAAAAAGTAGCCAATGTGTTAATCCAGGGTGTCAGCTAACTCCATACTAAATTTTATTAAAATCCATTCATTAGTTTTTACGTGAAAGAGTAACAAACATCCATCCATCCATCCTTCCTCACAAACTTTCGCGTTTATAATACTAGTAGGATTATTACCTCATAATAGACTGAGAAGACATTTGTCACCGCCTGTCATATCATCAAAGGTGGCGCTGCATTTGTTTTTTTTAGAAAAAACTAGTTTTTTTAACACTCCTTTTTTCATACAAAAGATAGACTATGTCCGTCTCTAGGATAATGATCTATCGCCATGCCAAATTTCATTACGATCTGTTCAGCCGTAAAGTCGTAAAAAGCCGATAAACAAGCAGACAAATAAAGTTACTTTCTTTTAGTATTTCAACAATATTATGTTCTATCATTTACAATGACGATCTCGTAGCTACCGACTATTTAAACATAAGTTGCCCCGGTAAAATTCGTTCCACGTTAGAATCGTTTATTTATTTATTATTATTTTTTTTACATATTTTTTTTACATTGTGTAACCTCTTAGTTTTAGCTAAAGACTTGTTAAATGTCAAACTGTCATCATATAATGAAGGCTGGAAAGACATTTGTCACCGTCTGTCATGTTATCAAAGATGGCGTTGCATTTGTGAAATGTTTAGGAAAACGAATTTTATAAATTTTTTTTTTCGTGTACTTTGTATTGTTTTTTAATAAACAAAAGATAGCCTTGCTAAATTTCATTACGATCCGTTCAGTTGTTTAGGCGTGATGACCGACAAACAAACAAACAGTGTTATTTAGGTAACCATTTACAATATTAGTATGGGTGTTTCTTCCACATACGCTCACGCCTTTTTTTCCATTGGGATAAGCAGAAACTTCAGAATGCCACATACTAAACGATCCATACGAACGTGTTTAACCGCGCTACGATTCAACTGCTTTAAAACGTCTGTAACATATCACTAGAATATGAGAAAACTTTGTGCTCATACGTGGATGGGATTTCTATTTAATATGTTCTTTTGGACTCAACTGTATTTAGGACAAAATTAAACATGTGTGAAAGTGAATTTAAAATCATGTAAGATTTTTGCCAGAGTGAAAACTATCATCCTTATTAATTTTCCAAAGATGATGATAGTAACATTTTTATTTGTCTGTCTTAGTGGTCTTACTTTAGCCCAGAGGTTAAGGCACCTACCTCTCATACGTAAGTTTATCTTAGAAATCATTGCCTTAAGTGAAGGAAAACATCGCAAGGAAACCTAGGCTTATTGTAATTATTTTCATATTTCATACCTATTTATTTGCATTCCAAGAGGTTGACGTTGTAGATCATTTGATTTCTTGTTGTACTTTCTGCGATTTATTTGTTTTTTTTTTTATTTTTTTTTTTTTTAATTTAATTTAATTTATGATGATTAAAGCAAACCATCATCATCTTACCAAAACTGTTAATTAAAAGGAACCTTAACAAACTCATCAAAACACCGGTAGACTCTCAAAAAAAAAAAATAAACCCAAAAGAAAATAATCAAAGCGTTTTAATTAGGGGCTTTAAAAAATCCAAAGACGGCTCCCCCATTGTCCGTTGAAATCTGAGTCTGGATCTCGACGTAACTGCCTACTCCAAGGTGTAAAAGCGAATCAGAACGTTTGAAGTCTTAGTGCCACAAGGGGAGGGCTGTTGACTTTCCCAGACGCACTCGGGGAGGGCCACTCAACAACATCAAAGGTAGGATTTCATACGCGCAAAGATTGTCTGTGGTACACTTTTTATGTAACGCGTAATGATGGCGTTTTACACTTTTTGACCTTTGTATGGATAGAGGCTATTTTCCGTTTGACTTGTGTGTCTTGCGAAAACGACAACGAAATGTCCGTGAATGTAGGAATGACTGTATAAACATAGAATGACAAAAAGCTACCATTACTTTAGCCCTGTATTGCACAAGTGCTAGGCTGTGAAGTACTTATAGTTAATCCACATTTTCAACAGGTATATTTAACACCCGCTAGCCTATTGTCATCAAGTGGACATGATTCCAGATTTCAGGAATCGTGTCCGGTTCTACCAAAAAGTTCTATACTGGAAAACAACCGATAACACTACTCAACCCCGGAATCAATATGAGGACTTCATGCTTATTTAAAAATGAATAGTTGAACAATGCTTTTACGCTGTATCAGGTTTTATAAATGATAAGTCTATAATTTACTGTACTACAGTTTCTTTATTAAAAAAAATACATGTGTAGCTTTTATAAATAAATATTATTTTGCATGCCTAAAGGCAGAATGTATAAGGACATCAAAATTATTGTTACACCAAATTACCTTAGCTTTTAAGATCTTTGGTTGGGGTCAGGAGACCCAAGACACAAGCTTTCCTTAGTTTGGGCTCTTGTCTCTTCCAATTTTGAAATAACCCATTGTAAACATGTTTAAGGGAGAAAATAAACGAATTATTATTATAATTAAATTGTACTTAATACCTGCATTATATGCAAATAAGTAAATCTATCTAGGTATCAGTGGTGCTTGAGTTTCCTCACTCAAACCTTTTACCATATTATTGCCATAAGTAAAGTTTTTTTAATCGCTCCCTTAGATTCTTTTTTTTGTTTTTCTCATTAAATATGCATTCGTTAGCAAATTCTGACATCACGTAGTGGATAATAGTGACAGTTACACGATTTTTTTGACTGAAATATATCTACTACTAGCTGTACCCTGCCACGCTTCGCTGTGGCACATTATGAAGGAATGGTTAAAAAATAAAGAGAAAATGACGTGTGGCACTCGGAGACTGCCGCGGTAAAGCTATTGCATAGCATTTTTTATCAACTCCTCGCCCCCTCCCCTCCCCCCTCTCCCTCCCTCTCGCTCCCTCTCCCCCACACCTCCCACGCCCCTCCCCTCATCCTCCCCTCAGCCCTCCCTCTCATTCCCTCCTTCTCCACCCCCTCCCTTTGTCCTGACCTCCCTCCTCTCCCACTCTCCATCCCTCCCCACTCCCCTACCTATCCTCCCCCCACTCCTCTCCCCATTCCTCCCGCTGCCCCTGCCCCTCCCCCCTCCACTCTCTCAATCTCCCCCTCCCCTCTCACAATCTGCCCCTCCCCCTCCGACTACCCTACCCCTCTCACTCCCCTCTCTCTTCCCTCTCCTCGTGATATGCCATAGCAGAACTTTTAATGACTTTTTGAAAAAGTCATTAAAAGTTCTGCTATGGCTATTAAAAAGCAAGGGTTGGTGATAAGAAAGTGCAAATTTAGAGTTGTATGATGCCACATAATAAAAAATAAAAAAAATAAAAATTATGAAAAAAATAAAAAAAATAAATTGGGGGTGAACACCCCTTATCACTTACAGGTTAGAAAAATAGATAGTAGCCGATTCTCAGGCTTACTGAATATGCATAAAAAATTTCATGAGAATCGGTCAAGCCGTTTCGGAGGAGTATGGGAACGAACATTGTGACACGAGAATTTTATATATAAGATTTGACAATGCTGTAATGTATAATATTTTGTAGTCACAAATACCTACATGTAATAAAATGTGAGTATTTATGGGCCTAGTCTAGATGAAAACACATGTTCATTACTACTCTGTTTGAGGACTTGATTTGTGCTATACTGGCATCTACTACGGAGGGGATTCTTGTGAGGGGTCTTAAGTGGAATAGGAGGTGTGTATTATCCGCTTATTGTCCCTTTCTAGATGTAAGGGGCAATTGAGTGAACATGAATGTGGTGGAATGAGATGTTTACCTAAAAGTTCAAAGGAATTTCTTTAGTCATCAATAATCGTGGTCAAAGTACTGTAGTTTATCAACATTACACTGGAGTGCAGATGGTGCAGAGCATAATAAATTGTGCCATTTTATTTTTAAATTTATAAAAGGACTATTACAACCAAGTGTGGTCAATAAAGGTCGCTTTATAGCTTTACTACTTTTTATAGATAGGTTTATAGTATTTACTACTTTACACTGCAGTAAATATTAGAAGTATCGTTGTTGTCCCTTTTTTTAAATAAATAAAATAAATATTCCACAACTTTTCACACAATGCCATTTTAATATCTGATAAACATACTTATGTATTTCTAAATACATACATATTATAGATAAAATTAAACCCAGAAACAAAACAAATAAAAAAAAAATGAAAATAATTACCTACTCGTCTGTTGTGGTATTTCATATTTTTCCTTTTTCCTAGCAAGCCAGTGTGAATTTAACTAGGGTATACCGCATTAAAACTTATATTAATCATTTAGACATTGACTCATCCAGAAAAGGAGTAGGTACGGATATGAATAAATACATTTCTTTTGGAGTAAAATATAGTGAAAATAAAATCAGCTCGCACAGCTGGACACGTAAAACTTGATTGGGTCAAAAAACGGACAAATAAAAAAGTACTTGAATATGAAATCGATACCCTTATATTTTTGGTCAAGAAAAGTCTACAAAACATTCTCTTTGTACAAAATATATTGTATCAAATTGAACAGTTTGTCAATTATAGTCAGAACTGTTTTCAGTAGTCTTTTACGTCGTGAAGTCACTCCACGGAAATAACAGTAACTGGTATGCAGCTACATCTAGTTGGATTAGAAACCGACCCTCATCCGACCCTTTGTTTAAATGTATTTATGGTCAACGGTGACAATTTATTTAAGGTAGATGACGATCATATTGAAACAAAAAACAACGTGTATTTATTATTGAGAAGGAACTTAAAAAAAATAGAGAAGGAACAAATAATAACATAATGTGACATCAAACCTGTAATGACTGAAGAAAACAGAGCTGTACTTGAAGCATTTTACTTGACCTTACACTTTACATTTTATTTCATAAATCTCTCAAAATCATAATTTCTTTAAAAAAAAACATAATTTGCTACTAGTCTTTTAGATAATAATAACTCTTGTAAAGATGCCGCAAATGAATCATGTTTAATAGGGTAAGCCTGGAGATCAGGTCGTACAGATCCCGAACCTAATTCAGACTCAAGCTCACACAAAGGTTCTAAGTTGAGGCAGAATTATACCATTTATTAGTGTTACCATATAGGTTTTTATAAGAGAAATAAATGATATTATAATTATTATTCCTACAGTAACACTAGTTATGTGTAAGTCCAATGTCATAGAGCCTATTGCCATCGATGGGGATATTGCCATCCAATCCAAACTCCGGGCTACTTCTGAAAAATTCCTGATGAAAAAACTCAAAATCGTAGTACCTAACCCGGGGATCGGATTTGCTGGACCTCAAGATCAGCAGTAGCATTTGCAACCACTACACCGACGAAGCAATCCAACAACAAAACACAAGTAACATCAAAACATTTTCAATTGCCTTCGTACAGTTGTCAAACATCCCGTTTGTTTGTCAAAAAGTTTTCAACTTCCATCTTAAGAGGCGTCTTGCGTTTGCTGTGAGTTTTTTGGAACTCAAGTGCCTTACTGAGTGGTACTTGTGAACTTCAAAGAAAGTATACCTGTTGGTGGAGTAGTAAAAATCGTCAAAGTGCGAGTCAGACACAGGGAGGGGTTTGTACCATGACCATTAAAAAAGGACGATTACCAATGTGACCTGACCTTATCAATTCATAATTTTACTTTCTAATAAACGACGTCCTATTGTTGTTCCCATGGGAATATAGAGATAAAAGTAGCCTACGTCACCACGAGATAGTGTAGCTTCTCAACGGTGAAATGTTTTTAAATCAGTTCAGTAGTTTTTAAGTTTATTCGTTACATACAGAAATAGAAATCTTTCCTGTTTAAAATAATAGTACCTATTGATATATAGATAATTATCATTGACATCGATAAAGAAAAATATCATATTCAAACGTAGATTTATAGTTAGATAATATAAGTTTGAAATTGTCAATCCGTTTTGAGAAAACTTAGTAATCTATAGGAAGAGGCCATTGTCCTACAGTAGGAAAGACAGGCTAGTGTTACTATTATTACTACTTTGGAGGTATGAGGAACAGGGTGTAAAGTGCCTCATTCACCATTGAAAAGGGAGGGTCCTCCGACCAGACGGGTGTTGTATCTGGTGGGCTAACTACTGCCCGACGGTTGTTGTCGGGAACTTGTATAAGTTCAAACTGCGCGGATAACTTTGATACCGCGATGTAGGATTGTTCGTATGTGGCGAGATAGATGTCGCTACAACTACTATCTTGCCTAATATCTCAAAATTAACACATTCTCAAATAATATTACTAAAATATTTAAAAAAATATTTAAAATACATACACATAACGTCCCGCCTGAAATCCCCAAAGGGCTAAGCAGAGGTGAACCTGGTCGTACACCCACATTGCTATTTTATGTACGAAAAAAAAAACAATTCGAGTATTTTATAAAATAATAAGGCCTTCTACATTAACTTCAAACGTCTGTGGCACGTCTAGTAACACGCGCCCTAATATTTAACATCATATTTCGGAAACGAAAACGTCTGAATATTCGCACCTAAGGAGACCCTACAATTCCATCACCCTTCCAAGTGTGGAATTCCGCGGCAATCCCCAATTATCATTCCAAACATCGGAGGATTAATTAAATTTCGCGTTACTATGAATTAATTGCTATGTAGGGGAGTCTAATATACCCCAGTGACACAAAGTAGACAGGTTACAGAAGGTTGGCTAGAAGCAAGACGCACACATAGACTTGTTTCACGTTCAGCAGCGAGTGCAACTGCTATCGCAACTCACTTGTTGGTGATTTTTAATAGCTGCTGCAGCTAACATGACCCAAGCCGATTTTTATGCAATATGTCTAGTACAAGAAAGTCAGCTTTAGGTACTACGAGTTAAACTGCAGATACTTTTAACCTAAACAGCATATACAAATTGCCCTCGCGACTGTTATCTGTTTGAGATCTTTGTAAGAAAACTTTCATGCGTTTATTTTTTACTTGTATAATAAGAACTACGCCTACTGCGTGTTTAACTGCACTCACACATAGACACGCTTGACGTTCAGCAGGCACTAGGCGGCTGTCAATTGTATGACTTATTGATGCGAACGCCTGATCAGGGGGTCGAGTCTGCTATTGCAATCGTGTCTCAATGACCGGTGTATAATCGATTTTTGACGTGTAACGTCAAACTTATAACACATTTCACATACAAAAACTGTCAAAGTTGTCAAATATTCGATCAATGACCGGTCATTGAGACACGATTGCAATAGCAGACTCGAGCCCCTGTTTGTTTTACGGAGTTGGTCTTCTGTGCCTACGTTTTTCGAGTCAGTGAGGCTTCACAGGCGCCAAATTGGTTTTTACACGCTGACATACATTTTAGAATCTGATATGCTTGTTCCGTCGTTAACGAGTGAGTTACTTTAATTAAAAATTGTTTCAATTATGCTGTGTTGTAACGGTGATAGGATTTTGCTTTGTTAGTTTGATAACGCTGACTAATTAGGTGTCATTGTTGTCTGTTTCATTATTTTTTAATTAACACGGAGCTTTTTATCTTGTTGAAAGAGATTTGGATCTTTGTTAAGAACAAATTTGGACCACAAAAAATACACAAAAGGAATACCTACCTACTTATTTTCATCTTGAGTTAAAAAAAAATGTCTCTAAAGGGCAACGACGTAACTTGTAATGTTATTGACATTACAATTATAATCACATTACTGAAATGTTCTCTCTTCTAATTATACTGTATTATTTAATTAGTTCTGGGTTGTAGTATTTTACAAAACTAAAAAATTTATTTAATATTTTGAATAAATCTGTATCCTAAAAGCTATAACTATAATTCCACGTCAAAGCGCGTATTTCGAGTATGGGCCACAATCTACCACGCGGGCCCAGTGCGAATTGGTAGATGTCACATGTCTTCGAATTTTTATTTCTAGGACATGCCGTTTTCCTCACGATGTTTTCCTTCACCGTTTTTGAAAGCAGTGGTGATGAAATAAATTACACAAAGTAATGCGCCTGCCTGGGTTTAAACCCCCTACTTACTGTTCGTAAGTCGTGGCTGCCACCACTAGGCCTCCGTAATGCACAGGTTTTTTTTTTGACATTTCAGATTTGACTTTTGTTTGATATTAAAAAAAAACATGAATAAATGTGTTGCATTTCTTTACTTCTTTAAACTATACTTTTCAATTTAATGAAATAAAAAGACTATTTGTCACTTTGTCGATTCTTCCAACCCACACACATCCGTACCCGTACCGTACCCAGGACATAACCGTTTCTATGGTAATAATAATAATAATAACCCCGCAGGGCAACTTGTGGCGAGCTGTTGGGCAGTAGCGACCCCACGGACCTGATCTCCCGGGAGTTGTCTTGTTCCTCATCTCTGGCTTGCCTTGATTGGCCGGCCAGAGTGAACTCTGTCGAGGAACGGAGCTCCCACCTCCTTCTTGCCTTAGTTGGCCGGCTAGAGGGGAGATTCGTAAGAGCAAACATGCTCGGAGGAAGGAAGCATTTCAGTAAGGTGCTGGTAGGGATCTTGACCGCACTTCCGGGATTGTCCTGATAGCCGTGGAATGCCTCTCCACTCCTCAAGCATCTCAGGTTATGTTGCCCTCTTGTAGCTACGTCACTGTGTGCTAGCGGCCGCTTCAGAGGGCCCATTACTGAGTGTGCAAGTCACCCCCTGCCATTTTATTCATGTATTTGTAAAGCATTGATGAGGCAGGGGCCATAGTCCTTCCATAGTACTAGGTAACCAGTTCACCTTATCCACCCCTAATCTATAGCCCAATACATTTGTTGCTTTAGTCTCATAGTACTGCACTAGTTGTAGGTTTTCCTTGAGTGCATTTGCATAATGCATATGGGGAAAATCTGCGATTGGTGCCTCACTGCATTAAAAACGTCAAAGAGCCTCTTCGAGTTGGCTTAGGCTCCTCTTACGCCTTCCAAAGGTCCGGAACCCAACGGTTCCAAGAAATATAAGCGCATAATAATAATATAACTTTATTTCAAGCACAATACTCATATTAGTTAGTACATAACTTCATTGTCACTATTTTACTATAATCTTATAAACAAGAGCTAGCAAGCTTCTGCCAAAGCCAAACAATCCTCATTGAACTGCCTTTCTCTATAATTCATGAACCGTCTGAACGTGATTCATAATGCTACGCATGTTGCTGCTTTGCGAATGATAAGCAACTGCCATTCAAAACTGATGATCGTCAATATTCCACTGAACGAGATTATGGCGTTATAAACCAATGGCGTGCCAAGCGAATGTGACGTCATATAATACTCAACTCTGTATCATAGTTCGTGCGGATTCAAAGAGAATCCTCATACGGTTTTATGATTGACGCATCGGATGAATGTTGATTGGGTTTCTGCGCCACGGGTCTTGGTCTCACTATCATGGGATGATTTTACGTTTGAAAGATATTATGTGAAGATGGCCAAGTTTTTGCTGTTTTATCCGTTGGTTAGACTCTGTCCAAAATAATATACATATACCTACAAGTATCATACATATACATGTCATGGCGGTCCAAAGGTTAAAGCGCTTACCACTCATGTACGAGGGTGTGGTTCAAATCCGGTCAAATACCTACCTATCAATGTGACTCTTTCAATTTATATACAGTACAGATGCCAGCACATCAACCTACTACAATCTGTCAAATTTTTAATGAGTTTTCAGCTTTATTACTAAATCAAAAGGTAAACAAAACGTATAGTCAGGTAGTCATAACTATACCAAATAAAGTCAAATTTAAATCATTTATTTAAATTAGAACAATAAAAAAAACACATTAATACAACACATTTACAAAATTAAATAATGATTCTAGTTGCACATTCCAAAAGGTATTTCATATAGAGAAAAATACGCAAGAATCTCCATAAGTACTTAGTCTTTTAAAATAGGTTTAACATTCCCTTTCTATACATTAATCAGATAATTATGAGAGAACATTTTACCTAGAATTATAAAAAAAATATACTGATATAAAATAAAAAATAAAATAATAGTTATTTGTTATACAAGAGTGCAAAGTTGCTTTTTAACCGCGTGTTCAATTTTGATGACCGAGCAAGCGAAGGATTCAAAATTAGAATCCTGAGCGTTAGCGAGGTAATCAAAAGAGCACGAGGTGAAAAATCTTTGCACTCGAGTGCAACACGTAACTTTTCATTCCACCTCAGCGAGGAAATGACTAAATGCAAAAAAAAACGTTTTCTGAGAAAGTTTTGGCTCCTTTTGCTAGTCGCTACGTGTTGAACATATCGTACTGTTTTAAATACTTCTCGCGTGATTGTTGAGGGAGAAAGCTCATTTGCGCATTATTAACAGTTTCAGTCAATTCTGTTGGCGTCAAACAAACTTCCTCGTCGCTAGAATCACTCATTTTAGTTTTTTCACTTGTTTTCAAGTTTCTTGTTTTTAATATAAGGTTTAACAATGACGTGAAAAAATGCCGCGTAAAGAACCGCGTACAAAGCAAATTGAAAAAAGAACACCAAGAAGGTTCCGAGTCTGAGTTTTTAACAAATTAAAAAAAAGTTGTAGGTATGATATATTCGGCACCATAGAGGTAGCAGTAAATAGGTTTAATGTTTTTTTTAATTCACAAACTTAGTGCACACGATGTTCTAAATTCAATTTACTTTATCCTCTACAGAATAAAAACGGCTTTTCCACTCAGATTTTGAAGATCAAAAATACTCTTTCCGAGATGGTGGGATGAAAAAAGTTTTTTCATCCCACCATCTCGGAAAGAGTATTTAAAAAAAAAAAACATTAAACATATTTACTGCTACCTCTATGGTGCCAAATATATCATACAACTTTTTTATTAAATATATTATGTATGTATTTAGAAATATATAAGTATGTTTATCAGCTGTTTAGTACCCATACCACAAGCTATTAAGCTTAACTTGGGACTTAATGGCGTTGTGTGAAAAGTTGTGGAATATTTATTTATTTATTTATAGTGAACTGTCATCCTATACTAATAGGTAATGCCAAGGATGCATTTCACTTCACCTACCACCAACTTTTCAAGTAATCTTTACAAAATAACACTACATCTAAAAATAAATGTACCTGTAAGATGTAACCAACTAATTGCTTCTAAACCTCTAATTAACTACTGTACCGGACACTTGCACATACTTATAGTTACTTTGATGATAACCATTAGGGCTATAACGAGCTTGAACTAATGTGCTTAATATGACTCTCTATAAGGAATCCATGTTTAGTGTAACATTGTTGTACATGAGTTTTTTTGCAAGGAACTATAATAATTTTGCAAGTCAAAAGATAAATTAAACCTTTTAAATCGGAATTAATACATCATTTTTTGAAATACCGGTGAATCCCATAGAAAAAACTTACATAAGGCGGTAGGTATATCTCTAAGGCCACGGACTTGAAGTCAACGGCAGCGTGGCGCCAGCGGCACTGTGCCGATGGAAGGGATAAACCACATACGGACACCGTGACTTCTCTTCACCATAACGAGAACAGAAGATACTTCTGCAACCCCCAACAACTGGTGCCTTCGCTCCAAGTCAGTGAAGGAAGTGAGGTGTTTGACTACAGCCACGATGCCTGAGAAGGGCGCGTGTAAAACACATCGCGACGCCACCTCAGCTCCATATTCGTGGGGGCAATGGACGTCTCCGAGTTCGTCATTTTAGAACTCATTTAGGGAGGCAGAAAGAAGTTGTTGTTTGACATATGCCTGTGCCCGGTGCTTTTGCTCCGGGCCGGGTGAGTGGAAGTAACCTCCCTCTCTCTTTTTGCAGCTTTCTTCTGCGAGATGACCGTTTCGCAGGCAGAATAGCCAGCGTAATACTACGTGTCAGCTCTATCATCCTGGATCAACAAACAGTAAATAAAACATAGAATTAAGGGAAAGGCGACAAAAATATCATTGTTGAGTGGTCCAGAATCTGTAAACATATGTGCGACAATGTCCATTCCATTCTGTATATAAGTAACTCAACAGTCTACCTCGTAGTCACACTACAATTTATCGTCACAAATATCATTGTCACAACGCTTGGCAGATGAATTAGTGCTGGCAATATAAGCCTGTGAGTGTAGGTTAAGCGCGATTGCTTACAAAGTTGATATTTCATTAAGAACGCATTTTAAATTATTTTGTCGAAGGTTTTTGCTAAAACACGGCTAAAACTACTAACTTCTTGTTCTTTCCTTGTGTTTAGTGACTTAGACCTGGTGTCGGAGTGTTACCGTCCCCGGGCCTTCTGACTTGGCTTCATTGTCTCTCAGGCATGCCGTTTTTCACTGTTTTGGAAGCAAGAAGACCACCGAGTGACCTACTATTTGTAAGGTTTTATGTTGTACAGATGCCAGCACTTCAGCGCATCATTTTAATAATATATGTGGAAAATTTTGTGGTTGGATAAATGTTATATCTAATGTAACAACGTTTGTTTTCCCAAATAAAATAAAATAAAATGAAGCTACTCCAAACTGTGAAATTTTCCCAAATGAACATGAACCTTATTCAGTTTTTGATAAAGTTTAAAAACTATAAAAAAATACAGATAACGGTAGCTTGATGTGCTGGCGTAAACATCTATAGAATATCAAAAAGGAAGGGACACTGAATGAAACCAAAAGACACTTAGCTTCAAAGTAAACCGCATCGCTGTTCTCCGGAAACGTGCCCAGAAGACTGGCAGCATTGCCACGTTGAGTAACGATGTTAATTCTTTACACAAAAAATAAGCCAGCCGTTTAGTCAGACAAAGTGTTGACCAGTCAGCGAAAAATCTCTACGAAAAGGTGTACATTTGCAGGTTACACAAGGAACTGACTTATGTAAAAAAACTTGCAGGTACATAAAACTCGACTAAAAGTTAACAACAGTCCTGCACAAAAGGAAATTTGATTTATTAGTGAGCACAGTTCTAGGAACAAGAACTAACAAAGTATATTCTCATTCTCCTACAAAATAAAAGCAAAAGATTTAAACACGGTGAACTCTGTAAGTAATTAAACACAGAAAGCATACTTAAATCCAAACCGGTCCTATACTGGACCAAAAATTTCAAAGCAAAATTCCCGACAATTTCGGGAGGCGTGTTATGGCGGGAAATTAATACAAACATAGTGGTTTGGCTCGAGCGTTTTATGGGCAACGTAAATCAAATGTGATTCCTTAAATTATTTATAACAAAATCTCTTTGGTGCTATAACTTTGGGGGCAAATTGAGTGGACAGGGTTTATTGCAGCCGTCGTCTTGCCGAACGATAAACTAATTGACTAGTTAATCCGGAGAAATGATCGTTTTGATTTAGTGCGTAATGTATTTGTTTGTGCAAAGGAAGTTAATACACTCAAAATATGTTCGACTTTGAGCCCAATGTTAACTAACGATATCATTTTACACAATATAATTATACACGTTATCTTGAAAAAAGATTATTACTGGCTCTTCGCAACTGCTACATGTCACGCGCATTTTGACACACGTCACTGGTAACAAGTCCAGTATAAGCTGGCCTTGCAGTCAATGGAAACTTTGGACTTCTTTTGTTTTTAAGAACTTGCTGTTCCAGCAACTGACTAAAGTATTTCATTACCACTTATTCATAATAAATGATCAGAACAATTCCTTACTTCGTCATAAAAAAAGCTAAAATACGAGTATTATCTTAAACACATTGAAGTATTTTTTTACTTAAATAAACCTCGTTTACTGAGGTATTAAGTTGTACCTAGTACTGTGCGTCTTCACTGTACCCATACTATTATTATCACCTTTTTGGTTTTTCTTATCTGTGAAAACACAGTGAACGTTTGTATTTCTACTTTCATAAGATTTAAATATTTTGACGTCATTGTTGTACAATTTCATACAAAGTAGAAATATAATATTTCATTCAATTCCCTAGACGTTTCTGCAGGCCTAGCCATATTACAAATTCTATTTCTATTATAGAAAGAAAATGGCGTATATGGAATAAGCTGTTTGTCAACTGTCAAGTGTATTTCATTCTCAGCCATATTGCAAATTCTACTCGTTAACACTTGACAGTAGACAAACAGCCGATTCCATATACGCCATTTTCTTTCTGTTGTCGCCTTATCGATTACGATAATAGAAATAGAATTTGTAATATGGCTAGGCCTGCAGAATATTAAAATCAAATAAATTTTAAACACAACGAAGTACTAATATTATAAATAGTGGTTTAGCCACATCATAATAAAAAACCCAACCCTCTGGCAAACGTTACCTACATAATACCGGGAAAATAGAAAAGGTCACCCTATTCCCGATAATGCATGCAACACTAAAACAAACACCACCTATCCATAAATATTTATTCAGCTTAAAGGGAAACATGTCCGTGTAACTAAGAACGGTCTCATTAAAATGGAAAGGGTATACCACTAGACCCGAGATTTTCGGATCAATAAAGAACTAATTAGGATGGGATGGGCTGTAAACTTTTGTGATTCATGAGCTCTACAAATTGGGGATCAATTGAGACTTGTTATTATTTTACTTTTATTTATCGAGTGGTTGGAATTTTAATTGACGGACAGGAAAGCGTCGAGAGTCGAGTTGGCGGAATAAGTGAAGATGGATTTGGAATAAATGGTGATCAATGAATTAATAAAGCTGCACTTGATACTTTTGTAGTGTATTTAAATTAAAACCAATACGTCTGATTGTATTATGATTTTATTGGAGGAAAATGGTTACATACGGACTGTCAGTTTTTTTTTTATTATTGATAGGCTCGCGTTTGACCACTATCTCACCTGATGGTAAGCGATGATGTGGTCGATGATAAAGCACGCTTGCCTAGAAGCAGCCTGTTCACTCTTGACTTGAAGACCCTTAGGTTGTAGCTATCAGGAAACACTGACTCCGGCAGGGAATTCCACTCTTTAGCTGTTCGCACAATGAATGTGTTTCCATAGCGTACGTATGGTTGGGATATCTACCATGTACCGGTAGCGCAGTGCCGTACGTCTGGTGGTCCGATGATGAAAAGGGCTTGGTGGAATTAAATCGTGCAATTTGTCTGTTATTATAGTCAGTGACCTGACTGTATTAACAGGCTGAACTTGAAGGAAAACATCATCAAGAAACCTGCTGCAGTGTTATTCTGTAACGATCACCACGTGTGGCGGGATTTTGAGCTGTCAGTTTATATTAATGCTAAAGATTGACAGTCCACTTCACTCAATTTTTTACGGTGTGAATTGAACTAAATCTGTTACCTAGGCTTATAGTTAGTTTGCAATCGCCAATCCGCTTTGAGCAAGCATGGTGATCAATGCTCGTGCCTTTTCTGTGTGAAAAGAGGTCTTTGCCCTGCTGTGGGACATTCTGGTATCATTATTTTTATTTTTAGTTACAAATCTATTCATCAACCGTTTATTGGTGAAACTCAATCGTACCTGTGTACCTAAAGATATGTATATGTCGACGTCAGCGATGGCTGAGCGATGATCTGACACCGATAGGGGCTTTGTGGTACCGAGTTCATAACGTAGAATAACAATCTACATTGCAGTAATAACCTCATTTAATAATCGTAATCACAAAACATAACTCAAATAGGGAACTGACAGTTTCGTACTGGATGTGTATCTTCGTTGGTGCCTCAAATGAATCTGAGCTTTGCCCATCTCCCACACACCAGCATGACTCTGTCCACGTGACATTACCGAAAAAACATTCGCGCCATTTCAAATGACAAGTAACGTTACGCTGGTCACCAATTCACCATAGACTCCGTACTAAGTTCATCAACTTCACAACTTATTAGGCCGCCCATTGTAACACCTTATGTACCCCTTAAAGTTATTATTTGTAAGTTTTTATGGTGTACAATAAAGAGTATTCTATTCTATTCTATTCTTATTATTCAAGAATATCGCTTTCCACGACAAAAATATTTAGTTATATTACCTGAAAATAAAAACTTATTTATTCCTTTATTTCTGCTGATTTGTATCAATTATCTATAACTGACCCTATAGCTAGCAAACAGTTGATGTTTAATCAATTCAGTGCTTGCAGTTGATGTTATGTTTAAATTTATATCAACAACCACTGATTAGTTCATTATTTACTGTGGAAATGAAAGTCATTTAATTATTTGCTTATTTTACTTGTCACAGTTTTCTTTGGTATTTGTTACTTACCGAAAAAATAATAGAATAGGTGTACCAGAAATGAATAAGATCATACGGGTAAGATTCCATTTCTTTAACATAAAATTGTCAGCCTTTCTGTTTGCCACCACCGAGTTGTTTTTACAATCGCCTTAACAGAAATAGCCGGATCTGTATTTTTAACGCAAAAAATCACGAATAAATTTTCCCGAGATTTTTGAAGGCGGCACAAATGGCGAAGCTGTAAAGTAATTTAAAATTATAACGAAGTGCGTCGGACAGGTTAATTATTCAATTAAACAACCTGGGTAGCGTACTCCTGGGCGAATTTTGAATTTGCATAAAGGTCAATCAAAGCCCGATCGGATCCGTGATTACCGGTAGAGGATTCCGAGTTTACCGTATTTGAATGAATTTTGTTTGAAATAATATATCCCTGTGTATGCAAGGTAAAGGCCTTATTAGTTTCGGTCTGAGTATATTCGTATTTTCCTTTGACTATTCTCCTTTTTGTATTTTTGGGATGATAAAGTAAATTGTATTTCTTTGTTGTGTCCAAAAATAACCTCGTTTTATTATGTTTTGAGGAAGTCGACTTTGGGGGCTGTATTTGGATATTCTGTTAAGTAGCTTGAATTTGCCTGACTTAGGAATCCATTTGTGCAACAAAATAGACTGTACATGTACCTATCGTTGGTCATAAACATATGGGAAGACTATTTAAAATGCGGAAAAAACGGATGCTGTGGCAAAACTTAAGAAGTTTACGCTAAGCCAAGTCGATTGAATGATTAATGCAACCCACAGATAAACAGTTGAGAACATAATATTTACTATTTGTCCAAAAATGAGGGTGCATTAATTTGAAACAGCCTCCATGGCAAATTGTGGTATTTTGCTCTACTATAGCTTTCCTATTGTGAAGTAAACCACCACAATTCACCATGGAGGCTGTTTCATTCTCCTTTATTAATAATGCGTGTACAAACATTTAAACACACTTACACACAAACCCAGACCCAGGCCAACTTTCCTTTCAATCAAATTCAAGGAATCAAACCCAAGGCACGCAACGCAGCCAACAATCGCTTGCCCATGTCCACTATCAAACCGTGCCGCGCGTCATAGTTTACTTAAACTGAACTATTATTACAGAGTACACGCTGTACTTAAATGTTTGCCAAATCTTTTACAACTATGCTGTGGTCGGCCTCAAGTTTGAACGTTTGCAGCTGCTGTATACAAGACGTAATACTGTTTGAAACAGACTGCAGGTGTCAGAATTTCCTGCTTCTCAGTAACGAACGACTAAAAATGCACTCCAATAGTACCTATGTCATGTCCATAAGAATCTACAATAAATTACCCAAAATAATAAAGAATATAAATAAAAATAACATCTCCAACAAATTGAACCTTTTTATAAGTAACAAATGCTACTATAATTTAAATGAATACTTTAATCATAAATTATAAGTAACTTAAAACCTATTTATTTCTATAGAATTCACACCAGTTCTCTTCCTCTTCTATCCTACTTGATCTATGCTGTGCCCGACAGGGTCCATAATTGTATCTACTTATTATTATTTTTCTCACCAACTTTTAATACATTATATACGGTATTCCATAAAGATTTGTGGATTTGAATTTCAACGACTATCAGGGACGGTATATACTAATTTTATTGCTCAACGTTTAAGCAGTAAGTTAAGACGACCTTAGTAAATAGGTAGTAACCATAACATCGCGCAAGTATTCCAAAGGTTTAGGCATGGTTGTAGTATAGTACAGACTCCAGCACGTCAAGTTACCCCAATGTGTCAAATTTTCCCAATTGCATATGAACCTTATTCTCTAAATTTGAAAAATGATCAAAGAAATTTGACTCATTGGGGTAACTTGATGTGATCCACAATTCGCCTGCCAAACAAAACAAAACAAATGCCCAACCCGAGAATTAATCCCAGAACCTCATACTCAGCTATAGTGCTTACAATCACCATCCACCACAAATAAAATAATCTTAGAAAAAAAGCAATGAATAATTCTAAGTTAACCAGTATTTTATCGATTGTCTTATCTAGAACTTGTAGTACAGAAACTCGTACTGAAGGAACAGAAGACCCACAGTCGTTACCCAAGTGGTTATAAAAAATAATTCCACCATCAAAATCTATAGCTATATTCGTGTCAACGGTGTCGTAATGGAATTTTAATGAGAATTTCAGCTGCTCACTGTAATTTCTTTTTTTTTCCTGCCTGATATAAAAAACGGCATTTATTGGAATCGATAACAGCCATTCGGTCTCCGAAGATAATGTCGACAATCGTGACCCTATTTTTATTGATTGGTATATTTTCCTCGTCAAAAGTTAATAGACTTTTATGATCATAATCCTCTTGCAAATGATTGCAGTGACGTAAATTTGGTAATTTTAATTCGATTTACACGAGCTTTCGGTGTGTAGCTTTCGTTGATTTATTTACAAAAGGTTCGGATTTTATTTTGGTATAAATGGATCAAACGATTTGGATATCTCCGTGATTGTTCCGTTATCGACATGATTAGATCGCAATTGAGTTAGGCTTTAGATTAATTTAGTTTAAGTTTAAGCATTATCTGATAGATTCTGACTGTCTTTTTTTTTGTACAAATATTCTACAACTTTTACACAACCCCATTTAGTACCAAACTAAGCAGAGCTTGTGTTTTGAGTAGTAAACAACTGAAAATCATACTTATATACTTCTAAATACGAGTATATACATGTCATATTATAGATAAATTTATTATACTGAGACCAAATGATTAAGCTCATCACACAAAAGTATTTTTGGGTGGGAAACAAACCTCCGGTATAGCAATCAGAACCTCTAACTAACTACTGGACTAATAAAACAGTCAAAAATTCATTCATAGTTCAGAACATATTATTGTTCATCAACCTAGCGGTGTTAAAATCGCGTTATTGGATATTATATTGTTTTCAGTACCTAATTGTGGCTTCAAGTAGTCATGTTAGTTATTTTGTATTGATTATTAGTAAAAGTAACTTAACAGCAAACTAGAACTCAAGATATACTTTGTAAAATGTAGTGTCAGGCTAACAAAATCAGCATTTTTTGTCCATTTTCACCGAAAAAAAAAAACACTTTCCGTTTTCGCACACAATTCGTTTTCTTTTCATTTGAAGATCAGAGTAAACACATTGCAAAGTTTACCCTGAAAAAGTATCAGAATCGTGTATTTTCGTAGAGGCGCCCGAAAATTTCGGATCAGGCTCATAGTCGGGCCTCAGCGTTGGCAAAAATAAGAAGAAGAAAAATGAAAATGCGATAAAATTGTCAACAATGAAATCCGTAGAGAGCTGAACATACAAAAGTGTTAAAATAAACTCGGGGTCTGTAAGCAAGCCTTATCTGAGAGCCCCAGACGGTGATCCGCGAACTTAGCGATTCTTTAGAATTCATAATTAGGAAAATTTTACTCAGTAAGTAATGGTTTTGTATTATTTATTCAGTGGGTGTTTATGAATGAATGGGTAAAGTATTTTTACTTAAGAGGTAGGTAACCTGGGTTCGAGATTGTATAACACTTGTACGAAAGTACGTTGCTTTGTTTTTATTAGGTACCGTTTCCGAGACTTCTCGGATTTTGAGTTGTTGAAACGCGATAGTGCAAATTTAGCTATTACAATTTATATTGTTTTATCTCAGCATATCTCTGGTGATAGTACCTTTTATGCTTCTCTTTAATCTATACTAATGTTATAAAGAGGTAAAGTGTGTGACGTTGTAAGGGTCTACTGAACTGATTTCGAAAAATCTTTAACCAATTTTTATAACCACATTGTTTATAAGTGTCATAGTTGTGTGTGGAGGGGATGTTAAAATTACAAAATGCATGCGGACGAAGTTGCGAGCGAAGTGATAGTTGTATAAAAAAATATGACACTCCTGCAATAACTTTATCTATGTCAGATCTCACAGTCCTCCTTGTAAACAATAAGTAAACAAATCATGTTTTATTCAAATCAGATACTTTTACTAATTCATGCAACAAATACTGCTTCATAACTGCAACGGGGTCAAAATATACAACACTAGTTTTTTTCCTATAAATCCACGTTTAGTTACTTTTAATTTATAGCAAGAAAACTGTCTTTTAGTTTCCCAAAGCTGTCTATTCGGGGTCGTGTAGCAATCCTTTCAAATCTTCACAGGCGTGTCTGTGGGACGCAGATAGTCTGCGGGGACTTGAGCAACTGTTGCGGGATTTATTGTTTGGTTATATAGAAATAAGGGTGACTTTTATAAGAACTTACCTACCTGAGTAGAAATAGATTGATATTGTTTTGGCAGATCAATAAGGAGTGGACACAAAGAGATTTAAAAAACTATAGAGCGGGGCATGTCAAGGAAATGTCATAGAAAAACATTGATCCTATGTCTCAGTAACGCCACCTAGAATGATGTAATGGATATTGGAGCGGCAGCGGAGCGTACTAAAAAAACTCATAGACTTGTGTCCATTAGGAGTTTTAGATGAAAGTTTTGTTCGTGATGTCCCGTCTTTTAATAAGTGTTGAATGTCTTTGACTGGACATGACGTTTGTTCGACTGACGGTTTATTACACAAAGACATTACAATACCTGCTTACTATTAAGGGGACTCAAGTCGATGAGTTTTTTATTGCGTTACGCTAAATGGCGTTATTGAGACATGGGATCACTATCTATGACATTTCTCTTGTTCTCTCCTCTATAGCATTTTAAATCTCTTTGTCTATACATCAAAGGCATGCAATGAATAACCTGCATTTCTAAATTTCTTTTCTTTCTTTTTTATCTGGGTTTCTTGTGATCGAAACACTAGATATTGAATTGAATTTGGAATTTGTATGGCCTGCAGGTTAGGTTCAGGGTCTGGTTGTTTTTGTATGTGAGTTTAAATTTTTGTAAACGCACCCACGACATGAGAAATGCCTAGTGCGTAGACACGTTTTAATTTAAAATATTTTTTTTAGACAGGGTTAGTGTGTATGGTCTTGTAAATTCTGGGCTTTTAATAAAAAAAACGAATCGTAAAGACAAAGTATTTAATGTGATTATTAAATACCTACTTTATTAGAACGACACATTTTAGTTAAATTAATTGTGAACATAAAAAAATATTCTTGTCTCTGAAGCAACGTCACAATGATCAAATACATTAGTCCACTTTAAGGACAAACCCATCCTACTTAATAGTTAGAGAATGGTATGTGAATGGAAGTTTTTGAGAACATCCATCAAAAAAATCTCATTTAGTTCTATAGATCCGTACCTACCTTACTAAAACTTAACTCCCGTATCACGAAACTACTATAACCGGCGCACGTCTCCATAAAACAGATCAAAATACCCTCACGTATCCTATTTGAATGAAAATTTTCCATAACGAAATTTTACTGGAAGTCCAAAGTGAGATGGGAAATTTGGGAATCCACGATACATGAGTATTGGACCACTTGTCACGCGTATCCTGGCACCCAGGGGATAACATTGCTAAATTCGGCCAGGGACCATGGGAATCCATTTGCCTATCCCCTAAAATGTTCAACCGAAAACAATTTTAATAAAACATGAAAAGCTATGCCAGGTATCACAGTTTATTTGGAGCCATATCTTGATTAATATTTATTTTAATAGTTAATGCATTTTACGGATGCATTCCAACTAGTTCAACTCTTAACTGTAGTGGTGAAAATAGTAATGCTTCCATCATGGTGGGCTTACATCATTAAATCTTCAACGAAACTTCAATAGCCACAGGCAAGGAGGTTCCATTGGAAATTTTGCTGCTTAAGACCTTACCTTCTACTAACCCTTCCTGGAAGGGGTTAAAAGAAGGTACATAATAACATTATTTATCAAAACTAAAGGGTTACGACTTGATCAACTGATCTATCTATATTTGAGCATAAATAACTATTCGCATGCTTATTTATGTGCATTTAATTTTAATTATTTTAGCTAATTCTGTATAGTCACATATGGGTTTATTTTCCCGTGCACTTATTTAGCATATTTATTTAGTCCTCGGTTTATTTCAATATTCTTAACTGGCTCGACAATCATAATAATCCCATCACAATCCATTTCATAAACAAAAATGTCGCATAAATGTGCACTTATTCTTAGCTATAATTCAAGAAGATGCGTTAGTATAATGTAAGTGTGCACAATAAAAAGTAAATATACACATAAAATATTTCAGCTGCTCACAAATAACAGGTTTATCTTCGTCGTAAACATGAGCTAAAATTTAATGCAAATGGTTATACACTTCCGTATTTTAAGGATTTTATTTCTGCAAAGATTTTGCTTTGCGTTTAGCTCTTTGATATTTATGAAGTTCAGAGGAAGGCGGTTTATGAGTGAGGTTATTTTGTCAGCTATTTTTCCCCTTACTTGTCGACTGCTTAGATCATTGCCTTGCTAGAATGCAATATTGGTAAAATTAATGTTTTTTGCAAAACTATCGTTACTAGTGTTTGGTAAGTATATATTGTATTCTTTTCCTAGGCATGATTAACGATAACATAGTTCTAGAAATCCAAAATATATGTAGCCTTTTTCTAATTTTCTTCCAGTAATCACATTTTACTAAGTTTCACATTTCATAAAGTTATATTATTACAAATTCCATCGGCAGTCCTGATTATTGCAATACAATAGACAAACTCTACATTTTATTATTAAGGTGTCATTCCATTATTTAAATGTTTTTTTTCTAATCGTTTTATTATTATTTCTTTGCTCAATTCAGTCATCACTTCATTTATCAAAAATTATAGTGTTTTATCAAATCACAAACACTTTACTATATATTATTTTAATTTTCAGGGTTTGCCGTACTTTTATCTTTAGTCTGCTCTAATACAATACAAAGATAAGGGTGTTCATTGCATTGACAACGGGTAATATCGCTTGGCGGAATTACCTTTTGTTTTTGTTCATGGAAACAATGACTGCAAATGGGCTGCGTACACATTGATCGTTTATAATGTTGTTCTTAGTAACATTTTGTGCTTTCTAGCTGCTCTGGCATGTTCTACCTTTCGGTTTTAACTTTTTTAAACAACTTAATGTTATCGGTGTTTTTTTTTTGTTTTTGTCTTGTAGTCATCATCTGCATCAGAAGAGCAGTGATCTTTGTTACGTCATGTACCATACAGGCTAGATAAAATACATGAGTCCATAACTGTCTGGCGGTTTTGAGTACTTTTACGTGGCCTACGCAAATTACCGGCAGATAGCGTCTTGTGGTGGGTCGTCGAGCTCCCTGAAATAGGTTTGAGCTACACGATGAATGAAGCATGCATGCCGTCTGTCAGGACAGGCCAACTCAAAGCTGAATTGATTCTTTCTTCAAAAGGCTTTTCCAGACTTTGTCCTGCATCGTAAGACTCGCATAATAAATGAATACAATCTTATGTCTGGACTTGACCCCTGAGTTTCTTTTGGCGTTTCTTCTCAGGGATCAGTCACTTTGGAAATGCCATTTAGTGCCATTTAATTTAAAAAAATGACATGTATAATTATTTGGGAAGATCTACTTACAAAAATAAATATTATTTTATTTCATGTCAGGCGCACCAGAGTGCAAGGTTGAATTTGCCATCAAATGGCCCAGGGGCCATCAACTTCTTTTGATTTGCCAATTTGATGACAAATTCAACCTCTATATTTAGTGCCTGTGTTTGCCACGACACGCTTGACACGCTAAGAAGAACATATGCCTCACCTATTCTTAACAATGTAGGAATCGGCTTTCAGTGTAACCGAATACAGGTGAATACTTACTTGTATTCACCCAAAATACTTTTTATATTGCCAATCTGACCACAACAACCCACACTGGGAACATTCTTGGTTTAGCTGTATGTCAAGTTTTCATTCTGACTAATAGCAATGACTTTTAAAGATCTAAAAATGATAGCCAAGACCGATGGCCTAATGTGGGTTTTAATTTATATGTAAAGAATAGACTAGATGACTAAATTTTAGTTTTTAATCCCTCATCTAGATTACTAGAAAATATTAGACAAATTATTTTTCCTATTTTCACGTAATCAAAAAATAACGGCGATACATCGAGTCAAAATGTCGCATGATGTCACGAACTCACGATTTTGTACAGGTTATACTAAAAGACAAATTGACTAATCTATTATTTTTTTCTTTATTATTTATTCATACACCTATTTTCACCCATTCACACACCGACCTCAGTAAGCATAGCTGTGATAACTTAGCTAAAAGCACTACATCACTGTATAAAAATACCATTTATGTAAAAGTTAACTTCATCGATACCAATAAAGCCTATATGAAAGACTCCTAACTCTATACTAAGAAAGCAAACAGAAACAAACACGCAGTAAACGCAATTTATTCGACTGCTGAGTACACACGCCTTGGTACCAATTGTAACAACATGTTAGTTCAAGTAGGATTTTTCCTTACAATACTAGCTTTGATAATTCTAGAAAATTACGAAGTGCATTCATTTAAATCTCTTGAAGATCTAAAGAAAAATTTGAAAAAACATGAAAATGAAGCCTTTAGTCGACAAGATCTTTGGGTTGGGAAAGCAATGGATTTCGTTTATTCAAATAAAACGATTATGAGTTTGATCGCTAGAGAGTTATGGGACGTTGGCTCGAAGGCTATCGATAAGATAGTCGAAGTGAAGGCTAAAAGTTAAAGTAAGTTTATTTCGTTTTAGATTTAAAGTTGAAACAATATAGAATCAATGTCAGTTACATGGATATCAGTTACACTTGAAATATATGAAGTGCACAAACTCGTGTCGTATATTATGTGTGTCGAAAAAATAGTGCTTTAAAGTAAGTCCAGTGATATGTTTGTTTTGAATATCAGTGTTTTACATGGAACCACTGTATGTCTGACGTCAACAACCCAGTCACTGCGGAAAGTGACACCTCTTCGTCAGATTGGTTGTCAGACTTTTGGGATTCTAGGTTCTTGTAAAGACGGTCTGAGATCTACAAATGGAAGCCAAAAAAATCGGCTTAAGGTTCTATGCAAGTGATAAAAGGGTATTGATTCAATACAATAAATTAGCCACCTACGGCCTAACCTCAGCAAGCAAAGCACAACCTTTGATCCACACATGAAGATCCACATATAAGAGGTTATGTGGCTACATGATGTTATCATGTAGCCACATAACCTCTTATAGGTATTTATTAGACAAAAATACTGTGTTCATTCTCGATTTGTAATGAAGCTTTCTTGTTTTATTTTCAGATGCAGCCGGCTCGATTATCCGATCAAATGGATTGTTCTAAATTTAAGTTAGAGTTAAGTTATATACCTATGACAGTAGCCACTTAAATAAATTACATATAATGATTATTTTTAAATGTACTGATTTATTTCCGGTTAGGTACCTACCTACATCACAGGATCCAAAATAAATTTATTGGATTTATAAAACTATCTGCTCATATCAAAATTAAATCCTAAGTCATTTTTTTCGAATTTGACATATAATTAGAAAGTGTATAAAAACCATACAATAATTCCCAAGAACTCTTTAGCGGCACATCTATCTCATCTCTAATAAGAACTTAAATCTATACAATAGTCTGCAAAGTAAAAATTACCTACAAGTATTATAGTTGTCATTCTTCTTCTTATCGTGTGGTTAATAACTAACCTGGTGTCAGAGTTCTAATGCCGCCCATGGGCTTCTGACTTGGCATCACAAGCCCTCGAGAATAGTCTCTCAGGCATGCCGGTTTCCTCACGATGTTTCCCTTCACCGTTTTTAAAGCATGTGATAATTTAACAATACGCACATAAATCCAAAAAGTCAGAGGTGCGTGCCTTGGGTTCGAACACGAGACTTGTGATTTGGCAATCCGCCGCTCACACCACAAGGCTATCACTGCCTCTATAGTTGTCATTTAAGAACATCTAAGTGAACCTTAATCACGAAGCACATTGTGTCCATCCCTTCACTTAACAAGTATGACGCCACATAGAATATTACACGACATACCCATCACGCATCAGCTCCTATTTATGAAAAGCAAAGGCACACCATCAAAGTTAAACGAAGCTTGACAAACTCAAAGGTTGTAGGCAGCACCCTAAATGTAACAGATTGCTTGCATAAATTATTTATAAGGGGTGCTCCCACAACTAACACAACATTTAATAATATATGCTAATTAAATTGTGTGTATACGAGAAGTGTTATTCCCTAAACTTCAGAGAACACAGAAGTTTGAGCACGATTCATAGATCGTACAGCTTTGGTTGGTAGTTGGTACAGCTAGCGTTTCATACTAATAAGGACCTTTTCATTAGCAAATATTGTTCTTACTGGTGTAAGCGCCTGTGAGCATGCGTGTTTTATTTTTGTGAATGTTTAACTTAAAACGTATCTTAGTATAATAGCTCTCTATTAGTATAGTTTATGGGTCTTCTATTAGTATAGTTTATGGGCTTGGCCCAGAATGTAAATGTGGATTTTACAATTATGTCGTCACTGGAAAGGCAAAATAATATACTTAACCACCAAATTGAGCATAATTATTTTATTATTAAAATCAAAATCAAAAGTCTTTATTCAAACAAGGCTGAGAATCAGCACTTTTTGAACGTCAAAAATATACATGAGACAGTTCCCCAAAACGCCTACCCTTCGCCACTTCCTAGTGTTTTGCTGGGACGAAGAAGTGGCGGAACAAACTCCCCAGCAACCCAGCAATTAGTAAGTTACATATTATATACAAATTCAGAATCTGCTTTTTTTTCTGAATCAATGTATTAGGTACCATTGCAATCAAAGCACTTTTAAAGTGCATTTAGTTAGTTACCTATTTAAAACTTTTTATAGAAAACGTAATTGGTAAGATAATATCCCCCTTTCTTACCTTACCTCAATTTGGCGGTTAATCAATTTTTCCTTTCCAGTGACAATTTGTTTGATAGATCACATCAGTCTGTATTACCAATATCGCCCTCAGAGACGTCACTTAAAAATTAATCAACCATTAGCTTATAATATGACAGATTGAGAATATTCCACTTTTGTTTACATCAAGAAAGGTCTGCCGGCCAATGTAATTTAATAATTATTAATTATTTTAAGAATATTAAAAACAGGGAAAACTTGCTTTAAAAGTAAGTTTGACATTACTACACATTCAAATCCACAAAGTTTGTAAGAAACATGTTAAGAAGAAAAGAGGGTAAAAAGACTTAATAACTATCTTTGGCACTAGCACGGATTTTTGCCGTATGTTACCCAAGTAAAGTCAATTTTATCGAATTTAAAAATTGAAAATTCTTTTTTCGAATTATAACTGAATGCTAGAGGATTTGTTGTTTTTCCAACTGACTTTCCGTTGACGTCAAGTATTTTTACAAGGCGCTTTAAAATCTACATTAAATTTAAGTAAGTATTTTTTTAGGATTTAATTTGACTCTACAGTAAATAAAATATAAGCCTCATTTTGACCCACTGCAAGGCCAGGGCCTTGCAGATATATTTTCCCTTTTAGAATATGGAGAACGCATTAGCATTAATTTTATTGCCACGCTTTTTAATAAATTATAAGCTAGGGTTTCCACGTCATGTAATTTTATCGCGATCATTGTCAGAATTTATTATGAGTTTAAATGATTTATATATTACGTACTTGCCCAGATTCATGCACAAGAGGTGGGCCCTACATCACTGAAACGTCATTAAGATGATGGAATTTAAAACCATTTTCTGAATTCAGCTCTTTCATTTTTCTATTTTAATCTTAAAGATAGTACATACTTTATGAACTTGAACCCAAGGAAAGTGACCAAGTTAATTGCGGCATTTGCGTCGCTTTTATGTCGTCTTAAGTGCAATGTGTCATCGACTCATCGGTCTTGTCAGGAAAAACTGACATTAGATGGCCTCTGCAGGCCACTGGAGGTCACGTGCGAGTACCAGGTGTATTCAGGGTAAAACGACCTTAATATAGGGACGCGGCGCTTTATGAACTTCGCGACGCCTTATTTAAGATATGACGGTTTCGCGTTAAGGAAAATAATAATTATAGGGAGACTGGTTATTTTGTCTTATACTATCGAAAATGTTTAGGACATAATATCAAAAGAACATACACAAGCTTTGCACTACCCTCAAATTAGTTTACTAGGGGATGATTGAAAAAGATTTCAATGTTTACTTGGGAATACTTAGGGACTTAAGGCTAAGTCAGTATTAGACTTAGCCTTAAGTCCGATTTGTTTTAGGTGTCGTGGTTACACATTAGAAAACAAGTGGCAAACGAAATCGTTGGAGGTCACAACGTCTCCGTTAGGGGACGTGGCGAGTACTCACTGGGCTACGACCCCCTCCCGCGCAAGCTATACCATTGCCCGTAAATATGGGCCCTTCCTTTTGTTGCCTTATATAGGACCTGCAGCAAAATTAATTGCGCAAGTCCGCTTTGTGTTAAGGTTGCTTGTAATTTAACTGCAGGCGCGCCGCGGATCTATCAACAAACTACACTGCCGGGCAGCACCGCTGTGAAGTGTCGTTTACTTTACGAGCCCCTTGGCGGTACCCGCTGGGTAAGACCCCTGCATACCCGGGGAGGCCCGGCGAGAACGACCAGCGACAGAGGCGCCGAATAAGACTCTCCTGCAGATGGTGGATGTGAAGTACCCATTCCCCTCGTTTTCCAGATCAAGCCGATTGCGGTCTCGACTACCGTACCGTGGTGTATTTGCGGGCGGTACTGTATTGTGTAACACCGCCCGGTGGCTACATTGACTGGCGAGTCCGCGTCACCTGATCAACGTGGAAATCACCATCATCATGATGTGTGATCATAGTGTAGTACTGCATGTGTGGGCCGCGGTACCGAGTGTTAGTGCCAGTACGGGGCGGAGTCGAGCTTCAATTCTAATACCGGCGATAAATCTTAACACCGCGATGTAGAAATTGATCACAATTGGACATCAACGTCTGGTGACGACTAAATAATCAAATTGTATACAAGTGGCATATTAATCACCGTGGTTTTTCATTTACATTTTTTCTATGCGGTATAACAAGCTTCCTTGACAGATTGTTGGCAAAACAACACGGATAACTCTTGTTTTGATCTACAAAAGAACAATACGAGTAAACTGTTATTGCGAGTTGTAGTTGCTATGATATACAAGCACTTACCATTGTTATTTTTACCTAGAATTGGACACAGTCACGTCTCAAACATTCGACCATGGTCTCTTGTTACTTTAAAGTCAAAATAATTCTAGTTTTTACGGTTTTAATCTTGGAAGGTGATACCAAAAGACATAATATAAGAGAGAATGCTCCACCACCTCCAAGAGACTATAGACCTTCGAAGTGGATCGCCAACAGTGCCATGGACATTTGGTACGGTAATAAAAGTACGATCGATATCATATCCAGGGAATTCGCCGATATTATGTACAAGCTGACTGCGCGACCAGGTAGTTTAAATATTTTATAATTTTATCACGCTGTCAGTATTCCTCTAGTTCTTTGGATGATTACCTACCTAACATTTGCCGAACAGTGCCAAGCTCAACCTCTTTTATAATAATAATAATATAAATTTATTCTCAGACCATGGGTCCATATAACAGCACCAACTTATACAAAAACAACTACAACATACACAATAACATATATTATACACAGAGAAATATACAAGTTTATACATACACAAAGCACATTCTACATACACGAATAAAATTTGTAAAACACAGGCTTAGACAATACTATTTAATTAATAACATATCGAAGTTAAAATTCTCTTAGACACTTATTGACAAAAAATTACACTGGTGTCGATTATAAATAATTATTCATCAACCCCGCACTGGGAGGTCAGCTTCTAGTCTAAACAAATAGAACAGAGTACAATACCACATTCATTCATGGATTGACATCTTATTCGACCTCCACAACCTAGTAACTAGATAACAATATTTATGATGCTCCTTGGTAAAACTGGTTGTCAAACATTTGGGCTTCTGAAGTTCTAATAATAATAATAAACCATTTATTTCAGGTAACAAAGTCCCATAGATAAATACCTTAACCTAAAAATACATACTAATAACACTTTTTTTAAGTAAAATCGTATAAAACTATGTTAGTATCACTTCACTAGCACGAAATTATGTGCGGTCTTGTGGAATTTGTCCGCGGAAGCGTCGGAACACCACATCCTGCGGCCAAAAACTTTCTTCCAGCATCAAATGGAGCATACACGTTGGGATGCGCACCACAAACGCCTTGAAATTGACGTTGCGGCGCGACTCCAGTAGCTTTGCTCTTGGCGTGTATTTTAATCTTTGGCGCTCGTACTCCTCGATGTCTTTAGCTTCAGTGGCATAATGCAGGCGTTCGGCATAGCGAAAATTTAAAGGCACGGAGGGTTACCTACACTGTTCATGGATTACCTACCACTATTACACATACTCGGACCTCAGCCAGCTCAGCTTGTCTTTTGATATACCCATAGAGTTTTAAGATACCTACTATAGAAGACATTGGGAAGAAATGTCGTCATCTAGCAATATACCACACCAACAAAAACAAAACTATTACCTATGTTAATAAATTTAGACTTAAATAGCTGATCCATGATCTCATTTTGTCAACCAATATTATTTTTTGTATGCCAACAGGCAGAATGTACTGGGAATTTATTTTGATACTAACACCATTATTGTAACACCTGCATTCTATACAAATAAAGAAATTATTATTATTATTATTATTTTTGGATAGTGTTTCTACTTCTCAGCACTTTGGCTGGTTTGAGCTACATTTACGGGCCGAAACCAAGTAAATGCAGCGTGTGGTGTGTTATGTTAAGGTCGTATTGTGATGAGGGCCTACCTCGTTTTCATCTATCTGTAAGAACTTTCTGACAATTCTACATGTGTTAAGGATTGCAGCTTTTTGTAGAGTGATATAAAGGGTTTCTTTTAAATTTAACAATTTTAGACTATGTGGAAGATGATTGGGGATAACGCCTGTTGTGGAGAGGACTATTGGGACCACATAAACCTTTTCTTGTCGCCATATTCTAGCCACTTCCTCCTTGAGTTCTGTGTATTTGTTAATTTTTTCCGTAATTGTCTTCTGTATGTTATGTGTGTTGGGGACTGCTATGTCTATCAGATAGGTAACTTTATTTATTTTATCTTGTAGGGTTATATCCGGTCTGTTATAATGAATAGTCTTGTCGGTGAGTATGGCGCGGTCATAGTAGAGCTTATGTGTTGTGTTTTCAAGGATAGTTTGAGGTGTGTAATTGTAGTATGGAGTATTAGTGTTTTGTATGAGTGCGTGTTTGAGTGCTAGTTGTTGATGGATGACATTTGCTACCTGATTGTGCCTGTGAGTGTAGTCAGTTTGCGTGAGAGTTGTACAAGCCCCGGTAATATGCTGAATGGTTTCAGGTTGGTTGTGACATTTACGACATTTGTCATTTGTTACTGTTGGATCTTTGATGATATATTTTCTATAGTTTTTTGTGTTGATAATTTGGTCTTGAATAGCTATTATAAATCCTTCAGTTTCTGGAAATAAGTTCCCTATTTTAAGCCACTTATTTGAGGCTAATTTATTTATGTGTGATTGTTCTAGATCATGAGGGTGCCGACCATGTAATACTTTCTTTTTCCAATCTTCAATTTTTTGTATCTGTGGATCGTTATTGGTAGTGTTTTCTGTATCTATGTTTTCGTTTAAGTTAAGTGGAGTGTAGTTGTAGTCGTTTGTTACTATGGTTTTATGTATTTTGCTAGTGCGAGATTTTGTGTGAAAAAATGATTTTAGTCGACTAATTTGTTTGCACCTAAGATGCTGGATATCTATTAGGCCTCTCCCTCCGTTTTGCCGTTTGATTGTCAGCCTTTCTATCGCTGATTTAGGGTGTAAGTTGTTGTGTTTTGTAAGTGTTGTTCGCGTAGTACGTTCTAATTGTTCTGTATCTGTTTTGGTCCATTTTATAATTCCAAATGAGTACGTTAATATGGGAATGGCAAAGGTGTTTAAGGCTTTAATTAAATGTTTACCAGAGAGTTGAGTTTTGCAGATGGCGTTAAGTCTATTCTTGTATTCCCTAGTAAGTGTATTTTTGATTTTAACGTGATCGAGTCCTTTTAACTGTGAGTACCCTAAATATTTATAAAAGTCTGTCGGTTCCAATGCTGTTATAATTTCGGTGTTATTCACTTCATAGTCACCGGGTCGTACTTTGCCTCTTACAATGTGAAGTGTTTTACATTTGTCAAGACCAAATTGCATATTGATATCTTTACTGAACTGTGCTGTAGCCTCTACTAATTTTTTCATGTCTTTTTCTGTTTTTGCATATAATTTAATGTCATCCATGTAGATTAGGTGTGATATTGTCGTGTCGTCTGAAGTGTGTTTGAAACAATATCCGGCCCTACAACTGTGCAGGAAATGAGACAGAGGGTTTAAGGCGAGACAAAACCATAAGGGGCTCAGAGAGTCACCTTGGTAAATACCTTTTTTTATAGATATCTGTCGCGTTGTGATAATATCGTGGTTGCAATTTATCTGAAGTGTTGTTTTCCACTGTAGCATTATTCGACGAAGGAAATCTATTATTTTTGGGTTTATTCTGTAAATTTCTAATATTTTTAATAACCATGAATGAGGAACACTGTCAAAAGCCTTTTTGTAGTCAATATAAGTGCAATGAAGATTTCTATTTTTCGTGGTGGCGTGTTTATGAATAGTGGAATCAATAATAAGCTGTTCTTTGCATCCCATATGACCCCGCCTGCATCCCTTCTGTTCCTCCGCTATAATATTATTGTGTTCTATGTGAAAGTTAATCTTTTTTGTTATTGCTGATGTTAATATTTTGTATATTGTGGGTAGACATGTAATGGGTCGGTATTGAGAGGGCTGATGTGTGTTTTTAGTTTTAGGTAGCATGTAAGTAATTCCAGTTGCTATAAATTCGGGTATGTTCTGTTGTCCTAATATAATATCTGTAAAATTTTTTGCAATGCTTTTGTGTAGAGCGGTTAGCTTTTTGTACCAAAAATTGTGAACTTTGTCTATGCCTGGTGATTTCCAGTTGTGTAGTCTAGCTGTTATGTGTGTAATGTCGGACTCTGTTACCTCCACAAACTCCATTTCTGCAATACCTCTCCATTTTGCGTCTTCTGCCGTTAACCACGACGCATTGTGGTTGTGTTCTACCTGCTCTTCCCATATGCTAGACCAATATCTTTCAATTTGATCTTTTGCAGGTAGGTTAGATGTGTTTGTGTTATTATCATCGTTAGGGTTGGTGTGTGATTTGTGTAAGTTTCTATAAAATGTTTTTTCATTTGTAGCAAATAAGGTGTTATCGTTTTTTCGCTGTTGTGCTTTTTTGTATCGTCTGAGTCTATGAACTTTAAGGGCTAGTTTTTGTTTTAATGTGTCTAAGAATTCTTCAGGTTTTTTATTGCTATTTTCATGTCTGGTATGTGTAAAAGTGTTCCTAAATATAGCCTCTACTTTCTTAACAACTTTATTTGATCTACTACCCGTGATATACTGTGTGAGTCTGCCACAATCTGCTCTTAATTTTTCAATGTCTTTTTCTAGCCTTTGTTGCCAAGCTGGTTCTATGTTATGTCTTGTTTTAGAGTTTGCTGTGTGGTCTTTAATTTTAAAGTTGAGTTCTTCAGATATAACAACCGCTGTGCAATATATAAGTAAGTGTATGTCTAAAAGTTGTGTGTCGTCAGAGAGAAATTGTACGAGTATATTTTCATTAAATAAGGTAACTAAACTGAATAGGCTAGGTGTATATCTAAGTTTAGGTAGTTTTGGTCGAGCAGCTGGGTCCATCCCAGAGTATAATGCTATTGTTGTTCTGAATTTGCTATGTATTTCTTGTATATACGTGTCTGTTGTTACATTCTGATCTTCGACAACTAAGGTTTCAATATCATTTTCTAGCGTTAGTGTTAAATATTCGGTTTGTGTGGATGTATTTGACGTTTGCGTGTATGCCTGGAGCTGGTTATACGCTTGTGATTGGGTATGAATGTGCAGCAATTGTGTTTGAATACTATTTTCGTTTATATTTTGTGTCGTATTGTCAGTGTTAATATGGTTTTCGGATTCTTCCTGCAATAATTGTGTTCGTACTTCTGCTTTTAATGTGTCGATAACTTCTTGAGATAGAAGTTTGTTTCTTATTATGATTCTTCTTTGGTCAGAGATTCTTTGTTCGGTAACTGTGATTTCTGGATATTTTTGTGTAAAAAGTGTGTGCAGTTGCTGTCTGTAGGTTGTCATGTCAGTCTCCAATTTAGTGATGTGTAAGTAGGTTCGCATGATAAATAGGTTTACTTCTTTACTCCATCTCATACGAACTCTTGCTTTTCCAGCCTTGGTGGACGCAGGTAAAAAGGTAGATACCTCCTGCGCAACATTCAAGGTCGGAGTGGGTGTAACTGAATTTAAACTACTAATGGGGGATGACGATGGTATGGATGGTGACGATGGTAAGGATGGTGATGACCTTCGTGAGGGTGTGTATGAAACTGTACTTGGACTGTATGGTTCTACAGGGGTGTCTGTCCTGTTCGTCAGTCTGTCACCATCGTCAATGACTTCGGCTGTAGTATCTTTGTCGGTGGGAGCCCGCCTGTTCAACTCCTCACCGCTGACGGATCGCATGCTGAGACACCTAGCGTCAGCTCCAGGTGTGCCCCGGCGATCGCCCCCGGGCAGCGGTCCTATACGTTTTTTCATTGAACGAGTCTCCATGTTGAATGGGTTTCCAGAGCCACGTTAGCCACGCCAGTAATTTTTCATTCGTGTGTCCGCCCCCCACGTGATTAGATGGTCAATCAGGACGTGTGGTTGTTTAGGGGGCTTATTATTATTATTATTATTATTATTATTATTATTACCAATATTGGCGTGGCAGCGGAGCGTACTGAATTAGAATCCTCGACTTGTGTCCAATACAGGTCACAAGTACCTATCGGATGAAAATTTTGTTCGTAATGTCCCGTCTAAAGTACAGACGCCAGCACGTCAAGTTACCCCAATGTGTCAAATTTTCCCAACTAAATATGAACCTTATTCTGTTTGACATAAAGTTGAAAAATGATCAAAGAAATTTGACACATACATTGGGGTAACTTGATGTGCTGGCGTCTGTACCTAGCACACGGAACAAATAGTTGTATAACCTTTAGAGTACTTTATCCGGGTCTGGCTGTTTGTGTATGTGTGTTAAAATATTTGTTAATTCTACCAAGGTATAAATAGTAGAAAATATCTTGGTAGTAAATGACGTTTTAAGAAATCTTATAATGAGCTCATTGAGGTAAGTATATTGTATTAATTGACACGGTGCCGATCAACATTCTTTTGTTTTTTTTTCAGTCCGCTCCATACATCAATATAGATCAGACAAAGGAAAAAATGACACCAAATCTCATAAACGAATACCTTCTAAACGGGTTTCCAGAGTGGAGATCAATTTTATAAACTCAGAGAACATCACTTTCCACACCATCCAACTACAGCCGATGGAACAAGTGATCAACCACACGTTATACAACATTTTGGATCCAATAAAAATGGACTAATTAGTTTGTTAAGCTTTTTTTTTAATTTTCTCAATGTTTCACATCACAAAAACATTTGTCCTAGGTGGGAATCGAACCCACGACCTCCGGCGTAGTAGTCAGGGGCTGATATTTTGAAAATAAAACACGTGGTATTTAATATTTATTTCATAATTTATTAACCATAATTTATTAACCTATTCAAGTTCTTTTTTTTTTCATTTAAATGCGAAAGTTTGCAATGGCATCATCTAGCGGTAGATCTCTTTCAGCAATTCAACCTCTTTATAAATATTGAAACGATGCCTTCTATAATATTGCACCTGAAAAGAAACAAATGTGAAATTACTTTATGTGTAAACGACAAAAATTAAAAAAAAATCGTTTATTTGTGATACATGGGTTACATGCAGGTGTTCATTACATTAATTAAAAACTTATAATGTTCATACCACGATCAGCCACTAGGGCATACAAATGATTAAATAATATATTACAATGCAATAAAAATATGATTCTAAGATTCGAAAGACTACAAGCGCTCCTTATTAAACATGAGACCCTTGCAGTAATGCCAGATCCTTCTGTTTATCTGTCCACTACACAACTTGAGAGACTTTTATTACAAGAAAGCTTAATTTTTTTATTACATCCATGCATTTGAGCATACAATAATTTAATTTTGTTTTTGGATGTTTTTTTTTTCAAATCAAATCAAAAATTATTTATTTACATAATATGGGTAAATAGATGGTTTAGAAATGTATAAATGTAGGATCCTCATTTTGACCATTGTTGGTAAGTACAATGTAAGACTAATCTTAAACTAAACACTTTATTTATTAACCTATAATATCATTTTTTATTTGTAAGGCTAAGGTTATCTTTAGTAGTGTAAAAGAGTTTATTGACTAGCCAGGTGTATTATTTTTTTTCGGAACAATGTAATAAGAAGGTCTCAGATTTCGATTGGTAATTTATTAAATAATTTTATTGACATAGGGAATAGTTTGTTGGTTCAGTTTTAATATTAAAATAACGGGTATTAAAATTGCAATAGTCTCCAAAGGATTTGTACAGGTATTGATAGGTTTTAACAAATAAACAAGATTCAAAAATTTAAATAGAGTGTGCAGTTAATAGGTATATTTTTTTGAATTAAGGTTTGCAAGACGTCAATGAATCTACATGGCAAAGTGCGCGAATGCATTGTTTCTGAGCCAGGAGTACTCTATTAAACTATATTAAACTCCCCCACAACAGTATACCATATCGTAAATTGGATGCAAACGTAATCATGATACGCCTGTAATGCCGTAATACGTATCCTGTGATTCGACTATATCGTTCAAAAGTATTGCAAGAATGGGAAAATCATATTTCAATTAAATAAATATAATAATATGCACACATGAGCATATTGTAAATATTCATCATATTTTTTTAATGTTAGGGTCACTTGCCTTCTCTTTGTAAGAAGTAGAGAGCTTTAAGTCGTCCAGTTTGCTTTAAATATGAATAAAGCTTTTCGAACTATTTTAATCATTTATTTATTCAAACATGGAAGGTGGCTTAAAAAATTAATTAAAACACGAAATCATAGTGGACAGGAAGTTATTTTTGGATGATATCTACAAAACACACTTAATGAGCCATTCTCAAAAACATAAATAAAAAAATGACCTTTTAAACTCAAGTCTAATCAATCTACGCTATTTTGATTTACCTATTCATTAAAACTAAAAAAAAAAATCGCATAATTACGAAAAGAGTAGGTGCAATGGCAGATTTTAGTGTTTTTTCCTCAAACTTTTGCACATTGGTAAAAACCGGTTCAAACATTTTTATTGCTATTTTTTTTCATGTTGATACAATCAGATGCAAATGATGCAAACGAAAACGATTGGTAAAGAAAAAAACACAAAGTATTGACCCTCATCACCTTAATCATAACGCGAGCATCCTTCTCAAAGTTGGTAGTTAGGAAATTTAGTTTTTATTTCGTTCTAAATATAACTCATTTTGACTTGTCTTTGTTTAACTTATCAGGTTTAAATAGTCCAACCAACAATATCTATATACGGACCAACTCGGAAATCACGAAAAAATATAGGCTGTTAAATACATCTTGGTTGAGTAGGGTATCAAAACTTTTGTGTTCAATAGCAGTTTTTTTTCGTATTTTCCGAGTTGCTCCCATAGTAAAAGTTGTTCGTATTCATGGGTAGAACACCCTGTGAAAATTTGTAAGACGACTAAAAAAACACCGTGTATATCACATGTCGACCATTATTTTTTCTGATAGTGTTGAACTGTTATGTGCGGTACACTGTGTAAGTGACAAAGTCATAATATCAAAAACTGTGATTTTTGTTTGTGTAAAAGTATCATCATCAGTAAGGCTTGAGCTTCGACGCCGAGTTGCTAGCCTGGACCTAGGACCACCAGACGTACAGCACTGCGCCACCGGTACTTGGTAGATATCCCAACCATACGTACTAAACGCTATGGTAACACATTCATTGTGCGAACAGCCAAAGAGTGGAATTCCCTGCCGTTGTCGGTGTTTCCTGATAGCTACAACCTAGGGGTCTTCAAGTCAAGAGTGAACATGTTGCTTTTAGGCAAGCGTGCTTCATTGTCGTCCACATCATCGCATACCATCAGGTGAGATAGTGGTCAATTGCGTGCCTATCAGGAATAAAAAAAAAAACATGTAAATAAGTAAATAGTAAATATTTTCTTACGGTTTTTTGGGCGAGTTGTTAGTTGTTGGATTACTTGTATTAGTGGCCCCTGCTCCAATACTAAATGCGTCATCACCAAATGTTGCACCATCCACTACTCCAACCGCGATGCTGCCATCAGACGCGTGTGAGGTACCAATACTAGAGGCTGTAAAAATAATAGGTTTATTGTTATTTTTATTTTCTTTACTACTTTTTTTTTGCAAGGATGACTACTGTACGATGTAACATAAATTTTATAGCACTTGTAGATAATTTTGCTTTCTTTATGTGTAAGGTATTTTGAAATTAGATGTATAGTTTCTAAGATTATATCTACACACAAATTCCACCTAAGAGTAGGTACCAGTAAACCTTGCACTGCCTCAAAATTGATAAATGTGTCTCCGTCAATCCGTTTTTGAGATTTTATAAAAAAAGACTTCATTAACAAAATGTACAAACAAAATTTTATTTTGTGGCTGAAACAAATCCAAAATTCAAAGATCATGATAATCGGCACAGTCGTTCTTAAGTTATCAATGGTTTTAGTAATTCGAAGATAAAAATAAAAAACCAAAAACTTGGTTATTTTATTTTTCACCTACATTTTGAGGTTATGTGCAAAAGTTGTAAATACAAAAGTTGTAGATCTTTTTATTGCCTACAACTTTGCCATTTAACTTTTTTCCATAGGACTTGTAGTTTTGCCGGAAATCAAGATAAACCATTTTTTACCCTTAAACCCCCCCCCTCCCACTTCCCGAACTCGGATCGACCGTAATTTATTTTTCCTTTTATTTTTATCATATTCCCCTCCTTTTCTAATGGGTTTCGTCCTACTGTAATTTTTTCTCATTTTTTACCATTTTTGAAGGCTTCGGCACTGGTCTAATCTACTTCAAGATAACTCAATAATTAAGTTAAGGTGTAAATAGTTCCACCAATATTGACATTTTATAACAGGAAAATGCGACACATTAATAAATAAAATAATTATACAAGACTCTGCCAAAACCTGTTAATTTTTGAATGCCTGACATTTTGATGCGTTATTATGTTCCTTTTTCAATTACAATTGTTTTCTTTTTTTTTGTGGGAAACATAAGAAAGGTAGAAAGATAAATAAATGTTTGCCAAAGGACGTATAAAAACGTATTCAGAGACAAATACAAAACTGAAAAAAAAAACAACAACATTAGTAAACTGTTTTTAACGGTACTACGATAGCGTTATTAAAATTTGGACACCCGTCTAAATTTCAAAGTGAAACGTTGTTGTCATGCAGGGCATCATATAAAAGGGTATGATAAATCATTAATAATTTTATGTACGCCATAAGGATAAATTCCTAACGGTTCACAAAAAAAACATTAACAACATCTTCGCAAAACCCGTTGCAACACTTTTATTATGTCAAAATGGAAAATACAGAATGCCATGTTTTGTTGATGAATAAGGATACACTGTCTTTTACAGAATTTAGTTGGTCAACGATTTCTTTATCCCCATGCTGAACCCAAATGACTTTAGTAGTACCAGTAGGGGTAGGTCTGTGTGGGGTATTCATTATCATCAACTTCCCGTCTTTATTCTCAATTATGAGTGGTAGGCGCAGATGTTTTATTCATCCAAACATCTCTATTTATTGTCATCACAAGAGTCACACGTGCGGGATCCGCCATTTGTGGGCACGATCGGACAACCTTATCTTAAGAATAATGTTTGGAACACAGCGCTACAATAACTGTTAGTCTCGTGACTTTGCCTGTGTGGTAGGTTTTTTGATTGCCTTGGGAGTATCGAAATATGCGTTTTTTTGCTGAATAAATTAATGGCCGTAACTTTTTTTTACGTATAAAGAGATGATTGATTTTTTCACAACTTCTCGGGACCGTAGACTTGAGAATACGGTTTGAATTTCAACTTGATACCTTTACGTATTTCCAAAATAAAGGGTCTTGACAAACCGACAAACAGACGGACAACAAAATGATCTCATAAGGGTTTCGCTTTTTCATTTTGAGATACGGAACCCTAAAAACATTAAGAAAAACAAAGAAAATTACACAATTAGGCACATTACATTTACAGCGGTAGATCTCTGGTGGGCGGAACGTGTCTCATGGTTGCACCAAATGGGAATCCACTATCCAGCTCAGCTGCTGAACCCTGATAGTGATACACGGATGCCGAGGAAACAAATTCGTGCCGATTTAAACAAGATAGTTATGTCATAGTCCGTGTGTGTGTGTGTGTGTTATCCACATTTAGTAATTAATCTTTTAATATTATGATCAAATCGTTTGTGTTAATTCTGATAATTTATGTGCTTGTATTTGTGTTTCTATTTTTGTTTTATATGGGTCCCGGACCTAAAATAAACGATTTTTTTTTTATAGTACGGCGCGTGTTGTAAGGATGATAAATGCATATTTGACTGACATGCATTTAAAACAAATTTTGCAATTGAACCTTTATTAGTAGGAAATATTTTCTCGCATATTAAATAATGTAGTGCCTACTTGATTTGTTTATTATTTACAGTATAGGTTTCTTGTAGGCATATAAGAGGTGTATGGGACAAATATTCACAGAGTTATTCATGATTATAAACAATTTTCAAAATGGGACCAACTCGGAAATCGCAAAAAAAAATCAGCTGTAGCATTGAAAAGTTTGATACCTACTCGAGTAAAATTTATAAAAACAGCTGATTTTTTGTCTCGTAATGTCCGAGTTGCTCCCATAGTGATAATTGGTCATATTTATAAAAAAAACCTGTGAAAGTACAGCCTGTATAAAGAATGAATGTAGGCACATAATTTTGGACCGAATAAAACCACAATAGTATTGGGTCACAATAGTAAATAATATAAATAAATGAAAGAGTTTATACACAATTTATACACAATCGGTTTTTTTTAATTTCTTAACATTGCGTGGAACCCGTCGCATTTTTTAAATTCAAAGTGATCTACCAATGTATGACTAAGCGAAGCAAAAGAAGTATGTAAGAACCGTAGTAGATGGCGCTCTGTAGTTTATGGCGACCCCCATCGAAGTTTATGTATGTTTGTATGTATGATTTACCAAATCAAACTTGTAAAAAAAATATACTAGTTACATTGCTTAGATACTTATAAATTATTAAATTTTATTCCTTATGAAAAGTTAACCCTATTTAGCCAGATCTTTTACAGTTTACGTTAACACTAGCAGACGTCACGCGGTTTCACCCGCGTAGCTCCCGTTCCCGTGGGAATACAGGGATAAAAAGTAGCCTATGTCAATCGGGGACATTGTAGCTTTCCAACGGTGAAAGAATTGTTCGGATCGGTCCTGTAGGTTCGGAGCCTATTCGATGCAAACAAACAATCAAACTTTTACGCTTTGTAATATTAGTATAGATAAATCTTGAAGTTTATTACCTACATCAGAAACACATTTTTTAAATATTAAATCAAAACAAACCTGGAGCTGCGTGCGCTTGCGCAAGCAACACGATGAACAGGAATGCCACACACCACGTCATCTCGCTTGACCGGTATCACAATACTGTCGTCAAAATATTCGTACAACTCCCTTTATAGTTTTTGGCCTTGAAATTATATTTGTAAAACTTGTTTATTTTGGTGATAATAAGCTTCGCTTTTATTTTGGTTTTGTGAAGTAAAGTGCTAGTGTTCGCAAAATCTGTCTCTTTTACAATGCATGTGTGATCCAGTTAATAGTTTATCGAGGTTCATTTATTTCTTTTGGCTCAAAATTATTAACATAAGTTTCTATAAAAGTCCTATTAATATTATAAAATTAAATGTACATGTGTTAATGAGGAGTAGATAATTGTTCCTCTTAGACATAATAACCACTTAACAGATTTTAAGAGCAACAGTGAACATAACAATATAACATGGTAAATATAATATGTTTCATAAACGATGGGACTCCTAAAATTGTGTCTAGCGTGACCTATCATATGCACTACTGCACGTTACTGCGCTGGCAAAGACATTTAATACTCATGTACAGGACATCAAAGACAAAATTGTCATCCAATGTATTACTTATGTAATATATCATACATACTTATGTCGTAGTGGGCACAAACCGACAAGTCTAGTTTAATACGCTTCACTGGCAGTCCAATACAAATTGCTATAATTATGCTAGATGGCGCTACTGAGACATAGGAACGCAGTTTTTCTATGATATTTGTTCGAATGTCTTAAATCTCTTTGGACGCTGGTGACGACGCCAAACAAGTAGACACATTTTATTTTGACCAAACTAATTTAGATTGTCATCGACACGCTTAGAATAAGTAAACTTTTATGTATAATAAAACTGAAGCAGATGAAGTCGTAGGACGTCGCGAATTTAAATAAATAAATAAATAAATAAAACTAGGTTGTCTAGTCTTCCACGCTGTGTGATTAGCAGAAACTGTCATTATTTTAACTATGTTTTGAGTAGGTTAACTTTCCCAATAAAAAAGATAAATGTGCTAGAGATAAAAACGTAGCGTTAGAGGCAGAGAACGCCTTAACGTTATCTAGACTAGGACATAGCATCAGAAAGGGCGACTTCAAATAGAAAATACGCCAGGGAAATAAATTAATAATCAAAAGCAATAGTGGTATGTATTGTTGGTATGAGGTGTGCATTTATTTGCAATAATTACTGTTGATTTATAAATATTTTGAAATCCACACATAAAATCCACTCAACATAGCGACTTCACCAAATTGTTTTAATGATATTTTAATTGTACTAGTTAATATGCAAATACTATTGCGTACATTAGAAAATTGATAAATAAGAAGTATACAAATGAACTTTTTTCTTAAATATTATTATTTTTGATTATTTACTTCTTCAAGTTTCCTCCTTCTATGGACCTCTACAAGAGTTTGAGACGATTTGCCTCGAATGCCCCTGAAACAAAACATAAAAAAAATAATAAAAAGTAAATAGTAAAATCTGTCTGTCTATTGTGGTAGTCAGACAGTAGACATTTAATAGTAATGTAGAGTAAAGACCTTTTTTTAAACCATTTCTGCAAAAAGATCAAAAAAAAGATCTAATCTATACTCCGGACTCAAAATAAAACACTAGAAGGTTTTTACTGCGTAATTATTACCTTTTAATGTTTTCTCTAAGTGTTAAAATTTTTTTTTTTTGCATTTTAGTTCGGGGTAATGCTAACTAATGCGTCAATCTGTACTTTGTGGGCAGTCTATTATTATAATAACAACAACAATGAAGAAGCTTAAGAACCTAGTGTCTTTTTTCATAGTATCAAATCTACCCAAATCCAATTAAATAAAACAATAATGAATACTGGCTGGGAAATTTGCAATCTTTATAATACATGTGTATGTAATATGTGGTATTTGGCTGTTAAGAAAGATAAAAATAAAAAAAAATACGATAACAGTTTAGTAATAAATTAGTATAGCGACCTCCTTGAATTTGTCGAGGATACAAAATGACTCCTTGTTAAAATGATAAATGAAAATGTATGTCCGTAAATTGGTTTTCACAAACTCTTTTACACGTTGGAGAAATGATAAACGAGTGAGGTGAGGTCATTGTCTCACTATCTGAAAACTCTATTAGAAGAAACTCAGCGATCACAGTCTCTTTTAAAGTCCAGAAATTATCGTGTATGCCACCAAAGTACGTCTAAACGGCTAGACCGATTGTAGTCAAATGTTGTGTGTGCGCTTGGGTGGGTCCTGGTGTCAGAGTTTTAATGCCGTCCGTCCATGGGCCTCAAACTTGGCATCACATGCCATCGAGAAATATCTCTATGGTTTCTTGCCGGTTTCCTCACGATGTTCTCCTGCACCGTTTTTGAATCCTGTGTTAATTATACAATACGCACATAATTGCGAAAAAACAGGTGCGTGCCTTCGGTTCGAACTCGAGACATATGATTTGGCAATCCGCTGATCACACCACCAGGCTATTACTTCTCGTTAGATGGTTAAGATTATAATATAAAAATCAACAGGACAGATGGCGCTGATCTAGCAGGATAACGTCGGTTGGGTTTGGTAGTCAATCTATAAATAGCTTTAATTCCAAATTTAGCCAAAGAATAATTTACTTACGTAGGTATAGCTATATTATTGGCTTATTTCTAGGATCTTGGGCCAAGTCGTAGTGGTCCGAATTGAATTCCATTTGCGATACTATGATTATACGCATTTGAGTCACCATAATTTGTAGCTGAAAAAAATTATCGCATTAGATAAAACATTAATTTAATTAAAATGAACTTACGAATCAATTGATACGAAAGGATCTATGGAATTTTCTGACATTATTTAAAAAAAACATAGTAACAACACCTAAGTTTTAAAGTACAGACACCAGCACATCGAGCTATTCTAAACTGTTAAATCTTCCCAGTTAAACATGAACCTTATTCTGTTTGTAATAAAGTTGAAAAACTATCAAAGAAATTTGACAGATTGGGGTAGCTTGATGTTAGCACATCTTCTTCCTAAGTAAAATTTAACTCTCCCAAAATTATCCCAAAGAAACACATTACCGGGATAAAAGTTAATTCATGATTAATGGCCTAGCAATGTGCCAATTTTCATCTAAATCTGTTAAATGGCTTACGCGTAATTGAGTTACAAACACTCAAACATCCGAACCTAATCACAAATTTTCAGGTTTATAATATTAGTAGGATTCTGATACCAACCTGGTGGGTGATATTGTGTATTGGCAAGGGCATGCGCAAGAAGTAAAATGACCAGAAAGAACCATAAACACGACATGTTGCCTCGGCAGACTGACTGTACTATGACAAAGATATCTGTTCATCTCCATTTATACAAGTTTTAAAAACAGTACTTTGTGCATCCAGTTTTCAAGGCCAACACAAGGAGGCATAAATTTATTTATCTGTCAATAGCAAATAGGTGGGCGGGTGTAAAGAAGCTTAAGCTACTTGCTAAGGTCCATGTATCACCAATAAATATATTGAGATTCTTTCGTGCCTAAGAAACCACGTTAGTCGTAGGTCCCGGCTGTCATTTGTAGATTTTTGGACAATCGTTACGGGTAGTCAGAACCCTGAAAGTCTAAGAACCAGCAAGCCTAGCCATATTACAAATTCTATTTCTACTATCTATTAATATACTAATTCTTCGTTCTGCGTTCCTTGCGAAGTATGTGTGGTGTAACAATTAATGACAGATTGAGGAATGATGATATAAAGCAACGTTGTGGTTAAAAAGAAGATGTAGTAACAAAAATTGAAAAGAGTATGCTTAGATGGTTTGGTCACGTTGAAAGGATGGATGAAAGGCGACTAACGAAATGTATTTACAAGGCAGATGTAAGTGGGAACGCCGGGAGGGGACGCCCTAGAAGGACATACATAGACCTTATTGGTGAGGTTCTTCAGAAAGGTCAGGTGCGTAGTACTCGCAACCGGCGTGTGTGTATGACAACGTGTAAGAATGTAAACGAAGCAAAAGAAGTATGTAAGAATCGTAGCATATGGCGCTCTGTAGTTTCTGCCTACCCCCATGGGAAAAAGGCGTGACTTTATGTATGAATGTATGTATGTACTAATTCTATTTCTATTATCGTAATTGATCAGGCGACAACAGAAAGAAAATGGCGTATATGGAATCAGCTGTTGGTCAACTGTCAAGTGTTAACGAGTAGAATTTGTAATATGGCTGAAAATGAAATACACTTGACAGTTCACAAACATCTGATTCAAAATACGCCATTTTCTTTCTATAATAGAAATATAATTTGTAATATGGCTAGGCCTGCAGTATAATTAAAGCATTTCATATAGGTTTATTATTACACCACTATTGTTTAATTAGTACAAAAAAAATGGGCTGTATCCGTACCTACCTGTTACTGATCAATTTGCGTAATCAAAAGTAAAAAAAACTAAATTAAATTTTTAAATATGCCACTATTTAGTTAAACTTAAATAACGAAATAGCTGTTGGAGGCGGGGCAAGCTTGAGCGAGATGTCGCGAACTTGAGCGAGAGATGACGATTGATGAATACTACTATGTCATGAATAGCCTGTACAATAATTTCTATAAATTGGGTGACTTTTTGAGATATAAACAAACGCTAATAACGTTGCTGTTTATGAATATTATTTATTGATACTTTACAAATATAATGAGAAGATCGTCTAGAATAAGCCCTTTTAGTATTTGTACTAATTGAAAATGAGTGGTGTATAACACATTCATTTGGTTGTGGAAAATATAATAAAGAATTGGTCCATACAGAACACTAGCATTCAGCTGCTTCGGCTGACCCCATCATAGTTGATAAAAGGCTGGTTAGATAATGTTAATGCAGAAGAAGTTCTTAATTCATTCTTATAATTATTGTTCCTGGTTATGACGTAATGTCAAATACGAAGATGACATAAAAGCCGGCTAGAACCAAGCAACACCTGTTTACCAGAATCTTGATAAACACTATCATTCAATTCTTTAGGTCACTCTTAAATTCAATGCTCATTTAAATAACCATAATGAATCATGTCGCCAGTTTTAACTGTTAGACTTTGAGCTTTGCTAGTTCTGAGTTTTAATAAAACAAGAGACCAGGTTATACTGGTCAACATACATGCTCAAACTTTTGGCATTGTTGATCCTTGTGTTAAAAGCAATACAAAACCAAGGTGTACGGGGTTTTTTGGGTTAAATCTGTTCCCATATGGTCATCAGAACCTACCTATAAATAAATTCTTCGCAATTCCTGTCGGCCGAATAACTTGTTTCTTTCATTGTCAGGAAGTTACAACCTTTAAAAAATTAAAAGACGAAAGAGGAAAGCTTAAAGTTTATTGTAAAAATTCACATGCTTCCTTGTTTCATCTGAGTATTGGGTTTTACACGCTTTCGTACGAAGGAATTGATTTGTACATTTAATTTAAAACTGCAAGCTACAACGTGATAAAAAAATTTGAAACATTGTCATTAATTTTTATTAAAAAACTAGCAGACAGGACGCGGTTTCACCCGCGCAGTTCCCGTTACCGTGGGAATACAGGGATAAAAAGTAGCCCATATTACCCGGGGATAGTGTAGCTTCTAAACGTTGAAAGAATTTTTCAAATTGGTCCCGTAGTTTCGGAGCCTATTCAATGCAAACAAACAAACAAACAATCAAACCTTTCCCATTTATAATATTAGTATAGAACCGTTCCCATGGGAAAATATATCAAGCCTATGGCACCCGGGGATAGTGTAGCTTCTTTACGGTGAAAGATTTTTTCAAATCAGTCCAGTACTTATTAAATTTTTTCATTACATTCAAAAATGCAAATATTTATAGCCTGGGTTTTCCCATTTCAAGGTAAAGACCTCATACTTTCTTTCTGTACATTCTTTCTACTATAAACATTAAAACCTTATTGTTAATAAGAACTTAATGTAGGTACACAGCTATGCAATAATTAATATATTTTCTTTTCATAGTCATAGTCATAGTAAAAGTATTTTATTGATATGGGATTCTTACAAGTCATATACAGTTATACAATTATTAAAAAATACATTGCATAAAATGTCAAATCCAAGATGTCAAACCAGTTAAAGGAAACAATTGAATGAACAGTCTAATAAAAAAGTAACAAAATAAAATAAAAAAAAAACATTAAAATACATTACATCATTCTCCAAATTATGTCAAATAGTAAAAATGTCAAACAAATAAAAGAAATAATACATAATATATAAATACGAGTCACAGACGAAACTCACAATAAATATTACAATTCGAATTAACATGGTCATGTGTTGTGTGTGTGTTCATCATGTCTAGGGCTTGTGGCTAAATTATAACAGCCGCATGGGTCGATTGAAGGTTAAACTACGCTTGACGAGGTCGGCCCGCGGATGGGTGATCATTTATTACATACCAAGACTCCTCCGTGCCTCGGAAAGTACATTAAGCAGTAAGTTGGTCCCGGCTGTCATTTGTAGATCTCTGACAGTCGTTACTTGTAGTCAGAAGCTCGAAAGTCTGACAACCAGTTTAACTAAGGGGTATCATGTTAGGTACCCAGTTACTGGGTGTGGAGGTCTGACATGATGATGATGTCTAGGGCTTTTTCAATCTAGTCCTTATGGAGTCAAGCTCGTTCCGTCATTTTCAACTAGGCCAACCGCGATGTCATTTGCCATTATAACTCACTATCTTCTGCCCGCGATTTCGTCCGCGTGGAATAGTTACAGGAAACAAAATACCCCAATTGTGAAACATTCTTCATTGGTGCTCAGCTCCTCTTAGTTTTGGCGTAATTATATATAGCCTATATAGCTATGCTAAAGCTTCCTCAATATAGGGACTATCTAACACTAAAACATTTTTTAAAATCGAACTAGTAGTTCCTGAGATTTGCGCGTTCAAGCAAACAAACTCATCAGCTTTATATTATTAGTATAGATATAAACAAGCTTTTGCCTGCGGCTTCGCCCGCGTAAAAAGTAGTTATCACATTTTTCAACAACATTATAAAAGTTTTATCATAGTAAGATTAATTTATATAAAGAAATCAATCATTACAATCGTTCAAAAATTTGCTTAAAAATTATTACCTCTCTCCTAACACGTCTTAATATAATTGTTCGTCACTCTGTAAATGGTTTGTATTTATGTATTTATCTTATTTATTTATTTTTTGTCTTGATAATTATACTTATTATATATGTCTATTCAAATAGTCTTGTATGGTATATATTGATGTAAATAGTACACCACACACTGCCTACTCATCTTTTTTTCCTCCACTATCAAGTCCATCCAAAGGTTGTCTGTAAGAGATCGCTTTTAGCGATAAGGCCGCCCATTGTATCACCGCTTGTAGCCCTTAAAATAATTATTTGTAGGTATTAATGGTGTACAATAAAGAGTATTCTATTCTATATAAAGAAATGGTCTAAGAAATGTTCTAATTTTCATCCAAATCTATTCAAAGGTTCACGTACAAGTGATTGAGTGGGTAACAAAAATCCAAACAACTTTATTTAACCTTAACATTTATAATATTAGTAAAATAGGATAATTACCTATTTGTATCAAGGAACATGTTGCTAAATATAACAGCCTCATGGATCAATATAAGGTTAAACTACTCTTGAAGAGGTTGCTCCGTAAAAAGGTGACCATTCATTACGTCATATCAAGACTCCTCTGCGCTTTGGAAAGCACGTTAAGCCGTTGCTGTCATCTGTAGATCTATGACAGCCGTTACACATAGTCAGATACCAGAAAAATCTGACAACCAGGGGCTCAGGTCTGCTATTGCAATCGTGTCTCAATGACCGGTCATTGATCGAATATTTGATAATTTTGATAGTTGTTGTATGGGAAATGTGTCACAAGTTTGATGTTATACGTCAGAAAATCAATCATTGACCGGTCATTGAGACATGATTGCAATAGCAGACTCGAGCCCCTGTTCAATTGCACTGGGAATGGCACCGCTGGTGTTATTTTTTATATTTTTTTATTCCTTAATTTTATTGTATGACAATGATTTTGCCCGTAATTTCCGTTATCTAGTAACTTCCAACTCCAATATTATTTCGTGGACAATAGAGAGGTTAAGACGCTTACCTCTCATGCACGAGGTTGCGGTTCAAATCCGGGCAAGTACCCATGTGACTTTTTCAATTCATATGTACTTTCTAAGATCATCTTAGACATCATTGACATCGGTGAAGGAAAAACATCGTGAGGAAACCTGGACTTATAGTTAATATAAGTTTGAAATCGCCAATCCGCCTTGAGCAAGCGTGGTGATCAATGCTCGAGCTTTCTCTGTATGAGAAGAGGCCTATGCCCTGCAGTGGGACAGTAACAGGCTAGTATTATTATTATTATATATTATATCACTTTATTTTAAGAACGCTGTATTGTATAACTGTTTACTATCCCAAATAAATAAAATAAAATAAAAAACTAAGCACCAGCAGCAGCTGGCTTGTATTGCACCTACCACTGCTTTTCTCTGCATCACCTAAAGGTTGTCTGGTAGAAAATACCTTTGGCATTAAGTCCGGCTTTGTACAGACGCCAGCACATCAAGTTACCCCAATGCGTCAAATATCTTTGATCGTTTTTCAACTTTATGTCAAACAGAATAAGGTTCATATTCAATTGGGAAAATTTGACACATTGGAGTAACTTGATGTGCTGGTGTCTGTACATTAGTGTGCTTGAAGTAATAAATAAATAAATAAACTAAGGGTATCGTGTTACCCAGAAACTGGATCGTGGAGGTCAGCCAGGCAGTCGCTCTAAGAATAGCTTTATCCAGTTATACTGGAAGGCGACCGGTTCCTATTATACTGGAAGAGTTGGCTTGATCAAAGATGATATTTCTAAGAAGGAGGTACTGTTGACTTGATGGTAGATTAATATGTATGGAAGACAAAATCTTTTTGCGTCGACTACCTACTTAAGAAATAAATTGGGATAAGGGCCGGAGAATGGTGACGATGATGAATCATTAGTCTTAGATTCTAAGACAAACAGATGAATGTAAAGAGGGACGGGTGAACAGGTAGAGGCTTAATATTAGAGGTTTGTTTATACCTTTCGGAATGGAATCCTTAACAATAAAATTAAACGAACATTTTGCTTTTTTTATTGAATACCTACATGTTATTGGGTACAATGCTGTCACTCCCTCTTCAAATTAGTACAATAATTCAATTATTTATTTTTACCTTATAAATAATGGTAGGTACAGACGCCAGCACATCAAGTTACCCCAATGTGTCAAATTTCTTTGATCGTTTTTCAATTTTAGGAAGTTTTGACACATTGGGGTAACTTGATGTGCTGGAGTCTGTACATCAGTCTTTACAGTAATAGTAGTCTAAGAGATATTTTACCTAAGTTATTATTAAAGCAAGCAAAAACATATTAAAGAAAAGAATTTATTCATACAATAATAAAAACTAGACAACATTCAATGAATCGACTGTGGACTGTCTCCAAAAAAACAACATAATCTTTTCTTAAAAAAATAACTAGATAAAATATTTTCTCTATCAACTGTGTCACGTTCTTTTACATCATGTTGTCAATGACCGGTACCTGAAATAAATAAAGAGAATAATTATAATCTTTAGATACATAGTGAGGACCCCAACATTGTCGGAAATTGGCAAGATGAATAATGTAGTAGTTTATAATTTTTTGGTGGTAACCGTATCACTCAGCAAGCGACGCTCAAAAAATCAGGTAGGACCTATATACTAATTATATCTGGGTAATTCTAATTGAATGCCGTGATGGCCCATAGGTTAAGGCGCCTACCTCTCATGCATGAGGTTGTGGTTCAAATCCGGGCAAGTACCAATGTGACTTTTTCAATTCACATGTACTTTCTAAGTAGGTACATCTTAGACATCATTGACATCGGTGAAAAAAAACATCGTGAGGAAACCTGGACTTATAGTTAATTTAAGTTTAAAATCGCCAATCCGCATTGAGCAAGCGTGGTGATCAATGCTCGAGCCTTCTCTGCATGAGAAGAGGCCTTTGCCCTGCAGTGAGACAGTAACAGGCTGATATTATTATTATATTAATAATTCTAATTATATTGCTACGCGAGAAGATAATATTAGGGATATATTATTCTATATCCACCAGAAACCAGCACGAGTTTATCCCGTTATTCTCTTGAATAATGCCTAGCCAAAAATTAACTTTATGTTGGGGTCGGATTCTAGTCAATACAGATAGTATCCTCATATCTAGACTTGGCTTGACATGCTCCCAGTGTCAAGCCAAGTTCAAGCTAACAGGGGTTCGAGTCTGCTATTGCAATCGTGTCTCAATGACCGGTCATTGATCGAAGATTTGACAACTTTGACAGTTTTTGTACGGGAAATGTGTCATAAGTTTGACGTTATACGTCAAAAATCGATCATTGACCGGTCATTGAGACACGATTGCAATAGCAGACTCGACCCCTTGAACTGGCGAGCAGCACCGTGTGTAATTTTACACGATAATCACTCAGTGGGTTAAAAAAATTGTAAATGCCAGCAATTAAGTTACTTAACAATTAAGGTAATAAAATGTCCTCACGTTAAACAGGTTTGGTTTCATGATCACTTGTGTCAAGGTCAATGGATCCATAAGAAATTCCAATTGCGATGCTGTGATTGGTCGCATTTAAGTTGCCATAATGAAAAATATCTGAAAAAAATGTAGGTACTTTGAACTAACATCAAATTGGTGGTTGATACTCAACTCATATAGAAATTCGAATACTTTTATGATGTTTGATGGTATTTTCATTTATCCATCTGAATTGACAAGATGAACAAGTAGCGACTGAAAGCGCCTCAATAAGTATTTAAAAAAAAAATAAAAACAATTCTTTTGGCGTAGGCGTATCTAGGGTTACCAATATTTTTGAAATGGTAAATTTAGGTGCAGTCGAATATACTGTTGAAGGAGAAAAGTTTAGTAAGTATGAAAAATAATCTTATCAGTTCAAAACTCTTGCCTCAACTTTGCATTAATATTTAGGCATAGGTACAATAATAGGACGCTTAGTGTGTAGTGAAAACGGGAATAAGTATTTTAATTATATTACCAAATTAACCTGGAGTATTAGGTTGTGCATTGAGTAAATTACAAGCATGTGGTAGGTAATGTATTGTGAAAATTATTAGCGTAAGTTTTAGCCTTTAAGTTTTAGTGCAAGAACCAGGAATATCAAGAAGATCTTGGTTTTTTACTGTGCTCAAAGTATTCGAATATTCACTTATACAGGATGGATGGGACATCGTATTGCCCATACCGGTACTATGACTTCTGGACATTGTCATTTTTAATCAGATGTTATTTTTGCTCAAAACTGTAAATAACCTTAAACAGATCATCATTCTTAACTTACTGAATGAGATTTTCACAAAGTAATTAATTCACTTTTTCCATTTCAGTTTTGACAGAAATTACGGTTTTATGAAAGTAATAAAAAAAACTTGAAAAACAAGAAAAGCCCACGTACATTTCAAAATCAAGAACCATTTAACTTATGATGTCCAAGTGCACGGCAATCTTCTTATGCAGAGAAAAGAATTGTTTTGCTGTCAGAAGTTTCAAAGAAAGGCAGAGAACCTTTTAGGTCAAAATCCGCTAGAGGAATGCAGAAATAAAAAAGAAAATAGTAGAGGTACTGGTTATATTATTTTATAGGCGTAAATTATATTTACTTACAATATTAAACTTATTAAATAATATACTAATTATATACTGTTGCTTCCATAAATATGAACGTATGTTATGTGTTTTTTTAAAAAATACTTAAAGTCAAATTCAGAATGCGATACAACTTCAACAATTTTCATGATTTTTCAAACGTACAAGTCATTGTGTCATCGACTTAAACAACACAAACAAAATGTAATTAAATTCAAATCATCAATGGCTTGTACTTTTTTATTAAATAATTATAAATCTTGCTGTTATTCATTTAATTAGGTACCTTTACAAAAGTTTGAGACGAACTCCCTTAGAGCACTGCACCTGAAACAAAACATAAATAAAAGTCAAAAACAATCTAGTAATTCAATTATTTTGATTGTCAGATTGTCCCGTAGTAAAATTTGTTGATATTCTACACGAAGTTTTTGAGTTCGTGTCGTAGTAGGGGATAATGCCTGCAGGCCTAGCCATATTAAAAATTCTATGTCTATTCTATTGCGACAATAGAAAGAAAATGGCGTATATGGAATCAGCTGTTCGTCAACTGTCAAGTGTAGAAGTAGAATTTTTAATATGGCCGAAAATGAAATAAGTACTCTTGACAGTTGACAAACAACTGATTCCATATACGCCATTTTCTTTCCGTTGCCGCTTTATCGATTACGATAATAGAAATAGAATTTGTAATATGGCTAGGCATGCTGGTTCTACTAAACCGATTTTAACCTTTCAATCGTGTCACTTGGAGACAGAATAAAAAGACAATGAAAGCACGAACGCCGGCGTTCCCTTGGGGTTTAATGGACTAAAAAAAATTTACCAATAGAATGCCACATCATTTGTTAGTGTCAAAGGCTATATTTATTTTAAAACTAGGAACCCTCCCATTTTCCTCCACACTCGTTACAGTACGAAATGCATGCGGATCATCGACTGGCTTGTTGGTCTAGTAATTAGTGACCACCCAGGACAAATGTTTGTGTGATGAGCACTATCATTTGTTCTGTGTCTGGGTGTAATATATTTATTTTATAATGTATTTAGAAATATATAAGTATGTTTATCAGCTGTTTAGTACCCACAGCACAAGCTCTCAAGCTCAACTTGGGACTAAATGGCGTTGTGTGAAAAGTTGTGGAATATTTATTTATCAAATCGCAAGCGAAGTGCTAGCCTATAAATGGCTTCAGTATGAAATTCACTCAAAGGTAAATAATTTACTTACGTTAAGCAATTATTGTTATTGTCTGCTTCAAGAGATCTGGGGCCAAGTCGTAGCGATCCAAATTGAACTCCATTTGCGATGCTATGATTGGTTGCGGTCGAGCTGCCATAGTTTGTAGCTGAAAAAAATAACCGTATTAGTTCCAACATCAATTAAAAAAAATAATACACAAAACGCTTAAATGAAGTAAATGATTACAAAACTGTACTGCAAAGTTCCTCAGGCAGAGGGAAGGCACCAGCATTAATCACCTGGCTTGATCAAGGTTGTTTGGCAATTTCATACTTATAAGAACTACCGATGTCAATGCTGTCTAAGATAAATTGTCTGTGACGGTATACTCAAAGCTTAAAGTAACATAAATTACTTAAGATCCACAAAATATAAAAGGCTGGAAACACAAAGTAAAACCAGCTACTTGTCAGCACATCGATCTATCCCAAACTGTCAAATTTTCCTTTTAAACATGAACCTTATAATGCTTACAATAAAGTTATAAAATATTTAAAAAAAATACACATCGGAGTAGCTAGATGTGCTGGCCTCTGTATCCTGCATCCTTCTCAGAACTATTGTTATGAAAATAAAATATGTTTTGTCTTTTAAAGTAGATTTTTGATGTTTAAATAATTAAACATTGCAATACAAACCTGCTGGGTAATAGGGGGTTTCTTTGTTAGCAAGGACATGACCAAGAAGCGAAATGACTAGGAGTAACCAAAAACACGACATGTTGCTTGTGCAGTCCAACTGTAATATGGCAAAGATATCCGTTCATCTCCTTTTATACAATGTTAAACCATTCGAGTATTATTTCGTACGTCAAGTTTACATTGGTAACACGAGGTGACGTAAACGATTTGTCTGCCAAAACGAAAAAGATGCAACTGAAAGAAGAGACATAACATAAAAACACCCAATTTCAAAATATTGATTATTTTTTAAATTATGAACTGAGCAATTTATTATGTAAAAATGTCCTCTTGTAAATCTAGGTGCTGTCCATGTGAAGTGAACTTTCATAACATAGTATTTTTTCCAGAATATACCTGCTGATACACCTTGTCTTAATTTTATGATAGCCCAGAGAATAAGGCTTCTACTTTTCCTGCACAAGGTTACCCCAATGCTGCAATGTGTCAATTTTATTTAATAGTTTTTCAACTTTACTGCAAACACGATAAGGCTCATGTTCCATTGGGAAAATGTGACAGTTTGGTTATCTTAATGTATAGCTGGCGCTTGTACGTTCTAAATTTATCTTAGACATAATTGATATCGTTGAAGGAAAACACCGAAAGAAAACCTCCAATCGCTAAAACGCCCTGAACAAGCGAATTCATCAGAGCTCGTTCCTTTCTGTATGAGAGGACTGCAGTGGGACAGTAACAGATTGGACTGTTTGAACTTTACCTTTAGGGAAATTGATACTCTGAACTCTTGAAACTGAAAATGGCAAATTTTACTCAATCGAAATATTCCTTTATTTATTTATTTATTCACTCCTAAATCAAAACATACGCAAAATACGCGCTTTGATGTGTAGTTGCAGATACCAGCCCGGTATCTTTATCTTATCACTCCTAAATTGATTGTTCATATAAATAACTAACCACAAGAGTCAATCAATGGCAATTATAGAGTTTCGACATAAACGCAGTTCCATGGAGCTGCGCCAGTATTGAGTTTGAATATACCTAATAAGAGATTATCAAATACTGCAGACAAAAATAATTTGTAATATGCCTAGCCTTTTCTATTATCGTAATCGATAAGGCGACAATAGAAAGAAAATGGCGTATATGGAATCAGCTGTTTGTCAACTGTCAAGTGTGTTTCATTTTCAGCCATATTACATATTCTACTCGTTAACACTTGACAGTTGACAAACAGCTGATTCCATATACGCAATTTTCTTTCTATTGTCGCATTAAAATAGAAATAGAAATTTAAAATATGGCTAGGCCTGCAGGTTACACAACCATGCGTTTATTTTATCTAATAAAACTTTTAACATTGTTTAACCGCATGTCATACTACCAAACTAAGGAGTAAGATAAGTTTTATGGAATTTCATTCTATGATCTAACCAGTTTCCAGGTTGCCATCGGTATAAAAGACGGATATCGAATATAAAATCAAAATAAAAAATGTGTGTGTGTACCTACACGCGTTAAAAATAATACTTCCATGGCGTAACAGGATAAAAATCTTCCTAAAAATGTTATATTTCGCGTTTTCTTTACGTTTGTAGAAAAAACGACACTAATAAAAGAAAAAAACTAAAATGTTGACTATGGCTAACTTCAGGGAGTTTGTTTTTTGTGACGGTATGCGCGCACATCGTAAAATTTACTCTCATATTTTTTTCCTAACGAGCCAAAAGAAGTATAAAATTAAATGCAAAAATAAAAAAAAATCTAAACCAAAAGTCATAAGGCTAAGGATCAGTACTTTTTAAAGGTAAATTTTGTCTCCCCAACAACCCAACCTTCATTACTTCCTAGTGTTTTTACAGGGAAGAGGGAAAAAAGAGGTTTAAATAAATTACTCGTTATTCATGCCGGTCGAATCAACTGTTTTAATCATAGTCAGAAAGATATTAATAGAAAGCGACCTTTAAATTTTTTAAAGACACACGAGGAAAGTTTAAAGTTTATTGTAGGTATAAGGTCGCATACTTCCTGTTTTTATCTGATTATTGGTTGGTCTTCAATTGCTTGCTTATGAAGGAACTATTTACTGCGCTTAATTTTAAGCTTCAAGCAACCACATGGAAATAAGTTGTATGCAGCGAAACCAAGAAAAAGTTTTAAAATATTACTAGAATTTTAATTTGGATTATAAAATTGACTACAAGTTTGATTTTTTTCTAGCTGAAGGTACAAAAATTAAAGCTTTGCTAGAATCAACAATCTTGTGTAGTCTTGGTTTAAACAAACGTGGCAAGACTTCTAGCGGTGGAGTAAAGAGTCAGTATTAATCAAATCATATCAAATCAAATCTTTATTAAATCTTTTACACAATTTACCCAGTTGCATATAAAGGCCCAAATAAATCTTAAGTAGATAATTATTCTAATACCCAACAAATAACTACATATTTATGTTTTGACGGGCCTGTTGGTCTAGTAGTTAGTGACCCTGACTGCTATGCCGGAGGTCGTGGGTTCGATTCCCACCCAGGACAAATGTTTGTGTGAAGAGCACAATCATTTGTTCTGTGTCTGGGTGCAATTTATCTAATGTATGGTATTTAGAAATATATAAGTATGTTTATCAGCTTTTTAGTACCCATAACACAAGCTCTCAAGCTTAGCTTGGGACTAAATGGCGGTGTGTGATAAGTTGTGGAATATTACAGTAATCAAAATAAAAACTGTTAAATTTTAAGCTATGTGTATATAAAAGTTCATTAGATACAGTTCACTGACAGACAGTCGGACGGACGAACGTATAGAGACAAACAGATAGGGCGTTTGTGCACTACACGGGATTTTACCGTCCTGCAGTCCGGTTATTTACAATTGTCAATGAATTTAAATGAATTATCAATGAAAGTTTATGTAAATCTGACTGCCGGACGATAAAATTCCGTGTAGTGCACAAACGCCCATAGTAGAGGTGTATTAACCTTTTAATCGTGTCAATTAGAGACACAATAGAAAGACAACATCAATCAAAATCAAAAGTCATTTATTCAAATAAGGCTGAGGATCAGCACTTATTGAACATCAAAAATTACATAAGCCAGTCCCCCAAAACGCCCGCCCTTCGCCACTTCCTAGTGTTGTTGCTGGGAAGAAGAAGTGGCGAAACAAACTCCCTAGAAAACAAATAACAGCAAGGACACCGGTGTCCTTTTGGGGTTTAATGAATTAAAGGGATTTTGTGGGCATCGTTTGGGTATGTAACATTAACATGACATAAAAATAAAACAGTACACTTTACTTCATATTTTTTATTTAATGCATAATACATGGATGTTACTCCTTCATCAAATTAGACGAATCATTATGCAAATGTCACGTTCTCTTCAATCAACCCGCCTTCACAAACCCACGAGATGATTGCTGCTTTTGGGCGGGACCTGAAATGAATAATGGAAATATAAACTGTATGTTAATGAATTAAGTGAAGTTTAGTATACCAATATAATATTGATTGTAACCAATCTAGCCTAGGGTGTCGTTTCAACCATGAGTGGGTTGTAGGGGAAGAAGGCTGTAGTTCCATGTGATGTACCCGCATTAACTACATATAGGGTGACTGGTAATTAGAGACCGATACAAACACGTGATTGTATTCATGATTTCAATAAACTTTCCCAAAGAAACTTTTTTTTAAACACAATAACTTATTTATACACAATAAAATAACAAAAATAACGCTCTTTGAAATTCCCCCGCGCGCGCCTGTGATCGATCAGCTGATAGTCTGACTAACAGATTTTACGTATTTTTTTGTTTAGATAGATTTAAAATAATAGTTCTGGTTTTAATGTAATAATATCAAATGTGAGAGTTAGTATACATGTTGGGATATATGTCAATCACGTGTAAATTTTTAAGGATGAAAAGTGGCACCGTTTTTTGAATTACATTAGGATAAAAGGTTCACTCAAATGTTGTTTTAACAAATTTAGTTCTGAACTTTATCAATAGATAGCACTATGTGTACAGATAGGGTAAAAGCTAGTAACAATTATGATAATAAAATGTGCTCACGTTGAACAGGTTTGGTTTGCTGATCACTCCCTGTGTCAAGATCAATTGATCCATAAGAAATTCCATTTGCAATGCTGTGGTTTGTCGCATTCGAGGTTCCATTATTAAAGATAGCTGAAAAAAGAACGTAAATAACATTTTACTTTATTCTTATATAAAACATGCAGTAGTGTCAACGTCTACTGGACAAAGGCTTCTTCCAAGTAGAGCCTAAACCTCACTAAGCTTTTGAAAGCAATTCAAAAAGCTTGTTGTGATTTTGGCACTATTGGTTTTGTGACCTAATCATTACCAATTTTTTCACACACGTTAATCATATCGTTCAAAAAGGCGCAGTTCAGATAAAGAAATAGTACACTGTTGTGACAGAGAATAAAGAAACAGCCGGTCGATTCAGTAAAAGTCACGCCGTGTAAACGTGAGTGAAGTGAACTGTCAATGCCTAGCATTTGTATGGGGTGACAGCTCAATTCGCCCTTGGACAAAGTTTATTGCTGATCTAAAACTGATGGTCAAAATTTCTGTTCCTAAATCCATAGGTCGCTGGTTCATATCCGGCTCGAAGGACCACTAAAAGCAGATACAATAAAAATGCTGTGATATTTAAGGCATAAACGAATTTATTAACTTAAATCACTGGGATTGCTGTGTATCATACAATGGTGCAGCGTTAAGAAAAAGAAAAACTAAAAAGTGGCAATGTTGCCAGTATGAAAACTACAGATTAAATATTTAACTATAGACAATTAAAATTGACTAACATAAAATCGCTTATTAAATAAACTGTAGAACATATTTGTTTATATGTTTGATATTGAATCGAATAGCCCTCACTACGCCTATTTTCACGGGGTATTTGACCAAAATCGTACTGCTGTAGTCTATTTAATTTATACTCTTTAGTAGACTCCCTTAATTCTTCAAAAACTAAAACTAACCTGGAGCAGTGGTGGTGGTGATGGTGGTGGGACGCACATAATGTATATGATAAGCGTGAGAAGCAGCAATAAGTGCAAGAACCAGGAATATCGAAAAACACCTCATTGTGCCTTAACGAACTGACAATACAATGGTTAAAGTATCCGAACATCTCCTTATATACGAGTTTTCAATATTCATACATATATTATGTTTCAAGGCAACGGTACGTCGGAAGTCCCAACGCCTTTATTTCCCGCAAAGGCTAGGCAGAGGGCCTTTAGGACACAATGTTCAGAGGTTAAGGCCTACCTATCGCAAGAGGTTGTGGTTCAAATACGGGAAAGTACTGTGATTTCTTCAATTATTCATAAGATTTTTTACAGTTAATTTTAGACATAATTGAAATCGGTGAAAAAAAACCTGAACCTATATTAAATTTAAATTTCAAATCGGCAAATCACCTTGAGCAAGCGTGGTGATTAGTGCCTTCTCTGTATGAGAAGAGGCTTTATCGTGGGACAGTAATAGGCTGGTATTATTAAATCTTTAGCCCGTAATTAGTTCTAACTTTGTATTAGTTTGAATTGTATTGGTTTATTTGTATTAGTTGAAACTTTCCTGTGGTCTTGTTAGCTCGTTAATATGCTTTAAATATTTAACTGTACAACCAAATATTCTGTTCAATGTCTAAAGATTAACTATTTACTGTATTTTAAAATATTTGTAAAGACGAATTCTAGGTTTTGCAATATAAAATTTTATGATACATTCTCGTAAAACAATGTCCCAAAAATATGAAAATTAGTTGCTTTTGTATTATTATCTACTCAATTATAAAGTTAAATTAGATACAATATTATTTTTATTTATTTTAATTTTATATAATATAACACATTGATTATTTGAATAGCATCTATTTTCTTCTGAACAGAAATGCGATTAGTTTGTTTAGACAAACGGACCATAACAATTTGTTGGAACAAATACGAGTCTATAAGGACCACATGCAACTGGTTACATGATTTCCTTTGCGTGAATTTCTAAGGGTTAAGTTCCATGTAATAATAGGGGACTAGTGTATTGTTATTAACCGGGAACATGGTACCAAACTCTTAACTGCTACTGAGAAATTTCTAGTGGAATCCAACTCTAGTTCGCATAGTCTTTTGTTTTATTTTTTAGAAGCAAAGGGATTTAAAATACTATAGAGACAGGCGAAGTAATGTCATAGAAAAACTGTTATCCCATCTCAGTAACGCCATCTAGCATAATATAGCAAAATTAGATCAGCAGCCGAACGTACTGAACTAGACTTAAAAAAAATGAAAATGATGGGATGGATAAATTTTTTTTTCGTGATGTGCCGGCTCTAGTAAGTATATAATGTCTATGTTTGGAAGTAACGGGGTGTTAAGTTGTACATCTACTGACCTTAAACCTCACCGTTTCACAGTTCCATGAGTTTAACACCAGCACGCGTAGCATGATCACCGAAGTAACGGTCTTGTCGTGTCTCGGAAGAAAAGAAATTAAGTGTTCATGCTACGCAGGCTACGTATTGAAAGAAATTTGACAGATTGAGGTTCCTGTCTATATAATCTGTCACTTTGCCGATTCGTCTGTAGACAAAGGCCGTTTCTTCGTTGTTCAACGTGTTCATGCTACGCATGCTGGAAGCTATTTGTTGTAATAAAAGATTGTTATACTTTAAGAAGGACATAATAATTTATATGTTTAGCTAAGAAAATACATGCATTGGATAGCCGAAAAAGTTTGAACAAAGATCACGTCATAATAAAAGTAAATTGACACAATAATATGTCCAGCCAGTTCGGTTATAATGTCTTTTTTAACCAACTTCAGGAGGCTCTCAATTCGATAGGTTTTTGTTTTTCAACAATATTCGTACATTTACGCTTGAAACTTTTATCACCCCGCCGTACATCACTAAGCGACATCTAAATAAATTCCTAAATATGATAAGATAACACTATTGGATTTTCAACTCTCGGCACTGAAGCGTACGTTGTTATTTCAACGGTGCCTTCATAACTTTTTAATTAGGCCTTACCTAGAGTAAATGTAGACATAAAAAACCTAAAAATGAATAAAGTCGATTCTGTGTACATTTATTTTCGACATTTTCTGATAAGCAATAAACATTCCACTGAATCGAGGCAACTGCATGTATAGGCCGCGGAGACTTAATTAAAAATTGCATAAAATGCTCATGTACATACATGTTCCGTTCCCATCATCAGTACAATGAACTAAGTATTTCATTTAACTATTTTTAATTTATCGAATATATCTTCTACTTTTTCACTGTATTCTCTAGATCCATACATAAAAACAGACATAAACTTACGGCTTTTTCTCACAAAGGTAGGTAGAAACTTTATAACGCCACTTGCTACGATCTCTACATAAGTATTGTACTACTTTTGCTTTGCTAAGTTCATACATTTGGTCATTTAACCCGGTTTTGAGCACTAACTGATATTTGTGAAGAACATCGCTAATAATGTATGAACTTTGTCTGAAGTAAATTAATTAATAATAATAATAATGGTCTTTTTCTGCTTTTGCTACACTTCCATCCACGTAAGACATTAATGAAGTAAGTTGTTTCATACCAATTAATATTTCCCTCAATAATGTTATTACAATTCTATTTGTTGACAAAACTTTACTGTCATGTTTACAAAGAACCAAAGCCGTTACTTCCCCTAGACTTGTTTATCGATACAATCATTAAATATTCACACAAAAGAAAGACTACTTATAATTAACTTGATTTTTATTTGCTTGAACTAGTAACAGTGTAGCTTTGCTTCAAGCCAGTATGGTAGAGGGAAATAATACTAAAACGATTGTAATTTTACTTATGGCAATGACTATTTTGGGTGGTGACACACAAAAGTCAGACATGAGAGAAGCTTTAGTAATTAATCCAACGGAAGACACTCGGACAAAACGGGTCACTAATAGTGCTTTGGATGTTTTATTCGGAAATAAAAGTATGATTGATGTGCTATCAAAGGAATTCTCTGATGTTGTAAGCAATTTAAAGGCGCGCCCAAGTATGTATAAAAATAATTGTATTTAGTGTTTTACATAGGGTTTTGACTCATTATCAGTAGTCCAGTGCTGCATATAGGCCACCCTAATGAGCACCGCAGCGCCTGTCTTCAGCTTGCATCCAGCATCAGCCAGCAGCCTTCCCCAGGTCGTCATATCCCACCTGGCCGGAGGGCGTACTACACTTCGTTAGCTAGGTCGCGGTCTCCACTCTAGAACACGTTTACTCCAGCGGTGGTCGGTTCTTCGCGAGGGTTTTTGACTGCCTCATTGATTATGTCAGACGTTCAATGGACCAAACGCACGACTTACATGTTAAACGACATCTCGGTAGACTTAGGCAAAGAAGGCGGGACGAGCTGGATTTCTTCAATAAGAACTGGTACCTTGACAGTAAGAAGTGGAAAGATATTTTCCCACTGTAGGGCAAAGGCTACCTACCCTACTTGGGTTGCCTTTGCCCTACAATAGGAAAATACTGGCTAGTAATAATAATTGATTTAGTAGTTGCAATTCCTGGTTAAACTAGTTAACTTATAAAAATCTATTTTAATACATCTTTGCTTTCTTTTCGGATTTTTGAGAGAATTTAATTTAACAGAAAATGATGAAATATATTGACAAGCTGTCAATATAATATATTGACAGCTTGTCAATATATTTCATCATTTTCAGTTTATTCCATTTAAGCTAAGTACGTTTATTCGTATTGGAAATGTAGAAATCAAAACATACCCCCCACTAGTGCTACCTTTAACTTATCTTTCTTCAAGCGTTCAGAAGAAACAGGATAGTAAAAAAAAAAAATACATCATTTATTATAACGCTATGACTAATGACAGCCGGGACTAATGGTTTAACGCGTTTTCTGCAGCACAAAAGGCTATTGTTAAAATGTTAACCCATTTACAGACTTAAAGTTTAAGAGTCTATAAAAATAATACACGAAATGAAATAAAAACTAACATTAAATTAAAGAAAAGTTGAACCTACATTAAGTACAAATTTATTTGTTTCAGTACGCTCACCACTCGGGCTCCCATTTTCGTTCTACCTAAAAGAAAATGCTAAGCAGCAGGCAGAAATTTTACCTCAGAAAGTATCCAGAGTGGAAATCAACTTTTTCAACAAATACAACCAAACTGTGCACACGATTCTGCTGCAACCATCTATAGAGAAAAAAACTATTGATGAACCTAATTCTCAAAAAAAGTTGCTTCAAATTTAGAATCAATTACTAAAATAAATTCAAATTTTTAAGAACACAACTGAATTTTTTAAATTTCTTTCCCACACTAGGGCTTTTTTTTTCTATCAAAGTTGCTTTAACAAATACTTAAACTCACATACACAGTAAGCCACACACGGAATAACCTGTGGGCCGCGTAAATATTTTGTTCCCTGCAGGAACTGATTCCACGGCATGCAGCACAGCAGCCGATTCCTCAGCCACAGCAAAAGTCGTCGTTTTATTCAACTACTGATCTTGATTTTTTAACTAACTGTGCCCTAAAGTTTTATGCTTTCCTAAAGGCCGTATTATGTTGTCAAAATGTAGAAGTTCGTAAATATGTTTGAATAATTGATTGATTGGTTTGTTCGAATCACGCGTTGAACGTTGAACAGATTTAGATGAAAATTTGCACATAAATGTGATTTCCTGGATAGGATAGGATAGAGGATACTTCTTGTACCGTAATGCAAGTAAACTGTCCTCAAGAATAATTCGGCTATCAAGTGCAAATGTTTTTTTCAAATTCAACTGACAGGTTCAGGAGATTGACAGCGCGACATTGCGTTTTAACATAATAACAATAATAATATAGTCGATTGAAGTCGATAATAATTTGAAACCAATTAATTAATTTATAATTTAAAAGCAGTTAGCCACTGAAGATTGAGGCAACTTTCATCACTACTTAGTTGGTGTGGTACATAACGAGCAAATTATGTTCTGACCTGGCCAAAATTTATTTAAAATGGCCAGTATAAATAAGTTACATCGATTTTTTTAACATTTGAATATTGCTTTCCATATATTTTCAAAAAAAAATACATACTATACATCAATATTTTATGACACAAGCCTAGTGAGCGCTGTATTTTGTTTCTACCAAAGAGATTTAAAAGACTATAGAGCGGGCATGTCAAGGAAATGTCATAGAAAAACTTTGATCCCATGTCTCAGTAACGCCATCTAGATTAATATATGAATATTGGAGCGGCAGCGGAGCGTACTACAAAAAAGTAATAGTGTATATCCAGCAGGATACACTTTTTCGGACGAAAATTTTGTTCGTGATGTCCGGTCTACAGATATTGAATGTCTTTGGTTTCTACAGATTTGATTTTTTTGAGCTTTTCCGGTACTTTAACCTATGGCGCTTTTTTCAATACTTTTAAACTGTAAAGTATCGTTTTCGACGCGTGTTCGATATTTGTTATTTTGATTATGGAAGTATCGATACATTCAGTAAAAAAAATATGTCCAGTCGAGATTTACGTCGTTATCATCACCTTCCTGGCCTTGTGCCATGTTATTTGGGTGAACTTTTGAAAATCATGAAAATGATCCAATAATTATGCCCCTTCCAAAAGGTAGTTTGGTATGGAGATGGGCAAGGAACTCTACAGTTAAGAACTCTTTTAAAATGGTTTATAACAATAAATTGTCTATATTAGACAAATACTTACGTAAGTATAAAAAAAACGAGTTTAAGAGAATTCTACATACATCGTTTTTATAATATTATAAAGAAAAAATATACCTAAAATTCTCTAGTATTTAAGTCAATCGTTGAGGTTTATTCTTGAAAACGGCGCAAAGATTCGCCCATCTTTATTAGTGTCCTTGTTTACAACAAACAGTATTAAAATTAACCAAAACACGTTCTTATAATAAAAATTGTAACTAAACTACTAACGATTTTACGCCGAGCGGACTATTCTCTTAGTCTGACCTGGACCAAGTTCTATCGTCTATTAATAGATACTATTAAGTTTATCCCAACACACTACCACAAACCAAACTCTTGTGTTCAGGGCACACCTCACATGACCCAGCTCCGCTTCCCAATTTTTTTTCACCGCTTACGAACATCAAAGCCCCTCTCAAACCTTTAATTAAGGGAGTCTCGAAGCCATTTTTATTTTAGACCTTCAAAGGGATTATGTTTCTGAAGACAGAATTTTCGAGAATAATGGTGTATCGGAAGCCAAATTCCCCTTTAGGCAACTAATAAATAATTTTCGTGCCCCCTATAGCCCTGGGGTAGGCAGAGGCGTTGACTTTGATGTTGAAAAAGCCACTTGATGTGCACACACTCAAACCACGTGATTAGATGGTAGTTAGGGGAGAGAGGGTGTCCGGAAGGCAATACCGAATGAATTTTAAATCACGTTAGATTCTGCTGTGATATTGCTCGGCTCTAATAACCTTCGACGCTTCTAAAGTATCCCTTTAAAGTTTAAGTGGAGAGCGGTATGAGGTAGAACAAAGTCCGTTGTCTGTGTTGGTATCTAGATTCTGTGGTAATATTTTTCAGTAGCTGTATTTAACAACGTTAAAATTTGTGGTAATAAAATGCATTTCAAATTCAGTTATAAATTATTTATTTAAGAAGTACATGAACATGATAGAATGATATTATAATACACAATATGGCTATTTAGATACAGATGAAGAAATGCTGCACTGACCCTAAAATAAAATTGGTACAGGAACTGGAGGGTGGCTAACGATAAAAAATCGCAGCATAATAAACATAGCACTAGTGAGTGTTTTAATGGTTGTGCCTTCTCGATATAAGAAGAAGGCTTTGCCTTGCAGTGGAACACTAAGAGCTTCTAATTATAGTTATTCGTCAAAACATATTTGTTAACATGAAACTTACAATTAAGGCTTACCATCCAAAAAATAAAATTGTACGTCTAAAATGTTACCAAACATATCAAATATTCCATTCCAAACCTTACCTGTAGCATTTCTTCGAAGAAAAATTCAATACTGTCTGTCGGCGCTCCAATCTTCATATTTAAATTGAGCTTCAGTATTGTTGTGGTTTCCATCCAAAGGTTCCTGGCCACATGTTATTCGCTCAATGACATCGTCCGGGAGACCACAAATTCCGGTGCCCTGCGACTAAAAAGCATTCCTGTGTTCCCCAGAAATAGCTGTTGAATACATATTCTTAACAAGTGCTAGGAGAGAATATATTTTAAACTGCAATATTGTTCAGGCAAAAGATGCTTTTTAACGCACTTTAAAGAACATGGCGCGTCTAAGTAGTATTCAATGTGTTGGTGATATTGTAATGTTATAATAATTCATTTATTTTCGCTCGCTTATACTTCTTATATAATAACTAAGGAGTTAGTGGTGCTATTGTATAAATAACTAGGTATTATAACAGTCATGTATTGTACTTCAATTTTATGTACTGACTGGCCTGTTGGTCTAGTAGTTAGTGACCCTGACTGCTATGCCGAAGGTCGTCGGTTCGATTCCCACCCAGGACAAATATTTGTGTGATGAGCACGATCATTTGTTCTGTGTCTGGGTGTAATTTATCTATAATATATATGTATTTAGAAAATATATAAGTATGTTTATCAGCTGTTTAGTACCACACAAGCTCTCACGCTTAACTTGGGACTAAATGGCGTTGTGTGAAAAGTTGTGAAATATTTATTTTTTTATTTATTTATTATTTACTAGCAGACTTCACGCAGTTTCACCCGCGTAGTTTCCGTTCCCGTGGGAATACGGGAATAAAAAGTAGCCTATGTCCACCGGGAATAGTGTAGCTTTCCACCAGTTCAATAATTTTAAAATTGGATCATTAGTTCCGAAGATTACCCCTACATACAAACTTACAAACATACAAACTTACAAATTTTACCTCTTTATAATATTAGTATAGAAGTATAGATTTACTGACGCCAGCACATCAACCTACTAACTCCAATGTGTCAAATTTCTTTGATAGGTTTCAATTTTATCCCGAACACAATAATGTTCATGTTCAACTGGGAAAATTTGACAGTTTGGGGTAGGCTGATGTGCAGACGCCAGTCTGTACAACTGGGTGATGTTTTAAAGTGGATGTATATTATATATGTACGTCTATTTATTTTGAATTCACTCTAGGCTAAACCGCTTAATGGATTTTGAAACAAATATTACTTATTCACATAGAAGTAGGAAATAACACCAAACAACCCAATTGCAAATATCACGTTTTAAACAGTTTATTGCATTTAGTGATCCTAAACTACGTTCAATAATAACACGACTATAGTAATAAAGAAAATGAGACCAAACCACCATTATTTTTAAATATAACCCAGAAAAAAAAACAAAACAGGAATAAGCCAATTAAGCAGCTATTTTCTAAACACCCCTATTTTTTAATTAGTACTTACAAAAAAAAAATTGGCGGTATCCGTACCTGTTGCTGATCATATATGCGTAATCAAAAGTATAAAAAACGAAATTCAATTTTTTATTTTTCCGCTATTTAGTTAAACTTAAAAAACGAAAACAGCTGTTGGAGGCGGGGCATGCTTGAGCGAGATCACGCGAACGTGAGCGGGAGATGACGAATAATGAATACTACTATGTCACAAATAGCCTGTACAATATTTCTAGGAATTGGGTGACTTTTTGGGATATAAACAAACGCTAATAACTTTGCTGTTTATGAATATTATTAATTGATACTTAACGAATATAATGAGAAGATCGTCTAGAATAAGCCCTTTAAGTATTTGTACTAATTAAAAATTAGTGGTGTATATCCAGACATGATACAACATTAAATCCGCCAGAAAAATTCGACGAATGCTGATAACGGGTTTCAACGAATATATTCCATAACTTTTCACCACGCAAAATTCATTAACTCATTCCTGGCATGTCTTGTCAATTAACAGAGGTTCTCTTATTTTGAAGTCTGGCTTTTATTATGAGCTAGGTGCCTCCGCTAAGTGCTAATTACAGCTCTCGCTTTAGAGTAGGCTTTATTCGTACATAGGTCTTTAGTAGTTTGTCAGTATAAAAGGATGAATGGTAGTGCGTTGCCAAGTTTTCTTTTTAGCAAAAAAAAATAAACTAATTTTATTTCGTATAAAAAAAACGTTCTCTCGATTTTATTTCTCGAAGGGATGATAGAGATGTAAGTACCAATAATACTATTGGTATATTTTTGGTGTTTGTTCTATGTAATGGAGCACAAGCCCATGTGGAACTTCGGGCAATACCAAATCGTCGACCATGTGTTTTACAGGTCAACGTATTGGCATTGCTCGTGGAGTCGTAATTGTTGTTTTAATCTATAATACCTATGTATATTATTACTTGGATTAACAAAAATACCATTCATATTAAAACATTTACCCCTCGATTCCACCCGCTTCATATTTGGCCTTAGATAACCTTCCTTAAAAATTGTGTTTTCAAGGGTAAAAGAATGTATAACAAACCAACCAACAAATAGTTTCTGTCATTAAAATATTCCACAAACAATCTTTTAAGGTTAGAAATATTAGTAGGTACTAGCTATACCAACCTAATGGTTTAACATTATCTTAAAGGTTGCAGCGTGATTTCAAATAAATAGTTAAGAATCTTCCTCACGAATTGGGTTATCAAATGCGAAAAGACTTTTAAAATCTAACTAATACATAGTTCCAGTAATCTGTAACTAACCGTTGGACTTTTAGCAAACTAAATCTCCAGCCTTATTGTTAATAATTTAGATGCAGAAAATTTTTATTCTACAATATGCATTTATATGGTATGTAGTCTAGCTGCAAGTCGTCAAGTTTCAATAAACGTTCTGATTTAAGTCAGCTTTAAAAGCGCATCCTAATCAGTCCATACGTTGAAGAGTTACGATACCACACACATACACTCACACCAATACACACATCAAACTTATTACCTTTTCTTTGCAAATTAAAACAGCTTTAGCTAAAATGCCACCCAAATGATAAAAATGCAGAATTTTCCTGCGAACTTGTCCCGTTTTTTCCTCCTATTTTTAGAACGGGATGGGATTTTTCGTGCAAAAAGAGTGTCCTTAATGAGCTCACTTGAAAACAAAACTTCAGGTATGGCGCACATTTTGGTTGACATCATTGTCTTTGATATTTGAAGCGTTGTTACCTGATGGTTGTTACGGACGTCGATGTTGTGGCTTTAGAATTGCCGGTTTTGTTTCCTGCGTTTGTTGATGAAGATATTTATGTTATAATTCTGTAGGTAGACAGTAATTTGTTTTCAAACAATGACTTTTTGTTGACAATGGTTATTTTAAAAATACTCTCGTGTACATTGATGAGTTGCTCAAAGAGCGTTTCTTTGGTATTCTTAATTTAGTAGCTACTGACCGGGTTTTTGTTCACGTAAAGTTTATTTTTTTTTGCATAAAAAATTTTTTATCCTGTGCCACTCAGCAATAGGGAATATGCATGTAATTTAAATATGGTTCGAATATTTTTTTTTCTGAATCTTTAATGACAGAAAATATGAACTAAATCATTATTTTACTTTTTAATAGCGTCATAATTATTTAAAACTAAAAATAAAAGTGCGAATTAAGCGCGGGAAATTCAAATTTGTGAAACGCATCACCAATGGTTATAACGAAAAATGACGTCAAATACTACGACAACAACTCAACGTCTACAAAACATACAATGTGTAAGTATGACATTAAGTATTAGAATGGACTTTTTATTCGAAAACATAATTATTGCCGTGTGTGTTGTGAACTAATTTAATGTTCAAGTGTAAATTTAGCTTCATAGTGAGGTTATTTAACATTTAAGAAAAATTACTGAAAGTGGTTTTGTAAAAGCACAATCTGATAACGTTTATTGCATTCGGGTACAAGCAATACCGGTAAACTGGTATTTGAGCTTTTTTCATGGTGAAATGGTTAGAAGAACGAAAACACCCTAAGTAATAGTAATAGGATCATAGTAAATGACGTGTTCGAAATGGCGCGCGAAAATGGCGGCGTTTAAACAGCTCAAATTTATTCTGTATAATAAATATTTTTTTGAGTTTCATTACTGCATTTTTAAATATGTTCATATTTTTTTACTATGTTAAAACGTTGTAAACAGTAAATTAAAAATATAAAAAAAATACATGCATATACCCTATTGTTTAACTTTCGAAAGTCTAATGAATTTGAAAAGTCGAATTACTTTTAGAAATTACCTCTTAAAACGAATCATTCAATTTCACCTCTTTATAACAGCTATAGGTACCCATATCTGTTCGCGACTTTGTCCGTAAAAAAAAAACAACTAAAACATAAAACATATTATCCTATAGCTTCTCATGAACTGTGGGTCAAAATAATAAATAATAATAAATATTCCACGACTTTTTCACACAACGCCATCTAGTCCCAAGCTAAGCTAAGAGCTTGTGTTATGGGTAATAAACAGCTGATAAACATACTTATATATTTCTAAATACATACATATTATAGATAAATTACACCCAGACACAGAACAAATGATCATGCTCATCACACAAACATTTGCCCTGGGTGAGAATCGAACCCACGACCTCCGGTATAGCAGTCAGGGTCACTAACTACTAGACTAACAGGCCAGTCAACAAAAATAATCATCTTGTTGATCCGTGACACAGCTAGAAGACATCGTGGCAGACCCAGAAGAAGATAATGGGATAACCTGGACAAATTAAACGACCAGTGGCCCATTTTAGCCCTATAGATTCAAAATACTGCCTCGTTGGTCTTATGACTGACTCGTTGGTCTTGTGGTCGCAATCGCTACTGCTGAGCATGAGGTCCTGGGTTCGATCCCCAGGTCGGGCATAGTGTTCTTGAGTTTTTCTATCTGGAATTTCTCAGTAGCAGCCCGGAGTCTGGATTTGTGCCCGATTGATGGCAATAGGCTCGCCCCTTCTTACATGGGACTCAAAAATAATTTGCGAAATGTGGGTGTACTACCAGGTACACCGCTGCCTAGCCCTACGGGGATTACAGGCGTGACGTTATGTATGTATGTGTAAATCCAAAAAACTGGAAGTCATGGGAGAGGCCTTAACCCAGCAGTATTAATAGTAAGTAGTATAGCTTATCATTACTTAATTATTTTTTTAAAACGTATGAGTATTCCTAAACTGTGTTAAAATTTACCGAAATTCTAGACATGGTCTGGATATCCCACTCTGCGCAACGCTACCTAGTTCATAGCATAACGACAGAAAAATATAATAAAAACAGTTCTCTTAGAAAGCCGTAAGTATCTACCTATTGTTCAGTACGAACATTTTCCAAGACATTACATTGAAAACCGAGAACGACATCGACAAAATTACGAAGACCTCGAAGTGTACGATTATTTTCTTCGTATAGCACAATAACCGTTCTTATTGTGAAGGCCGTAAAGGGCAGTGTAAGCGAATCAGTGTCAGTTCAGGAGAATGCAATAGCTTCCTTTTATTTTAGTGTTATTGCGGTATCATTTGTGCTTGGACCACCTGCGCTTGATACAACTTTTGTAATATACGGAGTTGTAAAGTATCGAACATATTGTATAGTAATGATTATTATAACAAAGCTAGTAGGTAGTTGTTATCATGCAACTCGTGAATTTGTACAGGTGATCATTGTCAAAGTCAGAATAGAACTGTTTATTTAAATTAGACTATAAGCCACGATTGATGAACTAACACATAAACTCGTGCCTTTTTTACATGGTAATCTATAGTTACTGCTTACCCCCGTATGTATGTTAAAGCCATTTAAAACCATCAAAATTAACAAAAAAGTAAAAATGTTTCAAATCATAGCCACTTTTCATAGGAAATTTCCTAATTTATTGTACAATATGCTAAGTATTCTATTACATGTTGTAACATAATATGTAAAAGACGTAAGGTGAGACAATAAACGATATATAATAATTATTTTGTTGCCTGAAACATGAGTAGCTACCTACATACAAAAGAATTTGTCAGTATGCAAGAGATGTTGAAAGTCTTTACATATAAAAATAGATCATCATGTTGACCTTAGACAAGAGATGCACTACTTTAGGAAGTAAGCTGATCCCGTAAGCTGCAAACACACTGGAGCTTAATTTTTGCAGATCGTCCAGTTGATCAAAATGATTCGCCTTCAATTGCGTGGGACTTAAACATGATTAGCGAAACAAGCGTGTATTATAGGAACACCTCGCACGTACAGGCATATTGTAATAAATATTGAATCAGAATATATGGCACTTGCTCTGAGTGTTATCCTCCCGTGTGTTGTCCGAACAAAGCCAGCTCAGTGAGCTCAGTCCGTTCGTTCTACTGCCGCTATGTTCCACGCAACGTGGGATGTAAACCGTGGATTGTTGCAGCAACGTCGAGTGTAGCTTTGTATCGCTATCTCTTCAGATAAACTCCACTGTCTATTGCTTGTGAGATTTTAAATAAAACAGCTGTTTTTAGTTCTTTGATATCATACCACACCTATATATATCATATTATAATATTATGCATTCCTATTATTCGCATTGTTACTGAAGTCCTGGTTGGTGTACTTAGTATATCTAAAAATAATAATAAAGGAGACAGTTTTTTTTGTTTGGGGAATAGGCCCACCACAAATTGTGGCGTTTAGCAATGAAATGTACGTTAGTTTATTCCTTATAATCTGTAGATTACAGTGGTAATATTAGCAAAACTGTATGTAACCGGAATACTGTGAAATACGATACTCAAAACATGACTCTCATAATAACCTAAAATCTCAGAAGAGCGATTGTTGAATAAGTGGATAGGTCTCCTTGGTATTTTAAGTTAAAATAGTACACTGTTCAGTGTTCAATAATATAAAGTATAAAACAAAGACACGTCTGTACCGATTTTAATGTGATTTACACGATTTGAAGACAGAGATATTCACGAAAATAGATTACATGTATTCATTTCGAAAAACACTTTTTCCGGCCATAGACTGTAGATAAAGATATTCAATACTTATAGTAGTATACTTTAGTAGTACCTACCTTTAGTAATTTAAATCTCTTGGACTGGAGATCTAAAATAATATGGTGATGTGTTATCAGCTGGTTGTGTCAGGAGATAAAAAAAAAACACATTATAGTATGTCACAAGAAGTATTTTTTACTGTTCGTCATAATTTTCAAAATATTCTCTTAAAAGCAGTATTTCATCTAAAAAAGATGCAAGTGGCTCAACTTTTAAACTACTAAATGGATTTTAGTAAAATTTGGTATGGAGTTAGCTGACCTTGATTAACACATAGACTATTTTTTATTCCTGCATTCCCACGGGAACGGGACCTACGCGGGTAAAACCGCGGGACGTCTGCTAGTTACTAATATATTAGATACTTTCTTTTTATTAAGTGACGTGTTAAAATGTTTTTAATACTAGCTTCCCCCGCAAACTTCGTTCCATCACGTCAGAATCACTTTAATATGTAGTGTTACCTTCTTATTTTTTGCTGATGATTTGTCAAATAGTTTGATGAACTGGCAACAAAGTCACCTATCATGTCATCCGTGATGGCGCTGCCTTTGAAAAATGTTTAAGAAAACCAATTTTCTTCATAAGTATTTTTGTTTTCATGGATTTTTTACATTTTTTATTACTTATTATCCTATTCGCTTTTAGCGATACGGCCGCCTATTGAAACACCTTTTATAACTTTTTAAGTTATTATTTTTATGTTCGTTTGGAGAGAGAAGAGAATTTTATTCCATTCTGGTCTACATTGCTGTTACACGTTTGTCCAACTAATAAATAATTTGTCTATCAACTAGCAACTACTCTTCAAGTTAAGAGCAGTCCTCTGATAAAGGTTGGCACGTCACAAATTTCGTAGAGAATTTGTAGTACTTAACACTTTTTTCTTTGACACTGTTACCGGACTCGCTGTTAATATACTATGTCAAAAGGCATGAAAACTGGCCTTTGACATAGTATATTTTACATCGAGATAAAGTAGGTACCGAAGAATATTCAATCTGTGCTAATGCCAATGCTACATAAGCTTTACAAGTAGAACAAGTTAGAAATAAAGGTACCTACAAAACACTTGATGAAAGTGTAGAACATATTATTATGTAGGTAGGTGGGTGGTCACCGGTGGGTAGAACCTATTACATAGGTATTATTTATTTATTTTATTTATTTATTTCTTTGCTCACCAACAATTGAGTACACTCAAACAATTATGGGTTACATTGAATCACTTCGGGTCTAGTGCATCAATCTCTTACAGGTAAGCACATCATGCACTACATACTGATTAAGTATACTTGAAATTACAGGATATTTGATACACACAGAACAATCGGGCTCCTCGGGCCAAATTAAAACTAAAAATTGAAATAAAAACATTAAAATCACAGGCAGAAATAAAATTGAGACAGAAATAAAATCATAATCGAAAACTTAGATAAATTAAAATCATAGTAAAATTAAAGTTAAATAAATTCAAAATAGTAATTAAAATTAAACAACAAAATCAAAATTAACATTCAACAGTAAACAGAACATAATAAAAATAAATTAAACAGAATCATAATTAAAAACAAAAAATAACGGACAACGTAATAAGGTACAGGATTATATAGGGGAAATCAAACAAATTCAGTGAGTGGAAACACTGGAGGCAAAAATTGAGTGATATTATTTCGGGGTAGTGCATGTCATGCCTTACTTGAATATTATTTATTTTAATATTTTGGACAGCAAAATTAGGCACCGCACGATATTTTTTTACGAGGCCTGGAGGCAAGAATACTCGTGTCACTGTAACGAGGATGCGAGGGCGCGTGGCCAGCAACTGATACAGCCACCATGGAGTTGCGACGGTTACAGCTTCGCCAGGTCCTGGTGACGATTTGGGTGATATAGGTGCTTACTGGGCATGGTTGCTTCGGGAAGTACCTTTGTCGCATAAACTGGGACCTAGATCACCCTCCTCCACATTTTCCACATTGCACAAAAAAAAAGACAACCGGTATAAAATTAAGATTAGCTAATTATAATTTGAATATATAAAAGACTGGTTTAACTTTTAAATAGTTCATTATTATAGAGGTGTTTCATATTCCTAATCAAGATCATTCGTTATAACTTTTCACCGAAAACTGGATCCTGGTTTTGTAGTTTAAAGGTTGTGTAAATGTTTATGGATTAAAGATACAAAGGTTACACTTGTTAAAATTATTATTCTAGTTTGAGCCAAAAGGTATCAAGAACTTTATAACTTGAAGCCTAAAATTTGAGGATTAAATTTCAGAATCTAATCTCAAGAGAAGTTTGAATCCTAAAGTCAATTAGCGATCAAGCTAACAACGTTTTATTATGGAATAGGTACTGGAGATATTTAAAAGGATAAATCGTTAAATGAAAATATCTGTAAAATATGTCTAGTAATATAATATACACGGTGAAAGAGTCATGGCCCGCACATACATGGTGGACATCCCACTAATACGTATTTGACGTTATGGGAACACATTCATTGTGCGTAGGTACAGCTAAAGAGTGGAATTTCCTGTCGGAGTCGGTGTTTCCTGATGGCTACAACCTAGGAGTCTTTGAGCATTGCATTCTTTAATATAAAATATTTTGATGTTATTGCTGGCCTGAAACACAGGTTTTTCATAAACCTAGTTCAGGCAGATCCATATTACGGTTAGATTTAGTTTTTCATCCAATGGAATTAATGAAAATTATAATCTTTACTTTACCTTACACTTGAATATTTTTTTTTTTCTTTAAGTCAAGAGTGAATAGGTTATTTATATACAAAGCATTATACGAAATTTATTTTTCGATTTATTTTCCTAATTTTGAAGTTTTTTTTTTAATGTAATTTTTGCTTAAAACGAGCGTCCAGAATGATGCACATGGCTACAATATCTTTTCCAACCAGCATACACAAATGTGTCGAAGAGCAGGTCTGGTTGCGATTTCAGAGCGCTTTCTCTTCTTTCTCTTAGTAAAAGTTGTTCATAGTAAGTAGTAGGTACCTCTTTTCGACATTTGCACATAATCATGTCGTATAAGGAGTCTTCTGTGCCTCGGAGAGAACATTAACCGTTGATCCCGGCTGCCATTTGTAGAGTTTTGATAGTTGTTACGGGTAGTCAGAGGCCCAAAAGTCTGATAACCAGATTACCAGAGGGTATCGTGCTACCCAGTAACCGGGTGGAGGTCAGACAGTCACTCCATGTAAAACAATGTAATCAGCTTTATCTGGTTAAATAGGCAATTTGACAAAATTTTAGTGTTTAGTCTCTCATTTAGATTTAGATTGCAAGAAGATATTCGACATATCTTTTTTTTTCTTTTCTAATTGATGGAAAACTGCGTAGATTAAGCACCTTAAAGTTGAGGAGAGGGGGCTTGTAACGTCATTTTCTAGTATAAACTGCCGGTTGATTCAGTAAAAGTAACGCCGTGAAAACTTGAGTGAAGTGAACTGTCAATGCCTTGCATTAGTATGGAATGACAGCTCAATTCGACGCCTATATTTTCACGCGGTGATTTGACCAGAATCGCACTGCAGTACTGGCTAGTGACGTCATGTGTTATTTTGACTCGATGTATCGCCGTTATGTTTTGATTACGTGAAAAAAGAAATAGTATGTGTCGGATATTTTCTTGTAATCTAGATGAGGGACAATAAACTAATTTTTTTACAAATAGCCCATCGGAAGCCAACCCCAACATAGTTGGAAAAAGGCTAGGCAGATGATGAATGTTGTATAAGGACATTTTCCAATTACTAATACTAAAATCCTACGCCTCATTATTAATTTACCTTACCTTACGAAATTCTAAAGGCCTCATTTGACAATAGCTTGGTAAGAACTTAAATATTTGGAGCCCGATAATACAATAGGGTGCTTTTAACTATGAACTAACGAGAAACGGGAACAATGGCTGTTATGTATTACGATAGAATATATCCCGGTACATAACTCTAGGATTGAACTTTGCTAAACTATGTAGTATCAAGTTACATCTCGCTCTCACATCGGCAGCAATTATTTGTAGCTTTCTATGTGGTTTAAATACTTGCTTGTCTACAAGGCTTGAATTTGATTATCCTTGACACAAGATATTAAGTTGCATTTTTAAGAACTTTTAGTCTTTGATAATTTTGAATAAGGTATTTAAAAAAAATATATTTTGAGCTTACCTAACTGCTTGATTAGTATTCATACAATTACTGGTCTTACACGCACGCCAGTTGCGAAAAGTACCTAACTGTTGAGTGTGCATTAAGATTAAGTAAAAAGAACGAATGACCAGTATTTATGCACAGATACACATTAAAACCAGTCAAGACCTTATATTGTGACTACTCCTGAAAATTATTGCGTATATACTATCATCACTCGACTTTTCCAACAATCACTCAAAATTCATTCATTAGAAATAGGTTGAGTTTATATCTGCACTTTTTTGACAAATATTAAATAATAAATACCTAATAATAATAATATTCTACAACTTTTCACACAACAAACCACAAAAACTGCAGCTCTTCACCACTTCCTAGTTTTACCAGGAAGAAGAAGCGACACAACAAATTCCCCAGCAAAACGTAACGCAATAGAAATTATCAAATCTCCAGGCCTAGCCATATTACAAATTCTATTTCTATTCTATTTCTATTACAGAAACAAATTGGCGTATATGGAATCAGCTGTTTGTCAACTGTCAAGTGTGTTTCATTTTCAGCCATATTACAAATTCTACTCGTTAACACTTGACAAACAGCTGATTCCATATACGCCATTTTATTTCTATTTTCGCCTTATCGATTATGATAATAGAAATAGAATATGACTAGGCCTGCTCATTCTGCATTCTGCATACTAAACAACGTAACTATGTCACTATATAAAAGTTTTAGCAACGAAAAGTACGTAATTCAATTACATTGTGCTACCAAAGTAGACATCACAACGTACGTGGTCGAAAAAATGAGGTATTCCGCGAAGCACACCCAAACAAAGCACACCCAGACGATGCACACCCAAAGTATTCCACTTAGCACACCCGTGGTAGGTGGGCTTCAAATAAAAAAGAATAAAATAATTAATTTCCTATTCCACGAAGCACACCTACGATTATCACTCGCACAGTGCGGAGGAAATCAAAATGTCGATAGAAGAAAATATTAATGTGATCATTACTATAATGAAACTGAAAGATGTTAGAAAGTTACTCTTTTAAGTAATAAATATTTTCTTCTATAGACATTTTTATTTCTTAGTCTCCGCACTATGCGAGTGATAATAATCGTAGGTGTGCTTTGTGGAATAGGAAATATTTTATTTTATTCTTTTTTATTTGAAGCCCACCTACGGGTGTGCTAAGTGGATTACTTTGGGTGTGCTTCGTTTGGGTGTGCTTTGTTTGGGTGTGCTTCATGGAATACCTCGAAAAAATGCATTCGGATTGCAAGCTCAGCTTTAGGTAACCTTCAAAATTGAAATGATATTCAAGAAGACATTATTTAATTTTATAACTTTGATATTATGCACGACTTTAACCAATTGCCACACGTCATGTGGATAGATGACCTCATTAAGGCCGCGGGAACGCGCTGGATGCAAGCCGCTTCCAACCGGTCTTATTGGAGATCTATTGGGGAGGCCTATGTCCAGCAGTGGACTTCCTATGGCTGAAATGATGATGATGATGATGACACGTCATGTTATATACACTTCATATTTTTCCCTCTCCTGTAACATATAGAACATAAAAATCGAGTGTATAGTTTTTTCACAAAACTTAAATTGTAACAAAAATTGGGCGTGCCGTGTTCTCGAAACGACGTTTTTTGACTGTAAAATGGGGTGGGTTGAAACTCAAGGGTAAATAGAAACAAAAGTTTGAGGAGGATATTCACGTAAGTTGAAAGAGGTTTGTTACATACGAGGACTTAAATGCTTTTATTTATTTGTTTTATTTATTTATTTATTAAAACTTTATGCACAAGTAAAAAAAACTGTACGAAGGCGGACTTAATGCCTTAGGCATTTTCTACCAGTCTACCTTAAGGTGGTGCAGAGACAGAACAAGGTAGGTGCAACAGGGTAAAGAATTAAGGACAAAAACAAAATAAAAAGTAACACATAAAAATAAATACACAGATACATACATACTTAAAACAAAATAATAGGTAGTCAAGAGAGATAAAAATACGTTGTTAGAGAAAAACTAGTTTGAGTATCAATCTACTCTGAGATGAACCTGCCAACATGGCTGGTTGCCATCATGATGTTCAGAGGGAGCGCATTCCAAAGGAAAACCGCCTGGACGAAGAAGGAAGATTGAATAAAACCAGAGCGGTGAGAAGGACGTCGTAGAAACCGATTGTTCGTGGACCGAAGATTCAAAGTGTGCGCAGAGCTTTTAAATGATTGAGATAATTGGTTTTAATACGTTGTTAGTATAAAATAAAATTAACAAGCGCGAAAACCCTCTTCAAAATTTTGTTTCTATTCACCCTTGAGGTCCTCTTAACCCCGTTTTACGGTAGGTACTACATTATCAATTACTCGACAATATGTAAGTGTTAGCATATTTTTGTAAGGAATTATTGTAATCTAACTACTATACTTTATTTTTCTTGAAATATTCATCATTGTCTTAGGCATCAAGTACGAAAAAAAACCTGTTTTACACGCTAAAACAACTCCCTTGAAGCCAATATTTCACTAAGAGCTTATAAAATAGCCACACTAACTGTTCTAGGTATAGAGGGACGGATAATAAAGAAATATTACGATTTCTACTCTCACGTACTTGATCACTATCTAGAAAAATGCTGGAAAAGGTTTTAAAATAGAAAAGAAAACAGTAATAAACGTGGATTTTTAATATTTGTTAGTGCTTTATCATTGGAAGGTGAAAGGTGCATACATTAATATTATATACTAATATTATAAAGAGGTGAAGTTTGTATGTAGGTGGTAATCTCTGGAACTAATGATCCAATTTAAAAAAAAATTCACTGGTGCAAAGTTACATTATTTCTGAGTGCTATATATAAGCTACATTGTATTCCTATATAATAATAATAATAATAATAATAATAATAAATTTACAAAATTTTAACGTCAGCTATCACGATAAAAATCAATAAACATGTAGAGCATCACAACATAATAGCAGAGGAACAAAAAGGATGTAGAAGAGGCCACATGGGATGTAAGGAGCAACTAGTTATAGATTCAGTAATTCATAAACATGCTGCTACTAAAAATAGAAACCTACATTGCACATACATAGATTATAAGAAAGCATTCGATAGTATTCCACACTCTTGGCTAATCAAAATATTACAGATCTATAAAATAAATCCAAAAATAATAGACTTCTTACAGAATATTATGTCTCGATGGAAGACCACACTCCAGTTAAATTATAAACATAACGCTCTCACAACTCGACAAATACATATTAGGAAGGGTATTTATCAGGGAGATTCTCTGAGTCCCTTGTGGTTCTGCCTCGCTCTTAACCCCCTGTCCCACCTACTACGTCACTGCCAAGCTGGATATTCCCTTAAACATTCCACCGAAGAAACTGTTCTCTCCCATCTTATTTATATGGATGACATAAAACTATACGCAAGGTCGGAAAAACAGATGAAAATATTAATAGATATCACTACAGGATTCAGTACAGACATCAACATGCAATTTGGATTAGAAAAATGCAAAACAGTTCACATAATTAGAGGCAAAATAAAACCGGGTAACTATCCTATTAACAATGTAGACACAATCACAGCTATGGAACCGACGGATTTATATAAATATTTAGGGTACAAACAACTCAAAGGAATAGATCACACCGCAATTAAACACACATTAAATGCAGAATACAAAAGAAGAGTGAATGCAGTATGTAAAACCCAACTGTCCGGAAAACATTTAATAAAGGCATTGAATACCTACGCGATCCCTATTTTAACATACTCGTTTGGAGTCATTAAATGGTCAAAAACCGACATCCAGCAAATAGAACGAACCACACGCACAACACTCACAAAACACAATAACCTACACCCTAAATCTGCAATAGAAAGACTGACCATCAAACGGCAACACGGAGGAAGAGGCCTTATAGACATTCAACATCTTTGGCAGAAACAAATAAACAGACTCAAAACGTTCTTTCACTATAAATCACACACAAGCAACATACATAAAGCCATAGTCATTAACGATATCAACTACACACCACTAAACTGCAAGGAACAATTAGATATACAACAAAATGTCGACCAAGACCCACATAAACAAAAACTGAAAGATTGGAAGAAGAAAGTGCTGCATGGACGGCACCCGCACGATCTAGAACAATCTCACATAGATACAATAGCATCAAATAAATGGCTTAAAGTTGGTAGTTTATTTCCGGAAACCGAGGGATTTATTATTGCAATACAGGATCAGATCATAAACACTAAAAACTATAGGAAATTTATTATGAAAGACCCCACAGTAACGAACGATAAATGCCGCAAATGTCACAGTCAACCAGAAACCATCCAACACATAACAGGGGCATGCACAACACTCACACAAACAGACTACACCCATAGACACAATCAAGTAGCAAACATCATTCATCAAAACCTAGCAATCAAATATCAGCTCATTCAAGATACACACACTCCCTATTACAAGTACGCACCACAAACAGTCCTAGAAAATACCACTCACAAAATCTACTACGACCGCGCCATTCTTACCGATAGAACAGTTCACTACAATAGACCAGATATAACTCTTCAAGACAAAGTTAATAAAGTCACTTACCTAATAGATATTGCAGTCCCTAACACTCATAATTTACAAAAAACAATAGGAGAGAAAATTAGCAAATATGCTGAATTGAAAGAAGAAGTGACCAGAATTTGGAGACAAGAAAAAGTGTACGTAGTGCCCATAGTTGTCTCCACTACCGGTGTAATACCCAACCACCTCCACCATAGCCTCAAACTAATAGATCTGAAAGACTCAACTTACATAACTCTTCAAAAAGCCGCAATTTTAAACACCTGCAGAATAGTGAGAAAGTTCATGCAAATCGAGGAAAATGAAATTTCTTCACATAATTTCCATTCCTCATCATAATTTTACCCATTACACGCTACATTGACTTGGCTTGGCCCGTTAATGTAGCTCAAAACTAGCCAAAAGCTAAGGAAAACGTCATGTTTTAACAAATAATAATAATAATAATATTTATTCATCAAAATTTACAGATGATTACAGCAACAAATAGTAGGTTGAAAGTATACAGTTCTTATTTAGGTAAGTATGTTGTAAAATCTGTACAAAATTTTTTTAAACCCTGCCTCTCAAACTAGGTTAAAACCTGTATTTTGAGAAACAGTGAATAGCCTCAAAACTCTTATACACTATTATTTTTACAAACAATTGATGAACGGTGTCGTCCTACCGCTGCAATAGTTTATGTGTTCTGCTTTAGTTGTGAAGTGTGCATATGACCGTGTGTGAGGGTATGTGTGGTGTTCGTGGTGTGCGTGTAGTGGAAGGTGAGTATTGTGTGGGATAGTGCATGTATGATAGGTGGGGTGTGCGAGGGGTGCGTGCGCGAATGTTTGTGTGAGTGAATGTTATTGGAATCGGGGCACGTGAGAAAGATTAGGTGATGTACGTAAGCAGAGACTCCGTGTAGGCGTAGTCCTTTTCTAGTAGCCATTCTGTTACTGTTGTTTTAACCGCGTGTGCGTTTAGTTTTAAAATATTTAACTCTTTGTTAATTTTATTGTATATGTGTTTCCCAAGTGTGTAAAATTGGTGCTTAGCAAAAGTTGTTTTATGTTGAGATCCTGAGATAAGTTGCCGTCGCTTATTTAGATTTGGTGGTGGCAGCTTCAAGTGAGTTTTTAAAATTGATCGGAGCACAAAGAGCTGACGTACCGTAAGAACTTTGCAGTTACAGTATAGTTCAGATGTTGGAAATCTATAGGGTTTCCTAGTCATTACTTTAAGAATAGCTCTTTGTGCTCTCTCTACTTTCAACATAATCGTTTTTGCTGCTCCTCCCCATGCTGTGATACAATATCCAACAACAGATTGGCAAAGAGCGTAATACACCATCTTCAGAGTGTCAGGTTTGGCCGAATCTCTCAGTGACTTGAAGACGTGTATAAGACGCATCGTACTTGTGGTAAGGGCGAGTAGGTATAAATTGGGGGTTCTGGATCACTTGCTCTCGCTTCGCTCGAGCGCGTGATCCAGAACTCCCCAATTTATACCTACTATCATTGACTTATCGATGTCTTTTTATCCACTACGGTTTTTTAAACTGATGAGCGAATGTTGCTACCGGTTCGTTGTAATTGTCTCCAGTTCACGACAGTTCGCTCGAACGGGTGATACAGAACTCTTCAATTTATACCGCCGTGTACTATCGTGACCTGCGATTCGGTCCACAATACAGCTGGTACTAAGGACGAATAATCATGACGTCATATTGACGACTGTGGTCATTGTTTTAGAGAAACATCGTTGAGACTCGTTAGCTCAGTTTGGTAAGAGCGTCGCCGATTACGGTCGGAGAAACGGAGGTCGGAGGTTCAAATCCTTCACGAGTCTCTTTTGTTCTTTTTCCTTTTTATTGTTTTTTTTTTGTAGATGTATATTTTTACGAATTGTTTTATATTTTAGTTTCTTTTATAAATAGACATCTTGATTTGTCGACATAATATTTTCCTTTCACAGCATTTAAATAAAAGCAATCAGGAAAGTTTTGAACATGCTGCAACCAAGGATCATCGTAAATCTCCCAATCTTCTATAACACCTCCACATGAGAAACAAGCTGCTTTATCATTTACACTATTTCCACAATAAAAAAATCCAGCATCAGCCATTTCCATCACTAATCTTCTCCTCGAATCAGCCGTTGCCCAATAATTATTAAATGAAAATTCACGCATTTTATGCGTGTTATACATGTCATAGCGTGGATTGTATTTATTTTGAGACATGTTCTGTTTAGTCACTCTGTACTTGTTGCTGCAGATAATTATAAAAGCACAATGAGGCTGTATAGTTATTGCTTGCAACTTATAAAGATTAACATTTAGGGGTTTGGGAGGGATGGAAAACTGCGTCTGTTATGAGGTAATAAAATTCAAGTGCATTCGCATGGCTAAATCCTCGGTGAGTATACACTACAAAAAGTACTACAGCACCATCTATGACACATCGGATGAACTAAAAACCACAAATCCTACATCGCGCAAGCAAAGTTTTCCGCGTCTTAAGACTATGAAACAACCGTCTGGTCGTCTCTAAAAAATGTGTTAGCGAGAGCAAGTGAGATCGCGACACATACGTGATCATTAGATCATGAAGGCTAGGTAGATGGTTATGTGCTTACGATTTATGATTACCGATAAGATTTCAATATGTAATTTTTTTTTCCCCACTGCTGGCACAAAGGTCTACTTCCTCAGAGAACAGTGGTGATGAAATAATTTACACAAATTAATACGCTAGCTTAGGTTCGAACCCGCGCCCTGCAACTTGTAAGTCGCAACTATTAGCACTGAGCCACCACTGCTCTCCTCTCTTACACTAAAATATGGGTTTGGGAGGGATAGGATACTGTAATCGTAAAAAATAAACAAGAAAATATTTATATCAAAATTTTATTATCTATACACCATCTTTTTAAACATAAAACATTTTTTAAAGCACATATTGAATTATGATAAATACAACTATACATATCATGACAATCTTTATATTTTTTGTACAAGCTTAACAAACTAGGACAATCTTTATCTTCTAAATTATTTACATTATTATTATTTGAAATATATTTTAACCATAATACTTTTTCTATACCTTTGGTGTAAACACATTTATCTTTTAAAATATTTTCAATCAAATTCTGATAATTTACGTAAGACACAAATCCTTCACCCCAGTATATCTTCCTATTACGTTCAATCCAAGTAACTTGCCGTTTTTCTGGCTCCGTCAAACCGCGAAATGGAAATGGCGGCTTAATTAAAAACACCTGAATTTTATTATTACATAATATAGCAATTTCTTTAATGATAAATAAATTTGATTCTGTTTTGAAACCTTGAACATCTACAATGGCAGTCATGATAACCTGCGCACTATGTTACTCAAAGGTTTGTATTCCACAAGACGATCGTTAATAATTAAACAATATCCAGCTGTGTTATCTGGTATTGGTGCTGAACATTCAATCTCCAAACGCACATCTACAGGACCTGTTTTCAAACTATCGTTTTGCCTTGAACAGTCTATGATAAAGAGAGGGGCCTTCTCTTTGAAACCGATTAAGTCAAGTAAGGGGTCTGCAGGACAGTTGTAATACGACTGACGAAATTTCACATACATTTCATATAATATACTGTATTTGTTCTCGGAAAAATTTAAGCATAGAGGCTCGTAAGGATAATATTGTGAATTCAAAAACAAAGTTACGTTAGTAACCCCACAGTGATCGAAAAGAGAACTGTCTTTGGTTTTACTATTTTTTCTACTGGTTTGTAAGCAAAAAATTACATACCGAGGTTTCTCTAATTGCGAGGCAGTCTTAACAGACCAGCAATGTTTTGTAGTTTTAGGGAGCAAAGGATACTCGTATAAATCCCAATTTCTAAAGGCTATCTGAATAGGTTTGTCTCTTTCTAAATGTTTAAGAAGCGTCAGTCGTTCCCGATCTGATACTTTTATATGTGGCACCCGCCATTGCACTTTTTGAATATCTATTTGAAAATGTGCAACATCGTCAGTTACTATAAAAGAGTTTAAGTTAGAGTTACTTCTATTCAGAATAAGTTCATGTTTACAATTTATTACAATTTTATTGTAATCCTCAGCAAATCCTAATATCTTATTAAGAGGAACAATAGCACTAAAATAACCATCGCTTTTAAATCCATCCATGTTCCAACCCCACAAGGCGGCGACTTTATTTTCTCCATCATTCATTGAAACGTATGACTTTATTGTTGATGTTATTCCAGAATTTTTAATACGATCTATTTCTATACCATTTATTTCGTATCTGATATCTTGAAACAAAAACATAACAGGGTTGTTACTGAACGTAATAGTTTTCTTAATAGGATTTCCATCTTTACCGAAGAACTTTGCTCGCCCTTCGACGTAAATTGAGCTGGCTGATGGCAGCACATATACGTCTTGCTGGTGTATGGGAATTCTGATTTCATCGTTTTCTCTAAAGCTGTTGTTGTAGGGATTGTACGAATGGACTTCATAACTTTCAATCGAAGTATCGAAGTGTGGTAATTCAGTAATCTGTAGCATATTCATACTTTTAAACCTAGGGCTTTAAGAAAATCTTTATTTGCTTTAGTTAATTTTATAACTTTTTTCTTACGTCTTTGCTCCTTAGTGGTTGTACGAGAAATAGGACGCTTTTTGTTAACTACAGGGTTTTTATAATATAATATCATTTTATTTTTCTTATATGAAGGCGTACTTCAATATTTTTATGTTCTTCTATAAAGTTAATACAGAACCCAAATTGATCAACTATCTTAATAGATATCGATGTAATAGTATTTTTGTTCACTGGAAAGTAAATGAGGTTTCGCGGTATTTCTATAATTCGTTGACCTGTAGCAGTATTAGATACAAATTCATGAATTATATGAGTTGGTAACCCGTTAGAGTATGAGCCGTGTACAAGATCACATTCGATTCTGATCACCGGAATAATGTTGTTATTAATACGTACATTTGGTATTGAATTTAATACTGAAAAGTATAACAAACCGCACTCATATTGACCAGATAAATACAGAGGCGGTTGAAAGAATGTATCCAATTCAGATTTATTTCCAGAGATGGTTACCGTTATAGACATGCTAGTAGACTGAACACTTTTAGGAGATCCTGTTCATTTTATTCCTTGACTACACCAAAAATTATTTAAAAAATGTAAACATAGGTGTCCGCAATTGTAAGGGTGGTCGCGCTGTATATTATCATAATTATAGTGTACTTTAGCTCCTAAGTATTTTATAAACTCCTTTGGTGGTTTAAGATTTCCATAACTATCAAAATATTCAATATAATCATTGTTTTTTGCATAGGCTACCCAATGAGAACCTGGATTTTTAGAACTATCTAAATTAAAAACTCCACACTCTTTTTTAAAAGGTTGTTTAGGGAACTCATCTCTCATAAATACACCTCGAAAATAAGGAATATTATTTCCATACTTCAAAATATCAAAGTTAGTTAAGGCTCGTTTGGGTAGCCGATATCTTAGTTTTTTTCTTTTGATATAAAAATTCCAAGCCCATGTTTATGCGGTTTAAGGTGTAAACCTTTTCCAATGCAAAGAGCTTCCATTTTTTCATTGTGTCTCTTCGATTCAGTCAATTGCTTTTTAGCTATCTTGAATTCATTTATAGTTTTGGCAATACCAGCTGCACCGCCTGCTAACGCTCCCACCGCCGATAATCCAGCAAAAATAGGAATCAAAGGTGGTTTTGGTATAGGAATAACCCGAGGAAGTTTAATGGATGAATCGTCAGCTAATTCTCTGGCAGCCGCCATAGCTAATTTTATCGCCACTTTTTTGCACTTTGGCTTTAATTTTTTAAAGCGTCTTTTCGTTTTACTAATAACATTTTTAAATTTATTTTTTAACCCTTTTACCGATGTAATTTTCCGAGAGCGCTTTTTGCTGCATTTTTTTAGGCCAGAGCCGGTTTTAATTTTTGCAGACATTACCTTGCTTACTAAACGTGCCATAATTTTTTCGCATACACTCGCATCCAAGGCAACTGCTCGCACTTTTGCCCTTTTTAACAAAATTAAATCAGCTTTGTGACGATCCTTTAAGTTTGATGATTTGTGATAGGCAATATCGTGTTCTTTGCAATATTCGTCTAATTTATTAATACCTTTATCTCTATTTGCAAGCCTTTTAATTAATTTTGTGCCAGGGCCGCAATAATTGTATCCGGGTAAGTGCAACTCAAATGGTAAATTATTTATAAGCCAATTGAGAAGACTACTCTCTCCAATACACATCATAAGACTAATGAATCTGAATCAAGCACTATAATAAATACTTACACGCTTCATCAATGACTAACTATTGAGTAGATTTTATTATTATTTATAATATTATATTCGATTTATCAATCCAACTGTTTTCAGTAGAAGACAAACCTAGCCATTTTACTAAAACCCTGTTTCCTTTTCTTCTGAGAACTTTCTCGACTAGATACACATTATGATGTTTTGTCTTTTGAAGCTCTTGCACATAAAATGCTCCTAAAATAGGCTGGCCTCTGATGGTATCTTCAATTAAGTAGGTGATAGGAGTTGTATTTTGTATTTTTCGAATTTTAAATATTTCCGCTGACCAGTTAGGGGTATATCCTTTTTCAAATGTTCCTTTGTACTTACTGATACGTACATAATCACCTACTTTAAACTTGCTTCTTATACTATCATTTTTTACCAACCTTAAATATCTTTCTAATATTCGCTGTTTATTACTGTTATCCACGTTAGCGGGGATTTCATCAATTGTCCGATGGTAAGTGTGATTGTATTTGTAAATAATGTCATTAAGGGTATTATCTACCCAATTATAGTTGCCTTTAAAACTAAATTCCTTATAAAGTTTAGATTTCAATGTTCTGATAAATCGTTCAACTATCGAAGCCTTTTTTGTTGAGAAGGTTGAATAGTGATTAATTTCATTAGACTTCATAAGCTTTTTGAATTTATTATTATAAAATTCTGTTCCATTATCTGTTTGCAGATTTTTAGGAACACGTCCAATAGCTAGGAAAATTTTAAAACAGTTACACACATCATCTTTGGTTTTAGTTTTCAGAGGAAAAGCCCAAGCGTACTTTGAAAATGTATCAATAACAGCAAGAATAAATCTACAACTTTTATTTTCCTTCGAAATTGATTGCATATCAATTAAATCTGCTTGCCACAGGTCATCTATATCTTTCATAATAACATGTCTTCGAGGAAAGTTTACCCTTGCATTTTTATGAATTTCGTTTACCACATCAGCTTTGCTCATGTTCAAAATTCAGTACATTTGTCTTGAATTCATGTATAATACTGAATGTAAAGCATATTATTACGACTATTTATTCTTTAATCATGCCGGCTTCTTTTAATTCTTCAATTATCGATAAAATTTCATTATCATGGTTCGTATTACCAGCATCTCTTGAAGCTACTAATAGTTTCAATCTCTCGACTAATTCGTTAGGATCATCCCAATATACCAAGTCGATGTTGTTTTTGTATTTTTTTAGCGTTGGCAAGTTTCCACCAAGTTTAGTTTGAGAAAGTTTATCATCGATTGACGATTCAGAAAATAGGGGTTTGATTATTTTACAATATTTTATACCTTTGTCACCTTTTATTTGACCTTTACGATTAAAATCTCTTTTGTGTGCATTTGTATATTGTAACATATCCTTATATACAAGTTTATCTTCGCTTGATATTAACTTTAAATCAGGTTTTCTCCGAAGTAAAAGTTCTTTTAGACCAGCCGTTAAATTGTAAGCTTTGTTGCCGATTTTAATCAAAATGATATTATCGTTATTCATACTATCAATTTTAGAAAATGATACCGCCAAATTACCCATCATTAAAGTTTTGTTTTCACTTCTAATTCCAAATGGTATGCTAACACCATCATAAATATCAAAGATATCATCACCCTCTAACGACATTTCTAAATTATCTATAGATTCTTTTTTTGCATTTTCTTCAACGAATTGGGCAGAATTTAAATTTGCATCGTAATAATCATCGATTTTTGTAGATGAACTACTATTATCTTCATCGGATTCGATTTCTTCAGAGTAATTTAGAGTTGTATTTCCAATTTGTTTCATTTTTTCTTCAGATCTATTAGAATCAACTAGAGTTTTTAGAGGATCTGTGACAGGTTTTAGCATTTTATCAAGTGACAAGGTCATTGTATGTTCCTGATTTTTCATTTGTTTTATTTTTTTCTTTATGGAGTCGACAGACTTCACTAATTCCATTTTAATGTTTGCCTCCATCTTTCAATAAAAAAAAGCAACTGTATTCAGCTAAGAAAATAATAATACTAACGGCATTTATGTGTGTAATTCATATTTAAGTAACAACCTTCATTCAAAGTTTAAAAAAAATATCAAAATTTTGTCTATACCTTCCATTCTTTAATGGTGACTCTTTGCTAATAAGTAGAAAATTATAAGGGTTACTCCAAACAGTTTTACAAATGTCTTTAAACTGATTCCACAGTAGATCAGAATTTACATGTTCTTCATAGATATGCTTTAAGTTTACATCATCTTGTTTAAATATTATAAGAAAGTTAGCATTATCGCGTAACAACTGTTTCGGAATTTTCGAGTAGGTTTGCGATAGGTAAAAGCAGTCAATTTGCTTATGTCTACCCATGCAGAAATAATTCCGGATGTTTATTTGATTTTCACACACGACATCGTCAAATATAAATACAGAATTTGGTAAAGCCTTACTCGGAGATATGACATCTTTATCGTCATTGAACTCATTGAATTTTATCTGAGGCACTCTTCTTAATACTTCTCGTAAAAAACAATATTTTGGCTGGAAATTAGTCTTCGAGTAAAGGTAAAGGTTTTGAAATTTGAGCCCATTTTCATGCAATAACAAACTGATCACAACGTTTGTTTTACCACAATTAGAAGGACCGCAAATTATACAACGAATCGTATTTGGCAACAAAGCGCTATGTCTAATCTCTTGAGGAGACTCGCCAAGATTTATATTTTTAACGTTTAGCGATATGGGTTGTTTGATCAACTTCATCTTGTCAATTAATTTAATTAATACCTAACATAGACATATATACTTTATTTTGCACTATCTTTAAACTTGTCACTACAGGAACAGTTATATTCTCATCTTACAAGATAGGTACGTACAAATTGTGCTCATGTTACACATTAGCTCCAAATAACTTTTGTATGTATCTTCGATCAATAATTATTGATCGAAGGTATGTATCATAAAATAAGCGATCACTTCGCAGGTGTTCTTTGCCTAAAGCAGGTCATTTTGTTTATTATTTTATATTTTCAAGGTATGTTTTTTTTTTTTTTTTTTTTTTTTTTTTTTTTTTTTTTTTTTTTTTAATTTGTTAACATAATTATTTAAACTAATAGTAATAATTAATTACATGTTTTTTTTTTTTATACAGAAACATGTCACACTCGCCATCCTACAGCCCCGTCGACCCACAACATTTAAGGGTATGTAATTTTTAGGATTATCTTAAATTAAACATTAAAATCCATAGATAATGCTGTTTAGTTATAATATTCTTGGTATTCTTTCAGAATGTGATGGAAGACTCAGGCCCAGTTACCAATCCTTTTTATTATTATCAAGATAGCGAGAGCTGGTTTGCTGAAGTACCACCAAAAGTCTGTGAGAGTCAGATAAATAAACAAAAACAAAAGGAACAAACTTTAAAGAAAAAAAACAAATCGAAGTCTCTGGAAAATACATCTTATATTATAAAGAGAGATACAGGACGCGTTCGTCACAAAGTAAAAATTATAATACATGACTTGGATGATAACAGTGAAATAAACTGCAGTGATCCCGATAGTGCAAGTGTAAATGTGCAATATTTAGTAAGAAGTGACTATGATGATATCATGCAAGAGACTGAACATTTAGTTGGGAAGATAGTTAAAAAATTAAGTGTTCCTAATTCTTTGTAAGCCTTGGCAAATGAGAAACTCCTATCAGTCTAATTATTGAAAGAGTATTATAATATAACTATTATTAATAAATACTTATAAAGAAATATTTGTAGTTTGATTTCTAATCCCAGTTTATATAAAATAAATCAGAAAATTTAAGACCTAATAAATCAGATATTGTGATTTGTGGATGATGTTATTAAGTCAATCTATTTTACTAAAGAATTAGCTGAATAGTTAAAAAATTAAGTTCGCTTACATGCAGACCTTAAATGCAATTTAGAAGTTATTCTTTAATTAAATGTAAAACAATTAAATTAAAATTGATTCTCTATACTGGGTTTTTAATCACACTAAGTTTGTATAGGTGATACCTCTTATGAATAAACACTGCATATAGTTATGACAAGCTTAGTCTTAGATATAAAAGTATCGATAGACTAACGTTATTCGTAACATCATTTTATACACAGTGTTTTTAAGAGACAAACGCCCGAATACTGAAACGCCTCTCAAATATTTGACGGCTACTTAAACGTTTGAGAAGCTCTCATAGTCAAAATTCATATTCTCATATGTCATTTAAAAGCATTGATTAAATGTAACAGGATCTCAAATTAAGTTGTACTTAAACTCAACTCTGTATAAAATCCGTATAGTGGAACGCCACTTAGCGCTTTTTAACTGTCACATCAACTGTCAAATCGAGTTAAGTAGGTATTATATAACTAAATTATTTGGTAAATGAGAACGTGCTGAGAACAATTTTAAGGACTGCTTATTTAAGTATAGTTTTTCGAATTGCTTGAGTGGTGTTTGTGTATACCATTTAAATTTGAGGGATGCTTAAATTTAAGTAGCTTTTAGATGAGTAGGAGATTTGAGTAGCGTTTCAGTATTCGGCTGAAAATCTTTCGGAAAGGAAGAAAATAAAACAAATAAATATAGATTATATATTTATTAATTATAAGTAGTTACATTCATTTATTACATTATTGTATTCGATTATACACTTATTACACATTTAATTAAATTTGAATTAAATTTTATATCTTACAACATAGTTTAAACTCAGTAGAACAAATAGAATAATCTTACAAGTACTAAAGTATTGAACTATAATGTCCCCAAGGTAAAGTGTTGAAATTACCTTCAATTCTCTGCCTTTTATCGTCATCACTATTAAGTACCAGCTTATTTATTTTTTGTGTAAATACTTGATGATTTTTAGATCTTATAACATACATATCACCTCGAAGGTTATCATTAAACATTAATGCCCTTTTATATTTTTCAATATCCAATTTTTTCGTTATCGGCTTTGTTACTCCCTTTGCTTTCTTTATAGTTTTATTTTCAGTGCGTACACAATACAACTTAGCTCGTAAACCTACAAATTCTGAAATAATCTCTCCACTCAATTCGTCTTTGAAATAGCCTGGCGTTTTCATGTTGGCTTTAGGTAGCCCATATATATTGTTATCCTCAAAATTGCTTGTGTCAAAATAACGAATATTGTTTTTCATATCCTCATAAAAATCGTCAGTTTTTACAAAATAAAGTAAACTGTCAGTATCAGTATAGCATAAAATTACATTGTTTCCATACATTTTTTTAATTACAGAATAATGAAAATGATATAAGTGTGTTTTAGAAATTTCAAGAATAGAAAATCCGATATATATAGGCCGATCTAATACAACTTTTGTCTTATTTAATTGAATAGCTACTAAATTTTCGGATATAATTGACAAGTCTTTAAAATGCGGTGCACTAATATACCTTTCAGCGCCATACAATTTGTTGGTTGTATTTAACTTATCTTTCCATAATTTTACGAGCCTCACATCAACTTGTTTCCGCTTGTTTTCAATTGTTTTTCCAAAAATAGAATTGTTTTGTTTCTTAAAAAAATCGCTTTCAAAATCCGATTTAGCTTTTTGCCTAAGAGAAGTATTTAATAAAATGTATGGTTTTAAAAAGCTATCTTGATAGAATGATAATATTCTATATATTTTTAACAATATTAAACCATTTTTTAAGCACTCTTGTAAATGTATATAATGGATAACAAAACGATGTTTGCTGTGTAAATTTGCAATTAATTTTTTACATTTGCTTTGCATAGGAGAATATTTTTCGGCAGCAAATGGCAGATCCGAATGAGCATTATGAATGTTAGGCGGGTAATATAAATCTACCTCTAAAATGTATCCTTTATCTCCGTTTTTGTCAACATCATTTATATTGAAGTTATTTAATTCATTATCATTAAGAAATCGGAAGTTACGCATTGGAAGTTTCTGCATCATTGCAAAGCCGTATAAATTTACACAGTCCAGATAAATAAGGTATGTGCTTGCCTTGTCCTTATTATACGATGGTTGATATTTGTTATTAGCTTTGGCATATCTTAATGAGCATTGGGCAAGACCTCCTCGAATTCCATTTTCTAACATTTGGTATATTTCTACATCCGATATTAAATCAAGCTCTACTTTAGTATACATTAGCATAGCATCCCAGCTTAACGATGGTGATGAAACATAATAGCATGGGTCTAAATTATAATAAAGTAAACTCATTTCTCGAAACTTTTCGAAAATATCGCATAATAACAGCACATCACATTTTAAATAAAGGTCTGTATACTCTCCTAAATTTTTTATTTTAAAAGTTTGCCATACGTTTAAAGCATGCTGATAATTTTCAGCTGAAATATTTTCTCCCGTTAGTTGATTGAAAAATTTTGACTGTTCTGGCAGTTGGGTTTCATCATATTTTTCCCATTTGTCTACATAATCATAACAATATACACCTTTTCTACACGCTAAATTAAATAAACAATCCTGATTAAAAAACAAGCGCAGGTGTTGAAAATCATCCGAGTGTAACATTTTTACCAATTTATCTAAACTAGTACTTAAAAAGTTAAACGAATCAATAAATTTCAACTGAACTATATTTTTATCGGCAAGAGGTATGATTTTTGTGAACGATATGTACTTTTCTTTCGATTTAGGAATTAAAGTTATTCTGCCAATTACATCCGACAGCTCTTTTATAAATAAATGTGAATCATATCCAGATAGATTGTGAAAAATTATAGGTATGAACTGGCATTGTTTCAAATTTAAATTACAAGCATTGTGTGCAGGACCTCTATATTTACCTGTGAAATGATCATGATCTTTAACTTTTTTATCATTTTGTGCAAACTTAGTTTTACATATGTGGCATAATTGAACTGTTTTGAATGATTTTAACTCGTCAGACGTAAGAGGTAACATTGGCTGTTTATTTTGTAATATTTTATACAGCCTTTTTAGGTCATTTGTAATGGTTTCAACAAATTTTTGCGCACAGTTTGACCCTCTATAACTAACGAAATCATTTAATTCAGGTTTAGATTTGCAACAAATATAATAAGCATACGATGATGCTTCATGGGCCTGTACAGATTCAGTAAAAAGCGATTTATTTTTGTCCGAGTAATTGCAAAGCAAACTTTCAAAATCTCCATATATTACAATTGGAATTCTTTGGGTTTTTTCAAAGTTTGAAAATTTTAATTTGCTATTTTCACCAGGCAAAACTGTTTTTATTCTACTACAATTGTGATTTAATAATTTGTCTTCATTGTCATAATACAAAAAACACTCATCACACAAAAATACTTTAGATTTATGTTTGGTTAATTGTCTGTGCACAAGGCGACTAAAGTTTTTTATTAAACAAAAATGGGCTTTATCGTCTTTCGTTATATACAACAAATTGACGTGTGTAAGCTTTCGTTCGTATGTCAAATATAGAGGACCCGTTACATGATTATTAGCTTCAAGACCATAAACATTCACACTTATAGAAGGATTATTTTTCTCAAAGATTTTAATATCATCGAAACTTGGTGGAAAAGACATATCATTTATTTTTAAAAGCAGCGTATAGTGTGGGTACGATTGCATTCTATTAGCATTTAGTCTCTTTGGGAACATGTGGGCAATAATACACCACAAAAAACAATGATTGTCATTGTTGCGTATATTCAAACACGACTTTGTGTTTTTTATAACCTTAGGCAATTCTAAATATGTTCCAGCTCTTAAAGGATTGTACTTGTTTATGTTTATTTCCAAATGGTTTATACAATCAATAGTCCAACCAGATTCGGCGAGTTCAAACTCTAAACATTTAGATATTAATTTCTCAGAGCATTTAAAATACATACTATAAATATTTGTATTCGGAACTGCTATCATATATTTGGTATTGAAAGATTTCATAGAGCTTTCATTATTTTTTGGCAAAATATATGACACAAATAATTCAAAATTGACTTTAATTGCTTTATGTTTTTGAATCATAAGATTGATAATATCACATACGGATTTTGAAATTTGATTTAAAAACGTTTCTGGAGTTATTGTTACTTCATTAGATTTAAGTGGATTCACTTTGTAACTTATGATTCTATTTTTAAACGCTGTAGCAATAATTTGAATATTTTCGAATTCGGAGCAGAGCAATCGATTAGATTTATGAATATTTGTTCTACTGTGTGCTGATAATTTTGAAACATAAATATTACAGTCTTTACAAAAAAACATGTTTATTAAACTTATCTTATAAAAAAAATTTTTTTCAATTTCAGAATTTCTTATTTCGGGTTTTTTTTTTTTTTTAAATAATCAAGTTTCAATTTCGAAATTTCTTTGTTCAGGTTTTTTTTAAACTTCTCAGTTTTCAATTTCAGAATTTATTATTTCGAGTTTTCAAATTTCGGAGTTATTCATTTCTTAGTTCGAAACTCTGCAAAAGTACATGTAAAATAATTATTTTAAATAAAAAAAATATTCTCACATTTCTTTATAAAGACTGTATCTAAAATATTTCAATTTCGAAATTTCTATTTCAGGTCAAAAACTTCTCAGTTTTCAATTTCAGAATTTCGTATTTCGAGTTTTCAAATTTCGGAGTTATTCATTTCTTAGTTCGAAACTCTGAAAAAGTACATGTAAAATAATCATTTCAAATCAATAAAATATTCTCACATTTCTTAATAAAGACTGTATCTAATATATTTCAATTTCTAAATTTCTATTTCAGGTTTAAACTTCTCAGTTTTCAATTTCAGAATTTCGTATTTCGAGTTTTCAAATTTCGGAGTTATTCATTTCTTAGTTCGAAACTGAAAAAGTACATGTAAAATAATCATTTTAAATCAATAAAATATTCTCACATTTCTTAATAAAGACTATATCTAATATATTTCAATTTCTAAATTTCTATTTCAGGTTTTTAAACTTCTCAGTTTCAATTTCAGAATTTCTTATTTCGAGTTTTCAAATTTCGGAGTTTTTAATTTCTTAGTTAGAAACTCTGAAAAAGTACATGTAAAATAATTATTTTAAATCAAGAAAATATTCTCATATTTCTTAATAAAGACTGTATCTAAAATATTTCAATTTCGAAATTTCTATTTCAGGTCTTAAACTTCTTAGTTTTCAATTTCAGAATTTCGTATTTCGAGTTTTCAAATTTCGGAGTTATTCATTTCTTAGTTCGAAACTCTGAAAAAGTACATGTAAAATAATCATTTCAAATCAATAAAATATTCTAATATAATTATTATCTAATATAATTTATGTCATGTTTATATGTCTATATTTCAGTTTGTTTATATAATTAAAATAGATTTAAACTTAGGAAAAAAAAAAGATTAAACAGATTTATATTAAAGTTATTAGCAAATTACAAAAAACTTGCGTAAAAGAGCGTGGTTAAAATATAGGAAATTGAATAACATTAAATTTCATTTATTTCTATATAGAATAGGCCGAATATCTTTAAATTCAGCCTTTCCAGTATTCACAAGGTGTGTTAAAGCTTTCCACACAACATTATCTATATCAGTTGATAATTTTAACGTGGCAATAGATTGTTTCCAACGCTCGTTTGGGGCAAGATTTTCCACTTCGTTCGTATTATAAACTTTTAATTCGAAATAATACTTTCCAACCCTGCCCGGGTCTGATTGGAAGGTATAACCATCAGCGACTCGTTGAGTGAAGCAGCTCTTCAGATTGGCAGCACGGATCAGCGGTCGAGACGATTCATCCTGAAATACATAAGATATCTAGTTTTAATTTATTAAAAATAATAAATCGCGAGCGCAAGTACCTAATTAAAAATAACATACCTATATAAAAAAATAAAAATAGGTAAATTTCGAGACTTCCACATTGTTTAATCTACCGTTACCATAATTATAGATATAATCTATTAGAAAAGTCTATTTCAACTCTCATATCTGCAAAATGAGTAACATTTTTGATGGAGAAAATCATACACTGTGAAACACTGATAGTTTATGAATGTTTATTATGAAATGAAAATTTAACATGTTAAATAACACAAAAAAAAACTTACCTCAGAATCTGAAACGATGGTATTATTCCGTTTTCTTTTTGGAACTGGTGTTGTTACAACTGGTGATCCGTCGCTATCTGATGATTCTGAAGCGAAAGGGTTTTTGGAAAGCACCGCCTTCTTCTTCTGAGTCACTTTTGCAACTCTCTTCACAGGTTTTTTTTTTTGAGCCGCCGCTGGCTTCTCTTTTGTTACTCGAGACACTGAAGGCTCGGAGTCCTCTTCTTCAACCCAAAAAGGATTAATCATCGACTGAGCCCTGAAAACATGATTACAATGTAATAAATATTTTGTTACCAACGTTCGTAACAACATGAACATGAAATGAATGTAATGAATACTTTAGATGACTTAGGAATTGAACCCAGGTCTTATGTTTATTGCATGACATAGCAACGAAGCAAGAATTATTAAACGTTTCTAAAAATATTAACATTAAACTACAAATACACATACAGTACAAGTACGTAGCAACCTACAATAGTTTTTGAAATATTAAACAAATATACATATTATCTAAACTTAATTCATTCATTTCAGTCGTAAAACAATTAACTATTACAGTCGTGCATATTGACGAAAAAAAAAATGATAAAGTAAAATTTATAATACTCACATACTTAAACTTTGTTTCAACTGCAACACTTATGAACAACCACAAACAAATTTAAACTCACTGTTCAGTGAAATGCACTTCAGCACAACAATGACAAGATGTAAGAAATGATAATTATCTCAGATGCTTATTTTATAGACCTAAATCCTAAAGCCTTAGTCATAATTGAGTTCCCAAAAAATAATGACTTCAAAATTTTATTTAAAAAAAAATTGTTATTAGAATTTCATCTCTAACACCTGAGCACTTAAAGTAGATTTTATTTTATTAATTTCTCGTACTGAAATCGCAATGTGAATGCTTCCGAATACTCTAGTTATGGAAAGTGTTTTCACAGCACTTTATCCTTATTAGTGTTTTTGGAGGCGACTTGAGACGAACATTGTAAAAGGAATGAGGTGTCCATTAACTCTGTCGGAATACATACAAACATATGAGAAACCAATAAAATGAGGTCTCTGGTAGTTATTTGTCATGTATACAGAAATGTTGCCTTATTCTTGACGACTCGAATGGTGCAGCGGTAGTGAGGCTGCCCTACGGTCTTAGGGTTCCGGGTTCGAATCTCGGTACAAAAAGTATCTATGTAGTATATCAACTATCTGGTGTCCACGACACAAACCTCGTTGCTTCACTAGATGGCAGTGTGTGTAATGTCCAGCGATAATTATTTATTTTATTTTTTCTTAAAACTCTCAAGTCGTAAAGGCTGTGTTAGATATAGCTATCCTGCTCATTTTAATATTAATGGAAAGGGATGGCAATAGATTTCTAAGTGATTTTTGTTATAGAACTCTTAATAAGATATTACAGAAATAGGCTAAGGAATATTGAGCGTTGGGGAAATCAAACACTCAGAACTTTAAGTAGGTAATAATAATACATATATTTATTAAAAGAGTAATTAATCTTCTAAGAAATAACAGATTCCTTACCTAATCTGACATCAATGCATATATTAGTAGAAGCGATTTTTATTACACTACATAAAAAAAAAACAACCGTTCATACTTATTGGAATTATCTTAATTACTTACACATAACACACAACTTACATATAAAAATAAACATAAAATCATTAATTATAAATTCTCGCGAATTTTACTTATAAGGTTTTCTAAATCTAAGTATATATCACTAGTGACCGCATTTTCAGTTATAAATTGCACACACTTATTTGCACTGCACTCGCAAGATTTCTCTGGTAAATTATCACTTTCGTATATCTCAATTTTGATTGCGCATGTCCTTGAAGATGTATTTGGCGCCCTGGTTTTGATATATGAGTAGTTTTGCTGTCTTTCGCGTTTCTGTGGAGGGCCTGTCGCATCATTTTTTCTCTTCAAATTGAGTCGTGATGAAACCGATTCCTTCAGTTGCTTGTTGGGGATAAAATTAAAAAGATCCTCGCCGTCCTGAAAACAGAAATAAATAGTGTTATAAATATAGATACATACAATGCCTACATTATAATTATTAAAAATATTAAAATCAATAATAATAACTATTACTTACCGACATTGTGCTTGAATCAAACAAAATAAATGTGTTTACTGTGTTACAGTCAAAAGCTTTCTTCTACAATCTGTACAAAACAGATTCTTTTATGGCGTATAAATGCATGTCTTGTAATTCACGTCTTTACGGTTTAAATTTCTTCATAACAATGCCTATTTTATCTAAACATCATGCTTGGTAGTAGAATCAAGTCGAAACATGTCGATATCAACAATGTGCCTGTGTACTATACGGAATGCCTTTGCATTAAATTGGCAAATCGCGTTATTTCTACTGATAGCAATATGAACTTAAATTGTATAAAAATAAGATCTAATTTAGAACAACTGAAACTATTGAAGTGCAAAGAAAAAGGTCTTAACTATCATTTTTGGTTGCACTGGAATTAGAAAACTGCTGGGTTACATTATGTTTGTAGTTCCAAAAATTTAATAAATTAATTATTAGGACAAAGTGGTCCAATATTTTGTCACATCTCTAAAGACACATTTGGCGCATTGGTTAAGAGTGCGACATCACAATGTAAATAGTAGGTTTAATAGATGCCTTAACAAATGCGTCAAAAGTGTTTTGCTGGTTCGATTCCCGCACAGAACAAATGAATATTTGTTCCAGTTCCAGCTTGGTTTTTATGATTTTTTACATTATTTTATATTATAATCAATTACTCTATCTCCATAATACAGTTAAGTAAAAAAAAAAAACAATCCTCAATTCTTTTTCTGGATTTCTATCCGTATCCAAGGCACCGATGACATTAACTTGCACGGTTGCTAATATATTGAACGCTGTAGCGCTCAATACATTTCGGTTTAACGCGGTGCAGCTATCGAACATGATATTGTTGTAATGTACGCTCGATAGTTTTGCTCCACTGTAGTTCGACGCCACGCCAACGATCGCGATAATGTGCGACGGTATAAATTGAGGAGTTCTGAATCTGATCAACCGTTCGAGTGAACTGCTGTGAACTGGAGGCAATCACAAAGAAACGGTAGCAACAATTCGCTCATCAGTTTAAAAACCGTAGTGGATAAAAATACATCGACAAGTCGATGATAGGTATAAATTGGGGAGTTCTGGATCACGCGCTCGAGCAAAGCGAGAGACAATTACAACGAACCGGTAGCAACATTCGCTCATCAGTTTAAAAACCGTAGTGGATAAAAAGACATCGATAAGTCAATGATAGTAGGTTATAATTGGGGAGTTCTGGATCACGCGCTCGAGCGAGAGCGAGTGATCCAGAACCCCCAATTATAACCTACTAGGGCGTCAATCTGTTTGTTCCATCTTAGTCCGTCATCAATCTGAACTCCGAGATATTTGATATTCTCCGATCTAGTAAGAGTTGGACAGGCACAAGTTGGTATTGGATTTAAGCATGAGTGAGCTGTAATACTAAAGGTATGTGATGGCCTCATGTTACGTCGGATTGCGAATGGGATGTAAGTAGTTTTGGTTAAGTTGAGTGTGAGAAGGTTAGAGTTCAACCATTTCATTATTTTGGACAGAGCTTCTTCTGCAGTAGTCTTAACCATGTCCCAAGTCAACATATTCCCACGGGAACAGGAACATACGCACAAGATTGTATTTGGTTTTTCTTCTCTAGTATCACCTATTTTTTCAGTAGAGTGGTAACACTGGTGAAACTTCTCGATGTGGGAAGTAGGTACTCGACCAGTCGATATGAGGACGCGTCAGTAATGTATAGATGAAGCCTATCAATGGAAGTTACTTAAATGATGATCGGCAGGGAACACACATAACATAACGTCACGCCTGTAATCCCCGAAGGGCTAGGCAGAGGTGTACCTGGTAGTACATCCACATTTCGCCAGTTATGTTTAAGTCCCATGTAATAGGGGGCGAGCCTATTGCCATCAATCGGGCACAAATCCAGACTCCGGGCTGCTACTGAGAAATTCCAGATTGAAAAACTCAATAACACTTTGCCCGACCTGGGGATCGAACCCGAGACCTCAAGCTCAGGCAGGCAGGCTCCGGCAGGGAACATTTACAATATTACCCATGTTAGCCAGTTACAAAAAATATGTGCCGCCGATTCCAAATAATAATGAACTAATTTATCATTAAAATAAAAAAAAGATAATTCAGTCAATATTTACGTTCAGACAAAAAAATAAAATTTAAGTGTCTGCTTACGCAAGCTTCCGAACGTGATACATTTTTGTACCGTGTATCCAAAACGTGTCTCTCATAATATGTTTTTTCTATATTGTTGTCAATTACTAATTTAATTTGTACGCTCCCATGTGACAACAAGAGAAGAAGCACCGTTGCGCGTGCCCAATTAAGGCACGTATCCGCCGTGGTTTTGACAGAAATCAAGCCACGTTGAATGTTCTGTTCGTTACTTTTCGCGACAGCGATAACACACTAAAAACCGCTCTACTTCAATAGCAATATTATATCTGTTGTCCAATTATTGGCAGCAGTAACCGCAACGCTTTTTATTTTACCACACCGCGCCGCTAAGCTGTTCGTCTTTAACCGTCAACCTAACCGCTTCGCTCCCGTACCGATTGCCTTGCGGCGCGCGCCGCAAGAAATAACCGCTGCAGCATCCAAAACTAGCTGAATTACTAAACGTGTTGGCCAACACCAGAGGGACAATTTAAACAAGTGCATGAAGAAACCTCGAGCAAGACCTCTGCACGGCGCCCTACAGTCGCATTGATCACCTGTTCAGGCGATCATCCACCTTCCAAGTAAGTCCCTCTTTCCTATCCACATTCTCAATAAGTGTAGACAACATTAGATTCAGCATGTTATTTCCCCACCAAGGTCCTTCGAGCAAACCGCTTCTCCAACTTACAATAGTGTCTGTTTGTAATATCAAAATAACAGCTTTTACCTAATGCATATTTATTAATTGGTTATGAAAGAATTTACGTAAATTACTTACCAATACCGAAAAACATTTTTTTTAACCTTTATTTATTTATTTATTTATTTAATACTTCAAGCACACAAATGTACATAGGCGGACTTAATGCCTTAGGCATTCTCTACCAGTCAACCTTTAGGTCATGCAGAGACAAACAGTGGTAGGTGCAATTCCGTAAGAAATTTCAAGAGAAGTAAACATAGTTTATTTATACAACCTTACAACCTTTAATAATAACTAAAAAAATAATCTCACACAACTTTCACACAACGCCATCTACTGAGTCCCAAGCTAAGCAGAGCTTTTGTTATGGGTACCTACTAAACTACAAATAGAACAAATGATCGTGCTTATCACACAAACTTTTCTCCTAGGTGGGTATCGAACCCACGACCTCCGGCATAGCAGTCAGAGTCACTATTCACTAAATCAACAGGGCAGTCATACTCAGTTATCTTGTACTCATAACACAAATTCTGCTTAGTTTGAAACTAGATGGCGTTGTATGTATATAGAAGAATATATTTTTTTGTTTTTTTAAGTGACAGTTTATTTGTGAAATTGGTCAGATTGGTGTCGCTTGCTGTGCTGGCATCTGTATAATTAGAGAGCTTCTAATCTGCACGGTGCTGTAGCTGGAGCATGTAAAGATGCGGGTTACACGCTAGTAATATGCGCAAGCTAATTGTTTGAGTTACTATGCAAATAACTGGAGCAGGTAAAGATTAGGCTACTTGCGCAAGCAGTACGCACAAGTTATTTGCTCGTGGTCAAGAGCTACATGCGCAAGTAACCCGCGCGCGCAAAAGAGTACGCGTGTTAGTTGCGTGGGTGGGTCGCTTGGTTCAGTCAGCCTCATAAGTCGATATACATATCCATATTGCCTAAACTCATGAACACCTTAGCTTACACAAATTGCTAAACAAGACTAGTGAATTTTGAACCTTTAAGACGTTAATTAAATCCTGGCACTATAGTCTTGTTTAGCAATTTGTGTAAGCTAAGGTGTTCATGAGTTTAGGCAATAATATGGATATGTATATCGACTTATGAGGCTGACTGTACATGCTCGAGTCGCTAGACCTGCACATGATTTTAAACGGTAAAGTTTACGATGCATACAACCTGCGCAAGTGCCTCAAATCAAATCAAATCAAATAATTTATTTGCCAATAATGCAGGTATGCAATATGGTGGTAGTTTTTTTTTTTTCAGTGTCTCAATACATTTTGCCTTACGGCATGCCTCAATATGCGCAAGCTACTTGCACCGAGTAGAAGCACGCTTAAGTAAATAGCACATGATATCGTTTTAGTTCTACGTGTAATAGCTATTAATCTGCATTATTGCAATGCAATTAATGAGAAAGAAGGAGAAACAGCTAAGTATAACATTCATGCTGAGAGGTTCAGTTCGCAAAATTGTGAAGCGAAGTGGACGATGCAGTAAGAGACGCTGCAAATTTTGCATCTCACATCGATCTCGTTCATCTGTAAGAAACATAATAGACATAAATTAAAAGTCTTTATTCAAACTAGGCTGAAAATCAGCGCTTTTTGAAAAGTGGGGCATTTTCGTTCCACAAAGAAGAAGAAAAAGAAGTGCCAGAACAAACTCCCCAGCAACACATCTGTCTGATTCGTTTGAAGAACTGAACAACATAACAACCTAACATTATGTCTGTCATCCCCAAAGAGATGAGGTGTACCTGGTAGGTACACCCACGTTTCTCCAGTTATGTTAAAGTCCGATATGATAGGGGGCGAGCCTATTGCCATCACAAAGGGCACAAATCTAGATTCGGGGCAGACATTCGATTCGATATGGATTTAGAGAAAAATTCCAAAAAAAGTGATAATGAATTTTTTGAAATAAACTCATTATCACTTTTTCCGACCCGGAGATCGAATCTGGGACCTCATACTCACGTACACTATACCGACGAGGCAGTCAAACATGATAAGGATAATTAATTCAAGTTACGGTTTACTAAAGCATTATTATTGAACCGGGATCATCTATTTTGTTAGGAAACATGAAAAAACATACGACTATTCCCAGATAGGTCACGAAGAGTTGTGCGTAAAATATTCCATTTCGTCAGTTTCCCTTAGAATAATAACGCATAACTAGAAGTAACGCAGAACTTTGTTTAATAACCGTAGGTAGCAAGTCTTTCAGTAGCAGTATGTTGAATTGCTTCTATTACATGATACTTAAATAGGTACCGTAAAACGAGGTTAGATTTATAAATAAATAATTTAAAACTCATGTTTTTTTAATAGTTAAATTAAAAATTGTAAAAAATAATACAATGACGATACATTAAATGATAACTTTAAACGATTATTTAATAAAAATGTACTACAAGTTCCGGGGAAAAAATGTTGATGCCGTTAAATAAATGGCTATCGAAAATGATAACACCACGTGCTTAACCAATACCACACAGCAGCGCAATGCATCGCCTAATTACCTATATCCATAACTTTATACTTTGATAACACCCAATTAAACATTGCTCTCCAAAGTCACTTCTATCTAAAATGCATTTTAGACGGAAACGCAGGGTTAACTTTGCTTTGGGTTAGTTTTATTCCACTTAGAACTATTGTTAAAGCTAAAACATTGACGAAATATAGCCATAGCCACTAGAATTCTTAGTAGAAGAATAAATAATCAACTGCTTTCATTTTACGGGTAAAAAAAGAAAAAAACATTTGTACTTTGTGTAACTATCAAAGTTACCCCAGAGATTCAAAGTAACCTCGGTTTACTGGTACTTGTATAACCTTAGGCTTAGAATAATAACGCATAACCTTAGGCTTAGAATGAAAACGCAAAGGAGCCGCGTCTATTACAAAACGTACAAGTGAAATTGTGTGTTGTGTTATATGTTACTTCTAACAGAGTAGGTATTTGAATGAGTGCAAAAGTTGAGACAACTAAAACTGAGATAAAATGGCTTTCTTTGTTGACGAGCCGTACTTAGGTAGGTACTCAAAGTCACGTTCCGTCGAACACGTCTCCCTCAACATATAACACAACACACAATTTCACTTGTACGTTTTGTAATAGACGCGGCTCTTTTGCGTTTTCATTCTAAGCCTAAGGTTACACCTATTTAAGTATCATGTACTAGAAGCAATTCTCCATACTGATACTGAAAGATTTGCTCAATATCTACGGTTATCAAACAAAGTTCTGCGTACTCAATACTCAATAATAATTACAATGTTTATTGCTTCCACATGACAATACATAACATAGACTTGTGTATGTAGATGGTTATAGGCTTTTGCAGAAGTGCCCATTGTGAATCGGGCACAGGAAAATCTTTATATTTAAAAGAGTAGTATTTATCTTTGCATCACCATTGCATTGTTAAATAAACCGTGTAAAAATTAAATATAGGTTAATATATAAATAAACAAAAGAAAAGTTAAAAATGCCCTGATTTTGCTTCTGGTCATTTCTGTGATTTAAATATAAGAAATAAATAAACTTACTAGTACAAAGTAATATTTTCTCAGCACATATAACTTTAATTTCGGTTATGTTATCAGCTGTCAAATCCAACAATATTGCAGCAAACCAATAGTAAAAAAGGGGTTGTCCAATAACAATGGCCACCCAGTCCTCACTAGTTAAACTAGAGATGCCCTGAAATAAAAAAAAAATCTAATATCAGTACACTTTAAATTACTACCTCTAATTTAATAATGTACAATACTTAATGTTGACGAGATATCACGAACAAAATTTTCATCGACAAGTCTGGTTTAGTACGCCCCGCTGCCGCTCCAATATTGCTATATTTTACTAGATGGCGTTACTGATACATTAGATTACAGTTTTCTAAGACATTTTTTCGCTTGTCTTCTCTGTAGTACAGACGCCAGCACATCAAGTTACCCCAATGTGTCAAATTTCTTTGATCGTTTTTCAACTTTATGTCAAACAGAATAAGGTTCATATTCAATTGGGTAAATTTGAAACATTGGGGTAACTTGATGTGCTGGCGTCTGTTCCTATCTTACATATATTTGGTGATACCGGGCCAATTTTGTTAACACTTTCTTATTTAAGTAGTTTGTTTGTTTGACAATTTTCAATGTCCAATTTACATTATTAATACACACATCAAAAGTGTCTAGGGATCAAGCATTTTTTAGGGGATTTCTTGAGATTGAGATGTGGCTTTGTAATAAATTTATGATTTTATAAATTTATATGGATCCTTTTTGATGCATTTCATAATTTGAATCAAGAACTGTGAATCAAATTCGAGTAAAAGATGAAAATCAGCTGTCAATATTTTCCCTATAAAAACATACAACGCATTGAAGACATTACTAGTGCTACTGTTCCCTACTACTGATTAAAACCAACGTTATTATGGAGCGGCGACGTCATTTAAGCAGGGAAGAAATGCTCAGAGCCGTGCGAATGATAGAAGCTGGTTCCCGGCAACGTACTGTGGCTTTAGCTCTGAATACAAGTCAGAGTGTTATCAGTCGACTTTGGACACGTTACCGAAGCACTGGTACCGTGGCTGAGCGCCATGGAGGACGGTATCGCTGCACCACACGAAGACAAGACCGATACATTCAAATCTTAACTCGAAGAGCTCCAACAATAACCGCCATGATGTTAGCCGTGAGGCTTCATCACTCTTCAGGGAACTTAATTAGCGACCAATCGTAGGATTCGATATCAATGGGCTCTTGAACACAGAAATTGGGCAGAAGAACAATGGCGTTTCGTGTGCTTTTCTGATGAGTCTCGTTTTGGTATGAGACCGGATACAAGACGTATACGACACTGGAGAACCCCTGGACGCCAACAGCGATTAAAATCGTGCCAGGAAGTCCATCCTTATAGTGGTGGAACCATCATGGTATGGGCGGGTATTTGGATCGGCGGAAGAACTAAGTTGATTTGGATCAGAGGCAACCTCAACGCTCAAATTTATGCTGAGACGATTGTATCAGACGTCATCGTTCCCCTACAAGTGCTAATCGGTCCCTTATTTCAGTTAATGCATGATAATGCACGACCGCACACCGCAAGAGTTGTAAGACAGACTCTCGCCGCAGCTAACATCAATGTCCTGCCCTGGCCTGCTCAGTCGCCAGACTTGAACCCGATTGAGCATGCATGGGATATGCTACAGAGAAGAGCTCTGCCGAATATGGAGGGTATCCAGTCGCAAGAAGACCTTTTTTTGTTGTTGCAACGAACATGGGCGGCCATTCCACAGCGTGATTTGGATGAACTCATTTTGAGTATGCCAAACCGATGTTCTTGTGTTGTTAGTGTTCGCGGTAGAAACACGGATTATTAATTGTTTAAGTTACCCAATAAAATTTTAAAGAAAACTGTTATTTCAGTCTTTTTTTCGAACTTTAATGTTAGTGGTTCAAATGTCAAAAATCCCTTTATTAGGAAAATGGCAAATTTCTTTATTAATGCAAAGGTGACTTGGTTTATCGTTACTGTGACAAACGAAAACACTTTATTTGATGAATCCTTAAAGAAAATTTTAATTAATATCAATCAGGAGAAAAGTTATTGCAAAAATATATGTTGATCCCTAGACACTTTTGATGTGTGTATTTTAAAATGGAAATTGAACATTTTAAGTAAAATATTTTTATTATTAACTTTAATTTTTTTTAGGGTGTGTCCCTACTCGTATGTTAAATTAAAGTCGCCGTTTGTGGCAACACGTAGGAATATTCTCCATTAATTAAAGCGAGTTTGATAAAGAACTGCTTAACTTCACCCGCGACTTCGTCCGCGTGGATTATATTCTTTTCCCTTCGAATTTTACATCTCCACAACACTCTTACAACTACAGGTAACTGGTCTTCTTGCTGGCCTTGGTTTTGCTATTAAATTATATTTATTTCTGTAAATAGATTTTCACAATCACTTTTACACGGCATTAATATTTTAACTATTACCTGTTTTTTTGTTTTATTTAACTACGATGGCCCTAGTTTTTTATTGTCTGACATTATCTCGCAGATCTATGGATATAATCCAACTCTGCACTTGTAAGCGGGCACGGTCTTTATACCGGGAAGCTTCTTTTAGTCAGTTACTTTTGCTTGAGTTTACTGTTTTGTATTAATGTTGGTAGCTATATATTACTAGTATTATGTATATTATTATTGGAGTGTGCTAGCTAACATGTAGAAATATTTTTTTAATTTAAGTTCTTCTAACTTTTCAAACAGACGTGTTGCTGGGGAGTTTGTTTAGCCACTTCTTCTTCAAAAAGTGCTAAAGCCTTTGACTTTTGATTTTGATTTTTGATACTTACAAATAAACACCTATTTATCAATGTCATTTATTTATAATGTAGCATTCTAATATCAAAAGAATACCTTTTAAATTGGACCCACACATTTTGGGTTAATTCGTTACAAAGATATAAAAATGTTTGATAAATCTATCCTCTTTGATTCTGATTCGGATTTTCATTAGTGTAGATATAAATGTAGATAGTGTAGTTTAACACACAAAAGTGTTTATAATATAAAGATAAATTATAGTGTTATATTTTCTAAAATTCCGTTGTCTTTGTTATTGTAAAATACTAAGTAGGTATATGTTTACATGGAAGCATCAGTGTCTGGTATGGTTATACCTAATGACATTATAAGTAAAAAGGTGTAGATAGGTTACCTAAACAACATTCGATCTTCAAAAACGGCACACTAACGCACGCATGCGTCCGTTGATGGCACGACGCGATACTGAGGTCAAATGTGGCTAGTTAGCCACATTTTAACGTGTCGCTTGTTGAGCGCTTATAATCTATCTGCACCTTTTTACTTATAATATCATTGGTTATAACGTAATTTTACTTATATTCTAATGGAATGTAAAAGTACTTACAAATTGTTTTAATAATGTTATTCTCAATATCGACTCGTATATCGTTTTCAATAAACTCGCCACTAAGCTGACCAGAGTCTGAAAAAAATAATATTTATTTGTTTTTAACCGACTTTCAAAAAAGGAGGAGGTTCTATGTTCGTGTGTATGTATTTTTTTTTTTTTTTTTTTTTTATGTATGTTACCTGATTTCTCCGCCATTAGTGGACCGATTCTCAAAATTCTTTTTTTATTTGAAAGAGTATACTCCTGAGGTGGTCCCATTTTAATTTGGTGAAGATCTGATGCTGATCTTCGGAGATATACAACGGAACTCTTCAAAAATAAACAGCAAATCTGTCGTGATTGCTGGAATCGCTTGGATGTTTATTGTTTATACAACATAATGACGTATCGTCACGCCTGTATGCTCTGAGGGGTACGCAGGAGGGTACAATATACCTAGATTTCGTCAGTTAGGTATGTTAATTTTAATTTATTAGGGATTAGTGGAAAACCCTATTATGATGACATGTATTGTTAACAATTAACAATATAAAATAAATTCGTGGCAAATATTTTTATGGTAACAACTAAAAATGGAAAAAAAAAAACTTTTTTGCAAAAAATAAAACCGACTTCAAAAAAAACACTAAACGGTGTAAAATAACTCTAAATTCGGAAGTCGGTGGCCCATCATGAGTAAGACAAACCCACCAATGCCACAGACTTCCGAATTTAGAGTTATTTTACACCGTTTAGTGTTTTTTTTGAAGTCGGTTTTATTTTTTGCAAAAAAGTTTTATCTTAACGACTCCAGAAGTTCCTAGAAAAATGTTAATTTTATACGTACCAATAATTTTAAATCTCGACCAAGAATCTTGAAACTTTCGACAAGCGTCTCGTACATTTGAATTAACTTATTTACATCCGATCTTTTCCGAAGAGAATCATTAAGATCAGCTGCTTTTAATGCCATTTTGAAAACTTTAGTACGATAATAGAGCAAACCAAAGCATATAGCGGTAGCTAATTTCTCCATATCATTAGCAAACATCAAGAAAAATATAAGATATAATGCAATCGGTTCAATCACATATATAACATTTGGAACCAAATATAAAATTTTTGCTAAACTATACACTCTGAATCCAATTGCAAAAAACACGCCCAACAAAGAAAAATATTGCAATTTTCGGTACTCGTTCTTAGCACCTGGAAAACCATCAATCGTGTGTAGATATTTAAAGTACGTATTCATATAATCTTCTTTAGAAATAAGTAAGAAAACGACATTGAATAAGTATTCCCCGTAAGACAAATATTTGTGAAACGTAACTTCGCCAATTACTTTAAAGTATTGCATCAATACGGTAATAGTTGAAGCCAATAAGATGGGGTACAATTTTAAAAAAAGAATCACGAAACCAGATGATGATGAAAAGTTTTGTGTGAATCCGAGGATAAAACGGTAGTACATTATAGGTTTTATGTTGCATACTGGCTGATTACCAATCATAGTTGTTACGTCTATTATCCAGAAAATATTTCCATGAACTAAATAAAACAAATGCATACGGTATCGCTTTTAAAAATAGAACATGGTTTATAGTTATACGAATGATTAAAAAGTTTTTGTTTCATTACATCAACATAGTGTTTTTAAATGGATATTGTGAGTCTATTTGGATAACTGTATGGTTATACCGCAGTATTTTAAATTTATAACCCGTTTTTGTAACGTTATTTGTTTCTTTTTAACCGACTTCAAAAAAAGGAGGAGGTTCTATGTTCGTATGTATGTATTTTTTTTTATGTATGTTACCTGATTTCTCCGCCATTTGTAGACCGATTCTCGAAATTCTTATTTTGTTTGAAAGAGTATACTCCTGAGGTGGTCCCATTTAAATTTGGTGAAGATCTGGTGCTGATCTTCGGAGATATACAACGGAACTCTTCAAAAATAGACGGCAAATCTGTCGTGATTGCTGGAATCGCTTGGATGTTTATTGTTTATACAACATCATGACGTATCATCAAGCCAGTATGCTCAGCGGCGTAGGCAGATGTGTTCAATATACCTAGATTTCGACAATTAGATATGTTAAGTTTCATTTATTAGGGTTAGGTGGATAACCCTATTATAATGACATGTATTGTTAACAATTAACAATATAAAATCAATTCATCAAAAGCCAAATGCCAAAGTTTTTTTTTTGTTTCCAAACAAATGACAATTATAATAATATTCGACGACTATTCACACAACGCCGTCTAGCCCTAAGCAGAGTTTGTACTATGGGTACTATAGGTAAATAACAGCCAAACATACTTATATATTTCTAAATACCTACATAAATATTATCAAAGAGATTTAAAATAGTATAGGTAGAGCGGACAGGCGAGGAAATGTCAAAGAAAAACTTTGATCCCACGTCTCAGTAACGCCACCTTGAATAATATATGAATATTGCTTCAATATTCATATATTATTCTAAAATCTAGGTATATTGTTCACATCTGCGTACCTCTCAGAGCATACAGGCGTGATGATACGTTATGATGTTGTACAAACAATAAACATCCAAGCGATTCCAGGAATCACGACAGATTTGCCGTTTTTGATTTGTATTTTTGAAGAGTTCCATTGTATATCCAAATCAGCACCAGATCTTCACCAATTTAAAATGGGAACGCATTAGGAGTATTAATTCCTCTAAAAAAAAAATGAGAATCGGGTCACAAAATTGGGGTAGAAATCAGGTAACATACATAAAAAAAATACATACACACGAACATAGAACCTTCTCCTTCTTTTAAGTCGGTTCAAAATAGTGTGTTTCATTTAAATAACATAATGAGGGATGAAGATAAAAAAAGTTGAATTAATGATTTCGTTATTTAACACTATCCGTGCGCAATTTAATTAGGCAACCTTTTTGCAATGTGTCCATAAAAATATTATCTATCGTTTATGTTTCCTAGCAGACGTCCCGCGGCTTCACCCGCGTAGGTCCCGTTCCCGTGGGAATACAGAGATAAAAAGCCTATGTGTTAATCCAGGGTCTCAGCTAACTCCATACCAAATTTTATTAACATCCATTAAGTAGTTTTTACGTAAATAATAATGATAATAATCATTTATTTTACAGATCATACAATCCAATTTGTTAGTAATACACAACTAACAAAAGAGAAAAAAAGAGTAACAAACATCCTCACAAACTTTCGCGTTTATAATGTTAGTAGGAAGTAGGATTACAAATTTATTTATTGTCTTTACAGGTTTCTCCAAAACAACAGTGGTTCCATTAATTATTTTAAATGAATTACGCATAAGGGTTTATATTTTTTCAACGGGTCTTGTGCTAATATATCTGTCTGCTTTGCTAAAATTAATCAGAACTTTGTGGATAAAAGGTTAAGTAGGTAATCGCTACTCTAGTCAAAATTAAATGAAATCAACACAATTACTCAACAAAATGATTTTCACTTTAACACTATCAACAAAACGGGTTTAGTAAACACAGACCCATCAATCGTTAACCAGTTTGTACTCGATTTGGTGTTTAACTGTTTATGTCACTTGTTTGCATAAAATCCAGTTGTTTTGACCTGAAAGTGTTGCAGTATAACACGTTGCACATGGAAATCACTGAACTTGATTTTATATAAAACTAGGTAGCTGTTGTCAGCTCTTTCGCCTGCTGCAACTCGAAAAATATCCCACGGGCAGATATAATCGGGATATAAACTACCTTAAGTGTTTTTTTTTAACTATTTTATTTAAGGGATTTTTGTACACAAATGTGACGATGTGTCAATCCCATCGTACTTTTACACTAAGCTTATTTTATAACTAGCTTAACTTATTTAAATGACTTAATCTACTTACTTATTAAAAAAAGTAGATAATTGTTTTGCAGCTTCAGATGTAGGCTTAGCCAACAAACTGTGGAATGCTCCAACATCCATTAAGTGTGTTAAAATCTATCCAAGTACTAAATTTTATCCACTTCTTTTGTTAGTTTTTTTTTTCGAACTTAGTATTATTTGACCATGTATGCTAGTTAGTATCTTCAATTTTCTTTTGACATTCCACGTGACATTTTGTAATATTTTACTATTTTGTCGCTTTTTTTGTTTTTGTAAACGTGGTTATCAATAAATAAATAATAATTATCGACTTAGCACGCGAGCACGCGAGGTTGTCGACATGTGGATGTGGACTCGGCTGTCATTGTGCCGATAGTCGTAACAGCCAATGGCCTTATGGGTTAAAGTCTCGATGAGCATCTGTCGAGGCTTTCGTTGCACGGTTGGGTCAAGAGCCTGATTCAGAAGGCAATACTTCTTGATACGGCCCGTATCGTGAGGAGGTTCCTGTCTCTGGAGCCCTAACCACTGGTAGCTTGGACCCTGCTCCCGCCTCCGGTGGTCCACTATTTTTATATTTTTAAATGTTCTTATCTTTTTATATCAATATTTAGAAATGTAATTTATATGTATATACAGGAAATAAATGGAATAATAATAATGAACTTTGAAACAAAGATAAGAAGCTTGATTTCCTAGAAATAAGACCTATGTGTTACATGTAGAATTATTACTATAATTATACTCACATTTTAAATCACAGAGAAGAGTTTAACGAAGCGGATATTCATCATGTGTCACTGTTACCTCATTTATTAAAGACCATTTTATTACTTAAGATCAATTTTGTTTTGTTTTGTTCGTGTCAGGACAATGTTTGTTTGTAAGAGTTGTTTTGGAAAATCTTAAAAAAAAAGTTTTGTCGGAAAAGCTCAATAGAAATAAAACTGCATTCATGCAAAGCCAGCTGTTACAACAGAATTAATAAATGCCCACAGAATAAGAAACTGAATAACTCATTTCTATGTAGCACAACTCACACGAGTGATTGCTTTAATCAAACCTTTTACAAAACTATAACAAAAGGTATAGTATACCCACACGGAATGCTAAAACAACTTTGATAAAATATTCACATACACAACGAAAGGGACTTGTCGGCCGAATTCCTTGTAGGGGAATGTGGAATTTATTGGACACCTTCCGTTTCAATTTGCGAACGCGGAGTAGAGATGGTGTCATTTCGGACCGGTCTCCTCTCTTGAGATGTTAGACTGTGACAGGAAACTAAGTTTAAACGAAAGAGTTCGTTGTGAATCGGTTTTGACGTTTTCTATCAAACGGTAAGTGTGATAAATAGTGAACGCACATCATATATGCATTCATCATGACATGTTCTTGAATCGCAGCTAGTACAATCATAAAATTCAACATTCGCAATACTTTTTTTTTTGTTAGGCTGTTCTTTCCCACTCCTGGGCAAAACCCTCTCTCCACTACTTCCACTTTTCGCGATTTTGTGATTCGTCTTTAGTTCTTTAAGGAGGTCAGATAGGCAGCCGCTCTATGTAAAACACTGTCTGTCAGCTGCATCCCGTTATATTAAAAGCTTTTTTTTTAGGGGTTTAAAATCCTCATGGATGTCCCCCGCCCCGGGGAGGGCGGAGGTGTTTGTCAGACTCTTACTGACTATAAAAAACCACCCCATATTCCTTCTCACACCTGCGCCGGGGTCACGGAAACAGAAGATACTTCCACGACCCCTGACTGGTGCCGGCCCTGAGGGCCTCGCCAAGTCAGCGAGAGGAGTGAGGTGTTGTCTTACACCTCGCGACGTCTAAGAGGGGCGCACGTGAACACGACGCGCCGCCACCTCGGGTCCATGTACGTAGGGGGCTGGACCCATTCAGGGGGGCTGGAAGAGGGCGTTGTCTGCCCTCCGCCTGCACCCGGTGCGTCTGCTGCGGGCCTGGTGAGTGGAGGTAATCTTCCTCTCCCTTTCCGCAGCCTCGCAGCGAGACGACCGTTTCGCAGAAGGACACCACCGAGTCCCAGGACTTGACGCTGCCGACCATCTTCTCGACCACGGCCGGCAGCGACAAGTCATTGCCTACTCCAGAGACGAGGGCTCGGCGCGGCTCCTCCCAAGCAGCACAATCTGCCAGCGTATACCATGCCGTGTAGATTGAAAGCCTCCCTCAACGTAGTTCAGATAAGGCTAGGTAGCAGTGGCGAGGGGCCAATATTCTCATGAGGGAAGCCAACAAAAAGTATTAGTGTTCGTTTCATTAGTATTCGTGTCTCTCTTAAAGTTATCGATCGACCTTTAGTGTAAATACTTGTAGTATATTTCGTAACGACTGGCCTGTTGGTCTAGTAGTTAGTGACCCTGACTGCTATGCCGGAGGTCGTGTGTTCGATTCCCACCCAGGACAAATGATTGTGTGATGAGCACGATCATTTGTTCTGTGTCTGGGTGTAATTTATCTATAATATGTATGTATTTAGAAATATATAAGTATGTTTATCAGCTGTTTAGTACCCATAACACAAGCTCTTAGCTTAGCTTGGGACTAGATGGCGTTGTGTGAAAAAGTTGTGCAATATTTATTTATTATTTATTAATACTACTAGAGACTGATTGAGACTGGGACTATAATATTGAATAGCGGTAGAGTTGCTTTTCCAAACCTCTGGTAAGCCGATTGAAAACGAGTTGTATGGACACTTCGCCAATGCTTATGCTAGATAGATGATAACTCTTAAAGACAAGGCGATTTTTAGCCAATTTTAAACGTCAAGCAGTTGATCATAATTTTACTTGTGTCTGGTAGTCGTGTATGTGTGCGTGTTGCACGCGTGCATTATTTATTTTAATTAAGTAAGTCAAAATCAAAAGTCATCTATTTATATTAGGCTGAGGATCAGCAATTTTGAACTTTAAAATTACAGTCAGACAGTCCCTCAAAAAGCCCGCTCTTCGCCTTCGACTACAAAACGAGTGAACTTGTTTCATTTTTCTTCAAATAACATGAGAAATCGTTTCAGAAGATAATTGAACCCCAAACTTCAATACATAATTAGTTTAACCTTTAAATTAAATAAAACTAAAAACTGACTTCAGGAGCTAAATTAGAAAGTTTGTTAACCCTCCACTGCCGCTAAAGTGTTGGCCTCAATTCAATTATTTAAAATTAATGGATCGGCATCCAGCAGCAATTAGTTTAGATAGGATACTAAATGGATTAAGCCTATTTGTTTCGCGGGCGTATTAAAAAAATTAAAAAATAATTAACTTTTCGAAAATGTGTTAACAAAGTAAAGGGAGGAAGAAAAATTGATGCACAATCTGGTTTTCGTTTGTATGTCACACACATACAAACGAAAATCAGATTGTGCATCAATTTTTCTGTGGGAATGATTTAATAAAATAATAATAACATGTTTTACACGAAACCAAGTACGCTTACCCGCATTGGTCAAATTAAATAACGTGCGCAATTAATCAGCCCAATGAGCACGATGTGCTATTTGATTTGACAAAAGACATGTATATTGGCAAGGGTACGTGCGAACGTACAAAATTAATTATAATTTCATAATTACTGCACAAATAGGTACTTGTTTCGACACGCAAGTCAGCTCTCAATCACTGTACACACCGTGCCGCCATATTAGCTTCTACTGGCTAACGCAAAAAGAACAAAAAACACTGACAAATAAAAGCGTTTCTATAACGAACTAGTGACCTGCCCCGGCTTAGAACGGATGCAAATATAAATTTAATTGAGAATTTTATACAAATAAACCAATCAATATCCGCCTTTTCCAGTATATTTTCTAAAAAAAATCTTCCATTCAAACCTTGTCCTCACAATAACGAACACAACAAAAAATAACCAGCAATATCGGTGGAGCCGTTCTGTGTTGATGTTTTATAGATGCGGCAGCGAATTCAAAAAATAAAACAAAATAATTTTTAAATCGAACCTGCCGAATTCATAAAACAGAAACCGGCCAAGAGCGTGTCAGGCCACGCTCAGTTTAGGGTTCCGTAGTTTCCCGTCCGTCACAATAAGTGTTTCCATTCATTATGTTCGCGCTTCAGCAGCGCTCCGCGCTCCTGCAACTGCTCCCGGTAGTAGGTACGTGCGATTTTTTTTTCCAATTTTTATTTCACCACTTTGTTGGCGTAATTTATACACACATTGGTATCAAATTTCAGCTTTCTAGTGCTAACGGTCACAGAGATTAAGCGAGGACGGACGGACGGACAGACAGACATGGCGAAACTATAAGGGTTCCTAGTTGACTACGGAAACCTAAAAATTACGTGTAAAATTGTTACGATGAACCTATTTACAGACATAAATTCTTCATGATTCATTTATGATTTTTCATTGCTCATCTGTGAAAGAGGTTTTCCTCGGCTACCATTGCGCTAGTTCTGGCAAAGTCTCACAGCTGGGTAAACCTACACCTACTCTTTATATGCCTTGGCAAACATCTTGATCCTTCCGTCTCACTGAAATAATAATAATATTTAAAGAAATTACATGGTAATATTGTTAGCAATTATAATTATTAAACTCCAATATTGTAGGAGACTGGTGCCTAAGCTAGGCTAGTAGCCTGTGATATAGGACACCAAGTCCCCACCCGGAAAAACAATGTCAGGTCGTACTAGAGCAATACACCTATAGTTGCAGCAAGTTCAGTGTTGTCAGTCGGGGGTCGCGGAAGTATCTTCTGCTCCCGTGACCCCCAGCGCAGGTGTGAGAAGGAACACGGGGTGGTTTTTAGTCAGTAAGAGTCTGACAGACCCCTCCGCCTCCCCGGGCGGGGGACATCCATGAGGATTTTGCACCCCTCAAAAAAAAAAAGTTCAGTGTTGTGGGAGGTAAGTAATATAAGGGTGTGTATTAGATGTTAGTAAAGTATGTGTGTGTGTGCGTTTGTGTGGTGTTAGATTGCTGTACGCGTAAATATTGGTGATAAAGAGAAATAATGCCTAGTGATACCACGCAAGGACCTTGGACACAAACATTGTGCAATTGATAATGTTCCGTAACTGCACCAAGAATTAGGTGATGTGGTTATAACGTTTCTCTTACGTAACCGTCAATATTTAATCTATTGATTTTCACTGGTAGCTGATAACACATTACTTTGTTGACTCAATTCGTCGTGTTCTGATAAAAAAATATTATTACGTGGATACAGATAAAGATGACGCAACCAGAATTTGTGGCTAAAATCAAGACACATTATAAGACCTAGGTAATTACGAAATTAATTTATTTTAATTAATAAAAACGAACCCACAGTCCTTTTGGGATCAGTAGTGCGAATCTGTAAACATCACTTCGTGAAAATTTAGGTGGAGTGACGGTATGCCATACTAATAATAATAATAATAATTTATTTCAGACCGTAGTCCATACTGTTAGTAAAATACAATTTAAACTTACAAAACTAATGTTAGTACACATACACATCAAAACAAAACAAAAGATATAAAAGAATACAGGAAACAAGATGCCCTGCCAACTACTTACCCACCTGCGTGTGCAGTCCCACCCAACGGCCAAGCATTGGACAATCCCACCGGTCCCGCAATGCCCCCAGAATGCTGTGGTAGCTGCCACGTGTTCTGTTTAGTGGAGAGGCGCAGCGCTTGCGGATAATGGCATAAAAATCGTCAATCCTTGTATCCGCAAACATACTCGACCCGCTACAGTACCGTGGCAGCCCCACAAGCATTCTGAAAGCATTGCTAATGCCAGGTATTCACAGTTCACTTCATTCAAGTTTTCACGGGGTGACTTAATGAATCGATCGACAGCTGTGTTGCATGTTTTGGCATTCGAAATTGTCCGATCATCAAGCACACTTGCACCAAAAAAACAGTTAAGTACATTAATTCAACCTTGACTTAACTAAACCTTCAAACTGAGTCTGACCAGGTTCATTTGCGTTTTTGTACCATTCTTCTTCTTGCAGTAAACTCCACCATGCTTTCACTTTTGCAAAGAATTACATTTTAATTATTATTTATTTCTAATTCAGATAAAAAAAAAACAAAAAATCTATGTTTAAACGCCATGCAGAGTGAACACTTTCAATTCATAATTCTATAATTCGGTGGTTTGGGTAATTGGTATGCCTATTTTTTTTATTTACTGACTAGACACAATGTCGGGTCGTGGAGCTCCTTAACCATAGAGTTGAGCTCACGATAGCTGATACACATATACATGCTGCTTGCCCAAATAGTTTCTGGCACTTTCCTCAAAAGGCTAACCCGGACACTGTTCTGCATGGTTCGTCACACGAAAATTTTGTTAATATATAAACAAAATATTTTTTAATGTCTGGACTTGAAAAGAGACGATGATCCCTGAGTTTGTTTCGGCTTTTCTTCTCAGAGGTAGTCAGTTAGGAAATACCAACTTCAACTAGTTTTAAAGGCTATTTTTTATTATTATTATTATTAGCTTTTTTTTCCATATCCTACTTGCATAATAAATAATTTCATTTCATTTCATTTCATTCCATTTCATTCCATTTCATTTCCGTGCATATTTGTCATCCAGAGGCACAAGTACAGCAAGTGAAGAGATGGTAGAAACACATGACACATTAGCTATGGTCAAATGTTCGCAAGCCTATTGTTCGCTAGACTATTTGACAGATCTTGATATTCTATAATAAATTACTTGATTCTCTATTTTGGACAACTGTTTAAGCCTGTCGATTGGATATTGACGACATGGATCGCTGTGTAAATTGTACGATTGCTACTGGCCGCAGTAACTCTATTGGTAGCAGACTCTTAGAAGATAAGACGATTTTATCAGTTATTCGTCACTGGCGTGCATCTCAGCCTGTAAGTAATTTTTTTTTTACCTATTCAAATCGTGCTTTTAGCCTATTAAGGCAAACAAAAACAACATTGTTGTAGTATAACCTCACTTTTGCTATAATTTATATAACTTGGCAACTGAGCCCAGGAGTCCATGGAGTCGTTCCCTTCTCCTTTATAAACTAAGCACAGCCACTTTTTGCTTCAGCATTGATTTGATGAAACCTTCAAACTGCGTTAGTCCAGGAACATTTCCCTTTTTGTACCAGTCTTCCTCCTTCAGTAAGTTCCACCAGGCGTTGACCTTGGCGTATTTCTTATCCACTGGTACTATTGCTGCTAACGTAGAAACGCTAGCAGCTATTGATACATCAGCTACTGTGAAATGGTCGGCTGCCACGAACTTGCTCTTCTATAAGTATTTCTCCAAAATTTCTTAAGAGTCAATAACGTCTTTGACATCTTGTTCTGAAGGTAACGTAGCTCCTGCTCTGATTGACTTCACAATCCTTTTGATTGAACCAAAGAGGAACGAAGTGTCGAAAAATAGCCTCTGATCAATTGTCGCCCGCCCTTAATTGCAGTTCGCTAGGGTACAGTTTCTCTTGTTTGTCACCACCATATTTGGAGACTAGGTACGTAATTATTGCGTGGCTGTCAGCGAGCAAGAAGTCACCATCTTCTTTGTAAGGGACGGAGTGTCGTGGATTCCTCTCCTTGTAGGCTGGTGACAAGTGTTCTCCTGCCATGAATCCACTTCCACTGGTTCGTAGTCTAGTTTGATAAGTTCTGCCGTCATCAGCAGGCCCCTGACAGGTGGGCTGGCGTCAATTTTGAATATTTTGATCGTCATGTTCTCTGTTTCAATGTAAGCGCGATACTGAAGGCCGGTAGTCAGGTCAACTGCTTATATTTAGTGATGATAATGATGCCTGTGGAGCATGCGAGGTAAGTGGACGAGTTCAAGTGATAAAAAATAGCGACATGACTAGACAATTTTTTATGCGATGTTTATTGTATACAAAGGTCAACAGAGTTGCACTTTGAGTGGCGGCCATTATTGTTTAGCCGTGTTTCATTCATATTTAGAATGGTCGGTTAGTATGACCGCTTTGACAAAATATTATGTTATATTAACGAAAAATGTTTGGAATAATGGTGAATAGTCATTTAGTAGTAGGGGTTGCACTTGTTCAAACATATTTCTATTTGAATTTGGATGGTACCTATTTTTGTTTATACAAAAAATAATAACTATCCGGCGGATTTTGGACTGTAGTATATTATAACGGTCACAAGTACAAAATGCAAAATCGGTAAAGGGTTATTTAGGACTAGTTTAACTGTTTGTCCATCTGAATGTTGAGCAAAATATTAATCTCAGTGACAAGTGGCACTATTTCGATGAAATTAAAATATATAAGTATGTTTATCAGCTGTTTGGTACCCATAACACAAGCTTTCAATCTTAACTTGGGACTGAATGGCGTTGTGTGAAAAGTTGTGGAGTATTTATTTATTTATTTATAATTTGGTGTAACAAAACTATAATTAAGTAAGTTTTTCAGAGAAAGACACTAATTTGATCTCACAAGTTAGCATGTTTTTATCGGTGATACTTTAATTTACGTTAATTGTTAATGAAATTTGAACTAATCATTTTCGGCTATACACATAACTCTGATTATTTACAAATGCAAATAAACAGTTGCCTACTTCTAAAGCAAGAACGAAAACAATTGAAACATATTTGTCACTTTCATTCAAAGTCAATGCCAGAGTTATTATTGTATAACTCAGAGGAAATGATACTATGAATAAATATGTAAACGTAGGAGCGAGCGGGTTCGTGCCAAGGTCATTGTTTAAAGCCGGTTAGATGCAAAAAGTAACATCAAGGTCTATGTAGATTTGACGTTCAAGTGTAAGGCCGGGTCTACGGGCGGTACGAATTCGGTGTTAATTCCTCTCGTATGGGTATTTTTTATAAAAGATTAAAAGGAGACCATACATATATTGTTGATATTGTAGTAGCCATTCAAGACGTTATAGAAAATAAAAAACAGTATCAAAATTGGGGACTTGTAGTCAAATAAAAACAGGTGCACGGATCGATCGCAGGTTTAGCTATATTAATTTGATGATTGTCCATCTGTGAATCATCCACAATGTGCTGAGACTGAAACTCCTCTTTAATCATTGAATACTCGTAGAGTAGATTAGAATACTCTTACACCATAAACAAATTATATACATGTCGGCGTCAGCGATGGCTGAGCGATGAGCTGACACCGATGGGGGTTTCGTGGTACAGAGTTCATAACGTAGAATAGCAATCTTCATTGCAGTAATAACCTCACTTAACAATCTTAATCACAAAACAACTCAAATCTAGGTAACTGACAGGTTCGTGCTGGATGTGTGTCTTCGTCGGTGTCTCAAATCAAACTGAGCTCTGCCCAGCTCCCACGCACCAGCACGACTCTGTCCACGTGACATTACCGAAAACACATTCGCGCCATTTTCAAATGACAAGTAACGTCACGCTGGTCACCATAGACTCTGTACTAAGTTAATCAACTTCACAACTAATTATTCAAGAATATCGTTTTCCACGACACGGCCATCATGACCATCACACGTCCTCGTGTCTACTAAAAATAAACACACACACACACACAGAACACGTATACACACGCATGCACGCATTTTTCACATACTTCAAAACTCGGTCATTCTGACCACAACTAAATTTTCAAGGGTGTATGTCAAACCTTGACACCTCTAATCCAAACAAATCCAGGCAGAATGAATCGTCACTAAGACCGATAACATTACTAGAACTGAAAGTGTACTAAGATAGTGCTATGCAAATGCACGACATAGTAGGTATTACACAGACTTTCACATACCACACAGGCTAAAGCTAACAGGTACCACACAGGCTCACGAGTGCCACACATAGGTACTCACAGGTGCCACGCACGCTTACTGGTGCCACGCAGGCTCACGGGTGCTACACAGGCTCACAAGTGCCACACGGGCTTACGGGTACCACGCAGGCTCACGGGTGCCACACAGGCTCACGGGTGCCACACAGGCTCACGGGTGCCACACAGGCTCACAGCTGCCACACAGGCTCGTCGTTGCCACACAGGCTCGTCGTTGCCACACAGGCTCGTCACTGCCACACAGGCTCGTCACTGCCACACAGGCTAGTTGTTGCCACACAGGCAAGTCATTGCCACACAGGCAAGTCATTGCCACACAGGCTAGTCATTGCCACACAGGCTAGTCATTGCCACACAGGCTAGTCATCGCCACACAGGCTAGTCATCGCCACACAGGCTAGTCATCGCCACACAGGCTAGTCAATGCCACACAGGCTACTCATTGCCACCCAGGCTAGTCATTGCCACTCAGGCTAGTCATTGCCACTCAGGCTAGTCATTGCCACTCAGGCTAGTCATTGCCACTCAGGCTAGTCATTGCCACTCAGGCTAGTCATTGCCACTCAGGCTAGTCATTGCCACTCAGGCTAGTCATTGCCACTCAGGCTAGTCATTACCACACAGGCCATCGGCTTGTGATCCAACCCCAGAAGCTAACCATCTCAGCCGCGTAAGTGCTACCCCTCGGAAAGGATATCCTGCGCATAAAAAGCAGACCACGCGCACCTCTTACATGCTCCGGCGCAACTGGATCGGTCACCAAACACTCACACTTAATCCATAGAGTATACGTTAAGTAAGATGAAATGTAGGGGAGAGCGGGGCTAGAAGTTACCGGGGTAAGTTGTTCCGATTGAAACCACTCCGCGAGGAAAAGAGATAGGAATGTTGAATAAACACGTCACGAAATGCAATGCCACAGCGCACTGACGGCGGCCATCTTAGACAGGCCAGTGGAGCTGGAAATATTGGATCCGCAGGACGTGCGTCGCTGATTCACGCAAGTAATTATTTTCGTAATTAACATTTTTGGTCTGTTTCATGAATTTTAACGATTTGCGTTTAGTGTTTTATTGTTTCGATTTGAGGATTTATCTATTGTTGTGATACACTATGCGTAAATGACGTATGTTTTGTCACCTAATCTATATTTTGTTTGTTTTGTCAACTCGTATGATTGGGGCAAGATGTTCCTTTTTTCTGGGGCAGGTTGTGACCTCGGAACAACTTGCCCCAACTAATTTATTCCAGTAATGAATCATCATCATCAACCTACTGCTGGACATAGGCCTCTCTCATTGAGCGCCATAATGAGGTATATATATTGTTATTTTCATTTACAGTATGTGGACTTACAAAACAAAAACTACCGAGGATTAATATCCAAGGAGTTACTGCAAACAGCCGCGAATGATGGCAAAAAAATAAAAACTACAGATTTGTTAAAAAAAGTAACAAATCGTGAAGAAAATAATGACAACTGGCTACAAAAAAACCAAGAGTTGTATTTATGGCAGAAAAGAAAGAGAAATGTTGGCAGACTATAATTCTAAAGTTTAGATCAATTTTCTTCGGCCTTCTAACAGAAGAACTTAAAAAAATGGTATATAAATGTGCAGTAAAATTCAGTGCTTACAGTATTTCACCATCTTGGCATAAGAAAAAGAAAGCCTGGTCTTGATTGGATAACAGGTGAAATCAAAATCCATTTTAATGCTTTCTAATTAAACTGCAGAAGATATATCATAATCACAGTAATTTGTTTTTTTGCCTATGATGGCATTTTTTCATTATTATTATTTTATTGATATATTCAGCGTACGACAAAGCAATATAGTTCATTACTGAAATAATTATCAAGGTTGATTTGCTGCAAGTTATTTGATAAGGTCCTAGTGACTAAATGTTCAATAATTGATTAAGTACAATTATAGTTAAGACATACAAATGTTTACCTGATAATACGTAGGATATTGTTGATTATTTACTGCTGAATAAACAGACTTAGATTCATCGTTTATTGTTGTTTATTTCACAAATAAAACCTTTAACAGATAAGGTAACAACTTACCCCAGCTTGTTAACAACTTGCCCCGAGTCGGGGTAAATTGTTACTTTCCGACTTTGATCATAAAAAAAATTATAACAAATAAATCACACAATAAATGGCCCAGATAACTATCTTAATAACAAAGTTAAATATGTAGGTTAATAATAATCACAAAAAAGGAATATTAAAATCAAGTTTTCTTAACAAATTTTGAGGTTAATTGAAAATCGGAACTTTTAGCCCCGCTCTCCCCTATTCCAAAACTTTACAGATAATCATTAGTAATGACTACTCAGTACTCACAATAACTAAACGAACTTTAACTAAGCCATTTTAAGAACTTAAACACGGAAAGTTCTTCAAAGCCTCATAATTATCAAATTTCAAAAGTAAACACACTACTCATGGCCCTGCCACAGCTATTGACAATTCGGTATTGCCACCCATATCGTTATCACCTCACGTGATACGACCAACACTTTTCATCTAGAGTCCGCGGCTGTCAAGTCATTACATGACCGTACAAATACCTAGTCTCCTTCAAGGCCCAGGTCCCCGCTAGACCACAAGCCGCTCATCACGCCCTGAACGACAACGTATGCAGTTGCGATTGCATCTTATGGATGCGGATTTACCGGAAAGCCAACAAGCGTATCATAGGTCTGTTGAGGTTCTTTTGCCCTCAGAAACATTGTTTTCTTCTTCTAACTCGTTTGAACTTCACAGGTTGGCATCTTACGACTTGACTTTACAACATACTGGTCGCCCGCAAGCGTTTAAAAGAACCTTCACTTCGGGTCAAGCTTAGTTAAGCAGGCTTTTCATTTTTAATGTAAACCAAGTTACTAACACTTAAGTTTCATTTTAGTAGGTACTATCAAAACGGAACTTAGAGAAACGTTTTTCATTACCATTGACCTAAGAAGTTTGATCTCTTTACACGATAGTGAGAATTTACCCAAAGTACCTACTATCTAAATTTGACTGTCAACCTACGGACAGACACACGAAACCATCACGCTTTTCGAGAAGAAGAAACAGGTAAGAAAAGCGAGAACTACGCTGTCGGATAGTCGTACGATACTATCTCTACTTCGCGAAGATCGAGTTGGTAAGGACAGCGATAAACAACACGAGTACGAGTTGGAACTTTTGTAAGTTACCAGAGTGAATGGTAAACCACCCGTTAATCGCGATTGTAATTCAGTTAATAGACGCTCACGACTATCTTGGACAGTCGTCTAGTCGGTGAAACATCAGTTTAAGTTTATTCAAATGAATTTGTGTCATTAATAAACAAGATAATAACCTATTGGTACTTCGCATGTCTAAGCACAGTATTGAACTCCGCTAATAACTACACTACCTTGTTTATTCTAGGTTCACAGCGCACTGCGCGCTTGTAATTAGTAAAGGTCCGACCAATAAGTTACAACATAGTAATTCTAACAGTTCTGTTACTCTTTATCATCATTTATAAGCAATGCATACTCAACTCATGAAACTCATTAAAATCTGTGCACCAACACGAAGAGAATCGCACCAACGACTCTCAAAAATCTAACGCAATATGTGCTACAACACATGAAGCGCTTTGTGCACCAACACAGACAGAAATCGCACCAACGATTCCTTATAGACCCATCGCCACGTATTACTCATGAGGTGCGGTCCGAAGGTTCGAGTACGAGTATACAAGCTATTCTTAACCAAATGTGGTTTCACTACCACTGTGTCATTCAATTCTCAAGGAACTTGGTGATCGGGGCATTCATACTTGAATCTAATTTAGTTTGACTTCTGTCCTCATTTTTAATTAAAACACAATCATTAAGCTAATTTAAAAACCTGGTCCTAATATTGTGGTCAAACCAATTTTAAGCTTTGCTCAAATTAAATTTAGGCCAACAACCAGCTTTCTGATACCGTGGTGATATCAACAAGGTTTCCATACGATTTACAAGATAAAGGGAATAGCGCCGCACTTGCATCAGTTTGAATTTCAATCTCATTTAAATTAAGAGTTCATAATAAGAAAATAATCAACCAGGTATAGTCGGTAAAATTGAAATGATTTGTTATCTTATCTGTCAGTGTCCCAATTTCCAATTATATGGACCAAATTGTTTACTAGTCATCAATAGAAACAGTGAGGGTAAATCAAAAAAACAAAAACCTATACGAAAAACCTATGAACCGCCTAACATGGTGAATGTTATCAAGAAAGGCAGTTTAACTAAGCTTCAGCTCACCTTTGCTATGATAACATAGCCTAGAAACTTTACATAACGCTTTACAAATGAACACTTCGAAATGTTCAAGGAAAATCCGGCTTTAGTCCGCGTTTATTATACACCCAGCAGCCTTTCAACCCTTGCTAAAGTAGCAGGTTTTAGAAACAGGGATTAACTAGGGCAAATAACAGTAGGTACCTCACAATAGTTTTTTTTTGAACTGAGTACCTATCACACTACTTTCCTTTCGTCCGACTTAGTCTGTAAGGTTAACGTCAGAGGTTAAGGTTCAGGTTTTGAAGCCTTTTTCTCGGTTCGGTTCGGTCTATTTATTTACTGAGTTTTAAATGTCGCAACTTCGATCGCTGTTGTATAACAACGTAACAAAATATGGCTACGTAAACAGACCCCAGGCAAAACGCTAAACAATATCTCGATCGCATTATTGTCAATTTAACGCATTAAAATAGCCCTTTGCTAATTTAACTTCAAGTAGCCTATCTATTAGATGCTTTGTTAAAAGAATAGCTTTCTTAATAGAGGGCTGACACGGACGCATGCCGTAAGCATCCAATACTTCCTGGACCTTTGACACTACTTATTGCCTTTTGTCTAGGCTGAGTTTTTAAGCTTGCCTATAGACGATAAGGTTTGAGTTTAAAGTCTAATTCTCAATTCACAAGGGGTACTCAACCCCTGCACGATAAACCATTACCTAATTAAAATTATGGCAATATTTATAACGTAAAGTAATCATATAGGATCTCTAAACATACCCGCGGTATCGACACTTTTAAAACAAAGAACTGATTGGGTAAACACCCATAATCCACCACACATTTTTGTTTCGAATTAACCAACAAACATTTTGTTGATTGCGATACCCTCCTTAAAACATTTCTCGAACGATCATTACCATCACACACCTATTTGAAATGATTAATTATCTTTTTTACGCGCTACCCGCATATAAAATAAACTATTGCTACTATTTAAAACTTCGTAAATAATTCGTTTGGTACTAGGTCTATGTTTGTAGGTACTACTAGGTACTACCTAGGTATGCCCTTTACACAAACGTTCGCATTGACCTCTAAAATTGCGACTATAGTACAACTTAGCAAGACAACATCCGGTACCTACCGAAATCAAAACAAAAATTACACGACTCACCGGATTGTTGTTACTACCAGAAAATACCAGTTATTTCGTGCACAACTGCACGTCTGTAGTTGCGCCACGCTGCACCGCCGCGCTGCTACCCGCGCGCCGCGCCGCTGCGCTGCCAACCCGCGCTGCAGGAGCCTCGCATCTTGCACCTCGCATACTGTCTCGATGGAGCCCGATGTAGGAAGCAGACTTCGATCACTGCATCTTGTTCTTCTGGTGCATCACGACGAAGATCTTATCACATCTCGGTGAAGCTCGCCAGTAAAGTTGGAAGTAAGTTCTTTATGCCACTTCTGATGTCGGCGTCAGCGATGGCTGAGCGATGAGCTGACACCGATGGGGGTTTCGTGGTACAGAGTTCATAACGTAGAATAGCAATCTTCATTGCAGTAATAACCTCACTTAACAATCTTAATCACAAAACAACTCAAATCTAGGTAACTGACAGGTTCGTGCTGGATGTGTGTCTTCGTCGGTGTCTCAAATCAAACTGAGCTCTGCCCAGCTCCCACGCACCAGCACGACTCTGTCCACGTGACATTACCGAAAACACATTCGCGCCATTTTCAAATGACAAGTAACGTCACGCTGGTCACCATAGACTCTGTACTAAGTTAATCAACTTCACAACTAATTATTCAAGAATATCGTTTTCCACGACATACATAATACTTCTGCCAAACTACAGAGCAGTTGTTGGCAGACGTAGCTCCCACGATACACTCAATACTAACGTATGTACGTTCACTTTTCCATAAACTTAATAAAATTACAAAAATAATCTGACCACAACCAAGCAATGAAAAAAAAATGCTGCAAATACTTTAACACAAAAAACATGTTAAACTGCTAGTTTTAAATGAAAAATTTGAGAAATTGCTGAGGTTTTCACTAAAGTTAGACAAAAGATAAGATTCAACTTTGTGTTTTTAAATATTATTTTTGTTACATCAGTTTCAAATGGTAGGCTCATAAAAATACGTGGTACTAAATATATTATGTGTGTGTACTTTAAGAGCTACATAGGCTCATTTTGTTGTTCGTGACTGACTGCAAATGTCTAAAACAAAGGGTTAAACAAACCGTTTTGTTTTTCCTTCCCAATTTTTTTTATTCGTGATAGGAAATCCTTGTTGATGTCCTCTTGAACCTCCTCGGATGGGTTTAGACCATCAAATGTTCCGTCTCACACTTGCACTGGGGGTCGCGGGAACGGGTGATCCTATCACAACCCCCGACTGTTGCGCTGTTTTCGCCAGGTCAGCGGGGGCAGGGAGGAGTTTGACTCCCACCACAACGTTAAGATCATCTGGTAAGACCAACTCCAACAAAATCAAAATCAATCAAAATCAAAAGTCATTTATTCAAATTAGGCTGAGGATCAGCACTTTTTGAACGTCGAAATTACATAAGACAGTCCCCCAAAAAGCCCACCCTTCGCCACTTCCTAGTGTTTTTCACCAACAAAGCTAGGAAAACGCAGGAAGGTGATCATGTTACTAGGTACGTGTAAAACTTATACAAACTCGTTGTCATGACTTTATTTGTTTTGCTCAGATACTACTCGTAGATACTGATTTATTCTTTGATTAAAGACCGATACCGCGCTGTTGCATATACGCTTTTGGCTTTTTAGGGTTCCGTAGTCAACTAGGAACCCTTATAGTTTCGCCAAGTCTGTCTGTCCGTCCGTCCTAGCTTAACCTCTGTGACCGTTAGCACTAGAAAGCTGAAATTTGGTACCAATATGTGAATCAATCACGCTGACAAAGTGGTAAAATAAAAATTGAAAAAAAATGTTTTATTTGGGTAGCCCCCCTATACGTAAAGTGGGAAGTGTTTTTTTTTTTAATTTCAACCCTAGCGTGTGATATATTGTTGGAAAGGTATTTAAAAATGATTAGGGGTTTACAAAAATCATTTTTTGATAATGTCAATAATTTCGGAAATAATCGCTCCAAAAGTAAAAACAATGTGTGTCCCCCCCGCCTCTAAGTTTTGAACCATACGTTTAGAAAATATGAAAAAAATCTGAAAAATAGAACTTTTATTTTAAACTTGGATAGAAAACAGTTTTTGTACAAAAAATACAAAAAGTTGTACCTACAAAATAATTTGTGGACTTGTTGTGTAATCGTATATGCAAGCATTTTGAACACTTATCGTGACGGATGGGAAACTACGGAACGCTACACTGCGTGGCTCAACACGCTCTTGGCCGGCTTATTATTATATTTACATTCAGATACGCGAGATGTTTTTAGTAATTCATACCATGTGTGTGTGTGTCAGACTGTCAGTGTCTCAAGGCCATATGCCTCAAGTGGCCCCAGTGACTACTTTGAAACAAGTCGATTCAACTGATTTTGGTAAACTAATGTTTATATGAATGGTACATTTTTTGTTCTCTATAAGTAGTATTATATATCATTCTTTCTGCATATAAACTTTGTCAATAGAGCGGCATGGTATGTTCTATCACCTTTCATCTGTTTTTGTACGTTTGCATTTCAATCGTAAGTCGAACTTTACGAGACATAGGAAAATTTAACTAAAACAACTTTTTTGATCGGGTAATATTATTATTTATTAAAATATAAATAAATAATTATTAGATTATATCCGCTACAAAGTTTTTATTATAGTACGTTAAATCAATCGTGTCATATTTAAAAAAATATATTATATTTACCTTAAACTAAACACTGTCTTTAATGTTATCCTTCAACGACTTTATAAACAACACATACTGATCCACTCCCGGTTGATTTATAGTTTTGTACCAATGTTCCTCCTTCAGCTTCTTCCACCACGTGTGTATGTTAGTATATTTTGATTCAACAGGTGCATACACGTTGGTAGAAGAGACAGAAGCAACTAATGACAGGTCAGCTATCGTGAAATGGTCGCCTGCTACGAACTTAGTCTTCTCCAAGTATTTATCCAAAATAGTGTAAGCACCATTTAAAGTCTCGATGTGTTGCGCAGTAGGTGCTTTTTTACCGGCTACGAGGCTGAGCGCTATAGCCCTGCCCGTAAAGACGATGGTAGACTCAAAATACATCCTCTGATCGATAGTCGCACGTAACTTCAAGTCGCTTGGGTACCATTGCTCTCGTTGTTCTGCGGTGCCATATTTGGAAACCAGATACGACATGATTGCGTGGCTGTCAGCGAGCACAAAATCACCATCTTCTAAGACAGGAACGGTGTGCATAGGGTTCTTCTCCAAGTATTCTGGTGTCAATTGTTCTCCGGCTAAGAGATTTACATCATGGGTTTCGTAGTTTAGTTTGAGAAGCTCGGCGATGATCACGCAGGCCCGCGCCGGTGGACTGGCGTCGAGTTTGTATATTTTGATAGTCATGTTGATGTTACGTTTCAACTGTGCGGTATGTACTGAAGTCCAGTGAACACAACAACTGCTTTTATATAGTAGCGACGCCAGAATGACTGAGCACTTTTGAACCCAGCGAGATAAATGAATATAATGGCACTATAGATAAGAGACTCTTCCGACGCATTTTTATGCAACTTCTAAATTTTGTTTATATACTAAAAGGTATTTTGTTTATATACTAAAAGGTATTTTGAGATAATTTATCGAGATAATAATATTTTCTTACTAGGTAGTTCTTAGCTAGAAAATCAATTTTAACGATTTAGACCCTCAGACTCGCAATTTCGGCGTTTTCAGATGGCGGTATGAGATAGACCCAAGTACTTTGCCCAGCTGTGGGTGAGTGTAGTTACATAAAATATACCATGTGGCTCAGGTTGGCTGGACAAATTTTCAAAATAGCTCGCATTTAACTAGGTCAATAGGGCACTTTATGTGACGGCTAAACACCCTTATTTCAAAATTTGTGACGCTACTGAATCTTAGATAATCGATCGAAAACGTGTCCAGCCATCTTGAAAACTCACTTTTTGCTGGTCTCTCAATCTTGGTAACGGAAGTGATTTTGACGACTTTTTGCATATCAACGGGCGTCACCTAAATTTGTGACAATCATCGAGCTAAAAATTTTGTGATACGTACAGTGGTTTAGTAGAAAAATGCAAAAATCTGTGTCCAGCCATCTTGAATTTACGTAGAAAACTTTTGGCTGGCACTTCCGAATCTCAATATCGGAAGCGTTTTCGGATATGGTTCTTTTACCAATATTTAGTGACGCAATTTGTGACAGTAATAACGTTTGATTTATGGCGTCACATGTAAGGGTTTACGAGAAATCAATAAAAACATAGTGTCCAGACAAGGAAGCTGTCATTCCTAATTCGGTAGAGAACTACCAAACTTCTAAATATTGTGATTAAATCAGCATGCCTGACAGATATTTTTCGACGGCATGTGAAGAGTATGTCAGAGGTCCATGGTGACATAAACTTTGTACGTTGTACTTGTATATTCGGATCCTTGAGGACTCGTTTAACAAAAGTCAAAAGTCAAATCATTTATTTCAATTAGGCCTGAAAACAGGCACTTTTGAACGTTATACTTACAAATAAATTAAATTAATATGATTCTAGTTGCACATTCCAAAAGGTAGTTTTGTATGGAGAAGAATGTGCAAGAAACTCCATACTTACTCTTTTAAAATACATTTTACAATATTTGTATACATAATCAGATTATATGTGAGGACGATGTACCATGAGAAAAAAAAACAGCTATCCTGAGATAGGTGATATAAAATAAGCAACGCGGCTGGTAATTGTATGAGCGTATTGAAAGATACATGGTGCTCACATATTTACATAATATTTAATCCAAAGTTGATTATCAAAAAAAGGAATAATCATGAAGTTAATACATAAAATAAAAATAAAAATAAAAAACAAACGATTGACTATCAGCGAGATAGTTTACACTTAAGATAGGAAAAGTGATTAGTATCTTAATAATACCAGCCTGTTACTGTCCGATAGCATGGCAAAGGGCTCTTCTCATACAGAGAAGAGATACTAAGAGTATTCTATTCTATTATATTCTATTCTATTCTGTTCTATTCTATTATTTCTATTCTATATTCTATTATATTCTATTAATATCTAATAATAATAATAATAAATATTCCACAACCTTTCACACAACGCCATTTAGTCCCAAGCTAAGCTTGGAGCTTGACATTATTAACCGACTTCAGGAGGAGGTTCTCAATTCGATCGGTATTTTTTTTTTTTTTTCTTATGTATGTACACCGATTACTCCGAGATTAATGATCCGATTTACGTGATTCTTTTTGAGTTCGATGCGGAATAACTGCCATTTGGTCCCATAAAAATATAACATAGTTTGACCTGGTAGTTTTCATTGTATAAACAATTTTATGAAAATTTAATTTATTTTTGAACACTTTTTTGTGTGTATGTTCACCGATTACGCTGAGATTTATGTATCTATTTACGTGATTCTTTTTTAGTTTGATGCGGACTAGTTCTTTTATGGTCTCATAAAAAAATACATAGTTTGGTATGGTAGTTTTCATTTTATGAAAACTTTTGTTCATGAATTTTACTTTTTTTAGCTTTACATATTCTATTCTAATAGCCATTAGTATCATAATAAGTGTTACATTGGTGGCTCGCAGATTGATTATAATAGTCGCACGGGTTGCTCGAAGTGCTGGTTGAGTCGATCCGTGCTTGGGTAATCACCTTTTACAGAATCGACCGCGTAATTGGCCCTGTTCTTTTTCGAAAATCTCATCTCTTATTCGTAGATCATTGCTGTCGTAATGGGTAGGTACTCAGAACTCCATAAGACTATCGTCGCAATTGAACATGAACCTTATTTGGTTTGCAATAAAGTTGAAAAACTATCAAAAAAAATTGTCACGTTGGGGCAGCTTGATGGCTTCTGTAAATTACGCAGTTTTGAAGGTCAAATAGTAATACCTACTTGCAATTAGCTGCATCCAGTAAGACTGACTCCAAGAGGACAAAGGAGTCAGATGATAATGTCAATATTAAGTTTGAAACTTGTTCGAACTTCTAGAGACAAGTCAGCATGACTATCATTTTTGCTCAGTTATTGTTCCATTACATAATGATTACGTGTTTTTATGTTTTGACAAAATCAACCTGGTTGCTAAATATAATAATGTACCTATGTATTGTTTTCTATTTTATTTTTTTATTTTTTCACTTGTTTTTAAATTAATGTTATTACATTTGTAAATATGTGAGCATAATATATCTAGCTGTACCACATGTAATTATCAACTCCATTGCTTTTTTTTTTTGCTTAACCTATCTTAGTTTAATAGTACTTTTATTCTAGGTGCATCGTCTTTACATATAATCTTATTGATGTATACAAAGTATTGTAAAATCGATTTTAAAAAAATAAGTATGGAGTTTCTTGCCCATTCTTCTCCATACAAATCTACTTTTTGGAAGGGGCAACTAGAATCATTTTTTTAAGTCAAAAGTGCCTTATAGGGGCCTAATTGAAATAAATGGTTTGACTTTGACTTTGACTTTATGAAAGCATTTGCCATTTTTATCAGATTAACCATCAGATCCACTGGATTTTTAGAGTCATTTAAACGACGTGGGTAGGTACTCAGAAGTCCATAAGACTATCGTCGCAATTGAACATGAACCTTATTTGGTTTGCAATAAAGTTGAAAAGCTATAAAAAAAAAAATTGTCACATTGGGGCAGCTTGATGGCTTCTGTAAATTACGCAGTTTTGAAGGTCAAATAGTAATACCTACTTGCAATTAGCTGCATCCAGTAAGACTGGCTCCAAGAGGACAAAGGGGTCCTGATGATGATGTCAATAAGTTTGAATCTTGTTCGAACTTCTAGAGACAAGTCAGCATGACTATCATTTTTGCTCAGTTATTGTTCCATTACATACTGATTACGTGTTGTTATGAAAGCAGTTGCCATTTTTAACAGATTAACCATCAGATCCACTGGATTTTTAGAGTCATTTAAACAACGTGTGCGTCACTATAATAAGGCCACGAATCTGGTGACCTTAGCTGCTAGCATTATTTACCGATACCAGTCGTTTTAACTGATTGAAATCTATCTTTACATCACCCCATATTTTAGAGATAAGCTGTTGTTACTGGTTTTTTTTTTTTTTAGTGTTTAAACTTATGTATTTATTTTAACATAGCATCACGCCTGTAATCCCCGAAGGGTTAGGCAGAGGTATACCTGTAGTATACCCACATTTTGCCAGTTATGTTAAAGTCCCATGTAAAAGGGAGACCGGGCATACTACGGGTTGCTTCTGCTACTGAGAAATTCTCACAAATTCTCAGTCAATAACACTTTTTCCGAACTCGGGACCGCAGTAGCACTTGCGACCACTTGACCAACGAGGCAGTCAAATCGAAGTATTTATTTTAACAGATAAATTTTATTTATAAAGTCACGTATAAATATATGACAAATATTTTACAACTTTTTATACAACACCATTCAGTCCCAATTTAAGCTTGAGAGCTTGTGTTATGGGTATTAAACAGCTGATAAACATACTTCTATATTTCTAAATGTAGAGGTACATATTATAGATAAAAATATTTGATAAATATTTGAGTGTGCAGCTTTATCTCCTCGTTTATACAATAATTGGCAAATAAAGAAAAAGACCGAAACGCCTTCCTTTATAGTAAGCCGGTATTATTCAAGTCTAACGCGTGTAGAAGTTGTCAGCATTTTTCCAGAGATCAAAGGCGTCGTCCTACTGTATTAATATTTTTACTGTGGTATTACTTTAAATTCTTATCACAATACCCGGGTAGTATGGTAAATGAGCTCGTAAGAGTGAATAGCGGCCGATACGTTAGCGGGATCAACGCGAGTGGACTGAAGCGATACGGCCGTAAATTATGGCCGTTTTCAACATTGGCCGGCTATAGTGTAACAAAGAATGACGTCATTAGCTTCTCTGGGTGAGGAATGAGACTGTTAATCATAGTGGGTGTAGGGATTGCAGTTAGAAAGAATTGTGTGTCTTTTAGATAGGTACCTACTTTTTTAGTCTTTGTACGTGGAATAATAATGAATCCCCATACTTAATTAATTATATTAGAAGAAATAATGTATTGACGCATATTTTCTATTTAATTCTCGTGTCACAGTAGTTGTTATGCTGGAACGCGGACGCCCGGAGTCGTAAGCGACGCGTTAATATTTTTTTATTATTGGTTTTTTTCTTCCTTTTATAATTTTAGTTTTTTTTTTAAATCTTATTGTATTTATTGTATTATTATATATTTATGTTTTCTTTTTTTTAATACTTTGTTTTTTTGGGTGTGTCCGTGGCATCACAACGGGCCCTATCAGAATAACAGCGCTGCGATGTTTATATTTTTATATGACGCAGCTAATGCTGAGATCGGCGCCTTCATGGTCTCGCACAGGTATTTTTATTATTATTATTTTTTATTTTTTTGTCTTTAGTTTTTTATCTTTCCTTTTTTATCTGTGATGCTGTTCTTTTGTTTTATGTTCTGTGCGTCCAAATAAAATATTTTCTTTCTTTCTTTCTTTTGTTACAAAACTCCTCCAAAACGGTTTCTTATGGATTTTTTGGTGTATATGGGTGGTTTTCAACCCTTCAAAAAGCCCTTTGTTCTTGCAGACTTCACGCGGCTTCACCCGCGCAGTTCTCTTTCCAGTGAGAATACAGGGTTAAAAGTAATCTATGTCACCCGAGGGAAGTTATTATTTGTAAGTTTTTATGGTGTACAATAAAGAGTATTCTATTCTATTCTATTCTATAGTGTACTAGCATTTCAACTGTGATAGAATTCTTCAAATCAGTCCAGTAGTTTCGGAACCTAAGCCTATAGCAAATTTTTCCTCTTTTTAACCGACTTCAGGAAGAGGTTCTCAGTTCGATCGGTATTTTTTTTTTAAGTGTGTACACCGATTACTCCGAGATTAATGATCCGATTTACGTGAATCTTTTTTTGTTCAATGCGGAAAAGTTGTCATTTAGTCCCATAAAAAAAAACATAGTTTGGCCTGGTAGTTTTCATTTTATGAACATTTTTGGTTTAAGAATTTTTCGTTTTGATTTCAACTATGTATTTTAAATTAAATTCATCAATTCATTTTTTTTTTTAATTTCAACGAAATCTGTTTATTTATTTGATTGTTATATAAAAAAGAAATCGAAAATTATGAATCGTCTTCATAAAAATATTTTTTTTTTACTAAAAATACAACCGACTTCAATTCATTATTTACCATTTCTTTTTTATGATATTAGTATAAATGATATTTAGATACTTTACCAAAGAAGATGAAGATGAACATGTACTACATTCATGTACGGTCAGTGAAGATGTACTTACTACATTCTTTTATTTATGGAAAGCCGTTAAGAGTAGAGGGAAACTCGAAAGTTTGACAGTTTAAGTAGTCCAAGCCAAAGGATAATGTTTTGCACTGTAACTGGGTTGTTACTCTTAACGAAGGTATTTTATTATTATTTCCATTTATTATTTTAACATACATATAAATTACATTTTTAAATATTGACATAAAAATATAAAAACATTTAAAAATATAAAAAATAGTGAACCACCGATGGCGGGAGCAGGGTCCAAGCTACCGGTGGTTAGGGCTCCAGAGACAGGAACCTCCTCACGATACGGGCCGTATCAAGAAGTACTGCCTTCTGGATCAGGTTCTTGACCCAACCGTGCAACGAAAGCCTCGAAAGATGCTCATCGAGGCTTTTAGCTATAAGGCCATTCGCTGTAACGACTATCGGCACAATGACAGCCGAGTCCACATCCCACATGTCGACAACCTCGCGTGCTAAGTCGAGATATTTGATTTTTTTCTCTTTCTCAGCTTTCACAAGGTTCTCGTCATGAGGGATGGTAACGTCGATTATCATTGTGCGGCGCGCTAATCGATCTATCACCACTATATCAGGCTTATTGGCAACAACAGTCCTGTCAGTGATGATAGATCGATCCCAGTACAGTGTAACATGGTCATTCTCGAGAACTGGGTCGGGCACATACCTGTAATACGGTACTTCAGAATCCACAAGCAAGTATTTCAAAGCAAGTTGCTGATGGATAATCCTGGCCACTTGGTTATGTCTGTGCAAGTACTCACTGTTAGCCAGACGAGAACAACCGGAGATGATATGTCTGATAGACTCGCCCGGACAGTGACATGCCCGACACACGTCAACTGTCCCGTCCTTCATAATATATCTCCGATAGTTATTCGTCAAGATAACTTCATCCATAATTGCACAGACGAACCCTTCAGTTTCTCCGAAGAGGTTACTGAATCGTAGCCAGGATACGGACCCTAAGAAGTCTACATCGGGCCCATGAAGAGCCCGGTAGAAGCGCCCGTGAAGCTCTTTGCTTTGCCATACCTGTCTGCGGTCATCAGTACTCAGTACTATAGGTTTGCGCCAGTTCTCGTTAGCCATGGATAGCGGGGTAAGGCCCTTGTCCACTGCGACCACATCCCGATGCATCCCCACGTCGGCTTTGAGAAAGTATTCTCGGAGGCTGTACACCTCACGGTTGTGGAGGGTCTTAGCATTTAGGAAGCCTCGACCCCCGCACTTCCGCGGGATGTACAGTCTCATAACCGAGGATCGTGGGTGATGCATCCGGTTTGCGGTCATCAGTGTACGAACTCTCCTATCCAGGGCGTCAAGTTCCGTTTGAGTCCATTTGAGTATGCCGAAAGAGTACATCAACACTGGCATGACCCAACCATTGAAGGCGCGCACCTTGTTTCCGCCTGACAAAAGGCTATTTAAAACCTTCTTCAGGCGGCCAAAGAAGCGCTCCTTCAACGATTGCCTCATGTCAGCAGCATCGATGCCTAACGCTTCCGACATACCCAAATATTTATAGTTTTCGGATAAGGAGAGGGATCTAAGGTGTATAGAATCCGAGAGTTGAATTCCCTCGGATTCCACAATCTCCCCTCGCTTGACATGCATGACTGCACATTTGTCCACACCAAATTCCATCCTGATGGCACTACTGAAAGTTTCAGTTACCTTCAGTAGCTCCATCAGTCGCAAATTGTTGGGGGCAAAGGCAAGATTTCGTAAGTTTCACAAGTACACCACTTATAAATTATGCTCTAATATTTGTCTTCCCGTTATCTGGGCCCATAACCTATTGGAATAATAAGAGCAGCAGTGGGATATAATAGAATATATTATTCATTCGTGGTACACAAGCACAGGTTACAAGTTATATTATTATTATTATTATTATTATTATTTAGCCCAAATTGTCCCACTGCTGGGCAAAGGCCTCCCTCCATTCCTTCCATCGGTTGCGATTCTGCGCCACCTCTCTCCAATTCTCAAGGAAGACATCCAGGTCGTCCCGCCATCTCCTTCGTGGTCTGCCGCGGCTCCGTGTCACTGTAGGGCACCAATTCTGGGTTTTACGAGCCCATCGCTCGTTCGGCATGCGGCAGACATGTCCTGCCCAGTCCCATTTAAGTTCAGCAGCCTTTCGTGCACAGTCGACTATTTGTGTTTTGGAGCGCAGAAGCGAAAGGCGCGAAGGTATTTTAATATAAGTAAAATACAAACAGCGATATTCAGTTACATTTGGATAAGTAGAATGGTAGCCTGGAAATGACCCCAATAGTTATAGTAGTAAAAAGTTAGACAGGTTGTAATGAATACTATAGTTGTAATATTATTTTAAAATTTTAAACTAAGTTGTCTAATAATGTTTTGAAACTTATGTGTAATGGCCCAGAGATTAAGGCGCCTACCACTTATGCACGAGGTTGTGGTTCAAATCCGGGCAAGTACCTACCTATGTGACGTTTTCAATTTATATGTACTTTCTAAATTTATCTTAGACATCATTGACATCGGAAAACCTGAACTCATAGTTAATATAAGTTTGAAATCGCCAATCCGCCTTGAGCAAGCGTGGTGATCAATGCTCGAGCCTTCTCTGTATGAGAAGAGGCTTTTGCCCTGCAGTGGTACAGTAACAGGCTGGTATTATTATTATTATGTGTAAGTAAGTAGGCTTATGTGTTTATTTTACACAAAAAAAAAATTTAAAACTAAAATATGTTTCTAAACATCTTAACATTTTTATTTCGTTTCTACAATGAATTAAGAGCTTCTTTATGAAGACATCGCTCTTAAGTTTATTGAAATATTTGTTGTTTTTGGTCAAAAGTATTAAGATCAAAGTGTATTAAGAGTATTCTTAGGAATTACGAAATAAATAGAAAATCTCTTTGAGCCTGCCCATAATGTTTTTATTATAGATTAACCTTTTTTTTAATATCTGTCTTTGAATGACATCTATGTATTAAGCAATATATAGTGGCCCAGTGGTAACAGTCGCGGCTTGGGGCTTTTGCACACGGCGTATTTTTAGAATATAAACACCAGTTTATTCCAGGAAAATAAACTTAAGAGGTGTCAAGGGTCACCCGGATGGTGGAAGTTCCACAACAACAACAAAACACAAAAAGCAAAAACAAAACACAAATATAGCAAAAAGTGTCGTTACAACTTTTGGTCTTAATTTTTTCCGCCTAGCCCCCTTTCGCATCGCGCGATACGGAACTTCAATCCAATATTTGATGTATAATACAGGATGATGCCGTGCCGTCAATGTGTTTTATTGAAAAACAGTCTAATTACCACTCATAGGATACAGTTACAATCTTACAAAGTACCTAATTCGACAAAACTTCACCCTTACGCAATGCTTAACCTCTCAGAACATCACAAAACTAAATAAAACGAGCCGACAAAGGACCTAACACAATAGCTATCCACCCTTCAGTAAATGTAAGTCAAAACGCGCATAAACAATTCAGTGGCCCAACCGACTAATCATCCGCTTTGCCAGGATCCCAACGAGGTCGTCGGGAGGAAATGAAACCGCGTGTTTCGGTGCCAAACCTGAGTATACTTGGACACCGTTCAAGTGTTGACACATCGAACGCCAGATAAAATGGGTGCGCGGTCGTGTGTCTCTGGAATTTATACCTTTATGTTCGTAAAATATCTGTGGAATGAATACTAGTGGTGATCACCTAGTAGTTGACGTTACCCACAAAGCGTGTAAAAAGGGGTAGTTTCATCTAACATTCGAATCCCTCAGTAATTCTCAATAAGATTTTTGTAATTTTAAGTTTATTGTACCTGTTTTAATTTTGAATAAATATATTATTATATAATTATACATATGTATATAACGATTTTGGGGTCAAATATTTTTTTTTGGTTTAAAACAATTTTATTCGTTGAATCATGTACAGACGCCAGCACATCAAGTTACCCCAATGTGTCAAATTTATTGGATCGGTTTTCAACTTTATGTCCAGCTGAATAAGGTTCATATACAATTGGGAAAATTTGACACATTGGGGTAACTTGATGCGCTGGCGTCTGTACCTAAATCGATCCACGCGTTTAGGAGCTAATTAAGTAAAATGTTAACAACTAGAGAATTTTTACGTTTTTGATTTATGTACTTTTTAATCGCAAAATGGCAAAGTATTTTTATTTTAAGTTAATAAAGAATGTAAAGAAGAAGAAGAGTTTGATTTATTTGCTCCCAAGCAAAGACATTCAATAGTTACTATAAGACGGGACATCACGAGCATCATCCAGAACTTGTGTCTTAGTGAATAGAAGTCTATGAGTTTTTTTCAGTACCTACGCTTCGCTACCTCCAATATTCCCATATTATTCAAGTTGGCGTTACTGAAACATAGGCTCAAAGTTCTTCTTTGACATTTCCTTGACATGCCCGCTCTATAATATTTAAAATGTCTTTGCTCCCAAGTGTGTATTCTACAACTTGACATCGTGTAAAGGTGAACTTGGTAGGAGGTACACCCACATTTCGCCAGTAATGTTCAAGTTTCATGAGGGCGAGCCTATTGCCGACAATCGGGCATAATCAGAGTGTAGGCTGCTACTGAGAAATCACAGATGGAAAATCTCAATAAAACTATTATAATTTAACCATGCTTAATCCCACAATTCTCCATGCGCGCAATGTTTCGAAGTTTTTGCTTTTAATATTGAGTTTGAGCCTATAACAGTCAGTAATCAGGCATTCAATTAGACTGCGGGTCGGTATTGAAAAAATCTGTACAGAGTAAATACCAATACTCTCCTTCTAGAATTCCACGTAAACCTATAACTCCGTATTGTACTCCTCAGAGAAAAACAGTGTTGGGATCTAATTCTCAATTTGCCAGGTTCTGTAGGGTCCTGAATAGTTGCAGCAATATAATAGATTTCCATTTTGATTCTCTCAACAACCAGATATGCAAAATGCTGAACTGCATAAGTGATTTGTTGTGAAGCGGAATATAGCAAAAATAAAAAACCGGCCAAGAGCGTGTCGGGCCACGCTCAGTGTAGGGTTCCGTAGTTTCCCGTCCGTCACAATAAGTGTTCAAAATGCTCGCATATACGATTATACTACAGACTTAGTTCAGAAATTATTTTGTACAACTTTTCGGACGGACAGACAGACATGGCGAAACTATAAGGGTTCCTAGTTGACTACGGAACCCTAAAAACAAATCTAAATACTTACTTAGTTTACGTCTTAGTTTTAAGTTAAATTAGTTCATGTGGTTCAAGGTATTATTTGTAGTCATTTGTGACTTTAGAGTGAGACTTTTCATTACAGTCGTCTGTGAAATATTGGTCTATCAATGTATATTATTGCCCTGAACAGCATAGGTATAATTTTTATGTTAACCTGTCATGTCCTTCATGGTTTAAAAGAGTCTAATAATATTTTTTCTAAGGCACTTAATTTCTTAAGCAATAATGAATTATCCAGGCATCCCTTGCAGGACTAAAGGTTTTTTGCTACCGTAAGTACCTACCTACAGCAGCACAGCTGAAGGCAGGCAGCACAAAACGGTTAAGATTTATAACAGAGACATCTTTCGAAAACTATACGAACTAGCAGGTACGGGTTTCACTGCGATGAATTCGTTGCCATTGGGGAGTGAATCTGCAGAATTTGCCGCTAGGTGACACTAGTATCCGAGAACTGAAGTGTTGGACCTCCTTTGACGAACCTCCAGTTCTCATAATTCTATTTTATTTGACTAGATGGCGGATTATTATGTGCATGAATTTATTAAGTCTACACCTAAGTATCAACATATTTTGCGTTAGGATCCTTAATTATTAAATGACAGAATATGTAGCTTTTGTTTTAATAATAAAATGAGAACTTTTTCTGTATTTCCAATGCAGTGACATCTATCAACGACGTCTAGTACTGTTTAAAAACCTATTGAAACGAAGCGCAGTCTAAATTCGTGCTTTGTGGTATTAGTTTCAGACACATTTCAAAGATGGCGTTGTAAAAATAATATTAACCCTTTCTTATTCATAATTTATTTGTAATTTACTTTTGAAGTATTTAGTTAACTAATTTTGAACCTTATTTTGATTAATTACATTGTAGGAAACTTGGAGCACCAGGACATTAAATACTTTAATTTTAGACTCAGTTTTAAATATCTGGAAGTCCAGCTGTAGGTTATATTCCGCCCCGTAATATTTCCGGTGTTAAGAAATTTAGGACCGAATAATTTTTACCCGAACAACGACCACACATTTCATCCAAGTTTTTAGTAACACAACCGTGAAAAAGCAACGTTTTGTTTCCACAATTTAACGGCACGTCCGACCACCTTGTTGGTAACAATCTCAATTATTCGTAAACCTCTAATTTAATGCGGGCAACTTCTAATTTATTCACCGAAGGGAACTGTGATTACAAATTGTTTCCGTTTTGGTATTCAACGACGGTTGCAAATTCACTTTTTTGGTGTGACATCGTACGAAAAATAATTCGTTTCCCTTTACTTTACTAATTTCAACTCTTTCATTGGCCATCTTCAAAGTGTTATAATTGGGTATTCGTTTTTTAGAAGCTTCATTGGGTCTCACTTGTTGTAGGTAAGTACAGACGCCAGCACATCAAGTTACCCCAATGTGTAAAATTTTCCCAATTGAATAGAACCTTATTCTGTTTGAGATAAAGTTGAAAAACGATCAAAGAAATTTGACACATTGGGGTAACTTGATGTGCTGACGTCTGTACAACGTTTTCATTCCCTTTTCTTGACGCTTATTTTTCTTGTTTCGCTCAAGTGGCGGAAGTAACTTAGCCAATGGCTTATGGTCTCTTCACACGCTATCTCAAAGTATTTTTAAAAGGCTGTACTATTTTTATACTGGCCATTGTAAACTGGTAGTTGTACCTACCTAGTAGTTTGTAAGCGTGTGATTAAAAACATTACGTACCCACGACACAGCACAAATTCCAAGTGCCACCACACTTGGAATTATCTACTGCTTTGTTGGTTGTAAAACCAACCGAAACAAGCAGACCGACTTTTTTTGCGAAACCACCAGATTGTTATGAAACATAATAAATAAATAAATAATTATTCCACAACGGACACACAACGCCATTATTGGACCAACCCAAATATTCTTTCTTTGGTGTTGTTCGTCGGTGTTGTGACATCTCTAATTAGTCAATTAGTAGTATGCACCTCACTAGATATTATCTATGTATCCGCTTCCTAACGAGCGTCACTTCATTGTCTGTCCCCGTCTGTGAAGCTGCTACTACTTACTTACAAGACTTTGTAATATAGGTACTGTGTGTCGAATAAACGAAATCAACCTCAACGGTGTCTTATTGAAGAAGCCTAAAAAACATAACAGTCGTGGAGCTCCTCAAGTTCCGAGTTAAGTTCACGATTACTGACAAATGCTTGCACTGACTGATCTGGTCCCCTCATTCTGTGTGGTTCTTTCCTCCAAAGACCATCTCAGACAGACACTAATCTGCATGGATCTTACATGATTTGACCAAGATTATGTCTGGACTTTAAAAGAGACTATGACCTCTGAGTTTCTTTCGGTGTTTCTTTTCAGAGTAGTCAAATAGTGAAATACCGATCTCATTTACTGTTAAAGGTGACGTGTAAAAGTGTTTGTAAAAACCTATTTACAAAAATAAATATAATTTATCATTTAATAGGTACGTCAACATATTGACGAATATCCGAGCACCCGAGCACAATTAGTTTTCTATTTCCATTTGTCAAATTATGATAATCGTTTTAGAAGTTAGAAGGAAACAGAAGCTCATACATACATCATGGTCCACATTATAACCCTCCTTTTTGCTTGGCCGTAGTCGGGTAATAAGGTAAAAAAAGTTACCTATTTGCCTATTTGGAATATGAAAAATGTATTAATGAATTCGTAAAGGTTTCATGAATGTTACAAATGTTATGTTGCTTTTATCTTTACTGAGTAGATTAAATATCACTTTACCAATAGCTTTTCAGTTTGAAAGGGTACAGGTCAAGTAAAAGGTTTGATGTGTTTTTAGGCCTGTTCAAAAAGTTACTTTGTGTATCGTATTTTTGTAATTTCTTACCTTAAAGTATGTTTTTCTAAGAAATAAGAGCTGTTTCTTTTTGTTTGAGTGTTCATAGTTAAAGAAATATGCGTATATGCGTATATTGGTATTACAACAAAATAAATACACGTTTAAACGATACAATTCAACATCGGACAACCCGTACGGCGAGTGTCCACACTTACATCGTTGACGCCGCGCGCCGCTACGATCCACTAAAAGTGTTAAGCCTCGTCGTTTATACCACGTCCATCGAAATACCGGAACAACTTGCCTGCTGCGGTCTTCGCGTCTGATTATAATTTAGGTGTCTTCAAGGCTAGAGTGAATAGTGCGCTTCACTATCATTGATTTCATCACTGCTTACCATCAGGTGGGATTGACTAAGCATAATGACAGAGGAGAACACAGGGTGTAGGCACAGTCTAAAAACATACAGTCGTCCGACGAAGCTGTCTAGACAGGGCAATCGTGCGGGGTGCGAGGGGCGAGACGCGGGAAAGCCGCTCCCGCACTGCGAACAAACCGATGTTCGTAGTGCGGGAGGTATTATTCAAGTCTAACGCGTGTAGAAGTTGTCGGCAAATTTCCAGAGATCAAAGGCGTCGTCCTACTGTATTAATATTTATACTGTGGTGAAGGTAAGTATGTGACGCCGATTTCAATCCACGAGTATCATACGCAAGAATAACAAACACCTAAGGTAGTGCGTTACCGTTATAGCACAAAATTTTTCTAGTTTTAAGAGAAGTGTTTTCTTTTACAGACACCAGCACATCAAGTTACAACAATGTGTCAAATTTTCCCAATTGAATATGAACGGCAAAGCGCGTGTGGCGCCTCTGGTGTTGCAAGTGTCCATAGACTACGGTAACCGCTTACCATCAGGCGGGCCGTAAGCTTGTTTGCCACCGTCGTGGTATAAAAAAAAAAAATGAACCTTATTCTGTTTGACAAAAAGTTGAAAAATGATCAAAGAAATTTGAAACATTGGGGTAATTTGACGTGCTGGCGTCTGTACAATTTTATTGTTGAAGGTATGACTTTTTTTTGCTAAGCTAAGTACTAGATGGCGGTGTCTGAAAGTTAATGTAAGTATTTATTTATTTATTTATTCACAAAACATGGCATTACAGAATAAATGTAATGCGACAAAGTAACTTACTCACACAGTAAGTGGCTCTTGTGAACTCACCCAGTTGTGGAATATTACAAGTCTTTCTAAAATAGATTAACATAATATAGAAAATATTTTGTAGCACTAGGAACGTTTACGCTACCACGATATAGACATTTCTATTGAACTACAAATAAATTAAGACTGATCAATGATATTCGATTCCCGGGAATGGAAATTTTCATCAGGGATTTTTCAATAGTAGACTGGAATTCGGATTTATTTATTTATTTTAAAATATTGCAATACTGTACAAAGGCGGGAGGCTTAGGCATTTTCTATCAGTCTACCTTAAGGTGATGCAGAGATAAAAGAAGGTTGGTGCAACAAGATAAACAGTTACATGGAAGGGTACATAAGTAAAATAAGAGTATATACACGGTTTAAAACAAACAAATAACTCTGTGATGAAACTTAGATTTTCTTGATGGCTTGCCCTTTTTAACACGGGAACTAAATCTCGCTTAATGTGGTGGATGTAGGTACTATTGGTACGCCTCTGTCTTACACTTTAGGAAATGTAAGCGTGATGCATACTTTATTGTTTTAATATCGGAATAATTGAAATATCAGCTAAATTAACATTTATTACTACTGTTTTGTGGATTCGATTGGCTTAATTATGCGTTTTGCAAGCAACGCTTTCCGGTTGTCAATTTGATAACCTACTATGTAGTATTGTTAATTTTTTACATGGTAGCAGAATGATTGCACCCTGTATTTGGAATTTAGTTTAAAAATCTATAACATTTCAGTCTAAAAATGAGAAAATATGACTCCTCTATGTTCAGTGTGTCAAATTTTGGAAAGTAAAGTGTATTAAATAATTATCTTGAAATTCTCAACATGAAGAATATTATGAACTCAACTGCTTTGGTGTACATAACAGTCAAAAAGCTACAAGCCTAGTCCTGAGTAGGCTTTCTTTGGGCATCTGTATCAAGAGCTAGACTCAAATCAGGACTTTTGTACATCGCTTGTAATTCTAAGGGCGCCTTCAAATTTGCCGCCAAGTGCCGGCTGCAGCGCTACCGTCGCGCTGCTTTGTTAATCCATATAAATAAAAAACGCGTGACTGCAGCGCTTCACCCGCGCTGTGGCCGCGCATCGGTTCATCAATCGACTAGTGATGATGCGTACGTGTTTTTATTCAAACGTGAACGAAAATCAGCTTTAACAATTTATCGATGAGGTTGAAACTAAATGTACAACACTATGATGCTCGAACCTAGCGGTTGCAGCGCGGCGGCAGCGCTGCCACCGCACGGCTCTTTGCGGCTAATTTGAAGGCGCCTTATTAAGCTTATTTTTTAGGTGCCCTCAACACAAGCAACCTGCCTGGTCAATTTATAAAGTCACTCAGTGAAGTGGAATGTCAATGCCAAGCATTAGTATGGAATGACGACTTGATATTTTGCCATCAATTCACCCACATTTTCACGCGATCATTTTAACAGAATCGCACTGGTGGACAATGTTCTGGATACTGTTTTCATAGTATAAACGATAAAACTACCGGCAATCATAAAGAGACCAGAGAGCTTTGACAAAGACATACTTTCAAAGCAATTAGAAGATCAAGATATTAAAAACGGCAAACTTTTTATCGCCTGTCCAATTTATTCGAACAACTGGAACAACTTCAGAGCGGAACTTTTCCCGGACCTGCATCCCGATCAATACTAATATTTGATTCGATATCTCGATACCATTGAAAGGCAGCCCTGATTTTATCGATAACCGTCATAACCAATAATGATTTCGGGGTAACTCCTGACCGTATCTATAGGGTCAGCAAAGGTCAATATGAATAGATGAGACTCAATATAAAAGGCTGGTATCAGAGATTGAAAAAGGTCCGAAGATTGTCACATAAATTTTGTTCTCAAGTACACTCTGGATAAGTAGAGTTTATTTCCGAAGATTTGGGCCGAAGTTCTGTACGTACTAAACGGGTGAGATACATAGGTGGCAGTAGTGGGGAGTGACAACCGTCGATATGATGTGAGATGTCGATATCTGTATAATGTTACAAGCATTAGTGGAACCCATTAAACGTAAAAGTAAAGTCAGCTGACGCAGTGGATGTGCCATTGTCTGCATCGCTACGTGTCGCAAGTTTGATTCCCGTACGGAACAAATATGGCTGTTTCCCCACGAGCTAGGACAGAATTTTAACATGAGGCAAAAAACAGTAAGAGGAAATTAATAGAATTAATCCTAATACAACTTTATTGTTATTTTTAAAAACTGTGAACTGGACCACATTGTATTTATTCAATTTTACATTTTTTTTTACTATACATTACTAATAATAATAGCATATTTTTTTCAGTTTTGTACCATACATGTCACAAGTTTAATTTTCAAGTGGGTTATTTTTGCATAACTTTACTTTAAACTTTATTAATAAGGGGCTACCTAATTATAAGTGGCTCATGTAGGACACTTTACACGTAGTTCATTGATCTTACGTGTGGTAAATAGTATCTAACAATAAAGGTAAGGTCCTTCTTCGCTGAGACCACAACCCGACGAGGAACAGGGTGTAAAATTCCTAATCCACCATTGAAAAGGGAGGATCCTCTGACCAGACGGGTGTTGTCCCGAATTTGTGTAAGTTCACGCGTGGATAACTTTAACATCGCGATGTAGGATGTAAGTATTTAGTTCGCATGTAGCGAGATAGATGTCGCTACTTATTTCTAAGTCATCTTCTCAGAAGTCTTAAAACTGTATAACTTGCGGTTGTTTATTATGTTTTCATTATATGCTCAACACGAGACGCGTCACGACTATAATTATGACAAATTTTAAGGACTAATTTGTAGGTTAATTCTGAGGGCACGTTTTGGGTTAAAAAAATCCAAGAATTTATCGATGTCGATAAAAACCTACTCCCAACAATATCTCCTCTCGAGATAAGTTCGACAAGTTACCGTCTTCTACTAAAATATGTAGCGACACGGTATTGAAAAGTTCTGCTTTGTAGAACAGCTTCCCTTTTATCTAGCGAATTATTAGTTCATATAGTTCATTAAGTGCTTGTCAAGGAAATTGAGTGGGAGTTTATTTTGATACGAGAAAATTTTGTGGGGTTTGCTTACGTAAACGGTTATTTCTGGGCTTGTTTTTCCCATCTATATTATAAATGCTTAAATATACTACGTTTATTGCATTTTAATTTTTATATTCGGTGGTCAGTAATATCAAAGTAGGGATTGTAATTTTTATTAAAAAAGTCCCACTGAGTGTTATGTGGAAAACAGCCGTTTTCTTTTCATCTGTGATGTAAATTACAGAGTCAGAGTCGTTGTATCATTTGTTTCTTCCACGTGCATCACTTGGCCAAACTTTCCTAATCAAATGTTTATTTTCCTTTATGGAGGATATGCTACTGATTATTTCTATCTACCTAGTAAAAGAGCGATTGGGACAAAAGGACTTCAATTTTTAATACTCGTTGTAAATTAACATTTGAACTAAATAGGTTTCTGTAGTTTTCACATCAACATACCAATTTTGTAGAGGAAGCGTGTGGTAAGTGTCACAGATACACTATTATGAGATGTTACTTTAATATTGCATGTGGGTACATGAGACAAGCAAAACAAACATTATTTTAATATCCCTTTAATTAACCTCTTGCAGAAACTCCACAAACAGAACTTGGAATGAAAACAGAACTGTTAATAAAAATAATACATTAAAACATCACAAAATTGCGCAGCAAACGGCTTTTAATAAAAATGATTCTTTCTCTAACTGCTAGCTTCAAACTGCTAGATAGTGGGAAAAAGCGAAAAATTGCGCACGGAAACCGGATTTAACCAGTTTCATGCAGATATTACGGACGCCATCTTGTTTCAACCAGACAAAACACGTATAAATCAAGTACATTTCAGTTTTATTAAAAAGAACTGCAACTACATGACGCTCTGTGGTTGGGGATCATTCTTATATTTTTGCTGTTATATTACTTTGTTATAAAATTATCTAGAAATGTTTTTTCGACAACACAATAGTGTGAAAATTCCTTATGTATATTTCTCTGAATAGATCGCGATAGGCTTTTGAATGTGTAGTTCTAAAGAACGATTCAATCGAGGCAGATTGTTCTCTGTATTTTTTTTTATTAAATACAAAATATTGTAATAAATATTTTAAAAGAGTAAATATGAAGTTTCTTGCCTTTTCTTCAACTAGAATTATTATGTTTTATTTAACTTTTAAGTTTGACGGTCAAAACTGCCCTTTACACGGCCCAACTGAAATAAATGATTCGACTTTGACTTTGTTTAAGAAGATACAAAATTCTTATTTCATAATACTTCCTAATAAATAAACCACAATAAAATAACAAACAATGCAGTAAATTTTAATACTATGCAAGGATCCAAACAGAAAAGTTCAAGTTATGTTCAACAATTATACCGCTGGATGTGCAGATTAGCATAAATACGAACAAGTTGTTGGTTCCTGTTTACGGGTATTATATTGACTTATGTCCTCAGTTGTCTCTTGCAGCTTGCTCTGGAAGATAAGCAGCTTATACCGTAATAAAGTACAGTCTTGAATTTCCAGAAATGTAGACTGCATGAAGTAAATATTTTTATGAGCATGTTAGATTTATGTAGGACACGGGTGCCAAAAATAACGTTATGTTTTGTGGAATGTTTCACCATTGACCAATTTGTCGTTCACTTGTGCTTTTGTTAAGTAAAGGTCGAGGTCCTGGATTCTAACCCCGGGTTGGGCATAACGTAACTGAGTGTTTCCATCTGGTATTTCTCCGTAGCAACCCCGGAGCCTGAATTTGTGCCCCATTGATAGCAACTGGATCGCGCCCAATTAAATGCAATTTAAACATATCTGGCAAAATGTAGGTGTACCTACGTCGGAAACACATCTGCCTAAACCCTTGGGGATTAGATGCGATTTGTAATGAGTTGTTAAATTTACTTGCTAGTCTTAAAGTGAGATACAGAAAAACTTTAAAGTTTCTACTCAAATGAGTGAAAAACCAAACCAATCAGCTAAACGCATTTGCGGAAAGGAACGAACGAACAAATCCAGAGCTCGCATTCGATACCCCTTGAAATATTGATGACGGATCTGCCCAAGGGAACGATTATTCGAATCGAATCGTGTCTCGGTGTATCGAGAACATTTGGTTCTGACGATATCCAGACAGACAATTTTACAAGTTTTTATTGCTGCTTCCAAATGACGTTTTATCTGAACGGGGTGACTTCAGACTCGAATTTTTTTACGTCATCGCAATAGAGTTGAGTTTCGTATCACGTTACGGTTTTAAATATGCGGAAGGTGAACACGTATTGTACGATTTTCGACTATGTAAACGAGTATTCTCAACGTTTTTATGAGCCGTGACAGATTGGAATAAATGTGTCGAAGCGAAAGGCAGCCTTTTTTACAACAGCAATAAAGAAGAACCAGAATGCCGTAGGAATTTCTTGGGGAAATCGTGTTACAGATTCCTTTTGTTATCTTGTCCTTGTAAAAACTAGAGTTTTTAATAAATTTTTGTTTTTTTTGTTTAAATAAAAGTTTAATTCATTTTATTAGGTTTTGAAAAAGTGGACAAAAACATTATTAATAATAATTCAGGGTAAGGCTTACCCACCTGTGTCCCATGTATCGGCCGAGCATTGAACAATACAACTGGTCCCACAATGGCGTAAAAATCATCAATCCTTCAAAAATACATTCGAGTTTTCAATTTTCTGTTTAAAACTTTTAGCTGTTAAATGAAGCCAACCAGTTTAGATATTCTCGAGACAGGTTTCCGAGCTATTTATTTTCTAAATTGGGAGCAAAGCAAACCAAACTAAGAAGGAAGTTCTCATCGATTTAGTTTCTACTTTTGACGGGTTTTAGCAGGAGTGCAACGAAATACTTGGGCTAATTGGCGCCGGCCCAGATTTCAGCCCCTCGAATAATTTATGGCGCTATTGCTCTTTGCCGCGGTTCCTCTCCAGAGAATACGATGTAATTATAAGCAAGAAAAGTTACGCTACTTAATCTTTCGTAATTTTCGAGTTTTCAAGATTACAAATTAGAAATTGTGTGAAATCAATAATTTTGATTAATCGTTTTTGTAACTAATGAGTTGAAAAACAAAAGTGACGTAAATAATTCTGCTGTAATATTAGAAAAAATGAACTTTAAAACAGGATACTTTTCAATTATCGGCATCCGGCATCAATTGACTATACGAATGTACGACCCTAGAAGGTTGAATTATTTAGCAGGAGAAAATTGTTCCTAATTCTCCCTAGGGAAATTGGAAATGGAAATTAATATTCCTCATTTTAAGAGGCTTTCTATGATGATTAATTCGGGAATTAAATAATAAGGAGTTTACATTTTTATACAAGCTATAGTATGAATATTAAAATCTTTTGAATCATCCGTATTTTGCAGTTAGCCTGGAAACTACGTTCATTAGCAAACGAATTTAAATCGCACTTTCTTTGGGTAGGTAACGTGTCCTTAATTAAACTCAAGACGACATTATTAAATTTAATTGATTTTTTTTGTTAATTCCTTATGTCTCCTTGAGGATGAGATATTCAATTTCGCATACTCATATCCACCGGACAAGCAAGACGCTTTCACAACACCTCATTTATCAAATTATGATAAGCAGTTTAGAAGCTAATGAGATAGATAAACACACATACATACATGCATACATCGTGGTCAAAATCATAAAACTCCTCTTCTTTTTGCTTCGCCGTAGTCGGGTAAAAAGAGGCTTATTACTAAAAAAAAAACGATTATCGTTTAATTTGAGACTAAGTAAAATTTTTTGCCGTAGTGCATATGGGCGCTAAACTATTATTTAATTTGAAGCTTTATTGATAATTTTGTACTTGACGTAACTTCCGTGTAATTTATTGAATTAATATTTGTATTTCCGGTTCAGTCTATAAAAGTTCCTATTTTAACGTGTTTAAAATATTGTGGTTTCCGTTGAAATTGTATAAAGTCTGTGTATTAACACTTCCATTTTATTTATTGAAATATTGTATTAAGTTTCTATGTTGATACTTCCTTTTCTATTCATTTAAAATAATGTTATCTCCTGTTGATTTTATAATGTTAATATTAAGGATTTGTGTTGACACAACCGCTTGAATAATTTAAAATGTTATCTAGAATTAGTTTGACATATCCGTTTGCTGCTCGTGGAATAAACACCTTGAAATAATAAATAAATGTTTATTTATCTCCAACAAATTACAATAATGGTTTAATAAGTTGACAAGTATTTTTAAAAACAGAAATCATAAGTAGTTTATTGGAGATCTGGAGTCTAAACTAAGCCTAGGCCTGTATTTTAGAACTCCAGGCCCCACATTACAACACAAATAGATATAGTCAACGTGCGCATGAGTGTACGAGTGAGTGAGTGTGTGCATAAGTGTGTGAGTGAGTGCATGAGTGTGTGAGTGTGTGCATGAAGTAAGGTATTTTTCTGTAGGTACCTATTGCTGTGTGTATAACTCCTACAACGCCGGCGATCATGCGCCGACATGCACGTTGTAACTCTATTCTAAGAAATTTTCCAAATAGTTTCATTACATTATGTGATAATAGAGGAAGTAGTTCGCTACTTAATAACATAGGCGTTGTATTTAATGTCGTGTTCTTGTATCTAACCGACGACGTCTACCTACGCAGTTTTGAAGTTTGATAATTTTACTTTAAATAATTAACCACATGACAGTAACTTTCTAGTTTAAAAGCTACTCCTAAAATTGTTTTGAATACCTCCTAAAAGTCAAGATTGAAATATGTTTTAACTAAAAATGCTTCAAACTAGCCTCTTGTTAAACTGTCTCTTTGATCCAGGCAATGTAGGCGTTAATGCTGGGCATGAGGCCTTGGATTTGATCAGCAGGTCCGACAAAGTGTGTTTTTGGTTTTTTTGTCTGGACTTGTGTTCGGTTGGTAATAGGCTGCCCCCTATTACATAATATTCCACAAATAATAATAATAATATTCCACAACTTATCACACAACACCATTTAATCCCAAGCTAAGCTTGAGAGCTTGTGTTATGGGTACTAAACAGCTGATAAACATACTTATATATTTCTAAATACATACATATTATAGATAAATTACACCCAGACAAGATCAAATGATCGTGCTCATCACACAAACATTTGTCCTGGGTGGGAATCGAACCCACGACCTCCGGCATAGCAGTCAGGGTCACTAACTACTAGACCAACAGGCCTGCCTATATAATACCTGTATATAAGTAGAAATGTGGACTGCAGGATACTTTAGTATGCTTGAAATAATAAATAAACATTTAAATACAGTTCTGATGATATTTTTATTTATTTACTGATTAAAAGTAGTGAGTCTTGTTTGAAAATTAAGATTCAATCACTAGACAGACAGGCAGTTTATCACTAATTCTGTTTTAATAAACCTTGATCTCTTTAAATTCTTCTGTTATGTAAAAAAAAACAAATTTGCGACCTCAAAACAGTACTACAGCAATTCTCAGAAATAAAACAATGAGTGCTCAAACAAAAAAAGTATTGTTTGAAACTTGAAGAAAAATCTCAAGAAGCCCAGGCATCTTATCACTTATTCTCTTTTAATAAACCTTGATATCTAATAATCCTCCTGTATTTTTTTTTGACGTATCAAACTTATTTATGTAGGTAACTAAAATTCGGAAAATACAATAAAACGAATTAAAATAAATTAAATTATGTACACTTAAACTAACAACAAATAAAATAGTAAAACCGGAACACTCAGACGGCAAAGTACTCCTCCCCATCGCTGACATCTGGAAACGTACCCAGAAGACTGGCAGCATTGCCACGTTGGGTGGCAATGCTAATTCGTTGGCCAAAGAATAAGCCTGCCCTCTGGTCACGCGAAGTGGCGACCAGTCGGCGAGAAATCACCTTGAAAAGGCTGCGTGCACTCGAACCCCATGACTTGAGCGTTTCGACCCCAAACGGCTCAAAACTGTAATTTCCAATGAGTTACAGTATTTCCTGTAATGTTATAAAAACAAATTTGTGACCAGACCTTAAAAAAAACTGTTAACAAAAACAGTATTACAGCAATTCTCAGAAATAAAACAATCAGAGCTCAAAATGAAAGTAAAAAACACCGCGAAATTGAAAAGAAGCAACAAATTCGTTCGCTTGTCCGACCGACCACGAAAAGTTATTATCCGGAACTTTGATAAATCCAGGTAGAATTTTTTGCGTATTATCATTTACGGTACGACTTCTCTTATATAATAATTACTCTTCATTATCAACGCGACGATAGTGTGTGTATCCGTGACTAGGGATTCTCTTTTGTTAAATCCCGTGATAAATATAAGAGTAAGTCCGTAAGATGAATGTGGGTGGAATTATCTTTGGTAGGTGACTGCTGACTGGGGATTTGAAAATTTTAGCTTTGTTTTAGTATTCATCGTCTGTCGTATCAGTATAAGCTCTGTATATATAGGTTCATTCGTAGTTTATGATTTAGTAAATCAGCAGGTTATTTGACATACTGCTCAGGGTATTTTAAATTGTTAAGCCACATGAATTTAATATTGTTTTTCTTAGAAATAGATAATTAACACGCTAAAAAGTCAGTTTTAGTTTAATTCTAATAACATTGATCAAAATTGTGTAAATGCTTTGTGCAGCCTAACAATAAATCATGAGACATTGTTACATCAAATAGGTAAAACAGTTATAAATAAACGTTTGCAGATAATTGCATAGCAATAGTAAATTAGAAGAATCCATTAGAATAATAGCAACCGGTACTTGCTAGACTACAATACAGCACAACTAATTCTATAGTTATAATAAAAAATAATTATATAAGGATTAGACATAAGCTCATAAATTGAAATATGTGTCATTTTTGGGATTGAATAAAATGTTTGAGGTTCAGCTAGATATTTTCCTTTAAGTACTTAAGGGATCGAAAGAAGTTGTGTGAAATTAAAAGTGGTTGCCATTGTATCGGTGGACATGTGCTGCGGAGGAATGAGGATAGCTTCGTGAGGAAAGGCTTGAAGTATGAATGTTTTGGCTGTCAAAGAGATGGAAAGTGGAGGAGTAGATGAAGACCAAAAACGATTTGATAAACTATGTGACAGGTGAAATACTTAGGAAGAATATGACCATTGAGATGACTGCAAATATAAATAGTTTTAATTAAGAAGAAGGCCTACTATTTGATCTTTTTATCAATTGGAATAAGAGTAAGAGGATAATGACGATAACAAAGTACAGTTCTAATCGCTTAAACTAAATTCTTCAATGCATACGGTTTTGTTTGTTTCAGTATAGATAGTAGCAAGAATGCAGTATTTGCTTAGGTGGAAGCAAATACTGCAAACTTACATTAAGCAAAGTCAACAGGCTTTTATAGTTAATGATAATTGTGTGATATATAAATTATCCACTCGTTGATTATAGATTCTGTGACGCTGTAGTATAATGGCAGCTTATTTAGCAAACTGGAAAAGTCAGTATTACGTTAATTAAGTTCGCCTTTTTGTAGTATCGTTAGTGGGTGATTTGTTTGTTTTTATTTGTATGTGCGTCCTATCTATAAATAAATAATGGTTTTTCTTGATTTGTGTTTTTTTTGTTTGTTTGTTACCTTAGGACTCCTTCATTTATGAAACGGTTTCGTTTATGGATTTTTTGTTGTTGCTAATAATTGTAATAATTTTATTTATATAAATACAGATAAAATACAATCAACTGTACTCTTAACTGTACACTTGACTTAAGCTAGTTAACATAATAAGTAGTCGTTACAACTTTACTCAGTTATAGAATAACTTGTATTTAAGGCAAAGCTGCAGTGGTACAAGCCCATACATACTAGAGTTCCACAATAAGCAGAGCTAGAGTTTTTGTTTCTAAAAAAAAATGTTAGAGTTTTCAAATTTAATAATTATTTAATTATTACAAATCAGAGTAAGAAACTTATGATGAGATTCATTTTATTACTTTCGTTATCTCGTTTTATGTGATCCTTTAAATGAATTCAGGAAATGTTTGAGGCTAACAATATTGTTTATGGAAACTAGGGTAAATATCACAAAGTTATCGTCCTAGAAACTTGTTAAGTTTGAAATCGATCCAGACAAAGTTACCGTATAAGATTCAATGTTGGCCCCTTGAGCCGAATATGGCGGGAAACTCATATTAAAGGGTGAAAGGGTTATCGAAACACAACTTGTAACCATGACTTTAGTACATGACTTTACAACCCAGCATTGAAAACTTTCGTTGGATAATAAGGCCCAGAGGTTAAGGCACATGCACGAGGTTGTGGTTCGGTTGCGGACACAAGTGTAGAGTTCATATGTACTGACGCCAGCACATTGTGTCAAATTTCTTTGATAGGTTTTTAACTTTATTTTAAACACAATTAGGTTCACGTTCAATTAGAAAAAAAATACAGTTTGGGGTAGGTTGATGTGCTGGCGTTTGTACTTTCCAAGTTTATCTAAGACATCATTGAGGTCGGTGAAGGAAAACATCGAGAGGAAACCTAGACTTTGTTAATAGGAGTTTCAAATCGACAATCTGCCTTGAGCAAGCGTGGTATACTCATGCCTTATCTGTAGGATAAGAGGCTTTTGCCCTGCAATGGAACAGTAACACCATATTATTATTTTTTCAGGACATTAAATGACACTTTTGAACGTGAATGTGCTCCTTCCAAAAAATATCTTCAATAGAATTCCTGAGTTGTACCTATGTTTAAGGCATTTTATACAATATGTAACAAAAACCCTGTTGTTCCTTTTAAGGACATATACATATACCTACAAGGATACCATTAATGAAATTATAATTAAAAAAAAAAAATATTTGGCTAGTCGAGGGGTCATAATCAAATTACTATTAAAACCGACACATTAGAAAAAAATTTTAGAACACCTGATTTTACAAGTACATTTTTATTTACGAGCTCCGCGGCTTCTTTGAAGTGACAAAAGATGCCGCCAAACGTTACCGCGGCCGGCGGCGGCGCACTTGCATGCCTATCCCGTACCCCGTCCCCCACCTGCCGCCGCCCGCGCCGCCTTGCGAATCACTTCCTTACTCCTTTGACCTTTAGTCTCCCGCGCAAGTTTCTTTCGTATGGATGTGATTATTGTTAACCTACGTGATTGACTTGTGTTTTGTTTGTTTACGTAAATATTCACCATGTCTTAGTCTAACGTGGAATATTTTAATATGTTGATGTGTCGTGAGAATATTATTACGGCGTTGCAACAAATGTGTAGGGGTACAAGGTGGTCGTATTGAACAGCATCTCCGCGGCCGTCAAGTAGACATCGTAATAACTACTTATTGTTTTTTTAGTGTTAAAATATGTAGTTTACACAACTATCAATTGTGCATAAAAATACAAACAACAAACAAACATACACAACACAACACACATTACAAACATTTTCAAAGAATAGGTTCATTCGTTAAAGTGACAAACAACAGCTGACAAGTTCATGAACTGTGTTGACCGCGTCACGAGGCGGCGTGGCGCGCGCGGCATCGGTCAAAGAGATTTGCTGCAGAGGTAGGAAATCAGTTGAACATTACAAATATTAATAATTAAATATTTATTTTAATTATTTTTATTGAAGATTTTTAATAAATGACTTGCTTTATTACGTACGTATACCGATTCTTAAAACGTGGGTAGAAGGAACAACAGGGTTTTTGTTACATATTGTATAATACTAGATTTTGCCCGCGGCTTCGCCCGCGTGGATGTCGAGCTTCCGTCCCCTATGTTTTCCCTTTAAGGGTTGAATTTCCAAAAATCGTTTTTTAGTGGATACTTTTCACTAAGAATACCCCTACAAGTTTCATGTCTCTAATACCAGAGGTTTGAGTTGTGCGTTGATATATAAACGTAATAATTTTAGCATAATACTTCCGGATAGACTATACTTTCAAAGTTGATCCTTCCGGTATGTATGCATAAAGATTTCTGGAACTACTGACCCAGGAAAGAGCGCCGTACAACTGATCATGTGTAAAACAACTGAGACTAAGATCAACCTGCCCAGGCGTATTGATTACAACCGTACCAAGTTTGGTTAAAATCCCTATAATAGTTTTTGAACTATGCGTGTACCATACAGACAGACAGACAGACAAAACATTTACTGATTGCATTCTTGGCATCAGAATCGATCACCAATCATTCTCCAATATTAATTTTGAATATATATTATTTATTATCATAGTAGTGTGTGATAGTCCATTGAATTTTATGGCGAACTATATTGTATCTTAAGATAAAATATTATAGTATCTTAGCCGTGTGCAGCACCCCTTGGTGAACTCCACTGCGGGTGACGTAACCTACGACAAACTTATAATTTGTGGTTGGTACAGTAGTCAGGTCTAGGGGTCAAACCGCAAAATTAAGTTTGTTTTTTATTCTACATACTTTTCCGGGATAAAAAGTACCCAGGGTTGTGCCCAGGTTATAAAAGAATAAGTATACTAAGTTTCATCGTAATCGAACCGGTAGTTTTTGCGTGATACCTGAACATACAGACAGACTGACAGACAAAATTTTTTTTAATCATATTTTTGGGTTCGGTGTCGGTCTAGTAACACCCCCTGCTATTTATTTTTTTTTGATATTTTCAATGTACAGAAATTTTACTTATACAGATTTATTATAAGTATAGATTTCTCGAGGAGCGCTGCTCATTTTCAGGGGCAGATTCTTCCGTACGGCGTACTCGAACGGCTCTTGTCTGTGATGTCTGCCGGGACAGTTGAGATTTTCTCTACAAACTACGCACAGACTTGAAAACAATTATGAACAAAGGGAGAGCGACTCGAACACCGTCCGCCTTTACAAAACAAAACAATCGTAATATCGAATAACTCGTAGGTATCGATTAATTCGATTATTACGATAGAACGAAGTACGAAACTACGAACATACATAACAACGTACTACGTACAACGAAATTACGATATTTTCGATTATGAGGTATCTATCAACAACAACAACAACCATACGAACGAATCAACCGAAACCAATAAGCAACTGACATGACATGACATGACAACTGACAACGGTCATCAATCTACGGAAAGTCTTAACACCGCGATTCAGAAAAATGACGTAGTTGCAGAACGCCATCTATGGGCAAATAGGTAAAACGTCTGCACAATGAAAGTTACGCTGGGGGCATTTTGCGTTTTAGTAATTTTAAATTATCTCCGAAACTGTATGACCAATTGATATACTGTAAATGGCAAATCTTATCTGTATGATGTTCTTGTGATACTGAAATAATTTATTGTCATAAGAATAAATATTTTGTTGCTCAAATAATCAACCAAACGTAAGTATGCCGAAAAAAATTTTTTTTAATGCATTAAAAGAAGTATAAAGGATAAAACATAAAAGATAGAGATATGGTATCGCGGACTTTTTTGTAGAAATAATTAAGACGAACCAGGTAGCCATACATTGTTTTTAATTTTAAGCAACTGTTTAGGCAGCGCACGCAAATAATTCTGTTTTATGGGGTATTTTTTTCCGACTTGCTAGACCAAAGTTGTGATAGCTCGGTTAATATACATGTTATAGAAACAATTTATAGCCTATAGCACTCAGGAATAATGTAGCTTTCTGCCAGTTAAAACAATTTTAGAATTGGATTATGAGTTCCAGAGATTACCCCCTACATACAAATTTACAAACTTACAAACTTACAAATTTTACTTCTTTATAATATTAGTATAGATGTATTATATTACTATGGGGTAGTTAGAGGGTTTCTTATTCCTTGGCTGAAATACGCTAACTCGTGCCTTCCCGAGGGTGCGGTAAGACGTGACTCAAAGTTTTTATGAAGCCAACCATTGGATTGTTAAAGGATAATGATGCTGTTTCACTCTTTTGTTACGATTTTTTTTTGGGAACTGTACCCATTTTAATATCTCGACTTACCTAAATATCACGCAAAAATCCCGTCAAAACATGTACAGACGCCAGCACGCCAAGTTACCCCAATGTGTCAAATTTCTTTGATTGTTTTTTACCTTTATGTCGAACAGAATAAGGTTCATATTCAATTGGGAAAATTTGACACATTGTGGTAACTTGATGTGCTGGCGTCTGTACATAATATTCGCGGCATACCAAAAAAAGTACACATAGTTATTTGTCTGTACATCACCCAAAGGTTAACTGGTTAAAAAATGCTTATAACATCAAGTCTACCTGGGTCCTTTAGTAAGCTTAGGGTAGCATAAAAAATAATACTTATGTGAAAAATACATAAAGCCCATATTTATTGATGAACAATATTTAAAATTTGTTTTAATACTTTTACTCGTATTTTCAAATTATTGGATGAGTTCGGTGTTTCACTATCTGATTACTCTAAGAAGAAACACCGAAAGAAACTCAGAGGTAACTCTTCCTTTTTATAGTCCAGACATTATATCGGTCAAATCATGAAATGAAAGGACCACATAATGAGAACTACATAATAATATAATGCATTTAAAAATAAATATTGAGTAAATAGATAGATCAAGTACAGACGCCAGCACATCAAGTTACCCCAATGTGTCAAATTTCTTTGATCGTTTTTCAACTTTATGTCAAACAGAATAAGGTTCATATTCAATTGGGAAAATTTGACACATTGGGGTAACTTGATGTGCTGGCGTCTGTACATCTAGTTGTAGTTGTGGTCTATTAGTTAGTCTAGTGGTCGCTACGCCGGACAACGCCCTCTTCCAGTCTCCCTGAATGGGTTCAGGGGTGACGGACTCGGGGGACGCCGCCCCCTACGTACATGGACCCGAGGTGGCGGCGCGTCGTGTTCACTCGCGCCCCTCTTAGACGTCGCGTGGGGAGTCTAACACCTCCCTCCCCTCGCTGAGTTGGCGAAGGCCGTTGGGGCCAGTCGGGGTTTGAGGAAGTATCTTCTGTTCCCGTGACCCCCAGCGCAAGTGTGTGAAGGAACACGGGGTGGTTTTTAGTCAGTAAGAGTCTGACAAACCCCTCCGCCCTCCCCGGGACATATGAGGATTTTCCACCCCTAAAAAAAAAAGTGGTTGCTACGCTTAGCATGAGGTTCCCAAGTTCTTGTCAAGTCTTGGGTCGGACAAAGCAATAATGCGTTTTTCCATCGGGAATTTCCCAATAGAAACCTGTACTCTGAATCTAAGCCCGGTTGTTGGCAGTTAGTAGGCCTGCTCTATATCACATGGAACTAAGACAAAACTGTCAATTAAGATGGACTTTTGCATAATCCTTCAGGAAAATCCAGGAGACAGGTTATATTAGCAGATCTATGAAAAAAACAATCAACCATTTACAACACACTTCTTATAACACCATAATATATTTATTTACACGATTCCTCGTTCCTTAGTCAGTCTTCCATCACTCTCCTTTCAATATATTTTCGCCGAAAAAATTCAACACCGAAATTAAACGAGCCCGGACCTTCATTGGAGCGTTAAATTCTTCATATTGGAAAAAGAGGCGTATAATAGATGTGCCGTGGGCTTTTACAATAAATTGCGTCCGAACTGGTTGGGGTAATTGGCAGGTGACCGGCGCGATTATTCAATCTGGGCATTGATGAATTTAACGGGGAACGCGTGCGTTTACGTAATGTCTCCCTATTGTGGTGCGGTGTAAAATTACTGTGACTATGCTGGACTCTGAATTGATGTTATGACTTAGATTTAGTTTGCACGTGCAGCATGAGCCACTGCAATGGAATTTAACTTTTTATAAATTATATTCGCTCAGCAAAAAAAAAAAACGTTTGACACCTGACAACAATTGAAAGGTTATACAAACATTTCACCAATTAGGTTTAAGTCCCACGAAACAGGGGGCAAACCTATTACCATAAATCGGAAACAAATCCAAGGTCCGCGAAAGGAGACTGAGCGAAAGTGGTCTATGAACCAATAGCAATACTGTTATGGTACTTATGTAGGGATACCTCAACTACACCCTTGTGTAAAGGTGCATCAAAATCTGACCCGGCAGTTTTGAGAAAAATAGTACAGAATACACGTATTTTACAACAGTTTGTGATACTTTTTTGTTCAGATTTTTAGGTATTCTCCTTATTTTTTTTTGTTTTTTTTTTTGTATCTATTTAATGAACAAAACAACGAAGAACCAAAGTAATGTAATGCAAAAATAAAATCCGAATAAAGTACGCAAAATGGCATTGATTTATAATTACTTTCATATTTTTTTGGATTTTGGATATGTTTTTATAAAAGGAAGGAAGTCTATGGAAGGCTACAACAATAACAAAAAAAAGACTACAAAATAAAGAAGAACACAAGAATACTTTTCTACTAGTGTAATATAGTTTTAAGTGTGAATAGGGTTTTTTTACTAGAAAATAAACAATGAAAACGGAACAATGCAAGCTTGGAATGTCGCCCATAAAAGAATACGAAAGCAACAGGCAATGTTGTTATCTCTGTCGCACTTACACGGCTGCCGAGTGCCGACCCTTGGTCGGCAGGTAGCGAAAACAATATGCACGGGCGCAGTCTTTCGCCGTTTATCGTCTCGTTAGTACTGTGCTCTTTCGTATTTTGTTCTCAACTACCGACTTGTTTATGTTTAATGGACTACTGATTTTGCCTTACGATTTGACTAGTGCTTGATATCCCGGACATCTGATTTCTGTTGTTGTTGTGTTGATAACATGTTTCAACCCAGAGCTAATATGGTTTGCTTGATCTGCAACCGTTCTGTGCTAAGAGTTCGCCAAAGACGATTAATAACACGCCATTTGTTTGAAGAAAACTCAACATTGGCTAACCGTATACGAATAAATGTCGCTCCGTATGAGGTTAGTATATTTTTATTTACATTATATGTATTATTGTACAGGGTGGGTCTTAACTGCGTTGGTGGTTTGTATCGTCTTTATTTCAAAAAACCTGACCTGAAACCTGTATTGACATAAAGACGATACAAACCGCTAACACAGTCATGACCCACCAAATCTTTGTTTATTTGTTATTTTTTATCATAGAGCAACGAAGCGTTTAAAAAGCTTATAAAAAAGCGAGATTTGGTAGAGCTTTCATCTACACAAAGAGACAAACAAGATAATTGTAATAAAAATAATATACTAATTCTTGCTTTTACAATCGCATTACTCGACCCTTATATTATATTAATTAATACTTACATAAAAGTAACCCTATATTGTATAAGTTTATTTTGTAGAGATTCTCGGCTAGAGAACACTTTTTATTTTGTTACTGTACAATAATTATTATAGTTAGTTTTATATTTTTCAGATAATCTTCAATGGTAATGAGTTCCTCTGTCACCCATGCTGGCAACGTCAAATGAATGCTCCGGGTGCCCCTCCAAATGTACCTCCCACACCCGCGGATGGGGCAGCTCCTGTACCACCAGAGGATGTGGTTTCTCCGAGACCTGCTGTACCTCCTGCGCGTTTCCCACCTCTAGTGCCCGAAGCTCAAGAACAGCCTGGAACAGTGACCCTTGAATACACTCGTTCTCCAAACACATCAGACACATGTGTGTTTTTTGGATGTAATCACCTCACTCGCAGGCGTGTACCCATTACTTTGAAGAAACGCCTATTATTTGATTTGAAACATTATATACCTCCAGCTGCAAGAGTATGTAATATTCATTTGGACTCAGATGATTGGGATGATATAAATAGAGCACCTAATTCTACTCAGAGTTTTAATGCCGAGCAAGTTATGGACCTGTTAAGAATGTATGACGACGCTGTTCGAAATAAATCTCGATTGAACTTCGAAGACATGAACCAGGTAGATACTGACGAATTACATTATTTAACTGGACGGACACGTGAAGAATTCCTAAGAATTGCACAGGAAACGCCATCATTACAAAATTGTAAAACGCCTAATACAGCTTTAGCTATTTTGCTTACAAAATTCAGGACAGGAGATTCTAATGAGAGGCTGAGTTTGATGTTTCACATGAGTCGCCGTAAGCTGGAGCGTCTCATGAAAGTTGCAAGAAATGCTCTGACACAAGATTTTGTTCCCATTCACTTAGGGTGGGATCATATAAGCAGAGATGATATTGTGCGGAGAAATCTGGCTCTGCCCGATTATTTATTTGGAAATCCAGATGCTGAACCTGAATTAAGAAAGGCTATACTAATCTGTGATGGCACATATGTGTACATCCAAAAGAGTTCGAATTTTTTGTTTCAAAGAGACAGTTACAGTCTACACAAGTACACTAACTTATTAAAACCTTTTCTTTTCGTGTGTAGTGACGGATATATCGTGGAAGTGACCGGGCCACATGCGGCGACTACTTCAGATGCGGCAATCATACAAAATATTTTAAATGAAGAGGAACATCCCTTTCATATTTTATTTAATCAAGGAGATGTATTTGTGCTGGATAGAGGATTCAGGGACGTTATTAATGAACTTGAGTCATACGGTTTTGAGACACATATGCCGGAAAGCCTCACTAGAGGCGAAACTCAATATACGACTGTTCAGGCAAATAAAACACGCAAAATCACTTTGTGTCGATGGGCCGTGGAAGTCGTAAATGGACGTTTTAAGCGCGATTTCAAGTTATTTCGCCAAGAATATTTTAATTGCGCGATGGCACATATGTTCGAAGATTTCAAAATAGCAGCTGCTTTAATTAACGCCTTCCATGAACCCATCAGTGATAGTTTCTATACGCCGTTATTTATAGACAGAATAAATGAGAGGATGAACTTAGAGAATGCACTAGGGAGTTTTGTGAACGCAAATCGTCTAAATAGGCAACGTGTAGCTTTCCAGAGTATGTCAGGAGAATTGCCAGCACTAAATGATTTCCCGCGTCTTACCGAAAGCGAATTAATTATTTTTGCACTAGGCACTTACCAATTAAAACTAGCCCGAAGTTATTATAGTGAGCACGTGAGAAACGGGATTTATAATGTCGAATTATATAGAGACACTCGACGACTGAGCACTGCCCTTAGAGACCAAGGCATTGAAGGTTCGTGGTTACTAAGAGGCAGGATCCAGTCAAGACATACGCGCGCGCGAATTTATAATTGTTACATTTTAGTTGACGAAAGCGAGCGTGGGTTGAATGCAATAAAGCAATATTATTGTACATGCAAGTCTGGCATGCGTACTCTGGGATGCTGCGGTCATATTATGACGATTGTGTGGTTCTTGTCTTGGGCTAGATACGAAGACACAATATCACGTCCTGCTGAATTTTTAGATTCTATTATCATAGACCAACTATAAATAAAAATATATTATGTATAAAAAAGTTGTTTCATTGCCCTGATATACAATGTACATCAGGACAACTTGTACAGTCAAGAGCACATCAAGTTTAACACCACCAGTGTAAGCTGAGCTCGCATTTGTACTGCGCGTCATAGAATACGCGGCCGGTCCAAAGGTTGAAGTGTCAAGCTCAACGTGCTCTTAAGTGTACCAGTGGAGCACAAAAAAGATTTTTTTTGTGCTCCACTGGTAAGTAGTCCTCCCTTCTTATGTATCGTATTGACTTTGCTTAGCAAACAAACACAACAATGGAATATAATACAGTCAGAAGTACCTGACTAAAACGTTTCTCAACTAAAAACTATAGTAAAAAAACCTATTCACACTTAAAAGTATATTACACTAGTAGAAAAGTATTTTTGTGTTCTTCTTTATTTTGTAGTATTTTTTTTTTGTTATTGTTGTTAGCGTTCCATAGACTTCCTTCCTTTTATAAAAAAATACCCAAAATCCAAAAAAATATGAAAGTAATTATAAATCAATGCCATTTTTGCGTACTTTATTCGGATTTTATTTTTGCATTTTTATGTTCTAGATTCCTCATTTATTTGTAATTCATTACTTTGGTTCTTCGTTCTTTTGTTCATTAAATAGATACAGATTAAAAACAAAAAAAAATAAGGAAAATACCTAAAAATCAGAACAAAAAGTATCACAAACTGTTGTAAAATACGTGTATTCTAAAGTACTATTTTTCTCAAAACTGCCGGGTCAGATTTTGATGCACCTTTACACAAGGGTGTAGTTGAGGTATCCCTACATAAGTACCATAACAGTGTCGCTATTGGTTCATAGACCACTTCCCATACAAATGTGCCCAGTCTCCTTTCTATGAAGCTTTGCCTAACCCGGTTATCGTACCTAAAACCTTATCCTCAGCAGTAGCAATGCTTGTGCAGACCTTAATTTTCCCTATCATCGATTATGGTGGTGTGTGCTACTATGACCTGAATGCAGATCTCCTCAATAAACTTGACCGTCTTCTAAATAACTGCATTCGATTTGTTTTCAGCCTGCGTAAATATGATCATATCTCTGAACAGCTTTCGCTGTTAAAGTGGTTACCCATTCGCCTTCGCAGAGAACAAAGAGCACTAACCACTCTGTTTTCATTTCTTTACTGTCCTAATCCCCCTAGTTATCTATCTCCTCACTTTCAATACATCTGTGCCAACCACAATAAAAAACCTTCGCTCATGGCATAACCGTCTTCTCCTATGTCCCACTCACCGTACTGACTTTGTTCATAGTTCTTTTTTTGTGCAGTCTATTTCTCTGTGGAACGCTCTCCCCCAGGAAATCAGGATGGCAACCAACCGTTTATCTTTTAAGGTTAAGGTTCGCGAGCATATTCGTAAGAAGTTGGCAGTAGTATCTTCACAGCGCTAATGTTTTTTTTTTTCTTTTTTCTATCTCTTCGTAATTTAATTTTTATATATATTATATTTATAGTGTACATATTTATGTATTTATACTCATAATATGTATTAGTATTCTTTGATTCCTTTTATTTTTTCATTTTTAATTGCACCTACCACTGTTTTTCTCTGCATCACCTAAAGGTTGACTGGTAGAAAATGCCTATGGCATTAAGTCCGCCTCTGTACATTACTGTGCTTGAAGTATTAAATAAATAAATAAATAAGTAAACTACCGTACCGACAAAGCAGTTTGTAAAATGCATCGGTAATTTAGCGACATCCTGTACCGTCATTCTTACAAAATTAAGTGACGTATCCTAAATCGCGATATTAAAGTTATCCGCGCGGCTCAACATTACACATTACACAAGACCTCAATAGCAACCGTTGGACAGTAGCTCATCACAGACAAAACCTTTGTTATGTCAGAGTGGAATAACCTCATGGATGTCCTTGGGGAGAGGGGTCTGTCAGACTCTTACTCAATAAAAATCACCCCGATGTTCTGTCTCATAAATGCGCCAGCGGTTGTGGGTACGGATGATTCTTCTGCAACCTCCAAAGAGAATCTTCCCTTTTCCAAGACGAAAGTCATTAGTGTTTAAATTCCAAAATACTGATTGGAATCACGCTCGTTTAACGCACACTAGCACCTAAGTGAATAAGCATACAACGTTTGACACACTTAACTGATCAAGTTGACCGATTGTTGAATATCTAAATGGGTTTCCAGTGTGCGATCCAATCAACTGTCTTGGCTACAAATGGCAATGCCACTGTATACAACACAATAGTTCAGTCTACCATCATCAATTGCTTGGACGCATTGGAGCACAAATACACTTGTAACCAAAACTAAAAGGACGTTGTCGCATACTTTATTTATTTATTAACCGACTTCAGGAAGGAGGAGGTTCTCAATTCGACGGTATGTTTTTTTTTTTTTTTTTGTGTTTGTTACGCGATTTCTCCCCCATTTGTGGACCGATTCCTAAAATTCTTTTTTTATTTGAAAGAGTATACTCCCGAGGTGGTCCCATTTTAATTTGGTGAAGATCTGGTGCTGATCTTCGGAGATATACAATGGAACTCTTCAAAAATAGACGGCAAATCTGTCGTGATTGCTGGAATCGCTTGGATATTTATTGTTTATACAACATCATGACGTATCATCACGCCTGTATGCTCTGAGGGGTACGCAGATGTGTTCAATATACCTAGATTTCGACAGTTAGGTATGTTAAGTTTCATTTATTAGGGATAAGTGGATAACCCTATTACCATGACATGTATTGTTAACAAATTATAACATTGTAAAAATAAATTCATGGCAAATATTTGTATGTGAACAACTAAAAATGGAAAAATAAAATCTTTTTTGCAAAAAATAAAACCGACTTAAAAAAAACTCTAACCGGTGTAAAATAACTCTTAATTAGGAAGTCTGTGGCTTTGGTGGTTTTGTCTTATTTATGATGAGCCACCGACTTCCGAATTAAGAGTTATTTTATTTAGAACCTTATTTACATCAGTTCTGGTACATATTTTTGAACCCCCCTAGCATTGCATTTTTTCGTCGGGCATTTTCCTTATTTTTAAGATTTTTCTGATGTTAATTTTTCTTTAAACTGTTAAGAGTTATGAAAAAAATCATCATTTTTGTTTTCTACATTCATAAATAATCTCAGGCCTTTTTCCCACGGGGGTAGGCAGAAACTACAAAGCGCCTTATACTAGGATTCCTTCATACTTCTTTGGTTTCGTTTACATTCATATTCATACACATGTTACTATACACACACCCCGGTTATGAGTAGGTACTACGTACATGACTGTTACGAAGAACCTCACCAATAATGTCTATTTAGCCCGTAGGTATTCCGGTGTAACTATATAGATTATTCCTTAAAAAGTTAGTTAGTTTTTACTGTAGCGACATCTATCTCGCCACATACGAACTAATTGCCGATATCCTACATCGCGGTATCAGAGTTAACCACGCAATTTGAAGGTATACAAGTTCTCGACTACAACCGGCGGGCAGTTGTTAGCCCACCAGACACAACACCCGTCTGGTCGGGGTATCCTCCCTTTTCTATGGGGGATGAGGAACTTTACACTCTGTTCCTCATACCTCCAAACTGATTCTCCAAATCACGATTTTATACAGTCTAAAGTGAAAAGAACATCGATTAGAACTTGGCAATGAGGGAAAGTCGATGCAAAATTTCAACGATTGGGCGTCCAGGTTGATGTATTAAACTTATGGTGTCCGCATGTAGTTTGATGTCACTTACAGCCTGTATTATAATACAAATTAACTGCTTGAGATACGTATTATGGAGTACTTGCTGGTTCGTACAACTGCGTGAGCGCTGGTTTAGCACGCACGAATAGCTCGCAGATGTAGAATTCTTACTACTTACTTTACACTTATCGTTATATTTTGAACAATTTATATATTACATTAATATCTTTATATATTATAGCCTAAGTATGCTTATACTCTGGTGTATAAGCTATTATTATTGTAAAGTTTCATTAAAATTCATTGTATAGTTTTTGCGTGAAAGAGTAACATGCATCCATTCAAACATTCGCATTAATAATTATATTAGTAGGATTAATTATTGATAATGGGCGCGAATTAATTAATTATTTGTTTTGTTATTGACATTAATGTCACATTTTGATTATTTTATTTATTTCTGTAAAACCTTAACTATATTATAAAAACACTAAACAAAAAAACAATAACTAAACCTAACAAAAAATATTTACAAAGCATCAAAAAATTCCTCTGCATCGCTGCCAGCTGGTAAAGTGCCCAAAAGACTGGCTGCATTGCCACGTTGAATGGCAATGCTTAGCCTCTGGCCAAAGTAGAGGCCAGCCCTTGGGTCACGGGAAGCGTCAACCAAACGTTTGGAGATGTCTTTAAACAGAAGACGAGCACTCGGACCCCACGGCCCAAGAGTTTCAACCCCAAACGGCTCGAAAGTATAACTACTAACAAGGTTACTATATTTACGCCGCTTGAGGTTCTCAGCAGCCGCAGCAGCAGCACCAGCACAGCATGTTGACCCAGGAAGATGGGATGGCGCAAGAGTATTGACACAAGTAGCATCCCATACTAAAGGCCTACCCATCTTCCAAGGGAATAAAGACATACCGTCCGGTCTTTTGCCATCGTCGCGTGCCAAGCCATTGGGTTCTAAAACAGCTGGAACGCCGACGGAAACAAGAGCACGTCGGATGATGTCATTAATGTGTGCATGCCGTGCTATGTGACCCGCACTACGACTGCAAGATAGACCGTGATGCCCGAGGCTGTTGACAACTTCCCCACAGTGACAACGATGAGGGGAAACACATGGAGCTCCTAAACGAAGGGAAGCAGCGAGGCGGAAAGTAGTGTCATCGAAAACCGTACCTATGTTCGACGACGGTAGTGCAAGAAGCCATAGTCCCGACTCCCATTCACCCAAAGCGAGCAGGCGCGCACGCTCAGCAGCAGTGGCAGATGAGTCAATTAGGTACTTCTGCACCGCTCTGCTGAGCGGCTCATCCCACCGACTCTGGGAAAATGGGTTCTCGGGAAGATCTGAATTCGGGCAAGCGATTTTCCAGGCATCCATAGCCTCGGCGAAGTACGGCACATTGAAATCAACCAGTGTGGTAGCTAAGATATTCCTGATTAATTTCTCAGTGCCGCAGACCGAGGATATAAATGCCGGTAAACAAATACTAGAAATTTTGCGGACGCCGAGGCCTCCCATTCGAATAGGAAGACTAGCTTGCGCCCAAGCTCTATCGTCCAAGGCCACATTTAAAATTGAGGTTAAAGTATTCCTGATAATTTGGTCTATTTTGTCCAGAAGGTTGGTGTGCTTCCATAAATGGGAAGCACGAAGGAAGTATGTTAATTTAGGGCCGAAACAGCAGTATCTTTTGATTTAGATGATGAATGAATGATGGTAGCGGGTGGCGTTTGGTAGTTTGTCCTTCTATTAAGAGAAAAAAAACTAAATTTTACGCACCTTTGTTTGTAACGTATGGAAAATTACTTTGAAAGTCGGTTTGTTTATTGCAAAAACTTGTAAAGTTCAAAGTTTAGACGTTTTCGTGACCACCGCTGCTAAACAATTTAATCGTCTTTCCAGTCTTTTCCTGTAATTTTCATATCAATAAAGAAATGCCTGAGGTAAAAAAGTCTCTCTTCTTAGTATAAGGCTACGATATTTAAAATAATAAATACCGCAGTTCTGTTATCCTGATAGGGCCCGCTGAACAAGTGGACACCCTATGAACCTTGTCCTAGGAGGTCCTCTTAAAGGGGGAATGGGAAGGTTATAAAAAATGCTGCTGTTATGCGCAGAAATACTTCTAAGAAAAAAATGCTTAGGGTTCTAAGAATAATAAAACTTTATAAAAACATTCTATCAAAGTTTGCTTACTCAACAAGTCAATTGTGAGAAAAATAGCGAAGAATATTTATTTTCTGACTATGATTTTTCAAAATAATTTCATTAAATTAAAATAGAATAGAGGTTTCAACGTTTTCGATAAGTTCCATTTGAAACTTTTTCTTCTGAGATTGAATAATATCATGCCTTAGACGGCGTAGATCTGATATTGGAAATCTGAATGATAGGATCGCTGGTACTTAAGTTATTCAATATTTAAGTTTAATCTGTGGGAGATTGAGTCTCTTTTTAAATCTCATCTAGTTTATAGGCAATCTTTTGATTGTAATTCAGATTTGTGTATACCTAGACGTTATTTTGAATAATAATTTCTTGTGGTTCACTGACTCGAGGGCACAGAGATTATAGAAAAGTAATGACTATATTGGGGGCTTTGATATCAGATCAAAAAGGTTCCATTAAGTTACTATGATTATTTTCGGCTTTAAGTCGTTACTTAAATTTTCTCCTGTGAACTCACTTGAGTGCAGCCCAGACCATCAAATACTACACTTCGCATATGTCGACAGTCGTCGATACTAGCGCAACTGACGAAGATGAAGCTGTGCCCAAAGTGCGAGTTGTTTTTACATAAACGCGATCGAAACGTTCGCCGCGTTTGGCTCTCTGATTGGTTAAAAGGTTGGGCGGGCCAATCGGAGCGCCGAACGTCATGAACGTGTCGATCGCGTTAACGTAAAACAAACTCGCACTAGGCACTCTGATCTCTGTTACCAACACCTCCGACGCTCTTCTGCTATTTCGCTCCGAGGTGTCTTTGATGTCATAAATGGTAACGCACTATTCTTGGGAAGCGTGTCTTCACCTAAGATGCAAGCGGTTGTTATTACTGAACCACACAAATGTTCCATAGTGGTGTATCTCACACATAAAACTGACATTATCCTACATCGCTTTGTAAGTTATCAGTGCAATTGAACGTTTACAAATAGATCCTGACAATAACCGTCGGGCAGTACTATTTCAAATAATAATAGTAACGTCAATGAACTCTATCTGTCAGATGTCACTTGAAAAGTATGGTCTGCAACGAAATTTTATTCGCGTATTAATAATGTTTTTTTTTGTTTTATCGAGTCGCAGTTATTCAAAATGAAAAACGTCTTGAATTAATAAGTCACGTGGAGTGCTAACGTTTAATTAATTCAAAGTCAAAGTCAAAGTCAAATCATTTATTTCAATTAGGCCATTTAAAAGGCACTTTTGAACGTTAAACTTACAAGTTAAATAAAATTTAATGATTCTAGTTGCCCCTTCCAAAAGGTAGTTTTGTATGGAGAAGAATGGGCAAGAAACTCCATACTTACTCTTTTAAAATAGTTTTTACAATATTTGTATACAATAAAAAATACATTATGTGTGAATACGATGTACCTAGAATAAACAAAGTAAAATAAAAAAATAAATAAAAAATAACATACTATGCTAAGATAGATTAAGCATTTTAGTAGGATAGATACATGGTACTCTCACATTTACAAATATTAAAATCACGGATTAATATAATAAATCAAGAAAATATTAAATAAATAATAATAAAAAAAAAATACACAGCAGAATAGCGTGAGTGTTGCAAAAATAAAGCAAATTAAGATTTTGTCAAGTTCCTTGATTGCCCTATGGAGCTGGACCAGCATGTTGCCAAGCATTATTATCTTGAATATAATCCTCTAATTTGTAATATGTCTGTTTACAAAGTGTACTTTTAATATAAGTTTTAAATTTCCTTTCATTTAGTTTTAATATATCAAGAGGTATTTTATTGTAACATTTAACACAGTACCCCATGAAAGATGTCTGTACTTTAGCTAATCTGAAAAATGGTTGAGCTATTTTATCTTTAATTCTAATTAATTCTGATGCGGTTTTTTGTTGTTATTATTTGATTTTGTCTCGCTGACTGCTCGAAAACGAGTAAACGGGCGATGTTTTGCATGGGTGGGCTTGAGAGATTATCTCCAATGTAGACAAATACTTTGAGAGCAAGAAACAGCACAATTTATAATATTATTCGTTCATGATAAATAAATAAATAAATTTAACAAATTAATTTTGATTCGTAATTAAATTATAATCTGAAAATACAAACGCCAGCATATCAAGTGTCAAATTTTCCCAATTTAAAAAAAAAAAAAAAAAATATATTTATTTCAGACCCAGGGTCCATACATTGTTAGAACCACCATACCACCACCTTACCATTTAATATGAACCTAATTCTGTTTGACATAAAGTTGAAAAACGATCAAAGAAATTTGACTCATCCAAGTCATTCGAATCGACAGCTATAACGTCACGACATGGCGCAAAGTCAATCCTTTTCACATTTGAAACGCCTATTAGTAAGAAAGAAAGAAAGAAAAAAAGAAAGAAAAATGCGTTTATTGGCATCACAACAGAAATACACCTTAAAACTATAAAATACAGCGATTATAATGCCAAAAGGGCCTTAGCTCAGCATAATGTCAGATGAGAACACAGGGTGTACTATCTGACGCTGATTTTCAGCTGCAACCCACGAGTGCCATACGCAAGAATAACTAACACAAAAATAAATAATAGAACAGTGCCCACCAGACGCAACAACCGTCTGGTTGGAGGATCCTCCCTTTTCTATGGACTTCACATCTTGGTCCTCAAAGCCCTGCTACCAGCATTTATTCCTAACGAAAATGAAGCATCTGTCAGAATTTAGATTTATTTAGCTTTGTGGTTGAAACACTAGCAAGTTAATGAGGTTAACGGCTGAGGTAAACACTTGAGTGCACTTCACAAGGGGCGGCTATTCTCACTTAAAATATTACCCTTTCAGGATTACACGTAAGTCTCGTGGCAAATGTGGTCGACTGATGTTTTTAACGGTAATGAGTCTCGGATATCTTTCTCGGTTTTAAATAGGGATTGTGGTTTTTGAAACGTTTTTATACGTTCATAGAAGGTGTTCGGACCAATAAAATCTTCTTGTGAATTCTCTTTTTAAGCGTTTTGGGAAGGCATTTGTATACACAGAAACAATTGAACATGAACCTTATTTTATTTGTAAAAACATAAAATTCAAACTACGGATTAAATGTAATAAAAAATATTTTTAAAATGTACACTACAAAAATGGGGGAATGTAAAACCGGAACACTCAGGTGTCAAAATTATACATACTCCATTCTTCCTACTAATATCATATCCAACTAATATTATAAACGCGAAACTTTGTGAGTATGGATATATGGATGAATGGATGGATGGATGTTAGTTACTCTTTCGCGTAAAACTCCTGAATGGATTTTAATAAAATTTGGTATGGAGTTAGCTGACACCCTGGATTAACACATAGGTTATTTTTTATCCTTGTATTCCCACGGGAACGGCGCCTACGCGGGTGTAACCGCGGGGCATCTGCTAGTTTCTAATAAAGTTTAAAATTATCAAATAAATTTGAGACATTGGGCTAGTTTGATGTGCTGTCCTTCCTTTATTATACTAAATCAGTGATCCTTTGAATCTTATCTTAATCCTAAATAGAATTAAGCACTTGATTTTACTATCCTATCAAACGTAGGTACGAAAAAATAAGACATGTCAAACGTTATAACGAAGATGTGGCCGACACGTAAGTTCATTATATCAACGAGGGTAACTTGCAAGTTGTAAGCAATAGGCCATCCAACTTGGTGTTTGCGAACATAATTACGGCCTTAGCTAGCTACGATTGGACAAACTCCGCGTGAAATTGGTACACGCTACTTGGCGAGTTTGACTGTGATGTCTTTGAACATGGAACATTTTTTTAATACGAATAAAAAAAACGGTTTTTCTTCATAGGTGTTTTTAAAGACCAGGGTTGACGAAAGGTTTGTCTTTTTTTATATTGAACAAGAGATTTGCAATTCAATTTTACAATAAAGATAACATCCTGTTTATGTCCCAAAACCCTTGGAAGCTATATACAAAGAAGGTGTGAGCAGTGCTCACCATTCTTGCTCAAGGCGATTTTAGTTTTATATTAACAATTAACAACCCCTTTAAGTTTTAGTAATGAAATGTAGCCCGTGACACTCACTAATAACGTTACTTAAAATTAAATGGTAAAACAATAATTAACAAAATCTATTCAGGAGTTCCGGAGATAACCACCTACAACGTCACAAACACACAAACTTTACCTTCGTATAATATTAGTACAGAAGTAGGCTTATTAAAATTTCTTCCCTTTACCGATGTCAATGCCTAAAGCAAATTTAGAATGTACGAGTAAATTGATGAACGTCATATTAGTATTTGCTTGAATTTGTTACCAAAACGACGGGCAAAAGAGGTAGCTTTTAACACTGGGCCACCACGACTTATGATTTACTCACGATTTTAATAAAGGTATTTTATAAATTTTTTGTTTATGATTCTAAGGAAACTAAACTTTACGTAAAATTGTCTCTTTCAATTTTTTATATTAATTTGACGTATTGTAAGTTTGACTTTAAAAATTTGACTTTAAAAATTGGTCTCATTGAAATAAATTAGTGGTATTTGACTTAGACTTTAACTAAAACGAATAATTTTGTGGACAGTGAAAGTGTTAAATCCTTATGAAAATAATTATGTCCACAGCCTGCTACTAGCTATCTGAACTAAAGTCGAGACTGATCGAAGTAACACTTGTATCATAATTTAATCAGTGTTCATAGTTTTAGCGATTGCTTTATAAGCATACCTCCATAGCGTGTTGGCGACTACCGATCAAATATACGAACTAATTCAAACTATCGCCGCACCCGTGTTTGCTCAACAATAATTTTCCTTATCGCTAATTAATAAAGTCCAAGTTTGTTTACGTAGATAATTGGGTGATAAGATTTTTCTTTTCGTGACTGTGATCAGTTGGGTAAAAACCTTATTATTATTGCAAAGATCATGGAATTATCAGAAGTGTTTTCATCAAAAATTAAGCGATTGGCTGCTGCGATGTCAAAGTCAAAGTCAAAATCATTTATTTCAATAAGACCAATAAAAGGCACTGTTGAACATCAGACGCATGTAGTGAGTTCAACGCGAATGAGTGAGTGTGAGTAGCTATTACGAGTTGTTCAGATGCAGAGCTTGTGTCGAGGTGGACGAGACGGCATCGCACATGCTTCTCAACTGCCCAGTGGTTGCCGCATACAGGGCTAAGTTCTTCGGAAACCCAGGTACCCTCCGAGAGATCGCCAGTGGCGTTAAACCGCTGCGGGCCTTCCTCGAGGAGCTAGGATGGATGGAATAGGGCATATTCTCACGTCGTGGTTTTGCGCACACCTGCCCGTTAAACCTTTTTTTTTTTTTTTTTTAGGGGTGGAAAATCCTCATGGATGTCCCCCGCCCGGGGAGGCGGAGGGGTCTGTCAGACTCTTACTGACTAAAAACCACCCCGTGTTCCTTCTCACACCTGCGTTAAACCTAACCTAACCTACGAGTTGTTCCGGGTTTGGTTGTTTTGGTTTAATGCATGGTACATGATAATTTCTAGTATTGGCAATATTTAGGAAACAAATTACAGTAAAATAATAGTCTAGATTTTATTTGGACCCTTTCAATTTCCAACAGGAAGGGTATTCCAATATCAGTCGTGAGTTTATTAAACCTGTACTTTTCGATTTAAGAATAAGTCAATGTACAGACGTTGTGTGAATGTGTCTTTCTTTAATCGTTTTTCAACTTTATGTCAAAAAGAATAAGGTTCGTATTGAATTGGGAAAATTTGACACATTGGGGTAACTTTATGTGCTGGCGTCTGTACCACCTTAAAAAAGCAATCTATATTTATATTCACCAGCCACACATCCAGAGATGAAGGTCATACAGAAAACCCAATTATGAAACCTACATTTCAATTTGGACATCGAAACACAGCCTCTAGCTCAATAGACGCGCTTGCGACGATTAGACCAGTGAGGCAGCCGTAAGCACATAATCTGGATGATTTATAACAAACGCAGTGACCTCCCTTTCATACGTAGTAGTGGGTAAAGAGAATGAAGCAAGATCGAAACGTTTACATGTGTGAAAATAACAAATGGCGACACTCAGGGTTGGATGGTGCTAAAATGATAACTGTAAGCCTTGCAAGTAAGCATTTGTATAGAACACCAGCACATAAAGCTACGCCAATGAGTGAAATTTCTTTGATAACATAACATAACGCAACGTCACGCCTGTAATCCCCGAAGGGCTAGGCAGAGGTGTACCTGGTATACCCACATTTCGCCAGTTATGTGTAAGTCCCATGTAATAGGGGGCGAGCCTATAGCGGGCACATATCCAGACTCCGGGCTGCTACCGAGAAATTCCAGATAGAAAAACTCAATAACACTTTGCCCCACCTGGGGATCGAACCCCTCATGCTCAGCAGTAGCGCTTGCGACCACTAGACCAACGAGGCAGTCCATTTCTTTGATAGTTTTCCAATTTTTTTACAAACAGAATAAGATTCGTGTTCCATTGGAAAAAAATGCAGTATGAGGTAGATTGACGTGCTAGCGTCTCGCGTCTATACAAATGTTTCACAAAAACTCAACGTCAATACAGACCATTTTATTGTTGAAAATGTTTGTTTCGAATATATAAAGTTAATTTATTTTTAAGACACATTACTTCACGCCTGTAATTCCCAAAAGGTTAAGCAGAGAGATTTCGAGATAGAAAAAATCAATAACGCTTTGCCACCGATTCGGGGATCGAACCCGAGACCTTGAGTTCAGCAGTAGCGCTTGCGACCGCTAAATCAACGAGGCTGAGACGAAAATAAAAATTGCCGAATTGCTAGATAACTACTTAAGGTAGGTGTTGCAGGGTAGCCAGCAAAATTTAAATTTCAGTCGTAACTCATATTTTGTTTAAGATACAGCCTGACACTACCACGCAGGCATGCAGGCTAGATAAAATATATGAGTCCGTAACTGTTTGGCGGTTTTGAGTAATTTTACGCGGCTTACGCAACATGCATGGCGTCTGTCGGGACAGGTCAATTCAAAGCTGAATTGATTCTTTCTTCAAAAGGCTTTTCCAGACTTTGCCCTGCATCGTGAGACTCACATAATATAATAATATAATCTTATGTCTGGGCTTAAAAAGAGACTATGATGACTAAAACTTATTATCCTTGAGTTTCTTTCGGCATTTCTTTTCAGGAATCAGTCACTTTGAAAATGCAACTTAGTTTAAAAAAAATACATGTAAAAGTATCTGGGAAGATCTACTGACAGAAAAAAAATGTCATCATCATCATCATTATCATCATCATCTTTCTCTTCGTTTCTTGCAATTTGCCGTTTAGTAATGGTGATGACATTACTGTCATTAACTATTTGTTTAACCTGATTAAGTAATTAATTTTGTCACAAGTCTGCTACCATACGTAAATTAGAGAACGAGGAAAACTGTTCCAACGTAATACAGTTTATACTAGTACGGAGACCAGAGTGAATCTGTTCCGTGTTTAACAACCATAATAAGTACCGATACATGAGAAACGAAAACTTTAACATCTGTAAGACTTATTTGTAAACTAGGTACTTGAATTGTGCAAGGTTGTTATTGGTGATTAAAAGAAGTTTTTTTTTTTATTACTGAACCACAATTTGCAAGAAACACAAGAAAATTTAAATTTTGAACACTAATCGATTAGGCTGTTTTGTGAAACAAAAGACAAACCAATTCATATTGAAAAGCTTTTAATGAAATACATTCATTTGTTCAGGTAACTAAAAAGCCGTACACTCATAATGTGCATAAAGAAAAATAAATTGCACTAACAATACCAATCCCTAAAATTATTTTCAACGCATTTATGATTAGTACGAAAATTGCAGTAAACCTACAACATAAGATACACACAAGCTAATGAATCCTAAAACCAAGTTAATGTTTAAAGGAAACTGGTTCCACAGCGTGATCCTTTGTGAACTGGCGTCGATATAATCCAGGGCTTCGACTACTGCTAATTTCAATTTATTATCTGGAAATAAATACAATCAAACAATTTGACATAGGGCGTGTTTTTTGTTGAGGGGCATCTCGCAGTAATCCTATGGTTATGACTAAATAAATAAGGTTCTCCAGCCAGGGTGAAAAAACTTAAAAACTAAGCGACTACGTTAAGGGTTTACATTCTACTACTTGTTTCCTGATAGCTGATAGCTAAAAGGAGTAAAGCGTGCTTTATCGTCGACCACATCATCGCTTACCATCTTAACAGGTGAAATAGTGATCAAACGCGAACCTATAATTTTGTTTTGATTTTGATTTAAATGTAAAGTTTAAATATTGTTTTTGTGTATTAATTATCTTTTTATGGATCTATGATATCAGATATAAATGATTTGATTTGATAAATGAAAAATTAAAAAGTGACCTCCTGCGAGGTACAGGCCTCGGCCTAGGGCGTCGCTGAGAGACAGTAAGTGACGGGCTGAACCTGATTGATAGAATTTACGTGGGCTAGCACGAGCAATGGTCGGGGGGACATAGAGCCTGTTTCTTCTAGACTATTCAATTAAGATCCGCTAGATTTCTCTATAGACAGTAACGTTGTAGATGTAACCTCACAGCTGCAGTTACCTCTGACATTGGCAACATGACACTCGTGTTTAATAACTCTAAGAACACTATCTGCCTTGCCTGTTCCCAACTAAGTTTGGGGTCGGCTTCCAGATTATAACCCTTTGCAGTTTATTCAACTATGATGACTGCCTATCGTACCTCCACAACCATGTGAAAGGTTAACAGAATACCCCTTCATTTAACTGGTTGTCAGACTTTTGAACTTCCGACTGCTCAAAGATTAAGTATTCAGATTGATTGACTGGCCTGTTGGTCTAGTAGTTAGTGACCCTGACTGCTATGCCGGAGGTCGTGGGTTCGATTCCCACCCAGGACAAATGTTTGTGTGATGAGCACGATCATATTTTGTTCTGTGTCTGGGTGTAATTTATCTATAATATGTATGAATTTAGAAATATGTTTATCAGCTATTTAGTACCCATAACACAAGCTTAACTTGGGACTAAAAGTCGTTGTGTGAAAAGTTGTGGAATATTAATTATCAAAGATCAACAAATGACACCCATGATTAACGTTTTAACGTGCTCTCCGAAGCAAGGAGGGGTCATGATATGTAATCATTTGTTACCATCAATGGAATGGCCTTGGCAAGTGTAACTTATATTTCAATCGACACAACTAACGCCCACTGCTAGAATATTTGACGTACCTTTATAAATCAACAGTTGTTCAGCTAAAGTCTTTTTAATGTCATCTAAATCGTTAGCAGCCCACTCCATTACAATTATTGGCATGCACAAAGTTGCTAATTGAATAAGTACTTCGATGCACCACGGCGTTATATACCAAACCTGAAATAGTTATAAATAATATAGGTAATAGAAATGACAGAGAAAGAAATTACACTGTTTTCTTATAAATAAAACATATTATACTCTAAATGAATATAATTATGTTTGACTAAGTAACGTAATTTAAACATAATGACATGAAATTCAATGAAAAACTTATAATTTAATTTATTTAAATATTATTATTCCAATAAAATTCAATTGATTGTTTTTTTTTAATTGTTTTTCTACGATGTGTAATAAACCAAATTATTGCATGCTTATATATAGGCTGATTATGGTGAAACCACAAACAATGTTACATCTTTTTTAAAACCCATATTATGCGAATAAAATTGATTTGATTTGATTTGAATAATCAACTGTTTTTCATCTTTGGTTTTTTTTCCAAGTTTATATTGGACCCTCTTCAAGGTAGGTATATCCTTTCCATTAAAGATATTTTTTTAAATCAGACTCATCTGTTAAAAGTTATACGTGGTTATACATTAAAAAATAAAATATACGCGTCAACTTGAAGACCTCCTTCTAGTTTTTTTCGTCGGTTAATAAAAGTTATTCGCTGAAAGCTATCACATACAGATAACTTTTAAAAATAAATAAAAAGAGATTAATACTAACATACGTGTATACACTTAAATGGTACACGACTTGAACTAGATTGAAAGTTTCACCTGCAAATGCGACAATAATCTGAAATAAAATAGAATTATATTAATGTCGATGATAAAGAATTGGTTGTTTTTTTTAAGTATATTCGTGTTTTTTATGTTATGTCCCGTGTATTTTATGTTATATCCCGTATATTTTATGTTATGTCCCGTGTATTTTATGTTAAGTCCCGTGTATTTTATAGTTTAATTTTATATATTACACTAGCTGCCCTGACAAACTTGGTTCCGCGTTCCGCGTTTTCCAAAAAAATTACTTCTTATTACCGTCTACCTACTGAATATACCCACAAAATTTCATAAGAATCGGTATAGCCGTTGGAGCCGGGGGAGTTTTGTAACAAACACTGTGACATGTGAATTTTCTTTTATATTTATATTATAAGACATAACTCACCTTTGCTCTCATGAACTTCATCGCCATATGCAAATAGTCTGATACTTTAATATATGCGTGTGTAAATTCTTTAACAAAGACAATTTTTTGATCGTCACTCATATTTTCAATTTTTAAGTTTTCGATTAGTGGTTTTTTAAGAAGATTTATAGTATTTTTATATCCTTCAAAGGTGTAGAGTACTGACACTCGACTACAATGTATCATCAGAATTTTAGTTATGTACAAAAAACAATCTACGAATCCTAGATATTTTAAACTAAGTTCAAAAGTAATAATTGGGTGAAACAGAAGTGCCATTATTGTCATGTAATAAGTTACATAGTATTTAAACGCTACTTGAAACGTTGGAAAATCTTCGTTTAATTTAAATGAAAAGGCAATAACAAACTGATCTCCAAGAATTACTGAAAAGAATGCATCCAAAAACAGTTCCAAAATGGGTACAACACTCTCGGATATGGAATAGTTGTCAATTTGCATACCCACTATAATAATATTAGTTGCAGTAGTTGTATACAAAACCAAACAGTAAATCCTTGCCAAAAAACAAAGCACAGCTGAAGCACTCAATTTAAAATATTGTCCAAATATTAATCTAAACAACATTAGGCTTCTGACTGACAAGTTGTGATTGAATTTCATTTTATTTTTAAATGACTTTAGCGATGGCATTCTTGTAAGAGAATTATTTTCAACTACTTTGGTGAAGTTTCAATAAAGACTAAATTCATTATCATACCTACATTATATTTTCATTGTATACCTTTGTATTAATATTTTTTTCATGTGAACGCTACTAATGTACTATGTCGTATCTTAAAATTTTAAACGTGTTTGAATCATTCAAATGAAAAAAAAAAACCACAACAAACTGGGAACTTATTTTGGTATCTTTGATCAATAAATACAAAAAAAAGTATTTTAACGTAAATTTGCTGCACTTTTCAAACCAAGCGCGTTACAGAAGGCTGTTATTTACTTTAATCGAAATTTTATATTCTAATAAATTTTGCATAGTAGGTATAGACAAACACGTTAGCTTCAAATGGTTTAGTTAATAGACCTTAGTGAATTATGACCTTATTGGAGACTAACAGACGCCACGCGGTTCCACCCGCGTAGTTCCTGTTCCCGTGGGATTACAGGGATAAAAAGTAGCCTATGCCATCCGGGAATAGTGTAGCTTTCCACCAGTGCATTTTATTTTTAAATTGGATCATAAGTTCCGAAGATTACGCCCTACATACAATCTTACAAACATACAAACTTACAAACTGACAAACAAACAAACAAAATTAACCTCTTCATAATATTAGCCGCTTGCTTGTCCTTTGGGTTCACGTAAACCCAAAATTCTTGAAAAAGGATAGATGCGTGGTACTCTCAGTCGGTGTTCGTGTATGTCCTAATGACTGTATGAACGTAAACGAAGCTAAACAAGTGTGCTAGCATCGTAGCAGGTGGCGTTCCGTAGTTGCTGCCTACCCCTATGGTAAAAAATCAAGTGATTTTTTTATGTGTGTGTGTGTGTGTTTTAATTTTTAGAGTAGGGCAATTTACACTTTTTGAGATACGACACAATCACTATCCACCGTCGATAATGCATCGATGCGTCGATGGATGTGTTACCATACAAAGCTACACAGTTTTAATACACTTAGTCTACTCGATATCATGATTAAAATAAGTGTTCTATTTTTGGTGGTTTTTATCAAATAATAACCATGTCAATCATCAGAAAATACAATCCAATGTGGGGTATAAATATAGTTGAAAACACTTTAAATGTACTGGCCTCGATAGTACGGTGGTCGTAAGAACTAGTGCTGAATATGAGGGCCTGGGGTTGATACCAGGTTTATCATCATACTGTGTTTTGCAATCATCAAGGACTTCTCAGTAGCAGTTCTCAGTTTAGATTCGTGCCCGTTTGATGGTATTTTGTTCGTCATAATGAAATAAAATAAATAAAAACAATATTTCTGTAAATAACACCCTTGTAAAAGGACCATTTCAAATGAAAAAAAATATGAGCTTAATAATGTCTGGACATTAATCTAATTTTTCGTCTTCAGTGTGACTCTGCACATCGTCTTCTAGGAGGAAATCTTCACATTCGCTTTCAGATTCTGATGACGATTCCTCTTCATTTCGATATAAAAGTTCTTAATTTGAGAACTATCCAACACCTATCGGTTTGCCATTATAATATAATAATAATTAATACTTCAGGTATTAATTATTAAAAAAAGTACAACGAAATTTAATTTCACGATACGTCTCGCGGACGTAGATTATCTTTCTAGGGTTAAGAAACTTTAGGACTTTTATTTTTCTTTATCATGTTTTACTCTGAAATTTTAATTACTACCTGGATATTCCTTGACATATTACTAATATTATAAACGCGAAAGTTTGTGAGGATGGATGGATGGATGTTTGTTACTCTTTCACGTAAAAACTGCTGAATGGCTTTTAATAAAATTTGGTATGGAGTTAGCTGACACCCTGGATTAAAACATAGCCTACTTTTTATTCCTGTATTCCCACGGAAACGGGACCTACGCTGGTGAAACCGCGGGATGCCAGCTAGTTGAGAAACAAAATGATTATAATGATTATCCAATTATTATTGTTTTTTTTTTTAATAATCCGTTGTTAATCAGCATAATGTGATTATGATTGCTAAAAAAAAATAAGTGTGAAGATTGATAGTGTGTTGTGTTATAATTATAGTTATAATTATTTAACTAAAGCATTCTGAAATAAATAGTTTTCTTTTCTAAATTATGAGTAAAATTTTACTTGTCCATGTGAAGGCAAGAAGAACTGGAGAACATTGTCTGTATAACATCGATAACCCTACCCATGTTGGAAAAAAAAAATCATTTGATTTCATTTTCATTTTCATATTCGGACCAATCAGAGCGATTTCGCAAATCATAAACCCGTATAACTTGACCCCGTTTGTTTCTCTACTCTGTCTATTCAAATCTGGCGAATAAATATTTGTATCTGGCGAAGCAATATGTAGCCAGCGAACAGCTGTTACGATAGTTGTTAACTTGCTATATTGCAAGTACCACGGGTAATTCCGAAACAAACTTTGCCTTCGGCCTTCATACCGAACCACAGTATTACGACGTCAAGGAGCGTTGATATTGGAGGGTTTGTATTAAATAATTTTCGAGTTTCAAATAGACTATATAGAAAGAAAGAACAAGTGTTTTATTACAGAAGACATCCTAAACCCTAGAAAGATAATCATATGATGTATGTTAAAGATAATCATTATTTTCAATTAGCTATAATGTCAAGTGAATTGTTTATTTGAATAAACCAAACGTAATTATTTATTTACATCCCTATGAAATAATTAAAACCCCTTGTAATGTTTTAAAATGTATTTACTTATATAAAAAACAGAAAAATCTTTAAACCTCTTTTATAAATTAACAAAAAAAGGAATTAACTGAAATCTTCTTTTTTTTACTTAAATCAGCCTGTTTTACTTATAACTCAACCAGTTGAAAACAAAATAACTACAATTTTACTTAACATCTTAAAAGTCTCGTAAAAGATAATCATGCGTAATTTTGACTCCTGGGGTCGTCTTATCTCAAAATCGGTAACACTAACCTCAGTGACGCCTGCACCTCACGGAAGGTACAAGCAACTAGTGAGATTTCCTATACGCATAGCAACGGAATCGAACTATTTAGAGAGATAGAGCAATATTACGAACCCTATGCGTCAATTTTACGCAGACTATCTTTCTAGGGTTATAGAACCAAAAATATTGAAAATTCACAATTTTACATAACATCACGCCTGAAATCCCCGAAAGGGTAAGGCACGGGTGCACCCCAATTTCGGCAGTTAAGTTCCATGTAATAGGGGACGCCTTTTGTCAACAAGCAAGCACAAATCCTGACTCCGGGATGCTACTGAGAAATTCCAGATGTTAAAACTCAATAACGTTTTTCCCGATCTGGGGATCGAACCCGGGACCTAATTTTCGGCAGTAGCGCTTGCGACTACAGGCAAATATAAAAATATAAACGTTTTTTGCTCATCACAGTCATACTTTTCCAAATGTCAGTTAAATGTCCAGTTTGCTATGATTCACCAATTCAGTGGTAGAAAATTACACAATATCATAGGCTGACATTAATACCATTTACATTGTCATAAATTCCAATTATCATCATCATAATCTGTCTACGTACCAGTGTTTTGCAGCTAAATACCATTGTTTTATATGGAACGACTGCCTGCCTGTCTTTCACAACTGGGTACCATATTATACTTGTAAGCTTAGTATTGTGGTTTGACTGGCCTGTTGTTCTAGTAGTTAGTGACCATGACTGCTATGCCGGAGGTCGTGGGTTCGATTACCACCCAGGACAAATGTTTGTGTGATGAGCACGGTCATTTGTTCTGTGTCTGGGTGTAATTTATCTATAATATGTATGTATTTAGAAATATATAAGTATGTTTATCAGCTAATTAGTACCCATAACACAAGCTGTCAAGCTTACCATGAGACTAAATGGCGTTGTGTGAAAATATTGTGGAATATTTTTTTTTTTATTTTATGGTCGTTCTGTCTTTAGGAGGCCATTCTACTCAGTACCTACCCTATTTAAACATACACTGTTGCATTTCATAGAACGTATAGTTAGTTAAAGTTACATAGTTAGTAGTCATGGAAATCATTTCAATTTCAGTATTCAAATTCCTACATGCCGAACGGGTTGTAACCAAATTGCTACGGCGTAGCACTCTAGCTACGGCGTAGCACACTAGCTACGGCATAGCATACTAGCTACGCCGTAGTAAGCTTGCTACGGTTACTAACACAATTACACAGAGGTGAGGTATGCGCTCGATTTTATTTGATTTAAAATCTCCTGTGTTTGTTTAAACTACGTTCAAAAATACATTTTTATTTGAACAACTCTTGTTTAAAAAATGGTAGTATTTTTAAGTTTTGTGGTGCTTTGTGGTTGAACTACTCCGCGATTAATGACAAATGCATTTTATCATACCTACCCTATTTAAACATACACCGTTGCATTTCATAGAATGAATAGTTAGGTCAAAATACATGGTTAATAGTCATGGAAATCATTATTTTCAATTTCAGTATTCAAATTCCTACATGCCGAACGGGTTGTAACCAAATTGCTACGGCGTAGCACACTAGCTACGCCGTAGTAAGCTTGCGACGGTTACTAACACAATTACACAGAGGTGAGGTATGCGATCGATTTTATTTGATTTAAAATCTCCTCTGTTTGTTTAAACTACGTTCAATCATAAATTTTCATTTGAAAACTATTGTTTCAAAAATAGTAGTATTGTTAAGTTTTGTTGTTGACCTACTGCACGATTAATGATAAATGCGTCTAATCATAGGGCAGGTACACTCCTTACTTGTGTGTTTTTTTCCCAAATACACCCGCTTATGTAAGCGGCTGCAAAAAAAAAAACTTTACTAAAACTTTCTTTATAATTATACGTTTTTTTGGTAGGTAGAAGGAAGCAAAAAAATCAAAGAATTTACTATGAAAAACCTAGGGGGATCCAGAATTATGTACACATAATAATATGCTATTGAGCTGTTCGTCGATGACTCTTCCACCTTGTATGCAACGCACCAAAACATCCACGATTATGACAATATTTCCAACATCATACCGACACCAATATTAAACACCGACTTACCGTTTGATTAATCGACGATAGCAACGCTTAGAATTGATCGACGACTCGCCAGTCAATGGTTGTAAGATAAATAGCTAGGCACGGCGAGCATTGAATGCGTAACAAATGGTTATATCGCCTCGCTCCCGTGATGCGGGGCAACCGTTTTGTGCCACCGACCTGCATCACAGGCACAATGCTTTCAATATCGACCTTTCTTTAGGCGTATAATACGCTATTTTATTGATGAGTTTCTTTGGATTATAATTTTAGGGAGATAGGCTTTGTATTTTTTGCAAGCTGGGCCTTTGAAATATGGTAATCACTTCTTCTTTTTTCTTGTAAAAAAAATCCTTGCCTGCATTGGTGTTTCCGAGTTCATATCACCCCAGTCTGTTGAAGTCGCGAGTCAATAGGCTTCTTCCATCGTCGACCCCATCTCTGACCGCAAGACAAGATTGAGATCAAGTGTAGACCCAATATATAAATAAAAAAATATGTGTTTCGTGAATGGGGTTAAAAGCCAAGCAGACTAGAATAAGGATAATTATATTATTGAAATTAATTAAGAAGTTTTTATTATTTTTACTTAATCTAGATGATGGTGTGGCCACTAACTTTTTTATATCATTAAAATCACTAAAAATATCTTTAACTAAAATATATTTCGGAACCGCGGCCTTCCGATTCCGCGAAAGTCACCCCATGAAAGCTTGAGTGAAGAAAACGGCATTAGTATGAATGACAATTCGTCTTTACTTCACCTTCATTTTCACGCGGTTATTTTAATAGTTAGCACTAAGCCAATGCTGGCTTTCAAATTGGTTGCATGATTAGAGAAAGCAAAGGAAATAAATGCTCATGTATTTATTTACCCGAGTAACTAAACAGCGTCTTTTTACACTAATACAATTAGCTCCGTGTCATACGAAATTGTATTTATCATCATTTTACATTATTATAGCAGTACTGTTATTGTTACTAACTGTTTTGCAACTATGTACCTATTTAGTTTTCATATATAACTTTATTCAAATTTTAGTTTTCTACGACTCAGATTTTAATTGCTAAGTATTTAACAATATTTTGCTGTGCCCTTGCTTACAGGGTCTACAACGGTTCTTAGCTCTAAGCCCTCTGTTAACATCTTGTTTACTTTGTGGAACGCAAATAAATGAATATGAATAGGAACATGAAAGCTGTCTCGTTGGTCTATCAACCGCATGCATTACTGCTGAACATAAGGTTTTGGGTTGAATCCTCAGTTTGGGACAAGTGTTATTAAAAAATCTTAGTAACAGCCCAGATTCCGGATTTGTGCCTAGACATGTTACACTTACTACTTAATAAAACTGAAACTAAAATTGTTACATTAGCACAGACGTCAGCAAATAAACTATATCAATCAGATATTTTTTTCAATGGAACATGAACCTTAAACTTCTGAAATAAAGTTGAAAACTTATTAAAGAAATAATTGACTTGTTGAAGCCAATAAATGAGAGGACTTTTCTTCTTCCGTCGTTGATTCTCCAAAGCTGAGGGTGACTCGATATCCGTGGGGTGACCTATCATGGAATGAACTTTTTTTGCGTAGACACATAGGCAAGTTAGGCCATCTACTCATGCTTTCAGTACCAACACTCAGGTTGTCACTCTGGTGCTTTCAGTGAACCACCTCTGCAGCCTTTCTATTAACTGCAAACGAATCAGACAGGTGTAGAGCTGGGGATTTTGTTGAGTCTTCTTCTTTTTCTTGACGTTTTGAGGGACTCCTAAATCCATCGTAATTGATAAGGCGACAATAGAAAGAAAATGGCGTATATGGAAAAAGCTGTTTGTCAACTGTCAAGTGACAAATAGAAAATTAATTAATCAATCGCTCCAACGAGTAGAATTTGTAATATGACTGAAAATGAAATACACTTGATAGTTGACAAACAGCTGATTCCATATACGCCATTTTTTCTCTAGAATAGAAATAGAAGAGAAGTAGAATTTGTAACATAGCTAGGCCTGCACATGAAACACTAGGGTGGGTTTTAGTTAGTAAGTCTGACAGACTCTTTCTGTGGGCGCAATCAGAATAACAGCGCTGCGGTATTTACAGTTTTTTTTTTTAAATATCGTGGCATCGTGCTGAGATAGGGGCCTTTTGGTCTCGCACAGGTCTTTTGTTTATACAATGTGTTAGATTTAGTTTTTGCTAATAAAATTCCTGTGTGTGTCCCAAATTAATGTATTTTCTTCTGTATTTATTTCCATGATTCTCCATCCCAAATAAAAATAATAATAATGGCGTGCGTGGATCTTGTCAGTCCAGCGCATTAAACTGCTTGAACTAAGTTGCTTGCTTTTCTTTTTATTCGTTACAATAATTTTGTGGAAGTGAAATATATATATATAAATAACTAGCTGTACCCTGCCACGCTTCGCTGTGGCACGTTGTGATTGGATGGTTAAAAAAAGAAAAAAAGGAAAAAAAAATAGATAAAATCAATCCTTGATGCGGATTATATATCATGCTAAAATTTCAGCTCGATCGGTGCAGAACTTTTTGAGTTTTTGAAGCGTACACAAACCAACATAACATTTTTATATAAATACATAGATGAATCAAACGCCAAATCGATTTTCGACATTTTATTGAGTCACATGTATTAAAAAACTGCTCTTTTCACAATGATTCGTTTTAGGTAACCGACAACTTAACGGATCTCGTGTTGTTACATTAAATTCTTTCTATTCCTTAGAATGAGCAAATTCTTATTGTATTTTTTATTTCATATATTTACAACCAGTCCGGAAAAATTTAACATGATAAAAATCATACGATAATTAATAAAACTTTGTTACTAAGGTTAAATTAATAAATATGGTTGTTATTTATATTAAATTACCTACATAATTCGTGTATTTACATGATCGATTAATTTTGATATGCTCTTGTTCAAAACATTAATATATTCTGACGGTAAAAAACCTCATTTTTTATGGAGATATGTTTATAAAAGTATTCATAGGCCTATAGAGTCGAGCAACTAGGTTCTGTAAAGCAATGTATAAAAATAGTCTTTAAACAGTAACGTTAACAGCATTCAACTATTTTATTAATTTCCTATAATCTTATTATTTTACACTTATTTACAAAACTATCTATTTATACACAATCCAGAAGTACCTATCTACTTAACATATTTCTGCATATTCGATGGTATGTAATGTTCCAACTGTAAAATATGTCAATTACTCTTTCTCTTTAGATGATTGGAACTAACAGCATTTTATCAAAAGTTTTTCCAATTAATTTAATATTTTTACACATCCTATTACAGAACCTAGTTGCTCGATTCTTTAACACATTACGCTCGTTTTACACATTCGAAATTCAATTTAAATTCAATATAAAAGTTGTAGTAGTAGTAGGATACATCGGTCAAGTGCGAATCTATGATTGTTTGACGATTTGTGCCAAAGGTCTCGTTTACACAGCAATGATCAGCACTATATTTTGAAAACAGGTACAGAAGCTAGCACATAAAGCTACCCCAATGTGTCAAATTACTTTGATAGTTTTTCAACTGTATTATTTATAAACTAGTACACGTCACGTGGTTTCACCCGCGGAGTTCCCGTTCCCGTAGAAATATAGGGATAAAAAGCCTATGCCACTTGGGGATAGTGTGGCTTTCCAACGGTGAAATAATTTTTAAAACAATCAAACATTTCGTCTTTATAATATTAGCATAGATAAAATAAAGTTCATGTTCACTTGGGAAAATTTCATAGTTTGGTTTTGGTAGCTTGATGTGCTGGCATTTATACATATAAAATCATCAACCTCAAAGCGCATAGTGAAGACTACAAAAGTTTGTCGATATCTCCGCAAAAAGAAAAAACTCAGGTATGGCACAGTAAAAAAAAAATACAATGAGGGGAATACTAAGTGTTTCTTCTTTTATAGGGGAATTGTAGTAAAACTTAGAACTCTGGTGCTATTATGTAATAATCTTCAAGTGAACATATAAGGTGACTAGTAATTAGTGACCGATACTTAAACACGTGGTTGTGCTCATGAATACGAACAACTTTCCGAAAGAAACTTACTTTATACTCATTACCTTTCAATTAATTCAATTACGTCAGTACTGCACAACGAGAGCGGTGGGGGTGGCGGGGCAGCGAGTGACGCTACTACTACTAGTAGATTTTCCTCTTCCCGAATTCAGCATATCAGCTAATAGATCATGCCAATTTGTGCCTACTGTGATCGATCACAGACGCGCGCGCGGGATTTTCAAACAGCGTTTCTGTTATTTTATTGTGTTTTATAAGTTATAGTGTATAAAAAAAAAGTTGTTTTGGGAAAGTTTATTGAAATCATGAAAATAATCTCGTGTTTAAGTATCGGTCACTAATTACCAGTCACCCTATATACCCTGAAGTAAAGGCAAAGTGGGCAGTCATCCCATACTAATTGTTAGGTTAAATTGTCAAGCTCACTTTACATTTGCTTCATCAAATTTATCGCGGCGTGATTTTCACAGAATAGATAGGCTGATCGTCATGTCTACGAGGCCTAAGTAAGTGTAACAATGGCTTTATGTTTACCATAATTAAAAATAACAGATAAATAATATTTATTAACCTTTAAGTCCAACCATTAACAGATCACAGGTATGGCTAATTAATAAATATTAATTGACAAACTACTTAATTTGCAACGACATAAATTTAACGTTTCGATAACAATAAAATTAAGTTGGACTGGTTCAATTTAATGCAGATATTACATTTAATGAATCATTTTTTGTTGACACTTACGACGTTAACTTTTTACATTTAACTGTAATAATTACATTTAAATCGTCTATTAGTGCATTGCGAAATGAAATTCCTTATGTGAATTCTTGAAACACAACTTTTAATAGGTATTATATTTACATTATTTACCTTATTTCTCTATAAATTTAAACTAAAACTGCTTAGAGCGTTCCATCATATCTCTTAAAGAGTATTTAACTAACATTATCATTAGAACAAGTTACTTTAATAATTTTCTAATAATCTTTTACTTAATAATTGTTCATCAGTCATTGTCTTAATTTTACAACTGCTAGAACGCATTACTGTTATAGTATTATAAATTGGATACTAATTACAATGAACTTGAAAGTATTAACGGATAATTTTAACATAGTATTGTTTTTCACTTTTTGAAAGTATATTATTTTCTTGTAAAAAAATCTAGTTATGGCTTATACGCAGCTTTCTTGATGGGCTGCTAGTAATGGCGTCCTTGTTGTGACGATCTCTCGATGCGACCTCATTGTGCCGTTGATCATACTTCGACCGGAATCATTCTGTAAACAAAAAATGTTTTTTACTTATAAATAAAACGCGTGTCTTCGAATGATCGGAAAGACCAGAACCTTCACTTTTATATTACACCCTCATTTCCGTTGTTAGTTTTAAGATTCGTGTAACAAAAGGCGAGACTATTATTGCCATAAACCATACACAAGTCCAGACACCAGTCTGCTTTCCTGATGGAATAACCAAATATCGCTTAGCGCGACTCGACAATTGAAACCAGGACCTCAAGCGCAGTCTGTTGTTGCCCTTGCGGCCACTAGATCAACGAGGCATTTATTTCTTATGAACTGTGCGAATTTTGAAATTCAAGAGAGCCTGTTGTTTATTAATAGTTTTTAGCAATAATACTTTTTTTCTCGTTATTTCCAAGTAACTACAACAAACAATTTTCATTAGCAGTCTTACAGAAAATACGTTTATTTTCGTACTTAAAAAAAAATAAGAATTACATTTCTATTACTTATCTAATTATCTCAAGGAAAAATATTAAGATTTAATCAGAGTTGTTATTCATAGAAGGCGATATATATATTTTTTTTATACATAACAGTAAGTAGTACGTCAGTGATAAATACTTTGACCACGAGATCAGATTTATACATTATATATTTAATTGTAAAATATAAATAATGAAAGAGCACTGATTTCGTCGAATTTCGGTAAAACATTTTAAACACGGTATTGTAGGCGTGTACACAGTACGCTTCAAAACACATTAAAATAAACTAAAAATAAATAAAACTGTTTGCAGAACCGGCTTCGGGATGACCATTACTGTACTGCTAACTAAGCGAAATGTTCGATTACAGTCAGCCAATAGTTCGCCAAAACCCTCCGAAGTAACTTCTATAATAAACAGTAAATTTATTAATGCAATTATCTAGATAAGCCTTGTATTGTTAATTAAATAGGTTTATTGGTATGTTATTCGATCACTAGCAAACCTCTTTGAACTCATCACAGGGGTCGTTAGGTCATGCCTACATAAATTACTTATTTATTGCAAGCGTTTACTCCTTGCATGGTTTAGATTTGTTGATTGACAAGTGTATAAGAGTATTTTGTGTTGCACTACAACACAGTTTTAGATAGTGTCATTTATGAAGTACTCCCGATTCAGTATCTATTTTTAGAGCACCTGGTATGCGTTTAGTTCCAAAAGTATTTTGATTGGTACTAAATGCATGTAAGGCGTACATTCTAGCACGGTTTAGATTTTACTGATTGACAAGACGTGTGTACGAGTATTTATTGATGCATTAAAAAATTAAAAACAGTAGGTATCATTATTGAAATATTCCTGATTAAGAACCTATTTTCAGAGCACTACACACTTTCTTAAACTAGGTTTATAAAAAGTATCATATTTATTGGTACTAAATGCATAGGTGCTTATAAAAGAGATGCTCATTCGGGAATACTTCTCATTATTACATAACATAAGACTTGAACTAAGATGTACCTAAGATACACCAAATAGGAGGCGACTTTATGGCAAACAACTGGGCACTGATCTAAGCTCTGAGCCCACAAACCTACGAATAAAAATCTAATATCACTTTGTCCGCGCCGGGAATGGAACCCAGCACCATAATGTTCAGCAGTGGCACTTGCAACCACATGCTAAACGAGGCAGTTCTTTCAATTAAAAAGGCAGAATTTAGAATGACATACAAATTTAAAACAATGTTTATAGCTAGGTAGACACGTATCTCATAATAAATTCCTTGTATTGTAATATATATAAACATAAAGGTTTCTAGAAAATAGTGAAGTTATTCTTGTGTGTTATCTTTTATAGAACACGGCGTTTAATTAAGCTTAATAACCACTTTGAACCACTGAATAATTTACTGTTTCAAACTTGGTCATGTGAGACATATCGTAAGAGTCTTAATGAATAAGTCATTCTTGAATATAAACCTGCGAAGAAATCAAAATATTAAGGCAATTTTCCAGGTGATTATTGTAGAAATCATGAAGGACATGGTCAATTGAAGAATCAATAATATTAACAAGAGGCAGGGGTCATAGTTTTTCATAGTACTAAGTATCAACTTCATTTCAGCCACCCTGCAATACGGTGTTTATGCTATGCGAATGGTGAATGTTTATAGAATAATGCCTTAAATTCTCGCAAGCATTAAGAAAAAGGCAGGTGAATACATGCATCGCTTGAAGCAAACTTCCTCATTATCATTTGATTAGCCTATTCCCAACTTCATATTTTGGGATTGGCTTCAAGTCTAACCACATGCAGCTGAATACTAGTGTTTTATATGAATACCCTGCATTTGCCTTCACAATCCAATGACTGAGTAGCAGGATACCTCTTAGTTATACTGGTTGCTTGACAGTTGACTGTTTCTACTTAGCGTCTTGATAATTAACGAATGGTCACCTACCACGAAATGATCTCGGCCATCATTGTTTAACCTTCTATCGACTCATGCTGCTGTTATTTTTTAGGTTTTCTACCCACGTCCGATAAATTGGTGACCGATTTCTTGTAGGAGAAAAATGGAATTAAGAGAAACTGATGACAATACAATGCAACGTAGATCGTTGGCCTAAACTAATTAGGGTAAATCTGATGTGTGTAGACAACCTTAGTCATAAGCCCCTTTAAAGCATATTAACTATGTTAGTATTAACCTGCATATCAGTGTAGTGCGCGTGCGACGATATCGGCGTCACCGGCGTCTGAGTGCGAGGCAGGCTGTGTGCGCTGCTTGAGTTCTTAGGTTGAGCTATAGCTGAGTACAGCGGCGGGTCCGGAGGTGCTTCGGTTACGCCTGTGAGGAAGGAAAGAGGTTGATAGTACATGCAGTTATGAAATCGATGATATTTTGTGCCAGTAATACGTTCTCATAGATTTAGGATTAAAACTATTTAAAAAGCCTCTTCCCAATACTTTGGTAACTAGAATTTAACATTCTTTCATTAGTAAGTTTGACGTTGAGGTGTGCTTTTTTTGAAGGTCTAATTTATTGATTTATGTTAGTAGCAGTCCCAGGACACGTTTCCCTGCCCGAACGTTGGCTAGAATTTCGATAATAGCGCAATCTACTGACTCTTATTTATAGTAAATCGGCCTAGATTTAAAATAAGACCAGAGAATAGCACAAATACCATATAAAAAGAACTAACCAATTTGGTTGTGTCGTTCGGAGTTTATGCGCGTGTAGTACCTGACATTTAGGCGGTTTATTTTTATTTGTATTAACAAACTTAAACATAGATTGTTTATATGATTGATTTGAATATTTACTTCCGAATGTTTTTAACAAATTCCCAAATATTTCTATACGAAAGAAATATTTGAAAGTTGTTACAACTAATTTGCTTACTTATACTAAACATTTCTGTTTTCAAGCAATCTTTGTTTTCTTTATCCTAGCTTGCGTTTGCCTTAAGTCTAATAGCAATTACCTATAAAACTATTTTTCTGTAACTACACCGATATACGACCTCTCTTTTGATCTCAGGCCAGCAGTTCCTAGCCTTATTGTGGCCTTTTGTATGCTGGTATTACTTTCGTGCCAAGTTTCCTCTAGCACAAAGTTTTATAGAAAGTTATTAATAGGCTTTTGTTGAATAGAGGATTTTTCGCCTGTTGTGTGCGGCTTTTTGCGATAAATATACGGTAAGTTTGTTCTTTTTTTAAACTTAACAACTCGCCTGTATTCTTTAAGAAAAATGTTTTCAGCAGTTGGAATTACAGTTACGAGGAGATTGTCACTAACACTTATATAGGGTGACTGGTAAATAGTGACCGATACTTAATAACGCGATTGTATTCATGATTTCAATAAACTTTTCCAAAGTAACTTTTTTTATACACAATAACTTATAACACAATAAAATAACAAAAACGCTGTTTGAAATGCCCGCGCGTGCGCTGTGTTTGATCAGCTGATAGTCTGACCTCGGGAAGGGAAAAATCTACTAGTAGTAGCGTCCCACGCTCCCCCGCCTCCCCCACCGTTCCCATTGTGCAGTACTGACGTAACTTATTTTGAGTTTAATTAATTGAAAATTAATGAGTATAAAAAAAAGTTTCTTTGGGAAAGTTATTCGTATCCATGAGTACAATCACGTGTTTAAGTATCGGTCACTAATTACCAGTCACCCTATATGGATTCTGTTCGAAATAAATAATATAACTCTTAACAATCATTTGGGTTTTTTAATAATTATTAGTTTATTTGTAATTAGTTTTAGTATATATATTTAATTGATTTTAATTAGTTTTTAAATGACAATAAATAAATAACACTAGTTTTTTTTTCAGTATCTAACAAGTATAACAACAGGCATTCTAACTTAAATGTGGAAACAGTCAGAACCGACTACCAATTGATCTACACATAAGCTGCTATCACTTTTGTTTTCTCTTTGCTTTGTTTATAAATCATTTCGATGCTGTTTACTGATTTACTAAGTAATTTGGAATTATTTATATGGCGATGGTTTTTTTTTACTTACATAATATATTGACCTTTAAATCGTATCAATAAGAGACATAAAAGAAAGACAATGACAGCACAGAGACCGGTATCCTCTCGGGGTTTAATGAATTAATATACAGGGTGTAACGGAAAGGGTATATACATACAAACAGGGTGAATTTTCAGCTCCCAACTAATAACTTTGAAACTTCACGATATTATTTAATATCGCCAGTTTATTAAATTCAAAATCATAACAAACGTGTCACAGCACTATGAGGGTCATAATCCTGTCCGGCAAGGTTCAAGTATATCTATCTCAGGTTCTGCGCGCCTAGTACAGACCTATCGGGCTCTGCCTAACCGACGAAGGCGCGACGGCGCGGGTGGCTCAGTTTTACAATTATGTATGTATATGTATAAAAACGTTGCCATGTCGTTTCTTATCACCAAGAGAATCCGTGCCCTTCGTATGTATATACCCTTTCCGTTACACCCTGTATAGTTAAAAAATACCATCATTGGAGTAGAGGCTTGGTAGACAAGGCAAGCCTCTACTCCAATGTGTTTGGATCGGCTTCTAGTTTAACCAGATGTAGCTGTTACCAGTGTTTTACATAGAGCGACCACCTGTCTGACTTCCACAGCCCAGTTACTGGGTAACACGTTACCCTATGGTTAACATTGGTTGTCAGATCTTAGGGATTCTGACTACCCGTAACGAGTGACAAAGTCAAACGGCTCAACGTGTTTTCCGACGTACGGAGCAGTCTTGATTATGTAATTAATGTTAGTAAGCAAACGTAGCTTAACCTTCAATCGACCCATGCGGCTATTACTATTCAGCCAGAGTTTCATTACTTACAAAATACATGTAACGTTGCTATTAAAACTAATGATTTTATATACGGTAGATACCAATAAAAGTCATCAGATTAAACCTAACATTAACGTTACGTGCAATTGGAATTCAATTTCGACCACCAATGTAATCAGTGAATTGATCTTAATTATTGGTCACAAATGACGCATAGCGTAATACTTTTTATTGGCTCAACACGCAGTACGATATTTTTCTGTGACCACATGCGGTCGGTTCGGATCTGTGGTTTTAAATTGAATTCACCAATGGTGTTGACCATGTTATAAAATTATTTGATTGGGTATCTGCAACGTAAAAAATGAACGATTTTTTTAAATATATTATTTGTACATTAGGCAATAGTTGTAAACCGCCAGCCACTTTTAAATACTTTATACCGGATTTTAATTCAATTCAATGTAATCTTGTTGAAATGCAGTCGCAATCTCACCTTAGTGACAAATCAGTTTGACTGGTAGAAAAGACCCATGGCATTAAGTCCGTCTTCGTACAGAGGCCATCACATTTAGCTACCCCAATGTGTCAAATTTTTTCCTTGATAATTTTTCAACTTTATTGAAACAGAATAAGGCTCATGTTTAATTGAGGAAATTTGACAGAATTCGGTAACTTGATGTACTAGCGTCTGTACATTAGTGTGCTTAAAGTGTTAAATAAATGAATCAATGTCAAAAACTTGTCAAAAATATAGACGTATTATTGACAGATTGAGAATAATAAGAGAACACCAACGTTCTTTAGAATACGGGAATGGCGGTCTAGGCAGTATAATATAAATGCGTCAATTTCCCTTTAATTCCCCATCAACTGTTTAAAGCAATTTGCAAGGTAAATAAACCGCAAAGCGATTGCAGTGGGGGTGACAACGCGGTGAGTGAATGACAGGTTATAAACCTCAACTAGCATGTATGTAGTAAAGCGAATCGGTTTAGGTTAGATATTTTGGATATGAAAATAAATGATGAAACGATTATGTACGTCTTAAATCATAGTAGCATCATCATTATCATCATTTATGTCTAAATCTTACTGTTTATTTACGTATAAGTTGGGATTCTGTCAGATAAAATTGCAAGTAACTATTTCTTAAAATAACTCTAAGCTTCCAATATAAAATAAATTAATTATAAAATACTAGCTTCCCCAGCAAACTTCGTTGTGCCTTAGAGTCAATTTATTGCTCTTATATTTTTTTGTTATATTAGATATACATACGTTTAATAAGACGACAACAAATAGATCGAAACCAATAATAACTACTACTACTTTTTATGTAGCGAGTCTCTACTGTGATCTTATTTAAACATTTTGTGTTCAATAGAATTAAAATTACAACATTAAATATAACCTAACCTAACTGACCATACCTATCCTATAGCTAACCTAACCTAACCTAACTACCTTACTAAAATGCATTGATTTAAAAAATACCAAATTCATAATTTTAAACTGAACTGAATTGCCTTTAATGTTACATACAATTTATACATATAGTTTTCCCGGTCTACTTTAATTAAAGTCCTAACAGTAAAATAAGTTCTATTTGCATAGAATTATTAAAGTTCGTCTCTGGCGTCATTGTTAATTACGTAAATTGATTTCTGAAATATAAGACTTTTTTATGCTACATAAAACCTCTAAGTTTAGTAACAAAATAAATTTCAGAACGTAGTTACGAATAAATTGACAACCTTACCTTCTTAGGTTTAGCTTAAGACTTGTCAATGTCAAATTGTCACCTGATAATGAACTGGAACGTTTGACTCCTGTAATGACATCCAATGCGTTTGAAAAATGTTTGAGACAACGAATATTCTTGATATTTATTTTTTCGAGGACTTTTCATGTTTTTTATTCATTATTATGTTATTCCGGACAAAGCGAAATCCAAAAAGACCAAAATCATTGAAATTGATCCAGCCGTTCTTGAGTTATAAGTGGTGTAACTAACACGGCTTTCTTTTATTATATAGATGATAATTTTATTTTTCCAGGCACTTTTATACCTACTATAATGTGTAGTCGCTATTGTAAAACAAGACATTGCTGGCATTTCCCATCTGACAAGTCACTGATAGGGAATACACAAAAGACACATTATATTCACTTAATAGTATGAGTCTCTTTAAATTACAAATATTGTTATAGTCTCAAGATACAACAGGGCAAAATCTAGAAAGGCCTATTTAAGAAAAAACAGTTTGTCGCTTCTGCGTTTAACTGTCGGACAAAATAAGGGTCGAACGAGAATTTTTAATTTGAAGCCCTTAAGCGCGTTAGGCTTTCTTGAGATCGGAAAAAACCATTGAACTCGCTGCCTTGTTACCGTCACCGTAACGCACACCTCTCTTTATAAGTTGATTTACGTTTTAAACCATAGATTACAATCCTGACGATTAGTTTTACTTCTGTCGGCACTCCCGGAGAGCCACTGTTTTTTTTTATGTCTGTTTATCTTTGTTTACTGTTCTTATCACTTTTAATAAAATTTTACCTATGTTAAAAACATATTAAAAAATGTTGTCATACTGTCTTGTGTCGCCAGTCTGTGGGAGCTTTAAATCGTTATACGGCTTATCCTTATATTCCATGATAGCTATCAGCTTTGTGGTAATTATACACAATACACACGGTGGTCACGGTTGATTGAGATTGGTTCGGTCAAGGTTACTCGTATTCATGCTGGTGGATAGATTATAAGATGATAAACCTGGGATGGATCAGCGTAGCCCGTGTGGTTTACGCTCGAAGTGATTGGCAGGAATTACGTTGTATTACACAATATTGCAGCTTGTGTAACACTTGACGCAATGATAAACTTTGTGGAAGTATATTATAAGCTTGACCGACTTCTAAATAAGTGTCCGACTCAAGATGTGAATTATTTACGTTTTAATTTACAATCTCTTGGGGTTTATTTAAACAAAGGTTTCCTTTAAACTGTAAAAATCTTGAGAATATCAGTTTATGTCATGAGTGTTACAGTTTAAAGAAAAAGTTACCCATATCAGAAAACAACTTAAAAATAGGGAAAAAAAAAACAGAATCTTGTACTGAACGCATGGTACCTATTAGTTTGTGCGTTGATGTCCCTTCCACTGTGTAGGTAATACTTACGTAAAAAATATGATATATTATTACAAATGAAAAATAATAAAACTGTGTAGTACCTACCTATACAGGGTGTTTTGGGGATGAGTGTAGGCATTTTGCAGATGGATAGGGTCGGTCCATACGATTATTTTATAGTATGGGAACTATGGTCCGATATCCTTTAGTTTTTAAGTTATGGGCAAAAATCGTTTTTTATGAATACTTGACACTTTTTGGGTTATGAAGCTAAAAATAAACACAATTTCATATTAAATACAGTTTTTTTTATTATTTGTCGATTTAAACACATAACATACGATAAATTAAACAACTATTCCGATAGCAAAAACAATCAAATAGTGAAGAAAAGAAAATAAGCATAAAACAAATCTTAGTGACTTTCATAGATAAAAACTAAAGGATATCGGACCATAGTTCCCATACTATAAAATAATCGTATGGACCGACCCTATCCATCTGCAAAATGCCTACACTCATCCCCAAAACACCCTGTATATTTATTTCGAGGACAAAATCCTGACGTATTTTATTGCAATTCCTTAGAATGAGAAACATGTCGAGAGAAGTAGAAGAGTATGAATGTAGATAGCTTTATTCCAATTGAAAGAGTAAAGAAACGATGGATGAATTAAATTATGTTTAAAAGATTATATGCTTAGAAAGAAATAGACTATTGTGATAACGTTGAATAGAGGTGTAAGGAAAATAAATAAATTAAATGATATCAAGAGAATAAAAGGCAACTAACAAAAGGGATTCGTAAGCGAGTGGGATGTTTTGAAGGACATAAACTGACCTTAGCGGTGAAGTTCTTCAGAAAAGTCAGGTGCTTAGTACAAGCAACCAACATGCGTGTATGACCAGGTTATTAGGCTTTTTTTGGGTAAGCTCGTTCCATCGTCGACCTCATCTCTAACCGCAGAACAAGATTGAGGTCAAGAGTAGACCCGTTATATATATACAGGATGAATTTTTAGTCACCGTCCAAATTTTTTCTAGGCATTAGGTATCATTCACTTAGTCCATTTTTGAAAAAAAATCGATACATAAAATTTTCATATTAAATCATTTTCTCGAAAAAATTATCCGCTCTGCGTGGTCACAAGTTAAACGTTAATAATACTACACTTGCCGCGCAAATATTCAATGAAAAAGGCAGCGCTCACCCCGCTCACCCCCACCCCGCTACACCTGCGCGACACATTTATGACATCTATCATCTATCGTTAGTCGGTCTCGCGCGCGCACCCTTTCGCGACGCAAGCGCTTACTTCCGTGTTCCCGGGGCTCCCACGCAACCCGCCGGCGCCGGCGCGACGGCGCCCCGTGCGTATCGTGAATTTATTTACAATGTCGTCGTATTCCCACCGCGAGTATTACGAAATGGTGCGATCCTACATACTGAGTGGTGAAAGCTTGAACGGTGCCCGGAGACTGTACGAAACCGAAAGTATTCCTCGCCTTCGCAATCAAGGAATAAATCCCTCATTACCAAATCGCCAAACGATTTTGGCCGCAAATCAGAGGCTATTAGACCATGGCCAATTTATAGTACCTACACACGCTCAAGGACGGGGCAGGCCGAGACTCGCAGTGGAGATCGAAGAAGATATCTTCGATTTCTTTGAACGGAGCCCTAGATCCAGTACGCGAGATGCAGCGCGGCGCTTCGGCGTAAGCCAATATGCCGTGTGGAAACTTCTCCATTCTGCCGGGTTGCACGCGTACTATTTTCAAAAGGCACAGGCCTTGAACGACGCAGATGCAGTTCCCCGTCGAGCCTTCTGTGAGTGGCTGATTGCACACCCCGATGCTAACATTTTGTGGACTGACGAGGCCTTGTTTACTCGAGTGGGGCTGTATAATCATCATAATGAATATTGGTGGTCATTTCGAAACCCACACATGATACGAGAAACGTATCACCAAGTGCGGTTCAGTGCAAATGTGTGGGCTGGAATTGTCGGCAACAAAATACTGGGGCCATATTTCATTGAGGGACGGTTGACCGGGGGCACGTACCTAGATATGTTACGCACAGTAATTGCTGACTTCATGGATGACGTGCCGGTAATCTCCTATGAGATTTTTATTTTCAACAGGACGGTGCACCGCCTCATTACTCCGCCGCCGTTCGTAATTATTTAAACATCGAACACGGTGATCGTTGGATCGGTCGCGGGGGGCCCGTCGTCTGGCCACCCCGGTCACCAGATCTTACTCCATGTGACTTTTTTTTGTGGGGTGAAATAAAACGACGAGTGTATGTGGAGGAAGCCCAAAACCTAGACCAATTAAAACAGCAAATTGTACGTGCATTCGACGAAGTTAAAAGTGACACTGTAGTGCTCAATAAAATTAAAAACAATGTGCAAAAACGTGCAAGACTCTGTTTAGAGAGAAACGGTATGCATTTTGAACATTTATTAAAGTACTGTTAATTTGATTGTTGATGATTTTGATTAAATTTTTATTATTTGTACATAAGTTGATTCAAATTTTTTAAATACGCCTAATAGCAAAACGTTTTGGCTCAGCTTTTATTAAGGTCTCAAGTTCTTATCTAATTAATTGATTTTTACTTTATTTATACGTACTTAATTGATTAATTAAGGGTTAGATTCTAATCATAGTGAACATAGCACAAACCTTTTGCTTATTGACGGTCCTAAGCCCGTGAAAGTATGAAGGGAAAATTTGCAACTTTGTTTGTATTGTGTTATCAATGAATTCCGGCGGCGCGCGGCGCGCGGGGCGGCCCGGCTCGCGTAGCTTCACCTAGCGCGTACGCACGGCGCGGCAGTGTCCAGAAACATAAACTTTTTATAGATAACTTTGTGAAGTGATATCTCAATATTTTTGTATTGAGTGATACTAAAAGAAAAAACACGTATTCAATGATTTTTGCCAAAGATTAATATATCAAAATTTGGACGGTGACTAAAAATTCATCCTGTATATATATATAAAAAGATGTGTGAACATAGACGAAGCTAACTAAGTATGTAAGAATCCTAGCAGATGGCATTCTGCAAGTTTTGCTCTACCCCAATGGCAAACGTTTGAATTTACGTGTGCATGCAACAGCAAAATAATGAAGATGGCTGGAATTCTTAAAGCTTGCAGGATAAACCAATAGCATACATTACGAAGCAAGCAACGTAAAATAAAAACCTCAGGGTTATGAATAAGATATTATGTAAAGTACTAAACGACAACGGCAAAGGAGATTGCTTCGCTACAGATTTGTCAGCGAACATACTTGCGGCATGCATTTTGCAAGATGCATTGGAGGAGAGATAGCGTCATTAAATTTTCTCGTAACAACGAATTTACACAGTGGAAACATTTTTTTGTTGAACGAGATTGTAAGTTTTCGTTTGCTGAAAAATAGGTAAACATATGTTTTTTTTGTTTTAAGATGTTGAATTTGAGTGTAAATGTGAATACAATGCAGGCTAGTTTGAATGCATGAGTCTGGCAGTTTTGAGTATAGACTTTTAATGTGCCCTACACAATTTTCTACTGGATCAGACAAGTCGTTGAGCTCCCTAAAATAGGTTTGAGACACACGATGACTGTGACTGGCCTGTTGGTCTAGTAGTTAGTGTCCCTGACTGCTATGCCGGAGGTCGTGGGTTCGATTCCCACCCAGGACAAATGTTTGAGCGATGAGCACGATCGTTTGTTCTGTGTCTGGGTGTAATTTATCTATAATATGTAGGTATTTAGAAATATATAAGTATGTATATCAGCTGTTGAGTACCCATAACACAAGCTCTGATTGGGACTAAATGGCGTTGTGTGAAAGTTGTGGAATATTCATTTATTTACTGTTGCATGCATGCCGTCTGTTGGATAAGTAAACTCAAAGCTGAAATGTTTTTTCTTCAAAAAGCCTTTCTAGACTGCCCTGCATTATAGTCTTACTATGGTTAGAATCACACAATGTATTAACCTATACCAATGTCTAGATTTCAAAAGAGACCATGACTCCTGAGTTCCCTTCGGCATTTCTTCTCAGGGATTTGTAAATTTGGAAATGCTGCATATACACCACTATTACTTATTTAATTAGTACAAAAAAATAGGGCTGCATCCGTACCTGTTACTGATTATATTTGCGTAAACAAAAGTAAAAAAAAAACAAAATTCAATTTTTAAACATGCCCAAACTTAAATAACGGGGCATGCTTGAGCAAGTTCACATGAACGTGAGCGAGAGATGACGATTAATGAATACTTCTATGTCATGAATAGCCTGTACAATATTTCCATAAATTGGGTGACTTTTTGGGATATAAACAAACGCTTATAACTTTTCTGTTTAAGAATATTATTAATTGATACTTTAGAAAGATAATGAGAAGACCGTCTAGAATAAGCCCTTTAAGTATTTGTACTAATTAAAAATTAGTGGTGTATTGTTGATCAATCGTATCCGTATCTATGTCCCACTAAAACCAATGTAGCTCGTAAAGCTATGCTCCTGTTAATTCACATATTTCAAAGCCATTTTGTGTATTGTGTAAACTGACACTAAACGGTAAGGGCGACGTGTTTTACAAACAATCAGCTTGCGTCATTGTGACCGCTCAGTTCTTAGCTTCAGTGCAATACAATATCGTATTGGTTAATAACGAGATTGGTTAATTACGAGAAATCTCCTCTCGTCTCCGCTTTGGTGGAGTCTCGCCCTAAGAGTCGCCAAAATAGTCTGAAAACTTTATGCACATACCTACTCCATCAACAAAACCGAAACGAAACTTCACAACTGCACTACGAGTGCTATAAAACCATGAAAAAACCCTAGTCTAAAAGCTCCACATAAATCATAGCGGAACTCTTCAACTAACTTATTTAGAAACTCTCTGTACAAGTAACGTTATTTAAAATAAATAAATGTACAAAACGTAGTCGGAATTCCGCTAATACTCTTAGTTGGAAAATAAAAATGCTGCGAAAGGATAGTTTGTTGAGCTAATAAGTAAAGTTAGGAAGTTGGGCTATGCTGATCGTAACAAAACCGGGCAACGTTTGAGTTTTAAATTCTCACGTTGTTGCGAAACACGTTAACTTTTGAAGCGGTAGTCTGAATTTAATAGGAAATACTAATGGCTGGTTTTCCAATAGTCAGTTAGTATTATACAGCACTAATTTTTAATTTGTACAAATACTAAAAGGGCTTATTCTAGACGGTCTTCTCATTATATTTGTAAAGTATCAATAAATAATATTCATGAACAGCAAAGTTATTAGCGTTTGTTTATATCCCAAAAAGTTACCCAATTTATGGAAATATTGTGCAGGCTACTCATGACATAGTAGTATTAATTATTAGTCATCATCTCTCGCTCACGTTCACGTGATCTCGCTCAAGCATGCCGCGCCTCCAACAGCTGTTTTCGTTAAGTTTAACTAATTAGTTGCATATTTAAAAATTCAACTTCGTTTTTTATTTTTAATTACGCAAATATGATCAGTAACAGGTACGAATACAGCCAATTTTTTTGTACTAATTTAAAAATAGGAGTGTATAAAACGTAAAAATGTTTTCGCTAATAAACTATTATTATTAAAGTAGAAGTTATATGAAGGACAATTTAATACGAGTATGGTGGGTTGACATTTCCACAATCCTCAATTTTCAGTTACTCAGACCACTGAAAAATCGGCCCTAAGTCTTACAACAATCGGGTTAAATAGACGAACAATAGGAGCAAGCAGCCTTTGTCCAGCAGTCAAGTGGGCTGCTTTATGATAATGATGATGATGAATTTAATGTCACTCGCGAGCAAAAAAAAATAGACGTCAAAAATCTGATTAAATATATAAAAGTCGTTTGCAACCTGTCATTAGAAGAAGGGGAGGCAGTCTAAAGTATTTATTTATAATAAATCATGTTTTTAGTATCATGAACTTGTAATGTTGATATTTTTTTCTTTTTTTTTCTTCTACAATAAGTATGACGATTTGACAATTGACATTGCTCAGGTTAGGTTTGCCCAGGTTATTTTCACTCAGATTAGGTTCGCTTAGGTATTTTTTACTATGTAAGGAGTAGAAAATACTGATGAATGCCCGCACTGACCGATATGTCAACAAGATGCCAACAGCAAAAGTGTGGACAACCTCACTGGTTAAATGAATATCTGTAAAAATATAACTATTTTTATTCAAAGTATTTAGACAGTTAAAGGTAAAGTTCCTAATAACTTTACATTTTTCATACATTGTATGAGTTATTTGTAAACCTATTCAAAACGTGCCCAAAAGTTTAAAAAACTACAGTCTTTTTCATGACAGCAATGACTTTTTGTATTAGTTTTAATTACGATTTAGTTTTTTAAGTATTTTAGTTTTTTTAGTATTTTAGTTAAATTTTATTTAAAATTTGTATGGCTTCGCGGCAAAACATAGCGCTCAAATAATTATGTTAAGCTAACACCTATGTAAATACCTATGTTTCACAAATAAAGATTCTGATTCTGATTCTGACGATAAAAAAAACAAAATAAGAAAAAAACATCAACAGACGAATTTAGCCACTTCATTCAGCAGAAACTCAATCCCAACAGACTAAAGAACATTTGCCCCGGAACCGGAACTCCCCTCACTAAACATCAACTCGCTATCCGTTATGAATCCGAGAAAAACAGTTATAAAACAAGAACTAAGATACTTTATAACAGTTAAAATTCTCGGTAAAAACATAAAGTGCGCTCATATATTCTAGCTAGCCAGTTGTAAATCTGGATGTATGGACTTTGTACAGTAATCCAGTTAATGTATTCTTTCCGTAGTGTTGGCAATTAATTTGTAGAAAATTTATTATCTGGATTTTGCACGTAAACGATAGCACGTTATAAATCAACTTGTTTCCTTGAGTGTTAATTATTAATTCTTTATCTGCACTCGTTAAGTTCTTATTTTAAAATGTAAAATAGTACACCGACTGCCTCGTTGGTCTAGGGGTCGTAAGCGCTACTGCTGAGCATGAGGTCCCAGGTTAGATCCCCGGGTCGGGCAAAGTGTTATTGAATTTTCCATCTGGGATTTTTCAGTAGCAGCCAGGAGTCTCGATTTGTGCCCGATTGATGGCAATAGGCTCGCCCCCTATTACATGGGACTTGAACATAACTGGCGAAATGTAGATGTACTACCAGGTACACCTCTGCCTAGCCCTTCGGGGATTACAGGCGTGACGTTATGTATGTATGTAAAAATAGTACAGACGCCAGTTCGTCAAGTTACCCCAACGTGTCAAATTTCTTTGATCGTTTTTCAACTTTATGCCAAACAGAAGAATGTTCATACTCAAATGGCAAAATTTGACACATTGGGGTAACTTGATGTGCTGGCGTCTGTACCTTTATGAGACTTTGCGCACGTGTAATTTAAAAGTTTTATGATGACACTGTTTCCATAACAAAATAAGGCTTTCAACATTCTCGTGATATTTTTTTTGAGTACGGTTTTAATTATGTTAGTATTTTCTATAGAGAAATATTAGATTTCAACTCGTTATTTGTAATATTATTGTTTGTGTTGTTATCCATAGCAGTTAATAAGTAAAGTTTGTTGACTAAAATATCTCATATTGACTTTGTATTACATAAATTCATATTTCAATACTATACTATAACTATACAATAAAACTATTCTAAATTAACTGGTTACATACATACTTAAAAATAAACAAACAAAAGAACAGTAAACCAATTATAGGTCATCATAAAACTCATCTGCATCGCTATCAACGGGAAAAGTGCCCAGAAGACTAGCCGCATTGCCACGTTGTATGGCAATGCTGATTCTCTGACCGAAATAAAGGCCAGCCCTCTGATCACGTGAAGAGTCGACCAAACGCTTGGCGATGTCCCTGAAAACTAGATGGGCATTCGGACCCCATGGCCCGAGTGTTTCAACCCCAAACGGTTCAAATATATAACTTCCAATAAGGTTGTTATATTTTCGCCGTTGGAGGTTTTCAGCACCTGCGGCAGCCGCACCAGCACAACCCGCCGTACTAGGAAGATGGGATGGCGCAAGGGTATCGACACATGTTGCATCCCACACCAAAGGCCTACCCAACTTCCAAGGCATTATGGTTTTTTTTTTTTTTTAGGGTTGACAGGAGTGGGAAATCCTCATGGACGCCCACACTGACCCACTGGGAGTCGGTCTGGGCAGTGCCGGACTCTTACCGGCTAAAACCCACTCCTGCCCTTGCTACAGGTGCCTTCTGACATGATCAGAAACCTTGTTAATCTGTGGTTGAGGTTACGATCATGAGTGGTTTGTTTGAAGTGAGTTATTCAGGATTTTGGCAGTTTTTGGAAGATTTTTACGAATTTGGGAACTTTGCAGACATTTTAAATACTATTTGATTTTACTGTTTAAGTAGTTTAGTTTTTAAGCTAGTTTTAAATTTATTCTTTGAGATTCTATTTGATTGTATTAATTTACATTTTAGTTTGCTTCTAATTTTAATATTACTTTTATTATAATTTAACATTACAGGTTTCTTACAATGGCATTTCTAAATATATACTTATTATACATTAGTATATCATCGTCTATTCCTGTTTTGTTTGTTAGTTTTGTATATACTTAATTAAATATTTACTATTTGTCAAATAATATATACTTTTACTAATTTATTTTCATTAAATGTTTAACTTGAATTTTAATCTTATTAATTTTTAGGCATGACTTCGTCTGATAGTGGTTCCAATTCACTATGAGAGGCTGCTGGAAATTACTTGGCCATAGTTGTCTTGGTTCAGCGGTCAGTGCAATAAGGAGCGAGTTGCGGTTTCCGATCGTTCTTTCTGCTTGGCAGCCACATCCGATGATCATCATCTTGGGTCTGCAAGTCATTTTGTCTACGCTTTGCTCAGTTTTGACCAGTTGAACCTTAACAATACGCCACGCTGGATCTGGCGAGGCTGTCCCATTTTAACCGCATTGGGCAGTCACTGCTAAACGCACTATGGTCCGATTTGCTACCCTTTACCGCTTTGCAGTTCCGGCAAACCGGCGCATCGCTTGCAGCGTGCGCCGGGCAATCGGACCTTAGGTGTGGGTCTCCACAGTGACTGCACAACGGCTCGGTGTCCTGGCAGTGCTTCCTGCCGTGCCCATACCCCAGGCAGATGGAGCATTGGACTAGCGGTGACTGGTCGGATACTCGCAACCTTTGCAGGTCTACGTGCACCCGACCCGCCACCGTCAGTCTCTGCCAGACTTGGGGCGACACCTGCAGAACGATGTGGCCCATATGTGGGTTCCTGGTTCGACGGCGGTATTTAACCACCATCCTCAGGTCCGCCGCGGCCACATCCCCCAGCAAGTGGGCATTCTGCACCTTCAGGTAGTGTACAACCTCATCATCAGCGTGGCAGGAGAGGACGTCCTTAAGGATGATGAGGGGGTCCTTATTTTGGACCTCCTCAACCCGGAGACCTCCTGACTTCCGGATCCTCTCCTTTACGGCCGTCATTTCTTCCCTTGTCGTGAACCCTACGATGACCTTCTGGTCCCTAGCTTTCCGCAGCCGCTCTACCCGCGTGCCTTCCTGTTTGGCATTGACTGCCATTCTAAGCTTTCCGATCACCACTTCACTAGTGTCGAACTCATCAACAGATGAGACGACGACTGAGTGAAGGGGCTTTCGGGGATGCTCCCTCGGAATGGCAGCCATTTCGGCGTAAGTCGGCTCTTGGCTTGCAGGAAAGCTAGGAGTCTGTTTCAGTTGCTCCGACAGAGCCAGCGTGTGCTGCTTGCAGTCCTCCAAAGCGTGTTTGTGCTCCTGGAGGTTTGCCGCAAGCGTTTTCATTAGCTCTGTCGGAACATCTGAGGTTGGTCCCTGTGCCCGCTGCACTTCCACCACATTTCCTTTTACTGCCCTAGCCTTCCTCTCAGTCTCTGCCTCTTTTACTAGCTCATAAAGCCGCTCGACCGCTTTGATGATCTCATCTTTTATCTCTTTTTTGAGATTGCGGGAGCTCTGAAGCTGCAATTTGGCTTTCATGAGGCAGGCCTTTGCCTCAGTGGTTCGGCTAATATATTTCACAGATGGCTCTTCGGTCATCAGAGTCTCATCTCGTTCTCCTGCCTGTGACACTCCATCCATTTTTGCCTCTTGGGATAGTTTTGCCTTAGTCATCAGTTTAGGGGGCGTTTTCAAGGAGGCCTTTTTAGGAGGGGTAGGGGCTAAAAGGCTGCATAGGTTTGCACCTTTCAGCTTCCCACTCCCCAATGCTGCGCCTCACTGATGGGCCCGCCTGTGCTGGTTTTGTGTTACCCGCGTCTAAACAATCTTCTATAACCTTCGTCTTTCTTGGGATAGGTGTCCTTACTCCAAACATGTCTAAACAGGGGAGAGTATTAAAGCGAGAGAAAGGGCAGCAATCAAACACCTGTAGCAGTTAACTGGTACTGAATCCCTGTAAAGGGGGGATCAGGCAGTTCAACAATATTAAATAAAAGTGATGAATGTAGACTAAAATAATAGTCAGGTCTAATAAACGTCGTGTTCAATGTATTAAATACCAGAAGGGTCGTCAGTAAAAATAAAAGCAAGAGTAAAATAAAAAATATAAATAATTGACTATAAAAGGAGTTAGAAACGCGATATTTTAAAAATTTTTGGATTTCCTAAGCGATAATTGTCGGGGGGTGTTAATTTGAAAATAAAAATTTTTCGCCAAAAGTATACTGTTACCCTACCTTACCACTATAGGGTGGGTGGGTGGGCAAAATTTTTTGTTAGCTAGAAGCACGCGCGAGGTGTCAAAAGACGCGTCTCGGCGCGGGCTATCCAACCGCTGAAAAATATTTACTATAACCTGAAGAAAAATTTTGAGTTTTGGCCGAAAAACGTGTTTTTTACAGGAAATTTAGTGAAAATGGCCGAAAACAACACCGAACCAGGACTCCCGGGTCGCGAAACGAGCACCAGGGTGAAGGTACGGCTGGTATGTATTAATTTTGAAAATAATTTGAATTTAATAACTAGTGGATTTCAGGATAAAAAATAAATGAATAAAAATTAATAAAACTTTTTGTAAAAAATTACAAGTGTCTGAAATGAAAAACTTTTTCGCGTCTATGTCAATTTTGTCGAGTCAATATGATAGGGGTAGGCTATTTAGGAATTATCGCGCTGAAAACAGCTTCAAAATGCGCCCCTTGGTTAAGGCATTATGGTTACATACTGGTCTCTTCACATCGTCGCGTGCTAAGCCGTTGGGTTCTAAAATAGCTGGCACCCCAGCGGTGACAAGAGCACGGCGGATGATGTCATTTATGCTGGCGTGACGAGCAATGCGACCAGCGCTTCTCCCGCAAGACAGGCCATGGTGTCCGAAGCAGTCGACAGCTTCACCGCATTGACAGCGATGCGGAGCTCCGCAAGGAGCGCCCAGACGTAGACAGGTAGCGAGCCGGAAGGTAGTGTCATCCAACATAGTACCAATGTTGGATGACGGTAAAGCCTGAAGCCAAAGGCCCGACTCCCCCTCACCCACAGCCAGCAGGCGGGCACGCTCAGCAGTATTGGTGGACGTATTTATAAGATTATTTCGTACCAAACTGCAGAGCGGCTCATCCCACTGTCTCTGGGAAGATGGGTTCACGGGCTGATCTGTATCCGGGCAAGCTATTTTCCAAGCGTTCACCGCATCGGTCAAACACGGCACCTTAGAGTGGACCAGAGAGGAGGCTAATATAGTGCTGGTCAACTTTTCAGTGCTGTGGACAGAGGACAGGAACGCTGGTAAGCTTATACTGGAAATTTTACGAACGCCGAGACCACCAAAGCGGATAGGTAAAGTGGCTTGTTAATAAGTTGAACAACCTGGACACTGTCTTGTCAAGGTTTATCAGCTCAAGAAAATACATTTCGATCATTGTATGTAAGTAGATAAAAATAACGATTGTTCTTTTTTGTTTGTAGAATCCAAGACAATATCTACACGTTCACGTATATTTGCTTCTACCAATGAAAAAAAACCTGACGTAACGAAGAAAAATCCAGGTTACATGAAAAATTAAATTCAGGAACATTTTTTTGCTGAAAGCCTTCAGTTATTAAATACCATTCATTCTGATTTTATATCTCATATATTTGTGTTTTTCGTTTATAATATTTTTCCATTGAGCTGGAAATTCAATAACGCGAGCCGTAATGGGTTTTTGTCAGTCATATTATTTTACTACGGGCAAAATTACTGTTCAAATCATGACCCTTCTGGAGCATTACACAGTGTGCTACAATGGGACACAGTTTTTTATTTGTGTTGACATGACTTTAAAATGAAAATTTTAATTATAAACTGTGTTAATGTATTAAAATTAGCTAAGGAAAAACAAATAAGAAAGCAATTTAGAAAAAATGTGTTTAAATCACTTCTAAATAAACGTTTAACATGAATTTAGTGTTGCGTTGTAATAGTTATAGGAAATGTTAAAAGACTTGGCAAATTATTTTTCTTTCTAACGTTTATTATCATCTTTGGTTTATCTTTCGCACGAAGCAAAAATTAAAGTTACAAAATTAAATGTAGTTGAAATAATAATAATATGAATATAACTTTCACACAAATATACATTGAAATTGAAGTTTATATTGTTTTTCGAGATTAAACTTTATTTTACAAAGATTAAACTTTCCAGTCCATAAAGTTTTTTCTTCCAAATTGTAGAACTACGTTGTGAAATCAACTCGAAAAAGTGTTGACTGACAAGAATTTGATACTAAAATTAAAATTGAAACAGAACAGAAATAAAAGTAACAATCCTGCAGCCTACGATTGTTACTTTTTTTTTTAACTCCCAGTCTGTTGTTTATTTTCTTTTGAACCAGTTCGTGTTTATATTTATTAAATAGTGCCTACCTGATAAGCATGTGGCTTAACAATGAAAGCCGCACGATCGGAAGTTGAGATTGTAGATTAATGACCATTTATACCTGATGAGTACGTGGGGCGACGGTGACGGCCGCCTCTGCTATGGGTGCGACCCGCACGCACCAACCTGCTGCAGCACGCGCCACTTATGCGCGCACTGCGTACGCTCAATGCAGTGTCACAACGGATTGACTGTTTTTATTGTTCACTGAGTGAATTCACACGGACTGCCTTCTGTATCATTTCGTCGGACACTTTTGCCGGTTAGATAATAGGTTAGATTATAATTTCGATTATAAGTTATTAGATGTTAGTATGTCACTACACTATCGAGTTGGGTTACTGTTATGATAGTTGTATGTCTATTGAAATAAATGCAATGCATAAAAAATTTAGATCACAATTTTTTCTACACTTCTTTAACAACTGAACCGTTATCGTCTATTCTGCTAGCGTCAATACTGACAACAGATTTTGGATCACTTAATGTTGTCACTGCTGTTTGTCTCGGTTTTTTCAGTTTTGACAGTCGTTGCGGGTAGTCAGAAGCCTGAAAGTCTGACAGAAAACCAGTTTAACCAAGGGGTATCGTGTTACCCAGTAACTGGGCTGTGGAGCCCATTGCTGTGTGCTCCACAGCCCAGTGGTAGACACTCAGGTGATGATGAATTGAAATGCCGGGCTTGAGTCTTGTGCCAAATAAATGCTTTAAATTATTTTTTCTTCGGAGGCGATAAAAAAAATGAACAAAGTATATTTTTTTAAATACATAAATTCAAATACAGTAACTTTGTTAACAATTAGAACATTGATTTCGTATCATATTTACAAATAATATTGTCACAAAAAAGCTCAAACATAATTTCGACCACAAATAATATAAAAAATGCACTGTGCATCCTCGCCATGTTTGAGTAAAGCTTAATAACTGTAACCCACTCTACTTAATAATTATATAATGTTTCGAATTCCGAATAAATCGAAATAATTTTAATTCCGATTGAAATGTCAAAAAAGGTTTCACAGTCATGTCGTTATTATCATCATAAATTTCGGAACATGCATCGTAACTTACACCAAAGTGCCAAACAGATGTAAATAATTATTAAAATTAATTTTCTCTCAAACAATTTTGCAGAGTAAGTACCAACATTTTTTTTCCATTTTTTTCCACTACAGAAAAACACCATCTAGATTTGAGTGCCCTACCATTATAATATATTTTAATTTGAATGCTGTTACGAGTCCCGCTGTTGATAAAAAAAAAACAGTGAAAAATCGATCGTAGGCAAGATCAGTGCATTCCGCACGAAAACTTTAAGTTAATGTAATGTCAATTCGAATGACTTCAAAACTAAAAATTCTCGTTCCAAATATGAAATCGATTACTTTTTAAGACTTAGATTGAGGAGCTTGTGGCTAAATTATAACAGCCGCATGGGTCGATCGAAGGTTAAGCTACGCTTGACGAGGTCGGTCCGTGGATGGGTGACCATTTATTACATACCAAGACTCCTCCGTGCCTCGGAAAGCACGTTAAGCCGTTGGTCCCGGCTGTCATTTGTAGATCTTTGACAGTCGTTACTTGTAGTCAGAAGCCCGAAAGTCTGACAACCAGTTTAACCAAGGGGTATCATGTTACCCAGTTACTGGGTTGTGGAGGTCAGACAGGCAGTCGCTCCATGTAAAACACTGGTATTCAGCTGCATCCGGTTAAACTGGAAGCCGACCCCAACATAGTTGGGAAAAGGCTAGGCAGATGATGATGATGATATCGAGACCTACTTCAGTATTGTATGTAACATAGAGACACGCAGCGCAGTAGTTTAGTTTAAAATTATATATTTTGTTTCTTTCAAAATCAATGCATTTCAGTAAGGTTACTCGTATTTGGGTGGATGCACTTATTGACCTAGAGTGTTAATGGCCTGATGCGTTTCAGATAGCTGTGTTTGGTTTATGTTTTTTTTCTCTCTGTATTTGTTTTAGGAGTTTTATTTCAAAAGAAATGCCGACCCCATCGTCCCTTTTTACATAACTTTATCAGTTTTTAAGCTACTTGGATTGGCATCTTATGAAATTGGTCGTAAAAGTTGATTCGTTAAATCCCATATGGTTTATGGTTTGTATTAGCATACATAATATAAAAAATGCCAAAAACACACACACAACACGACACAAACACAACATTAAACAGGCCTGATTCACAAAATCATTATAAAACAGGGCACAATGTCGGTCTAATAGTTTCTAGAAATATTTAAAATTAATATTAATAAAAGTAATTATGTTTATTGTAGACGATGTGTATACTATAAAAACGTTTTGAATAAAATAATAGTAAATATTTTGTTTAGAATTATTAATTTATTGATAAAACCATTGTTTTTAATTACCTTTGCTCAAAGGGATAAGATCCGGGTTCTTATCATCAGCGACTTGTGGTGAATTCCTCTTTTGCACGATCACCTTCTGGTTCTTTATCGATGGAAGAGTCACTGAAAAAGGTAAATCGTATTACTTTCTAATACATTATAATATTTAGATAATGATAATGAGCTAGATAAATATCTGTCACGTTGGACTATAAGGGAAGGTTCATATCTGACGGAACATGCGCCGAGCGTTTGCGACAATGTACCTCAACGCACTAACGCATCATCTGTTGAGTGTGAACGGTCAAGTGTTATTCTATACATTTGTCTGTTCTGGCGTTACGCGACCGATAATATGCGACGCATGTTCCGTCAGATATGAACCTTCCCTAAGTCGCTAATGCTAAGCATGGGGTCCCGCGTTAGATCCTAAGGCCGGGCCAATGTTTTAGAAGCCGAGAGTCTACATTAAATTTGCGCTCAATGAATTACAATAGGCTCGCCCCTATTACATAGGATTTAAACAGTCATGACTGGGCTGGCGGTAACAATTCAAAGTTAAGGTCCACATTGTTACACACTCACCCTTAACCAACCATTGTAAAAATCCATTACAGATCATTTAGCTCTTATAAATCAAAAAACATTAATCATCAATACATATTAATGTAGGCATAGGAATAACTGTCATGTCATTAAAATCACGGAGCGTCTAATGGGCTCTTTATTGTTTATATACAATGCGACCCATTTTGGTTTGATTTACGATCTAATTATACCTATATTTTTCCGACACATTAACGATGCATTGATTGTTCATTCATACATTAATAATATAAAAGTATTCCTTTGATAAATTAGATTGAATTCCCTAGTCAAATGAAAATATTTTGCCAATTGAAATAGATGAAGTATTTTGATATTTCTGTTTCTGTTCTGATAATGTAACAAAAATTGAAAAGAGTATGCTTAAATGGTTTGGTCACGTTGAAAGAATGGATGAAAGGCGACTAACGAAAGATATTTACAAGGTACATGTAAGTAGGAACGCCAGGAGGGGACGCCCTAGAAGGACATACATAGACCATATTGGTGAGGTTATCAGAAAGGTCAGGTTCGTAGTACTCGCAACCGGCGTGTGTGTATGACAACATGTATGCAAAAGAAGGACGAAGCGAAGCAAAAGAAGTGTGTAAGAATCGTCGCATATGGCGCTCTGTAGTTTCTGCCTACCCCCATGGGAAAAAGGTGTGAGTTTATGTATGTATATATGTATGTATCTATTTCAATTGGCAACGTTGTTTGCACTAAAATATTTAAATTGAACACGAAATAAAAAACATAGAGTTGGGTTACTGTACGGTAGTGTTTCATGCTAATTAGAGTTTTAATAACTTATTTAATTATAATGCATGATACACACAACACATGACATTAAAATCAATACACGTGGCTTTAAAAACCAGCTAGATACTAGCTCAGGAATAGAAACTCGTCCTATTAAAGTTTACACACTATACACGCGAAGCTATAGTGCCGAGTTTCCTGGCTTACTATAAAACATTTCTTACTATCCTGGCTTGAAAAACCTCGTGCAACATGGACGCAGACATATCGCTTACAGACTATTACCGACTTTATTGACGTATTACAAGTGGCTAAAATTACGACATACTATTACACTTGACAATCATTCTGAAATGTAATGTTTTACAATGTGTATAAACATTAGTGCTATTTATTGAGCATTTCATTGTATAGACTGATTCTTTGTATACCTAGTTCTTCAAACGAATCAGACAGATGTGTTGCTGGGGAGTTTGTTCCGCCACTTCTTGTTCCCAGCAAAAACACTAGGAAGTGGCGAAGGGTGGGCCGCTTTTGGGGGACTGTCTTTATTTATTTTTTTGACGTTCAAAAAGTGCTGATTCTCAGCCTAGTTTGAATAAAGACTTTTGATTTTGAGTATGATCTTGACGCAATATGAATTGACTCAAAAATCACACACAAGATGACTTACTACTAAATTAATAAAATTGACATAAATGAGGTGAGTTTTTACGAATAAATTTATTGTGACGAAAACATAAAGAAACATGCTCTCAGGCACATTTATTTCCGCTTAATTTAATTTAATTTCGACGGGAGTTATAATTCAAATTTAATAATTAACATTAAATCTCATTTGCAATCATTATTTTTCACTTTATTGATATTATTTCTGTATGAGTCATTATTATGAATTGCTTTTATTTTTGCTCCTATTTTAATTAATATTATTCATTTGGTTGTTAAATTTGATTGATTATTCCTTAATTTATCTTTTTATTTCTGGATGATTATAATCGCTACTACTATAACTAATTGTTACCTACTCTTGCTGTGCTGTGTCACACTTTTCTGTGGTCTACTCAATCTGTCTTTATTTCTATATTTTGGGTCACCAAGATACAGACTGTGCCTAGTTTGGGGCCCACGGCTACTTCTACTATTCTGCTGTTCTATTAATGCTCTTTCTTAGTGTTTTCTTCTATGTATTTTCTCTAACTTGTGTGTGCCAATAAATTGATTTGATTTGATTTAATTTCGTTCTGTTATTACCAACAACACATTTTTCAAAGGTTATTATTAAAATAATCACATTAATATATTGCCATTTTAAACGCATGATCTACTGTTTAAATCGGTTACAAACACTAGAAAAAGAAATTGTGTCGCATTAATAATAGTTTAATGATATTCCACAACTTTCACAGAACGCCATGTAGTCCCAAATTAGCAGAGCTTGTGCTATGAGTGCTAGGCAACTAATAAACACACTTACAAAAAATTATTTCTAAATACATACCAACTGAACAAATGATCATGGTCATCACAAAACATTTATCTAGGATAGGAATCGAACCCAAGATCGCCGGCATAGCAGTCACGTCTACTTACTAGACCAAACAGGTTAGTCATTTAGAAGTTACAGTTATATTATTGCGTACGATGGACTATTTACTAACCTTCATAGTCTCGGGATCTATGTCGTATCCGTGATGCGATGAGGGCGAGGCACAACACAAACGCGATGGTCAACGCAGCTCCGAGAAATACACCAACTGCCCAATTTACTTCCCATGCTTCTTGTGGCTCTAAAAAAAAGGAAAGACTGTTTTAGGCACGTTCCACCTTTAGACCAGTTCCCCAGGGGAGTAAACAGCATTCTATGTTTGACTAGGATGACCTTGGGGATCATATAAAAGTCTTATTTTCGTTTGAATCCCCGATAAGGGACAATGTACATAATACCTACATTTATGGCGAGAATAGGTTTTCTGTACTTTTGACTGACCTGGCTCAAAATGAAACGCAGAATAAAATCCTACTAAATTATTCAGGGTGGGAAAAATCATTGAAGCCTGAAAGAACAGGAATTTTTTAAGATATATGTATTATTTTACGTCAATAATTTACTATATTTTTAAAAAGGAAAATGAATCTGCATTTTTTACAGTTTTTTACACAAGCATATCTAAACCGACAATCGAACCAGCAAAAAAATTAAAACAATACTGGCTATTTTATTTTACTTAGCAATGGGATTATTGTTAAGGATAATATTTCTCTAATATTGATATTAGGTGTTTAATTTAAAAATATCATGAAATCTATTTTAAAACATCCTTTTTAATTTATCATCAAGTTATATTGTTACTAAACTTAGAAACAGGTTTTAAGTTGCATAAAAAGTCTATTTCAGAAGTAATAACGTAATTATTAATAATGACAAAAGACCCAAACTTCAATATTTTTTTACACATAGGTATATACATATAGGACTTAAAAAAACCGGAAAAACTAAGTAAATTGTATTAAGTACCACAGAAACACGCAGCGCAGTACCTAGTTGAGTTTAAAATAATGTATTTTGTATCTTTCAAAATCAAACCATTTCAGTAAGGTAGTTAGGTTAAGTAGTTAGGTTAGCTATAGGGTAGGTATGGTAAGTTAGGTTCGGTTGTATATGTTTCACATTAGAGACTTGCTAAATATAAAGTAGTAGTAGTTATTATTGTTTTGGATCTATTTGTAGTCATCTTATTAAAAGTAAATATATTATTTAATTATAAAATTCTCGCATCTAACAAAACTGCTCCGGAACGACATGACCGGTTCTCATGAAATTTTATTTGTATATTCAGTTGGTCTGAGAATAGGATGTAAACTAATAAAAAATAAATAAAACTCATAAATTGATTCTAATATCTAGGTAACTTTGGTATGGTTCGCTCAATTTTTTTTTTATATTTTGGTAGAAGTCGGTTGTTTCTTGTAAGTCTTAAATAACCTTAATTAAGAATTTAAAGTGGTTTATCTTCAGGCCCATTCATTTTTTTCTACCTTGCCTACTAAGAAACCAAAAGCCCAGTAGGTTTTTGAAAAGTAAAATATTTTAAAATCCCAACGAGATATTTAAAAATTATGATTGATACCAGGATAGCTTTTTGTACTTTAGTCAGACTAAGGCTTCAAGGAATGCGTATTCGATAGCAATGTGACACACACATTATGCGAAAACTAATAAAATCATTCAAAGAAAAAAAAGCCCTGGTAATAGGGTAAACATTATTTTACCCAGTATGGAACTTAAAATATGAAACTTCAACATAAATTTTAATGCATTGTGTTTTTAATGGCTAGTTTTACTCAATACTCAATGCTCAATACTTTAATGCATTCCATAATTTTATGTACGTATTATGTTGGTATGTTAAAACATCGAATCACTTATTGACCCCGTCGGGCACAGTAAAGTTGGTTTTTAATAAGAGAGAGGATAAAGTCGCCTTTATTTAAGAGAAATAATAATGACAAAAATCGTAGGATTAAAATAGAATTAATTATAATAGTATCATTATAATAGTGTCATTATAATAGTATCATGAATTGTTTGCTTTTCATGGTATTTAGACTTTATTTACGTATTTATATATTTTACTGTCTATTTCTTCGTTTATTTTTTATTAACCACCGTTCAAATATTTGTGCTCTATATTTCAATTCCAGTTTTATTATCGGAATGCATTGTTTTGTCCGGTGTCCTTTAATGTTATGTTAAAATTACGTCTTATAAATTAATGACGACATTGATGAATGTCACTATTGACTAACCTGTTCTCGGTGCTAATCTCAAAGCTGTTTCAACAGTAAACGTGACGTGTTCTGATCTCCCTCTTGCGTTAGCTGCATACACTATTAGCCTCAAATGTCTGTTAGCTCCAAGCCTTCGAAGGTTCCATAAAGCCCCACCATTGCTAGCGTTGACCACTAGACCTTCAGCAGCCCATACTTCTACCACGAACACACATTGTAGACCACCTTCGTAACCTGAGGAGGAAGAACATTGTTAGAAATACTCATCGTATCTTAACATAACATAACATCACAAATGTTCTCTTAACATATTATGTAGAAAATGCTAAATAGGAAAATACTAGGATACCCTCAGGTTAGAGGATGAAGAGAAGCGACGATTTTCGCAAGGCACCTGGTAGCAAAAAATGAGTGGAATAGCGTGCAATAGAATAGGCCTATGTGGACTGTTATAGGCCTGGTGATTATGAGGCCAATTATGTTAGTTTTATGGACACATACATATACTATATTTGCTTCTATTATTGCTCTGTTCATACACGCATATGGCTCGTGAGTACTACACCCGTGACCTTTTTGAAAAACCATAACCACTCCACCACACACATTCTCTAGCGATCCCTTCCGGTGTTTAATACACTTTCATATCTTTTGTTATTCGGTTTTCATTCATCCTTACAGCTTGACTAGTTATTTTTATGATCTACGCGGTCCTTACATGATTTATTTATTTATTACTTCAAGCACACTAATGTACAAAGGCGGACTTAATGTCTTAGGCATTTCTACCAGTCAACCTGATCAAGATCTGACAAACATAATACTTGTACTAAAATGAGAGTACACCTAATATTATTTAGGAGTTTCTTAGATTGTTTCTTCTCAGAGTATTCAGATAGTAAAACATCGACCACCCAAGTTTTTTTTTAACCCCCGACGCAAAAAGAGGGGTGTTATAAGTTTCACCGCTATGTGTGTGTGTCTGTCTGTCTGTCTGTCTGTCTGTCTGTCTGTCTGTGGCACCGTAGCGCCCAAACGGGTGAACCGATTTAGATGCGGTTTTTTTTTATTTGAAAGCAGGGTTTCTTGCAATGGTTCTTAGACATATTTCATCAAAATCGGTTCAGCCGTTTCAAGATTATCAGCTCTTTTGTGTTAGCTTCCGTTGCTATTTTACACGTCTATGGGTATTAACTTTACTTACAAACATATGTGTGTCTTAAAATTTCAAACACCCATGTGTGTAATATTAATAAGCAACATTGTGGTGTATTTGGTCTGATGCAGCCAGGATATCTAGCAGACTAATACACTCTTGGAAAAATAACAGCAGATATATCGTGTTTGGATTCATTTTAACCTGCATTTGATTCTGCACACAATGCACTGATGGCAACTGGATGAGCTGATGCTGCAGCCAGGCTATCCAGCACACCAGTAGGTAGACTCTTGACAAAATAATAGCAGATATGTCGTGATGGATTCATTTTAACCAGCATTTGATTCTGCACACAATGCCTTGATGGCAACAGCATGAGCTGATGCTGCAGCCAGGCTATCCAACACACCAGTATTTCATTTTTTTTCATTTATTCATTCATTTAACAATTCACATTGTGTTTGAAATATATAGTACACTTATTAATATTACATCTAAAACCAATAAAATATCCAAACAAACAGTAAATTTCATTAATAATAAAATCAAGAATACAATACTACAATACTTATGTCAATAGAAATTTAATATAATGTCAAAAAAATTTAAATAGTTTAATAGTTTTTTAATAGTTTCATTGTGTTTGAAATATTTAGTACACTTATTAATATTACAGCTAAAACCAATAAAATATCAAAATCAAACAGTAAATTTCATTAACAATAAAATCATGAATAATATACTTATGTCAAAAGAAAGTTAATATATAAGTCAATAGAATGTCAATAGAATTCAAATAGTTACTTACGGGTATATTATATAATTACTGTATAAATTATCATGTCAAATTATTATAAATCTATTCTCAAAAAATTCCAAAAATTAATAAATAATAAAATCTTAAATATAAATGTCGAAGTAATGGTAGGTAAATTACTAAAATATAAAAATTATTTATCATCATTTGTCATCAATTCGGATACGGAGTATAAACATTTATTTAACAGGAATGCTTTAAGTTTAGCTTTGAATAGAGTACCTTTGTAAATTAATGATCTTAATTCAGTGGGCAACCCATTAAATAATTCCACTGCTTGATATTTAGAGCAATGTTTAACAATACCAAGCTTAGGAGCAATTTTATTTTTTATAACTTTTCTTCTAGTTTTCTCTCTAGATTCACGTTCTTCTTGTGATTCATATTCGTGAATGTATTTCGCAAAGTGGCTAAGTAACACTAACACATACAAACTTGGAACAGTTAAAATATCTAATTTTTTAAAATACTCTTTACATGACTCCCATTGTGGGATTCTGACAATCGTTCTTAACGCACGTTTCTGCAGTATAAATGCTCTTTGACAATTATACTCGTAACTGCTCCCCCAAAACATAATGCTGTATCGCAACCTGGATTCCACCAATGCATAATATACCGATTTTAGTTGTTTTATATCAATATCGTCCCTGAGGCTTCTTAGTGCGTAACAAGCTGATGATATTGAGGAATCAATGGCTGTGAGTTCTTTTTTCCAATTTAATAGGGAATCTATGTAAACTCCTAAAAATTTCACTTCCTTTACTAGTTCAATATTTTCCTTTTTGAGCTTTATATCTATGCTATCTTTATTACGTGACGTTGTTTTGAACAACATCGCTTGGGTTTTATTTGTATTTATTATTAAATTGTTCGCTGTAAACCAAGAAGAAAGTTTTTCCAAACAGTTATTTACATTTTCTGTCAACTCATTTAAATTTGGTGACCCGATTATGGCGTTCGTATCATCTGCAAACATTACAAGTCCTGCGTCGGGTTGGGCATTATTCATAAAATTCAATAAATCATTAGTGAAAATAATATACAGTATTGGTCCCAAGATTGAGCCTTGAGGCACACCGCGGTTTATTTTGGTCATTTTTGACTTATATATTACTTCAGTCACACACTTGACGTCACCATTGCTTGCTTTAGTGTCTTTTATTTCTACGTACATTCTACGGTTTTTTAAATAAGATGTCATAAGTTTTAACGCTTTACCTCTAATGCCATAATGCTCTAGTTTAGCTAGAAGTAGGTCGTGATCTATTGTGTCAAAAGCGGAACTTAAATCAATAAATAAGCCAGCTACCTTTATTTTGTCATTCAGTTTACTAATAATGTCATTTACAAGATTATCTATTGCGTCAGAAGTACCTATCCCCTTTTGGTATCCAAATTGTTTAAAATTAATTACTCTATTTAAATTTAGGTGGGTCATTAATCAGTAGGTAGACTTTTGACAAAATAATAGCAGCTATGTCGTGTTTGGATTCATTTCAACCAGCATTTGATTCTAAACACAATGCACTGATGGCAAAAGGATGAGCTGATGCTGCAGCCAGGCTATCCAGCACACCAGCTGGTAGACCCTTGACAAAATAATAGCAGATATGTCGTGTTTGGATTCGTTTTAACCAGCATTTGACTCTACATACAATACACTGAAAAATTCTCATAACTGTAAACTCTATAAAACAAAATTAATGCGTTTAAAAAATGTAAAATAAAAATTAAATTAAAAATTTAAAAAACCCCCATCGCAAAAAAGTATAACATTTAAAAAGTTAAAAATAACACTTTAGCCATGAAATTTTACGTAACGTCGGGGTACCGTTAAAATAAGTACCTACATACCTACAAGTACTAGGAGCATTCCTTACTTAAGCGGTACGCTTAAGTTTTTTTTTTTAATAATAGGTCTATGGCGCCTACAGACTACTACTTTTTCCAGAATTTGGATAACTTCTTGGCGGGAAAAAAATTCAATACCCGAGAGGCAGTACAAAATGCCTTTGAAGAATTTGTTGCCTCCCGTCCAGCTGATTTCTTTAAGAAGGGCATCAATAGTTTGCCACTGCGTTGGTAAAGATGCATTGATTGCATGGGTGATTACTTCGATTAATACAAAATAAAAAATACATGAAAAAAATTCGTTTAAATTTTTTCATATAAAACGGCAATTTCATTGGTAAAGACCTAATATTAGTTTGACCACTATCTCACCTGATGGTAAGCGATGATGTGATCGTCGATGAGTATTTTGCTCGATTGGCGTGTAAATGTGTTTTTAAAAATCAATTTACAGAAATAATTTATCATTCAAGAGTAACTTGACTATGGAGGTCAGATAAGTGGTTGCTCCATTTAAAATACAGATTTTTTTAGCTGCAGCTGGCTAAACTGGAAACCAACACAATTGTGAAAAGACATGATCAGACAATTGGCAGACGAACTAAGTTGAAATTTTTTGTCCTGCATGATTCTGATGGGTATAAAATATTTGGTTGACAAACAAAATTTTTTTGTGACATCTTTTGCCAAGAATAGACAAATAAAAAAAAAACATCATACATGAAACATACTGAATACTGCTGACTGGAATTTATGATGAAAAAATTTTTGTCACTCATTTTACATTGTCAGAGTCCACGCTATAACTTTATCGACTTTATTTGTTAAAAAAAAAATGTTTTTTTACAAAAGAGAATGCTTTTGACGTTCGTTAGGTTATGTAGAAATAGCTCGTTTTTTATAGTATTGCTAAAAAACATTCAATAAAAACTAAAACCTGAAACGAAGTACCAGGGATGCAGAATTTGGCAAGCGGTGAAACAGCAACGCTGACTACGTAACATGTACAATAACACGTGTGGTTTAAAGTTCGCAACTATAAGTGGTGTCAGCTTGCTAGCCCGCCGACGTGCATCCAATTTTTGTTATTAGGCTTTCACAACAAGGTAAAATAATGATATGCTGATGAATTCATTGTAACACTGAGCAGTCTAGTTTTTAACCTCTTATTTGTTATAAATTGAACTTATACATATGTGTGTCCTGTCCGAATGCATTTTTGTAGATATACTTATTTTGGCGCGATAGTGGAAAATAATGAGAGTAAGTTTTTACGATGCGCGCGCACACCGTCACGAAAAACCGACACCCTGAAGTTAGGTATAGTTCACATTTTAGTTTTTTTTCTATTATTACGCCAAAGAATAACTTCTAACACGTGTAGGTAGATAAGTACACTCACACTTTCTTTTTTAAGTTTACGTGATCGACAATAGATAAATTAAAAAGTGTTTTTTATATACCACGACGGTGACAAACAATCTTACGGCCCGCCTAATGGTAAGCGGTTACCGTAGCCTATGGGCACTTGCGACACCAGGGGCGCTACACGCGCGTTGCCGACCCTTTAAAAACCTATTTACTCCCCTTTTGAAGAACCCCATACTGTAGCTCTCTGAGAAAACCTCGGCAGGGAGCTCATTCCACAATCCAAGTGTACGCGGGAGGAAATTCCTCTGAAACCGCACTGTACGGGACCATTTCGGCTCCAAGTGTGAGCATGACCTCCCTGTCGACGGCGAGCGGTGCGATGATAGAAAGTGGCCGTGGGCATCATACAATGTTTTATAATGACTTCTTAAAAAGACTCTAACAGGTGAAAAATAGCTCCAGTTTCGGAAGTCTGGTAGTTTTGTTTCGTTAATTATTGGCCACCGATTTTCGAAATTGGAGTTCTTTTACACCCGTTAGTGTTTTTTGAAATAGATATCGCAAATTTACGCCTGCTAGTTTTATCAATTAGTAAGCCATGGTAAGTGTACATATTATAATAATTATCCACTGTACTTGTATATCCTTCTTTTATGAAGAGTATAAATAATAAATAAATAAATATTCCACAACTTTCACACAACGCCATCTAGTCCCAGTCTTGACAAAATCAACCTGGTTGCTAATATAATAATGTACCTCTGTATTGTTTTCTATTATTTTATTTTTATTTTTTCACTTGTTTTTAAATTAATGTTATTACATTTGTAAATATGTGAGCACAATGTATCTAGTTGTACCAACTTAATCATGTAATTATCAACTCCATTGCTTATTTTTTTATTTTTTTGCTGAAACCTATCTTAGTATATTACTTTTTATTCTAGGTGCATCGTCCTCACATATAATCTTATTAATGTATACAAAGTTTTGTAAAATCTATTTTAAAAGAGAAAGTTTAATGAAGTTTCTTGCCCATTCTTCTCCATACAAATCTACTTTTTGGAAGGGGCAACTAGAATCATTTTTTAAAGTTAATTTTTGTTCGACGTTCAAAAGTGCCTTATAGGGGCCTAATTGAAGTAAATGGTTTGACTTTGACTTCCCAAACTAAGCAGAGCTTGTGTTATGGGAACTAAACAGCTGATAAACATACTTATATATTTCTAAATACATACATATTATAGATAAATTACACCCAGACACAGAACAAATGATCGTGCTCATCACACAAACATTTGTCCTGGCTGGGAATCGAACCCACGGCCTCCGGCATAGCAGTCAGGGTCACTAACTACTAGACCAACAGGCCAGTCAATATGTTTCTAAGTGATACTCCCAAATCTCCAAGATAGTCGCATTAGTAAAAAAAATTCTTATGTTCTTGTTGAGGCTTTTACAACGTCATAGCAATAGGAGAAATGTAAAAGGTAGCCTTCTGCCATTCCTGCCTACCTCTATTAACTTGGTGCGTGATATTGTGTATGAATATAATACATAAGACACAGAAATATGTCGGATTGTCAATGGCTTTACAAAACATCTACTTATACTGTCTCTTGCTATTTAATTAATGATCTTTCCAGGAAACTTTGTGTTAATTAATTTCATTAATGATATACATTAATATTTATATGATTTGAAGGCACGTGTAAGAATTAATACGTAATGTCACATACCTACTTATTTGGGACAAGCTACTTCACACTGGTTTTGATCTAGATTTTTTTCATTGTTGACTGGCCTGTTGGTCTAGTAGTTAGTGACCCTGACTGCTACGCCGGAGGTTGTGGGTTCGATTCCCACCCAGGACAAATGTGTGTGATGAGCACGATCATTTGTTCTGTGTCTAGGTGTTATTTATCTATAATATGTATGTATTTAGAAATATATAAGTATGTTTATCAGCTATTTAGTACTAAATGGCGTTGTGTGAAAAGTTGTGGAATATTTATTTATTTTATTTTATTTATTGTATGTAGGTATATTTTCTAGAATTGTACAACACACGTAAACATTTTGGACTGAATTGTCTAATTAATGCTGAAAGTAAAGAAGATCTACAAACAGACACGACAAGGGACTGAGTTTTATATGTATGTACTTGCGTACGTACCCGACACACAAGTCCGTTTGTATTTCCAAACCATTCAGAAACCCACTTAAACACAAATACAAAATTTAATCTAAATCAGGCCAGTCGTTTAGAAGTAATTTCTAACAAACGCACATTTACTGGCCTGTTGGTCGAGTAATCAGTGGCCCTAAATGCTATGCTTGAGCTCGTGGGTTCGATCCTCATCCACATCAAATGTTTTTGTGATGAGCATGATCATTTGTCTCGTGTCTGGGTGTAATTTATCTATTTATTTATGTATGTATTTAGAAATATAAGTATGTATACCCGTTGTATAATACCCATAACACAAGCTCTGCTTAGCGTTGTGTAAAAGTTGTGGAATTTATTTATTTTATTTACTGTTCGTCTCAAAAAGTAATAAAACTTGCTCGTTCATAAATAATAACAGCTGGCACATTAAAACCTAACTAAACTATAGAGAAATTACCTACTACAAAAATAGCCATGAAATATATTCCTATGGCCTCGGAATATTCTGAAGTTGAACCTGAAATTAATGAATCAACTGCTCATATATACCCATAGAATATTGATATACTAAGGCAATTACAATTAGTTAGTTGCCGGCTCGTTAGTTTAATGCTTTAAGTGCCTAACATTGGAGTCTTGGTCAAGTGAGCCGTGGCGTTTTGGAAAATTACCTGCAATTACGTAATAGTTTTATTAAAACCATCGAATTTGGACTACTGCTTAACCGTTTTACCGCTACGTTCGGGTATGGCCGACAAATGAAAACTTGCTCAACACGCCACCGACGGCTAGTGCCGTCAAAAAACGTAATTTTGAATTACAAGAAATTAACTACCAAAATAATTTTAGAATCCCTATTTATTTGCAGGTATTTGCGCTGAATTTGTGGCTTGGTGAGGAAGGAAAGAAAAGAAAGAAAAGAAAGAAAGAAAATACATTTATTGGCAACAGCTAAGGAGGGACACCGATGCGTTTAGCTCTGGCGGTCAAAAGATTAACCACTGAGAATTAGTCCCTACATAACCCGAAAAACGTTGTTGTACGGACGCCAGCAGTATTAACAGTTGATAATGGCCCTTTGTCTTAAAGCGGTCGCTTACTAAACTGTTAGAATGAATTCTACACATAGTGTAGGTGGCATAAGATCACGACTATCCTTTAAGACAATATCCTCATAAGAGAATAATTTCTCTTGTTTCATACTTTTTAGAATGTGATTTTTTAGTAGTTGGTTTTTTAAATTGTTTTAGGGTTGTAATTACATTAATATTATAAAGGCAAAAGTTTGTGAGTGTGTGAGTGTGTATGTTTGTTACTTCTTCACGTATTCCACACCAAATTTTATTGAAATCGCTCGAGCCGTTTGCTCGAGCGATTTCAATAAAATTTGGTGTGGAGTTAGCTGCTACCTTGGATTAAGACATAGGCTACTTTTTATCCCTGTATTCCCACGAGAACGGGAACTACGCGGGTGAAATTGCGGGACGTCTGCTAGTATTATATATTTTTGACATATATTATTATTGAAATAGCATTTCAAGTTTTTCAGTTGATACCCAACAAGAAATCGTCTCCTTAAAAATTGTTTTAGTAAGTACATTACTTTATTTCCTCTAGAGGCTGCCTTAATCAATTTAATGTAACCAGCGGACATGAAAGACGCTTCCAACGAAACCTCATTTGCAAAACAATGATGAGCCGTTTAGAAGTTATGAGGGAACAGATGAACATACATACATACATCGTAGTCAAAATCATTACCCTCTTTTTTGCTTCGCCGATGTCGGGTAAAATAAGTTTGTATTAGATCGTTTCGACTTTTGGCTGTCCTCCATATCCTATGTGTTTTTAAAATCTTTAGGGTATTAATGATAGATTCCATTTCAAAGAATCAACTGGCATAATTAATTATTTTAGTTTTTATTTTGTTTGCACTTTAGTTGGAGCTGGTTGAGAATAACAATAATTAAACTCGGTAAGCAGCGCTTTTTGGGATGAACAATGTCTATCGGATAAGTTTGTAGTTATTATGATTATGAAATTGCTACCTTGCCTTAAAGGAAACGTGATAATTATTGTCCATTCTTTCATCATCATCTGCCTAGCCTTTTCCCAACTATGTTGGGGTCGGCTTCCAGTTTACCCGGATGCAGCTGAATACCACTGTTTCACATAGAGCGACTGCCTATCAGACCTCCACAACCCAGTAACTGGGTAACATGATACCCCTCGGTTATCTGGTTGTCAGACTTTCGAGCTTCTGACTACAAGTCACGACTGTCAGAGATCTACAAATGACAATCGGGACCAACGGCTTAATGTGCTTTCCGAGGCACGGAGGAGTCTTGGTATGTAATAAATGGTCAGCCATCCACGGACTGACCTCGTAAAGCGTAGCTTAACCTTCGATCGACCCATGCGGCTGTAATAATTTAGCCACAAGCTCCTCGATTATTGTCCATTCCTTCTCTGTATAATAAGAGGCTCTGCCATGCATCGGGACAGTAAAACCACAGTATAAATATTAATACAGTAGGACGACGCCTTTGATCTCTGGAAAAATGCCGACAACTTCTACACGCGTTAGACTTGAATAATACCTCCCGCACTACGAACATCGGTTTGTTCGCAGTGCGGGAGCGGCTTTCCCGCGTCTCGCCCCTCACACCCCGCACGATTGCCCTGTGTAGACAGCTTCGTCGGACGACTGTATGTTTTAAGGCTGTGGTAAAACACTGGTATTAATATTTTGTTTATAAGAATCCTTCTTAGAGAGTGCACGCCTTAATGGTTTTAATATAGCGAAATATCTTATTTGTTTCATAGATAGTCTCGACTCAATCTGCACGCAGCCTTAGTTTATACAATTTGATATTACGTAAGTTGTGTAGGCTGATATTCAATTACAAGTAACAACAAACCCAGATTACGTACAAATTAAATTTTGGAATCTCTCGTTCGCGTTTTATGAATTTCGTTGAAATGTTCTGAGGATGGCTTATCTAAGTGTTAGACAAATAATAATTATAATCCTTTTTTTAAGTTAGAGATTTAAATTATTTTATATATTAAAGTTGAAAATTAATGTAATGTAATTTTTAATTAGGTGATTTTAATTACAATATTAAATAATTAATCTGTACTATAACTCAGGGTAGGTGTAATAATAAATTTAATATATCTATGATACCAATTATGAGTCTCAAATTATATATTAATATTTTTTTTATTTATGGACAATTTTCGAGGAAACTTTTTCAAGACTTAGTTTCACAATTTTCAAGTATCAAAGTGGAGCTATTCTGCTACATAGAATATAAACATGACCATAGAAAACTAGCAGGGCCCAGCTGAAGTTGCCCGGAACCGATGGCAGCACCACCTCGGGTCCAATTGTGAATTCAAGGCCCAAAACAAATTCAATAAAAAAAATTATCCAATTTGGTGCAGTCGTTCGAAAGTTTTGCGCGCACATATACTATACATTCCAGCGATTTATTTTTATTTATACCATACCATACCATAGTTCTAAATGCATAAGATAAGTCAATGATTATTTCAAATGAAAACAGTCCTTTGAAATTAGTAAAAAAAGATAAAGATACCGGGCTGGTATCTGCAACTTCACGTCAAAGGGCGTATTTTGCGTATGGGCGTATCTACCACGCGGGCCCAGTGCGAATTTTGGTTCTAGGACATGCCAGTCTCCTCGCGATGTTTTCCTTCACCGTTTTTGAGAGCAGTGGTGATGAAATAAATTATACAAAGTAATGCGCCTGCCTGGGTTCGAATCCACGACACGGCCACCGCTGCTCTCTTGTAATTAGTAATCTCAATTTGTACGTTGATATAATATATCAAAGACTTTCAACACTTCCTATAGATGGGTCATCACAAACAAAATTTTCATCCAATACTTGTGTCAGGACACAAGTATTGGGATGAAAAATTTTGGACACAAGTCTGTGGGTTTAATTTAGTACGCTCCGCTGCTTCTCCAATACTGCTGTATTATTCTAGATGGCGTTACTGAGACATGGGATCACAGTTTTTCTTTGAAATTGCACTGCATGTCCTATTTATAGTACTTGATATAATGTACAGACGCCAGCACATCAAGTTACCCCAACGTGTCAAATTTTCCCAATTGAATATGAACCTTATTCTGTTTGACATAAAGTTGAAAAACGATCAAAGAAATTTGACACATTGGGGTAACTTGATGTGAAGGCGTCTGTACACACGGCTACACATCAAGCTATGCATTTCCAGTATAAGCTGATCTCGCATGATATATGATTTCCATACAATGCGAGGTCAGTGTTAACTGGATATAAACTGTGTTATTTTTCTATTTTTTATAGTTTTATTTTTATTAAATCAAATAAGACAGTTTTAACAGAAAAAAAATAAAACCGACTTAAAAAAAACACTAAACGGTGTGAAATAACTCTAAATTAGGAAGTCTGTGGCTTTGGTGGTTTTGTCTTATTCATGATGGGCCACCGACTTCCGAATTTAGAGTTATTTTACACCGTGTAGTGTTTTTTTTTAAGTCGGTTTTATTTTTTGCAAAAAAGTTTTTTATTTTTCCATTTTTAGTTGTTCCCATACAAATATTTGCCATGAATTTATTTGATGTTGTTAAAAGTAAACAATACTTATCATTGTAATAGGGTTATCCACTTATTCCTTAATAAATGAAATTTAACATACCTAACTGTCGAAATCTAGGTATATTGTACAAATATGCGTACCCCTCAGAGCATACAGGCGTAATGATACGTCATGATGTTGTATAAACAATAAATATTCAAGCGATTCCTGCAATCACGACAGATTTGCCGTCTATTTTTGAAGAGTTCCCTTGTATATCTCCGAAGATCAGCACCAGATCTTCACCAAATTCAAAAGGGGACCACCTCAGAAGTATACTCTTTCAAATAAAAAAAGAATTTTGAGAATCGGTTCACAAATGGGGGAGAAATCAGGTAAAAATACATACACACGAACATAGAACCGTCTCTTTTTTTGAAGTCGGTTAAAAACAAGGAACAACAGTTCTCATCCTAAGCATTAGGTATAACATAAACCCTCAAAACCTTGACACAAGATCGATTTCCGGAGATTACCTCACATAGCACAATTGAGCAGTTTTATTGCCGTGGCCAAATTACGAATTAATCACCACGAAATTACTTGAAGGATTACGTTTATTGGAGTGAAGCATGCGGTGTGTAAGCGTATGCGTACGTAACAGAATATTGGCAATGTATCAGACTACAGGAGATATTCAGGGATTCCACTAAATTTGGTTATCAATTTAAATTATGCCTAACGCTATGTTATATATTTGACTGGCCTGTTGGTCTAGTAGTTAGTGACCCTGACTGCTATGCTGGAGGTCGTGGGTTCGATTCCCACCCAGGACAAATGTTTGTGTGATGAGCACGATCATTTGTTCTGTGTCTGGGTGAAATTTATTTATAATAATGTATGAATTAAGAAAAATATAAGTACGTTTATCAGCTGTTTAGTACCCATAACACAAGCTCTTATCTTAGCTTAGGACTAAATGGCGTTGCGTGAAAAGTTGTGGAATATTTAATTATTTATTATTTATATCTGGATCTGGATATTAAATGTACACGTGATTTTTGTTGATATCACGAGGATAAGAATACCTGTACTTCTTTAGGATCATATTATTAAACATGCTTTTACTTTAAAATATTAAAAAACTAAATTAAACAAAATCAAAGTAAAATAATTTATTTCAAGCCCTTCAAAAGTGACAAAAGTCTTTTGTCAAGCTTATAAGTAAAATAAAATATTATAATGATTCTAGTTCCCCCTTCTAAAAGATATCTTTTCTGAACTTGTCACCCGTGATCCAATTTTTTATCATTAACTGTTAATATTTGAAAGTGATACAAACAACCTCACATTTAGATTTACCTCTTAGTCCACATTAATAAAGCAAAAAGCACTCATCATAAACTACGTACAGTTTCCTTCGTCTAAGCAACCTCAAGTCTTAAGTAATCTTAGTGATCTCAAATATGCCTCCACTTACTTAAGTAGACGACTTAAACTAACTTAGGCAACGTACTTATGACGTCAGTAATACGTGCAGGTTTAATTTCAGACTGCGAATTTGCTGTGTGTTTTGCGTTTATAGTGAAAACGGTACTTTTGGGGGCAGCTCAAATAGTGAGAAAATTAGGTCCAAGGAATTCTGGTTGTCGGTAAATCGTGCCTGTTCTCAACAACATTGAATACCATTTTTAACCCCCGACGCAAAAGAGGGGTGTTTTAAGTTTGACCGCTATGCGTGTGTGTCTGTCTGTCTGTCTGTCTATGACACCGTAGCGCTTTAACGGGTCAACCGATTTAGATGCGGTTTTTTGTTATTTGAAAGCAGGGTTTTTAATTATTTTTTTAATGTACACAGTAACTAGCTGTTGCCCGAGGTGATGCACGCGGTCAAAAGTAAAAGGGATACTTCACTTAATCGTTATTGTGTTATCCAGGCTATATGAGCTACTAGCCCCGCCGACTAACATTTGCATTCATATTAGGTATGACGACGTATGTATTAGTGTGATATTTAAAAACAAAGACATAAATTAGTAGAGTACCTAATTATTTGTTTTTAAATAATTAAATCAAATCAAATTAATCAATATATTATATTATTATTCATATAATATTTTTTTATATACATAAGAAGTCCATAACTGAACGCACATTACAGAAATAATTATAATATTATATTTAATAGAAATTTATATGTAAATATTCTCTGTGAACAGTAACAACGGAGTTACGATAGTCCGGTTCCCATTCATCACTGCCGAACTCCGCCTTAGTTGTGTAGGAAATCGTAAGCTATTCTAAATGGTACCAATGGAATGAGTTTATGAGTTACTTAAATAATTAATAGATTCCGGCAATATATTTTTTTTGTGTAAAGAATAAAATAATATTGATATTACTTTTTCATAAAGTTCCATTTTATAGTAGTACTAGCAGACGTCCCGCGGTTTCACCCCCGTAGGTCCCGTTCCCGTGGGAATACAGGGATAAAAAGTGGCCTATGTGTTAATCTAGGGTGTCAGCAAACCCTATACCAAATGTTATTACAATCCATTCAGTAGTTTTTACGTGAAAGAGTAACAAACATCCATTTATCCATCCTCACAAACTTTCGCGTTTATAATATTAGTAGGATAATTTAAGGCTGATACTGACCCACCAAAGTCTGTATTTCCTTACGATGTGTTCTTCTACGTGTGTCAGTGATGTCTAAGATTTTACGTATGTATGCAAGTTTGTATAACAGAAACTTTCCTTTTTAACCGACTTTCAAAAAAGGAGGAGGTTCTATGTTCGTGTGTATGTATTATTTTTTTTTTTTTTTTATGTTTGTTACCTGATTTCTCCCCTATGTGTGGACCGATTCTCAAAATTCTTTTTTTATTTGAAAGAGTATACTCCTGAGGTGGTTTTTTTTCCCCATTTTAATTTGGTGAAGATCTGGTGCTGATCTTCGGAGATATACAACGGAACTCTTCAAAAATGAACGGCAAATCTGTCGTGATTGCTGGAATCGCTTGGATGTTTATTGTTTATACAACATAATTACGTATCATCACGCCTGTATGCTCTGAGGGGTACGCAGGTTGGTACAAAATACCTAGATTTCGTCAGTTAGGTATGTTAATTTTAATTTATTAGGGATTAGTGGAAAACCTTATTATGATGACATGTATTGTTAACAATTAACAATATAAAATAAATTCATGGCAAATGTTTTTATGGTAACAACTAAAAATGGAAAAATAAAAAACTTTTTTGCAAAAAATAAAACCGACTTCAAAAAAACACTAAACGGTGTAAAATAACTCTAAATTCGGAAGTCGGTGGCCCATCATGAGTAAGACAAACCCACCAAAGCCACAGACTTCCGAATTTAGAGTTATTTTACACCGTTTAGTGTTTTTTGAAGTCGGTTTTTACATATTACTAGAGTCTCGCTGCGGTTTTGAAAGGATGCTGAGATTTGTAAGTTTTTATGGTGTGTTCTATTCTAGTCTAACATTTTTTTGTTTAGAATTCGACTTTGAAAATATCGAATATCCGAACATAAATCTTTTTTTATCTAACAAATAAATGTGGCAGTTTGACATCGTCAAAGGTTAGGTTCGCTAAAGTTAGGTTCGCAAAAGTATTTTTATTTGACAGGAGTACAAAATACTCAAGGACGTAAACACTGACCCACAGTGGAGTATGGGCTGTGCCAGACTTACGGCTAAATTATAAACAATCCAAAAAAATATGCAAATGCAATGTTCTTTATACAACATTTGTCAGTAAAACCTTTTTTCCTCAGATATAAATTATTTGTCGATTTAAAATTTGATTCTAAGTCTTGAACAAGTTAAATAGGTAACCATTACTAGACCAGCTGGTAAAATAATCTATCTTAAGGATTTAAAGTGGTTTCCCTTCAAGGCCCAATTGATATTTTCCAACCTGTAAACAAATATGTGACTTAATCCTGTTATTTTATTATCTTATAAGCTTAAGTAGACTAAAAAGTTTGGATTTTTACCCTTATAGGGAACCGCAGGCTGTAGTATTCTATATTTCTTATTTGTTCCTGGTACGATAAAATTATTTATTTTTTCAAAACTTAAGTATACACAAAATAAATGACATGCAAGATGATACATATATACTATACTATACTTAAAGTTATATTTTGCCTTAATGGCGTACAAATATAATTATTGATTGATAATAGTTATCAATAAATATTATAATACATATTATTATATATATATACACCGTTCAGAACAACACGATCTCTACAGACGGATATACAACAAAGTGATATTATTATGTGTTTTATTTAATCCATTTGAGAAGTAGAACCCGAAATGAAAGAAAAAAGAATTCTGTAATAAAAGCGATTAAAATCTTGTTACCGCTAATGCTCCATGAATCGTATTTACAAAATCCACCTAATGGCACTGTAAATAAACTTCTATTTACGGAGGGAAGTCGTTTTTAGTCCCTCAATGAAGGCAGAAGTTACGTAAACATACCCCTTTGTTTGAAAAGTTTCGAGAGAAGCTGTTGAATTTGAAGTAAAATATCTTAACGGATTTTATTCTTTTTGTTTAAAAATCTGAAATTAATTTCTTTTATTTGCAGAACTAAGTAGCAATCTGAAAGGTGCTTAGTATCTGATTTTGTTACTTATTTTATTTGTGTTAAAGATAATTATTTTATATTACTCGGAACTTTGTCATTAATTGCTTTTGGGGGTATAAGGCACAGGATGCACAAGCTCCTCATCACCCGTTGAAAAGGGATTATTCCTGGACCAGACAAGTTTGTGTCCAGTTAGCTACTGCCCGACGGTTTTTGTCAGGTTCTTCGACATATGCTCAGAAATGCGGATAACTTTAATATCGCGATTTGGAATTAGTCAATTTAGTTCGTATGTGGCGGCAGAGATGTCGCTTTAACTTTATATTTTGTTGGGAGTATCTGTCTACTTATTGACGTGAAATAACGCACTATAAATTTTGAATAGTCAAATTTAAAGATGCTTACTAATGTTCAGTGCCTAACACAAAACAAATACGCAAATACAAGGTATCGTGGTTAAGTTATTTACGCTCATGCAGTAATAGCTAAGCGGTGTGACTGGTGGACTTCCAGGTCTCGAGATCGAACTCAAGGCACCTCTGAATTTACGGATTTTATGTGCTTATTTTACTCCACTATTTTTATATTTATACAAAAAAAAAAAGAGTAAAAAAGAAAGAAGTTCTATTTTTAAATATGCCACTATTCAGTTAAACTTAAATAACGAAAACAGCCGTTGGAGGCTGGGTATGCTTGAGCGAAATCAATGAAGACGGTTAATGCATACTACTATGTCATGAATAGCCTGTACAATATTTCCATAAATTGGGTGACTTTTTGAGATATAAACAAACGCTAATCACTTTGCTGTTTATGAATATTAGTTACTGATACTTTACAAATATAATGTGAAGACCGTCTAGAATAAGCTCTTTAAGTATTTGTACTAATTAAAAATTAGTGGTGTATGATTATCACTTCCTAAAAACCGGTGCAGGAAAACATGATTAGGAAACAGGAATGTCTAGTCCATGTCCAGAAAGGACGAATTCGCTACGAGACGACACGCGATTTTAAGTTCAGTGCTATGAATGTTGCATACATTTATTAGAGAGCTTCTAGCTGAAGAGCAATGTATTATATTACAAAACGCGTTTAACTCGCGCGTTTTTCTGGATAAGATCTTGGAGATATTTTTCAACGGCATGTGTAGCTAAGTCAGAACTCCTGGGTGGCATAAACTCTAACAGGTCTGTTAGTTACTAACGACACAAGACAAACAAGACTGTGCGGAAAAAAATCATCCCACAGCTGGCATATTGACTGATTACGTAATCTACACGGCCGATAACAAAGGAAAAACCGAAATAAGACCGCTCAATAAAGTCATAGAACACGTCGATATTAATAAAAATATCCGTAAAGGAAGCTGGTTATTATACCTACCGTAAATCCGATCGACTTCGTATCCGTTAACATTTGATTTTTCTATCCATCCTTCGAGATTTCAGAGGAAGATAAAGAGCGCGAACAGGCTCGGTGCTACGCGTACGTACAGTCATAGACATAAATATCTTACACTAACGGGAGATTTAATAGAGTTATTATTTTTCATGTAAAACAGACTTTATAGAACAAAAAATAAAAACATCGTGAGGGAACCTGAACCCATCGTTTATATAAGTTTGAAATGGCCTATCCGCCTTGAAGAAGCGTGGTGATCAATGCTCGTGCTTTTTCTGTATGCTAAGCGGCCTTTGCCTTGCAGTGGGACAGTAATAGACTTTTTTAATTATTCTAGAGACTTTACACAGACCTTTTTGCTGAAGTTCTTCAAAAAGGTCTCGCAAATCGCTACCGGCGTGTATGACTACATTTATTGACGTAAAGGTAGGTAGCAAAAGAAATATGTAAGAATCATAGTTGCAGATGGCGCTCTATAGCTTCTGCCTGCTGCCCATACGAAAAAGACGTAAGTTTATGTTATGTCAACCTTTCAATCGTGTCAATTAAAGACACAATAGAAAGACAATGACAGCGCGGACGAAATAGAAATTTAGACACATTGACAAGATTATATTGGTTGATATTAATAAGTTTGCTCCTTATTAAGTGTCCATACAACGCGAATCCTATGGGCTTCCCTGTTGAGGTTCAGAAGACCAACTCCACCGCATTCGAATAAATAATAATAATTTATTAAAACAAGTAACAGGACTCACAGTGTTAGTAACAATACACTTACAAACTAAGTTAGTAACAAACAAAGATTATACATAAACGGAATGTGACTTCATTGCCGCAAGGTGACTGGCCCAGCTGAAACCTTGCAGCAATGGTTCACAAACACGCAATCAAGCCTGCCAGCTATCATAGACAGGATGCTGTTGGCGCTGCCCCGTACAGGCAACATTGCCAAATTTACTTTACTTTATTATTTATGTATTTACACCAAAAGTATACAGGGTTATAATAGGTAAACCGACGATTTTAGGCTCCCCTTTTCAGACAATTGACCTCTTGCTATTGTTGCTACACCTCTGCTTATCACATCGGGGAAAACTGGCATGATGATATCTATTAGAATGAACGCCTTTTTGACTTGGAGAAAACGTAGAAACTACAGAACGCACCTATTAAAATCCCCACATACTCCTTTTTGCTTCAAGCATTTTTGTTGGTAACTGTACCTTCTATTACTACGCAGGACAGGTATACATACTTAATCAAGTGTCAAGTTCTACGTCACCCATGATTCATGATAATCCTCAGTATTAACGAGGAGTCGAGTCTAGTTGAAGGTATATCACTATACTAAGTTCGATGGGGTATGTAACTTTGTTAATTGTGTTTATCTGTGCATTGTCAAGATCAAATTTTAGTCCCGCCGTTTGAACATTTACGAAAAAAAAACAAAATTCACATTATTATCGGGGTACGGTTTTAATAAAATTGATGTATCATTGTTTTAACAACGAAATGATATGTAGTTAACAATTTTTTAACCCAATTAGTATTATTATAGTTTTATTGTTCGGCGCAGCATACCTTCTTCTTCTATGCGTATTTTTGTTGTCATCTCAATAGTCACCTCTTTTTTCATCGTTTATTAAGTCTTTCCCTACTTTTAAGTAACCCTCCACGTTCATACCCAAAGAATTTCTCCCAACATAATCCATATTTCTTCGCAACAATTCTAATACCATCACAACCAATTTCCAGTTATAGACATAGTTAAATAATTTACTGTAGCGTCACATAGCGGATGAGCAAGACGCTTCAAACGATACCTCATTTGTCAAATTATGGTAAACAGTTTACAAGTTATGAGGGAAGAGATAAACGTACGTACATACAAACATACGGTGAAAACCAAAACCCTCATTTTCGTTAACTTTGTTTAGAAACAGAAGCCATTTGAATCTGTCCCAAAAATGGAGTAACTATCGCGCGTGTATCAAACGGTTATAAAACATTTACTACCAATAATGTCGACTTTAAAGAATTGAATAACCTATTTAGATTTTCTTAAACTCACCTGGTAAGCACATTAAATCCAGCGAGTCATCTGTCAAGTTATACACGGTACAGTTGGTCGGCGGGTCTGGCCTCGTAGCGGGCAACAATGTGTAGACACACGGCGACATCTGCTGCCCAGCTAAGTTAGTCGCGCGACACGATAATGTTCCGTAGTCGACATCCGACACCGGCGTGTATGTCAGTAGCGATTTGCCTTCTTTCGCTTCAACGGTGAAACGGTCCTGGAAGAAATAGGAGTTTTAGTATTGAGATTTTTATGCTAAAGACTGTTGTGTTGTGCCTAATAGTTTCACTTATTCCTAACATTTTTTATCGTATTGTGTATCTTAAGGTTTACATTCCATGTGATCCACTATTGACACAATATTTGACTATACCATGATGTGTTTACTACTTATTGCACTTAAGAAATATTGCTAAAAAACCAAGTAGGTATCTACTATCAACAGAACATCAGCGATATCATTTTAAGATTGATTTGCACCGTTGTGATAGTAATAAAGGTGATTTTACAGTGTAAGTTTTACCATTGATGAGACGTTAAACAGATGCAAAAAATTAAATATTTAACATTCTGGGCACCTTATGTAACAAAGCATTAGAAAATAACATTACTTTAATACGTAAGGTGTATAATAATTTCTTTAAAAAATGTAATAACTCTAAAAATTTTGATGTCATGTCCAAATCATTATTTTTTTTTTGAGTTCTTGTGTTACTAAAATGACTCTGATGACCCACAAAAAGTTCACCTGTCTCCAAAAAATCGTTTTCCAAGAAACCATAACGAAGTGAAAATGTTAGAGTCTGATTTCTAGACATAGAACAAGCTTCAGTCTTCACTGATGAATCAATCAATAAATTGCAAGTAGTCACATTAAAATCAATCATAAATAAATTCATAGATTAACAGGAAGATCCAATACCAGTGGTATTCAAATTAAATTTAAATTGAAATTAAGTAGGATAATTATAATTATAATAGTAGTGATATATTCTGGTTTTGATTCTAGTAGGCAACAACTTTACTCAAGTAAAATTAAAATTATGCATTTAAAATAATGAAATATAATTCTTTCACAGCAGTCCACAATGTCCAAATACCACGCATCTACATTTTATCATGATCACTATGATCAGCATCTGTTTTTCAGCAAAAGGTATGTTCAGGTATTGGGAGAGCAACTAGGTATGGTCATGTTCCAGTTCTACCAGGTGCAACTAAAAGTCAGTATTGGATATCGAACTACTGCTACTCATACCACTTCAGCCCAGTTATTGGGTAACAATAACTCCAATATGACCCACAACATCATGACTAAACTGATTGTCAGACTTTCCGGCTTCTGATAACCCAAAGTGACAGTCGAACATCTAGAAACGAATGGCTTTACATACTTTCCAAGGCACGGACATCGATGTGCGATAGGAATTTTGAGCTAGGTAAAGCTACGCTTGTCAAGGTCAATATTTAGGTTAACTTCTGCTAGCGTAGCCTAATCTTCAATCGTGTCATGCAGCTGCTATTAAACAGGCACCCGTCGTTTAAGGGTTTCGAAACCCAAGCGGGAGTTAATTTAACAATTCTGGTTTCCATTTCTTTTATCTGTCAGAAGAAGATAGCCATATTTCCTTTAGATTACACTGTAAATCACAGTCGACCAATATTAATTTTCACCGTTTACAGATAACTGGGGATCAAAGCGCCTGGTACAATGGTCCTCTAGTTATCCTGACGGCCGTCACTTGACCCGTATCTCACGTCAACCACTATTCACATCCCAGCCATCCAAATTTAATTATAGACTAAAATCTTAGACTGGTAATTGGTTATGAACTCAAAAGTGGTCGATGAATGGGAATAATGCGCTGATTCTACGCGTTAATGGGTTTTAAGTAAAACCTAAATGGATTTTAGAGGTTGACGAATTAGGTCTCCAATGATAAAATACGTTCTTGGATTGAAATCTCTCGCTTATACCTAACAATCTGTTTTGTTTGAAAGTTTGATTCTTATCACTTTTGATGGTTCAACCTTTCAATCGTGTCAATTAGAGATACAATAGAAATACATTGACAGCGCGGACGGGTTTAATGAATAAACTAGAATTATTTTACTTAAAAGAGAATACATATTTTTTTACCTACCTCCTGTTTGAGCTAACTTACATAAATAAAAATATATAGTTTTATCGTAAAAACTAGTCAAGAAATAACTGTAGCGTGAATATAGCATAAATAATAATTATGTTTGATAATCATGACAAAACACAAATCAAACAGAAAATTTCCGGCAGTCGCAAAATCAAACCAAAACGTGAGCGTGTCTTCATATACAATTTATTTATTTATTTATTTAATACTTCAAGCACACTAATGTTCAGAGGCGGACTTAATGCCATAGGCATTTTCTACCAGTCAACCTTTAGGTGATGCAGAGAAAAACAGTGGTAGGTGCAATTAAAAATGAAAAAATAAAAGGAATCAAAGAATACTAATACATAATATGAGTATAAATACATAAATATTTACACTATAAATATAATATACATAATAAATTAAATTACGAAGAGATAGAAAGAAGAAAAAACATTAGCGCTGTGAAGATACTACTGCCAACTTCTTACGAATATGCTCGCGAACCTTAACCTTAAAAGATAAACGGTGGGAAGAACTTGAAAATTGTATCAACCAACCCAAAATCTGTTCTATCATCAAAAGAACAATAATGGCCTACGAGGAGTTAACGGTTGTTCAAAATGTAGTCCGCACAAAAGAAAGAATAAGAAAACAATCTAAAGGAACAGCCACAGAAAATGGCACTTGAACCCATTCAATTTTAACGTCGTCCGGTCACACAGCTAAAGCTCTTGTGTGTCCAAATCTATGGGGACATAAATCATAGCACGGCTATCATTATCTTTTATTATAACATATTAAATGTTTCCTACGTTATGTGGTTCTGGTTGTAAATACACCATTCCGTGGCCTTCCGTTTGTGTCAAGAGGCAGCAAAGGGATTTATGATCGTGCGGAAGATGGGTTGTGTCATGCAACTGAATACGTACTTGTAACAAAACCAATGTGAGTTAAGGATGAGAAAGAATTTAGGCGTGATTTCACAACCAGTATTATGATAGAGCCTTTTCTTTAAAGGGTTAAGTTTACCATGACTTCAAGAGTAATTATAAATAAGCGGATGGAGGGAATAAAAGAGACTTATAGGAGGGACTTTTAAGATAAAAAATCACAGAAGACACGTGCAAATGTATAAACAAAACGTAATACCTACTAGATTTTTTTATGGATACGTGTTGTTAGTAGATATAGGTAGGTACCTATTGTATTATATTCTTTAGAAACATTTCACTATCGCTTTACGTTAATCTTGTAAAGATAGTTGTAAGGGTCGTTACAAATAAATAAATAATACATAAATATTGTATTTCGGACTGGTGTCCGCGACTCCCAAGTCTTAGCGCGTATTTTGTACATAAAATATAACGATTATAAACATATACCTATTGCTTGCATTATGCCAATAAAGACAGAACAGAAACTAAAAGTATACATTCAATTATCAGCTTTATGTCAAACAAAATAAGGTTCATATTCAATAGGGAAAATTTGACAAATTGGGGTAGCTTGATGTGCTGGCGTCTGTACATCGTGACTGTAGCAAGAGGGGGCTCAGTATGTTTTTGTACGGTGGTGGATGGCTCACAACACAGCGCAGGCAGTGATCAGCACTTAATTAAATTTCATGACAAAAGCAATAAAAGCATACAAAATTGTCTTATCAGTTTTACTTACAGGATCAACTTTGATGGAGCCTGCTGAATTATTGAGGGTCCACTCGAAGGTGTCTGGTGGAGGAAAGGCGTCAACTTCACACGTTACCGTAGTAGGCTCTTGTAGTGCTGCCCCTATAATCTTCATCTCTTTTCTTTGGCATAGTGGTCTATCTGTATGAAAGAGAGTTCCATTAGTATCTTCATATTCAAATAAAATAAAACTTAATATGAATGATGTTTGTACCAGAGGTTGAAGCCTCGCCTCTCATGTATAACGAACGGCAAAGTCCGGGCAAGTATCAATTTTTTTTTTCTTCTTTGGCAACTGAGAAGTATCAATTTATCTGATTGTTTTCTTTGTTATCGCTAAGACTAGCAGATGTCACGTGATTTCACCCATGTAGTTCCCGTGCCCGTGAAAATACAGAGATAACTAGTATCCCTAGTTATCCGATGATAGTGAAGCTTTCCAACGGTGAAAGAATTTTTAAAATCGGTCCAGTAGTTTCGGAGCCTATTCAATGCAAACAAATAATCAAATCTTCTCCTCTTTAAAATCTGATATAATATATGTCGGCTTCAGCGACGGCTAAGCGGTATGGGCCGACATCAGGTGTTTCGTGGTACCAGGTACATAACGTAGAATAATAATCATCTTTGCACTTATAACCTCACTTTAATAATAAATAGTATTCACAAAACATAACTCAGATAGGTAAACAGAGAGTTTCGCACTGGACTAGTGTCTATGTTGGTGTCTCAAATCCAACTCCGCTCTGCCTAGCTTCCACTTCCCAACACGACTCCATCTACGTGACATCGTTCGCGCCATTTGCAATGACCACAGACGTCACGGCGTTTACCACAGACTCTGTACATCTCTGACAATGCAATCAACTTCACAACTTCTTATTTCTGAATATCGTTCGCCACGACATTTAAAATTCTCGTGTCACAATGTTAGATACCGTACTCCTCCGAAACGGCATGACCGATGTTTATGAAATTTTATATGCACACTAGCTGTACCCTGCCACGCTTTGCTGTGGCACATTGTGATTGAATGGTTAAAAAAAAAAGAGAAAATGACGTGTGACATTCGGAGACTGCCGCGGTAAAGCTATTGCATAGCATTTTTTGTCAACTCCTCTCCCCCTCTCCCTCCCTCTCCCCCACACCTCCCACGCCCCTCGCCTCACCCCTCCATCCCCCTCCCCTCAACCTTCCCTCACTTTCCGCTCCCTCCCCCACCCGGCTCCTGCCTCTTCCCCTCCCCCTTTCCCTTCCCCTCTCACCTCACCCTTTCCCTTCCCCTCTCACCTAACCCTTCCCCTACCCCTACCCTCTCATTCCCTCCTTCTTCACCCCCTCCCATTGTCCTGACCTCCCTCCTCTCCCACTCCCCATCCCTCCCCCACTGCCCTACCCATCTCTCCCCCACTCCCCTCCCCATCCCTCCCGCTACCTCTGCTCCTCCCCTCCCTTCCCTCCCGCCCCTCACACATTCTCCCCTCCCCCTCTCCCCCTCCCACTCCCCTCCATCTTCCCTCTCCTCGTGATATTTCAAAAAGCCATTAAAAGTTCTGCTATGACTATTAATAAGCAAGGGTTGGTGATAAAAAAGTGCAAATTTAGAGTTATATGTATTTTTTGATGCCACATAATAAAAAAATAAAAATTCAAAAAAATATCAAAAAAATAAAAAGATAAAATTTGGGGTGAACACCCCTTATCACTTAGAGGTTAGTAAAATAGATAGTAGCCGATTCTCAGGCCTACTGAATATGCATACAAAGTTTCATGAGAATCGGTCAAGCCGTTACGGAGGAGTTTGGGAACGAACATTGTGACACGAGAATTTTATATATAAGACTAGTTGTACCCTGCCACGCTTCGCTGTGGCACATTGTGATTGAATGGTTAACAAAAAAAAGAGAAATTGACGTGTGGCACTCGGAGACTGCCGCGGTAAAGCTATTGCATAGCATTTTTTATCAACTCCTCTCCCCCTCCCCTCCCCCTCTCCCTCCCTCTCCCCACACCCCCCCCGCCCCCCCCCCCCCTCACCTCTCCATCCCCCTCCGCTCACCCCCCCCTCACTTTCCCCTCCCGCCCCCACCCGGCTCCTGCCTCTTCCACTCCCCCTTTCCCTTCCCCTCTCACCTCACCCTTTTCCTACCCCTCCCCTCTCCTCCCCCTCTCATTCCCTCCTTCTCCACCCCCTCCCTTTGTCCTGACCTCCCTCCTCTTCCACTCCCCATCCCTCCCCTCTCACTATCTCCCCCCTGCCCTCACACAGTCTCGCCCCTCCCCTCTCACAATCTCCCCCTCCCCCTCTCTCGATCCCCACTCCGACTCCCCTCCCCCTCTCCCTCTCCCACTCTCCTCCCTCTCCCTCTCCTCGTGATATTACAAAAAGTCAATAAAAATTCTGCTATGACTATTAAAAAGCAAGGGTTGGTTATAAAAAAGTGCAAATTTAGAGTTGTATGTATTTTTTGATGCCACATAATAAAACAATAAAAAAAATAAAAATTATCAAAAAAATAAAAAATAAAAATTTGGGGTGAACACCCCTTATCACTTACAGGTTAGAAAAATAGATAGTAGCCAATTCTCAGGCTTACTAAATATGCATACAAAATTTCATGAGAATCGGTCAAGCCGTTTCGGAAGAGTATGGGAACGAACATTGTGACACGAGAATTTTATACAGGGTGTCCAAGAACCTGGCGTCCAACTGGATTCCCACGATGCCCCAAGTTCTAACAGTACTCAGAAAAATATTTTAAAAAATCCACCCCATGTACTTACAGAATTATACTGATTTCAAAAAAAAAGGGGAAATGAGCACCCTGTGACATACTTTTGAATGCTGTGACTGCTAATGCTGATAATTTCGATATTTCTTGGAGGTTTTGTAATCTAGGGTATTGCTGTGTCTAAATAGAATGTAAAAATAATGTACTTATTGTACCATTTTAAAATAAAATATTATTTTAACTAAAGGTGATATGGAAAACTATTGAATTTCGCAACTTTGACCGACTGTAGTGTAAAAAAAATGTACCAAAATAGTATGGCAAGTGACGTCAAATTTTGACGCGTTAATTCCACTTTTTAAAAAGGTATAATACTTACACATTAATTTGAAAAAAAAATTTTTGATAATATTTTTACTCAACAACCCAATTTTTACGAAGTGCCTACCTACTAACGGTAACTGTCGGACCCTTTCTTATCTTAGAAACTGTTATGTTACTACTATTATTTACTTCGGTTCCAAGAGTGAGCAAGAAGGAAATACACACAGGTAGATGGGTTCCCAGTAGAATAAAAGCAAAGAATGTTAGTTTAAAGATATTTTATTACAATAAATGTTCAAAATGTTGACCACCCGCGGCAATACAAGCTCTCACTCTCCTTAAAAAGGACCGCTTTATGTTTCGCGAGTAACTTTTTTGACGTATCACCTGCACTGCTTGTGTTATCTTCTCACGAAGGTCAGCGATGTCATTAATGGGCTTCGCATAAACGAGCTCCTTCATAGTTCCCCAGAAAAAAAAATCCAGCGGATTTAAGTCAGGTGAGCGGGCTGGCCACGGGATTGTTCCTGATCGCCCAATCCACCTGTTCGGGTATTGCTCGTCCAAAAACTCTCTAACGGATACGCGAAAATGTGCTGGACAGCCGTCGTGTTGGAACCACATATCTGGTGGGGTCTCTTCTAGTAAGTTTGGCAAATCATTTTTAAGAAAATTTAAATATGATTCGCCAGTCAAATTCTCGGGCATCTCAAATGGACCAATAATATTCCCACAGAGAATACCGGTCCACATGTTCACTTTGAACCGGTACTGGGATCTATCTTCTCGCATCAAGTGCGGATTTTCCACATGCCACTCGTGCAAGTTGTGTAGGTTCATGTAGCCATCCTTCTTAAATGTTGATTCATCTGACCACAAAATTTTGTCGATAAAGTTTTCGTCTTCTCGATGTTTTTGCAGGATTGTTTCACAAAACGCGACTCGGCTCGGATAGTCTCGAGGTAAAAGACTTTGCACTCGCTGTACGTGGTACGGATGATATTCTTCTTTTTGGAGAATACTGTGTGCTGTGCTCTTCGGTATCCCCGTATCAGCTTCTATTCCTCGCACAGAGATGCTTGGATTTGCCGACACCGCCTCTAAAACTTCATCGCGTATGAAGTCATTTACGGGTCGTCCTTCACCAGCTACTTGATTGGGGAACCGCCCGTCACATAGTGATCTGTGCACATTAATGAAAACTCGATGGTCGGGATATCGCGTAGCCCTCGGATACCTTTCTCTGTAAAGTCTCGCTGCAGCTCGTCCATTACCTCTACATTCTCCATAAATGTAGTGCATATTTGCGTATTCTTGCGGAGTGTAGGTCGCCATGGTAGCACACACAAAACACAAACTGTCCAAACACAGGCAAAGGTCGTCGTAAAGAGTTCGTTTCAAAGTCCAGAGCACAAAGAGTAATCGAGTCCAATAAACAAAGCTTTAAATCGTAGTACGTGATCAATGGTAACAATAAGAGAGAGGTGCGTAGTAACGGCAGGAGGCAGTGACGCGTACTGACCGTACTGTTATCCTAAATAGCACGATCCCAGATAGCGTCACTATCTATCTCACTCGCACCTCTAACCTTTTTCTCCCTCACTCTTACCTGAATAATGGGGTACCATAAAGAAGAACCAGCAAATCGCAAAGATAGTTTCTGTCTTGCTCCCTCCTGTTGTAATAACGAATCACTATGGTGAGATGCATGCACATACCGTCCCTTACGGTCTAACCTGTTTTTTGAGAGGCCTGTTGTTATTTTTATGAGCATACAATAGTAATTCTTTAGAGGTTAGATTCAATTCGTCGTAAATTTTTCTTTCTAAGAATTCTGTAAGACATCGTAAAAATTGGGTTGTTGAGTAAAAATATTATCAAATTTTTTTTTTTTCAAATTAATGTGTAAGTATTATACCTTTTTAAAAAGAGGAATAAACGCGTCAAAATTTGACGTCACTTGCCATACTATTTTGGTACATTTTTTTTACACTACAGTCGGTCAAAGTTGCGAAATTCAATAGTTTTCCATATCACCTTTAGTTAAAATAATATTTTATTTTAAAATGGTACAATAAGTACTTTATTTTTACATTCTATTTAGACACAGCAATACCCTAGATTACAAAACCTCCAAGAAATATCGAAATTATCAGCATTAGCAGTCACAGCATTCAAAAGTATGTCACAGGGTGCTCATTTCCCCCTTTTTTTTGAAATCAGTATAATTCTGTAAGTACATGGGGTGGATTTTTTAAAATATTTTTCTGAGTACTGTTAGAACTTGGGGCATCGTGGGAATCCAGTTGGACGCCAGGTTCTTGGACACCCTGTATATGTATAAGACTAGCAGTACCCTGCCACGCTTCGCTGTGGCACATTGTGATTGAATGGTTAAAAACAAAGAGAAAATGACGTGTGGCACTCGGAGACAGCCGCGGTAAAGCTATTGCATAGCATTTTTTATCAACTCCTCTCCTCCCTCCCTCCCCCTCCCGGCTCCTGCCTCTTCCCCTCCCCTCTCACCTCTCCCTCTCCTCCCATCCTTCTCCACCCCCTCCCTTCTCTCCCACTCCCCATCCCTCCCGCCACTCCCCTCCCCCACTCCCTGAGCCCCTCCCCTGACCCTCCCCCTTCCCTGCCCCTCCCTCCTCCTATCCTTCCCCTCCCACCCCTCTCACAATCTCCCCTCCCCGTCTCACAACCTCCCCCTCCCCCTCTCACATTCTCCCCACTCCGATTCCCCTCCCCCTCTCACTCCACTCTCCCCCTCCCACTCCCCTCCCCCTTACCTCACCTCGTGATATTTCAAAAAGTCATTAAAAATTCTGCTATGACTATTAAAAAGCAAGGGTTGGTGATAAAAAAGTGCAAATTTAGAGTTGTATGTATTTTTTGATGCCACATAATAAAAAAATAAAAATAAAAAAAAATATCAAAAAAATTAAAAAAAAATGTTGGGGTGAACACCCCTTATCACTTAGAGGTTAGAAAAATAGATAGTAGCCGATTCTCAGGCTTACTGAATATGCATAAAAAATTTCATGAGAATCGGTCAAGCCGTTTCGGAGGAGTATTGGAACGAACATTGTGACACGAGAATTTTATATATAAGATTTAGTAGGTCTGAGAATCGGCTACTATCTATCTTTCATACCCTTAAGTGTAGAACGAAGTTTGATGGGGCAGCTAGTATTAGTATAGATTTAAATGAAATTTGTGACTTTGTAAAAGGAAACACTATGAGGAAATCAGACCTTGATAATCCTACTAATAATATTATAGACGCGAAAGTTTGTAAGGATGGACGGATGGATGGATGGATGGATGTTTGTTACTCTTTCACGTAAAAACTACTAAATAGATTTTAATAAAATTTGGTATGGAGTTAGTTGACACCCTGGATTAACACATAGCCCACTTTTTATCCCTGTATTCCCACGGGAACGGGACTTACGCGGGTGAAACCGCGGGACATTTGCTAGTTTGATATAAGTCTTAAATTGACAACCTGCCTTGATCGATCAGGCGTGGTGTGGTGATTAATGTCTTCACTCGTGTGCAACAAGAAACCGCAGTAGAGCAGTAGCAGACTGGTAATATTTTTTTAAAATTCGTACAATACCTGCCTATTTTATTTGTGAAAATATGAAGAAAATGCCTGCAAAGAGTGCCAGGTGAGCGTAACCAAGCGTAATTCGTCGCACAAATTGAATGCAATTTTGCTTGACCAAATTCGAAATAATTTTGCGTGGAGCGTGGCGTAAGCCGCAATATTGAATGAAAGTAATGCAATGCAGTGTAGTTACGGTAACTCGCGTTTCCCAAAGCAAATGAAGTTAGGTTAACACTAGCCAGGTCTTTTTGAGACTAATTGAATCAATCCGGTATGGAATCGACATACTGTCACTGTTAAATTCACAATTGTTCAACTCCGAAATCATCATTGAAAGAATAAAAACGTCATAAATAAGATAAATATTCTAATGAATAGGATCATAATACTATTATCATCCAAAAAGTATTTCTTTATTGGCATTTCGATAACGCAGCACATTTATTATTTAATTCTGTCAATAAGGATGAAATAATAAAATGTGAAGACTTTTGTTTTCAGCATGACTTTCCAGTTCAAAGAATTATTTATTAACTGAAATGTGACACAGTGAGAAATTTCTGACAATGACACATTAAGTTCGTAAATTACGATAAGAGGGACCTGACAATAAAACGTTCGAAATTCAAAATTTATTTTTTATTTTTAATTGTAGCGTTGTTTACGTTCGAATGTTGATTGGAATCTGTTTTGTGGCATACGTTAAAACCTTTAAGCAATTTTGAGAGCCATGTTGAGGGAAAAGCTATTCAAATTGCTTATAGTACTACTTTGTGAATTTATGTCAATTTGGGAGTAGTTAATATCATAAGATAATAAGTATGAATTTACAGTTGAGCTGAAAATTGGAAATTTTAGGCTTTGATACTTTTTTATATATAAACAATGGGTCTACTCTTGACTTCAATCTTGTCTTACGGTCAGAGATGAGGTCGTCGACTGGAACGACATGGATACTGTTTAGTAATTAATTTAGTGAGGTATAAAACACTATTTATTTCGAAAATTCTGTGTTTTAAATCAAAATTTTGGTAACTAATAGTATTAAGTGAATGTTGCGCATTCGGATGAGTGCGAGATTTGGTATAATTTAAGTTCAAACAAAAAACAAGTGCAGGAAACCAAAATGATCAAATTTAAACCACTGGGATCACCCAGTGGTTTAAATTTTACCATCTTCTTAAACTTTGACCATATTCTTTCTCACGTATTATTGGTAACAAAATATGATCACACTTGTTAACAATAATACATATTATTGTTATGCTATTATAATATAAACTTTGACCATCATTCATTCATGTTATTGTTATGCTATTATAATATAAACTTTGACCATCGTTCATCATTCATTTTCATTTTTTTTATTTTTTTTTTCCTTTTTTAATCTTACTTTTTTTTATCTGTATTGCTGTTCTTTTTAACCCCCGACGCAAAAAGAGGGGTGTTATAAGTTTCACCGCTATGTGTGTGTGTCTGTCTGTCTGTCTGTCTGTCTGTCTGTCTGTGGCACCGTAGCGCCCAAACGGGTGAACCGATTTAGATGCGGTTTTTTTAATTTGAAAGCAGGGTTTCTTGCGATGGTTCTTAGACATAATTCATCAAAATCGGTTCAGCCGTTTCAAGGATATCAGCTCTTTTGTGTTAGCTACCGTTGCTATTTTAGACGTCTATGGGTATTAACTTTACTTACAAACATATGTGTGTCTTAAAATTTCAAACACCCATGTGTGTAATATTAATAAGTAACATTATGGTGTATTTGGCCTGATGAAGCCAGGATATCTAGCAGACTAATACACTCTTGGGAATATAACAGCAGATATGACGTGTTTGGATTCATTTTAACCAGCATTTGATTCTGCACACAATGCACCGATGGCAACTGGATGAGCTGATGCTGCAGCCAGGCTATCCAGCACACCAGTAGGTAGATCTTGACAAAATAATAGCAGATAATATGTCGTGTTTGGATTTATTTTAACCAGCATTTGATTCTAAGCACAATGCACTGATGGCAACAGGATGAGCTGATGCTGCAGCCAGGCTATCCAGCACACCAGTAGGTAGACTCTTGACAAAATAATAGCAGATATGTCGTGTTTGGGTTCATTTCAACCAGCATTTGATTCTAAACACAATGCACTGATGGCAACAGGATGAGCAGATGCTGCAGCCAGGCTATCCAGCACACCAGTAGGTAGACTCTTGACAAAATAATAGCAGATATGTCGTGTTTGGATTCATTTCAACCAGCATTTGATTCTAAACACAATGCACAGATGGTAACAGGATAAGCTGATGCTGCAGCCAGGCTATCCAGCACACCAGTAGGTAGACACTTGACAAAATAATAGCAGATATGTCATGTTTGGATTCGTTGAAACCAGCATTTGACTCTACATACAATGCACTGAAAAAATCTCATAACTGTATTCTTTATAAAACAAAATTAATGCGTTTAAAAATTTTAAAATAAAAATTAAATTAAAAATTTAAAAAACCCCCACCGCAAAAAAGTAAAACATTTAAAAAGTTAAAAATAACACTTTAGCCATGAAATTTTACGTAACGTCGGGGTACCGTTAAAATAAGTACCTACATACCTACAAGTGCTAGGAACATTCCTTACTTAAGCGGTACCCCGACGTGAAGTAAAATTTCATGGCTAAAGTGTTATTTTTAACTTTTTAAATGTTTTACTTTTTTGCGGTGGGGGTTTTTTAAATTTTTAATTTAATTTTTTGTTTTATGTCCTGCGCGTCCAAATAAAATATTTTCTTTCTTTCTTTCTTTTTCTTTTCTCACGTGAGAAAGAAGATGGTCAAAGTTTAAATACGGAAGGAGTGCAGAAACACATTTGAACATTTAATACAAAACACCCTAAAACTAACTTGATTAATAAAACCGCCACGTTTTTACGACGCTTTCTTCCCCATACCTATTCCCAACACAATGACAAAACTACCTTCCAACATAACAATAACAGGTATACTTTAAACAATAGAGGATCGACTGATGTGAGTCGTAACGATAAAAGGTTTTACGTTTTCCCCAGTGAGGAACAAAAATAAAAGGAATGAAAATAAAGTAAACAAGCTACTGAAATGGCAGGAAAGAGACTTGGAATGAGCATTGCGTGCGATGGAATGACACTCGCGAGAACTGAACGTAAACGTGACGGTAACGTAAACTTTAAGGTAAACTTGGGTTGGGACAGCGATGATGATGATGTAGTCATAAACGAGTGTGTAAGTGTTTTAAATGTTAATAGTGACACTGTAAAACAAGTATATTAGGTTGGATGTGTAGTAATTACCACCGCCATACTTGTATCACTAGATATATGGTATCGAAAACAAAGCATGAAGAGTGTAATTTGTAAGATGGTATTCGGTAGACTCTGTAAGGGAAAAAACTTGAGAGGTGTTAAGGGACCCGGATGAAACGAAGTTATATAGTTAGTCTAATTGTTTAGTTTGTAAAAAAAACCTGTATACACTCCACAAAAATAATTGTCGCGACACCACACTGTACAATGCGAAATAGAAAGACGAAACGAAAATGACTGGCTTGCTTTCTATGAGGGAGACAAACAGAGAAACACCCGCACGCCGCACGGCTTACAACTATAGCAAAAAGTGTCGTTACAACTTTTGGTCTTAATTTTTTCCGTCTAGCCACCTTTCGAATCGCAACGCGCGATAAGGAACTTCGTTCCAAAAACGAATGAGTCTGTTTGTATGTATATGTCAAAGGCATGTCACGTAGAAAGTTTTGAGTTTGTGCGTCATGTTTGTTGCAAACAGTATTAGCCTAGTAGTGTGAAACTAGCATTCCTAAAAAATATTGCTGGACGACATGTGAAGTCAAGTCTGAGACCCATGGGTGGTACAAAAATCTCTAACACCAGATGAGTCACTTCTTCTTAGCATGTCGATGGCAAACAAAGTCACTAAATTCTAAATTGAATGTTTAGCCCAGAATCAACGCAACCATAAGATCCTCACGTGTGCAGGTGACAGGGCACGCGGCGCAGGACAAAAGGTGGGCCATGGTCTGTGGAGAGGTACCGCACAGGCACTGAAGGTCGGTGCTAGCTGCGAAACCCCACTTCAAGAGATTATCCTTGCTGCGGCCGACCTGGGTGCGGAGTCTGTTCAGAGATTTCCAAGTCGGCCATTGCAGTGTGTGCTCAGGTGGAAATCTCTCTGATGGCTCGATGAATTCGTCAGGAGGCTTAAGTATCTCTCGCCAAAGGTCACATCTTTGCGAGGTGCTGTTGGAAGTAGGTGGGTTCACTGACAAAGCCATTCAATATTTTTATAATTCGAACAAAATTTTCGTCCGATACTTGTGTCCGATCGAACCCAAGCCTAAGAAATTAATTTAGTACGCTCTGTTGCCACTCCAATATTACTATATTATTCAAGATGGCGTTACTGAGAGATGGGATCAAAGTTTTTCTATGACATTTCCTCGCATGTCCGCTCTATAGTATATTAAATCTCTTTGGTCTCTGAACACATTAAAGAAAAGAAGACGAAGATGATTGTTGGTAGAAGATCAAAGTAACGATGGACTATGTTTTGTTCAGAAAGGGTGTAAACAATGAGATGATATCTGATAGAAGACTATGAAAACATATTTTATTAACCTTTAGTAATCTGGAATCAGGGCAAGACTATCAGGTTGCTCGTTAGCGTGGGGGCTGAAAACAACAAACTCTTGTTCTTCAAATACTACATCATGCACAAAAGAAACCACGTCTATAGTCTATAGGTACGCCAATCAATTTACAGATACAATAAATCTGACGTCACACTCGAAACCAATATCTGTAGGCCATACAAATATTTGCTACGTGCGGAAATTTGTGTCTCGCACCACAAAAAGCAATCACTCAGCCACTGCACCTGTCGAAGAAGACTTATCTTACCATTTTTTTACATAAAATGTATGAAGACTAGGAATAACAAACGCTATACACGTTAGAAACGCTAACCCAAAACTTAAAACTGGATTGATGCTACCAATGAAAAAGTATATATTAACAAGTCCTATTTAAAAAGGTCTTGAATTAATTATAGCTAGTATATTTAGCGAAGAGAATGGTTAATTAACGCTAACCGACATCTGTGAGCCGCAGTTGAATCCTATAACGATAGAAATTAAAACCACAATGCACCACAAGGCCATCGGTTTCAAGCACCGCCCACCCATTTACCCGGCTGTTTTTATATCCCGGTATTCTCTAACGATGCTGTTATAAAATAAACTTAACCCACTTTCTTGAGCGCACCACGTAGAGCAATATTTACAGTGTAAATACTATGGCACTTGGCTAGACGCATTTAAATCTATTTAAAAAGAAATTATCCAGAAATAGCTTAATGGATGAAAATAGGGAAACTGTTTATAGGACGTACCTTATATCGAGGACTCAGTCTAACCTTTAGGTCAAAAATTATAAATAGACCCGTTTTCTTTATCGTTTACTTTACTCGACTGAATATCTTAATCACTTAGATGGTAATATCTTGTTAATAAATGACATAATTATTATTATTATAAATGTCCTCAACTCAAATGTTTTGACTGACTTGTTGACCAACAAGAACAACATGACCATGTATTCACAAGAGCTACTGATGAGCTTGAGGTCCCGGTTTCGATTCCCGGGTCGGGCAAAGCCTTATATTGTTTTTTTTCTATTTAGAAATTCTCAGTAACAGTCCGGAGTCTACATTTGTGCCCGATTTTAACAAATTGTAGGAAGCATCTGTTTATAATTTCGCGATTTCAGCGTTAATGCCATTATGTAAAAGTTGTCTATTTTTAAGTGTACTCGTACTTAACTTTTCTTTAATATTACATGTCCATGGTTCTATCTTGAAACCTGAATACAATTTTTGCCACTATTATCGTCACAAGTAAAACGAAACAATTTATTTCTGTCCCCTTTAAAATATAAACACATTACTCCAAAAACCGACTTATCTAACTAATTATACAGGCAGTTTATACTAGATTTACTTACAAACAACTTGCATATGCAAATGTGGCGACTTGCCGTCCCCCTCGACGTTTGAAGCGGTGCACGTATACCGGCCTGCCTGCAGTCTGGACACGTTCCGTAGAGCTAGGTTGGTGTTTCCCGTCACTATAACACCGTTCGCGGGATTGTGTTGCAGTAAGACACCCTGTGGATAAAATATTTGAGTTTTATTTGAGCAGAAAGAAAGGCTGGCCGCACAATACGGCATGCGCAGGCCACAGCAGTTAAATAACCCTTATAGGGTGCACAGCTAAATGCCTGCCTTATCAAAAAATTAAGCCAAAAGAAAGACCACCAGACGTACGGCACTGCACCACCGGTACATGGTAGATATCCCAACCATACGTACTAAACGCTATGGAAACACATTCATTGTGCGAACAGCTAAAGAGTGGAATTCCCTGCCGGAGTCGGTGTTTCCTGATAACTACAACCTAGGGGTCTCCAATTCAAGAGTGAACAGGTTGCTTCTAGGCAAGCGTGCTTCATCGTCGACCACATCATCGGTTACCATCAGGTGAGATAGTGGTCAAACGCGTGCCTATCATGTATAAAAAAAGCAAAAGACTGTCACCAGTTTACGCTGACCTCGCGTTGTACGGAAATCCTATAAAATACAATATCAGCTTATACTATAAATGAAGGAAATATATAGCTTGATGTGATGTGTTCTTGTTAGTCTAAAGATTACATTATGTACGTATGTACATTTTACCAGCCGTGCTATTCAGTAAAAATCCACCCTTAAAAATGTCAGTGAAGTGAAGGCAAGTTGAGCTGTCATTGCATACAAATGCAAGGCATTGATAGTTCTTTTAACTCAATTTGTCACGGAGTGACTTACAAACAAAACAAAAGGTTATCTGTTCATTGCCAATGACCAACTAGCGTCCAGTTGCACAACGAACTTTAATGGCAACTAAGAATTAACAAATAATTGGTTGCAAAGGTGACTATCAGAAAGGGTACTGAGCGCCTTGTAACGTCTCAGCGAGTGCGCATGACGTCATCCTAGATACATCCCAGTGATCATCACAATGTGTTCAAGGATTGACAGCAGTCAACGAAAATACACAAATAGCCCTGCAGAATTTATTATGAACTAATTTCATTTTGTCAGACTGTCTGTCAATATCCCTTCTACTCAGTATAAATACTATAACTCGAAAAAATACGCAACCAATACTGCAGGATAAGGGTGGTACTACACGAGATTTCAATCATTTTAAAACCTGGGTATTACGAAAATACGATACACGTTTTTTTGGCCATCGTTTCACGGTTCAATGCGTCATTTTCTGTCCCGTAATTGATATAGTCATCAAATAATTCACATTGGAATATTTTGGAGGCAGAAACTGCGACAGTAGAGTGACTCTCTGTTACAATTAATACCTGATATAATTGAAAACTTATTGGAAACAATGTTTGATGTTGATTGAATAGAGAGTTTGAACGCTGAAGCTCTGAATGCGATGAAAATAATTTAAATTTCAGAGAAAATACAATTTAGTGCGATTCTCCGTCCCACTTCAATATAAATTAAGTACTTTTACCATATTACAGGAAACATATTTCGATCTAATATAATTAAAGCTATTTCGGGAAATAAAATCCATGGCGAGTACCTACGTCGGGAAGAGGTGGGTTGGTTGTAACGGTGATAAATAATAACCACAACGAAGGAAGAAAAACAATCGCAACAGAAGATGTAAGTGTATCTACACTAATATTATAATACAAAGAAGAAAGATTTGTATTTTTGTATATTGTAACGAATAAACTTAAAAATTACTAGACCGGTTTTTTTTTTTTTTTCACCGTTGGGAAGCTAGTATCCTTGGGGGACAAAGGATACCTTATATCCCTGTACTCCCAAAGGAACGGGAACTACGCAGGTGTCGTTTGCGAGTATGTACTTTTATGTTTACAATTTGGAGTTCATTTCCGTTGCCAAAATTAACGGGATGTTCGTGCTGAAGACAGAGTGTAATAGCTGTTGTAAATCTTTTAGGTATTATTTTCGAACAAACAACGTTCCTTATAATATAACACACTTACGCGGTAGTACGCTAAACAAAAAAAAAGCTAAATCGTAAATGTTTTTTCTTTTTATAACATAGACAAAAAAAATATTATTATACTGTGCTGTGCATTTAGTAAAAATCAGTCAAAGTAACAGCCTGGAGTATGTATGTATGGCCTATTATTGGAGGCAACAGATTGATCCCCTATGGTATGATTTACTTTGTTAAGCCATTATGATTGTAAGAACTTTATATAAGTAAATCTTTGATTTTGACTTCTCAAGAAATACGGACGTGATACATGCAAATACATTTGATTATCTAATGATTATTTTGTTAACAAACAAAACTGAAATGCTCAATTTCTATGTAATTTTACCGGTCTTTATATTTTTACTTTCGACGAGTTTAAATTAAATTTATTTATCGGATAAAAATACCGTTTATTAAATACTCAATAAAATATTGCAGTACTATCAAAATAATAACATTCAAACTAATACTCGAAACCATCGCACGAAAATCTGGTCAATGTATTTTTTAAAACGTATTTCAATAAATGTCAGTCTGTTTTGTTTAATTCTTATATAATCCTATCTTTCCCCAAATAAAAAAAAGTAGTGAAGCTACGGAAATATGGAGCTAAAAATTGAATATTTAGAAATGAATGTTGAAAAGTCCCCTTCTATCTTTGTATACATAAATATTTTTTTTTATTCAATGGCAATGCGGTAAGTTTTATCATGAAACTAGCGGACCCGACCGCAGCGCCACCTCCCGGGTCCAATTACGCATCTAAACTATCCAGGTTTCAAAACAAACAAAACGAAAAATATAACAACCTTGTTGGAAGATATATATTTGATGATTTGAACCGTTTGGGGTTGAAACACTCGGGCCTTGGGGTCCGAGTGCCCATCTAGTTTCCCGGGACATCGCCAAGCGGTTGGTCAACTCTTCACGTGACCAGACGGCTAGCCTCTAATTTGGTCAGAGAATCAGCATTGCCATACAACGAGGCAATGCGGCCAGTCTTCTGGGCATTTTTTTCCATTGACAGTGATGCGGATGATGCCCTATAAAATTGTTTTACTGTTATTTTGTTTGTTTATTTTTTAGGTGTGTACATAAAAATGACTAATATTTAAATTAAAATAATTAAACAATTTGAAAACAAATAAAAAAATCGAAAGTTGTTCGGAAGTTATCGCGTACATACATTTTTGCGATTCATTTTTATTTATATAGATATAAGGGTAAATTTAAGTCGTTCTGGACCTTTTCATTGTACTGTAGGTATTGTACTCATCATTATGGTACAAAACCTAAAAACACGAAAAAAAATCAGATGTTCCCTACATTTCGGGTATGCGAACATGAATGTAGAGAACAGCAGATTTTTTTTCACAATTTAACCCAGTAGGTAAAGATGAGGTTATACAAAAATATTGCTATTGTTTTCGCTGGGAAGAAGAAGTGGCGGAACAAACTCCCCGGCAACACGTCTTTCTGATATGTAAGAAGAACAGTTTAAACAGCATTGGTAATTATTAAACTTCATCATTTAAATTAAATAATTTGCTACATGTTAGCTAGCACATACTGATATACAAGATAGTAGTACTAAGAATAGTAGTAACGACGTTGACTACTACACTCAAGCAAAAAAAATAAAACTAACTGATTATATAGAAACCTCCAAGTAAAAAGGGCGTGCCCGCTTACACGTACACTAGATTATATGACTATAAAATACGCCCATCGAAACTTAATAAAAAAAAATCAGTAACTAGTTCAACAATAACAAAACCAAGGTCAGCAAGACGACCAGTCACCACAAGCAGCACCCGTACAAAACTAAGAGGGATGAAGGGAATGTTAAACTACGAAAAGTACGCAGACAAGGCGTGAGAGAAGTGCTAGTTACATACAAATACAAATAAAATGACACTAAATCTTAAAAATAGCTAGACCGAACATACTAATTTAGGTTTGGAAATATTTGTGAAAGTCAATGTTAGATTGTAAGAAAAACACTATACAATCTGTTGCTGTATGCTAAACATTTGATGTCCGTCCCGTCGGTAAGGCATACTCCTCCCAAATTAAAGAACGTATTTTAAAAAGGATTTTGAATCGCCAACATAATATATGACAACAGTTCAACTTGCTTTTGGTCGTCAATTTATGCATACGTTTTGAAATTTATTTTGTTACTAGGCTTACAAAGAAGATTTCATCTGCTCGGCGCGGCGTCTCATATTTCAGAAATTAACATAAGTAATTAATAATGTCAACAGAGACGAACTTCAATCATTCTTTACTAATAGGTATATTTTACTGTCTGGGCTTTAAAGTAGACCGGGAAAAGTAAGTAAATTGTTTGTAACATAGAGACACGCAGCGCAGTAGTTCAGTTAAAATGATTTATTTTGTATCAGTCAAAATCAAAATATTTCGGTAAGATAGTTAGGTTAGGTAGTTAGGTTAGCTATAGGATAGGTATGGTAAGTTAGGTTAGGTTATATATATGTTGTTAATCAAATTCTATTTAACCAAAATGTTTATATATTAGAGCAAATTACACACTCAAAAGAAGTAGTAGTTATTATTGCTTAGGATCTATTGTAATGTGTGTCTTTACATTGTGATTTTACTTACATTTTTGTACATTGTTTAACCTGAAATTTTAAAGCATTCACCCTCCCTAGGTAGCTATATGCTCATTACTTGGAGGCAAAGCATACCTTTTTGTCTTATATTATCATATTTATTATTTAAGTTTTTCTATAAAATATGTTTGTTTACATTCGTAATGTCAGCTAGTGACAGGTCTAGTTTTATTTTTAATATGGCTGGAGTTAGTTGTAGGTCGTATATGTAAACCACATCGACTTCATTATTTTTCTTTTACTTTGCTTTGAATTGTGTTCTAAAACCTTTCCAAATTCAATCATCTGTCATTCTGTCCATATACCTTGGAGCTAGGTGGAATTTGGCAGTCTTCGTTTGGATCTGAAAGGCTTAGCAAGTCTCTTATATTAGCTGCAAGTCAAATACTTATGGCCTCTCTGTCCTCCGGCCCTCTAAACTGACGTCCTCCTACACCGCTGCTGAAGACTGAAGCCTGACGTCCCTCGGCCATTACTAGAACCGAGAGGACCACCTCTGACGGATTCCTCCTCTGACGGACTCCTTCTCCTGACGGCCTCCTCCTCCGCTGCTAAAGACTGAAGCCTGACGTCCCTCGACTACTCTACAGCAGAGAGAGACACCTTTGACGGCCTCCGCCTCCTCTACTGAAGACCGAAGCCTGATGCCCCTCAGCCACAACTACTGCTGAGAGAGGGCCACCTCTTCTACATTTCATCCTTCATCTTTCATTCATCAGCTTCCCTGACTCTCTTCTTTACCCTAGCTCCACTAGGTAGGCCTGGTAATAATAAATTCTTATAACTATTCCCTCTAATCTTTTCCTACAACAGTGCTCTCCTCCTAGGTAGGTATGTTCTGTTACGTTACACTATTTGTTATCATCTTATTAAAAGTACCTATGTATTCCCAATCAATAAAATTCCCGTGCCACAGTGTTTATAACTACACTCATCTGAAACGGCTTGACCGATTCTTGTAAAATTTTGTGTATATAAGCAGTAGGTCTGAGAATAGGATGTAAGAACGAAATAAACTAAAAAAATGATTCTAGTGAGGAACAAAGTTTGCCGGGGGAGCTAGTTATCTTTAAAAAGTATCTGTATTCGTTTTCTAAGAGGCAGCGCGCACTAGCGATTTAAGTTGGTCAATAGTTTGATCGGTCAGAGGATCAGTATAGAGTTATATTATGGCAGTGTGCGCACTTGAAGATATAACTTTTAATCTTCAAGTGCGCCCACTGCCATATAACTCTATACTTACTGATCCACTGACCGATTAAACTATCGGTCAACTTAAATCGCTAGTGCGCGCAGGCTCTAAGAGCCACCTTTAATGAACAATAACGATTTCAAAAGTTGTAGTGTGTTACAGGGCTATTTAAACAGACCGACGGCGATGGCTGATTTCTATTTACAAAACAATGCAACTCGTTACAGTCAACAAATTTGAAGTCCCTAAATAAACATGTGATTTGATTACCTTTATCGATTCGACCAAATGTAATGCCGATACGCCGCCATCATTAAGCATGTCAGTCTCGTAGAATGACATTATCGTGACATTAATCCCGGTTGCTATGCGGGATGTAAATTGATACGATTCGTACACGCATTAGCTTATTGTGATACCTTTTTTGATGATTGTTATAATCTTGTTAGCTGTACTTTTGTGTGTAGAAATTGATATACAGGGTGTCTCATTCAAATCGGTCAGTATGGGAAAGTCTGAAACTATAAGACATACGAAGATCTGTTCTGAAGAACCATGACATCGATTTTAATAACAAGAAAAATTGCATTCATACATTTTAAAAAACATCTGTACTCCGTTCGGGAATCGACCCGGTTATTTTGAAAAAAAAAATCTACACTATTTCTATTTAGATATCGATTGTGTAAGTCTTAAGCAGTAAATCTCTGTATGAAACATGATGTCTAAAATCTATAAAATGCATTGTTTCCACATACTTTAATTTATTTTAGTAGGTGCTCGAAGTGACCCTGTATATGGATCAATATCAAAAATCAAAATCAAAAGTCTGTATTGAAACTAGGCTGAGAATCAGCACTTTTTGAACGTAAAAAAAAAATACATAAAGACAGTCCCCCAAAAACGGCCCACCCTTCGCCACTTCCTTGTGTTTTTGCTGGGAAGAAGAAGGGGCGGAACAAACTCCCCAGCAACACATCTGTCTGATTCATTTGAAGAACTAGGTATACAAAGAATCTATACAATGAAATGCTCAATAAATAGCACTAATGTTTATACACATTGTAAAATACACACATCAAAAGTGTCTAGGGATCAACATATATTTTTGCAATAACTTTTCTCCTGATTGATATTAATTAAAATTTTCTTTAAGGATTCATCAAATAAAGTGTTTTCGTTTTTCACAGTAACGATAAACCACCAAACAGTCAGAAACCGCTTGCATGAAGTGAACCTTCATTCCCGAAGACCGCTACGGGTACCACCTATATCAATGCACAATCGTAGGATTCGATATCAATGGGCTCTTGAACACAGAAATTGGGCAGAAGAACTATGGCGTTTCGTGTGCTTTTCTGATGAGTCTCGTTTTGGTATGAGACCGGATACAAGACGTATACGACACTGGAGAACCCCTGGACGCCAACAGCGATTAAAATCCTGCCAGGAAGTCCATCCTTATAGTAGTGGAACCATCATGGTATGGGCGGGTATTTGGATCGGCGGAAGAACTGAGTTGATTTGGATCAGAGGCAACCTCAACGCTCAAATTTATGCTGAGACGATTGTATCAGACGTCATCGTTCCTCTACAAGTGCAAATCGGTCCTTTATTTCAGTTAATGCATGATAATGCACGACCGCACACCGCAAGAGTTGTAAGACAGACTCTCGCCGCAGCTAACATCAATGTCCTGCCCTGGCCTGCTCAGTCGCCAGACTTGAACCCGATTGAGCATGCATGGGATATGCTACAGAGAAGAGCTCTGCCGAATATGGAGGGTATCCAGTCGCAAGAAGACTTTTTTTTGTTGTTGCAACGAACATGGGCGGCCATTCCACAGCGTGATTTGGATGAACTCATTTTGAGTTTGCCAAACCGATGTTCTTGTGTTGTTAGTGTTCGCGGTAGAAACACGGATTATTAATTGTTTAAGTTACCCAATAAAATTTTAAAGAAAACTGTTATTTCAGTCTTTTTTTCGAACTTTAATGTTAGTGTCAAAATGTAGTTCAAATGTCAAAAATCCCTTTATTAGGAAAATGGCAAATTTCTTTATTAATGCAAAGGTGACTAGGTTAATCGTTACTGTGACAAACGAAAACACTTTATTTGATGAATCCTTAAAGAAAATTTTAATTAATATCAATCAGGAGAAAAGTTATTGCAAAAATATATGTTGATCCCTAGACACTTTTGATGTGTGTATTACATTTCAGAATGATTGTCTCGTGTTAGCTAGCACACTCCAATATACCGAGATTAAGAAAAAAAAAGTAAATTCATATTAACATTGAAATCTAAACTCAAGCAAAACAACTACAAAAGTGAAAAATAACAGCCTCCAGGTATAAAAGGCGTACCCGCTTACATGTGCAATGCTGGCTTATATATAAGCCAGCATTGCACATGTAAGCGGGTGACATTAGAATGAATGTCGGGTGAATTTAGAGTGACAGCCTTATGAATATATTCATAAGGCTGTCACTCTAAATTTAAAATGATTATCTAGGACCGTCGAAGTGAAACCAATAAGCAATTAACTCTTATAACAATAAATAAAACCATTGGTAAGCAAGTCGACCAGTCACCACAAGCAGCACCCGTTCCGGATATTGTTAAAAATTACTTGTTACATTTTAAGAATTTTGGGCGCACAAAGAATTGTGCGATTTGTCATAGTTAAAGCTTTTGTGTAATAAAAAGGTACCATCGATATAAAAAAAACACGAACCGGTTTTAAATAGCTCTAATTGCTGCAGTCTGTGGTTTTGGTGGTTTTGTTTCATTCATTTATTGGCCACTGACTTCCGAAATTAGAGTTATTTTACATTTGTTAGTGTTTTTTATGAGATCGATTGTATTTTTTCTTGCATTCGTTTGTTTTTCGTTCTTGTGGATGATTTTTATTTTTTTTTTGATATTGCTACCAAAGTTCTCAAACATATTTTGATAATTATTATTCTAGTAACATCACATGTAAAGTACCTATCTCAAAAAAAATAAGTTTGTTTTCAAATCGGTTCATAAACGACGGAGTTATGTAGTGGTAAAACACATTAACTCGTCGAACGTAGATCTACGCGAGTCATACAAGTGGTTCAAAAAAGGAACAGCCGAATAAAGAAATTCCTCTTGGGGTCAAAACGCTCAGGTCATGGAGTCCGAGTGCTCGCAGCCTGTTCAAGGACATTTCTCGCCGACTGGTCGACACTTCTCGTGACCAGAGGGTTGGCTTATTTTTTGGTCTAAGAATTGGCATTGCCATCCAACGTGGCAATGCTGCCTAGGTGTACATATTTTATTTATTTAATTAGTTTTGTTGCATAGTTGTAATTTACATAAGAAATTATAGAAAGATCTAAGAGAAGAGAAAAAAAGAGAAAACTAAAACATTTGCTAAAGAGTAGCACATATTGTGAATGCGAGAAGTAAAAACCACCAACCAGTGCATGAGAGGCCATTTATTATAATATATTTAATTAAAACGGCGCAAAACAGCCAAATCCAAAATTCCTAGAACGACGTTATTTAAAAATCACAATTTATTTTTATTCAACCGCATAGGTCCCGTTACCGTGGAAATACGGGGATAAAAAGTAACCTATGTGTTAATCCAGGGTGTCAGCTAACTCCATACCAAATTTTATTAAAATCCATTCAGTAGTTTTTACGTTAAAGAGTTACAAACATCCATCTTTCCATCCATCTTCGCAAATTTTCGCGTTTATAATATTAGTAAGAAGTAAGAGAAGATTTGAGTTATTGTGAATTTTTATCAAAAACGTGAATTAATATTCTATTACTGCTAATAGAATATGACTTCACGTTTCACTGAAATTGATCGTTCTGAAAATTTCTTCATCAAAATTTTGATGCAGATTATTGTAAAATAATGCAATGTTCAGTCCAAGCACAAACTTGAATTGAAATACTGAAAATTTTCTGCTGTATTTGTGGTACACATTTATGTCTGTTGGCAAAGTCCGCTCCGTCCAATTTGTGTCATGCGCTGGTCACGTGGGAATCACGTAGGATCGTAGTCTTATTGGCTAGCTCCGATTGCGATCAAAATAGATTTCGGTTCAACCAACCTTTGAGTTTTTACAGAGATTGAGGCAGAATTCTATAAACGGCACTTATTTCCGTATTCACCAACGTCAAACAAAGCAATGCGAAGTTTGGTAATGTTTAAAGGGAGCAGTTATTTCATCTTTTTTAGAATGGAATTACCTATTTTTTAATTTATCTACTCCATAAAAAATCCGGGAGGACGCCGGGAGGGGGACGCTCTGGAAGAGCATAAAAATACGTTATTGGTGAGGGTTTCTTCAGAAAGGTCAGGTGCGTAGTACTCGCAACCGGCGTGTGTGTATGACAACATGTGTGAATGTAAACGAAGCAAAAGAAGTATATAAGATTCGTAGCATACAGCGCTTTGTGGTTTCTGTAGGAAAAAGGCGCGAGTTTATGTATGTATGTCCACCAAAAATACAAATAGTAACTTAAAGAGCTGCAAAGATTGATACAATGGGCGGCCTTAACGCCGATAAACCTGCAAAATTGAAGTCGAGCAAAAAGAAAAACTATTTTCGACTTATAACAGCATACTCGCATACATTTACGTATTTTGTGCTTTATAATACAATGCTGATGCTACCTAATTTAAAACAATTTAAATATAATAAATACCTCTCATTCTAAAAGCTTTTAGAGTGTAAAATATCAACACCAGATTCAAATAAAGTCGAAACACGTTACATGCGAAAATAATCTCAAATTGGAAAATCAATATAAAACAAATTTCATAGACGTATTTGTACATAAAATTGAAAATGTAAATAAATCTTATTACTCACATTGTGTTCCCAAACAACTTTGTAGGCAGGCGGATTGGCATCAACTTTACAGCCGAAGTATACGTCATCACCCTCTTCAATGTCATTCGGGTTCATCTTAGCCCCAAGGTGGATTGTTGCTTCTGGCATGTCTGTTTACAAACATACAAATTAGAACCCTGTTTCAACATCATCAAGTTTCAAATTCGAATAAACGTTTCTCCATCATAAATGCTTTGATGAACAAAACAAAAGTAAACATGAAATAAAGTTGCGGAAATGGCCACAAAATTGCGGTTCAACTGTTACAACGGATAAAGTCTTGTTCATTTTGTATTGGTTGTTAAATAACTTAATACTGTTGTAATCTTGGCTTTTCAGGAAATATGAATCGTTAAAAAGGTATGAAATGAGTTAGCTTGGGACTGTCGTTAACAGATAACTATTTGGTGAGAAGTTTTTGTGTCTCTTTTCAGAATCTAAAAGCGATCCCATCAATGAACAGAACATTTTTTACTACGTTTGGGATCCAGGTGTTATCAGACCAGCTAAATGTTTGGCACTGCGAACTCTAAAACGCGGTTTTGGAAGGTGTTATTCGCATTTTGTTACAATGGTAAAAGTTACCCTGAAACAGGGTTTGACGCAGAATGGGCTCTTCGCTCAGATTTGCTCTCTGCTACAAGCAGCTAAGAGATAGATGGCAACATTTCTGGATACCACATGCACATTTTGTGTCAAGTACATATTTTGTGAAATGCACATTTTGCGTCAAACTCCAGACAATGTGAACACAACAAATGTATCCGCAGACTTAGAACCTACTTGCCACAGACGACCCACGTTCAAACTTGATGTGTCTCCGTAATAAATCATGGTCGGGACACGTTGCTCACGAAAAGCTTTAGCAAAATTCCAGTAACTTTAACACTTGCTTTGTCCAAATATCAAATTGGAAACAGAAGCCCCAAGGGTAAAATAATTTCAAGTTTTACATTTCTAAGAACTGAGTAACATCTAACTTCAAAATATTGTACTAGTCGTTAATTTACAACTTAATTGGCAATGGAGCTCGTTTTAAATAGAAAATAATTAAATTATTTCAGAAGTAAATAGCTTGATGAAGTCGACAAAATTTCATCTAGTAAATTACGTTTTACACACAGTTCGGTCTGGTATATTTAAAGACAATGGCCATAAACCGGGGTGGCCCGCCCGTGTGACAATCGGGTTGAACCGCAGACCCAAGGTCGCTTAGCGCACTGTGGAGCTCGCCATGTTTGGGGTTTTTGAAGGATAAGATCTAAAATGTAACTATTTTGAAAAGTACTGATATAGCTTGCAAGGTTTACAAACTGACGTAACGTGATAACGGTAATGGACCGACAGACGTTGTAGCACATGAATCTTGTGATAAAAACTGCGTCTCTACAAAACCATGCTCAAATGACAGAGGGCCTGTAAAATTCGTCGAAGGTCGGATAACTGTTATTAAGTGATTGTGAACTTGTTCTGAAAGGTGAAATTATTATTATTTTAATTATAGCCAGGTACGGGAGAGAAGCCGTGTATCATCCCCTAACTAGAAGGACTGATGATAGTAAAAAGTGTTGGGGCATGGCTGAATGTCAATAGCCGAATTGGCACAGCTTAATAGATGCTTCTGTCGATCGATGTTGATTGATGAACCTAATAAAATTTAAAACCAGCAAGCCTAGCCATATTACAAATTTTATTTCTATTATCGTCATCGATAAGGCGACAATACAAAGAAAATGGCGTATATGGAATCAGCTCTTTGTCAACTGTCAAGTGTTAACGAGTAGAATTAGTAATTAAATGAAATACACTTCTTGACAGTTGACAAACAGCTGATTCAATATACGCCATTTTCTTTCTATAATAGAAATAGAATAGTTAATAGAATTTGTAATTTGGCTAGGCCTGCTTATTTGAAACTGACAAGTCTGTCATAAAAATAATTTATGACATTCCTTTTCTTCTAGCAGTACATAATAATACGAGTAATTAAACATCTACGAGACTATAAATGGGAACACAAACAAACATGTTTCATAAGAGAGCGTCCATTTTGTGTTAAAACGTATAAATTTTACAATTTCTCCACAAAAGTGCTACAAATAACAAGTACTACACGTAAATTTTAATTTGCAAAGTAAAAACTACCTACGGCTGATCGTAAAAGGTTATATGATGAAAAAACATCGACAGCCGACCGCACGCCATGTGCGCAAATTGCCGCTGAGCGAAAGTGTCTCTTTAGTTCAACCACAAATAATATGATACTACGTGTTCAGCTGAAAAATGTACTACGTTGTTAATAATAACAATATCAGCTGTTACCGTTCTACCGTTCTTACAGAAACGGTGCCGATTTCTGAGTTTTATTTATCACTAGCAGACGTCACGCGGTTTCACCCGCGTAGTTCCCATTCCCGTGGGAATACAGGGTTGAAAAGTAGCCTTTGTTACCCGGGTATAGTGGAGCTTCCCAACGGTGCAAGAATTTTTGAAATCTTTTTAGTAGTTTCGGAGCCTATTCAATGCAAACAAACAAACAATTAAACCTTTCCTCTTTCTAATATTAGTATAGATAAGTCTCATCATCGTCATCTGCCTTTTTTTTCTTTTTTTTTATGGATGGATAAATCATCAAATGAGTCCTCCCACTCTGGGTGAAGCGGAAAGGAGTGTCTGGCTCTTACTGACTAAAACCCATCCGTGCTCCTCTTAATGCTTTTTGCGTTCCAGGGCCGCGGTGACTCTTTCGAACAAATTCCGCGACCCCGGCATCATCATCTGCCTAGCCTTTTCCCAGTTATGTTAGGGTCACCTTCAAGTTTAACGGGATGCAGCTGAATACCAGTGTTTTACATGGAGCGACTGCCTCACGTCAGTGGTGATACCCCGTGACTGGGTTATGGAGGTCACTCCATAACCCAGTCACGGGGTATCACGATACCCCTTGGATAAACTGGTTGTCTCATTTTCAGGCTTCTGACTATCTGTATCGACAGTCATAGATATACAAATGACAGCCGGGACCAATGGATTTACTTACTTTCCGAGGCATGGAGGAGTCTTCATCATCATCATCATTTCAGCCATAGGAAGTCCACTGCTGGACATAGGCCTCTCCTATAGATCTCCAATAAGACCGGTTGGAAGCGAAGCGGCTCGCATCCAGCGCGTTCCCGCAACCTTAATGAGGTCGTCTGTCCACCTTGTGGGTGGACGTCCTACGCTGCGCTTGCGTGGCCTCTACTCGAGAAGTCTTGATACCTTTGTAATGAATGAAGACCCATCCACGGAATAACCTTGTCAAGCGCACCTTAACCTTCGATCTACTGTGAGGCTGTTATTATTGAACTACAAGCTCCTCAGCTCCTCTTATTCAAATCAAACTACGCTAGAGAGGACTAGGACTTCATAGAAACTTATGTAATTTTGTAGCCTCTAACATTCACTTCCAATATCAGCTTGCTACTGTCCTACAATGCTGCAGAGCGAGCTATGGAGAGGGCTATGTTTGGAGTCCCTCTGCGAGATCGAATCAGAAATGAGGAGATCCGTAGAAGAACCAAGGTTAACGACATAGCCCAGCGGATTAGCAGGTTGAAGTGGCAGTGGGCAGGGCACATAGCACGGAGGACTGATGACCGATGGGGTCGAAAGGTTCTCGAGTGGATACCACGTATTGGCACGCGCAGCGTAGGACGTCCACCCACAAGGTGGACAGACGACTTCATTAAGGCCGCGGGAACGCGCTGGATGCGAGCCGCTTCCAACCGGTCTTATTGGAGATCTATAGGGGAGGCCTATGTTCAGCAGTGGACTTCCTTTGGCTGAAATGATGATGATGGCTGCTGCAGATGCTTTTTCTCATACGGGGAAGGAACGAGCATTGATCACCACGCTTATCTAAGGCGGATTGAAGATTAGAGAATTACTATAAGATTTCCTCACGATGTTTTTCCTTTGCCGATGTCAAATGATGTTAAAGGTAATTATGCAATAATCAAATTACATAAAATTCTCGTGTAATGTTAGATACCATACTCCACCGAAACGGCTTGACCGATTCTTACGAAATTTTATTTGCATAGTCAGTAGGTCTGAGAATCGGCTACTATCTGTTTTTCATAGCTCTAAGTGATAAGAGTTGTCCATATCCAATTATCCACCCCTTACGTTTTTTTTTTAATTTTTGGACATTTTTTTTATAATGTGGCATATTAAGTATAATACATACAATCTTAAACTTTCACCATTCTATCAGCAACCCCTAGTTTTGAATAGTCGTTTTAGTAATTTAAACATTTTTCATCCCACTCGATTACTGATCAATTATTATCTTATTACATTTTGTGTGTCATGTCCAGTTAATAGGACATAATTTTTTTTTTGGACCTAAATATCTCTGGCAAAATGGGTGTACTACAGGGACTACCTCTGCCTAGCCCTACGGGAATAACAGGAGTGACGTTATGTTTTTGTCTTAATATTTAAAAAAAGGCAGAACGAAGTTTGCCGGGGTAGCTAGTTATACACCACTCATTTTTAATTAGTACAAGTACGTAAAGGGCTTATTCTGGACGGTCTTCTCATTATAATTGTAAAGTATCAATAAATAATATTCATAAACAGCATAGTTATTAGCGTTTGTTTATATCCCAAAGAGTCACCCAATTAGGAAATATTGCGCAGGCTACTCATGACATAGTAGTATTCATTAATCGTCACCTCTCGCTCACGTTTGCGTGATCTCGCTCAAGCATGCCCCGCCTCCAACAGCTGTTTTCGTTATTTAAGTTTAACTAAATAGTGGCTAATAATTTAAAAATTGAATTTCGTTTTTTTACTTTTGATTACGCAAATATGATCAGTGACAGGTACGGATAGAGCCCAATTTTTCTTAGTACTAATTAAAAAATAGGGGTGTATATGTTAAACATTTATGATCGAAATATGGCGAGAGACGAGTAGGTAGTTAGCAAGTTTTGAAATGATGCCACGTTTATTTCAACGTGTTCTCCCACGATGTATTACACTGATGTCAGCGGTGCCTTAAGTTATTTTAAAAGTATAAATATGAATTGAAAACATCATTTTTGGTGGTTGCCCAGATGGCTGGGCTCAGTAAAGTAATAAAAATAGGTACATTAATGTATTAAATGAAGTGATGATAGCCATAAAGTACCGAAGAGTGGAAGGAAATGGAAAGAGATCGTAAAACCAGTAACTCTCCGTACCTTACCGCGGATCGTGCACTTACTAATGAGAGCGCAAACAGTTATTTTAACGATAGCACTTAGAACGGCCATGTCTTTTTATAAAACGAGTCGTTTAGATTACTGACAGTAGAGGTTGGTATAGATAAAATAAGCGGAATGAGCGAGTCGTACCCTCGCATTAAAGGCTTCGTACATGGGTTGAACAAAAAAAAAAACAACTTGACACTTAACTTTTAAGTTAAAATAGACTTCGTTGTTTGAAATTAACTATTTCTGACTGCATAACAGAACTAAGCATGTTTGTAATTCAGCAAATTTCCACAAAACTATGCTAGTTAGAAACATTGTATTATTGTTCTTAGTTTAACTGTGTGCACCGGTACACATTTAATATTAATTTATTTTTATTCCTTCTTTGTGTTTGAGGTAAGTTTACACATAGTTTGAAGGTAATGAGAGGTATTTTTGGTAATGTTCGAACAAACAAAAATTAATATAAATTAATATTATTAACGTCAAATTTTCCATTTCTTTTATTATTTTGTAATAAAGTTGTTTTTTTTTCAAGGCAACTTGATGTGCTGGCTTTATAACAGTGTACATACCTAGAATAATATCGGGTTTACCAACATAGGCAAAATAATACATTGTTATACCTAAGTACTTCATATTTTAAACGATTTGGTGTTGAGGCTATATAAGCTTTTATGTTGTTTAATTGAGCATACAAAGAAAATTAGAAAATGTAATTACGATACGTTATCTAGACGTTAATTTTAAAACATACCGGGCCGGGGTTTTAAAGCCAGTTCACTGACTAAGCGAAGTGGTAATTTTAATGACTAACGACCCGTAGTAACATTTTGACTGACTATTGCAAAGTTAAGCATTGAAATAATTATTATGAAATCATAAAAACTGTATATTCATTAAAAAATCCAAAGCTATTAGTTTTACCGTGTTAAATACTGGATTATTTATAAAACCTTTTAGGAGGTAAAAGCAGATAGGTACCCAGAAATAATAATAAAAAAGTCAAAGTCAAAGTTTTATCATCTGCCTAGCCTTTTCCCAACTATGTTGGGGTCGGCTTCCAGTTTAACCGGATGCAACTGAATACCAGTGTTTTACATGGAGCGACTGCCTGTCTGACCTCCACAACCCAGTAACTGGGTAACATGATACCCCTTGGTTAAACTGGTTGTCAGACTTTCGGGCTTCTGACTACAAGTAACGACTGTCAAAGATCTACAAATGACAGCCGAGACCAACGGCTTAACGTGCTTTCCGAGGCACGGAGGAGTCTTGGTATGTAATAAATGGTCACCCATCCACGGACCGACCTCGTCAAGCGTAGCTTAACCTTCGATCGACCCATGCGGCTGTTATAATTTAGCCACAAGCTCCTCAAAGTCAAAGTTTTATATAAAACTATAAATAAATTGTATCGTTTAGTAAATATTTTTCCGTGGACAACAATAAGAAAATAATAACTTAAGTTCTAAGTAATTTCATAGTCATCGTACAATTCGCCATTTATTAATTGCCATCCAGCGTTTACAACAAAGGTATGGCAATTATAGTTATGGCATTGCATGGGGTATTATGATATTATGCAAAATACCACTAACTTAATTAATGTGTTTAGGGCACCACACACAATGGCGGGTAATTTCAAGGGAATATTGAGTTTTTTATCTTCATTTGGAAATTGGAAGTGTTACCTATAATAGCTAGACTTATTGTATGGTTAGGGTACTTTAGTCCTAGGGTGGCCCAAAATGAAAAAACGTTTCGCCGTGAAAATAATTTGTTTAGTAGACTTGTCTGTTAGTTTTGCTAAAGATGTAATTTTGTAAGACATGTTTTAGAAATTTATTCAATAGGTAGGTACTGTGGTTTAAATTTTATTTTTGTTACCTACAATAACACCAATTTGGGTTCGTCCCCTTATAGAACTAATATTTAAAAAGATGAAATGCTATTTATTTCTGTAAGAAGATCTTTTCAGATACTTTTAAATGTAAATATTATTAACACTTTAGAAATGCCGAAAGAAACTAAGGGGTAATGGTCACTTTTTAAATCCGTACATAAATTTTATTAATATAATTGTAATGCAATAACGATACACGGCAAAGTCTTGAAAAGCAGTCTGAAGAAAGAACTAATTCAGCTTTAAGTTCACCTGTCCTGACAGACGGCATGCGTGTTTCACTCACCGTGTAGTTTAAACCTATTTTAAGGATTTCAAGGAACCGTTGTGCCAATTCTAAATAAATTAGGACAAAGGTGATGACAATGATTTGATAGAAGATACAAAAATGCTGAGAGCTTAATCATAACCTTTTCGCTTTAAGTGAAAACAATAATTTTATTTCTCTAAAATTGAACGGTAAATAAGGTCATTTAAGTTTGAACATTTATTCTAAGAACAATCAATTTAATTTCCCAAAGTTTTTTCGAAATTTTTAGCAACTGTTTGTTTACAGTTGATTGAAACCTAACAAACTGGTCGGCGGTTTAATGTGTTTGGACTCATTCTGCATTGCAGTTGTTTTTAGCAAACAAGTCAGTATTTTGTGGAAAAACAACTAAACTATGTGGGTATTGTAAATATTGATTTTGTTGGGTGCTTATAAAATTACTTTTCTCCAAAAGATTGTTTTAAGTCGTAAAATTGGGACTTGTTACTTTTTTTTTACTTGGAATATAGTTTTTTTTTTCAGTAACGTATAGCTATTATGTAATGTTAGTCTAGGTACGGTGGTAGGTGTAAGTTAGACGTTCAAAAGTCCCTTTTAAATGACTTAATTGAAATAAATGATTAGACTTTGACTTTTTTGACTTTCAGGTAATTTAATTTCTTTCCGATATACATATATAATTATGTTTGTGCAGAAAACTGCTTAAGGCAAACCTTGCAGGCTTTTATCTAAACCTTACACTGCAACACTGCAAACTTCAATTTGTACCGTACAGCTCATGTTTTACAAATAAATTGCCTTTAATCGTTGTGTAAAATAATAGTCATAGAACATCAACAATAAACGAATTTTTAAGATTGTTTTTGCTGGTAAAAGAAGGATGTTGTAATGCAATTTCCGTTTAATGAAAGCACCAGATTTAGGAAAAGAAACATAATAAATTGCTCAATAGTAAAATTTTTGTGAATAAAACTTTGAAATGGCTATCATTTCAAAGATTTATTACTGTTTGCATTAAATTAATATGTCTTTTGATTGAATAGTACAATTATTTTAAATAAGAACAACATTTTTAAAGTATTTCATTTTTTCGACCATTTTCGATGCACTGTCCGTATTAAACATACTTTTAAAATCCTCACAGCAAATAACTACACAAAAACGATCGGAAATTGAAAATGTAAAAGAACACGAACCATCTCAAAACTCGATGCCAGAAAGTTGGTAAAGAACAAAAATTTCGTATTCAAAACCGCACAATGGAAAGATAAAAATAAACTTATATACTCACAATACACATTCAGCGGTAGTTTGCTTTCAATACTTGAATGGTTGAAGTTCGGATGTTCGGCTCTGCACGTTAGTATTTGACCGTTATGATCTTTTGATGGCATCCATTGGAGCAGCGATTCCGTGTCGTTCGCGTCTTCTATGCCCTGTAAGAGAGGTAAGAGATGTAAAAAGAAATAATGAATAAATAAATATTTCACAACTTTCGCAGAACATCATTGAAATTAAACCCAGACACAGAACCAATGATCGTGCTCATCACACAAACGTTTGTCTTGGGTGAGAATTGAAAGAAAATAATGAAAGAAAAAGCACTTAATCAAAATCAAAAGTCTTTATTCAAACTAGGCTGAGAATCAGCACTTTTTGATCGTAAAAAAAATACATAAAGACAGTCCTCCAAAAACGACCCACAATTCGCCACTTCAAGGTGTTTTTGCTGGGAAGAAGAAGTGGCGGTACAAACTCCCCAGCAACACATCTGTCTGATTCGTTTGAAGAACTATAGAATGAAATGCTCAATAAATAGCACTAATGTTTATACACTTTGTAAAATATTACATTTCAGATGATAATTGGCACAATACAGGCACACGATAGTAAATAAAAGTACAAAAGAAAAGAATTAAACTAAAACAAATAAACGGTAGAGCAGCAGATCAGAGCCACTGATCACTAGACTAACAGGCAAGTCTAATATTGAGTTTATGGTGTAGCATTTAAAAATAATTATTACCGAACATGATTTGAAAACTCCCCTATAAACTTTGGTTTCTATTCTCCGTAAAGCAGTGCTATTTAGTAAAACTCAATCACCCCATGAAAATGCAGGCGAGGTATATAGGCCAATTTTGTTGTCAGTCTATATTAATGCTACACATTGACAGTGTTCTCATATTTTCACAGAGACTTTTACTAAATAGACTGGCATATCAGAAGTTTCTATTATTTGCACAACAGTCTTATTCTTTATTAGATGATTGGCCTGTTGGTCTAGTAGTTAGTGACCCTGACTGCTATGCCGGAGGTCGTGGGTTCGATTCCCACCCAGGACAAATGTTTGTGTGATGAGCACGATCATTTGTCCTGTGTCTGGGTGTAATTTATCTATAATATGTATGTATTTAGAAATATATGTATGTATAGCAGCTGTTTAGTACCCATAACACAAGCTCTCAAGCTTAACTTGGGATTAAATGGCGTTATGTGAAAAAGTTGTGGAATATTTATTTATTATTATTTTTTTAGTCTTATTCTTTAAAAATCACATCATACTAATGCAAGTGTTAATATAAACGTTAGACGTTGACAGTTTTCTTTGCTCAAGTTTTCACATGGTGACTGAGTGAATTGACCGGTAGATAAAAGTAATAACAATATGCTTCTCAATTAACCACTTACTGATTCTTTGGTGATAGCATCTATCTTCTTCCCTCCCAACCACCATGTGATCGTGGCGGGAGGTCTCGCTCCCGTCGTTTTACACCACAGCTCGGACTTTCTGCCCACAGACAGAGGCTGTTCTCTTGAAATTATTTCTACTCCTAGTGGTTTTACTGAAACAAATATAACAATATTAAATTCTGTTGGTTCCATCGAAATTTTCTGGTCGACATTTTTTCAACTTTATTACCTAGGGCATAAGGAACTTTTGCAGTTACTGGTAGAACATTTTGTTTATTTTAGGCAGCGCTGAATTGGTTAGACTGATCTTGAGCTGGCCTGTCAAAATACAGAGTGTTCAGTCAGGTCAGCTTAATAACAGTTTTGTTACTATGTATCTTACTATTATTATAAAGGTGAAAGTTTGTGTTGATGGATTGATCTTTGTTACTCTTTCACTACTGAACGAATTTAGATAAAATTTAGTACACAGATAGATTATAACCTAGATTAACACAAAGGATAGTGTTTATCCCGTTTATATCTTCCCGTGGGAAATTTTTCGAGCTGTAGCAGGAGAAGCCGCTGGCAACAGTTAGTTTTAGATAATTTTGTAATCATTGAAGTTTATATTAATCTATTAAACTTTCGTTGCAGTTAAATTGTTTGTAATAAAATATTCTGAGAAATAATCCTGATTCATTTCATTCATACTTGGGTACCTATAGTTATAAGTATAAACCCAAATATCGGTGGAATTTTTAACTTCATAGAATCATTAACAAGGCCCCAATTTATCAGAATACATTTATCGCCGACAACTGAAATCGTTTTAAAATCCAACGCATGTAAAATCTCCTGTCTCGTTTTGATTGGCTGTTATTATTTTTACCACTGACGCAAAAGAGGGCTGTTCGTCGAAATATTTATATTCTTACATTATTTTATCCAACATGAAATTTGAAAATATGGTCGTAAACTTCATTGATAACATAAAATTACCAGCAAAAAACACGTGTCACAACAACAAAATACCTATAAACAAATAATAAATTGTCCGTATATAAAGGTTAACGTACAGACGTAATAAACATTTTAAAAGCACGGTCAAAAAAAAGAGGGCGTTTTGTATTCACAAATGAGTTCGTGTTGTTATAATTTTGATAGGATCTTTCACGACAAGGTAACTTAAACTACCAATCAAAAGTTTACCTGAGGTAACTGTGCCATAGTCAAACCTTTTTAGCAAGCAGTTTGTAATAGCTTCTGATTTACAGGCCTAAATAAAAATTCAAATCTAGATGCTCCAAGCAATCTGATTGTAACGAAAAAACGAACTGGCAATTTGCGAGTCAGACTGGCACGCAAATGGTTCTGTACTATGTCGATAAAAAACCGCGAAAAATATCACGATTCCTTTATGGTGTCCTCCATACTAGAAACGTGATATGTTCGGCGTTTTAAATTTTGCATTATTACATAAATTATTATTGTGTATTACCTGTCCTATCTAAGTCGCATGTAATAGGGGGCGAGCCTAGTGTTATCAATCGGGCACAAATCTAGACTCCGAGCTGCTTCTGAGCAATACTTATTTTACATTATTATTTGTCATAAAAGTAGCAAAAACTAAATATTAACTCAGTAAAGATATCAACACTGTTTACATAATATTATGGTTAATGAGATACAGTTCTGTGAAAGACAAACGGATTGACAGCAGTGGGTTTGTAATAGTGTTCCGTTAGTAAAGGGGACCGAACCCTAAAAAAATAGAATCACATTTTAATGACTAGATTAGAAACTAAATTAACAGAATTTGATGTTAAAATACCTGATTTGATTTTAAGTAATGGTTTCAGAGCTTGAATTTACAAATAGTTTAGTGACTCATTTTGACAGTGAGCATTTATATTTTGAGTTAATATAATATTTTCTTAATTTTAAGGGCACCACGTTAGCAAACATTTTAAGAACACATTCATTGTGTGTACAGCTAAGGAGTGGAATTCTCTGATAGCTACAACTTAGGGGTCTTTAAGACAAGAGTGAAAAGGTTACTTCTAGGCAAGTGTGTTCCATTGTCGACCACATTATCGCTTACCATATTAGATTATACATTTTAGACAAAAACTAGCAATGTGATTTTAAATTCAGAGTGTTCTTTGTACCTTTAAGGTTTTATACAATTTTCAGGTTTCGTCGTCAATGGGCTATTTCACAAAATTTTGGTGTTTATTTCCTCATCTAGATTCCAAGAAAATATTCGACGAGTATTTTTTCTTTTTTCACGTAGTCAAAAAATAACGGCGATACATCGAGTCAAAATATCGCAAGACGTCACTAGCCAGTACAGTATATGCTAGCTAATGATGTTACAAGCCCCCACTCCTCAGCTTTAATGCGTTTAATCTAAGCAGTTTTCCATCAATTTGAAAAAGAAAAAAATATGTGTCGAATATTTTTTTGTCATCTAGATGAGGGACTAAAAATATTTTTTTGTCGAATAGCCCATTGTGTCGCCATTGCTATGTAAAGCTGAACCATACGATATGTTAGTAGTTTATTAAAAAAACTTACAAAAGTAATGCTAGTTCCGTTAAAAAAGTAAATTCAACTTCTTAGCACGTTCCGGAAGACAGAGATGCAGAGGAGTGGATACTTCAATACTTAAGTGCTCTTGGTTTTATCTAGTATTCCTTGCTTTTTTATTTTATTTTTAGTTTGATTAAAGATGTGAATGTAGTAATCTCAATCTACATTCACTATCATATTATTATCTATCTATTTCAGGTGCTATAGTTCTCGACCTATACATTCTTTCATATATACTAACATACATAAGTACCTAAAAGCATACATATACGTAAACTCACGCCTTCTTCCCATGGGAAGAGGCAGAAACTACAGAGCGCCATGAGCTACGATTCTCACATAATATACTTCTTTTTTGGGTGCTAAATACAAATTGAGTGATTTTAATATTTCATGTGAATAACTTAATCTCAGTTCTCTTATTAAACAAGGAAATAACGGATAATTACACAAATTGCAGTGGCGAAGAGCCCATACAACTCGATTTCTATCGGTTTTCCTTTAGATATTTGGAAGAGCAACTCTTGCGCTATTGAAATGCCTTATATTTGCAGAAAGGATAAGGCATTTAAGCACACAAAAGGTATACAGTATGGTAGGGTAGACCGATAACTTCAAGAGAGACAACGTTATACTGATACGAATACTAAGTTTATTTTTGTCTGCTTCCCTATTAAGAAAATTGACCCCTCGCTGCTAACAAGTTGTCAACTCCTATAACACAGTTGACATTTCAAACGCATCGATTAAACTCATAGCGTAAATGTTACTGTGATGCAGCGGATTAGTAGAGTGGAGCTTCGTAGCTGGCACCGATTTTCAGTCCCAGCGGTTTTTTTCCGCAGACCATAGCCGGCCACCTGAACAGGAGAGGACCTAATGACTGCGTCAGCAGATGGTGCTGTCGTAGCTGAATTCAAAATCAAAAATGTTGACTATCAGCTTAGATAACATTACGCTAGTTACAATGAGGAGCCACCTTTTAAGTAATTGATTTACTTGTGTTAGGGTGCTCCGCCCTTCCCAAGTTACATTACTAGTTATTTAAGGAATTTCACAAGTAAGGTAATCTTACAATAAGCTAAACAACAAAAATAAAGTAATATGCCAGAAATTAACATTTAAGTGCGCTATCGATTGGGGATGTGTGACAGGGTCTGAATTGTGTGGGGGTGTGTGTATGTGTTAGTGTGTGGATGTGTTGGGGTGTGGGGGTGTGTGCATGAGTTTGTGGGAGTTGCGGGTGTGTAGTGTTACGCGTTAACCCTACGACTGGTCTTGGGATCGGAAAATGATGTAGTACATCGTGAATTAAAATTGAATTAAAATTTAAATTTTAAAAAACGTAAAGAAAACGTAAAAATTGAAAAGTGCTCTTCCTCTATCCTACTACTCTTCTTTTTGAAATTTTGCTGTGCCCAACAGAGTCTATAACGGGCTACAGGACAAAATTTTAGTTTTTAGTCCCTCATCTAGATTACAAGAAAATATTCGACACATATTTTTTCTTTTTTCACGTAATCAAAAAATAACGGCGATATATCGAGTCAAAATGTCGCATGACGTCACTAGCCAATACAGCTTATACTAGAAAATGACGCTACAAGCCCCCTCTCCTCAACTTTTATGCGCTTAATCGAAGCAGTTTTCCATCAATTTTAAAAATAATAATAATTATAGTAGATTATTGCATCGAGCACAAAGTAATTTATTATTGCACCGAGTACCTGATTTAGAGCCTAAGCGCCAGCGAGGGCTCAAATCTAACAGGCACGAGGGCAATATAAATTACTTAAGGCGAGTGCATAATCTGCTTTTCTTTCAACTATTACCTAAAGGAATAGTAGATAAAATAAACTCATATCAAACAGTTAAAATAGAAGTTTCTATAATACTGTCGGCTTCATTTAGAATGTTTTCCGGAGTTAATGTGTCGCTAGATGATTCCATTTTAATTCGAAGCCGAAGCACTCAAAATCACACTTTATCGTTTTCAAAAATATTGTCAAGCAAACAAAGTTCCCGCAAAATCACTTTTTTAAATTTCTTTTTTTTTAGATCAGAGTTAGCAGCAATCATTTTTTAAATTTGGAACAGGTAGGATAGAAACGAATAATACGTACGTAAAAAGTATTGATATCGGCTGGCTGAATAGAGCTAATCCATTGAGATTGGCACCTTTTGGTGCGATTAAAAAATAAACTGTGCAATAATTAAATTTCATACATTTTTATTGCTCTAGATCATTAAAGACTTGCTTTGTACTGAGTTTTTAGTGTGATTGTAATGAAATTAAAGCATAGTTGGAAGAAAATTATATTTTCATGTTCATATTCTGTCAAACACCTTATTGTTTCCATTTTAAACAACTGCCACCTGTATACATTATAATGATTATTATGAGCCTGTGGTGTCCCACTGCAGGGCAAAGGCCTCCCTTCCGTATACATTATGGATTGCAATAAAAGTATGAGATTTGATTTGAGATTTGAACAGACTAGATTTTGATTTCGAGATTTGTCTCGTTTGTCTAGTGGTTGCATGCGATACTGCTGAGCATGAAGGTCCCGGGTTCAATCCCCGGGCCGGACAAAAGTGTTATTGAGTTTTTCAATCTGGAATTTCTCAGTAGCAGCCTGGAGTCTGGATTTGTGCCCGATTGATGACAATAGGCTCGCCCCCTATTACATGGGACTTCAACATAACTGGCGGAATGTGAATATACTACCAGATACACCTCTGCCTTGCCCTTCGGAAATTACAGGCGTGACGTTATGTAATTTGTAATGTGCAGTAACTTAGTTCTTGTCTCCAACAGTTAAATCAATAACCGAAAAGTAATTAATACAAATTTTTAAATACTTTTGTTCATTCTGTCACTATTATGATGAACGTTCAATAGAATTTGGAATACCAAAAATGATTATAAATGAACAAATAGTACTTGATACCAATTTTATTATAACATTAATTGACATTTAATAAGTTTATCATTATTTGTATCAATGCTTTTTGATTATTTGGTTTACGAGTACCACTGAAATGTTATTTTAAGCTTTATATTGAATTTCTATAGACTAATGAAAGCAATATAACAGTTATTTTCGACAACCAGTGGATAATAATTACATTCATTGGTGTATGTTAAAATTAGTTGTCAATTTATCACCAAAACGATACTAATTATTTATATAATAAAGGTTAACCAACAGCTTCTGTATAACACAACTCAAAAACAAAAAATTCAACTCTCCATACATATATCCGAGCAGTTGATCGAGTTTTGTATGGAGAGTTGATTTTTTTTTTGTCTGTTTTCGAATAAGTCGTAGAACAAATGTTGTTGTTTATAATGTTTGTAATCTACTCCTGCGAGGTTGTTGGTGTTTTGCAAATAACCCTGTATACATATTATTATATTTATTTTTTACGTATACGAACAATGTCGAAATATTACGTTTCGTCACGATATAATACAGTTTATACTAAACAATGACGTCACTATTTCTAACTTTAATGCAACAAAGTAAGCAAGGGTACCATTAGTTCACTATTCCTATCCATAATTATCTAGTTCTTAACGTTTTTATGGTGTCATTACAGAGAATTCTATTTTTTTCTATTCCTGTCCTGGGCTAACCAAACTTCCGACTGGTTCTACACAATGCCTAGACATGTTTACATTTAGACAAAGTCGGTTTTCTCTCGCTTCTTTCTAAATGTAGACACTTGTGTCCGGACAGCGACCAAGCACGACAAAATAAACTCTACAACTTTTGCCAGCACTTAGGTTTTTAAACGTTCTTCCAGACTTGGATTCTTTGGCAACTTCGCCCAAAAATAAACAGTTCCGCATAAATTGTATGCTCTTACAACTGTTTTATAGACCTGACTACAATAAAACGTAGCGTAAATAAACTTTTCACGTATGTTACTATAAAAGAAACCCTAAATATTTACTTAGAGCCTTCAGTTGTAAACTTAACGCCTGTATTCCCAAAAACCGGCCAAGAGCGTGTCGGGCCACGCTCAGTGTAGGGTTCCGTAGTTTCCCGTCCGTCACAATAAGTGTTCAAAATGCTTGCATATACGATTATACTACAAACTTAGTCCAGAAATTATTTTGTACAACTTTTTGCCTCTTTTGTACAAAAACTGTTGTTTCCATCCAAGTTCAAAATAATTTTCCTAGAAAGTCCTTATAAAGTTCTACATTTCAGATTATTTTCTTATTTTGTAGCGATTATTTCCGAAATTATTGACATTTTCAAAAAATTATTTTCGTTAACCCTTATTCATTTTTAAATACCTTTCCAACAATGTATCACACGTTAGGGTTGAAATTAAAAAAAACATTTACCAACTTTACATAATTATAGGGGGGCTACCCTAATAAAACATTGTTTTCCAATTTTTATTTTACCACTTTGTTAGCGTGATTGATACACATATTGGTACCAAATTTCAGCTTTCTAGTGCTAACGGTCACAGAAATTAAGCGAGGACGGACGGACGGACAGACAGACATGGCGAAACTGTAAAGGTTCCTAGTTGACTACGGAACCCTAAAAAGTAGGCAGAGTAAGTTATTCTATTGTTCTTCCTAATTTCGCCTGTCATAATTTAGTATACCATATGTTATAGGGGGAGAGCCTATTGCCACCATCTGGGCAGTGTCAGACTCCTGGCTGATGCTGATAAACAACGCTAATCATCCCAGGTAAAGGACCCAGTATCTCTCATTCTCAGAAGTATTGCTTTTGGCTATTAGGTATATAGTTTAACGAGGTATAGTCTAAGATCCCGTTAAGAACGACCTACACCGAGCTGGTTAACGAATGAAACCTATTTTATATTAAATTTAATATGTCAATAAATATATTGCATAATGGGTTGCCTAAAAAATTTCAGTCCAGGAAATGATTAATTAACAATTTAAAAAAAAATTGTTCACCGGTTTGGTTAAAGGACAAATTCCATAGGTACTAATTTTCGATTGGTATGGAATTTGTCTGAAATCTTAATTTTCATTTACCTTTCATTCAATAACCAGACCGAGGCAAGTTACTAGTATCCATTTACCAGTTTATACTTGCCTACCCGAGAGTTGTGACGGGAAAATAATAGACAACCTAACGTTTGCATAGGTACCTATTCTATGGACTTCATCCTTTCGATTGGTAAGAAATTTGTCTATTAACCAAACCTTTGAAAAATAAAAATAAAATATATGCTGGACTGAATTATTTTAGACATAATACATTTATTATGTAATGTAATATGGACAACGAGCAACGTTGTGGTTTAAAAGAAGATGTAGTAACAAAAATTGAAAAGAGTATGCTTAGATGGTTTGGTCACGTTGAAAGGATGGATGAAAGGCGACTAACGAAAGGTATTTACAAGGCAGATGTATGTGGGAACGCCGGGAGGGGACGCCCTAGAAGGACATACATAGACCTTATTGGTGAGGGTCTTCGGGTTCTTGGTGATGCGTAGTACTCGCAACCGGCGTGTGTGTATGACAACAAAAGAAGTATGTAGGAATCGTAGCATATGGCGCTCTGTAGTTTCTGCCTACCCCCATGGGAACAAGGCGTGAGTTTATGTATGTATGTATGTATGTGTAATATAGAATATATTTATTGACATATTAAATTACATATAAAATTGGTTTCATCCATTAACCAGCTTGGTGAAGGTCGTTCTTAACAGGATCCTATACTAATAGTGAATATACAAAAAATATAAAAAAATACTTTGAAGTGTAGCAACAAGCAAATAGCACTATAAATAATGGGTTTTTGTTCAATACAAGACAGCTCCTCTCAATAGATACGAAAATAAGCAGTACATTGTTACGAAGGTTTACATATAGAATAATGCGAAAGTTATATCGTGACACACTTGATTTAGTAAGAACTTTTATGTCAAGGAGAACACAGAAAAGCTATTGGAGAGGCAAATAGAATTGCTAGTAAACAAATAAAACGTAATTCGACATCTGATCTAAGATAAAGAGTATCTGCAAGTGTAATGAAATAAGAAACTTGGATATTTTTTTCCTATATTCAGTCGGATAGAGAGTCGAGTCTAAAGGGGATATTGGTTTAGGCTCGCCCGAATACCGGCGTTAATGACTGGTTATAACTGTCCGTTATTGAGGGAAAGAATATTGCAATCCCTGTTGTTTGTTTTCATTTCTCTGATATTCGAGGCTATCCATAAAATAAGGCTGGAATTTTCCTAAAAAGAGGTGGCTATATTGCCGAATTTACTCTGTGGGAACGATATTATCCAGATAACATTTTAAATGTGCTACAACATGTGCTTAACTTTAAGTATCGTTTTATATCAAGCAATATGAGGGTAAAATCCCCGCGGAATAATTTAAAATTACTTTTTTGTACAGACTGTGACCTTGGGTTGGCCTAGTGTAGTAAGGACTTTCGATAGAGTAAGAGACCAGCTCAAACTGGTTGCATTACCACCCACGTGCGGTACAAACGTAATATGTTTAACATACGAGTGTAAAATTTAAGTGGTTGAGAATTGATAAGGTCCCTCATTAATCTTGTGTAGGTAATATTTTAAAGTTAATGACGCCTTTTTTTGAATAATTTAATTCCGTACTAAATACCTATTATCAAAGTTTAAGTTACTCTGTTTGTGTGTTTGTTACATTTTCACGTGTCATAGCTTAATGGATTTGGACAAAAATTTTAAAATGGTAAGATTATGTCCTGACGCAGGATACTTTTTATCTCAGTAAACGGGTTGTCAGACTTTCGGGCTTATGACTTTTTGTAACAACTGTCAATACTAAAAAAAACAAATATTGGTTGCCTGTAAGGGCGAAAGTTTTACGTGACAACGACTTTGAGTGGTAAAATAATTTATGTCTGTCTCTCTCGCTCTTAGGCGGGCTAACCATGCCCGAGTGGAAGGGACGCGTGCCTCTCACTCGCTCTCATTGTGAGCGCATAACGTGAGCGGAGCGTAACGCAGTTTCTTGAAGTGTCACCCGGCAAACCAATTTATAAGACGTTGTCACGTCAAAACACGATAAACAGCAGTGACAACATTAATGTTATCCAAAATCTGTTGTCAGTATGCGTATGTACACTGGCAGAACAACCAATATCGGCACAGTTGCCAAAGAGGGTAAAAAAGTGATCTAAAATGTTTTATGTATACTAGCTACCCTGACCAACTTGGTTCCGCTTTAGAATCTAGTTTTTAGTTTACGTAACCTAATAAATAAACAGACAAAATTTCATAAGAATCGGTCTGGCCGATTTGGAGAAGTTTTGTTACAAACACTGTTACAAAACAACTTTATATAGAAATAGAAAAGTAGATACTTACAAAATAAATCAACTTTAATAGTTGTCTTCTGCGGCGAGGCTAGCAGCGTGTTATCCGCTGTACAAGTGTACAACGCTCCTAAATGCGCCCTCGTTGCGTTTCTAATCACTAATGTTAGTGACCTTGTCGGCGCTGAATGCTCCCCAGCACTTAGTGTTGCCAACACGGTGTCACCTTGAAGCCATTGAATTCTCGGCGTCGGGTAACCTACAACAAAACATATTAAAAACGCTATACTCCATCCGAATAAGTAGTTAACAAAAGGTAAACAATTTTGACATGTATTTTTAGTTTAGAAATAAAATTCAGCTGAAAACAAATTTAGATACAACAAAAACGATTACATGATTAACCAATTTGTTTAAACAGTAGTTGTATTTAATTAATAAGCGTTTATGTAAAAAGACTTGTCGAGATTGTTTACCTTTAGTTAACTACCTATTCGGATGGAGTATAGAACACAATCCGCCTGCCATTGTTTCCAAATAACATTACATACCCTCGTAACGAGAACATGATTGTGCTATTTGCTCCGCAAAATGTTATATCAATGTTTTCTGAATGTTTATTTAATATAACAGAACTAGAATGAAAATGTAGAAAAGTTAAAAAATAATACCAGGCTGTCACAGTTCAATTGAAGGACAAAAGTCTTTTTATACAGAGAAGGTACGAGCATAACTACTACGCTTGCCCAAGGCGTGTTGGTCAGGCTTTCCTACGATGTTTTCTTTCACCAAATTCAGTTGATGTAAATAAATAAAAATTAATATTTCATAACTTTCACACAGCGCCATTTAGTCCCAAACAAACCGAAGCTTGTGCGATAGCACAAGCTTCGGTTTGTTTGGGACTAAATATGTATGCTTGGGACTATATATGTATGCTTATCAGTTGTCTAGAATTGATAAATTCTAGACAACTGATAAGCATACATATATGTATATTTATTTGTTTTTTATTCTAGGTACAGACGCCAGCACATCAAGTTACCCCAATGTGTCAAATTTTCCCAATTGAATATGAACCTTTTTTTGTTTGACAAAAAGTTGAAAAACGATCAAAGAAATTTGACACATTGGAGTAACTTGACGTGCTGGCGTCTGTACATCGTATTCACATATTGTCATTTATTATTTATTGTACCTATACAAAATATTGTAAAAACTATTTTCAAAGAGTCAGTTTAGAGTTTCTTGCCCATTCTTCAACTAGAATCATTATATTTTATTTAACTTGTAAGTTTGACGTTTAAAAGTGCCTTTTAAATGGCCTAGTTGATATAAGTCAAATCACTTTGACTTTGATTATATATTTCTAAATTTAATTATTATGTATAAGAAGAGCTTGACAAAGTCACAATGTCACAGATACTTGCTTGATTTTAACCTACAGCGTCGTGCATGAGAGGCGAGGCTCTATGACAATAAATTAAAAGTTAAAAAATGTTGGAAAAAATATCAAATGTTTGACATCAAAGAATTTAACGTTGCAAGATAGAATGTCCAAGAGAGGAGAAAATAAACGATACATTTCAATCAATTTCGTTTGAGTGGGTACGATTCTGGTGAGACTGTTCAAGTGATCATTTGTTTCTTGTTCTTCCCTATTCCTCTGTTTATATTACTTTTGTAAGTAATAGATGAATACAAGAAAGAAGAAACATTGACGCGATTTGGACTCACCAACATAATACTTTTACGTCTTTCGTCTTTTTTACCTTTTGGAGGAAGGAAGGAATTACGAAAAACCCAGAGATATTTTAGCACAGAGGGGTTCGAAAATACATACAGTCAGTGAGCTACGTTGCCTGACCCATCTTCCCCTTATATTTGTTTCTAATATGGATCAGCCCCCCTAGCCAAGTTACAAACGATTCGTATCTATTCTCTTTCTACAATCGAGAACGCCTCAAATCCCTTTGTTTTGACCACGTGACTTAGCGAAAGGTGATATGTCACGTGGTCAAAACAAAGGGTTTTGAGGCGTTCTCGATTGTAGAAAGAGAATAGATACGAATCGTTTGTAACTTGGCTAGGGGGGCAGGTAACGCAGCTCTCTGACTGTACCGCACATAGTTGTGCGTCGTAGGACCTTCCATACCATACACAAAGCATGCCAATTTTAATACATTCCCTGCTATTACTATTCCCAAAAATGCCAGTGTTGTAAGAACCATTTCGAGTTTCCAACGCTTTTAAACTTTTGAATTCATTTCCCAGGTGAGCCGAAATGTAGATCGAGTTTTCTGCTATAAAATTAACATTTAAAACCCCTGAGTACAAATTATTCCCGATAAAATGGAGATGGAATCGTTTTATAACAAATAAATATGGTCATTAGTAAATAATATTTAAGTAATAAAAATGTAAATTAGAAAAGACTCCTCGCCAACTATGAGCAAATAAGTTTATGCAACATACACATTACAGATATACGTTAGATTGACATTTAACTTGATTTGAGATATTAACTTTGTATTAAGTATAGGGCTTCCACACTGTGGGTCGACAATTCTATGGTAACAATTGCAGAAAGCCAGTTGAGCCCAGGTAAGGTATGTTGATGGTAAACTTTTAAAAGTCTGGTGCCCGGTAGTAGACGTCACATCAATGCCATCATGATGATGGTCATCATAATCTCCCTAACCTTTTCCCAACTATGTTGCGGTAGGCTTCTAGTTTAACAGACAGACATCTACATATCAATGTTTTAGATGGAACGACTGTCTGTTTGACAAGTTACCCCGGGTACTTATTGGGTAACACGATACCCGGTGCCCGGTGAACAAGAAGCGATGACTGAAGCATGCATGCCGTCAGTCGGGACAGGTCAACTTAAAGCTTAATTGATTCTTGCTTCACAAGGCCTTTCCAGACTTTGCCCTGCATCTGGACTTTAAAAGAGACTATGACCCCTGAGTTTTTTTCGTCTTTCTTCTCAGGGATCAGTCACTTTGGAAATGCCATTTAGTTTAAAAAAATGACATGTAAAAGTATCTGGGAAGATTTACTTACAAAAATAAATATCATTTCATTTCATTTCATTTCATTTCATTTCATGATCATTTTAAAAGATCTAAATTAGTCTGTATGCTTATAGGACTAGTTGTCAGACTGTATGTATATATAAAACCCGTTTACGGACTGGTCTTGGTAATCGATTAATCGTTGTTTAAACCTTGAAGATATACTCCTCGACTCATATTACCCCAGAGCCCGTAATGCATACAGGTACAACATGACTTTAATTAAAACAAATGTTACTTTGTATTCTCGTCGTGTTAAGAATCATTATTTGCCTTGCCTGCCTTGCCAAGAACTAAAACCCGACTACTAAAATATCATGCTCTGAAAAGTATGAAACATAACGTGCTCTTATGAGCACATTCTCTCTTAGAATAGCCGCGGTCGTATGATACTTTGCCCTAAAGCTTAATATTGTTTACAACTGTTAAGATTTTTCGCTTTTTTAGAGCAAGTGGTATACGAGTTACGACCCCAGCTATCAAGACGCTTCCAACGATAACTCATTTTCCGAATCTGATAAGCAGTTTAGAAGTTCTAAGGGTTCAGATGAACATACATACAAACAAATATACATCGCGATCAAAATCCTAACCCACTTTTTGCTTCGGCGTAGTCGGGTAAAAAGGCAAGAAGGTAGAATAGAATGCATGTAACGGATGTACAACATCGGCAGGCGTTAAATAATTCAAGTAACGTACTTACCGCCTTTGACGGAACAAATGAGTTTGAACTCTCCTCCTTCGTGATAAGGACCCGCGTTACTAGATAATTCTTTCCCATACTCGTCGAAGACAGCTGGTTTGCTTGGAAGTTCTGGAACAGGAAAAATATGTTTAAACACTGATGTGTGAAGACGTGTGAAGTCGAAATGTAGTGTTTTTTTTGGGACAGGGACTTTCCTTTTTTTGTGTCTTTCTATGTTTCTTTATGCCGAGCTTGGGTTGGGTGGCGATTTAAACAACGCTGCATAACCCTTCAGCGCATACAGTCGTGACATTTCTCAAGTTATGTTTGAGACCTATGTGAGTCTGTTACTTTACGAGCCTGTTGTCATCAACTGAGCACAAAACAATATTACTAATAATAAGAAACTTAAGATAGAAAACCAAAAGACAGCCTGATTTGTGAACCAAACCCAGGGTCCCATATATACTGAGCAGTAGCGTTTACAACTACAAGACAATCAAGAAAATCGCACGTAGACAATTTCTATTAAAAAAAAACACACACTTGCTTAACTTTCAGTATTGTTCCGAGTCTGCTCGCATTCATATTTCGTTACTTTTTGTTATAAACGTTATTAATACGTTTATTCTTAGATTTCATCGAAGAATTGCACTTTGAACTGTAAATCGTTTACAGTGTTACCAATTGTTTCTTGCACGAAACATTGTTGAAAAGTTCTTGTACAAAATTAAGTCCACATTCCTAGCAACATAACCGTTTTCCAACTATGTCGGGGTCAACTTTCAGTCGAACTGCATGGGACAACAGAACTATTTATCAGATTTCAACACCACAACTGCTGGGTTTAGCGAAATCCCTAGATAAAACAGCTTTCACAAAAAAAAGAAAATGATAACAAAAGACGTCATTATTAGTAGAACTCAAACAATGTTATACATATCAAATAAACTATCCCTAATTAAAATAAAACACTACTTCAAATCGATTCACTGATAATAGTCAATACAAATATCGACACAAAAACAAAAGTGCTTACCGATGTTCTCGTTGAAAATTTATTCACAATCAAAATGAAATCAGTACGCGGTGAATCGCAAAAGGCACTCAACGACCTCGGAATATCCTCAAATTGCGGATACACAAACTAGAAGCGCTCGAACGTGGCCGAGGAAATGAAAATATTTTCGTCGAGTCAAAACAAAAGGTTTTGCTATAGCAGTATTCAGAGGAGGATGCCGGCAATCATGCGAAGCTTTCATATCCATACCGTGCAACGGTATCGCTTACTAAAATGAACATCTGCCACCCCTTCATTGTTTCGTACGTTACACATAAGTGCGGACCAACTGAAATGAGAATTTCCCCAGTATTCGGGCGCAAGAATGGCGGTATCTGCCAATGATGGCACATCCGCATATTTTTCGGTCTTGGAAATCGATACTGACAGTATCGAAGTGATTCGATAGTAATCGGAATTTGAATACATTTGTCGGTTGCATGATACATGGTAGTTTCTCTACTTTATTGAGTGAATGCTATTTATACATAGGGATGTGGTGAATATAGAAGCAGTTGCCTCAACAAATATCAAAATATAGGGTGACTTTCAGGGGTCAAAAATCTTATGAATATGAACAAGTTTCACTCACTATGGTATAAAAAATCGGCTGTTACTGGAAAACTGAAAATATAACCGAAATGTACGAAAATATAAATGCTCTTATCCTCTTTAAGACTGTTAATTAAGAAAAAAATACTTGTGACTTCAATATACCTAGTTAGTAGTTTTTAAACTTGTAATAGAATCGTATCCAAATAAATACGATTGGGAGACCATTTCGTAAAGAAAGTTTATAGGAAGGATGGTTACTATCAGGCTAAGACCTCGGGGTTTAATTTAATTTTGCACATAAATAGTCAAACTAACTTTAGTTTGACTATTTATGTGCAAAATTAAATTTATATTTTAGTAAAATTCTTAACTTCAATCAACCAACGTAAGTTTTAGCTACAGAAATTTCAGTTCTAGCTTGGGCAATATAAAAAGGAGATTTTTTAATCGTCTGACAAATTTTCACAGGGTTGAACATCCTGTGAACATTTGTCAGACGATTAAAAACTCACTATGTATACCTAACCTTTCCCCAACATGTAGGGGTCGACTTCTAGTTTAACCAGGTACAGCAGGCTGAGAACCAGTGTTTTAAATGGAGCGACTGCATGTATGACCTCACAACCCAGTTACTGTGTAGTTACTTAACCCTCTAAGTTCATATAATCCCATTAAATAATTATTTCAAGACAAAAGTCATTTAACTTTAACTAACTTAGAGGGGTGTCTTATTGATTAGAATTTAGCGGGCAACTCTGGCGCATCCACCTTAAGATCAAGTGATTTCTTTTTCACATTATTTATTTAAACAAACCAAAAACAGCAGTGGCAAGTGGTGGCGGCCCAGACTTACGAACAGTAAGTCGTGGGTTCAAACCCAGGCAGGCGCATTACTTTGTGTAATTTATTTTATCACCGCTGCTCTCAAAAACGGTGAAGGAAAATATAGTGAGGAAACCGGCATGTCCTAGAACCAAAAATTCGAAGACATGTGACATATATGGGTTGTCGGGTTTACATGTTTACTAACATAGTTTTATAAGTTTCAATGTTTACTAACAATGTAGGTTTATAATTACTGAATTAAAATTATTATTATTTTTTCATTTGCTTTTAGCTCTCGGAACCCTTGGGTTTCTGTCCTTTGGAAGGCGTACGAGGGGTCTAAGCCAACTCGCAGAAGCTTATTGTCGTCTTTGATGAAAATTATTATTATTACATCTACCAATTCGCACTGGGCTCGCGTGGTAGATTATAGCCCATACGCAAAATACGCGCTTTGACGTGGAGTTGCGGATACCAGCCCGGTATCTTTAATCTTTTAATATTTAAACAAACCAAGATTCATAAAAGTCATTTCTTATGTCAGTAATAAAATCTACAAGAAACAGTTCATTCTTACACGACGAGTTTCTTGGGCAGGTTTTCATTTTCAACGATGTTTTCAGTTCCACGATCTAAAATGGAATCGCATTGCTGTCCGCCTGTCTGTTACTTACATGCGATTTTCTCGAACTTTTCAAGCAAAAGGTAAAATTATTTTACAAAGAATTCTAGAATGTTGGTTTCAAAAGGATGCAGGGAAAAGATTTCATCAACAAGACGTAACCTATGTATTTTTTTACTGTTTTAAACGCATTTTGATTGCCTATTAGGTCTATTTGGTTTGGATATCATCATCATTACTCTACTAATGTTCTCCCCAACTGTGTTTAAGTCAGCTTCCAGCATAACCTATTACAGCTGCATACCCAGTGTTCTGCATAGAACGTCTGCCCACCCATCTGATCTTCAGCTCAGTGACTAACTAATACGGTATCTATTTGTTAAACTTGGTTGTCAGGATCTGAATATATTCGTTACGATTCTCAAAGGTCTACAAATGACGGTATTCCAAATTTAAACAAGCTTATTTGGTTTGTTTTATTCGTATGTAAAAAACATTTCCTCTCACTAGCTCCTCTTATTTCGTGGGTACATTTACAAATATTTTAACTCACAAACACAATATTATTTATATTTGATATGTCCAAGTTCTGCACTTGGACATATCAAATATATATCAAATATATTATAGAGAGAGATTCATGAAAGTGTTAAGTTTCAATGTTTTGATATTTTCTTAGCTATAATTTTATTTTACACTTTTTTTCTTTTCGCGTGGTTAGTAAATAACCATGTCAGAGTTTGAATGCCACTCAATAAGCTTCTGACTTTGCATCATATGACGTCTAGAAATATCTCTCAGGCATGCCGGTTTCCTCAAGAAGTTGATTGTTGATTTTTAACTAATCTATATAATTATTGTTATTGGTGTTAAAGCGTTTTAATCTTTTTTTTGTTCTTCTTATCTACATTTACAAATGAACATTTATCGTCGACGTACATCCTGGCTGTAGGTACGTGCATAACTTCTGAGCGACTGAAACCATCCAATTTGATGCAACCGTTCGATTTTCGTTTTTATTTTGGATTTTTGTTGACCTCTGCGATCGGTTTTGAAGCCAACTTTCGGGCAGGACAACAACTACTGGTTACAGATATCTAAATCAGGTTAGGTACTTCTGATCTTTATACCACACTTGTAGCTACAGCTCCTACCGATTTCACAGAACGAGGAAACAAACGATCATTATTCCATTGTGCTGCTACATTTGCCACTCATAAGCCCCAATCTCAAAATTAATACCATTAATACGATCACACTAAACACACATGAACATGAAAATGTTTAATTAATTACCTAAGATTACGTTTCTTTGTTCAGCTAATAGATTCCATTAAGGGAAATCTCTGCGTATTATACCGTAAGTACATTTGCTATATAATGGGGCTTCTTGATATCAGATGGAACTCGAGGTCTGACCCGTTTTCCTTTTCTATCTGAGTCGGAATCAACACGAAAAAGTTTAACGGACGACCGAACTTTTTTTACCGAAACTTTTTTATTGGTTCGAATAAAGAAACACCTTTTGCTGCCTTTTGGTTTATTGGTTCTGATGCTTTGTGTGCGATTTGTTTTTTAAAGTAGTTTAAATGTAGATTGTTTGTGGACGCACTAAGAGAAACAAAAACCTAAAGAATTCCGTAGATCAAACATTTACCCTTAATGCATGGGTGATTAGTTTTTCGCAGTGATGCTATTTTAATATTTTTCTGTCTATTTCTAATACTCTTAATTACGTTATCTTTTCTTAATTTAATTTTGTTTCTAGAACAAGAACTGGGTTTATTGGTAAGGTTGTTTCAATTCAAGTATTTGAAGAATAATTTTAATAAACATTTATTATCTTAAGTCTATATTGTGTTTGATAAATTGTCACATCCTTAATGCTGAACGAAAGAATACCGGCGAACTCCCAGACAAATTTTTGTTGACATTTTTTTTTTGCGTCTGCCTATGAAAAATATCTAAAAGTATAGAGCTTGAATTTCTGAACAGTTTTTTCTTTGGTTATACTTTTATAGGAAGTCAGGAATTAAAGATATTTTATTTTTAAGTTTTAGAGGTTACGACTATATAATAGTTTATGTCCGCTATAATCTTAGCACAAACAATCGTGTTAATTTTAACATTTGTATTCTGATGCAGACATGTATTTCCTAAGTATATTAATGCATTATGTAAAGCCAATCATTTTAAGCAACTTGACTAAGATTTATATTACATGGCAACATTAAAAGTATAGCTAATTCAAAAGCCATAAAGTCAAGCCAGAAAGAAAAAAACACAAAGCTATGATTATTTATTTCATCAATAATCTAGTCAATTAAGCTCTCAATTATGAATTTTTTTTTTCCAAAATGTAATAGGCCTTATGATTGATTTGATAAAACTTAGTAAATTATTTCGTTGGTATTTATTACGGTGACATACGTAGACGCTTAATAATTTCATCAACAATTCCCTCGCCGGTGTTCTTTAGATTAAGTTTAAACTAGACACATAAATCTATCTATATCTTCTATACTTATAATAAATCTGTAGAAGTAAAATTTCTGTACATTGAAAATATCAAAAAAATAAATAGCAGGGGGTGTTACTAGACCGACATTGAACCCAAAAACATGATTGAAAAAATTTTTGTCTGTCTGTCTGTCTGTCTGTCTGTCTGTCTGTCTGTCTGTATGTTCAGGTATCACGCAAAAACTACCGGTTCGATTACGATGAAACTTGGTATACTTATTCTTTAATATCCTGGGCACCACACTGGGTACTTTTTATCCCGGAAAAACAAACTTAATTTTGCGGTTAGATCCCTAGACCCGACTACTGTACCAACCGCAAATAATAAGTTTGTCGTAGGTTACGTCACCCGCAGTGGAGTTAACCAAGGGGCGCTGCACACGGCTAAGATATTATAATATTTTATCTTAAGATACAATATCGCTTGCCATACAATTCAATGGAATATTACACACTACGAAGATAATTATGTACCTACATGAATATATATTCAAAATTAATATTGGAGGATGATTGGTGATCGATACTGATGCCAAAAATGCAATCAGTAAAAGTTTTGTCTGTCTGTCTGTCTGTATGTGCACGCATAGTTCAAAAACTATTATAGAGATTTTAACCAAACTTGGTACGGTTGTAATCAATACGCCTGGGCAGGTTGATCTTAGTCTCAGTTGTTTTACACATGGTTATTTGTACGGCGCTCTTTCCCGGGTCAGTAGTTCCAGAAATCTTTATGCATACATACCGGAAGGATCAACTTTGAAAGTAGTCTATCCGGAAGTATTATGCTAAAATTATTACGTTTATGTATCAACGCACAGCTCAAACCGCTGGTATTAGAGACATGAAACTTGAAGGGGTGTTCTTAGTGAAGAGTAAGTATCCACTAAAAAACGATTTTTGGAAATTCAGCCCTTAAAGGGAAAACATAGGGGACGGAAGTTCGACATCCACGCGGGCGAAGCCGCGGGCAAAAGCTAGTAGATAATAATCTGGATTACTACATACATTATTTAACTTCAAGACAGCACAATATACAACAGGGTATATTTCAACTTTCGATGGACAAAGCCGCTGACAAGAGCCAGTTTCCTCATAAATAAAAGTAAGTACCTACATCCAGCACCGAAGTACTTCTAAACAATTGCTCTTTGAAACACAATATCGTCGACATCAAATTGTCGATTTGATAATTGATTGTAAACCAATACCTTCCTTAATAACGGATAAAGAGTGAACGACACACAGCGACATTTATTGTTTTCGTAAACAAAGATGACTTTGCGAAAAGTGTAAATAGACGAACTGATGGAATACATATCTTTTGACACGATCTCTTGTCAACTTAATTACGGTGTACTGTATATTTTTACAACAAAGTTTTATTTTGGTGGACTGTGTAAACCTTATCGTTGTAATGAATGAAAGGAACCTGGGACGTTTTTAGAGTAACGTATACCCAAAGGGTGGCTGGAGATCTGCCTCATGAACGCTGATAGGTAGACAGTCTATAGAAATTACGACAGAGTGTATATTTCTATTGCAGCTTTATCAAGAAAAAATATACGAGAATCGTGATCTTTTTAAAATTTTCTACAAAGATATGACCCACTGACCATCACACCTCGAGAATACATACATACATAAACTCACGCCTTTTTCCCATGGGGGTAGGCAGAAACTACAGAGCGCCATGTGCCACGATTCTTACATACTTCTTTTGCCTCGTTTACATTCATACATGTTGTCATACACACACGGCGGTTACGAGTACTACGTACCTGACCTTTCTGAAGAACCTCACCAATAAGGTCTATGTATGTTCTTCTAGGGCGTTCCCTCCCGGCGTTCCCACTTACATCTGCCTTGTAAATACCTTTCGTTAGTCGCCTTTCATTCATCCTTTCAACGTGACCAAACCATCTAAGCATACTCTTTTCAATTTTTGTTACTTCATCTTCTTTTAAACCACAACGTTGTTTTATCACATCATTCCTCAAAGAGAACCGAGAACCGGGATCTTGTTACAATTTTCTACGACGATATGACTCACTAACCATCACACCTCGAATTTATTCGAATATCGAAGGGATGTTTAAACAATAAAAGATGATGTACACAATATCAGAGGAGCATGAAGTTACATCAGCCACACAGGTTTATCTGTTTGGTTCGCGTAACTGTGACCACCACAACGATACTAAAGCCAGACAGGCACCAGCTGGAATCAGTTGCGCATGGTAAGACTATTTACTGCACGACGTTCTCGAGAGCACATTAAGTTTCATTCGATAGAATATCACTTAAGAGCATCATCTCATGATCATGCGACTTTGGAAGTTGGCTTCAATTCTCCTTAGTGGCCCCACGAATTTTACACTTAGTTTCATCTTTACGATACAGAAGGCATAATTAAACACTTAAGTAAAACTCTCCCTCTAAGCCTGCTGGGCCCCTAATTAACAGGCGGTTATCTCTTGTAAAGACCTCATAAATTTTATTATGTTCTTCAAGTCGTTTATTTTTTCTTGTGGTTTGTGTTATCCAAGGCTTATTTTTGTTAAACTGTCTGTTTCTTCTTCTTAGTTCTACTGAAATAATGATTAAGACTTAATTACAAGAAAATCTTCATAACAACTATGTAGGATATACTGCAATAGCTAATGTGAAAACGCTTTGAAGTTACATCTTATTTATCTGGTCAAAATTATGACGACATTCCTACCCAGGCAGGATTACATAGGTTTCCTTAGATCAAAATCCAGGTAAAACACCTGTCCTTAGCTTTACATAATACACAGACTATCCTAAAACAAAATGTAAGTTTTATGCAAAGTAGCAAAGTCTTACGGCTTTCAGTCACTAACCTTCAGTATAGTTTGCAAGATTTTATCACTATTGGGAATACTAACATTAAAGTAGGTAGGTACTGATATTTCAGTACTACTGGAATATCTTATTGGCATGGTCACGATGATAGCAGAATTTCTCTAAGACCAGCATATCTAAATGGTTGGTCTAATGGTTCTCAGGTTGAAGTAGTAACAATAATTTGGGATCCACCAAAGGGCCTTTATTCTGTCTTTTGCAAGATAAAACGTTGTGACAAATGCAATATAAAACAGGTACAGCTTTAGATGTACAATAAAAGATAATGGAAAGCCGTGGATCTTGTTTTTATAAGGTGATAAATGTTTATGTGTAAAGTGGCCAGGGCTTTCATCACCTCTTCAGTCTTTAAGTGCCGTGGTACTTGAAGGTTGACCTCAGTGTAAATATCCGTTATTATTCGTTTTTCAATCATGCTGCACAAATCGACATTACGATTATTGCTTTATTTTTATGTTGCTTATTTGTTTCCTTTAGATATATTATCTCATCGACTGGTAACGTTCAAAAGTGCCTATTCACGTTTAAATGTTCTTACATAGTCCAACATAAAATAAATTATTTGACTTTAATTAATAAGTCTTGCTATTTATATATGGAAACTAGTAATTAGATAAATTATATTAAATTAATAGTATCTACCTTTGCTTATTTTATTTATCATTTTTATTTGTCTGTAAGTTTGATTCTATTTGTGATGTGTAAACTTGAATTATTTTCGTTATTAACAATTGTCGTGTTATTGTTGATGTGTTGATGAATGAATGGATGTTTACTTCATTTTTGTAGACAATCAAAGTTTTGATGACGTGATTTTCACGAAATTAGATTTACGCTCTTCATCATATTCAGTCATCTGTTTTATTATTCAATCCTCACTTCAAACCTTAATCCGCCATTCATAAAACAAAATGTTGCCCTTAACAAATATCGTAAAAGTTTAAGAAGCTCGTAACATAAGCAGGTAATCTATTTTACCGTCGTTGCCCATTTCGATACACCTCCGAGATCTGGCAAGTCCTCATAAAATTTTAATTTCTACTGACCCGCATTTTTACTGTCAGCGTACGAACGTAAATCATCCTAGGGCGTGTTTGGACTTTCCTTAAACTTTTCGTGTTGATTCGACCAGGATAAGGGAGGGTCAAGTTTACGATCGTACTAGTTTTTACCGAGATTGCCCCACGGTACGGCTCATAGCTTTTGTTGGGCCGCCGTTTCAAGGTGAATTATTTTATTAAAACACAAAAAGGGGAGAGCAGATACGGACGCGAGATTATGTGAGAATTTAAGAGTTTCACCCATCTGCGCGGCGATCTCATTGAGATAGGCCAGATAGTTTCGGAATACAGATTTAATTTATATCTTGACTTACGTTTAGGATTATCGAGGAGAGGGTTTGCTATCTTATTGGCCGTGAAATATGGTTAGCCCGTTAATGTGCGCCGCTGAACATAGCCGTCTTCCATAAATCGGTGTAATGAACGATTGAGATGTGATATTGATGTAATCATGTGTTTAAGGGATTAGCCAATGCAATTTGGCGTTATTAATTCTAATGTGGGTTTAGCTGGTTGTCTTTAAATCTGAAGTTAATTGCTGTGAAATGGTTTTGTGCTACAAATGAGATAACTTTTTGCACAAGGTAACAGTGCGTCTTACAAATGCATGCCCTGAAATTTATTCTTTTTAATTTTGTTTTATATCATTTTTGTCAGGAAATTAATTTAAACGATGAAATTATTTTTAAACTCTATTTTAAGTCTTTTATGGTTACTTTAATGACAACCCACAAAAATAAACACTCTAAAGACTTACGATTTTGATCCGCGGATAATGTAGTTGGGTACAATATTGCTTTTGAAGTTTGTCTATTACATGTTGTAAGTTTGTTGTTGCTGTTTGTTACCCCATAACAAAAATGTAATAAAAACGAAATAAGTAAACTTACGTGACATTTGTATCTATTGGCGTTTAAAGAATGATACACTGTTCATTATTTTGACGACAGACATTGGCATAGTAACTACTAAGACATGAACTTCAATAAATTTCCAAAGTGATCAACGAACTGTATAATTTTAGGTGTTACCCGTCCCCATATTAATTTAGAATTGAAATTAACTGGAAGGGAGCTTAATTCCCCCAAGTTATAAGACGAAGGAGTTAGATTACTAAGGTCGTAACCCAGCCCCCTATAACCTGTTACTTGGTACTATTGTTCCAGTTAATATGTTATTCGTGTATGTGGTATGTTACAATGAGTCTGAATACATCAGGAACTCCTTGATGAGGGTGGTTGAACTACATGGTTCTAATTTCAATTAAATTTGTATCTTCTATTCATATGTTCATACAGTTGTGACTTACTATTTAGAGTCAACGGCGTTTAGTTTATTGTTTATATTGCAAGCAGTTTTTGAAGAGTTTGGGGCTAAATTATAATAGCCGTACGAGTGGATCGAAGGTTAAGGTACGCAGGATGAGGTGCGACCGTGAATAAGTAACTATTCATTACCAACGTTGAGCCGTTGGTCACGGCTGTCATTTGTAGAACTTCGACAGTAGTTACAGAAGACCAACAGGCTGACAATCAGTTTAACTGAGGGGTATCGTGTTAAATATTCTTTCTTTCTTTCTTTCTTTCTTTCTTTCTTTCTTTTTTTCTTTCTTTCTTTCTTTTTTTCTTTCTTTCTTTCTCTACCCCAGGCCGTGGTCCAGTCCAGGGCCAGGTTGTGGATGTAAGACTGGTAGTCGCTCCATGTTTGATCGAAAGCAGTTTTATGACCAGCACGACAAACATAATACTTGTCAGAACGGAGCAGATTGCGCTTATTCGAGCAATAAGACAAGCCACTGCAGCTAACTCTTGCATTTATAACATATATTTTTGTACAGGAACAAGATTAACTCCCGTTTGATTTGAATATTACATTGTCGAACTTCTAAATATATTATGACGACAAGACATTCAATAATCATCAGGTCTTACGGTGAGCTATATTTCATAAGACCACTCAAGATCTCCTGATTACAATAGAACAATTTAGTCTCAGTTCCTAAGAAACCTCGTAATTCAATTCGTTTTACCAAGGTCAAGTCCTTCGTCCTCATTTCTGCCATTTTCTCTATAAAATGAAGTAATTCTCTGTAAAAATACGTATATTTCCTCTCTTAATACCAGAAAATACTGAGCTATTTCCACGAAAGTCTGATGTTTACATAAGCTGAGAGCTTTTCGGACATGTCTTACTTAATTAGATTTTACTTTCTTCCAGAAAGGGCTTCAATGTGCTGTGGCGGAATGAATAGATATTACTAACGTACGGACATTTTTTTTCTAAGCAAAACTAAATTGTTTGACTGAGGAAAATACTTATTATTTGATGTGGTTATTACATTACTTTAGATTGAGATGCTTAATACGTAGGCTAGGTTTTTCACTGAGAAAATTGCGCTGATGGTTTATTTGAATTTTATTTTTAGTTTTGTTGTATAAGTAATATACAAAGGCGGACTTAATGCCAAATGTATTTCTACCAGTTAGCTTTCGTTAAAGACATTTGGATAAGACCTCTAAAGACTTATATAGAGAAGGAACTATAGCAATGATTACCTCTTTAGCTCTTCTCTTTTACTCTGGAATAAGAAGCACTTGAATTGTCACTAGCAGTTGAAGTTTTTATTTGTTAATTGGGAAATGGAAAGATGCATTTGCTCATTCAAGGGATTATTTGCGCATTGCCTCAAAGAGTGACTTATTTACACCATTGCCAAGGTATTAGTTATGGGATCGCCATGGATCGGGTATTATAACGTAAATAATTTCCCTAATAGATATGTTTTTTTTGTGGAGACAAAAGTGGTTTTTCGTGGGTTTACAGGTATGAGAAACAGGGTGTAAAGTTTCTCATCCCCCATTGAAAAGTGACAGACCTCCGACCAGACGGTGTTGTGTCTGGTGGGCTATATTGCGCGCGGTGGGCTACTAACTTGAGTACGATCATTTGCGCGGATAACTTTAATATCGCGATGTAGGATATCAGTTTATAGTTCGGATGTGGCGAGATAGATGTCGCTACGAATTCGAAATTTCTTAGTGCTTTAACAGACAGTAGAATAGTACTAGAAGGTTAATGCTGTATTTGAAGTACCTATCATTCAATAAGTACATATAATATATCGGAATCAAGGCATTATTTAAGGTTTTAATTTATCGTATGTTTTTGCTAGCTTTCACACCTCCAATTGAACGCAGTAAATTTTAGCTTTGAACAACAGTCATATAAAAACGCTTCTATGAATACGAATATGATGTAATTATGTTATAAAATCATAAGCTTTTCTGACATTCTAGGCATGCTAATTTTAATTAAACTAACAGCGCGTGATATCTCAGTGTTAATTTGCGAATTCAGTGTTCAAAGTCAGACATGCGACCTTCGAACCAACAGACACGGCCGTAACAAAATTACGTCATGTACAGTTAAAACCAACGTGTTCTATGTTCACATATGATATGAGTTAATAACTTAGAAGTTTCAATAGTAAGGAAAAAAATATATCCTTATTTTAATATTATAAGTTTTTTATTTTGATACTGCAGTGTGTCTGCTAGGGTTGTTGCGTTGTTCTCTTGTTTGAGTCTGAGATTACTTCCACCAACTATGCTTCTTGTTACATGGAACTTACACATAACGGAAAATCTCTGTGAACCTTCACCTCGGCCTAACCCTTTTAGGAGTAACAAATAATTATGTTAATTTACTTTGACTGGCCTGTTGGTCTAGTAGTTAGTGACCCTCACTGCTATGCTGGAGGTCGTGGGTTCGATTTCCACCCAGGGTAAAAGTTTGTATGATGAGCACGATCATTTGTTCTGTGTCTGGGTGACTGGGTGTAATTTAAGGTTTAAGACATTTGTTTCTCAAAACAGAACATTACATTCACTTACATGAGAAACACAGGTTAACATTGTAGGTAAGTAGATCGTTCATATGGAACAAGCATCAGAGCGGTGATTATTGTAAGGTTAGGTACATTTAATTTGTTTATAATTATATATTTAGAAATATATAAGTATGTTTATCAGCTGTTTTGTACCCATAACACAAGCTCTCAAGCTTAACTTGGGACTAAATGGCGTTGTGTGAAAAGTTGTGGAATATTTATTTATTTATTTAAATACTCTTGAGTTTTTTGGAGGTATGAGGAACAGAGTGTAAAGTTTCTCATATACCATTGAAAAGGGAAAGTCCTCCAATCGGACAGCTGTTGTGTCTGGTGGGCTACTTCTGCCATTATTTTCGGGATCTTGTATACGTTCAATCGCACGGATAACTTTAACATCGCGATGTAGGAAGTCAGTTGTGAGTTCGTATGTGGCGAGATAGATGGCGGTACTATTTGGTACAAAACGAAAGGAGGGCAACTGACCAATCGATAATCCAAACCAATTGATATGTAGCAACACTTAAAAGCTACGGGTACATTTTTTATGTTGGAAATGGTTCTATTTTCAAGGGAAAATAACATCTATTAGCATAAAACCTAAAGGTTATGTCCATTAACGGAATCAGATTTAATCATAAAGATCTTCTTACAGACGCCCACGCAGAAAAGGTTCAGAATCAAACCGGGTCATCTTTACAACAAAGAATAAAAGGCACGTGATCGTTGGTAAAGGTTAAAATTGACCAAGTGCGTTTTGGACTGTCCGTACGCAGCTGTCAGGATGGTTTTTTTTTCAAATGTAGTTAATGCATTGGCTTCAAATGGTGACGAGAACTTAATCTAAAGCGGTATAATTTGTTAGTAATGAGTTATGAATATTTCAAGTATGAAACAAGGGAATTTAATTTAAATGATTATGAGTCCAGCATTTCTCACGATGTGTTCCTTCAACACAATGTCTAAGATAAACTGAAAGGATATAGGATAGAAAGGATATAATCATGATTTAAAACTATCACTTTTCTAGTACTTGTCCAGAAATGTCACTACATCAACCACTGCCACAGACAACGACCAAATACGTAATGAAATAAAATGATATTTGCATGTCAATGATTGTTTTAAACTAAATGGCACAAATAATAATTTAATAATTTGCGAATTGACAGGTCCCTGAGAAGAAATGCTGAAAGAAACTCAGGCGTCAACTGTCATGGTCTCTTTTAAAATAAAACCGAATATATTATTATATACGAGTAGTGTCCGAGCCTAATGATGCAGGGCATTCTACGAGTATAGGCATTTTAAAATAATAACCATTGCAGCTTTGAGTTGATCTAACAGACGGTACGCATGCAGTTGTGTAGCTCAAACCTAATTTAACACTTTCAGCTGAGCATCGTTCGGTTTTTCATACAACCAAAGGTTATATGAAATGTGACACAACCGTTACTACACGTCGACGTTTATCCATTTGTGAGAATGTATGCGTAATTAGAATGTATGTGTGCGAGTAGCCTTTTAAAGTTCACAAAAAAACTAGCCTGGAGTGGCGCTAACAGTCCCAAAATTTAAAGTGATACGAAGCGATAACGTAGGTTGAAGGAATTTGTATAAGCCTCAGCCTTTTATACACGTTCTTTGAAGAAAGACATATTTTTTACTGACGTGAACGTTGTGTCAAATAGCGTTTATCAAATTATACGTATTATTATAACACAAATTGTTGCTCAGCTTTAAGTGTTAAGGAGCTCGATGACCCGTCACACGACGCAACTAGATCTGGTGGACGATTGCGTAGGCCACATAAAAAGTAAGTATTCACAGCAGTTTTGGACTCATGTTTTCCACGACGTAAAATAATATCCAGACTCACCTATGACATCCAGTGCGATCTTATAATTCCTCGTCGGTGATACATGGAAGTCGACCCGACATCTGTAGATTGCACGATCTCTTGCTTTGATCTCCAGCATACGAAGACCAGCAGTGGGTGTGCTGTGCCAGTGGGCTCGCCCAATGTAGGCTTCATCGACCCAATGCGCCGATGGGCCGAGCACACGAGTGTCGTAACTGTTGAAAAAGAAACATTGTGTTAGGGAGTGTAGTAATCTATTTCTTTACTTATACTTTTAAGGCGACTATTCATTGAATACACCAAATAGGTGATTTTCTAGAGACAGCACCGAAGTAAACAATAATAACGTCACTGGAAAGGCAAAATTACTGATGTGAAAATAGGTTGTTTCGAGATAAAGCCGATCAAAGTTTTTATTTTTAGAAAAAAAATCATATCTTTTTACACAATCATCCGATTTCAATGAAATAACTTTATAAATAATTATATTTGTAGCATGCGTTTACTGGAAGTGGTTGAAATTCGTTTTTTTTACTACTTTCCAAGATAAGTGGCGCTTCAGTAATTTTGACCCAATAACTTAGTAAGCCAAATTTTCTTAAACGCCACCAATGTAAACAACGATTGTATTTTAAAAGTACTGAACACAATACTATTAGTAAATTTGAGTAGGATGAAATTTCTTTAGCATAAATTTTAGTGTCGTGTTGGTGTATCAAAATAACTTCAAGGGAAATATTTTATACTCCTCATGTCTAGGATTTTGACTCATGAGGCGATAGGATAACTAAGTAACTTCAACTAAAATTACTTAAAATGTTTTTTTTTCGTAATCAGTTGTTCAGCAAAGTAACGTTAAGGATCAATCACACTTTATTGTAACTGGGATAAAACTACTGTTCCCTTTAGGTATTTAAAAAATTTTCATATTCGTGTTTTCGAAAATTACTTCTAGAAGGTTGTGTGGGTGTTTGGTAGAGGTAAGGAGGGTGGCGTAGGGTGCGTAGGGTAACGTGGGGGTTGGACCGGGAGACGTAGGTGTAATCACTGGGCAAGCCAGTTTAATAATTTACACGGTATAATGATAACTGTAAATAAAAAAAATGTTTTAATTAAAATACAGTACCTAAGTGGTAGCATAATAAACTTTTATTGAATCAAAAAACATAGGTATCATGATATTTATGAACCAGGGCACACACGCGCTTAGATCTAAAAATTATTTGTTATTAACGAAAACTCAATGGAACAGTCTACTATTATCTAATAATGTTTTCTATTAATCTTCAGTAACTTAAACATATTAAAGTAAAAACAAATCAAAAATTAAAAGCCTCTTCTGGCAAAAACAAGTAACAAAAATTATAAAAACTTAATATTTGGCATGTCTTATTAAACAAAATATTCATTTTTCATTCATTCATTCATTAACCCTAGAAGCCCAATCTACGTCATTTTGACGTACACTCCAACGAAAATACGTTGTCTTTTTCTAATGCACGCTCGGATCGCCGCGCCCCCCCGCGCCAACTCAGTAGCCGCGAAGACTTTTTTTTTTTTTTTTTTAGGGGTGGAAAATCCTTATGGATGTCCCCCGCCCGGGGAGGCGGAGGGGTCTGTCAGACTCTTACTGACTAAAAACCACCCCGTGTTCCTTCTCACACCTGCGCCGGGGGTCACGGGAACGGAAGATACTTCCGCGACCCCCGACTGGTTCCGGCCCCGCGGGCCTCGCCAGGTCAGCGAGGGGAGTGAGGTGTTAGACTCCCCTCGCGACGTCTAAGAGGGGCGCGCGTCAACACGACGCGCCACCATCTCGGGTCCATGCACATGGGGGGCGGCGGACATCCCCGCGTCCGTCGCCCCTGGACCCAATTAGGGGGGCTGGAAGAGGGCGTTGTCCGCCCTCCGCCTGCGCCCGGTGCGTCTGCTGCGGGCAGGGTGAGTGGAAGTAATCTCCCTCTCCCTTTCCGCAGCCTGTTTCGCAGAAGGACACCACCGCGTCCCAGGACCCGACGCTGCCGACCATCTTCTCGACCACGGCCGGCAGCGACAAGTCACTGCCTACTCCAGAGACGAGGGCACGGCGCGGCTCCTCCCAAGCGGCACACTCTGCCAGCGTATGCTGCACCGTGTCCTCCCGACAGTCGACGCAGTGGTGACACCGGGCGTCCGGCTCCCTGTTTATGCGACACAGGTACTTTCCGAAGCAACCGTGCCCGGAAAGTATCTGCGTCACCCGAAACGACAAGGAGCCGTGCCTCCTCCCGAGCCAGCGCTCGAGCACCGGCCGGACCGCCTCGATGGTGACGAGGCCGGCGGTAGGGCGCGAAAGCCTGTCCCGCCATTCCGCCACCAGGACCTCGCGCAGCTGCGACCGACGCAACTCCATGTGTCGCTGCATCGGTCGCTCGCCGCGCGCCTGCATTTCCTCGCGCCACCGGTACAGTGACGCGGGTACTTTCGCCTCCAGGTCCCAGGGCGGGGATCCGGCCAGTACTCCGGCAGCCTCGTAGGAGATCGTGCGATAGCCCCTGATGACTCTGACGGCCATCGCTCGCTGCGGTCTGCGCAGGACAGCGATGCTGCCGGCCGTCAGGTCAGCCGCCCAGATCGGGGCCCCGTAAAGGGCCATCGATCGCACGATCCCCACGTAGAGCCGCCTACAGGCGGCGCTCGGGCCCCCCTGATTGGGAATCAGCGTTGATAGCGCCCCGGCCGCGCCCAACAGCTTGGGCGCCAGCCGCCGGAAGTGAGGTCCGATATCCCAACGGCTGTCGAGCACCAATCCCAGGTACTTCATGGTGGACTCGACAGCGATTCGAACCCCACCGACCACTAGGTGTGATCCGGCGGGTGGCGCCCGACGGGGGCCGTGGAAAACCATAGCCTCCGTCTTGCTGAGGGCCACCTCCAGGCCGAGGCCCGTATGCGGCCCACCACCTGTAATGAACACCTGTAACCAACAGTAGATGGCTGCATCACTTCGGTAAGTACCGCCATTTTTTCGTTATTACAATGTTGCACGTAAATTTGACGTATGTTTGGGCTTTGTGTAACTTTTGCGAATTGTTTTCATTTTGTAATATTATGATTTTTGTTCGATTATTGTTTTATTTTCCATAATTTTCAAAATGTACTTTATTTTTAGGAACGAATGTACAATGGCGTCCTATCGACGGTTGAATATAGACAAAATAGCATCAGTATTGGAAAATGAAGACGATTATTCTCCGCACGATACTGACTCGGAACAAGAAGATTGTGTGACTCAAGACGACGTGCCAGAGACAGCAACAGAGACTTCCTGTAATAAGCCCGAACCAAAGAAACGACGATATTGTGGGTATTGCTCGTACAAAAGAAGAGGATGACCAAAACACAATACTCCAAATGCAAAAGAGCAATATGCGGTGAACACAATATTGATATTTCTCAAGACTGTGTATAAAAGCTGATTTTTGAATATTAAAGTACTAAGTATTGATAAGAGTTGATTAAATTTTTAGAAAAAAAAGTGATTTGGTTGATTGTTGTAAAATTTATTTAATTATAAGAAGAAACCTAAGAAGATCTCATTTTTTGTACATTTTTTTTACTTTGCTTAATGTAACTTTGTAAAGGCAAAAATAAAAAGTTTTAAATATTTAAAATACGTTTTTTTATTTCATAAGAACATATTTTAAATAAATAATCCAAAAACTAATAAATATCTAAAATAAAATAATTAAATTCATCGATTTGATTTATATACGTCATTTTTACGTATGATTGGGCTTTATAGCCTCAAAAATATTATTGGGCTTCTAGGGTTAAAATCAATGAAATTTTGACTTTTCATTCACTACGTAATCTGAACAAAAACGGCACGATTGCAAGGGAAATAAATAACTACTTACCTCTTTATAAATTCAAAACTGCACGATCCCACTCATTGATTCACTAAAATAGATTGATAACGCTAGCAAAAACGACAAATTGACGTCCTTCCGCAGTGGCTCGGTCGAGCAGAATGGCGGAACAGCTTAATTTTAATTTATTTGAGGGGCGTATCGCATATCGTGCCCTTGAAGAGGACGTGTATAGCTTAACCGGGCGTCTCTGTAGAGATATCTTAAGCAAAAAGTTAAGACCTCCAGCCAGAGTATAAAAACTTAAAAACTAAGCGACTACGCTAAGGGCACCCCCTGCGGGGTACGAGCCTCGGCTTAGGGCGTCGCTGGGAGAGGACAGCAAGGGACGGCTGGATTTGTGTGGTTATTATTTGGGGGCAGCGAGTTTATAATAACTACTGCTCAGCTCGCGGGCTGGCACACAAGCAAGGGACGGGAGGACGGGTAATTATCGGGGGCGTCGCGACGGGCCTCGACGGCGAGGCCGGAATCGGGCTGCGTTCTTGCGAACTGTGCTGGTAGACTTATCGCTCTCCTGGAGGAGGGTGATAGCGTCATCAGGGACGGTGAGGGTGTGTCTCGGTCGCCGTATCTAAGAGATGCGGGACGGAGTGTATCGGGCGGCCGACACCACGAGGGGGTTGGGGTGTTTTTCAGCTACGTCCATGAAACGCTTGGTGAGGCGTTTCATGAACTGCTGAATTGTAGGGATTTTGAGATCTACGTGGAGAATCTCATTTCGGACATAGAAGGGGGCTCCCGTTATCCTACGGAGGAAACGGTTTTGGAGGGTTTGCATCCTATGGATATGCCTAGGGTGCGCATGTGCGAAAACTGCGCAAGCATAGGTCATGATGGGGCGAATGACCGCGGTGTAGAGACGCAATTTGCACTTGAGTGACAATTTGCTTCTCGGGGTCGTGAGGAAATGAAGCCTACTGGAAGCGAAAGCGGCTCGCGAACGAGCCATCTTTATGTGCTTCGCGAAGGTAAGGTGATGGTCGAGAGTAACTCCTAAGTACTTTGCCTCCGAGTCCCAAGGGATGGGGGTGTCGTACATAGTAATTGGATCGGGGGTTGGGACAGTGCGACGCGGTCTCGTGAAGAGGCCCGCTTGGCTTTTTTCGGGGTTGACCTCTATTCTCCATTTCCGGAACCAATCGCCTAGGGCGTTTGCGGAAGATTGGAGAGTGCGAGCTATCGTGACTGGATTGGTGCCAGTGTAGTAGATTGCCGTATTGTCGGCGAAGAGAGCTAACTGGGACCTATTACTGATGGGAATGTCACTGGTGAACAGTGAGAAGAGGAGAGGGGAGAGCACGGAGCCTTGAGGGACGCCCGCGCAAATCGGATGGGGATGGTGGAACAGCCAGCGCGCGCGCGGTTTTGTTACATTTTATGCTACCTAATCTTTACACATTGAAGAATATTTCGTCCAATTAGCTGCTTACAATATACTTTAGCAAAACATATACCTTAATATTTTACTGAAGTTACATAACAGAGTATTTCATTAATCTTATTTGATAAAATAAAAATAATCGAAGTCCGTAATAATTACTTTAGCTCTTTGATTAATATTTGACAACGCAACACATTTTTCTTTTCCGAATATTTTTCAATAACTTGAGATTACCAAATGTACTTAATGTACTTGTTGTTTATCTGGATGGAAAAACAAAAATACGTTTGTTTAATTTGTAAAGAAGTCAATACAAAGCAAAATTACTGCTTACTCACAAGCTCTTTACAGACAGCAAATGTAAATTACTTATACGCCAGCATCTTTTCAAAAGTAAGACGGCAACATTTCTTGTCCACCATACACTCTAAAAATAATGAAAGCAAAATTACTTAAACGCCAGGCATCATTGAAATAAACGTAAACCAAAATTTCTTTAGCTGAATTTTTATTACATTCAAGGTAAGCACAAATTACTTAAAGGCCATTCTTTTTTAGGCTACACAAAGGCAATTTTATTCAAGCGCCAAACTTAATATTTAATATTCAGGAAATATTTCTTGAGCGACATGAGTGAAAAATTGGCCAAAAAACGCGTCGCTTCAGTAATTAGGAAAAAAAGCAGCACCTTTTTTTAGGTTACTTAAACGCCACAAAAATGCTCTGATTGCAATGGTTCCTAGGCAGATCGACGCAGAAAAAATCGCTGATTCCGAATATGTATATGTATAACTCAATTATGCCCACTTTGTATGACAGAAGTAATTTTGCCTTTCCAGTGACGATAATAATAATGTGAGGCCAATGGTCTTTTGGCCAAAAGCCTCGACGACCATCTGTCGGGGCCTTCGTCACGCGGTTGGGTCAAAGGCCTGATACAGAAGGCAGTACTCCTCGATACGGCTCGCATTGTGAGGAGGTTCCTGTCTCTGAGACCCTAACCACCGGTAGCTTGGACCCTGCTCCCGCCATCGGTGGCCTACTATTTTTTATATTAGTATTTCAAAATGTAATTTTTAAGAGTTTAAATGTATAAACGAGATAATAATAATAATATTCCACAGTTTTTCACACAATGCCATATAGTCCCAAGCTAAGCTTGAGAGCTTGTGTTATGGGTACTAAACAGCTGATAAACATACTTATATATTTCTAAATACATACATATTATAGATAAATGACACCCAGACACATAACAAATTATCGTGCACAACACTCAAACATATGTCCTGGGTGGGAATCGAACCCACAACCTCCGGCATACCAGTCAGGGTCACTAACTACTAGACCAACAGGTCAACAACGCCAAACTAAGACAAATGATTGCGGATGGCGCACTAGAATACAGTCGGTCAATTCAGTAAAAGTCATCCCGAGAGAACTTGAATGAAGAGAACTGGAGTGACAGCTCAATTCACCTTTAATTTTTATTTTACAGAATCGCACTGTTGGTCAAATGGAGGATTTGTTTGTAGGCAACTCCGTGAGAAATTAGAAAAGAAAAAAAGAAAATATAAAGTATTTTATAAATTCTTTCACTAAATTTGGAAATACTCGTTTCGTATAATAATTACAATAATGTTTTTTTGTTAAATCCCCGCTCCCCTCTATAGTCGCCCCCCGTTAAATAATACTTAAAATAGTTATATAAATATTCCACAACTTGCACGCAACGCTATTTAGTCCTAAACTAAGCAGAACATGTACCATGAGTACTAGACAACTTATATGTTTCTAAATACATACATGTGATAGATAAATTACACCCAGACACATTTGTCTTTGGAAGGAATTGAACCCACAACCTCTGGCATAGAAGTCATGGGCACGAACTACTAGACCAATAAACCACATGAGACTCGGGTTACATGGGACTTAAATGTAGCTGGCAAAATGTGGGTATAACTACTACAGGTAACTGCCTAACCCTTCGGCAATAACAGGAGTGCTGTTATGCACCATGATTGTAGAATTTTCAATTTTAAATCGTTAGAGTCTACGTAATGTTTACGTGAAACATTCGTGCAAAGCACACTGGTTTACTAGCTTGAAAGAATAAACACAATTAATTAAATTGCAACGAGTTTCAATTCGTTGCAACGTAGTACCTAGTCACTAATCAATTGCAGTTATTAACCTATAATTTAATGGCTTTGAAGGTAAAATTTGTTGCAAATAAAACAATTCGTGTAAACAGAATTTATTAAGCCCCATTTTTGCTTTTAAAGCTTCTTTCAAATTACTTAACCTTATTTTTATTGGGGTTTAGATAAGTGACCGTTAATTATTTTTGAAAATATGATTGCAGACACGTTTATGTAAACATATAACGATATGTTTACATAAACGTGTCTGCAATCATATTACAGTTTACAGCCAACGGGTTGTAAACTGTAAAACCTTTTGAGGTAAAAATAATAAAGTTTACAGTTAAAAAACCATAATGGGTTGTAAATTTTACTAGAGTTTACAAGCATAAAAGGTTTTTTACAACCAGTTTTAATTAAGCGTAGTATTTCACCATTTTAATATTAAATATGGGTAGAGACTATTGTTTACCTACATTTCGAGGTCGAAGCGCTGAAATTCGTAGCAATTTGTGTTTTCACACAGAGAACTGGGCGAATATAGGTTCTGTAAACACCTGTGTACCACTTTTTGAGATACACTTTGTAATCATTATCATATTATGCCTAGCCTTATCGCAACAATTTTAGTGTGGTTTCAGTCTAGCCAGATAAACCTACAGCTAGTCAGTTCTGTTAAAATCACACACACACAAGTTAAACAGTTCACTACATTCAAGTTTTTACTGTTTGAGTTTTACTAAATCTATTTACACTAAGCTACTGCTAATGTCACCTCTGAAAACCAACAAAATACACACTCAACATACATATAGGTATGTAGGTACATTGATATGAAAGTATAGATACATATTTCAAACAAATATAAGACCCAGGCAGGGTTTTTCAAATTTAAAACGAAAACACTTTTGACTGGCCTTTTGGTCTAGTTGTTAGTGATTCTGACTGCTATGCCGGAGGTCGTGGGTTCGATTCTCACCCAGGACAAATGTTTGTGTGATGAGCACGATCATTTGTTCTGTGTCTGGGTGTAATTTATCTATAATATGTATGTATTTAGAAACATAGGTATAAGTATGTTTATCAGCTGTTTAGTACCCATAACACAAGCTCTCAAGCTTAAATTGGGACTAAATGGCGTTGTGTGAAAAGTTGTGGCACATATATTTGTGGAACATATATTTACTTTACCGTTGAAAATATCGTGTTAGATAGTCTGCTTGCCAAATTACGCAAGCAAGACTACTTAAATTGACTTGATTTATATTTTTTTAGAGTTCCTTTCAACAAAACATTCTTTATAAAAAGCAAAACACACGCCCGCACCAGATTGACTGTGACCTTGACGGTACAAAGATAACAAAAAAAACAGTAATCCGTTTCTCAGGTAAAAATGAATACAAAATTCATGATATACAAACCGATAGTAATTACGTTGTCGAGTGATGGACTTGTCATCTCCGGTGCGAAGGGCAGTGCTCATTATTTTTGGGAATGAGAGCGGACCGCGTGGAACATTTTTATCCTTTTACTGTCCGTTGTGTTTTAAAACACGGACGTTATACCTACTCAAACCAACCTACCTAGTCAATTTTATTTGTGAAAATAATGTGTATACCTACACATTCTTTTCACAACGATTCACATTAAAGTTGTGACAATCGCAGAAGTACGATTTGACAGCTATAATTTTTTTTTTTCCACAACGCCATGTAGTTCCAAGCTAAGCTTGAGAGCTTGTGTTATGGGTACTAAACAGCTGATAAACATACTTATATATTTCTAAATACATACATATTATAGGTAAATTACACCCAGACACAGAACAAGTGATTGTGCTCATCACACAAACATTTGTCCTGGGTGGGAATCGAACCCACGACCTCCGGCATAGCAGTCAGGGTCACTAACTACTAGACCAACAGGCCCGTCAAATTAAATACCCCGTCAAATATTGTGTGTGGTGAGAAGAAAAAATCGGCCGCTATAAAATCTAGTTCTTGAGACATATTGATGAAAAATAATTAAGAGATTGTGAACAACACAAAAACAGTACCTAGTCATTTTAAAGAAAATTGATTTCATGCAATTAAAAATTACTTTTAACGGTCACACCACTACGGTGCGAACCTAGAGACAACATTGTAATGACGTTCGTTCGGAATATTAATCAACGATGAATTCGTGAATTTAAGTGCCTTTTCTTTATTATAAAGTTAAACTTAACGCTTACTAAATGATACTAGTCGTAATAGTGTTTGGTTATCTTAGTAACTAATTAAAATTAAGAATTACTTAGACTTTTTTACGTAGACATGTACTCACAAAGTTATCGCGACACAAGAAGAGAAAAACGGTAAATTGTACTTCATAGATTATCCCAAATATACAATAATACCTACATACTTGCACTAATACATTTCATTTACCGACCGACAAAATATAAACTAAAACTTTTAATTAAGACGGCTTTTCCTGCAGTCTGTTGTTGAGGTAGTGTTGTTCAATCTCAGAATACTTTCAACTGCCACAAGCTTTTTTTTTTTTTTTTTTAATTACCTTTATTTAGTTTTTTTTGCTATCCCGACCCCAAGATCGACTAGAACCTCACACAAAAAAGCACTCCAGACAATGAATATGTTTTTTTTAGTTCACAGAAACACCAGGAAAACTTGCCTCCAATTGTAACAAGCCCCAACATTTCCTGACACGAAACAGACCACAACAGTAATTAAATCAGCTTCTAAATATTACGTGCAACTACGGAAAATGAATTACTGAGGCAGAACTAAACGCTACGATAGGAATCTCTTACTATTTTTAAAGCAATAAGCAGGATACTTCCAAAATTATACGAAGGGTCTAGAATAGAATAGAATACTCTTTATTGTACACCATAAAAACTTACAAATTATAACTTTAAGGGCTACATACGGTGATACAATGCGGCCTTATCGCTAAAAGCAAACTCTTACATACAACCTTTGAATGGACTTGATAGCGGAGGAGAAAAGATGAGTAGGCAGTTTGAGGTTTACTATTTACATATATGCCATACATGGCTATTTGAATAGACATATAAAATAAGTATTAATAAGACGAAAAAAAAATACGATTAGATTTATAGAGTAACGAACAGTTATTTTAAGACGTGTTAGGAGAGAGGTAATCTAAAAACTTTTATGCAAAAATAAAACTGACTTAAAAAAACACTAAACGGTGTTAAATAACTCTAAATTCGGAAGTCTGTGGCTAAGTTGGTTTTGTTTTATTAATGATGGGCCATCGACTTCTGAATTTAGAGTTATTTTACACCGTTTAGTGTTATTTTTAAGTCGGTTTTATTTTTTGCAAATAAGTTTTTTAATTTTCCATATTTAGTTGTTCCCATACATATATTTGCCATGAATTTATTAAATAACTAACCTATACACATTGTATGCGCTTCAGATGTCGTCACCAATATTACCCCCTTTAATTGCAAAACCCGACAGATACCTCAGGAACGTTAGGTTTCTACAGTGCCTAACTTGTACAATGATGCGCTCGTGACACATCATGAACACGTCAAATACAAACATCAATCTCATGTTCGTAGTTAATTGATTATCGGCTAATTAGTGTTGTGGCAACAAGCATGATCTCGCTACGCTATCTAAATTTCCGTTATACCTAGTGAATAATATTGACTGCCTCGACGGACTAAATTTAATGGTCGAGGGATTCCTTTATGCAAAATCTATCAATAACACTGAGCCTTGACTGAGAATTGAACTTTGTAATCTGCAATTAGAATTCTCTGTAGTCATTAGATTTACATAATATTTATTAACGTAATGGTCTTGTTAAAAACACAGTGTGTCAAGTTTTGTGACAAGAATTCATGTAAGTACACGTGTTGTTAAATTATTATTTTTTTGATAGTTTTAACCTCTATTTTTGACTGGCCTGTTGGTCTAGTAGTTAGTGACCCTGACTGCTATGCCGGAGGTCGTGGGTTCTATTCCCACTCAGGAAAAATGTTTAATGAGCACGATCATTTGTTCTGTGTCTGGGTGTAAATTTATCTATAAATTTAGAAATATTTAGGTTTTTTGTCAGCTGTTTAGTAACCATAACACAAGCTCTTAGCTTAGCTTGGGACTAAATGGCGCTGAGTGAAAAAGTTATCTCTAGGTACTATTATTCCACGTATTTTATTTATTAACTTAATCCAGTTGATTTTTAACGGATAATTAAAGTAAAATTAATAAATTAATGTGGTGTTTGGACCTAAAAAGAAATTAATATGTCCTCTGAAGTGTGTTTCGGCATAATATTTTGCAAGAATCAAAAAATTAAGTGACATCTAGTTTCAAAAGGTTGACCATTCTTTGACGACTTAAAGTGTCTTAAATCATTATCTACAGAAATTAACAATATTTTACCGTGTTCGTAAGCGTGTTCCAGTCAAGTATGTAAGAACTAAACAAAGAAGCAAATTAAAATGACAAAAATAATAATAACACACAAAGGAATGATGAAAAATATAATACAAATCCAGTTTGGTGAACCCAGTATTAATTTAACATCACGCTTGTATAAGAGCATTGGCAAAAACCATAGGGTAAGTATGGCCATTTATGTTAGATTTCCTGATAACTAGGCTCATGTCCGTATTCCGTGCTACTATTGAGAAATTCTTTGACACAGAAACTCAATAACACTTCTCAAACTCGGAAATCAAACCCCATCACAGCAGCACAGTGCTTGCAATCACTGAACCAACGAGACAGTGTATACGCAGTATTATTTTATCCGTTCCCCGCTCTTACGTCGGGAGGCAGTCACGTCCCCAACCGTTGTTTTACTTATCTACCCCTCTATACAGTGACACGTTTTCGCACTATCATGGCACAGAAATACGTCTTCACCCAAATCGGGAGCTTACGCCAAAACACTTACTCGTATGGTAATTTTATGCCCGCCAATCTATTTGAGGATGCGTCTCATCTACTAAATACTACCATCTCTATTTACTTTCAATCACATTTAATTAAATACATTGTAATTGAATAGCTGCGGCATTAATTTCGCGCTTAGCGAATGCGCAAACCGTGACAGTTAGTCACAAAGCTAGAAGTTCTTGAGTGGAACTTTGCATAATTGGCACCCCAGTTTCAGTGTTCTGTAGCGACAAGAAGTGGCGTAAATTTTATTATCAAATTATGAACTTATTACGCACTGTGTCACCTGAAGTCGTTAGCAGGAATACGAAACATGGCTCGTGTTTTAGTGTTATATGCGTAGTAATTAATTATAATATTCGTGTAAAGTTCCACGGAATATGCTTTTGGGTTGGTATTGCCTGGCAGTGAAATTCATTCGTGTAATTATATCGAAAATTTATTAACTGAGCTTTAAACGTGTACGTTTCTATGTTTGACCTTCGCTTTGTTTTATATTACAATACTTTTTTCTTTTAATAACTGGGAGTTCGCTAAAAACTCATTAAGGCTTCACTTCTCATACATAAGGTTATGTGTTCACATATAAATACCATTGTGCGTTTTTACCTAATATGTATGTGCCAGCACATCAAGTTACCCCAATGTGTCAAATTATCCCAATTGACTATGAACCTTATTCTGTTTGACGTAAAGTTGAAAAACAATCAAAGAAATTTGACACATTAGGGTAACTTAATGTGCTGGCGTCTGTACCTACACATGAATGCAAATAAAGATTTTGAGTTTGAGTTCGAGAATTGATAGTATACTGTGATAAAAGACATTAACAATAACAGAAAACATTGACAATGAAACCAAGAAATGTAGTAAGTGTATAAACTAATGAACTACTGTACAGTACGTACTATTTTAAGTTACCAAAACCGTTCACAAAACTTTCAGCTTTCCTCCCACACCAATTGCACTACCGTCGGTCGCCTCAAATGTAAATCACTTCAAATTAATAGTAGGTACCGGCCGAGACTGGTTACCGCTTTGTGGTTCGCTTCGAAGCTAACCAGTGCTAAATCGCACAGCAGTTTAGCTACCCGTAGGTATTGATTCAAGCACTAGAGATAGATAATACCACTGGACTCCACCAGACTTAGTACAATGCACGAGTTCAGCTCAAATAAAGCGTGTGATTGCGAATTTGAGTGAACCCATATTGATCTAGTTTGTCGCGCAAATGTGGAATGTTTGTGTCGAAGGGCTGTTGTTTTATCTATGCGGTTGGAACTGGTTTTTGTGTGTAAGTAATTAGAATGATCGGTAATGTAGTGGGCTGGTTTAAAGTAGAACTCTGTTGAAACAAAATATTGACCTTAAACGATAGAAATTATTATATTAGTCTGTAGCGACATCTATCTCGCCACATACGAACTATCCTACATCGCGCTATCAAAGTTATCCGCGCAGTTTGGACGTATACAAGATCCCGACAACAACTGCCGGGCAGTAGTTAGCCCACCAGACACAACACCCTTTGGATGAGGAACTTTACAACTTGTTCCTCATGCTTCCAAAAGTCACTTTCTGAGGTTGATATGATAATTCGTTAAACATCTAGATTTTATCCAGCACACTTTATATAATAATTATCAATTGTCAATTTGTAGATTTATAACAGACGTTACGAGAGAAGTCTGACAGTCGACTTTTTCAAGAGGTTTTGTGTTACCCAGTAACTGGGATGTCGAATCAAAACAAGCAGTCACTCCGTGTAAAACGCTGGAATTCAGCTGGATCTGGTTGATATGGAAGCCAATCCTCACTTAGTTGGAAAATGGCTACGCAGATGATGAATTTAACTATAGTCCTTGACTGTGTGAAACAAACAATATTTACCTAATGTGAATTTTTGCTGTAACCCCTGAGTTTCTTAAGAGACCATGACCCCTGCGTTTCTTTCGGCATGTCTTCTAAGAGATCAGTCATTTTTTATATGCCGATACCGATGCCATTTAGTCTGAATAGATCAACTTACAAAAATACTTTTAATCATTTCATAACTTTAAAGTAGATTTTGTTTCATTTCACGGTACCACTAAAATCTTGCTTTTATAGAACAAAACCACCTTCTGAAAATACAACCCGTTTCTAAATCTACTTCTTAAAGCCAGACTATTTTCGGCAAGACTCAAACCGATAGTTCGAACGCTCGGTCGGCTTCTCTCCATTTTTTTCCACGACCGGATTTGATCTGAAGTGTGCGGAGAAAGTCTCACGACCCTTTAAAGCCGGAACACTGCTTCGGATCATCCGGTTTTCTTTCTAGGGCACTTTACGTGTAGTGAATGTGTCGATATCACACCTGCTTGTTTTAAAGGGGTAATCAGATGTGCTATCGGTTTTAAACGACTTAAAAGCTGAATTCAAACTTCAATTTTTGTTTATTTAGAGATAAAAAACAGCAGTACAAAAATATATTATCGACTATATATAAACTCAAACTTAACTATTAGTCTATGTCGAATATAGGAAGTGTGGAGTGTTTTGCCCATTCTTCTCCACACGAATGTACAATGAAAATCATTAATTTACTTTCAAAGTGCCTTTTATGGGCATATTTTAATTGAAATAAATAATTTGACTTTGACTTTGTTTTTGACTTCATTTTCGACATTATTTTAATAAGCTCAACCTCATCTCTCTTCTCAGATTCAGGTCAAAAGTAGAATCATCATATTAAAAAAAACCTAACTAAAGAAATAAAGAGTATTCTATTCTATTCTATTCTAACTATTTTGTTAACTGCTAAATATTGGTAAAAAATACTTTCTTTTTGTAGGTTTACCTAAATTTTATCAAAAGATTCGTCATTCCTACGATTCCTATTTGGTTTTGAGGCGTGTTTATATCAGGTCTAAGTTGTACCTAATTTTTTGGTGAATGCTCCCACGTGCCTCTATTTCATGTCAAGGTTCTATATAACGCTGAATATAATAAGGATACTTATACGGAATTTCATCACGTCAGGTTATTATTAGCATACAGAATAGGAACGTGGTAAACTCCAGTGGGTATTTGTATGAGCTTTGTATAGATGTTTCATTTCAATAACTCATCCTTTGAATAATTTTAATAACTTTTTTTTAATAATATAAACCAGTGCTTGACTGCAATCCCACCTGATGGTAAGCAGTGATGGTGAAGCGCACTAGTTTATTAAGAGCCTATTCACTGTAGCCTCGGATCGACGATCGGACGGATCGGACACTCGCCAGGTTGTCCGTTATCTATGAAAATTACACATCACCTGCTGCCAGCCATTTTCAAACTATCTATCTGTCTTCCACAACCCAATGACTGGGTAGCACGGTAACCCTTAGTTAGACTACTTCTCAGACTTTTGGACTTTCCAAGATTTTATTAATTAATTTATATTGTACTACGTGATGAAAGCTAACTTTGTTAAGCATCTTGCTACATAGTTTTTTTTATCTTCTAATTTGTATCTAAGTAATTATTTAAGAAATGGAAATGGAATTAGACTGGGCACATGATAAGATCAACAGCAAGAAAATAGACCAAAAAAGTAACACGGGATGAAAAAAGGCATAGAGGAAAACAGTAAAAAAGATGGGAAGACGAACTGCCCAAGTGTTGGAGAAGGACAGCAATGGACAGGCAAATGTGGAGGGAACTTGAGGAGGCCTATGTCGCAAGACAGCCTGACCTGGAAACTGATGATAAATGATAATAAAACATAGAAACAAGAATAGATAGGTAAGTATAGTTAGCATAGTTTAATGTTTTGTTTTTACTGGAGTATAATCACAGTATAAATATTAATACAGAAGGACGACGCCTTTGATCTCTGGAAAAATGCTAACAACTTCTACACGCGTTAGACTTAATTAATACCTCCCGCACTACGAACATCGTTTCGTTCGCAGTGCGGGAGCGGCTTTTCCGCGTCTCGCCCCTCACTCCCCGCACGATTGCCCTGTCTAGACGGCTTCGTCGGACGACTGTATGTTTTTAGACTATGGTATAATTGTGTGGTCAGAGTAAAATAAAGGCTATTTTTATTTTATAACTATTTAAGACCTTCTTTACGCATGTGGAGTTTACCTATGAGTGATGTAGCAATTATATTTTTGCATGTTATTTTTAGCATACAATCTGTGTTAACAATTTTTGGTGAAACAATAAATAAATACTTAAAAGCTCGCGTGTAAATAATAATATCCGTAAGGGCCGATCAAAGGTTAAATTACGCTTGACCAGGTCGATCTGTAGAATCGCATTGTCAAGACTTCTCCATGCCTCGGAAAGTACTTTAAGGCGTTGGTCCCGGCTGTTAATTGCAAATCTTTGGCAGTCGTTACGGGTAGTAAGTACCCCGTACAGTACCCCGAAAGTTTGTTAACCAGTTTATGTCAGGGGTATAGCCACAGATAGAGAAAAACCTAGATAACGCAAGTATCACGATCTGTATGAAAACCAAGCGTGCCATTTTTTGACTGTACGCAATCTAATACGAATGTTTTGTTTTTCTCAAATTTGGTATTACCAGGTATAACCGAGGGTATAAGATTAAAAATAATTGTTTTTTAAATTAATTACGCATACTATTGATCACAAAATGACTTACCGATGGAAGGAAATGGAGCGCGAAAGTAGCCACTTACGATTTTTGTACGTAAGCTAGGCACGCAAAGTGGCACGCGAAGTAGTTGCTCTTGCGTCATCTAGGTCTATCTATATCTGTGGGTATAGCTTTATCCAGTAACTGGGTTGGGGTAGTCTTACAGGCAGTCGCTCAGCACTGACCGTGTTGACAGCACACTTTATAAATGCAAAATACAGGAGCATAATGTTTTTATTTGTCTAATAAATCTAAACTTTTTTTTAAATATTATAAACCAGTGCTTGACTACAATCCCACCTGATGGTAAGCAGAGATGCAATCAGTGATGGTGAAACGCAGTTTATTAAGAGCCTATTCACTCTAGCCTTGAAGACACCTAAATTATAATCGGACGGGAAGACCGCAGCAGGCAAGTTGTTCCAGTCCTTTGATGTACGCGGTATAAACGACGAATTGAAACGCTTTGTCCGAATCGTGGGAGTGCCAACGATGTAAGGGTGGACACTCGCCGTACGCCGGGTTGTCCGATGGTAGAAAGGTCATGGCGGAATCAAGTCATGTAATTCCCGTGCACACTCTCCAAAATGTATCCTATAGAAAACCGAAAGGTTAGCTATCCTACGCCTATGCTCAAGGCTAAATCTAAACTTTTTGTAATTGTTAAAAAACAACGAAACAAATAATCCTTTCTTTTGGCAACACCGTCGTTGGGTAAAAATAACCATTTTACTATAAGCGAAACATAATGGTCCGTTCTGTATTCAAAACCAACTGCAAAAACAAAATAGTAGACCACTTAAAATATTGACGACCTATTTTGCTCTTTACATAGATCATTTTACAGAAAACATGAAATGCTATAAATATTTTACACGAAGTAAGTTAAGGCGAAGACGGATCGAATAACACCTCATTTGTCATAACGAATGAAGGGTTTGCTGAGAAAATGAGGAACTTCCACTTAATCGTCCCCTTTCCGAAGGTCTTTACATTCCGTTTGATAAATGGCCGTATATTATAATTCATTGGTACTGTACGTAGTTAGATATTAAAGTTTGTATCACTGTTATATTAATATACCTACACTTCGCAATATGACGTTTGTATTTTACGACCGCGAAGGCAGAGGTGAGCATGTAGTACGGTCACAATGTTTAAGCCTTGTTGTGTAAAGCTCTTCATAACAATTTTAGTTATTTGTAAGTTTATAGTCACGAGTAGTCAGCAGGCTTAGCCATAATATTGCAAATTCTATTTCTATTATTGTAATCGATAAGGCGACAATAGAAAGAAAATGGCGTATACAGCATCAGCTGTTTGTCAACTGACAAGTGTTGACGAATAGAATTTGTAAAATGGCTGAAAATGAAATACACTTGACAGTTGACAAACAGCTGATTCCATATACGCCATTTTCTTTCTATGATAGAAATAGAATAGAAATAGAATTTGTAATATGGCTACTATGGCTAGGCCTTCAGGAACCAGAAAGTCTGACAAACCAGTTTGACCAAGGAATAAAGTGGAATTATACAGGTCACCCTGTATAATTCCGACATATTTGAATAAATGCGACAAAATGAAATCGGAGCTTCAGTTACAGTAACATAGTAATCAACTGTTTATTCTACAATCTAAATCGTTAAAAAAAATATGTAATTAATTATCATTTTAAAATGGTCTATTGACGTCGTTTTCGTACAAATTTTATTTAAGTACGAATTATCAGTATTCCAGAAGAATAAATAATATGCGAAATAAATAAGAAAAACTAAAGTATTTAATAAACTCGCCCGACTCATGGCAGTGCTCAATAATCGTCGTTGAGTACTCATCTTATTAAACGTTGCCGTTCATAGCGGTCATTTACCTAATATTGCCTATTTTATAGTGAAGTATAGCGCGACTTTAATTGTTTTAACGTTTTTCATAACACTGTTTAAAGTTAATTTATTTTACATTTGATAATGTTATAATTTTTTTTAACAACACATAAGTATTGTAAATTTAAATTTTTCGCATCTATTCAATTTCACTCTGTATATTATATTTGCATGATAGAAGTCACATATTCATTAACAACCATTATGCACCCCTATAATATTCGATAATAATTTATTTCAACTCTCTTTAAGTAAATCCTCAAAAGTCAATGAAGCAATTTAGTTCTACAATGCATTTATATCATAATCACACTGATAACAAAGTTTGCAAACAAATAATTCTTCGCGCTATCTCCAATTTTACTGAAGAAGTATAAAACGGGGGCACGGCACCGTTGTCTTCAAAAATTGCTTCGAGCCAAGGTTGGGTCGGTGATAAAAAATAATATTCAAAGTTTGCCCCCTTCTCAATTATAGGAACTTTTATTGGAGTTCGTAATGTTGTCAACACCTCGAAGGCGTTATATCTTTAAAACAGAATTAATGAGTGGATTACACGAGGATAGTTTTTTAGGCTAGGATAGCCAGAAAGCGTTAGTACGCTAAGAAGTTAGTTATCCGGCCTAGTAGAATTAGCCATGTTTTTAGGTCGGTACGCTATTGAAAGAGGTAGTAAGGGTATCATTGTACGATGTCTTTGCATTACTTAACTGTGCCAGCACATCAAGTTGCCCCAATGTGTCAAATTTTCCCAATTGAATATGAACCTTATTCTGTTTGACATAAAGTTGAAAAACGATCAAAGAAATTTGACACATTGGGGTTACTTGACGTGCTGGCGTCTGTACAATTACAGTGTACTCGTATACGAAAACATTATTTTAATAATGGTAGCGAGATATCGTCTTGATTATTAATTTAAATCTATGTATTAAACATAACATAACCTCACGCCTGTAATCGCCGAAGAGTAAGACAGAGGTGTACCTGGTAGTAAACCCACATTTCGCCAGTTATGTTTAAGTTCTATGTAATAGGGGGCGAGCCTATTGCCATCATCGGGCATCAATCCAGACTCCAAAGAAGTTGCGGCAAAATCATATGTCAGTTAATAGCCAAAATAAATTGTAAAACATCTTCTTTAAGTGTAAGCTACCAATGTAAGTGTAACCATCACTTAAATTCCAACGAGCAAGTATGATCTTATAAAGAATAATTGAAGATAGCAGCTTTGCATGGAAATTGGCTCGCTGCCAAAAGCTTTGCCCAGTAAACAGGTTTATGCAATAAACAATTTTCGTGAAATAAAGTGATGTTGCTCTACTTGCAAACGTCAAAGAGCTTGCATTCAATCTGAGAGGTTTAAATAGTAAAGAAATTTTGCATTGACTGACAGACAAGCATTGAAAGTAAATTTTGCAAATAGTTATTTTCGCTATACGATGCCTTTAGTAATTTTTGTTATTGACCGGAAAGTAACAGACATTAAAATAAATAACACCAGCTGTCCATTGCTGGTTATAGCTTATGTCCGTCTTCGGGATTTGTGACCTATCATTTTGACATTTTTTTTTAAGATCCGTATAGCCGTTTATTTCTGAAAACCCGACAAACAAAAAGACAAACAGAGTTATTTTCTCATGTATAAAATTAGTATGGATTAGTAATTCTCAAGGGGTTTGATAAAGGTGTACACACAAAATGTTAAACATTAAAATAGTTGTTTTATTTGCCAAGTCACAGGTCTTGAGATCACACCCAAGGCCTCACCTCTGACTTTACGGATTCATGTGCGTATTGTATAATGATTGATCACTTAAAGAAGGTAAAGAATAACATCACAGTCTAAAAACCTACAGTCGTCTGACGAAGCCGTCTAGACAGGGCAATCGTGCGGGGTGTGAGGGGCGAAACGCGGGAAAGCCGCTCCCGAACTGCGAACAAAACGATGTTCGTAGTTCGTAAGGTATTATTCAGGGCTAACGCGTGTAGACGTTATCGGCATTTTTCCAGAGATCAAAGTCGTCGTCTTACTGTATTAATATTTATACTGTGATAACATCGTGAGAAAACCGGCATGTCTGAGATAATTTTTCTACGGCATATGAAGCCAACTCAAAGGCCCATGGGCGGCATAAACTCTTTCACTAGTTTATTCACTAACCACACGATAAGAAGAAGCCGTTTTATTTTATTATTCTTTTTAATTCCATTGTATTTAAAGGGGAAAGGAAAGCGTTGCGTTTGCGTTGAAAGGATGGATGAAAGGCGACTAATGAAAGTTATTTACAAGGCAGATGTAAGTGGCAACGCCGGGAGGGGACGCCCTAGAAGGACATACATTTACCACGTTTGACTGTAAACAAAATATTGACAGATATTTTAATGCTTGATTACATATATTTAAATAATTATTATTTTGTCCGCATGTTGAATTTGACAGACATACAACGTAAAACACGACTAAGATAAAAAAGTAATCATATTGAAGGAATCGTCCAAAATATTTAATTTATCAAAGGAGTTAAGCAGACTTTACTGCGTCTCATAGCTCATCCAACTTAGACGTTAATTTATATTATTAAATGTGAGAATATTTCTTGGAAGGGTAAGTTAATTTTAATTAAATTTGTAAGAGCAGTAGGTTACTTTGAACCTGTAAAATGGCATAATAAATGTATTAATAATATTAATCCCGAAAATATGCAGGTGCACGCGGGCATAGTCATCCTACTTTATTGACGTTTTTATTAATTTTGCTTCATACAAAAAATTTGAACTTGAAGTTTGTTTAGTAAAATCTATACAGGTACTGGCAAGAAAATCTTTGAAATTATCAAGAATGAAAGAAAGAACGCAAGCGCTACGAAAAAAGCAAGTATGTGCTCCAAATTATTTATTTTATTTTATTTTATTTTATACTTTTCGGAAAACTAACAGCTAGGCAGACATAATATTTAAAGCGATAACAAAATGATGGCTAATTACAAGTTTTCACATGTAACAAATAAAAATTGATTAAATTAACACTACGGTAGCAGACAGTGTTAGATCTTATAAACTACATAATACCTACATAATCCATACCCACTTAGTAGCGCATTCTAAATTTTTTGAGTTTGCTGTAACAAAATTTTAAATAGAAAAATTGTAGATGAAACACTCACCACTGTTAGTAATAAACATTCTTAGCAAATAAAATTGTTAACCATTATTGATTGAGAAAAACTACCGTTCAAATGCTGACCCAGACAACGTTAAGAATGAATACAAATCGACACAAAACAATACGAACACATCCTACACGAGACTGAAATAGATTCAAACGACACAGCAACACACACGTAATCAAAACACAACACGACAACATTTCGAGAATTAATTACCGATAGTTTCGGAACTAAATTACGTTAGTAAACTGACATATTGAGTGTATCTTTGCAAGCTAAATATCGGAAGCTCCCACCAAGCTTATTATTTGCCGGGGTACCCCACAACGTTAAATATGAACCGAAACTTCCGCTACTACCGTTAATTTTACTAACAGACTGGTAACCCCAAGCCTAAACATGTTACGTGTGTAAATAATAATTATGATCGGTTTTGCGTATCATTGTTTGGGTTTGGAGCTGATCATAGACTGTTGATATACAATAAACATAACATTACATCACACGTCTCATTTTCGTAGTGTTGACTATCTTTATAATTATCCTTAATGATTGAATACATTTATTAAAATTATGTGAGTTATGACATCGCATTGAAGTATACATTCCATTCTGTACATTGTATTTGATGTTAGTTAACGTTTTCCCTACCCTTGACCTTGTTTAGTTTGTACTGTACCTAATTTTTATAAATTGTTGTAATACATACATTAAATTTTTATTCTTAGAAATTTAATATATTCGTACGCTGGAAACAACAGAATATTATATTAATACCTATGTAACAACAATATTCTGTCAATGATATTTTATTGTTATTAATAAAAATTAATTGACACCGAATATAAATACCATCAATACGTATCAATTTAAAAGCTACATAAGTCATGAATCATAATAATTACGGATGGGGCCCTAGTACTAAGAGACTATGACCTCTGAGTTTTTTTCGGTGTTTCTTCTCAGAGTAGTCAGATAGTGCAACACCGATCTCATCTATTAGTTAAAAAAATGACGCGTAGAAGTGTTTGTGAAAACCTATTTACTGAAATAAATATCATTTATAATTATCATTAACAAGAAACAGGCAAAAAATTAACGTAAGTACAAATATAAGCTTTTCAATGTAGTCCTACTAAAAACGCGAAAGTATGTGAGGATGTTTGTTACTCTTTCACGTAAAAACTACTGAATGGATTTTAATAAAATTTGGTATGGAATTAGCCGAGACCCTGGATTAACACAAAAGCTACTTTTTTATCCCTGTATTCCCACGGGAACGGGACCTACGCGGGTAAAACCGCGGGACGTCTGCTAGTAATAACATAGATTTTTAGATAGATTTTACGTTAAGGCGTCGCCCTCGACTTTAGGGTTTAAAACCGGGCAATAACTAGTACAAATGTTTCATCTTTATTAATATTTTAGATAGAGGTAAAGTTTGTGAGTTTGTGAAGTTGTTGAGAGTAATCTCTGGATCTACTGAACCGGTTTTAAACATTCTTCTACCAGTAGAACGCTACATTATTCGTATTCGTATTTTCAAAAAAGTGAAAGCAGGGGATATTTAAGTATGAAATGCACGCGAAAGGAGAAAACTTTTTGGGTCAACTATGTATATCCAAAATCTAAAAAAAACACAATCAGTACTTAAATTTATATACTGTTAATATTGTAATGTTGACTTAGTTGTTAAGTCAACATTACAATATTCATAACGCACCAGTGAAAACTATAAACCAAACGAACTTTACCTGTTTACACAAAATATATTGTGAAACGCGATAGCAGCTGTATGACATGACATACTAGTTACGTTTTCAGCGCCAATAAATACTTCAATCACAAATGTCAATCCAATTGCACATCGAAATCAGTTTTAGATTAAAATTGGTGAGTTGACTTGAAATAGCACGAGGTAATTTTGTTTCAACAGTTTACAAATTTTAACAGAGGCATTCCCATAAAACTCTAACGTTCACTGGTGTAAAATGCCTAAGGCATTCTTCTTAGAGATTTTTTTTTATTATAAAGGCGCAGTCCGATATCAGTGTACGATTTTTTGTATGAGAAAATAGATATGTACTGTCGGCAATATTATAGTGCAACGCACATGTCCTACAAGAAGTCGGTCTGAAATAATACATTTATAGTGCATCCCGACCGATCCAATTATCGGTTTTGACGTTTATCTTTTTGTTTATAAAGTTTTAATACGTGTGTGTAATTTGAAATATTGACTGCCTCGACACTACTTCTAAAAGCCATAAGTGCGCCTGTCCTGAGTTCAATTCTCAGGTCGGATTAAATGATATTAGATTTCTCTTTCAAAAATTAGAAACTTAGAGTCAAATTTAGTGCCTGGTCGATATAGAATAGTCACGTTTTGCTAAATGTGAAATGTAAGTGAAGTTGTTCTAGTAGGTACTATATCTGTAATTATTTTTTGTTTATTTGGTATTGTGTAGGTACCTGAGACTGTGTCAGTAAAGCTTTTCTTTTCCTTCTTTCTTTCTGTATTCCTTTATGGAAAGTCCAATATTTTGTTATAAAATAAGAATCACAAACATATACACCAAAAATAATACCTTCAATTTAATTATAATCAATAAAATAAACTTACAAGTTTCCGGCACATTGCCAAACTAACTTGGTTCAACTAAGTCACCCAATTTGATTTTACTTTTATTTAGTCAGTTAAGCCTCTGACGGCGGCAATGAAGCCTGAATAAACACTAATAACGAAAAGGAATTAAATTTACTGGACTGTTTGTTTGTTTCTGTACCCTGTAGGTACCCGAAATTAGGACTTCTGCGTATTAAATTTTGGTTTCATGATTTTGAATCTACAAAAGGCAATTAGGATTGGGGTGGTGAGTAACCAGATTGAAGTTTGACTTTGGAAAATGGAATTAGTTACATACATAAGCTTACGCCTTTTTCCCAGGGAGGTAGGCAGAAACTACAGAGCACCGTATGCTACGACTCTTACTTACTTCTTTTGCTTCGTTTACATTCATACATGTTGTCATACACACACGCCGGTTGCGAGTACTACGCACCTGACCTTTCTGAAGAATCCCATAAGGTCTATGTATGTCCTTCTAGGGCGTCCCCTCCCGGCGTTCCCACTTACATCTGCCTTGTAAATACCTTTCGTTAGTCGCCTTTCATCCATCCTTTTAACGTGACCAAACCATCTAAGCATACTCTTTTCAATTTTTGTTACTACATCTTCTTTTAAACCACAACGTTGCTTTATCACATCATTCCTCAATCTGTCATTCATTGTTACACCATACATACTTCGCAAGGAACGCATTTCTACAGCATTTATTATAATTTCATGTCTCTTTTGCCACGCCCAACATTCACATACCTACACTTCTTGCGCACTACAATTTCAAAAATAAAAAATCGCAACGGCAGCTAACACAAGAGAGCTGATAACATTGAAACGGCTGAAACGATTTTGATGAATCATATACAGACACGCTGCTCTGTTGTGTTTTTTTATATTGAACATTGTCTTTTTTTTTGTTAATAAAAAAACTAAAACTTCAATATTTATAAATATTATTATGTGAGTACCTATTTACTTAATTATTTATTTGTCTACTACAGTGTTTATTTCGAAATGCTATGAACCTATCTTAGTATTGTATGTAGTTTTTTTATTTTACTCGTAGATTCATCGTATTCACTTAATATGTATTTTAAAAGAGTAAGTATGAAGTTTCTTGCTCATTCATCTCCATACAAAACTACCTTTTCGAAGGGGCAACTAGAATCATTATATTTTATTAAACTTTAAGTTTGACGTAGCCTTAGTAGCCTTAAGGGCCTAATTGAAATAGTTAATAATTAACTTCGACAAGATGTTTTCCTTCAGCGATGTCAATGATATCTAAGAACGTACATTTGATAATGTCACATAGGGTCAGTTTTACAGTAAAGTTGTTACTGAGCATCCCACCGATAGGCATACAAAATCAGTCTTATAAAGTAAGTATATAGTAGAACTTATCCATTTATAATTATTGTGTCAAAGATGCGTTTTTTTTTTTATCTTTTATTATAAAGAACTAGGTTCTTAATAATTCATTACAATCTAGCTTACAAGACTAATGAGCAATTTAAATGTAACCTATTTTTATACGTGATAATTATTTTATACTTAGAATAGTGTTAATTGTACTTTACACAAGTCCGTTTCACTTTCTTAGAGTCTGATATTATGATGATATAAGCACTTTGATCATGTGTTGTATGTGTGTCATTGTCACTTTTGTTTATACACTTTTTACACTACACTAACTCGAAAGGTTTTGTCCGTTTTAGCCTTCGCACTATGTTTGATTGGTCTAACAGCTGAATTGCTTCGATGTTCACGTGTAGGTGGAGTCGGTGTTCATGAGCTTCAGCAAATTTTTGGATCATGTTGGCGACGGGTTCCATTTTGAGGTCACGATGGAGGTCGTCACTTCTTATATACCAGGGCGCATTAACAATACTCCTAAGTACCTTATTCTGGAATGATCGAATAATTTTGATGTTCGTTGGCTTAGTACAGCCCCACAGTTGGATGCCGTATGTCCATATTGGCATTAGGATATGCTTATATAGTAAAATCTTATTGGGTATCGATAGACAGGAATCCCGTCCAATCAACCAGTACATATTTTTAAAGCGTATGTCGAGTTCTTGTCTTTTCTTTTTGACGTGCGCTTTCCAGCGTAGTTTCGCGTCGAGCGTTATACCAAGGTATTTGGCTGTATTTGCGTATGGCACTTGTTGACCATTTATGAAGATTGGATGGTAATCACAATTTTTGTTGGTGAAATCAATGTGGAGTGACTTGGATTCATTTAATTTGATTCTCCATTTAAGTGCCCAGTCATGAACTTTATTCACAGCTATTTGTACCTTTTCTGTTGCTTCTGCATGGCATGACCCGATGGCCATAATGGCAGTATCGTCCGCAAAGGTCGCAATAGTATTATTATCCAGCTCTGGTATATCACACGTGTACAGCAGGTAGAGGATTGGGCCCAGCACACTGCCTTGAGGCACGCCAGCTTTAATCATTTTTAACTCAGAAAAAGCATCCTCGTGTCTTACACGAAACATCCTATCCGTAATGTATGATTGCAGTAAATCAGCAAAATCTTTGGGTAGCATTAGATCCATCTTGTAGATCAAACCCATAAGCCAAACTCTATCAAAAGCTTATGCCACATCTAAAAATACCGTGAAGCAGACTTTTTTGTCTTCAAGCGTTCTTTCAAAGATACGTAACATGCATGTCAAATTATAAAAATTGACTTATTTAAAAAACGTCAAATGTCATGATTTCATCCTATTGATGAAATAAAATAAAAAAAAATACATAATGTCAGAAGATTAAGAAATAAAACATTGTAAAAATCGTCATTAAAATTTGTCATCCAGATACTCCTTCACAGAATTTAATATAGGTACCTTGTCAGTGATATTGAATATTTCCATCTGATGTTGCTTATAAGCAGCCCGGAGTCCGGATCCGTGCCCCGTTGATGCCAATTCAGCTCGCCACTTATTAAAAAGGACTCCCTAATAACTAGCAAAATTTGACAGTACAAATACACCTCTGCCTAAATCTTTGAACATTATTGTAACAGCCGTCATGTAATGTTACTTGAATAAACTCAATTATCGTGAAATTTTACTTTTGTTCTTTTAAGTTAAGATAGTCTAAACTTTACTGTAAGAAGCTTAAACTTTTCTTATTCCTATCGTGAAAAAATACCGTTATATATTTTTATCACTACGTAGATACCTACCTAACTGTGAGTTTGTTTTTCAACTTTGTCCCTAGGTAGAGAGATAATTTAATTAAATGTAGAAGATATCCTTAATGTTTCATCAAACGTAATTGATGTAGAAAGTTAAAAAAAATAACTGTTAAGAACACAGGAGCGATTTCTGTATTTCTAAGAACGAGCGCATTCCATTCTCAGCCATAATCTGTCATAAGCTATTTTTGACAGAGTTAAGTAAGTAATATCCCTCCGTTTTTGACATTAATTGTCGCTGAGATGAGATTTTGAAAGTTTTTACAAAAAAAATCTTTGTAGGTAACCGTCAAGTAATGATACACAAATTAAATACTTTCTACTGGATCGAGGACAATTGTAATAAAATGTATCATAAAATTTAAGTTTGACTATTAATAACACAGTTAGCAAAATTTCAGAAGTCCGACATGAGAGCCAATGGCCTGACTGAGAAGGATGTTGAAGATCGGGCAAAGTGGAAGAAGGTCAGTCGGAAGGCGGACCATTGCAATAGTCGGGATTAACGCCAGGTGGAAGAGAGCTAAATTTCACAAAATAAGGTTCAGCAATTCCATAGTTTATCCCCGACAAACATCGTAGTTTTCATATTTTTATATAAAAAGATGAAATCAATATAAATTATAATGCACTAACTTGAGTTACCAGGGATGTAGGATTAGTAACCAGTTTTATTTAGTCAAGACTCTAGAATATCGTTAAAGGCAAAACCAACATATTTCCAAGCATTCTTATCATGAATATCCTCTTCGAACTTGTATAAGATAAAGTCGAGTTCCTATCTCATGGCACTACCTACCTACTTAATTTATGTAGGTAGGTACTACCCAGCGGCTACCAAAGTTTTCCTCCGAGGTACTTAGTGAATAGTGAGTGAGTAGAGGAAATTGCGAACATAACTCTTTTTACAGTAGATTGAGCTACTTTACGAGTGAGCCTTGCTGGGGACGCCGAGAAGTCTAAGTACACAGGTATTATAGTAGCACTGTAGCACTAAATACAAAGTGTAAAGTTAGTTCCCAGACTTATTGCGGGTCACCCACAGACTCTACTATATCCCCTTACTTGCTGAATTATATATGAAGTCTTGGAAGTTATGAAGCTCGTCTCGTCTTACCTCTTAGATAATATGAAAGTATGAAATTTAAGAAATTATAGATTGAGGAATGATGTGTTATAACAACGTTGTGGTTTAAAAGAAGGTATGGTGACAACATTTTAAAGGAGTATGCTTGGATGGTTTAGTCACGTGAAAAGCATAAAGTCAAGGTGATTATCAAAAGGTATTTATAAGGCAGATACGATTATAAGTGTAATCACCGAGACACTGTAGAGAGACATACACTAGCGTTATTGGTGATGTTTTTCAAAAATGACAGGTACGTATACTTACTACTCGCAACCGCACCGGGCGTGCGACCTATGTCCAAATATAAGAACTTGAACGAAGCAGAAGATATATATGTGAGAGTCGTAGTAGTTATTTCGATGGTCTCTCCCTAACCCCATGGGAAAAAAGCGCGAGTTAATTTAAAGGTAAATTTAAGGTACCTATTTATCATCGTGACACAACACTATCTACCGAGTACCAAGCCATATTTTAACAATCCTCCACAGGAAAAAAAGCATCGATAGGAAATACACGGAAACCGTAGTAGTGCACGTCGCTATAAATTATCAAAGCTTTCCCATTCGCGGCAATCTGTCTGCGGACAGAAAAATATACGTTGGTGTTGTAAACTGACCGGGAAAGGTCCATCGCATGTCATTTTTTACACCGAAACACCCTGTTACACAGAAATGTCTGTTCACACACGTAAAATGCAATTTCCTTAAATGTAACATGTCTCATATTCATACTTAAGGAAACATTTTGCTCTTAAAATACTCTGACAGCTCCAATTTTACAGACGATACCAAGTGAAATATGTTGCGGAATGACTCGAAAATCTCAAAGTTTATTTAGGAATTTCCATGTAGTAGATAAGTTCAAAATTGTTCAAGTTTGCACTTTCGTGCGATAGAAACTTGTGTGCGCGCTCAATTTCGAATGCTCGACAGCGACGCTGCGGTGTTGTCACAATATTTGTCGGTTGTGCCGCAATGCGCCGCGTCACACGGAAATTTTTCGAGGCTTTATGTAAAATTTAGATATGCCGCGCATGTGCAAAGTAGGTCAAAGGCGAATGTGAAACATTTTTCCGAAAGCGGATTGTGGAAACTGGCACATTGTTGTACAGAAGTTGACTTCAGTTTGTTTGCGATGATGAATGGTAGAAACCCTTTCGCGTTATTCGCATAACTCCGGCGGTTTTGCGTCGCAAGGTTCGGACGCGTGTTTATTATTTGACGCCGTCGTTACATTGTAATCAGAAGGGACCGGACAACCCTCAAAAGTTTACGGAATATGTTTTTCTCTGTTTGTTGACAGAACGCTGTGGCCTCCAAACCCTAAGTTCATGTCTTTTCCTACTTTGACAGCATCTGTAATCGGGCACAGAGTAACAACATACTATTTCCCGTTTTTATTTTTAAATTCAATTGCGTTTATTGTGGTGTTATGTAATAAAAAATGCAATGTCAATAATTGAAATATTTTGGCTTAGAAATATATTACTTATTTATTAAAAAATAACGAACCCACTTTCATCCCACAATTTCAACAAGTTTATGTTTATATTTCCAACAAAAACCCAAAGTTGAACCAGTTCAATTGTTACAAAACTAGAGACTATGCGGGCCAAAAGAACCTTAAAACTAAAATAAAACAAGTCCTAGGCTAAACACAAACATCAACATCGAACCTGTGCAAGTTCAAACTCAAATAAAATATTCTACACTGCCTTTGATTTGTTTTTGTCTACCATATTCAAAAACTTCAAAGCGTTCAACCGGCTAAAGGACCTAATGTAACCAAGTCAAGCACGCATAAACTATAAAATACGTAGGAATGCACAGAAGGTTGGCCCTATACAATACGGTACTTAACAGAACATGATGGAAAACTGCTTAGATTAAGCGAATTGCAGTTGAGGAGAGGGGGCTTGTAACGTCATTATCTGGTATAAACAGTACTGGCTAGTGAGGGCACACGACATTTCGACTCGATGTATCGCCGTTATTTTTTTATTACGTGAAAAAAGAAAAAAATAGTGTCGAATATTGTCTTGTAATCTAGGTGAGGGACTAAAAACTTAAAATTTTGTCAAAGAGTCTACTAACAAAAACATAATATACACATTGACATAAACTCGAACAGTGAGTGCAAGTGCACTTGTTGTGCTATGTTCGTTTGTAATACAGTAGGGCCTCGTTAATCCGGAGAGGCAAAAACAAGACTGTTTTCGGATTATCGAAGCGTCCGGATTATAGTAGGTATGCTATATTTAGTTTCTTAGTTTCTGTTCATAATTTTCGCACTCAATTTCAAAGGCCCGGTCTCAAAGTCTACGGAGACACATAACTTCGTGGCTATCAAATTCGTTATCTTGAGCCTATTTTGAAGAAGTGTTTAGGTAAAGCTTCTACTTCCTCTGAAATACCAACTTTTTCAGAGGCGAGAACTTCAACGCTATAGTCCTCATCTTGCTCATACGAATTTGAACTCCATTGGCCGGCCGGATTACAGCGATCACCGAACAAGCGGGAGTCCGGATTAACGAGACCCTACTGTAGTTTAAAATTTCTTTCTTAATGAAAATCCCGGTACCCTCAGGAATAGATTATTAAGTTCCTCACCCATTGAATAGAAAGTGCCCGACCAGACGGGTTTCTTGTCTACTGGGCTTACTACTCAATAGTTGTTGTCGGGTTCTTGACCAATCGCGCGGATACGATAGGATACGTCAGTATAGTTCGTATGGCGCAAAATAGATGTCGCTACATGGTGTGCAAGAGTCTTTGTTTGCCCCCTGTATGGAGTTGGCCTTCTGTGCGTTTTCATTATGATAATATGTTAAAATACAAAATAGCACAAGCACTTTCTAACTTTTATTTTAAAGTCGGTTCTAGTTCCAAGTGAGTTATTTCAGCTGCTCTAAATGATTCAAATTGATACGAAGTTGAATGAATTATGAAAATTTGAACAAGCTGACTTTAGGTCTAATTTTATGAGCGCTACATTTATCTAATATTATTTTAGTATTAATGTTAGTCTAGACTTTGAAATATCGTGATAACAAAACTGTTATGGGGTTTGATCAATGGATTCTCGTTTATCTAGTGTCATAGCTAAGATCTGTGTCTTAAGGTCACTTTTATGGTTCTATCATCAAGTCATACCTATACTCTCTCTTCATAGAAAAGTTGTTTCTATCAGTTTTTTGGGCGTTTGATATCTTTTTCGACTACTAAACAACCATATCGATTTGATGATTCATTATGCGTACTTGGTTGTTACTACTAAACTGTCATTCAATGCTGTTAAAAACTCAACACAGTGATGATAACAAAAACGATTCTGAACATAGGTAAACGATTATGAACACCACGCCTATAATTCCCTGAAGGTTGTACACCTGCATTCTGCCCGTTATGTTCAAGTGCCATTTAATTTGAAGCAAGCTTATTGCCATCAATTTTATTGATAAATACTCCAGACATCAGATAACTGATAAATTCTAAATGGAACAATTTCATTAACACTTATCCGACTTATGAATCAAATTCAAAACCCTATGCGGTTAGCAGTACCGCTAGAAAAGCGAAGCAGTGAACTATTATTCGTTTAAACTACGAATAATAGTTCACTGCTTCGCTTGCACTACAAACAAAATAGACATTTTGTTACTTTGAAACATAAAAGATGTTGTCTTGCCTTAGCACACTGGTCGCGTCGTGCCCCAAATTGCACTAGGTATACAAACTTTAACAATTTCCGAAGTCACATTGCAACCGCCTTTCCTCTTTGGCTGTTCGTTTCGTGTTCAGAAGGCAAGGTTTAAGAGTTGATGACGATAATGTTGAACGCGGTGGCAGTATGCTGGCTTTTGTCCAAAGGATAATGTCAGATTGTATCTAAATACTATTCACCTACATTATTGGAAGCTGACTCTAATGTTGTTGGACAAAAACTAGGCACATTAATGACTAGTACTTCTCCCGTGACTTCGTCCGCGTGAATTTGGAAATTTAACATCCCCTCTTAGTTTCGAAAATAAACTATAATCTATAACACTTCTGAATATAGTGGCTTTCTATTGGTTAAATACTGATTAAAATCAGTTCAGTAGATTTAAAGATTACCTACTACAAACTCAAAAATTTTACTTCTTTTTAACCGACGTCAAAAAAAGGAGGAGGGTTTCAATTCGGTTGTATATTTTTCTTTTTAGGGTTTACAAACCTCAGTACTCTATCATTTATAGACCGATTTTCATTTTTTTTTATTTGATAAGGTATACTATAGCAGATTGGTCCCATTTGTATCAAAACTCATATCTGATGAAGGATAATAATAAATTGTTTATTTATCCCAATAAATAAACAATTTATTATGAATCCTCGAGGATCCTCGAGGAATTGAGGGAACTCCTCAAAAAATATAGGTACACACGCACTGATTTTAACATTTTTAGTAACAAATCAAGCATTTTCATTTAGAAAGTATCATTTGGTGAAGAAAAACTGATGAAGAAGACAGGCAACGTAACTCTTCAACGCATGACAGCCATTAGTCAGATGTCTATGCTGAGCTTTTTTATTGCCATAACATAACATTACGCCCTTCTAAATTCAAAGGGGCCCGGCCCAATTTCAATGATTCTTTCAAGTTTTGAAAGACTTTCTTTACATACGAAGAAACTCAAAATTGCATGTTTAATTAGTAAAGTTTGACACTTTTGAGTAGGTTGATGTGCTGGCGTCTGTACAATACTGTACATCTCTCCTTACTCTTCGGGGATAATGAGATTGTTGTTTTTTTTCGCTAATTTAGTATTGAATCTAAGTTCAAAAACAAATGAAATGTAATGTAATGTAGACAAAGATGAACCCATATAAATTAATGACCGATGATGTTTATCCTGTTATTAATGACTCAACCAGTAAGTAAGCCATGACTTTGAACATTATGTTTTGAATAAAAAGCAATTGTAAGGCGTTTTACGAGCATTTTATGCGCGTATTGATTGATGAGACTCGCGTAATTGGTTGCGATATCGATACGCCAGACTTTTATAGTTTTCAATTCTACACTTAATGTTGGTATATTTGTAACTACGTGTTAGGTTCGTTTGAGTTTTATTAGTAACCCGTATTTTTTCTCCCAACCAACTATACAGTCGATGAAAATTCTGTTATTTAACGGCATTTGGTTAGACTGGCAGATAATCTAAAAACAGACAGACAGCTAACCAGAAAAGGCTAGGCAGATCATAACGCTGATATAAAAGCAAACGGAAGGTTCAACTGGAGGGAGTCAAACACCTCACTCCCCCGGCTGACTTGGAGATGGCCATTTGTGGGGCTTGCAGAAGTATCGTCTGTTCCCATGACCCCCGGTGCAGGTGTAAGACGGAACATCGGGGTGGTTCTAGTCAGTAAGAGCCTGACAGACCCCTCCGCCCTACTTGCATTCATGAAAAAAAAAACAACAAAATCAAAATCAAAAGTCATTTATTCAAATTAGGCTGAGGATCAGCACTTTTTGAACGTCGAAATTACATAAGACAGTCCCCCAAAAAGCCCACCCTTCGCCACTTCCTAGTGTTTTTGCTGGGAAGAAGAAGTGGCGGAACAAACTCCCCAGCAACACATCTGTCTGATAAGTTAGAAGAACTTGAATTTACACAGTACAATTAGTTATAATTACAAAATAAGTTATTCACTACATGCTAGCTAGCACACTCAACATACAGAATACCAGTAATATATAGCTACCGACAATAAAACTAACTTAACTCAAGCAAAAGCAACTGACTAATAAGAATCCTCCAGGTAAAAAGGGTGTGCCAGCTTGCATGTGCAGAGTTGGATTAAATCCATAGATCTGCAAGACAATGTAACAAAATGATAAACTAAAACTGCGGAAGTTAAATAAAACAAAAAAAAACAGGTAATAGTTAAAACAATAGCAACCAAAGCTAGCAAGACGACAATTGTAAAATAGTTGTTTTTTTATTGGTACCATTCATGGGACTAATTTTGAAATATGAAAAAGAAGCGGGAAGCCATTTTCCCAGAATTCGTCCCATTTCTTCTCCAATTAATTGCACATTTTCAATTCTTTACTCATTTGGATGAATCCACAAGTCGTTAAATTTTAGTACAACAAGACTCCTGGAACAGTCAGACTCCTTGGTGGTAATGGGTTATTCTCGGAAGAAGACGTGTATACCGTTGTTGAAACTTTGCAATGAAGCCATTGTGTAGCTTAGAGACAAATTAATATCTAAGTAGCTTGTGCCAGCCACTTCGTCCGCGTGAAGTGTTATGTTTTAACAAACAAAAAAAAAAAACATAGTCTTTATCATTTATCGTTAAAATGTAGGTTTCCATTAGTAGAAGATTTGGTTTTAATAGGATTACTAGTTTCAACAATTACCTTCTTCATTTAAATTTAAAAACATTATTTCTTTATTAAAAAAAAATGTAGATTTATGTAGATAAAAAAATAATAAAATAAATAACAGAAATCGCATGACCACTTGAAGCTTAAACAATTATTCTTTCGAAAAACATGGAGTAAAATGCCCTTATACCCTGAATACAAGACCAAAGGCATTTTGATCGTATCAGTAACTGAGCAAAACTTTACGATCGCGTTTCCTTTCGTGTTTGCTATACGCGTTAAACTGGTGTAAACAGAAAACACAGCCGCACACATCATTCACACGCACTTTTATTGACGTCGAGAACAAAAGGCTCAATGATTGTGCTGAATTGTGGAAAGACAAGTGATGTGATTCGTTGGGGTTTGTAATGCTTATAGTTTCATAAGCAGATAATGTAGCTGTTAATTTGCATCGTTGAATTGTCTGATTGCGTGGAAATAAGTCGATATTTAATTCTCAATATATTTGTTTCTTCGACATGTGAACTTAGGTTGTTGGTTTTACAAAAATATGATCATTGTGAACCGTGTCGGGCACATCAAAGTAGGACAAAGAATCATAATACTTAAACTTCATTTATAAAAAATGTAGCATTAGGAAAAGGATAGGGTTAATTTAGTCTTGAGGAATGCAAACCACATTATTTTAATTTTTTATTTAGAAGAATAAAAGTGAAACAAAGAACGTCTATTTTTTTCATGTTTCATGTATTGTTCATCACTACTTCTTTTAGGTTTTATCATTGACATTGTAATTCTGTAACACTGTGTTTCTTAAAATAAATTGTTGCAATGGTTATCACTAAGTATGACAGCTGCAGTGAAAATGTATTATAAAAAACTCTTTTGCAAAAAATAAAACCGACTTAAAAAGAAACACTAACCGGCGTAAAATAACTCTAAATTAGGAAGTCTGTGGCTTTGGTGGTTTTGTCTTATTCATAATGGGCCACCGAATTCCGAATTTAGAGTTATTTTACACCGGTTAGTGTTTTTTTGAAGTCGGTTTTATTTTTTGCAAAAAAGTTTTTATTTTTCCATTTTTAGTTGTTCCCTTAAAAACATTTGCCATGAATTAATTTTATATTGTTAATTGTTAACAATACATGTCATGGTAATGGGGATAACCATAGGGTTATCCCCATTACCATGACATGTATTGTTTGTTTATTAATAGTAACATGGCATGTAGTGGATAACCAATTATCACTAATAAATGAAACTCAACATACCTAACTTTCGAAATTTGGATATATTGTACACATCTGCGTACCCCTCAGAGCATACAGGCGTGATGATATGTCATGATGTTGTATAAACAATAAACATACAAGCGATTCCAGCAATCACGACAGATTTGCCGAAGATCAGCACCAGATCTTAACCAAATTAAAATGGGACCACCTCAGGAGTATACTTTTTCAAATAAAAAAAGAATTTTGGGAATCGGTCCACAAATGGCGGAGAAATCCGGTAACAAACATATAAAAAAAAAAAATACATACACACGAACATAGAACCTCCTCCTTTTTTGAAGTCGGTTAATGAATTCGTAGTCTATCGTAATTGTAACATGCCTAATGTACTTTGGTTACAAACTGTGCATAGAAACTAACCTTTTTTAACTTCAGTTTAGTGCTAATGTAAATGGAGTAGAAATGTTTTAAGATTACAGGAGTCAAGGGCATATTTCTTTCAAGGTCAAAGTCAAGTTCATAAGCCGGAGCTACGCTACGACGGGTATCTAAAAGGACACTTTATTTTTCTCCCCGTGTCTCGCTAGAATTTGGGTAAATTCCCACTTATCCCTCACTAAAGACCTAAAAAGCTTTTGTTGAAGATTTCAAGTGTTCAGGGTCAAATGTGAGGTAGGTACAATGCTTTTTGTCTGCTATCTGCTCGATTTGTATTCATAGTTTTTTGTCTAGTAGGTAAATGTTGAGGGCACCTTTAGTGTTGGTCTGATAATAAGCATTTGTTCGCTATAAGAACTGTAGGCATAGAATTTGATACGTTTATGGTTTAATTTCGTTAAGTCATTTTGTCTTGTTAGCATATAATTTAATTATTGTTTTTTTTTTTTTACAAACGTTACTAAATAGTCACTATTGTGTTGTAAGTACGACGGGATAGTGTGTCATTTTAGAAATGGATAGTTTTAACTGTTTTGTGATGCAAGGATAATTATTTTAATGGTTTATGTAACTGTTTAAAAATGTTTTGCCACTTGCATCTAGTTACTGTTATGTTTGATACATACTCTTTCAATCTTTTGCATGTTTTAGAAAGAAAGAAAGAAAATACATTTATTCGCAACAACTGGACACATGCACAGCAAAAACACAATATTATAACTATTATTATTACAATAACACAAAAAAGAGACAAAAATGGCATTCCTTTTAAATATTCATAACTACTTAATTCCTATTTGCGATCACTCATGAAACTGACTTACGATTTAATTTAAAAAATCTTTTGAGGCACCAGTAAAATAGTACCAAGTTACTAGCGAACTCGTTCACCCAGATTTCCTTTACAGTCCAAAAACTAATTCCAACAGAATCAAAACCTGCATCCTCAGCATCTATTTGCATTTAATTGTACCAAACGATTATACAGAAATACCTTTACCACCTGCAGTTTAATCGTTCATCCGAAAACGCTGGAGAACGGATTAATTAGAATTTTTAATTACAGAATGGCTTGCGACTGAACTGTGCGGGAACTTTTGTACTTCTGTCGTTGACTTCAAAATTCGTTCTCTGAAATTGGCCGATGCTACAAAGTTGGCCGTCGTTCTGTGCAGTAGCTAATTGTACTTTACTTTTGTTTGACTGTTACGTTCCATTGCAGGTATTGATCTTGTAACTGGGGAACTTAAATGTTCACTTTATGAGCTAGCTGTATTAATTTTCTTGAGTTTGGTAATTTAGGTAGGCATTTGTGAATCGGCGTAAACGATGATATCACGCCATGTCATGAAACATTATTGTACTAATAATTGTGTATTTATGTATTTTCTAAGTTATTTTTAGACATCATTGACATCAGTGACGGAAAACATCGTGTTGTAACCAGCAGGGTTATTGGCTTTTCATTGCCGGTGACCTTTGATGACAACTGAGATATTACAAAAAATTGTAGTTATTGCACTTTAAGTGGACTTCAAGTTACAGTGACTATCAGACAGAAGGCTGTGCGATTAGTCACAACTCTGCGAATGCGCATGACGTCATCTTTTATTCACACTGATACATAGTGTGTGTTATACAGAGAATACAAAACATGCAGTTTGACAGTTAATTGTTGAACACTTTGTTCAGTGAACATCACTATGAATTATTGTCAACGGAGATACCTAATGCAGTACTTTGTTTATACACCACTAATTATTAATTAGTACAAAAGAAAATTGGGCTGCACCCGTGCCTGTTACTGATCATATTTGCGTAATCAAAAGTAAAAAAAAAACGAAATTCAATTTTCAAATATGCCACTATTTAGTTACACTTAAATTACGAAAACAGCTGTTGGAGGCGGGGCACACTTGAGCGAGATCAAGCGAACGTGAGCGAGAGATGACGATTAATGACTACTACTATGTCATGAATAGCCTGTACTATATTTCCATAAATGGATGACTTTTTGGGATATAAACAAACGCTAATAACTTTGCTGTTTATTATTTAATTATTTATTATTATTATTTATTGATACTTTACAAATATAGTGAGAGGACCGCTTAGAATAAGCCCTTTAAGTATTTGTACTAATTAAAAATTGGTGGTGTATAAGTTTAAAATCGCCAATCCCCCTGAGCCAGCGTCATGATCAATGCTCGTGCCTTCTATGTGTGGGAAGAGACCTTTGCTCTGCAAGATTATTTTGTATAGAAGTAAACCTTGGCCCACAAGAAAATAATTATATAGAGTGATAGATGTTGTTCTAAGTAACAAAGGCTCGACGTAACTGGATTAAGTAATGGATAGGGTTGTCGCTACTTGTTTGAACATCCCCTATTTCAAAAATATATAGTAGTATATACAATTTCTTGCCAAAGTCCATACTAGAAACTACATTAATTGATGCTTTCAAAATGAAATTAAAAAGATTATTGCTACGTAAATGTTACTATAGTGTTCAGGATTATTTAATGGAGGATGTTTATTTATTTATTTATTTATTTATTTATTGGTCTATCCACAATTGTTACACTTTTAAATCTATTAATACAAGCTAAATACATGCCAAGTGTACAATATAAAGCGATAGACACAGCATGCATAAACTTAACTAGAAAATAATTAATTACATAATAGTTGTACAGTTTTAGCCATACTTAATTTCTAGACAGTAAGAAAAATAATAATAAATAAAATCTTATTATATTAGGTATTAAAAAGATGTTTTTGGTGGAATTGGTGCTTGAATTTAGGAGTTGATGTGCAGCAAATATCTATGACATCATCACATTTATTAAGAAGCCTGCAAAGTCTTGGGATTGGGGAGTTGGACCCTGAAACAGTCTTACGAAATGGGGGACGTAATAGTTTGATAGGGTGACGCGGGTAGCTATGTGGTAGGTTAAAACTAAACTTACTTAAGAGCTGGGGACGGATGTAAGGACATATTGAAGTAACTAGTGGACTAATTTAATTATTAACATTATTACTTTGACATTTATTTACAGATATATCTTGACATTCTCATTTAAAACATGACATTTCTCATTTTAAGTACATTATTCTTACTTTAACATTTATTCACAATTGTATCTTGACATTATTATAATTATAACAATGTCCTACATGTAACAATGTATACCTTAATCTTTAATTATTCTGTATAAGTGACATTATGTACGAGCGACTGCTCGTACATAATGTCACTTATAATAGGCTTATTGTATGAAGTTTTTTGTTATTTGCTTTGGATTTGTATAAATAAAGCTTATTAAATTGTATTGTAAAGAAATTTTGCGAGAAAATGTAGGTACTATTAAAGCCCTGTAATTTGCATGCCTCGAGGTGAAATATGGTTGGACTGTGCAATATTTTTTCAATAACTTTATGTTATTACCCATATTAGCAAATAAATGACTATGATTATGATTATTATTATATCTTCAGAAAAAAGTTTTACTTCGTACTACACAACATCATGCCTGTAGGTATATCCTACAGAGTTAAGGTGTATAGTTATATACTTGTACACCCATATTTAACCGCCATACAACAAAGGAGAAGGTTCTTAATTTAATTTTTTATTCATTAGTTATTTTAATAACAATAAAACGTAAACGTGGCGCTTCGCTGCTGTTGAGGGCTTTAGTCAGCACAAATGGTCTCCTGAATGTCAAATTCGATTGTCCGATTATAAATTTGCTGTCGTGTTTATATGTTTACTACTCGTAACATAGTTATAATTTAAGTTTTAATGTTTACTTACAATGTATAGTATAGTTGAGAATACCGATATTTTATGATTGCTATGATTTAAATACCCCTGGCCACTAAACCACTGAACTAAGGAGGCCAGTCAATGTTAAATTCGACTGTTTAGTCTTTAATTTTCTATCAAAAGTTTGTTGTTACCTAATGAGGTAGTATACCTGGTATCTGAGTGTATCCAGTGCCTATTGTATCTTTTTATTTCTATTATTTCTGTTATCTATCGTGCTTGTTAGTGATCCTAAGATTTCTTTAACCTATTCTGCTATGACGGAGGTCGTGGGTTCGATTCCCACCCAGGACAAATGTTTGTGTGATGAGCACGATCATTTTTTCTGTGTCTAGGTGTAATTTATCTAAAATTATGTATGTATTTAGAAATATATAGGTATGTTTAGTAGCTGTTTAGTACCCATAACACAAGCTCTTAGCTTAGCTTGGGACTAGATGGCGTTGTGTGAAAAAGTTGTGAAATATTTATTTATTTATTTATTCCGTTTTTTACACATGAGAACCTGTAATTGGCTTTGTATTGCTGCTTAACCATCTGGTACAGCAGTTAGTTAGTTCTCATTTCAATAAATAAATAAATATTGTGATAAAAATATTTTTTTGTGTCAAACGTGCCTTACAGTATTTTATTTACTGAACATAATTATTATAATATTTTCATTTAATAATAAATTCAAGAACCCTTTAAGACAAGTTACAGACTTGTGTGGGATGATAAACTGCTTGTTTAGTCACGGGTTTATTAAAGGTCTCTTTAATATCACTTAAGTAAAATGTCAAATGTCAAGACGTTGTCAAAGCAGATAGTCAAGAAGTAAAGTGAGCAAACAACTGGAGTAGGTTAATATTAAGTGGTGGAGGAAAATATTGTCGAAGTTATAAATATTCTGTTGCGACATAGAGCATTATTGACAATACGTAGGTAGACTACACAGGGAAACAAAAGGTCAAGCCCGTTTAGTTCTATGTTTGCTGATCTAAATTTGCTTGCACTTACTATAAATTCTCTTCAGTCTTCTTTAAGAACATTGTGATTATTTAAATACGTTGCCCCACTTTTATAAATCGATACCTTTGGGTAGAAAGGTCGTATAAACCATTTTGGCCAAATTGAGTTATATATACCATTTTACTCAGATTTTTTTTCTCTATCGATCTGTGTATACGAAATGCAGAAATTCGCACAAAAATTGTTTATACGACCCACAAGTTTTCGGTCATAGCCTCTTAAAAAAGGTAAATTTTCAATGTAAAAGCCAAATGTTTATTTTTTGTAGTTTTGTTATGATGTAATGGCCATAATTTATTTTAACTCAGGGCGTGAAAATAGTCTTTAATTGTAAATGGTTTATACGCCCTAACGTGTTAAATGCATTACCTAAACATAGTTTAAATTCGACGTCGTAAATCCAAAGGCAGTTCGCGACGTTGGTGTATAAACCATGTTCATTGCAAGAAGCACTTTACACACAAGTTTCGTTTACAAGCGTTATTGTTATAACAACAATTAATGAATAATGTAATGACTAAATAATTCTATAAAATGGAGGAAGACACTAAAAAAGGAACCCTGGATGCTTTACTTCGACGGAGGCAAGTGCTTAGTGCAATATACGAAAGTCGACGGATAGGATGGTTTATCCCTCAAGCTATGATACTTTTTAATAGACTAGCAAGTACGAAGAGAAAAAATTATAAACAATCTTCGTCTTCTTGCAGGAAATGGTTTTTACGACCTTCTTCGCTTAAAATATTTTCTTTTATTCCCTCAAACGACATGCTACTAATATTAGACCTGCATTTACAACTCACGTTTTTTTAAGGGATGGCTTAAAATCCCTTTAATCGCAAAATAAAATCGTGGCCCGAGCACATAGTAAAACAACGCGTATGGAAATAAATATAAGGTTCAATATTGTATGGCATAAAATTTTAGTTCTGCGCCAATGATAACGAAAATAGTTTTAAAATGTAGCCAGATAGATAGTGTTTTAATTTTACTTAGATAAGCTTAATTAAAAACAATACAAGAAACATTTTTAGGACTCGACACGAAAAATTATATTGCAAAATGATTTAAACCTTTATAGTACCTAACCGTAACTTTTATCTAAGCTATTTTCCTATACCTATTGTCTGTGACATTATAATATCACAACATTCACAACAGAGTATTTTATCGGATAGTGACGTTATAGAAGACAGAGACTCTGAACGACCTGTTAAACGGTCCAAGAAACTACAATTAATAATTATGGATTCAACCACCAGTAATAGTGACAATACTTTTAGCAGGTCTATGGATACGTCTTCACTATTCCATCTTTATTATGACAACGATGCTATACCGATTAATAGTTCTGTAAAAAAGTGTCTCAAATAAAAAAAATAACTTAATTTCAAACATAATTACTAAAAAGTCAAAACGTAACAAAGAAAATTACCGTAATGTCAATTTATTGATGATATCTTCATCTTCTATAACTATTCTAAATAATTCCCCGGATCAGAATGTCACCTTATCCACGAGCAATGTGAGTATAAACAATACCTCAATGGATGTCGATACTGACCTTAATGGCGTTATACCTTCGATGTACGTTGTCAGCGTAACAGAACCAAATACACTAGCTCCAGCAATTGTATCTGACCATAATGTTGTGATACCTTTGACATACTACGTTGCTGCTGCAGTCCCAGATTTGTCTACTCCAGCTTATCTAGATACTCACCTGGATACTTCATTGTACAATGTTGATGCTGCAAGTTCAAGCTTATCTCCTACAGTTGACATTAATACTGACCTAAGTTTGATGAACAAAACTGATCCCGTTTTACTCGCTCTTGATGCACATAACGTCCTTAATGTTGCAAGTACTTCAGGTTACAATGCCGCTGCAGACCTTCTGCAGATAATAATAAACAAACTAACCTGTATACTGATATTTCTTCGATAAAGAACGCCAACGCTGCAAGTCCATGTTTGTCTGCTAAAAAAGCTAAAAAGCGTCCAGTACTCGCGAGCCAGGCATAAAAATATTTTAGATTTCTTGTCTGATGACGATACAAGTGACTATTCTGCAGGCAGTTCAGATGACTGAGGTCAAGAAAATACAAATGAATCAAGTGATGAAGACACTTCCAAGACTAAAAAAAGAAGTTAAAGAAATTTAAAAAACAAGAAACAGAATTAATTAAAAGAAAAAAAAACTATTAAAAGTAAACAAAAGAAAGTAAGGAAAAATTAAAAAGCAAAAGGAAAAGAATATGAAGCTGAAAAAGGAAAGGTTGTACAGGAGAAGATGCAAAATAACCCTTGTAATCTCGACAAATGCAAAAGAGGTTGGTACAATACAGCGGAGGAGAGACGAGCTAGGTACTTTATTCAATTTCTACTGGAATTTGGACTCGCAACGTCGAAAGGATTGGTTGGTACGAAGTTCATACGTTGCTGCCTTGTGCAAGGAAAAGAACTGATTCAATTTTACGCAGATTAACCCTTACTTATGAGTATTACGACAATAACGGTGATAACCACCAAAAAGTAGATATGCCAAAAGTTTCTGATCAGCACCTTAGATATCAATTTAAATTGTTATAATTATTTTTTCGATTTAAAATATTAAACGGTATGTTGTACCATTATTGAAATAATAGTAAATGTTGATTAGAGGGTATTATAATCTTAATTAATGTTGATTTCGTATTTCAGGTAGTTTTATTTTATTTGAAACGACCATTGTTGGGTATTAGAATAATAATAATTGAGTTCCTACTAATTCTGAGAGTAACAGGATTGTTAGTTAGTCAGAATTCAATTGATCTATGATTATAAATGGTTTTTAATACATAATAAACTACATATATGGGTTTTTACGACAGTAAATATGACCATAAGCTAACCAAAAATGGATATACAACCTATACAGTTTTTTTAAAGTACATTTTCATGGGGTGTATTAACCAAGAATCGATTTTTTCTCAGACGTAAATCCAAGCTAACTTTAAAACTAAAGAAGATAGAGAGGTTTTGATGATTTAACCTTTTTCATTTGCAAATTGTAAGAACCTTTCTCATAGATCATTTTTTTATAACTTCAAAAACAAAAAAGTTATGATTTTTTAAGTAAAAAAAAAAATAGTTTTTCGGCTCTCCTGAAAAGTCGGGTTTTGGTTTATACGACCTTTCTACCCACAGGTATCGAAATGATAAATGATATTTATTTTTGTAAATAGGTATTTACAAACACTTTTACACGTCGCCTTTTTTAGTAAATGAGATCGGTATTTCACTATTTGACTACTCTGAGAAGAAACACCGAAAGAAACTCAGATGTGACAGACATTATCTTGGTCAAATCATGTAAGATCCATGCAGATTAGTGTCTGAGATGGTCTTTTGAGGAAAGAACCACACAGAATGAGGGAACCGAATCAGTCAGTGCAAGCATTTGTCAGTAATCGTGAGCTCAACTCGGAACTTGAGGAGCTCCACGTGCTGACGAACAATACCAAAGAAAGAACATTTGGAAAAAAGAACTCAAACTTTTGGAACGTCTCTTGCGCAGTGGGTGCGTTTACAAACATTAAAACTCTAACAACCAGCTTGTGGCTAAAAAAAGAGCCTTACGGGTCGATTAAAGGTCAAGCTATGCTTGACGAGTTTCAGCCGTCGATGAGTGACCATAAATTTACATATCAAGACACCTCTGTGCCTCGGAAAGCACGTAAAGCCGTTGGTCCCGGCTGTCATTTGTAGATCTATGACAGTCGTTACAGATAGTCAGAAGCCCGAAAATCTGACAACTAGTTTAACCAAAGGGGTATCGTGTTACCCAGTTACTGGGTTGTGGAGGTATGACAGGCAGTCTCTCTATGTGAAACACTGGTATTCAGCTGCATCCAGTTAAACTTGAAGCCGACTCCAACATAGTTGAAAAAGAAAAAGGCTAAGCAGATAATGATACACTAACACTACTAACAGCTAGGGCTGCCATCCGTCCGGGTTTCCCCGGATTTGTCCTAGTTTAGAAGGCGTCCGGGGAGCGTCCGGGCGGGGTTTTATTTGTAGTCCGGGTTTCACACTTTTCAAATAATCAACGGTCGCGGGCGACTCGAAACGCGCGGCGCTTGGCGTGACATGTGACGCGGCTCGCCCCGCACCCCGTGCCGTGCAGTGTTTTTTTTGTTATGTTTACGGACATTAAACATGTACGACTGATAATAGTTCCTTTTAAAGCTTTTTAAGAATTTTTTTTTTGTTACAAGAGTCTAATTTTCTTTTTAAATTTAAAGAAACGAGAAATGTAAGTTCCTTAAAACTTTAACAATACCTATTTTGTTTTGTTTCCTTTTTAGACGTAATTTAGTTAAAATTAATTAAGAATAATAAATAAATATTTAAAACCATTTAAACTATTTTTTTTCCACTTAGAAACTTAGAAAAAATAAAATCTCTTGAAACGTCCGGGTTGTAAGATCCAAAATCCGGGGTTTTCACGTTTCTTGTCCTGAGTGACAGACTTTCGAGATGGCAGCCCTACTAACAGCCAGAACCGAAATCAGTACCGGTAGGCCATCATAGATATTATTTTGTGCTGGGAATAGAACCCGCGATAAGCTGCGCTGCTAATTTGATCGCTCTGCCGCTGCGCAAACCGTGCCGTCAAACAGTATTATGTCATTGACAATGATCACATCAGACTTCATAATGAAAACAAATTTAATCGAATTCAATAAGTTCTAAAAGGTACAAAAATTGCTTCATCCATTAAAAATCAGTATTGGGTTAGATAAAAATAGGTACAGTACCTATAATTTATTTCACAGGTCAAGGCAAAAAGTAATAGCACTTAAAATAAAACTTTGAGCGTTCATAAATTATGTATTTAATAAAACTTACGGTATCAGTTAGTCAGTCTTTTTCACCCTTTAGATGTAAGTTACAATAAAATAAGTTTCAAAAAATTTAAATACGAAACTGTTTTTTTTTCCTTTTTGTAAATAGTTTTCCTTGGACGCCCATTGATTTTTTCTAACCCTGCGTATCCATGATAAACTAATCGTAATCGACAAATATACTTCTAAGCCGAAGTTTTCGTAATAAAATTTGAAGAAAAGGGGTGAATAATAACATCTAACATGAAAACATTTTTCAGGCCAAGATGTGACGCAATATATAAAACAATGTAGGTAAATAAACACTGTTTTTACGCTCAATATAAGTGATTTACGCATAATATTATTCATGGTACGTTATTAAAATGCCAACAACATAGCTCCTGTGGTATTTGACACTATAAATCTTCGACTAAATGAGGATTTGTTGCATTCACAGCATGTAAAGTAGACTGGTGCAATATATCAGTGTCATTTATGTTGGAAAAAATGTTCTAGATTTATTGACTTCATAATGTTCAGGGGTATTTTTGTAGGGTGAATATACATTAACAAAAATAAGTGACTAACAATAAATTATCTAAAAGTTTAACGAATAGTTGATTGAATGTCGTGATGGCCCAAAGGTTAAGGTGCCTACCTCTCATGCACGAGGTTGTGGTTCAAATCTGGGCAAGTACCAATGTGACTTTTACAATTCATATGTACTTTCTCAGTTTATCTTAGACATCATTGACATCGATTAAAACATCATTCGAAAGAAAACATCGTGAGGAAACCTGGACTTATAGTTAATATAAGTTTGAAATCGCCAATCCGCCTTGAGCAAGCGTGGTGATCAATGCTCGAGCCTTCTCTGTATGAGAAGAGGCGTTTGTGCTGCAGGGGGACAGTAACAGGCTGGTATTATTATTATTACTATCGAAGTTCGTGCTTTATGTTTAATACGGTGAGAAGACAATCAAGCATTTAATAAACAAGTGCGGGCTTTGCACAAATGCGCATTTAAGCTTAAATCTAAAAAAAAACACACACATAACAGTCAAATAATTTAACCTATTACTTTTCAGAAGTCGGTTCAAAAGAAAACCATAAACAGGTGACAGTGCTTAACAACAAAATAAAAGCATTTTACAAAGTAAAGACCAGTATTTTTATTTTAATTATTATGTGAAATGAAATGAAATGATATTAAATTTATTTCTGGAAGTAGATCTTTTATAAGTCAATATTTTATAAAAATAACTAGCTGCTGCCCGCGACGTCGTCTGCGTGAAGGTTCTACAGCACCAAATATACCTACCTAAGATTCCAGTGTCGCTATAGCATTATAAGTTAACAACTTTTAAAATAGCATTAAAATATAAGTTACATGAAGAGAGTTTTTTTGTAATTTTTTTTTTATTTTGCAATTTTTAGTTTCTTTGTATGTAAAGAAAGTCTTTCAAAACTTGAAAAACTTGAAATCGGTTAACAATTGCAAAAGAAGTTCTTTCTAAACCTTTTAAAATAGACAGGCGTAATGTTATGGGAAATACATAAACCATGCACAGACATGTGACTGTAGCTATTGCGAGTAATTTGTTGTTATGCGTTGAAGAGTTCCATCGCCTGTCTTCTTCATCAGTTTTTCTTCACAAAATGATACTTGCTAAATGTAAATGCTTGATTCGTCACCAAAAAAAAAATGTAAAAATTGGTACATGTTTTCCTATATTATTTGAGGAGTTCCCTCATTTCCTCGAGGATCCCTCATCAGATCTGAGGTTTAATACTAATGGGACCAACCTGGTAGTACCTATACCCTATCAAATAAAAAAAAGATTTTTGAAAATCAGTCCATAAATGGCGGAGTAATCGCGTAACAAACACACATAAAAAAACACCGTCGAATTGAGAACCTCCTCTTTTTTTTTAAGTCGGTTAAAAATACGTTCAAAGGTATATACCTTATAACACTTCCCTATAAACTACGTTGATAATTATACTGCCAGGAGCCAAAATGTAAAGATAGTCAGGACTGGTGGCGCGGGAGCAAGCGACGTACAGGTGCCCGTGTGAGAAGCAACTCGTCCTGAGATCTACACCCGCTGCTCTGAGTATCGGCTCCTGCGATTTATTGATTGTCATCACTAAGCAAACACTCACGGGGAACTGTACACGCTCGAACTGGATCGGGAAGCTGAAGTATAAGGGGAATGCGTTGTATAAATACTGCCTAGCCGACGCCACAACCCGTAATAATTTCCACCTCAATGGTGTCTGTGGAGAGAGATGACTTTAAGACACCACCCGTTACACAACTTTGGAGGAGATTTGTTCCTAAAAAGCATAATCGGGACGCCGACTTTCATTCAGCTTGATGGTATGCGCTGGAAGTCAACTTGCTGACAGGAAGTTCAAAAATTCCACGGGATAATGTGTGGCGTCATCTTGCTCGACGACAGTGCTTATCGACGTATAGACCACTTCATTCCCCTCAATGTCCGAGAGAATGCATTCGTTAATTGCTGCAGCATGATCATTTTTGGGCGCCAAAATGGCCCTCTCACACGAATTCTGCTGGTGCGTTATACGACTGATGTCCACGTACACACAGCGAATGAGTTCTTCGAAGCTGGATACCACTCTACCGAGAGACTCTGAAAGCACCGCCTTTCCACTTCTCTCTTCTGGTAGAGTGCCTTTGCCAAGACTTAGAAGGACATCGGAGAATTCTTGAGCGCGTGCAATGCCGCCGAGCCGAGCTCTTATATTAATGGTAAAGCGCAGCGTACGAACTTGTGACCACAACGAAGATCGTTTCACCGAAGCATTCATCTCGTCAGCCCTCGATCCCCGCGTCAACTCGGGAAGCGTTTGCCTGAAATCGCCACTGAGCAGAACTGTGACACTACCCATCAAATGTTCATTCCTGCAGATGCCCTGCAGGGTTCTGTCCACGGCCTCAACTGCCTTCCTTTTGAAAATCGTACACTGATACGATCCCATGTGATACGATCCGAACTCTGCTCAAGATTTTGAGGGTTTTGTTGGAACTTCAATTTGTCAAAACGAATTATACGATACAACTTTTATGAAAAAAATGCACAATGCCATCTATGAATTTTAAGAATAACTAACTACTAACCTCATCAACACGATCAAAATTGAAATTAATTTTCAAAAAGTGTTTATGTGTTACTTGATTTGATTTTTATACATTCTCATAGATGGCGCTGATTCCAAATTGTCTTTATGCTACAAACATTCATTAAACTTTGTTTCTCTGCCAAAGTTACATAGATGGCGTAGTTTTTATAGTGTAAAGCTAGATAATAGCATAGCTTACTTAAAACCAACATTTAAATATGCGTCCTTTGATTACACGCTTCCACAGAATGAGTTAGATGAATAAAGATTCACTGCTCCTCCCCCGTAGGTGATAGCAAACAGACAAACAGACAAAAATTCCAAAAAGTCACTTTTTGTCACCAGTTACGTTTTTCTAACAAAACCCACTTATTTTTTCTTGAAAATTCTCAATGTACTGTTTTTCTTTCGTTACTGTTTTATTATATGTAGATGAAAAAAATGCACAATGCCATCTATGAATTTAAAGAATAACTAACTACTAACCTCACCAACACGATCAAAATTTAAATTAATTTTCAAAAAGTGTTCATGTGTTACTTGATTTGATTTTTATACATTCTCATAGATGGCACTGATTCCAAATTGTCTTTATACTACTAACATTCATTAAACTATGTTTCTCTGCCAAAGTTACTTAAATGGCGAAGTTTTTATAGTGTAAAGCTAGATAATAGCATAGCTTACACAAAACCAACATTTAAATATGCGTCCTTTGATTACACGCTTCCACAGAATGAGTAAGAAGAATAAAGATTCACTGCTCCTCCCCCGTAGGTGATAGCGTGATAATATATAGCCTATGTGTTGACCCGACCTCTTAGTAATATTCATGCAAAATTTGAAGTAAATCCATGCAGTACTTTTTGAGTTCACCCCGCCCATACATACAGACAAACAGACAAACAGACAAACAGACAAAAATTCTAAAAAGTCACTTTTTGCCACCAGTTACGTTTTTCTAACAAAACCCACTTATCTTTTCTTGAAAATTCTCAATGTACAGTTTTTCTGTCGTTACTGTTTTATTATATGTATAGATGATGCCGGCATTTCTAAATTGGGTTCATGGTCTTTTTTAAAGGCCGTAATGTATAAGGAAATTAGTTCATGATGCGAATTTAACTGTGCAGGATAGTCTGGAAAGGCCTTTTGAAGAAAGAACCATTGCAGTTTTGTGTGGGATGGCGTCGGGCACCTATAAGGTGCCCAACGCCATCCCACACGGTTTCATTGGTCAAATCTGGAGCATTGTTTAAAGTAGGTAACCAATGAGATCATCACATTGACGTCGCGTGGCATGGTGTGTTATAAGTCTGTTGTCAGCCTAATACGTTTATAAAGCCAGTGAATAAATATTACACTTTGAACCAAATTAAGTCAATATTCAGGACGACTGGGTTAAAACTCTTTAAAAACGAAACGAGCTATAGCTAATGAGAAGAACAATAAAGTTGTAACAGAGAAATAAGGGTCAGTAAATTATAATGAGCGTTTATTGCATTAAGATACACTATACATACAACATCATCTAAACAAACACAAACACAAACACACAAACTCTAGACGTGGAGACTTGTAATTGGCTGTCAGATAACCTAACTGTTACTTATTTCCATTGTATTTAGCTGTAAGTCTTCCAAAGTTGTTAAATAAATAAATAAATAAACTAAGTTTGTAGTAAATCAATCAACCGTTACATTTTCTTTTTTTAAACCAACTGTTTCTACTTTATTTAAATACAATTTTATAGCACTAGAATATTTAACTAATAATCAAAATGCCAAGAAATAATGTTTTGCAACATTATTTCTGACTACCGATTTACCCAATGGCAGAAATGATGCTTTGGTGGCGGCGCGAAGTCAAGTGCGGCTGTCCAGTAGTGTTCAAAGATGGCCGCCATGACGCGCCACTCCTAACATCCAATGACGTTTCTGTTCAAATTTGTCGTAACGGGAAGCGTCAAAATAAGTGCGACAACAGTTGTCTGTGTTGCCAATAAAATTAATTTAAATAACAGAATTTAAAAGTCTAGAAAATAAAATAATCGCGACGAGCAAATCTTCGTATCTGTCTTCAAAACTCGAAACTGCGACGTTGAGAAACTTCGTTTTATGTACTACATAAATGTTTTAATTACACCCTCGGCAGCTTGTTAATATCATTACTAGCCTCGACGGAATGGTAGTGTAATGTGTTTAGTAAGAGTTTGTGTAAATAACTTTTAGCATTTGTCTCCTAAACGACTGAAGCGAGGTGTTTTTGGTAATGGTTTCAAGAGCCATGTGTTTACTGAATTCGAATAGTTCCACTCTAGGGTACTATTTTAGGGTCATAGATTAAAGTGTAGTAAGCAAAATTTTGAGGATCAATCTCCATTTCCGTTTGTCGTTAAATAAGTTACTTACCAACGCAAAATAATAATGGCACTTTGAGTAAATAAAATTGCCAAAAGGAATATTAAAATGTCGAACACAATAACATAACCTCCGAATAAGCTTAAAAGCTTTATAAACGATAAAACGTAGTATGTTGTAATTCATAAATATTATGATCGAGAAATATTTATTTCAAAGAAATATTTAATGTGTTATATGAACTCAACCATACAGAATGTGCCATCGACAATATTATTGCCACTTCAAGGCAGCCCCTCAAGAATCAATTTATTAGATCGAAGCATTCTTTGCACAAAATTGCAAGCGAGCCAATTAGTAATCCTACTAATTTATTATAAACGCAAAAGTATGTGAGTATGGATGAATGGATGTTTGTTACTCATTCACGTAAATGCTACTGAATGGATTTTAATAAAATTTGGTATGGAGTTAGCTGACACCCTGGATTAACACATAGGCTTTTTATCCCTGTATTCCCACAAGAACGGGACCTACGCGGGTGAATCCGCGGGACGTCTGCCAGTTATTAATACTTCTATGTAACAAATACAATCTCTTTTCATAAACGTCATCACACTAACATTATAAATGCGAAAGTATGTGAGTGTTTGAGTGTGTATATTTGTTACTTCTAGGACGTGCCTAACGGCTGGAGCGTTTTTAATAAAATTTGATTTGTAGTTAGCTGACACCCTGAATTAACACATAAGCTTTATCCCTGTATTTCCACGAGAACGGGACCTATGCGGCTGAAACCGTGACGTCTGCAAGTTATATATAATTATGTAACCGTGTGTTGTTTTACATGAAAAAAAAGTATTTAAGTATTATAATGTTCATTGTTAAAATTTTATGATCTGATATGTCCACTATGTTCAAAATTGTTATGTATTATGTATGTACAGACGCCAGCACATCAAGTTACCCCAATGTGTCAAATTTCTTTGATCGTTGTTCAACTTTATGCTAAACAGAATAAGGTTCATATTCAATTGGGAAAATTTGACACATTGTACATAAATATATCTTTACCTTGTCTATCAAGTTTACCAAAAGGTTGTCTGTTAGAGATCGCTTTCAGCAAAAGGGCCCGCGTATGTCCCACGTAGCACACGTTGCACGTTGCGCACGTTGCCTCATGTAGCACTAATTAATTAACATTTGTAAATTCTAATGGTGTACAATAAAGAGTATCTACGAATATTCATTCTATTCTTTTAGTTTATTAACACTATGGACGGAAAATGTCAAACTGATAATTAGTGGTCTATGCTTTTAGATCGGAAAACAATAATTGTAATTAACAATTTATGCTTGGATGACATCGGAAAACAATTGAATATTCCGTTTCAATGACAAAACAAATAGTTATGTAAAGTCTGTTTGCAATTTGGGTATCCTGCTATCAAATTAATAGTGTTAAGAATAATAAATTTATGACAATATGAATAAAGTCCCGTTTTAACGAGTATTTGCAGTAACAGCCGTAACTAGCCAAGTGAGGGCTAAACTGAGGGAGACAAAGTGGGTCCGTGGATCTACGTGCCACCAAAAAACATTAATCCTTTGGTAGATGTAATACGAAGTTTTTTTGGTAGTCGTTACAAATTGTCAGAAGTCCGAAAGTTTAATTAAATAACCAGTTGCACTAAAGGGCTCCTGGCTATCTGAGTTGTAAAGGTCAGATAAGCAGTCTTTCTCTCAATAAACAGTACACATTTCACATTTTAATTCTAAATATGTGAAGAGCTGGTGTCTGAGGTAGGCGCAAATCACCTGTATTACAGATCACCAGGACTTCAACCCACGAAATCAGTTACCTATACATCATAGTATGTAAAATAAGCGATTTATTTTAATCATTAACAATTTCATTGGTTTAACTTTTAGAGAATGAAACTTAAACAACCGAATTTAGAGTTATTATTTAGACTATAGGAATATAAAAGAAAAATAACAATAATACTTAATTAATTGACAGTAAATTTACTCTGTAGGCCGCCGAAAACAATGTGTGTGTATGTGTTGTCAGTTTATGTAAGAGTGGAAGTAAGAGGGTTTGTGTAGGAGTGTGTATGCGTGTGTGTGAAAGTGTTGTAACTTTGTAAGGTACGTATTTACGAGTCAATCCCAAAACGCAAACTTATCCATAAAGAGTTACAATATTATATTATTGTAGAACCAAGGTTACCGACATAGCCCAGCGGATTAGCAGGTTGAAATGGCAGTGGGCAGGGCACAAAGCACAGAGGACTGATGACCGATGGGGTCGAAAGGTTCTCGAGTGGAGGCCACGTATCGGCAAGCGCAGCGTAGGACGTCCATTGCACCCACAAGGTGGACAGACGGCCGCGGGAACGCGCTGGATGCGAGCCGCGTCCAACCAGTCTTATTGGAGATCTATAGGGGAGGCCTATGTCCAGCAGTGGACTTCCTTTGGCTGAAATGATGATGATGATGATAATGATTATTGTATACGACGAGATGTTTATCAACATCCATTTTTTTTTCATGCCATTGAAACGAAATGATATTTATTTTTATAAGTAGATTGCGGTCCAGGCATTTTTACAGGAAATCATGGCCTCTTCGAAAGTCTAAACATAGTTATCATGCACGAGTTTGTGAGTTTGAATTCTGTGCATTTTTCTTTAAGCAAGTTAGGGATGACAACTTTAAATTTTAGTACTAATGTTTTAACTGTCTGAATATTTTTATCATCATTATCGACATAGCCTTTTCCCAACCATATTGGGGTCTACTTCTAATTCAACTGGATGCAGCTGAATACCAGTGTTTTACATGAAGCGACTGCCTGTTGGACCTCCACCAACCCGTTAATGGGTAACACGATACCCGTTGGTTAAACTGGTTGTCAGATTTTCGGGCTTCTGACAATCTGAAACGGCTGTCATAGATCTACAAACAACATGTAGAACTAATGACTTTACGTCCTTTTCGCGGCACGGAGGAAGAAAATATCTTTAGATTTAAGCAAAAAATTCCTCTGTTTATATTTTTTCGCTAACCTGTACACAGGATTGTCGTCTCGATACCACACGACGAGCAGAAGACTGTCGTTGTGCATTGGTGGTCTGATGTCACAAGGCATGTCTGCTTCGCCACCGACGATCGCTGGTACACGTGTAACCGTCGCAGCAACTGGCGATGTTAAAACTCCTGCAGAAGAAAATTATTATTAAGATTTTTGAAACACAGTCTTTTATACCAGCCTGTTACTGTCCCGTTGCAGGGCAAAGGCCTCTTCTCATTCTACGCTTGCTCAAGGCGGATTGGTGATTTCAAACTTATATTTACTATGTATAAGTCCAGATTTCCTCACGATATTTTCCTTCAACGTTGTTAACACACACACAAAGTCTATGGTTACAAAAAAAATACTTCTTTGTCGCGTGTGTTATTCAGTTATGGCCAGTGATAGCCTAGTGGTGTAACCGACAACCGTAATGGCCTAGTGGCGTAACCGTGATAGCCTAGTGGTGTAACCGTGATAGCCTAGTAGTGTAACTGTGATGGCCTAGTGGTGTAACCGTAATGGCCTAGTGGAGTAACCATGATAGCCTAGTGGTATAACCATGATGGTCTAGTGGAGTAACCGTGATGGCCTAGTGGAGTAACCATGATAGTCTAGTGGAGACCGTGATAGCCTAGTGGAGACACCGTGATGGCCTAGTGGAGTAACCGTGATAGCCTAGTGGAGTAACCGTGATGGCCTAGTGGTGCAAGCATGATAGCCTAGTGTTCTGACCGGCGGAATGCCAAGGCACGCACTTCTGACTATTCAGATTCATGTGCGTTTTGTATAATTATCAATTGCTTCAATCACGGCAAAAAAAACACCGTGAAGAAACCGACATGAAAAACCCTATTAACATATTTCTCAACCCCGAAAACTAACCCAGGGTCTTCTGTTAAGCAGACTAGGCCAACGAGGCAGTTTATGATATTGTGTACAAAAAAAACATTGAAAAAATTGTCTGTGGTACGCGTATGATATTAGGTACCTACACAAGTATGTATGTACGTGCAAACATAACAACATACCTGCTTCATATTCTATTAGCGAAAACCTATTTTCCTTACCGAACCACGGAGCTCTAATTTCGTAATAGAAAAACACAAAAAAATCCTTCGTTACACGAGTAAAGGGGAATGAAATGGGTTTATAAACTGCTTGTACCAAGATTTGCGGTTGATGGAAGTATTATCACTGGTCAGGGGACTGCCAAAAAAACAACAAACCAGTCAAAAAAATATCATTTCCAACGGAGTCCGGGCCAATCCCTGTGTTTATCTGCTTAAAGCCTTGTATGAAACAGTGTTACGTTGTAAGCGCACAAAATCCCTAACATGAGAACCAGGATGAATGAGACTGAGTTATAAACGCTAGCGGGCATTAGACGCCGACAAATAAATTCGACTTCAACTTCAACTCTTCTCTATGGAATTTGTGGAAGAAACAAATAAATTAGTTTGCTTTATAAACAAAATATTATTTCAGATTTTGGATACTTCAGTTTTTTTTTTATGTATATAATAGGTCTGCTCTTGACCTCAATCTTGTGCTGCGGTCAGAGATGAGGTCGACGATGGAACGAGCTTACCCAAAAAAAGCCTATTAACTCGCGACTTAAACAGATTGGGGTCATATGGAACACTGATGCAGGCAGGGAATTCCACTCCTTGGCTGTGCGCATAATGAAGGAACAGGCAAAGCGCTTCGTGCGAATGTGTGGAACATCTACAAGGAATGGGTGATAACCTTCAGTACGTCTGGATTCCCGATGGAAGAAAGGAGATGGTGTAATGAGTTCGTGGAGGTCTAGAGCACACTCACCGAAATACAGTCTGTAAAAGACCGACAGACATGCAACTTTGTAAGTGCAAGTTCTATTGTAAACGCCATTTTAGGTTGTAGATTTGTACCAAAGGCGCTTTACTTTGTATGAATTCATCATCACAGTTCTTTAAAACATCGTAAGGAAACCAACATGACCTAAAACCAAAAAATTGAAGAAATGTTACATCTACCCGCACAGGACTGGCGTGGTAGATTACGGCTTAGGTACTCCTTTCACAGAGAGGAGGCCTGTGTCTCAGCAGTTTGAACATAAAGGCCTCATTAACGGAGACGCGGGGCGTCTCGCGTCGCGTGTGGCGTGGCGTCTCGCGGCGCGTCCAACAAACGTTGGACGCGCCGCGAGACGCGCCTTTCTGTTTACGGTGGGGCGGCGCGCGAAGCGGCACGCATCATCGCACGCGTAAACACAAACTTATAGCAATATACAACCATGTTCATAGAGAAGTGAGACGGGAAGCGTGGCGGTGCCCGCCGAGGCGCCCGCGGCGAATCCTCTAGCGTGTAGCGACGCTTCCGCCTCGGACATAGCTTCATCGAGAATTGCCGCTGCGTGCGCCGCCGCGATAAACGCCGCGTGGAACGCGTCGGTGCCATCTGGGGGTTCGGCCGCAAAAAACGCCCTAATTCAAACAAACGCATCTAAAATCGGTTCTCCGTAAACGTTATACAACGCCATATATTTGAATTCAGTGCGGGCCGCGCCGCTCAACGCAACGCGCGACGCCCCGCGTCTCCGTAAATGAGGCCAAAAGGTTGTTTGTTTATGCAACCGCCATTCTTTTAAAGACTAAAGAAAACAAAACTATTCATCATGTAGTGGTAGACTTTATAAGTAGACAATCGAGAAACACTGATTTATTGTTAACTAATAGTAGGTAGGCACTTTCATTTATTTATCAACAAAAACTTAACTATATTGTACAAAAACGAAAAAAAAACAATAACTAAACCTAACAAAAAATAATTACAAAGCGTCAAAAAATTCCTCTGCATCGCTGCCAGCGGGTAAAGTGCCCAAAACACTGGCGGCATTGCCACGTTAAATGGCAATGCTTAGCCTCTGGTCAAAGTAGAGGCCAGCCCTAGGGTCACGGGAAGCGTCAACCAAATATTACCATACATTTACCATTACAGCTAACCAATGCAGTATATGGGCCTTAATTTAATTCGTCTAGACGAAAAAAAGGCATAAAAAATCGCTCCCAAGAATTTATTCAAAACACGCGCTTTAATGCAACTCCCACGACTTGTACCACAGTCCATAAGGTTCAAAAACAAGAAAATGACATTCAACGGTAGGTATACCGAACAACCGAGCTCAACCGGACAATACCTATGGACGACACGCACACCTGCCAACTAAAAACCTTTTTGGTATTCGGCACGGCATAAAGACGAGGTGAGCCGAGGTAACAAAAAACTGTGGACTCGCCTTATGCTTTCGTATTATGTTCGTAATAAGATTGTAATGGAGCTCGTGTTAATATTGTATAATATTTTGTAGTAGGCGTGCTATGATTTTTAAAACTAATCTTGATTTCTAGGACCTCTCTAAATTCTCTTAATTCAATCTTTGCCAAAGCTCAGGTCTCGGGTTCGAACACACGCACGCACTACTTTTCGGATTCTTGTCTATTGTGTATAATTATTATCACTTGCTTTAAAAAGGAAAACATCGTGTGGAAATTGGCATGTCTCAGATATACGTATCTCTGGATGGCACGCGAAGCCATGACTGAGAGTCAGAGACCCATAGCTAGTATAAAACTCAGAAACCAGATTACCCACTAACCACACAAAGAAACAAATGAATAAATTGTAAGATGAATGAAAAACATGTCAATGTTGCGGTAACTTTATCATGTTATTCACACATAAGTAAATAGCTAAGCTACATACAGAAACTTGTTTTGGATAAAGAGAGGCAAAAAACGAGTCAGACTTACTGAGGGCTTGCTCTGTACCTAGGCAGGAAAATAAATTTGACACCCGGGTAGGGTGATAGTAGTTTTAAATACATTTATCATTGCTAAGAATTACCACAATCTGGTGAAAGTATCAATATTGTATAGGATTAATATTTGGATTCGGTAACCCGCTCATTATGCGTATGTTTTCAATGTTTTTTTTTCAACAGAATCCCAATAGTAATGTAGTGCCCTAGAGTGCGAGCAAAACTGTAGGCTAACAGCTACATAGTATGCATACAACAGGAGCAGTTCAAGTCAATATTGCTTCGGGTAGTGCTTTTAAATTTACGGCCTCCCGTCTTTGGCTTACTAGTCCTTATACCTCAGCTGTTGAGCTATTATCGTATCGTATATTTCATTTTCCCTGAAGCGACTAATAGCTTAAGCAAGTTGCTAGTTCTTGTGGTCTGTTTAGATTGCTTAAGTGGAAGTTTAAACGCTTCTTTTGCCTTGTCTCGCTATATTTTTGCTGCCATTCTGTTCACGCTAACGTTTTCCTATTTAAGGGTCTAAGTTTAGTTACTTGGCTTGGCCGGCCAAGTTGTATAACGCTTTGAAAAATATATCAGTTTTCTGAATTTTTTCTTTCAAAACTATTTAGTTTTACTTTATTCAGTAGGTCTGAGAATAAGATAGTAAACTAATAAAAACTAAAAAAATATGTTCTAAAGCGGTTAGAAATTTTCCGGAGCAACTACATCTTAACAAATACTTCACAAACATTTATTATATTACTGAGTGCTGGATCTTCTGGGTCTGTTAATATAACAGTATTAATAGGAAATACTAGCAGGTACAAGGATATGTACTCAAGTATTGGGACTCTTTAAATATTTGTGAGTGTCTTGACTGATTTACTAGTAATAAGGCGATGAATTAATGCTGATAACCACTAAAAATATTTAAAATATCAAGCAATATTTACTACCAAAGCTTAATTTTTCGTCATCAACTTCCAGGTTTCATTAACACTGTAATACCTACAGTGCAGTTTATGAACTCGTCCTCGGCGAACAATAGTAAACTCTCGGTTGACTCTTACAGTCGGAAAAAAACAAATGATTCGCTGTTTTATGACGCTCATCAGTCGGAATATTGCGGGAGAATAAAATTTGCCTATTTTTCCGATTATTAGTCTTTTAATCTTGGATCTGTTTGCATTTTAAATAACCTTTTTAAGATTGTTGAGGGGTTTACTTTTTTACAAACACGTAAAATTATATCTGTTTTCTGGTAGCGTTTGCCAGAAACTTCAAAATACCACCTATTACGCAATGCACCACTGCTATTAATTAAAACATAATTATATACATATATGAATAACTTTAACATAAAAGTACAGACGCCAGCACATCAAGTTACTACAATGTCTCAAATTTTTCCAATTGAATATGAACCTTATTCTGTTTGATAAAAAGTTGGAAAACGATCAAAGAAATTTGACATATTGGGGTAACTTGATGTGCTAGCGTCTGTACTTAACCAATACTCTTCTTTTCTTTTGCGATATGCCGTCTATTTATCACGAGGCTTCTATAATAATAATAATAATATCCTACAACTTTTACACAACTCCATCTAGTCCCAAGCTAAGCAGAGCTTATATTATGGGTACTAAACAGCTGCTAAACAAACTTATATTTTTGTAAATACATACATATTATAGATAAATCTTTATTGAACCACAGAATACCACCTGCTACGGATTTTTTATATAAACATAACTGTTGCTGAATAAAATGAAAATGTTTAAGTGCGCGCGTAAAGCGCATTACACCAGAGCGGTTGCACCTAGGTACAGACGCCATCATCAAGTTACCCCATTGTGTCAAATTTCTTTGATCGTGTTTCAACTTTATGCCAAACAGAATAAGGTTCATATTCAATTGGGAAAATTACACATGGGGGTAACTTAATGTGCTGGCGTCTGTACTTGGGTTGCTCTTTATTTGTCGAATTTGCAATGAGGTCAGGACAAGGGTTGTAATAGGGATTTTTTTAAAGGTTAACTCGATTATTTGATAGCTATAGAATGGTAGTTTTGTAAGTACATTTCAATTACTACAAGTAAACGCACTGCAGGTTGCAAATTTATCTTAATAAATATAATTAGGTATATAGTAGAAAGCAAAACAATAAACAATAGTCTTCTTGATAAAATAAACAATAAAGGATTGCCAGTAAAATCTGAATAATATAAACAAAGCCAAATTCCATTGTTTCCGTACCGAAATTATTCACAAAATTATAATGTCCTTAATAATTTTCATTTTGGTGATACTCCGCGATTTTCATAAAATCTAAAGTAGGTAGGCACCAAAGTTGACATCCAAAGTATGTTGGATTAACCTGAATATAATGAATTGCGAGAAACCTTTTGACATAGTGTATGTAAAGAAGGAATTATTAATTTACATCTGTGCTTAGGTGGATGTGTGGCGGTTTTCTGATTATGTACCTGTTTGTTTGAACACTAGCTTTTACTCACGACTTCGTTTGCGTGAAAGATTTCTTATTTATCTTATGTCAAATGACAATTAAGTGTAATAAGTTATCGATCAGTAAAAAAAAATATACTCTGGTAAGCAGTTCCAGATATTATTTTACTTTATTTTATTTAATTTATTTAGGAGGATTTCCAACAAAGTTTACACAAATACAATTTAAATAGCATTACAAAAGATTCTCTTTAGTGTGTTCCTTCAATTATAGGAAACCACAGCATGCACCTTTATAACTAGGTAAATTAAAAAAAAAAAAAAAAAAATTACAGGCTAAATCCTAATCCTTTATCCTCTATATACCTAGTACTTACTTACAACGTAGTCCTGACATGAATTAAATTAAACGAAAGTAAAAATAAACTTGAATTAGCATTCAAGTTTGTTTCATGTTGTATCATCCGCAGATATGAATAAGGTATACAAAATAAATTAATATAATATTTGAAACGAATATTTTTCAACTTTAGACAAGTTCTTATTGAACACATTTAAGCCAAAAAAAAGTACGTTGCCCCACTGTGAAAATGTGTCCAGCCTGCGTAGCATGAACACATTGAACACCGAAGAAACGGCCTTTGTCTACAGACGAATCGGCAAAGTGACAGATTATATAGACAGGAACCTCAATCTGTCAAATTTCTTTCAATAAACCTGCCTGCGTAGCATAAACACTTAATTTCTTTCTTCCGAGACACGACAAATTTCTTTCTGTCCAACTTGACATTTCTTCTACCCGAGCATGAGGCGACTCGTTGACAAAGCGTTTGTACGTAGAGAAAGAAATTTACATGCTGTCTATAGCAACTGTCAAGTTGCTCTTGTCTAGGTCTCATTTGATGTAGACTGTTTGACACTTGTTGACAGGAAAAAAAAAAGAAAAAAAAATTGGAAATGTTTCGAAAAGAACTGTCAAAAGTGGAGAAAATAGGTACGCACTTCATGCTTGGCATTGTTCGGCATATAACTTTTCATCTTTCTTGACATTGTCATGCTCGAGACGAAAGAAATGTCTTTATAATCTGTCACTTTGCCGATTCGTCTGTAGACAAAGGCCGTTTCTTCGGTGTTCAATGTGTTCAAGCTACGCAGGCTGTATTGTGTGTGTTTAACATTTAACTCCCATGTACAAATAGCCAGACCCGGTTGCTCATCCCAAATTGTTGTTTCGTGAGAATATTGAACTAGCGACACGCAGTGCACGTCACATGTACCGTGCTGTCAATCGTACCTGCAGTGCCTCAGTGTAAATCTTGTCATAACTATGTTGGTCGTTCCCATCGGCTGCCTCCAATCCAACCCTATGTTCTGTGGTTGTGACTGTTTACGCAATTTGTTAACATTGTCCAAATACAGTCATAGTCTGTCTAATAGACAATCTTGACATAAGTCTACGTCAGACTGACTTATGATTACAGCAATATCTACTTCCAAAGTGTTTGAAGTCGAATGTGAAATAGGCTTATGTTTATCATTGGAAGCTTCGGGCGTTTATATAACGGGTAATGGAAAATGTATCGTCATGAATAAAGCGAAGACGAGTATGTTTGTGTTTCAAATAACAACTGTATATACAACATGTGTCAGGGAAACATGTTAGATAAGTCGTAATTGCCTATTCGTCGAGTTTCAATATTGACTTCGGAATGTATAGGGATGTGACGGACGCCATCTTGGCAGAAGCGGAGGCGTAGGTGAAAAAAATACAAACAAAAGATGGGATTATGTTTTATTTTATCGAAAAATTAAATAAATTGCAATCAGTTTTTTGAAGAAATTATCTGTATAATAAATCACAAAAACACGGTTTTGTCATCTCCCAGTTAATAATAAAGCTTCATCTAATAGTTGTTCGCTTGGAGTGTCTAAAAACTTTGGGTTATCTTATGATCATTGAAGGGTTTAAAAGCCATGTTGGTCCGAGGATCGAGGTTGAATGAAGATCTGTTACAGCCGTTCTTAAAAGTAAAGCAACGCTCGCTTAGCTCATTTTATGAATAGGTGACCATCCGATCCAAATCGAGACTCCAGCCAGATACAGATGACAGCCATGTTCAAAACATTCATGGTTTTTCTACTGACTGTCGTTTATAACATAATATATTGTGAAGCCTTGTAAAATAATCAACATCCCGAACGTGTAACACAGTAACTAGTTTGTGACACACACACCCAGCACATAGATGATAATTGAAATTTATTTCTGTAAATATATGTTCATACCATAGATATCCGTGGTTCATATAAACACGTGTAATTTTTTAACGATAAGGTGAGGTCAGGGTAAGGTTGACTGATAGAAAATACCTATGGCATTAAGTTCACCTCTGCATATGATTATGCTTGAAGTGTTATATAAATAAATAAAATATGAGGGGACCAGATCAGTCAGTGCAAGCATTTGTCAGTTATCGTGAGCTCAACATGAAATTTAGAGAGTTATATAGTATTTATTTCTAAGTAAATGTAATCGAAAGTTACTACATATAAGTTTTCTATTTTTTGCATTGCCGGCTTAAATATAAATGTTTTGGTCACAGGTATTGTAAGCTTATGTTTTAAATAAATAAATGAATATATTAATATTGGGGACAAATATGTTGTCGCTCCATGCAAAATACAGGTATTCAACAGTATAAAGTTGCTGTTATAGTACGGCTTGTGGTTTGCGTGCCGCAACGGGCAATAAAACATTCAATCAGATGTTCTGTGCCTATGCATTACTGACATTACTGTTTAATGTCCTACATTCAGGTATACTGATAACATTTGCTAATATCGTTTATGTTCCGGCATTAAAATGTCTCTATGCAGCTGCAATTATACGAGGCGTGTACCTAATCCAGTATCGGTCGATCTATGCACGTCCGCGGACGAACTCGGTCGATTGAACTTGGTATGTTAAGAGAGTGAGTTCATTCTCGACCTTTGACTATAAAATTAATAATAATATTTACAGCCTGTTAGTATCCCGCTGCAGGACAAAAGCAAAATATCCAAAGACTGAGCTTTTCTGATAAGGTTTAGGTCCCATTATAAACATGGCCGATAAACACACATACACACACACACACACACACGCACACACACTCACACACACGCACACATACCACACACACACACACACACCTCAAGCAGATATTGTATAATTTAAATTTGTTTAAATTTTTTTACATACAATCTGTGTAAATCTACTGGGAGAAGACACTGATTCCTGTAACACAGGTTACAACCTAGCGCAGGAGTCAGGGTTTTCATATATTAATGTAACATATATTATTATTATTATTATTTTAAAGAAACGTTGCCCTCACTAAGAGTTTCTCCTGGATCGAAGGGATGTATTTACAAACATTTAACCTCGTAATAACTACCTATAGGCCATACAAAAATATTTGTTGCATGTGGAAATCGAACCCATGACACACAGGGCAGCAGCCAATTGCTCAATGTAACCGTAATCTGGATGTATTACTGGGACTGACTGATTGTTTGTGCTTTACTTTAGTTACAACTCTGCCTAACCAATCAGGAATTACAAGATTTATGTTATATGGTAGTTTATTTTAATTATATCTTATTATTCACCCATCAAAAACCCACGTAACTCACAACCTGGCCCCATTATTAATACTGTCCCAATTAATAACTTAACCCGTGAAATTAGGTCCTCATTAATTATTATTTATTATTAAAATGAGGGTAATTGTATTCCTCGTCGTAATATCGCGAACGGAATGCGTGAGTGACGTTCAATTATCAGAGTTTGTATTGTGTAAACACACCGAGGAAACATAGAAATAATGAGAATATGACGAGATGACAAAGCCAATATTATGGCTCTTCGCTTCGATACTCTCAAACACATACTATATAATTAAAATTTTCAAAATTAAGGAGCTCGTTGCTAAATAAAAACAGCTACACGGGTTGTTTTAAGCTATATTTGCTAGGATAAGCCCGTAGTTGGATGTTCTTCCATTTAGTTGGACGTCCTTCCATTATTTGACAGGCATGTTGGTCTAGACGTTATTAGCCCTGACTGTTATACCGGAGGTCGTGGGTTTGATTCCCACCTAGGACAAATGTATGTGTGGTGAGTATGTTTATCTGCTGTCTGCTTTGTTTAAGACTAGTAAGCTATGTGTGTAAGTTGTGGATTTTTTACTAGCAGACGTCCCGCGGTTATACCCGCGTAGTTCCCGTTCCCGTAGGAATACAAGTATAAAACGTAACCTATGTGTTAGTCCCAGGTGACAGCTAACTCCACACCAAATTTTATTAAAATCCATTCAGTAGTTTTCACGTGAAAGAGTAACAATCGTCCATCCATCCATCCTTACATACTCACAAACTTTTGCGTTTATAATAAAGTAATGTACTACTTGCTACCGCCTAGAACAATAAGTTAGTCGTCTAAAAAAGTAGAACAATTTATTCGTTATTATGATTGGCTTACTAGCTTAGTGTCAGAAATAATAAACACGAGCATGTCTGCAATATATCATCACTATGTCTTGTGGAGCACGTGAGAGCTTAGAAGTACGTGCACAATATTAATGCGCTTAGTGTCCATTTGTAGGGAAGTTTACATTATGACTGTTAGTAAGTAGGCTTTTGTGCGTGGAGTTCCTAAAGACTCTGACCCCCTCATATCTGTGTGGTTCTTTCCTCAAAAGATCATCTCAGACACTAATCTGCATGGTTCTTACTTGGTTTGACCAAGATAATGTCTGGTCTTTAAAAGAGACAATGACCTCTGAGTTTCTTTCGGTGTTTCTTCTCAGAGTGGCCAGATGGTGAAACTCCGATGTCATCTACTAGTTAAAAAACGATGTGTTTGTGAAAACCTATTTACAGAAATTAAATATCATTGTAAATAATATTCCTCAAATAATATAATACATACATACATAAACTCACGCCTTTTTCCCATGAGGGTAGGCAGAAACTACAGAGCGCCATATGCTACGATTCTTACATACTTCTTTTGCTTCGTTTACATTCATATATGTTGTCACACACACACGCCGGTTGCGAGTACTACGCACCTGACCTTTTTGAAGAACCTCACCAAAAGGTCTATGTATCTCCTTCTAGGGCGTTCCCTCCCGGCGTTCCCACTTACATCTGCCTTGTAGATACCTTTCCTTAGTCGCCTTTCATCCATCCTTTCAACGTGACCAAACCATCTAAGCATACTCTTTCCAATTTTTGTTACTACATCTTCTAATTTTCAAATATGATTATAATTATCATTATTACTAGATATTCACACCTTAATTAGCTAGGTACAACTGTACGAAACCACAATAAAATAATTAATCGAATCGAATTGGTGCAGGTGGGATTCGGACAAAGGTTTTCAAGTTTCATGTTTAAGGTAAGTCCGAAACGTGAACTATGCTAATTTTATTTTTTCATAATTTATTTAAAAACATAGGCTAAATAATGTAGGTACCACTGCCCAAAATACTTTAATATGTAGGTATATTTAAGCCGGAAACGAGAAAAAAACTTTAATACCTATAGATAATTTTAATATAAATATAAACCAGAATGAATATGTCGTGGAAAACGATATTCTTGAATAATAAGTTGTGAAGTTGATTAACTTAGTACAGAGTCTATGGTGACCAGCGTGACGTTACTTGTCATTTGAAAATGGCGCGAATGTGTTTTCGGTAATGTCACGTGGACAGAGTCGTGCTGGTGCGTGGGAGCTGGGCAGAGCTCAGTTTGATTTGAGACACCGACCAAGACACACATCCAGCACGAAACTGTCAGTTACCTAGACTTGAGTTGTTTTGTGATTAAGATTGTTAAGTGAGGTTATTACTGCAATGAAGATTGCTATTCTACGTTATGAACTCTGTACCACAAAACCCCCATCGGTGTCAGCTCATCGCTCAGCCATCGCTGACGCCGACATCAGAAGTGGCATAAAGAACCTGCTTCCAACTTTACTGGCGAGCTTCACCGAGATGTGATGAGATCTTCGTCGTGATGCACCAGAAGAACAAGATGCAGTGATCGAAGTCTGCTTGCTACATCGGGCTCCATCAAGAGAGTATGCGAGGTGCAAGATGCGAGGCTCCTGCAGCGCGGGTTGGCAGCGCGGCGGCGCGCGGGCGGCAGCGCGGCGGTGCAGCGTGGCGCAACTACAGATGCGCAGTTGTGCACGAAATAACTGGTATTTTCTGGTAGTAACAACAATCCGGTGAGTCGTGTAATTTTTGTTTTGATTTCGGTAGGTACCGGATGTTGTCTTGCTAAGTTGTACTATAGTCGCAATTTTAGAGGTCAATGCGAACGTTTGTGTAAAGGGCATACCTAGGTAGTACCCAGTAGTACCTACAAACATAGACCTAGTACCGAACGAATTATTTACGAAGTTTAAATAGTGGCAATAGTTTATTTTATAAGCGGGTAGCGCGTAAAAAAGATAATTAATCATTTCAAATAGGTGTGTGATGGTAATGATCGTTCGAGAAATGTTTTAAGGAGGGTATCGCAATCAACAAAATGTTTATTGGTTAATTCGAAACAAAAATGTGTGGTGGATTATGGGTGTTTACCCAATCAGTTCTTTGTTTTAAAAGTGTCGATACCGCGGGTATGTACAGAGATCCTATATGATTACTTTACGTTATGAATATTGCCATAATTTTAATTAGGTACTTAATGGTTTATCGTGCAGGGGTTGAGTACCCCTTGTGAATTGAGAATTAGACTTCAAACTCAAACCTTATCGTCTATAGGCAAGCTTAAAAACTCAGCCTAGACAAAAGGCAATAAGTAGTGTCAAAGGTCAAAGGTCCAGGAACTATTGGATGCTTACGGCATGCGTCCGTGTCAGTCCCCTATTATGAAAGCTATTCTTTTAACAAAGCATCTAATAGATAGGCTACTTGAAGTTAAATTAGCAAAGGGCTATTTTAATGCGTTAAATTGACAATAATGCGATCGAGATATTGTTTAGCGTTTTGCCTGGGGTCTGTTTACGTAGCCATATTTTGTTACGTTGTTATACAACAGCGATCGAAGTTGTGACATTTAAAACTCAGTAAGTAAATAGACCGAACCGAACCGAGAAAAAGGCTTCAAAACCTGAACCTTAACCTCTGACGTCAACCTTACAGACTAAGTCGGACGAAAGGAAAGTAGTGTGATAGGTACTCAGTTCAAAAAAACTATTGTGAGGTACTGTTATTTGCCCTAGTTAAGCCCTGTTTCTAAAACCTGCTACTTTAGCAAGGGTTGAAAGGCTGCTGGGTGTATAATAAACGCCGACTAAAGCCGGATTTTCCTTGAACATTTCGAAGTGTTCATTTGTGAAGCGTTATGTAAAGTTTCTAGGCTATGATATCATAGCAAAGGTGAGCTGAAGCTTAGTTAAACTGCCTTTCTTGATAACATTCACCATGTTAGGCGGTTCATAGGTTTTTCGTATAGGTTTTCGTTTTTTTAATTTACCCTCACTGTATTTATTGATGACTAGTAAACAATTTGGTCCATATAATTGGAAATTGGGACACTGACAGATAACATAACAAATCATTTCAATTTTACCGACTATACCTGGTTGATTATTTTCTTATTATGAACTCTTAATTTAAATGAGATTGAAATTCAAACTGATGCAAGTGCGGCGCTATTCCCTTTATTTTGTAAATCGTGTGGAAACCTTGTTGATATCACCACGGTATCAGAAAGCTGGTTGTTGGCCTAAATTTAATTTGAGCAAAGCTTAAAATCGGTTTGACCACAATATTAGGACCAGGTTTTTAAATTAGTTTAATGATTGTGTTTTAATTAAAAATGAGGACAGAAGTCAAACTAAATTAGATTCAAGTATGAATGCCCCGATCACCAAGTTCCTTGAGAATTGAATGACACAGTGGTAGTGAAACCACATTTGGTTAATAGCTTGTAAACTCGTACTCGAACCTTCGGACCGCACCTCATGAGTAACATGTGGCGATGGGTCTATAAGGAATCGTTGGTGCGATTTCTGTCTGTGTTGGTGCACAAAGCGCTTCATGTGTTGTAGCACATATTGCGTTAGATTTTTGAGAGTCGTTGGTGCGATTCTCTTCGTGTTGGTGCACAGATTTTAATGAGTTTCATGAGTTGAGTATACATTGCTTATAAATGATGATAAAGAGTAACAGAACTGTTAGAGTTACTGTGTTGTAACTTATTGGTCGGACCTTTAGTAATTACAAGTGCGCAGTGCGCTGCGAACCTAGGATAAACAAGGTAGTGTAGTTACTAGCGGAGTTCAATACTGTGCTTAGACATGTGAAGTACCAATAGGTTATTATCTTGTTTATTAATGACACAAATTCATTTGAATAAACTTAAACTGATGTTTCACCGACTAGACGACTGCCCAAGATAGTCGTGAGCGTCTATTAACTGAATTACAATCGCGATTAATGGGTGGTTTACCATTCACTCTGGTAACTTACAAAAGTTCCAACTCGTACTCGTGTTGTTTATCGCTGTCCTTACCAACTCGATCTTCGCGAAGTAGAGATAGTATCGTACGACTATCCGACAGCGTAGTTCCCGCTTTTCTAACCTGTTTCTTCTTCTCGAAAAGCGTGATGGTTTCGTGTGTCTGTCCGTAGATGATTGACAGTCAAATTTAGATAGTAGGTACTTTGGGTAAATTCCCACTACCGTGTAAAGAGATCAAACTTCTTAGGTCAATGGTAATGAAAAACGTTTCTCTAAGTTCCGTTTTGATAGTACCTACTAAAATGATACTTAAGTGTTAGTACCTTGGTTTACATTAAAAATGAAAAGCCTAGCTTAACTAAGCTTGACCCGAAGTGAAGGTTCTTTTAAACGCTTGCGGGCGACCAGTATGTTGTAAAGTCAAGTCGTAAGATGCCAACCTGTGAAGTTCAAACGAGTTAGAAGAAGAAAACAATGTTTCTGAGGGCAAAAGAACCTCAACAGACCTATGATACGCTTGTTGGCTTTCCGGTAAATCCGCATCCATAAGATGCAATCGCAACTGCATACGTTGTCGTTCAGGGCGTGATGAGCGGCTTGTGGTCTAGCGGGGACCTGGGCCTTGAAAGAGACTATTTTGTACGGTCATGTAATGACTTGAGGGTCGCGGACTCTGAGGTGATAACGATATGGGTGGCAGTACCGAATTGTCAATAGCTGTGGCAGGGCCATGAGTAGTGTGTTTATTTTTGAAATTTGATAATTATGAACTTTCCGTGTTTAAGTTCTAAAAATGGCTTAGTTAAAGTTCGTTTAGTTATTGTGAGTACTGAGTAGTCATTACTAGGTAATGATTATCTGTAAAGTTTTGGAATACATTTCATCTTACTTAACGTATACTCTATGGATTAAGTGTGAGGGTTTGGTGACCGATCCAGTTGCGCCGGGGCATGTAAGAGGTGCGCGTGGTCTGCTTTTTATGCGCAGGATATCCTTTTCGAGGGGTAGCACTTACGCGGCTGAGATGGTTAGCTTCTGGGGTTGGATCACAAGCCGATGGCCTGTGTGGCAATGACTAGCCTGAGTGGCAATGACGAGCCTGTGTGGCAGTGACGAGCCTGTGTGGCAGTGACGAGCCTGTGTGGCAGTGACGAGCCTGTGTGGCAGTGACGAGCCTGTGTGGCAGTGACAAGCCTGTGTGGCAACGACGAGCCTGTGTGGCAACGACGAGCCTGTGTGGCAACTGTGAGCCTGTGTGGCACCCGTGAGCCTGTGTGGCACTTGTGAGCCTGTGTAGCACCCGTGAGCCTGCGTGGCACCAGTAAGCCTGCGTGGCACCTGTGAGTACCTATGTGTGGCACTCGTGAGCCTGTGTGGTACCTGTTAGCTTTAGCCTGTGTGGTATGTGAAAGTCTATGTAATACCTACTATGTCGTGCATTTGCATAGCACTATCTTAGTACACTTTCAGTTCTAGTAATGTTATCGGTCTTAGTGACGATTCATTCTGCCTGGATTTGTTTCGATTAGAGGTGTCAAGATTTGACATACACCCTTGGAAATTTAGTTGTGGTCAGAATGACCGAGTTTTGAAGTATGTGAAAAATGCGTGCGTGCGTGTGTTTTGAAGTATGTGACCAATACGAGCGTGCGTGCGTATACGTGTTCTGTGTGTGTGTGTGTGTTTATTTTTAGTAGACACGAGGACGTGTGATGGTCATGATGGCCGTGTCGTGGAAAACGATATTCTTGAATAATAAGTTGTGAAGTTGATTAACTTAGTACAGAGTCTATGGTGACCAGCGTGACGTTACTTGTCATTTGAAAATGGCGCGAATGTGTTTTCGGTAATGTCACGTGGACAGAGTCGTGCTGGTGCGTGGGAGCTGGGCAGAGCTCAGTTTGATTTGAGACACCGACCAAGACACACATCCAGCACGAAACTGTCAGTTACCTAGACTTGAGTTGTTTTGTGATTAAGATTGTTAAGTGAGGTTATTACTGCAATGAAGATTGCTATTCTACGTTATGAACTCTGTACCACAAAACCCCCATCGGTGTCAGCTCATCGCTCAGCCATCGCTGACGCCGACAAATATTTTATTTAGTTTATAAAATACAATGGTTTTCAATATGTAGGTAGGTACTAAAATATATAAAGTATTTCTGGTTAAAGACACCTAAATATTGAAGTGTTTTTAGGCTCTTAATTTCTTTAAAATTTTAATAAAAGAAAACGAACTAATATTTTATTTATGCTAAACTTCAGTGATGTATGATTACGTTTTATAATAAAATAAATAGCACCGGCGTGTACAGACGCCAGCACATCAAGTTACCCCAATGTGTCAAACTTTCCCAATTGAAGATGAACCTTATTTTGATTGACTTAAAGTTGAAAAACAATCAAAGAAATTTAACACGTTGGGGTACTTAACGTACTGGCGTCTGTACATGACTACATGTATGGATGAAAACCAAGCAAAAGAAGTATGTAAGAAGCGTAGCGGGTCGGCAGTTTCTGCCTACCCCTATGGGAAAAAGGCGTTAGTTTGTGTACGCATGTATGTTTGTATATAGAAAACTACACTTTGCCCTGCAGAAAATTAATACCACACTCAGTCTCACTCTCTACTGCAGTGTAAAGGCCTCTTCTCATACAAAGACTCTAGACTTCCAGAGATTCAAACCATTAAGTCAACTCCAATTAAAACAAAACAGCAAAAATACATCTTTAGATTTCAAGTCAAGTTCAAAATCTAGTATCACATAAATTAAAGTTTATAAACTGTACAACTTATCAATTTTGTTTAACCTTTTATCATACAATATCAATAAACTATAAATTCCCATACAAAACACCATAATCCGACCTTCCCCTATTCTCCCAAAATCTTATATCGCATGCCGCATAGAAATTAATGAGTATTACGTTATACGTAGTCAAAACACACCCAGTAGTCCATTTACAAGTATTATTGATGATATTAGGCGGGGCTAAAGCAAATTTCGTCCCTAATAAAGAAAGAAAATTGTACCATAAAGGCACGCTCATATTTGGGAGAGTGATGCCCGGTTCTTGTAGCAAAAACGGATCGTTCTATTTACGAATCGATTGTTCTACTTACCAGTCGCTAGTTTTTGAATGCAGTGCTCATTTATATACTTGTTTTATAGTTATGATTTTAATTCGACACTTACGAAATTAAGAAAATGGTTGACAACGAGTAGTACTCGCCCACCCATGACAGTTTTTGCGATCGACCAACTATTTTTTTTTTTGCTGATTACTATGGATTTAAAAATTGTGATATGAAATTAAGTATTTTCCCATAATTATTATATTATATACTTAAGAGATCTCTTGCTCCGCAAAGTTAAGGGTCCATATACTAAACGTTATCTTTCGTTACTTATTAAAGAAAAAGTAAAGAAATCAATATGAAATATGAAATAACTATGATTTTTAATGTGCAAACAAATGCCTTTCAAATATACTTGACCTAATTATTCCCTTTAACATTAATTCGACCACCTAATGCAATGTTATAGTAGGTATAGTAATATGTACTCGTATATTTAAAACGTGAAAGTAACACGGTCTTTTACCTAGGACTTCAATCATTATTTTTCTACGTGTCAAAAGTTGTAATTGGCTGTAGGTATTTATGTTTAAAACAAGCAGACGTCTCGCGGTTCCACGCGTGTAGGTCCCGTTCCCGTGAGAATACAGGGATAAAAAGTAGCCTATGTGTTAATCCAGGGTCTCTGCTAATTGCATACCAAATTTTATTACTAAAATGCATTCAGGAGTTTTTACGTGAAAGAGAAACAAACATCCCCACAAACTTTCGCGTATATAATATTAGTAGGATTAGCTAAATATTGTATCTACTTATCTGTAAGTATCATCATGTAATAAATAACTAGTCTAGTTGAATTATGGTTACTTGTTTACACAATGACCTCAGATATATTTTGTGTAGTTATCGCTAATACGCATATTTACCCTTTTGACCGACTAAACTTGCAACAACTTCCACGTCGGTATATTGCAACATACCCAAATCTGTTGCTCAAAACCGTTGGGTTAATACCCGACGAAATATTACCCGGTTACCGACGCACGAGCCTCATTACTATCAATGTAAACGCGGCCTTACATTCAGTGACACGGTACAGTAGTTAGTGTTTCAAATGGATATTGTACGGGTTGGTAATTTGTCTTTTATGTTGGTAATAATTTCGTTCTGACGATGGACCAGAATATGGTACGCTAATTGAGCCAATACCATTTACGAGAGAAGTAGACTGTGTTTATTGTTCTCCTCGTCATATTTTATTGTTTGTTAAGTATTGGGTACTGCTTGTTAATCATGTGTTTTTTTTTAACGAAAGACATTTTATCGGTGTCATTTTTATAGTTTCCAGATTGAATTTTTTCTGAACATAAAGTTTGCTGTTTTCATTATGGCGATTGTTTAAACCTCAGGTTTTAGTGACAATCTTCTTGTTAATTTTTGCTTTCAATCATTATAATGATCAACAATAACAAGTTTTACAACTGTGCCTACTTTCAATTATATGTTAAATTATTTTGTTACAATGTCGATCGCTTGGTAAAATTTTAGGTACTTATTCATCTGGCCACCATTGCAATTTGTTGCTGCTGAATGTAACGTCACGTCTGTATGACCCAAAGATTAAGGTAGAGTTTTATCTATAGTACTTGCCGAAGTGGATGTACAGACGCCAGCACATCAAGTTACCCCAATGTGTCAAATTTCTTTGATCGTTTTTCAACTTTATTTCATACAAAATAAGGTTCATATATTATTCAATTGGGAAAATTTGACACATTGGGGTAACTTGATGTGCTGGCGTCTGTACCTTTAACCATTAGTAAATGTCTCAACATTCAAAACCCTAAAAATAATGTGTCGTGTAGGTAACATCTCGAATACTACAGCGAGCGCCTCGAAGCCTTGACACATGTACATTAACATAATTAGGTTTTAGTGTGTCATATGACATAATTTTACTAAGTAAGTTATTTTAATTATGAAAAAAGGCAGCTCAATTAAAAGAAATGATAACAACTGTACCTACGATGTTAACATGGATTATTAAAATGCTTTTTCCAAGCTCTGATAATTTAACATAATAGCATAAAACATCCCATCGGTTATTCCCGATAATTGAGTGTTGTATCAATAGTACCTACACATGGCATATTTCGCCAGTTTTTAGTTATGTAAGTATTAGTAAAGTAAAAAACAACCTAAGGACACAATATCATATAAGAAAATGTTACTTTCTCCAGTGAAAATAATGAGTAAATCAAAGCGCATCATAAGAAGTGTTTATTGCATAAACAACAATGACGGCACGGTTGATGCAGTGGTCAGGCGAATTGCGGCTGTACTACCTGTCGCGAGTTCCATTTTCGCACGTAACAAATATGTGTAAGTATGACTTACAGGTACTTATTCCTGGTCTGACTGTTTGTGTATGTCTTCATAATTATGTTTGTAAACGCCCCTACAATACAATAGAAACTCCTAAAGTGGGACAAAGTTAAAAAAGCAGTATCATGCAAGCATGCAAGAGTGGTACTACTATATTGTTTAATACTCGTATAAACGAGTATTAAATAAAAATAATAAAGAACACATCATAAAAACCTTAGCACATGAAATGAGAATAGATAAAAAGTTATTCTTCACGCTGTTTGATATACACCCAAACATACAAATCCGTAGTGGAGAGATAGACATACGTCAGGGAGAACAAACAACAAACCAGAAACATGAGATGCCACTACAATGCATGGACACACACTAGGTCAAGGAAGAATGTTCAACGACTCTGTATTTACAAGACGTAAATTCAATACTCCAAGGAGTTTCTGAGAAACTTGAATGTTCCAAGGCTACTGGAGGGTTGTGTATCGATATACCTATATTTCTCATTGGTTTTATTAAACACTAGCAGACGTCACGCGGTTTCACCCGCACAGTTCCTGTTCCTGTGGGATTACAGAGATAAAAAGTAGCCTATGTCATCCGGAAATAGTGTAGCTTTCCACCAGTGCAATAATTTTTAAAATTGGATCATTAGTTCCGAAGATTACCCCCTACATACGAACTTACAACATTACAAGTATCTACCTCTTTCTATTATTAAGTTTAGTAAGGGTGGGTAGTTGCACCGTGGTACGGGGACTGTATGGCCGGTATGATCGCTTGAAATGTTGTGACATGATTTAGTTAATTCTGTAACAAATTACGGACAACTGATAAAATTTGCCTTTATGGTATAAACTAGTGCCTGTAAGCACTGATGCAATCAATGATGGTTGAGCGCACTAGTTTTTTAAGAGCCTATTCTCTGTAACTCTGTAGGCACCTAAATTATAATCGACCGGGAAGACCGCAGCTGGCAATTAGTTACAGTTCTTCGATGTACGCGGTATTTCGCCAAACCACACATAGCATCTAGTTGGTTTGTTACCGCATAACGTGACCAAACCATCTATCTAAGCACACTTTTTTCGATTTTTGTCACTACATTTTCTTTTAAACCACAGTGTTGATAATATAATTCAGTTAAATAAGAAATAATGCAATAACAGCTTAATATGGACTGTGCCTAATAATAATTATGTCCAGCTAACATAAATGAAAATTGTTATTTTTTATTGCCAGATTCATATCCAAATAATACATTTTTGAAAAAAAATATATATATTTGACCCACATAAATAATAATACATAACGACATATTTATTTTAAATATAATAACGCCGCAAATTATCCTATTGGCGTATGGTAGGACTTGCCACCTTTGATGCAGAGGGTTGTTGTCCCAATCTCACACCGCGGCCATCAGAGTTAGCGGAGCGATGTATGGCTGAGCGCGTGGTGGCACAGCAGCTCCTTAGCAGCGCCAAAAATACCAGCCTAGCTTTATTGTCTTTTTAGATTTCCGTAGTCAACTAGGAACCCTTATAGTTTCGCCATGTCTGTCTGTCTGTCCGTCCGTCCTCGCTTAATCTCTGTGACCGCTAGCACTAGAAAGCTGAAATTTGGTACCAATATGTGTATTAATCACGCCGACAAAGTGTTAAAAAAAAATTGGAAATAATGTTTTTTTAGGGTAGCCCCCCTATATTATTACGTAAAGTGGGAAGTGTTTTTTTTTTGTAATTTCAACCCTAACGTGTGATATGGTGTTGGAAAGGTATTTAAAAATGAATACTGGTTTACAAAAATCATTTTTTGATAACATCAATAATTTCGGAAATAATCGCTCCGAAAGTAAAAAACAATGTGTGTCCCCCCCCCCCCCCCCCTCTAACTTTTGAACCATAAGTTTAGAAAAAATGAAAAAAATCTGAAACGTAGAACTTTATTAGGACTTTCTAGGAAAATTATTTTGAACTTGGATGGAAACAACAGTGTTTGTACAAAAAAGACAAAAAGTTGTACAAAATAATTTCTGGACTAAGTTTGTAGTATAAGCGTATAATTATGCAAGCATTTTGAACACTTATTATGACGGACGGGAAACTACGGAACCCTATACTGAGCGCAGCCCAACACGCTCTTGGCCGGTTTTTTTGCAGTGAAAATGCCTGCGTCAGACAGCTAATGCCTTAAACAGATTTCACCTGCTAGACCACCACGGTTTATCGATAGGAATTTCAATAGATATGCATGTTGCTATTATTGTACCTACGTATATAACCCGACAATGTTAATCAAAATACTAACGTGTGCGATCACATTGAATTTAATTTGTTTCACTGTCGAGTATATATTCGAACTGTTGAATATTATTAGCGGAAAACATTTCCGCATACATTCTGCGGTTATTTCTGTTTTGGTTAAAACTTACAGATTTTAGAATAGAGTGACAATTAGTTAATTATTTTTAGTTGTTTGTTCTGGTAATATGTTTTACAAATACAGGTAAACGGAATGAATAGAAACGTAGGTGTCAATAGAAACAAGACTTTGAAGAGGATTTTTACGTTATCACGTCTATAATTTACGAAAACAATGAATATTTAATTTAATATAATTTTATATTATTTTTAACATAAATTTATAAAAATACATACACGCGAACATCAGTTACTGTATAAGTTTTCTGAACTTCTTCTTCACATAATGTCAAATTTTATATTTTTTTGCGCCCAATTGTCTTAAAAAACGTACCGAAGTTTTTGCTTAGCCTACTAATATATATGGTGACTGGTAATTATTGACCGATACTTAAACACGTAATTGTATTCATGATTTCAATAAACTTTCCCAAATAAACTTTTTTAAACACAATAACTTAGAGCACAATTAAATAAACAATAATAATTATGTTTTAAATTCCCGCGCGCGCGCCTGTATTCGATCACACTAGGGACGAATTGGCACGATCAATCAGCTGATAGTCTGACCTCGGGAAGGGTAAAATCTACTAGTAGTAGTAGCATCACGCGCTCCACCGTCCACCCCTACCGCTCTCGTTGTGCATTATTGACGTACCTAATAGAATTAATTGAAAGATAATGAGTATAAAAAAAATCTTTGGGGAAGTTATTTGTATTAATAAGTACAATCATGTGTTTAACTATCGGTCACTAATTACCAGTCACCATATATAGATAAGTACTATATTCTCATCTTCTTTTTTTTTCATGTCGTGTGGTTAACGACTAACCAGTACTTAAAATCGACTGCTAGAGATGCAGAAACCCCGAAACGCATATTACAACCTTATTAACCATAGCCCTGGTGTTTCAACCATTTGGGATTGAAACACTAAACACGGGGCCCATCTTACTCATCGAAACAACATGTACTCGGACAATTCTTCTCGTGACCAGAATGTTTGCCTTTTAATAGGCAATATATTCAGCATGGCCAATCAACGTGGCAATGTCATCAATTTTTAGGCAACTAACCCGGTGATAGTGATACGAATATTTTTTTTGCCGTATGTTTGTTTCTTTTACATATATACTTCTACACAATATTAGATAGGTTCAGTACAATTTGTATGGTTAAACCTATTATACTTTTCAACCTAATTACCAGCTCATTATAAGAAACTCCTTAGTCAACCGAACAGTGAATTTTAACTACTCGCAATGGGAATAATGCAAAACTTCTGTTCGTAGTGAGAAGGCTCTTGAGAACAATGAAGAAGAAGGGTCAAGGACCTTTCCGGTTAGTTTTCTATTTCTCGCGAGAACTTTGTCGCGTTAATCTGGCTAAAGTGGGGCAGGATTTTTCTTCCGTTTTTATTTATTTCTCATCTCAGCTTTTATAGGATGGAGGGGAATAATAAAATGGCGTTATAAAAACCATTATTTAATACTAAGTGTTGAGTGCTGTAGTTTTAAGTAAAATATGTGCTCCTTTATGAATTGCAAAAGTAAATAGTAACATGGCCTATTTGTGCTATACTTTGAAACGTTTTGCAACCTCCTATTCATTAAAGGTCACTTTAAAGATATTGGACGGTGAAAAATAGTACCTGATCAAAATTAAGTGCTATAAACAAAGACATTCAATACCTATAGACCGGAAAACGCGAACAAAATTTTCGTCCGAGAAAGTGTGTCCTGCTGGATACAAGTCTATGAGTTTTTTGTAGTACGCTCCGCTACCGCTCCAATATTCATATATTAATCTAAATGCCGTTACTGAGACATGGAATCAAAGTTTTTCTATGACATTTCCTTGACATGCCCGCTCTAAAGTATTTTAAATCTCTTTGGCTATAATAATATCTTAAAATCTTGTCTATTGTAATCTTATAAAATAAATTAATAAATATTCCACAATTTTCACACAACGCCATCTAGTCCCAAGCTAAGTAAACTTTGTGTTATGGGCACTTATCAGCTGATAAACATACTTATATATTTTTAAACCCATACATATCATAGATAAATTACACCCAGACACAGAACAAAATGATCGTGCTCATCACACAAACATTTGTCTTGGATGGGAATCCGGCAGCAGTCAGGGCTACATCTCAGACCAACAGGCCAATCAATCAAATTTTTATCTTGAAAGGGTTAACCTATGTAATTTTACTAAGTCCGTTTAAATTCCATGTTATAGAGGTGACCATATTGCCATTAACCGGCCCTATATCCAGATTCCAAACCGATAGAAAGAAATTCCTAAAGGGAAACCCAACGACGGGAAACAATACCAGTGCCTCGTTCTCAGCAGTAGTGCTTGCGAAGGCTAGACCAACCAGCCATCAGTGCAATTTGATACGGCAGAATCGTATGTTCCCGCGACCTCCAGCTCAGGTGTGAGACGGAATACCGCTCGAGATGGTTTTTAGTCATTAGGAGACCGACAGACTCCTGTGCTCTTCCCAGGGCCGATGAAATCAATGAAGATTTCTCACTCCAATATAAAAAGGTATCTGCTAAGCTTAAGAGACCGAGTTTCGGGATCTCTAGGTCGGGTAACACCTACGATAATGAGTTTTCCATGTGGAAACTCTCAGTAGCAGCCCGGAGTCTGAATTCGTACCCGACTAATGGCCATAGGCTCGCCCCCTATTACATGAGACTTTAACATAACTGGCGAAATGTAGGTGTACTACAGGTGTACCTCTGCCTTACCCTTCAGGGATTGCAGGCGTGATCTTATGTTATGGTTGTTGGAAAACATAATTGAGTGTTTGTTAGATCTGTGGTTGACGCTGATTTTTAAATGAACCTTTGGGTACAAGACTTATCTCAATTTCTACATGTATATTTAACCCAAAATTTTCTTACCGTCCAATTGTGTAGACTTACAACCGAATAACTGGACATTTATTTTACTTGAACCCGATTTTAACTCGATAATACTTCACAAAAGAACAAAGGAATCTCAAACAATCTGAGACATACTCTACCTTTCAGAAAATTAATGAAAACAGTAAAAACTACCCTTTAGCCAGCGAGACCCGAAACTGTTGAAGCGAAAACTTGTCTTTGAACACCTGAGCGCACTAGAATTGCACAAGTAAGCTAAAAAATAAAAAAAAAATCCGTGAGGCTTTATACTGGGAAAAGGGAAAAAACGTACTTTTAACTGCCTCGATGGGGAAACGGTCGTCGCTGCTCAGCATGATGCTAAGCATCTTCCTGGGTTCTTTTTACGGGTCGTGAAAAATGTTTTTCGGTTCCACCTGGACTTTCTTAGTAACAGCACGGATTAGAAACCGATTTATTATCAGTAATTTAAAATAATGATCTGAGCCCGGTTGATAGCGATAGACTCGCCCCTCTTATCATATAGAACTTAAACATAACTTGAAAAATGTGGGTATACTACAGGTACACCTTTGCCTAACCCTTCGGGGATTACAGGCGTGCTGTTAGTCATAGTCATAGTAGTTTATTGAAAAGAAATTCTTACAATTTACCATTCATTCGCCTGTGCCTTACCATTCAAAAAGCTCCCTAAAATAGGTTAGAGCTACACGGTGACTGAAGCATGCATGCCGTCTGTCGGGACAGGTCAACTCAAACCTGAATTAGTTCTTTATTTAGAAGGCTTTTCCAGACATTGCCCTGCATCGTGAGACTCACATAATGTATTAAAACATTCTTATGTCTGGACTTAGAGACCATGACTCCAGAGTTTGTTTCATTTCAAAGATGAGTTCAAGATGGTGGCACCACGGAGTCATTATTTCGTGCTCGTTGGTGGCAATAATTTTGTCCCCGGTTATCTAGTAATATGTAAGATATATATATGTAATAAATATGTTGTTGGCAATAATCTAGCTTCTTTTTTAACAAAAATAACTAAGGCAAAGCCGGAAGATAAACCTCTGTTTAAGCCTTTGAGAAGAGACAGTTATGTTATCCACCTTCTTCTTTATAATACTATTACTGCGTCCTATTTGTGTCTAATGAATTCACGAGTAAAATGCCAAAAGTTTCCGCGAAATGTTAATAGAAATTCTGTTCCTTTGAGGTCTTTTTTCTAACTAAAACTACGACAGTATGAGATAAAAGCGTAGGGTTCGCATAAAAATATTTTTTCATGTTTGTTGGACAACACAAAATTCTAGGAATATGGACGTTTCTTCCTATATTTATCCTTTGGTTTCATGACTGACCCAATAAATTCATTTGTAAATTATATTTTTATAAGCTTGAACTGTTTCCACCTTTTTGTGGATTAAGGTCTATTTCGCTAACATCATTGATATCTAATAAATAAAAAAAACTTTCAATTATTTCAATTTACTTTTGATTTTCTGTTTCGTTCTCCAATTTCGTAAATGTTGGAGAACGAAGTAGGATTTTGGTTTTGAAAACAGTTAACTATTTTTTCCAGCAAACAAGTTGTGTCGTGATGTCGTGGTCATCCAAAGGATACGGCGCCTATTTCTTACTTTATTGACATCGGTGAAGTAAAACATCGTGATGAAACCTGGACATATAGTTAATAGAAGTTTAAAGCAGCAATCGACCTTAAGCAAACGTGGTAATGTCTTATAATAATAATGTAGTGTAAAGTCTTATAATAGTAGACCTTTGGACCGTTGGACAGTAAAAGGTTAGTTTTATTATTTAAATATCTAGCCAAACAAAACACGTGTAACTTATAGTTATAACTTATACCTACACCATATACTCCATAATAGCATTAGATCAAAGAAGTTCGTTGAAACAGGAACGCAGAGCATTTTATTTTAAATATTAGTAAAAGTAAAGTGTAGAAGAAGTAAAATATCGCAACACACGCTATTAAGTTACACCATCTAAGACTGAAACAAAGAACTAATGTTCACAGTTGAACTCCATATTCGATAGATGGTGTAGTGCATTCGCCCGAGTTTTGTAAAGAGGATTAAAATTTCTAAGATCTTGATCAATTGAACATGAACCTTATTGAGTTTAGATTTAAGTTGAAAACCTATCAAAGAAATTTGACACATTGGGGAGGGATGATGTGCTGTTGTCTGTACTACCGATACAAAGTGTGCATTAAAAATAACCCTTTTTGAACTTCCGTCTAATGCTATTATGTAATTTATATTAATGTAAATGGAGGATACGTAATAAATGCAATGCAGAGATAAACAACTGGTGCGAATGATAGCTGATTACGTATTAACCACAACAATATACAATCGGAAGTGAGCTCATGACGCGGCACTGATGACTGAATTCATGAATGATTACTTCAATGTTTGTTAACTTGGTTGTGTAGGTAAAAGTCTTTATTTTAAATAGTGAAACAACCGACTTCTTAAAAAACACTACTTAACAGGTGAAAAATAACTTAAGTTTCGGAAGTCTGTGGCTTTGGTGGTTTTTTTCGTTCATTATTTGACTGACATGTTAGTATAGTAGTTAGTGACCCTGACTGCTATGCCGGAGGTCAAATGTTTGTGTGATGAGCACGATCATTTGTTCTGTGTCTAGGTGTAATTTATCTATGATGTGTATGTATTTAGAAGTATATAAGTATCTTTATCAGCTGTGTAGTACCCATAACACAAGCTCTTAGCTTAGCTTGGGACTAGATGGCGTTGTGTGAAAAGTTGTGGAATATTTATTTATTTATTTATTGGTCACCGACTTCTGAAACCGGAGTTGTTTTTCACCTGTTAGTGTTTTTTTAAGAAGAAGGCTGTTCTTTTTGTAAAAAGAAATGAGATTTTTAGTTTCTTCGTGTGTAAAGAAGGTCTTTTAAAACTTCAAAGAATCATTGAAATTGGTTAATAATTGCTAAAGAAGTTCTTTCTAAACATAATCTGTACATTTCTGCCGGGTCCCTTTTAAAATAGAAGGGCGTAATGTTATGTTATGGAAATACAAAACTCTGCTATTGAATCGCGAATAATTAGCTGTTATGCATTGATATGTTCCGTCACAGGTCTTCTTCATCAGTTTTTCTTCACAAAATGATACTTTCTAAATGAAAATGCTTGATTAGTTACTAAAAATGTAAAAATCAGTGCGTGTGTACCTATAGTTTTTAGAGAAGTTATCTCATTTCCTCAAGGATCCCTCATTTGATATGAATGTTGATACAAATGGGACCAATTTGCTAGTACCTATACCCATTTTTTTGAAATCGGTCCATAAGTGACGGAGTTTTTTTTTAAGTCGGTTAGTAAAGTAGATATTAGTGCGATCTCACTTGATGGTAAGCAGTGATGCAATGGTGGTGAAGCGCATTAGATTGGCCTGTGGTCTAGTAGTTAGTGACCCTGACTGCCATGCCGGACGTCGTGGGTTCGATTCCCACCCAAGACAAGTGTTTGTGTGATGAGCACGATCATTTGTTTTGTGTCTGGGTGTAATTAAATACTTACATATTAAAGATAAATAACACTTAGACACATAACAAATGATCGTGCTTATCACACAAACATTTGTCCTGGGTGGGCATCGAACCCGCGACGTCCGGCATAGCCAGTCAGGGTTACTAACTACTATACCAACAGGCCAGTTAGCAAGATATCATATTGCTTTAGCTTACGACTGAAGTCCTGATTAATGTGTCGATAGCGCGATAAGGTTGTAATTAAATCAGCTAGTCTGTTTCAATATTTCCTGTTCACATTTTGTATTTGCTGCCATATTATTTGAAGCTACAATGATATCAATACAACAAAGCTAATGTTTCACACGCATCAATGGATAATAACAACATTAATTAGGCCTTCCTATTGACCACGGGCCTCATAGAGTGCACTAGATTCCGTAACAAGGCCGATGAAACTTTATAGAGAGAGGCATAGCTCGTTAGCGACCGCACAACGGGCAAGTTTACTTACAAATGCCACGGCAAATTCTATGGGACACTCGACGCGTTGGTCTTTTGTTTGCCTAATGCTAATACGAAGATACTGGTTTATTGTGTAAGAAATAATGTTAAATATTTCTAAGAGACAAAGTGTTTTTTTATGTTTGTCATAATGCTACGATATTTAAAAAATTAATGAAAATGTCACTTCAATATACAATGACATAAGTAAATAACAACACAAGAAATAAGTAAATTAAAATTTTGAAAGTGTACTACGATGAACATTTATTTTAAATATTTAATTTGTTACCTATTTATTATAAAAATATTGACAACAAGGTTTACTGCTTAGCATGAGTCCCTGGGTTATAATTGGGATATTTCTTGTCAAAACTAGGCTATTGATTTTACTAAATATATTAATATATAATATTCCACAACTTTTCACACAACGCCATTTAGTCCCTAGTGTTGTGGGTACTAAACAGCTGATAAACATACTTATATAATTCTAAATACATACATATTATAGATAAATAACACCCATAGACAGAACAAATGATCGTGCTCATCACACAAACATTAATTTATCCTGGGTGGTAATCGAACGCACGATCTCCGGCATAGCATTCAGGGTCACTAACTACTAGACCAACAGGCCAGTCAACTAAATCCCGTTTGAGTGATGCTTACTTTACTCAAGTGGTAATAAATCAATTATAAACAATCAATAATAATAAATCAACCAATCAATCAACCAATCCAATTAATCAATAATTATTATTGTGGAATATTTATTTACATTATTTTTATTTTAAATCTTTATTTCAGTCAAGAGACTGCTGGTCATAGACCTCACAAAAAAAAATCCACATAGGTCGATCTTAAACTTCCTCATCCATCGGCTATCTGCGTTTACTGTTCACCTTTTTCAAAAAAATCTGCTAATTTTGTAGAGAAACGAACAAAATGTAACCTTCTTAAACTGAGAATGTTTAATACAGCTCTGTAGTTAGACCATAAAACGTAACATCATCATCGCTCGAGCTTACTTGGCGGTCTCTCGTGTAATTTCGTGACATAAACGGACAAACTCGTAAAGAAGTTGTTACGGAATACGCTAAGCGTAATAAAGATGCTGGTCAAAATGTTACGCAGCTCAGCTCTTAGGAAGAATTTAAACGAAAAATGTTTTAAACGCGGGGTAACTTTTTTTTTGCAAAATCTCAACACTCATAAATGTTTTATAAACGTTACGCGTCTCTTTAATATACATGTAAATGATACGGTAATTTGTTTCTGAGATGACGTGTTGAAAGTGAAAAATCTATTAGGCCTATGCTTTCGTAGCACTTTTGCTACGAAAGCGTAGACCATCTTCTACGCTTATAGTTTGCGTAGCCCAATGGCGAAGGTAAATCATTCTTCTCTAAAATTTTCGTATCTTATTCGTTATATATTATTATTTATGACTTTGTTAAACTATTCGCTTGGAAAAAACTTATTGTGAGCATCGTGCAAGTAAAAAATAAACATTAAAAAGTGACCGTTATTACTAAAATTCGTTTAAAATAGTTTCAGTTATTTTTCAGTAAATCACTCCGACAATCGTACAAAACTGTACAAATGGAGGTTTTATGTTTTTGCCGTTCGCTAATACTCAGCGCAATCAACTATATGCCTAGTAAAATAAATTGTAGTTGTTACGATAATCGCGAGCAATAAAAGTAATGTATGAGAGAGTCGTAAACTAAATGTATGAACCTAGTACTAAAAGTATTCTGAGTAACTGCGAACGGGGTATAAGTACCGTGTGGGAAACCGTTTCAAGACCCCTACTTGAAGGAAAGTATTTCTAGACTATGAATTTACAGCTTATTAACATATTTTTTTTAAAAAGAATCTGTTTATTTTACTACATCAACCATATTATAATTATTATGCCCCACGACAAGTAATAATAATAATAATAATAACCCCGCAGCGCAGCTTGTGGTAAGCTGTTGGGCAGTAGCGACCCCACGGACCTGATCTCCCGGGAGAAATCTTGTTCCTCATCCCTGGCTTGCCTTAATTGGCCGGCCAGAGTGAGCACTGACGAGGAACGGAGCTCCCATCTCTTTCTTGCCTTAGTTGGCCGGCTAGAGAGGAGATTCGCAAGAGCAAACGTGCTCGGAGGAAGGAAGCATTCCAGTAAGGTGCTGGTAGGGATCTTGACCGTACTTCCGGGATTGTCCTGATGGCCGTGGAATGCCTCTCCACTCCTCAAGCACCTCAGGTTATGTTGCCCTCTTGTCGCTACGTCACTTTGTGCTAGCGGCCGTTTTAGAGGGCCCATTATTGAGTGTGCAAGTCACCCCCAGGTATTTAATCCGAGTATTTAAAACATTGGTGAGGCTGGTGCCATAGTCTTTCATAGATGTAGGTATCCAGTCCATTTTAATTATCCACCCTAGCCTATAGTCCATTACTTTTGTTTCCATAGTCTGCAATAGTCTTACACCAGTCGTAGGTTTTCCTTGGGACCACTTCTTGTGTAGTGCATACAGGGAAAATCGGCGGTTGGTGGCTCACTTCATTAAGATGACCATGGGCCTCTACAAGTTGGCTTCGGCCCCTCGTATGCCTTCCAAAGGTTCGAAACCCAAGGGTTCCGAGAAATAATAATAATAATAATAATTTATTTCAAGTTTCACAGACTCATTAGTTTAAACAATCATTATCACACAGTCACATTAAATAATCAAGTACAGAATTAATAATAAATTTAGAATTTATAAATAATTAACAAAAAAAAAAAAAAAACGAAAACGAATAAAAACGAAACGAAAACGTCAAAAAAAATAATAATAATCTATTGAAACAAGTAACAGGACTCACAGTGTTAGTAACAATACACTTACAAACTACGTTAGTAACAAACAAAGATTAAAACAGAAACAGAATGTGACTTCATTGCCGCAAGTGATAGGCCCAGACAAAACCTTGCAGCAATGGTTCACAAATACGCAATCAAGCCAATAATGTTCGAGTTTAAAAAAAATGAAGAATCCTGCAGTCAACTGGCAAAATAGAAAGTGAAGAAAAATAAAAAAAACAGTGAATAATATTCGACTGGCCTGTTGGTCTAGTAGTTAGTGACCCTGACTGCTATGCTGGAGGTCGTGGGTTCGATTCCCACCCAGGACAAATGTTTGCGTGATGAGCACGATCATTTGTTCTGTGTCTGGGTGTAATTTATCTATAATATGTATGTATTTAGAAGTATTATATAAGTATGTTCATCGGCTGTTTAGTACCCATAACACAAGTTCTTAGCTTAGCTTGGGACTAGATGGCGTTGTGTAAAAAGTGTGTGGAATATTTATTTATTTTTATTTTATTTACCACACTGGACGTGCACACATAGAGGGATTTCTTTTATAGGTTTTGTAACCAAAAGGACTATTTTAAGGTCCGTCGATCCGTTTGATTTATCCTTGGATGGTCTGCAGCCTATTTACTCGGAGACCTTTGGTATTATATCGAAGAATTTTGGAAGAACGATCTTCGTGTTCTTTTTGTTTGGTTAATCACTATTATTACTAATCTGGGCTCAAGGACTTATGCCGCCTATGGATTTGGCTTCACAGGCACTTGGCTTTTCAGGTGGGATTACAGTCAAGCACTGGTTTATAATATAAAAAAAAACAAGCCGTTGAAAAATATTTCTCAGGCATACCGGTCTCCACATGATGTTTTGAATGGAAAAGAAAACATTGTAAGAAAGAATAAACTGTATTCTACGCTATCGCTAATGGTGTATTCTCCAAATTTCTATTCATTAAATTGAGTGATGACAGTGAATGTTAAGTGAATAACCGTGTATGGTATCTTTGGATCACGTAATAACATTGTATGAAATACAAAGTCTATGCCCTATCGCTTCCGAATACAAATGTAATTGTTATCAGTTACAACATATACACACAATGTTGACAAACTCATATTTTTCACCATTCTCTGATTAGAATAAGCCACAAAGACTAGCTAATATATTGGCAAAATTCTATTTGTGTCTAAAACCGGTGAAGCTGGCTGAGTAACTACCATGCTAATTCATACTCTAACACGCGCTGTCAAAGTTGGTTTCAGGTTGGATATTCTGGGCGTATGTGAAGCGTTTGGTCGTGCAAACACCGCTTGGTTTTCACGGTAGCGTCAAAATTCATTACCTGCTAAGTGTGGTGAATGGCTTTATTACGTTTGGCTATAGCGTCTCGCCAAGTGGAAATTTAGTAACGTTGTCGTGAAAGATAATGTGAGGCATTTGTCGAGGGGGGCACAGAGTGTGTAAAGTAAATAATATGTCATCGGCACACGTAGTAAGTAAGCAAGTACAAGTAAGCAAGTACAAGAAGGCAAATACAAGTAAGTAAGCAAAGCAAGTAAAGCAAGCAAGCAAGCAAGCAAGCAAGTATTAGAAGTAAAAGTAAGTAAGTAAGTATTAGTATATTAGTATTATTATTCCGTTTATTCATTTAGATTTCCTACTAAATACATTTTTAAATATTTAAATATAAAAAAAACACCATTATATTATTATTATTATTATTATTATTTAGCAGGCAAGTACCTCAGTTAACAAAAGCAGGTTTTTGTGATCTTTTGGCAGTGAAGAGCAGGAAGAATATTTAACGTACACATAATTGTCTTATTAACTTTATACATACGATATTGAAATTCGAAGTATTTTAAGTTAGTAAGCTGCTAATATATTATTTCAATGAAAATGATAAGGGAATAAGTTTGTCGATTTTTAGGAACCTGAAAAAAATTCACAATTTTTTTTTCTATGTGTACTGTTTTGACAGAAGCCCGAAATTTTGACAACCGGTTAAGCAAGGGGTGTTGTGTTACCCAGTAACTGTGTTGTGGAGCTCATATATGGAGCGACTGCCTGTCTGCAGCCAGGCAGTCGCTCTATATAAAATACTGTTATTCAGCTGCATCCGGTTAAACTGCAGCTGATGAGCCTCTTCCCTAACTATGTTGGAGTTAGGAAGAGGCTAGAAAATTGATGATACACTGTGTGTGAATAACTACGTAACTATATCTATACTAATATATAAAGAGGAAATGTTTGATTTTTTGTTTGCATTGAATAGGCTCCGAAACTACTGGACCGATTCGGAAAATTCTTTCACTGTTTGGAAGCTACACTATTCCCGGGTGACATAGGCTACTTTTTATCCCTGTATTCCTACAGGAACGGGAACAACGCGGGTGAAACCGCGGGACGTCTGCTAGTACTTAATATAATTGTGCGTCTAGTAGTATTAATGAGTCTGTGATATGGCTTGAAAAGTGACTATTGACCGCCACCAGGGCTTTAATATAGTAGAAAAAGACTTTCAATAAATTAGATTTAGTTGTGATGGTTTCGTGGTTGAAGCACCCGCCTCTTTAAACAGTTCCATTTAAAATCGAAAAACTTTTTCATATCCACAGTGGAATGGACATAGTCACTCGTACTCAGCTGTTTTTATTCTAAGAAGTGTATTATGACTCGAAAGAAAACATTGTAACTGCCCCGTTGGTCTAGTGGTCGCAAGCGCTACTGCTGAGCACGAGGTCCCGGGTTCGATCCCCAGGTCGGGCAAAGTGTTATTGAGTTTTTCTATCTGGAATTTCTCAGTAGCAGCCCGGAATCTGGATTTGTGCCCGATTGATGGTAAAAGGCTCGCCCCCTATTACATGGGACTCAAACATAACTGGCGAAATGTGGGTATAATACCAGGTACACCTCTGCCTAGTCCTTCGGGGATTACAGGCGTGACATTATGTATGTATGTATGTCAATCTAAAGACTTCTTACTGCACTTGACGCAAATATAACACAACAGCTTTCCACAAAGATAAAGCAATGTATTAAACTATTCATACCTCGTCTATTCAGGCATTTTATTTCTTTCATAAACGCCCTTATGTACGTTCCTTATATGTTTACATACATGTGTACGTACGTATATTATTCGGACCCTCAATGTTTTATGGCAAAGAGAAGTTATACTCCCGCTCTATAGAAGCATATAACCAAGGGTACAGAAAGAATGAATAAAAATAGTCCTATTTCTAGTCGTAAAACAGGCCATGTGGTATGTTATCTTTTTATTGCTTTTTACTTTGGATACAAAGACGTTTAGTATGGTAATGAGATTTTGTATGCCGTAAGGATTTATGTTAAAAATATTTAGGGTTGACAAACGTTTTCTGAGAACTTTTTTTATGTTGCTAAATGTTTACTCGTCGGTTTGTTAGCTAAAAACTGGTAAATTACATAACATCACGTTTGTGATTTCCGAAGGTTTAACCAAGGGTCCGACATGTTTCCAGTTATGTTTAAGTTTTATGTAATAAGGTTGCAAACTTATTGTCATCAATACAAATTTAATACAAATTCCGAGCTGACTACTGAGAAATGCGAGATGGAAAAACTCAATAATGTCTTGCCAGACTCGGAAATTAAACCCAGAACCTCGTGCTCAGCAGTAGGTTTTGCAACCACTAGACCAACGTTGCCATTTTGTGTATTCAACGTAAGCCAGAATTACCTTTTGCATAAGCTCAGCAGTAGTGCATCTACGCTATGAGATCTCGGGGTTGATTTCCAGGTAGGAGAGAAGAAAGTGTTATTTAGTCGTTCCAAAATGGGGTTTCTTGGAACAACAGCTTGGAGTCTGAATATGTGCCCATTTGACATCTCTGTCTTACTCTCCTAGAAGTACAGGCGTGATGTTATGCTCTAATTTAAAAAGCTTAGCTAGGTGGTTTCCGGAAAATGGTGCAACGTTAAAAATTCATTTTAACTTTTTAAATGATTTTAATTTTTTTTAAGGGTCAAGCAACGAAGGTCACTAGTAAGACCTTCGTTGCTTGATTTTTAGTTTATTGCTGGAAGTAAAACTTCCATGGTTCAATGTATGTAATTAGTACTTATTACAAATTATATTTTGAAATTACGCATTGTATTTTGACATGGTCTTTAATAATATGTGTCAAATGTACATGTAAAAAAAAGGATAAGATCAATCAATGAGAATAGTGTCCAAAAAGCTGACAGAATTAACACATTCAATAACAATGCTATTTAATTTGTTCATGCTGCCAGACTTGGCCTAGTCACAGGCCAGCTCTATTTTTTAATTTACTAATTTACCAGGGGTATGGTCAACACCTTTGGTTACCCAAAGGAGTTGACCATACGCCTGGTAATTTAGCTAGAATGTAATCGGTAAAAATAATTGTAAAACAAACCTTAACTTACCAGGGGTATAGTCAAATCCTTTGGGTCACCAAAAGTGTTGACCATACCCTGGAAATTTAGCTATAATGATATCTGTAAAAATAATTGTAAAACAAACCTTAGCAAAACATTGCAGCTAAAACAGTATTACTGCTCATTAAAAAAAAAAATACACTCCTAGAACTTTTTCTTCAGTTCAAGCGCCCGTAAAAGACAAGGCCATAGTGTGACATCAGTTTCTACAAAACTTATTTCTTCAAATATCTTTTACAGTCCCAAATCCAATAAAGGAAAATACTTTTGTGCTCTATTCAAGCAGAAATCTTACTTACAAATCATAGTTAAATTTAATGCCTGCTAAAAATGTTAGTATGTATATTCAGGATTGTTACATACCTTCGGACACAGTCGAGATCGACACATTTTGAGGTTACGTTCTGATTTACAAAAAAAAGCTCCCCCCTGCAATGATGTTTACCTATGTTTTACAGTAAAAATGAATTTGAATTTTTTGAATTTGAATTTGAAACAGTACTCGATTAAACGGCAATAACACAATGGCTAAGGCGTCGGCCTGACGATCGAGAGGTCGCGAGTTCCATTCCCACTCATTGCACTATTGACGTGAACCCACTCTAGATACAATTAAGCATATTTAGCTCAGTTCGAGAGGTTAATAAGACTATTAGTAACAACCCACATTACTAGTAATCTTTGTGTACGTTCAAAAATACACTAAAACGTTATCCTTAGAAACAATTAAAAAGCTGGCTCAAACTTTAAAAAAATGGTTTTCTTTTTGTATTATAGCGTAAACACAACTTTGAAAGCTTCAGCTACATTTTTACAGGTAAAATTTCAAATTTATTGTAACTACTTTTAGCCGGTAGCGTGGTGCTTGAACGAGGCAGTTAATTACATATTTATGCCTAAAATTTATAATTGGGATTCGGCTAATAATAAATAACCACGAAACCATTGCTTCAAAGCAAAAATTAGTACCCACTTACTGGTATATTTTTGCTTAAAGAAATACGGATAAAATTCTTCAAGCATACACACAATAAAGCGGTAACTTTCCAAGTTTTTCGTAATTGAGTAAACAGTGTAAATCAAAGCCTCCTTAGACGTAAGGAAACTCTGAAGTTTGGGTTTCCTTTTTGCGGTACATTAGGCAATACCTTGATATTACTCCCATGTAATAAATCATTACGTTACTGAAACAGGTACGCATATAAATACCAGCTTGTAATCCTTGAGAGGGTACAAGTAATGATCGGTTGGGTAACATTTTAATAAAAACATGTTTTACTGAGAGTAATAATAAAAAATGCTTGATGACCAAGACTCATGACCGACACCATAAGAGGCTCTCGTTGGGCAGCTAGATCAAAGACGTGATACAGAAAGAGACACTTCATAATACAGGGTGTCTCATTCAAATCGGTCAGTATGAGAAAGTCTGAAACTATAAGACATACGAAGATCTGTTCGAAACCCTGTCATCGATTTTAATAACAAGAAAAACTGCATTCATACATTTTAAAGAACACCTGTATTCCGTTCGGGAATCGAACCCGGTTATTTTGAAAAAAAAAACCTACACTATTTCTATTTAGATATCGATTGTGTAGGTCTTAAGCAGTAAATGTCTGTATGAAACATGATGTCTAAAATGAATAAAATGCATTGTTTCCACATACTTTAATTTATTTTAGTAGGTGCTCAAAATAACCGGGTTCGATTCCCGAACGGAGTACAGATGTTTTTTTTAAATGTATGAATGCAGTTTAGTTAGGCCATTAAGACACTGAGACTATTTTTAGCCTTTTAAAGTGTAAATTTTCAAGACTATCCAGTTAGGTTTGTTTGGTTAGGTTTGGTCGGTAAAAGAAATATCGCATGGTCATGCGACGGACCCACACACATAATTATCTCACTACCATGCAGAGTATTCAGAGAGTAAAAAAAAAAACATTTTTGGACCAGCAACGTGTTTCACTTTTCCTGGAACCGGCTCTTTCAATTTGTTCAGGTCTAGCAAACTAGGTTACAAAGTTGCAAAAATAACATTTTCCTACTCGAATACATAAATCCCGCTACCAAAACTGGATCGAAAAACCAAAAACTTATTTCGTTAACATTATTGTTGACATTGTTGCTGACTGTCCTGTTGGTCTAGTAGTTAGTGACCCTGACTGCTATGCCTGAGGTCGTGGGTTCGATTCCCACCCAGGACAAATGTTTGTGTGATAAGCACGATCATTTGTTTTGTCTCTAGGTGTTATTTATCTATAATATGTATATATCTATAATATGTATATATTTAAAGAAAGAAAAAGAAAGAAAGAAAACATATTTATTTGGCAAATGCCACAAGTGCACAAAACAATGTAAAAAAATAATAAAAGACTTAGAACTAAACACGAATAAACTCTTGACAAAATAGTAGCAGATATGTCGTGTTTGGATTCGTTTTAACCAGCATTTGACTCTACATACAATGCACTGAAAAATTCTCATAACTGTATAAGTACTCTATAAAACAAAACTAATGCGTTTAAAAATTTTAAAATAAAAATTAAATTAAAAATTTAAAAAACCCCCACCGCAAAAAAGTAAAACATTTAAAAAGTTAAAAATAACAATTTAGCCATGAAATTTTACTTCACGTCGGGGAACCGCTTAAGTAAGGAATGTTCCTAGTACTTGTACGTATGTAGGTACTTATTTTAACGGTACCCCGACGTTACGTAAAATTTCATGGCTAAATTGTTATTTTTAACTTTTTAAATGTTTTACTTTTTTGCGGTGGGGGTTTTTTAAATTTTTAATTTAATTTTTATTTTAAAATTTTTAAACGCATTAGTTTTGTTTTATAGAGTACTTATACAGTTATGAGAATTTTTCAGTGCATTGTATGTAGAGTCAAATGCTGGTTAAAACGAATCCAAACACGACATATCTGCTACTATTTTGTCAAGAGTTTACCTACTGGTGTACTGGATAGCCTAGCTGCAGCATCAGCTCACCCTGTTGCCATCAGTGCATTGTGTTTAGAATCAAATGCTGGTTGAAATGAATCCAAACACGACATATCTGCTATTATTTTGTCAAGAGTCTACCTACTGGTGTGCTGGATAGCCTGGCTGCAGCATCAGCTCATCCTGTTGCCATCAGTGCATTGTGTGCAGAATCAAATGCTGGTTAAAATGAATCCAAACACGACCTATCTGCTGTTATTTTTCCAAGAGTGTATTTGTCTGCTAGATATCCTGGCTGTATCAGACCAAATACACCATAATGTTGCTTATTAATATTACACACATGGGTGTTTGAAATTTTAAGACACAAATATGTTTTTAAGTAAAGTTAATACCCATAGACGTCTAAAATAGCAACGGTAGCTAACACAAAAGAGCTGATAACCTTGAAACGGCTGAACCGATTTTGATGAATTATGTCTAAGAACCATCGCAAGAAACCCTGTTTTCAAATAAAAAAAACCGCATCTAAATCGGTTCACCCGTTTGAGCGCTACGGTGCCACAGACAGACAGACAGACAGACAGACAGACACACACACATAGCGGTGAAACTTATAACACCCCTCTTTTTGCGTCGGGGGTTAAAAAGAGTGTGTATCTCACGGCTGCGCCAAATAGGACCAGTTCAGCAAAATGCCGAGCAACTAGTGCCCGACGCTGGTTTTCAACTGGCCCTGAGATGGTGATGTGACGAACGTAGTAACTTTGTGTTATTAGTTAGTTGTGTATGAATGAATAGGTATTTAAAAGTATATAAGTATGTTTATCAGCTTTTTAGTACCCATAACACAAGCTCTCAAGTTAACTTGGGACTAAATGGCGTTGTGTGAAAAGTTGTGGAATATTTATTTATTTTATTTTATTTATTGTATATTTTTGAAAGTGAGTCTTTCACTTCATCATCAAGAGGAAGACTAAGAAAATTTTGGATGGATTATCTTGCCATTAAATTATTGACACTCAAATATGTGTGGTTATTTTCTTGGAAGACCATCTCAGACACTATTCTGCATGATCCTCACATGACTTAGCCAAGATTTTGTCTGGACTTTAAAAGAGACGGTGATCTCCGAGTTTTTTTAGGTGTTACTTCCCAGAACAGGTAGACAGTGAAACACTGAACTCACTAGTTTAAAGCAAACTATGTTTTATAAATAAATAGTTAGAACACATTTTTTTTTAATGTCCTTAAAAGTTTTATTCAAAAATAATATCAGAAACAAAAATCTAAAAGTTTAAACAGAACCGACAGAAATCTATACGGGTTCATAATTATGTCCTTAACTCATAGCGTCTGAATATGCGCCTATGTCCCTTTTTTTCCGTATCTATATTTTCAAACTTGTTAAATATCAGTTAAAGTCCTCAAATAATACATAGCAGTCCCTTTAATTTGATCATAAACCATAATAAACTTTCTACCAAGCAACAGTGGAGCGAAAATATTTTACGTGGCCAAAATCTTAACAAGAAACATTACACATAATGAAAGAGCGATACAAAACTTTCTTATTGCCGCTTAAGAGTGTTCTGGTCCAATATACATCGTTACATAGGCTAATGGAGATTACAAGGCGACTTATCGTGAATGTACATGTTAAACTTGTACATTTTTACCCACTTTTTATGGCTCTCGTAATCCTATCGGCTTTTGGCCACGCATTTTCGAATTTAACCACTGTGCTTTTATAATTCTCTTTTTGTTTGTAAAACATGCTAAAGTTCGATTCTATTTTAGCGTATCTGGTTTATGAAGGGGCTTAGTTCGTGCGAACAATTGTTTGCTAAACCTATATTTTTTTTGTTTTGCTTTTTTACTCGCTTCAATACTGAATCATGTATTTTTTATTAGTGTTCATCCACCTCGTGGGTCTTGTAGTTTTTACTGGGTAACGTGAGCGATTCCCAGGTTGTGTAAACTAGATAACAATGTTATTTTTCATTTATTTGTTTTCTTATTTATTTAAATAGGAATTTATCAGTTACAATATTACATACAATGGCTCACTTTGGTTATTTTGAATTGGAATGCCAATAGACCATACAAGTAAAAAAAAACAGAAAATGTACCCGTCTTTGTGCACTACAATATTTCCTGCGTAGTTTGCTGAAGTTAATTATTCAAATTGAACGAAAAATATTTGATAGTGTTCGTCGTAGTTTTTCTCTAAATAATATACTCATATTTGCAAAAATATGGCTGTAGTTTTTGTACGGTAAAATAATGAGATTATATAATTAAACAATATCATTCTGTTTCCCACAAAACTCATAATTTGAAATGATATTGTTCTATCTAGATTTATTCCAAACACCATCAAATAAAAAATATGATTCTGAAATCTCATAAATAAACAATATGCCATGCACTTACTAGTAATTGGTCCGCGTGGTATATCATAGAACATTATTTCTCACAAACAAGTGACAAGTGTTTATCCCAGTTGTGAGAATAAATAATACACACTCAATTTAAGGGTTGTACACCAGATTGCACAACCCTCTACTAATATATAGGGTTACTGGTAATTAGTGGCCGATACTTAAACAGGTGTCTGTATTAATGATTTCAATAAACTTTCCCAAAGAATCTTTTTTTATACACAATCAGCTGATAGTCTGACATAAGAAAGGGCAAAATCTACTAGTAGTTAGTCGTAGCGTCACACGCTCCCTGCCACCCCCTCCGCCCCTGTTGTGCAGTACAACTGTCGTAATTGAATTAATTGAAAGTTAATGAGTATAAAAAAAAGATTACAATCACGTGTTTATATATATTCATGAGTACAATCACGTGTTTAAGTATCGATCACTAATAACCAGTCAACCAGTATATAAGAAAGTGCACAAGGCTCTCACATCTTGTGAGAGATGACCTCTAGGAGGAGTGAGAGTGAGGCAATTCTATAAGCCAAAACCCAAGACGGGGGGTCTTGGGTTTTGGCTTGTAAAATTGTACAATTCCGTGCTCAGACAATTTCAAAAACGGTAAAAAAACCATAGCGCAATTCAGAACGAGCGCGTTTATATAAAAACGCCATCTATTGAGCTATGAGACGACTCGTTTTATTGAGTTTCAACGATGAACATGATAAAAATAAGGCAGTTAATTAAGTGTTTTATTTTATGTTATTTGGTATTTAAAAGCTTATTCGATCTGCACGTGGGTTCCAATGATTTAGACAAATATATATTTTTTAAAAGCTTGTTGATATAACAAATTTACACGGTTTTTTGTAACTGTGTTACTATTATCGTTTCACACATTTACCCCCAAATCAGTTCCGGCATAAACAATAAACAAAGACGAAACAAACATTACCTTTTTGTGTCAGTTAAGTGCGTAGCCGACAACGACATGTTTTGTCTTACTATACGCTCAAGTAAGACAATGTTTTTGCAATAATATCAATTACTCCTAAAACGAAACAATATGGCCACCACCGCCTGCGGGACTTTTGTTAACGTTGAATTATTTATTTATGAGAAACTAAGGGAAGACCCGGACTCAAATTCTAAGACATAATTGAATTTCTAGAAAGTTTAACCGCTTGAGTTTGCTGTGTAGTAGTGGAAAGACTAAATGGCTGTATTCAGTGTCTCTGCTCTAGTTAGTTGTTTTGGTATCTGGATGAGGATGTAGCGATAAATTCTTTTCAGACATTAATATCAATTTATACTGTCTGTGTAATGTGTTTATAGCGTGGGTGTGGAATGTTGTGGTCACCTTTTGTAGTTTTAAAGTGAAAATAATAGTTTTATTTCTTACTGTTGCTTTTATGTTAGGTATGGGTGCAGTGCAGCCGGAATACCTACTATAATTATTTAATAATCACATAGCCCTGATAGATTACCCCCTGATTATTCCCTGACCCTGATGATTTGATAGTACACCCTGTGTTCTCATCTGACATTATGTTGAGCTGAGGCCCTTTTGGCATTATAGTCCATATATTTTATAGTTTTAAGGTGTATTTCTGTTGTGATGCCAATAAACGCATTTTTCTTTCTTTTTCTTTTTTAATAAAAAATGCCTACAAATTCAACCACGTTAATATGGTGTTTTTTTAACAAAGCTGTTAAATAAACAAATATATTCCACAACTTTTCACAAAACGCCATCTAGTCCCAAGATAAGCCTTAAAAATCAAAAAGTGATGATGGCAAACAAAGGTGTTAATTGCCATTATCAAAACTTTTTCTTTTTAAATGAGAGTTGACACAGTTTAATTTTGCCAACCGCTTCATACGAGTATTATTATCTTCTGGATTTTTTCTAAGGAACTTACTACTCAAAATGAGTACACCGCAGCCACGAGTTCATGGCTTTTGTCTTTTTGATAAGCTAACTTAATAAAGACAAAATAATAATAAAACTAAATTAGTGCGAAACGATTTTAATTTTAATAGTTTGATTAAATTGATGTTGAATTTACATCAAATATTCGTGCAACACAGATAGATCCCACAGTTATCACTAAAATTAATTCTCATATTTTTAGACCATCGCTGTATAGTTATCTATACATATAATAAGACTGTAAAAAAACTGTGTCTGTACATTGAATATATTTAAAAAATAATAATTGAGGGGGGTTTAGAAACAGTAATAGATCACGAATCCAAAAAAAAAAGTCTGTCTGTTTGTCTGTTTGTCTGTTTGTTTGCACGCGCTAATCTTCGGAACTACTAGACGGATTTGAATGTTTTTTTTTTATTGTATAGATATTAAGTCTGGGCAACACATAGGCTATAATTTATTCTGGAAACTGGAACACCTGATGCAGAACCGCAACAGACCAGCTAAACTATAGGAGATACAAAAATAGTACCATAGCAAAAATTTTTCCACGTGATGAGCATTTTTTGCTGAGAGAATAAATTTGAAGATCCGGAACACCTGATGCAGAACCGCAACAGACCAGCTAAACTATAGGAGATACAAAAATGGTACCATAGCAAAAATTGTTCCACGTGATGAGCATTTTTTGCTGAGAGAATAAATTTGAAGATCCGGAACACCTGATGCAGAACCGCAACAGACCAGCTAAACTATAGGAGATACAAAAATGGTACCATAGCAAAAATTGTTCCACGTGATGAGCATTTTCTGCTGAGACAATAAATTTGAAGATCCGGAACACCTGATGTGGAACTTCAAGTGCCCAGCTACACTATAACATATATAGGAATGACGTCTTAGCAAGAGTTGTTCAGCCTTATGAGCACTCGCTGTTGACCTATAAATATCGAAGATCTAGAACACCTGTTGTGGAACTCCAAGAGCCCAGCTACACCATAACTCACATAGGAATGACATCTTAGCAAAAGTTGTTCGGTCTGATAGGCATTTCCTGTTGACTTATAAAAATCGAAGATCAGATACATTTGATATAGAAATTAAAGCTATCACTAATTTCATTGCATATTTATAAAATAACATAAGTACCTCCACGCGGTGAAGGCGGGAACAGTTCAGGGCTGATTTTCGATGACGATGGTATATCATTGAAAATTAGACTCTACTGGCCAAAACTTCCATTTTTTTTTATCGTATAAATATGCCTTCGGGCTTATGTTATTTGAGTGTTTAAATTCCTTTTCTATTTATCTTTGTTACATGGTTGCCTACCCGGTAACGCTGGGGAGCAGCCACTTAGATTTTAATTGATCAGGTATCATCACAATAAAACTATAACCATACCTAGAAAGAGGTCAAATCTTTCTCAATGTTCCAAAAGTGCTAAATGATTAAAGATCATAAGATCCCAACAATCTACCGAAGAGCGTTAGGAGGGACTTGATGCTGTTCGACAACATGAGGTTGCAACTCGCTCCGTGGAAACTTCTTGGGATCGCGAAGCACGTCTGCATTCTCAGCGTATTTACGCATCTACCAGGTATCCAGGTCTCTAGACACCAGTGAAGAACATATGACTGACCGCTGATCATGAACATCATGCACTGTCTCGCGAGTTGGAGACGTTCACGGAAAAAGCATGACGCTTGAGTTTTAGCGTAAATACGCATCTACTCTAGAGATAAGTGGGGGAAGGAGATGCGCGACTGACCGCTGAGCGTGAACGTCACGCAACATATAGGCTATAATTTATTTTGGAAAATGGAACACCTAAAGTAAAAGAGATATAAAAATGGTGCCATTGCTAAAACTATTTCACGTGAAGAGTGTTTTCTGCTGTGAAACTAAATTTGAAGATCTGGAGCACCTGTAGTGGAACTCTAAAGCCCAGCGACAATATAGCATATACTTAATAAAAATGGCGTCTTAGCAAAAGTTGTTAAGTCTGATGGCATTTCCTGTTGACCAACAAAAATAAAAAATCTGGAACGTCTTGGATCGTCTCGCGCATTCCATTTTTTTGCCGTCCCCGGGCTTTTACAATTCGACGTCAGACGTTTCAGATCTTCGATTTTGACGACCCCGTTGTCGCTGGCATAAGCAACAGGATCCGCGTACGAAGTCGCGGGCAGAAGCTAGTTTTAAATAAAAACCTTCGATGAATCAATTTGACATGAGCCTTCAACATGAAATTGGAGAACACCCACTGGCAAAAATAAAATTGCCTTTTTTTGTACCGGAAATAATATGTAACGTCAAACCGCCTACTTCTTATTTACAAACCTATTACAGTATACAGATACAGAGGCTTTTTATCAACAGCTTATCAGCACTCTCAAGTTATAAGAACGGAAGGAATTGGGTCATTATACGGGTCGTGTGGATTTAGGCTATACTTTGTTCGCTAATGTTATGTGGAAACTCAATACGTTATTGTTGAGACTTCGATGACTTCGAAGACCTCTTAACGGAAACCAGACTAAGTGATACTTGTGTTATAAGTGCCCGAAGTAGGTACGTATAGATAGTGTTGTATTTTCTGTAGAAACTATGAGTTGGTCGATGAGGGATTGGTGATTGAAATGTTATGTCGCTGGTGAGTGAAGTTGTTTCAAGTCTTTATGTTCTCGTTGTTTAAAGACTTGGAGTTCGGAAAATTTTAAGTGTTCAAGTTTAACAGTGGAACGAACTAAAGCCCGCAGCCTTGGATGATTGTTAGAGCAATAGGACTCGCGTGAGGTAGCCACGTACCGCAAGACGCAGTGTGGGTAAGCTTCCCACAACGTGGACAAACGAAGTGCAAGAAATCGATGAATGAGAGCCCCGTACACAACCACGAGAATACTCTTTATTGCACACCATCGTAGCATATGGCGCTTTGTAGTTTCTGCCTACCCCCATAAGAAAAAGGTACGGTCATGTGTGTATAATAACTTGAAGTGCTAATTAGGCACTGCGCAAAAGCAGACACTTTTTGTTGTCGACACGGCACACCGAACACTTTTTGATCGTCATGAGTATGTGTTAAGTGGGAGCAACTGGACACAACGCATGCGCAGGGAGTGGATGATTTCATGTTGGCTTTATAGAAATCATATATTCATCGGTAGTTTGTATCTGATACAAGTCACGAAAGAGTCCAAGTTTGCGCCCTGCCAATGGGTTAGTCGTGGGTGTCTGTTGAAATAAAGATGAATGATAAACAAATTAAACCAAGTCTGTATATTCTGAAAGGCTGGGTAAAGGCGCACCTATCGACACCACCCATATTACACTAGGTATGTTGAAGTCCCACAAAATTTAGGTTGCTATCAAGAAAACCCTTAACGACAGATTAGTCAACTTGAAACTAAAACCAGAATCTCACGCTTAGTAGTCGTGGTTGCAATGGAGGCAGACTAACTCCATAACTCCTAACTCTATAAATATTTATTTAAACGTTCTAGCTAAACACGTGAGGTGTTTTACAGCTCGCATTCAGAGAGTATGTGGATAGTTAATTCATGCCCAGAAACTAATCGTGTGTGTTAACGTTGGTAGTTTATAATTAAAGTCTCTTTTACATAGTTGGCAGTGTGCCAAATCGTATAAGTGCATCCGTGACACGATAAGTTATTCGAAGCAATCAGGATTTGGTTCACCACAGTACAGTGAAGGTAATGTATTCTATTAGATGTTTTAGGAATACGGTAACAGTACTTAAATAAATCATGTTTACCTGCTACAGGGAACATGCTTATTTCAATAGACAAAAAGAAACTTAAAATAAGGAAATTGTCAATAGTGTTTGTAAATATTTTGATTAAATTTCAAGAGAAGACCGAAAATCAACTAAAATCATAACACAGAAAATTATCGGCAGTTGCAGCACGTCGTGACTGGCAAATTGGATACGCTCGACTACGAGCATTATGCTGTGCCATGAAGAGCCCACAGCACTGCGCTACTGTGGCGTACGGACATTTTGTGGAAAGGGATGTATTGAGTAGATCCCTAATTGATTGTAAATACAACTGATACTACGCAAAAATACATGCAAAACACACATGCATATGCGTATGGTAGAAAAATCTGATAAGAAGGCTAACGTTTTGCTTAACGATTTTTACAAAACGATAGTAAATCCAGAGCGTCGCCGCGTTGGCTGTAATTTCTACACTTAATCCAATTTAATAGCCAGTTTGATATTAAAATTAAAACGTCCAATTGTAGGCAATAAAATCACAAGCACACAATTTACGTCGCCAATCAAGCAATCCGACTAAAATTTGAATTCCTAATTAGATTTGAAAGTATAGATAAACCGGCTGCTATAAATTAAATACAGGCTATATTAAAGAAATAAATCAGCGGAGGTTTCGAGTCGCCGCCCGGCCATTGTTTTCACTCCACAACAGATTTATCTGGCCAGTTGAACCAGAAATTATTGGTTAGAAGTCCGTGAAAAGGACACCTAATGTGTTTCTTTTCAGTGATTTTTTTTACGCTCTCTATTGATTTTCATGGACGAGTGAACACTCTGTAGGTATAACTTTTTAATTTAAATTGCATGCTAATTTATTTTGTACAAGCTCTATCTCACATATTTCCCTAGATACATTAAAATTTCACTCTCGAAAATTATCTCACTAGCATAAAATGTACAAATCCCACAGCGTTTTTTTGCAAACATTTTGATTATATTTGCTTATGTATGTATGTATGTCAGTTTACTGAAATATAAATGGAAAAGTTAAGGGTCTCAACTGGACTATAACGACGAAACTACTAACAAGCTTATTTATCACAAATGGACGGCTATGCCGCGCACTCCCGAAAATATTCCAAATATAATCACAGCACAGTGGAGCTGCTGTCGAAAAAATCTGGTCAAAATTGTCTGTCACTAAATTCTGTACGAATGGTAATACTGCGGAGGGTTTTCTGCAAGATAGCAGTTTCGTTGATAGAGCTATAAAGTCCCAGCTAAGATTAAGATAAACGTGGTAACGCCTCTGTTATAAATCTTTCACTGGATAGATAAAGGGCCGGTCACGTGGTTTGCGTGCCACTGATTATTTAACAGGATATCGGGTCCCGAAATTTTGCTCTTATTTACTTTTGATACAAAATGGATTTAAAAATAGAACTTGTAAATGAATTATTATTTTTGTGAGGTAATGGAACTAAAGATTTATCAATCTGATTATATCATTGCCGCATTACTTGTCCAGTGAGCATGTAATTACGTAAAATGTATTATTATTTTGTTACCTTGCGTGGTGTCTAATGGGAAAAAAGGTTATAATTCATACTAATAGACATTATCTATTTTTTATAATATCTGTATCATCCTCTGTTTATTATCTTTTTTAGTCGTTGTAAATAATTTTGTGCATAAAACCCGGCAAGGTAGACTACTGGGATAAGGAACCTGAAATATTAGACATCGGTGAGCAGAAAGAAGAGTTTTTGAATATTTTAATGTAAATAATATTTTTGAAAACTTTCTTTTAGTGTTGGTGCTCTAGCGCTTAATGCCTTACCTCTCATTTTTGATGTTATAAGATGCAAAACAGGGCAAGTATGCGCAAAGGGAATTCTTATCTTTAGTTCATCTTACAGTTCATCGTAATATCAATTTATGTCTTAAATCGCTAATCGGACATGCGCAAGCTTGGTGAATAACACTCAAGCATATTCTCTACATAACACATTAAAATACATTATTTGGTCCCTTAGTCAAATGGTAACAAGCAAATAGCAAGATATATAACTGTTCAATAAACTTTTAAAGCGGGTGTACGATGTGATGAAGTAAAATTAAAAACACACAAAAAAAAATATTGGAAGGAACATTTTTTACAGTATTGCCAGCTGAATGTATCAAAACTTTACGTCACGTGAGTTAAAGTAGCTTTATAATATCAAATTGCAAAAACAGTATCTTAATCGGATATAAAATCAATCCAACAAACAAAATCATAATGTAAACCCCAACGCACACAATCTTCTTATTCATATTATTCAAAATCTAAATCTGGTTGTTGCCAAAAGATTTTATCCTCCGAGCTCGCCAGTATTTTCAAATAAGTAGTTTTTTTTTTCAGCGGCAAACCGGTACAGCCCACTGTCCGCCGTATCTGACGTGGGCCAAAGATTTATATTCCCATAATGTCTGCTAGACAATACGTTCGGTATATTTTTCTTAGCGGTCTCGACGCTTTTATAAAAACACAAATTTACTGGGTACGAAAAATAACGTAGTTTTTCTTTTCTTTAGCTCTTAGTGAAAAAATAGTTCGAGGACAGCGCAGGATATTCCTCGTTTTGCTTTGCTTTGATGAAATAATAATATTTTGCTTTATTCAATCAGTGTTAGGGGTTTATATAATGTTTTGTTGTTGCTTTTTTTTTTGTTTTGAGAATGAGTGCTATGTTACGTCATAACAAAATGATGAAACAGATTGATTGGAGAAAGGGCACTTGACAACTATGGTATTTACATAATAAGTCGTTTGTAGAATTTTTAACCAAGAGTTTTTGTGCTTAGTGAGGTGTAAAATTGTCTGATTCAAATCTAAATAATGACAGTAACGTGTCCTTTATAATAATATTAACCTGTGACTATCTCACTGCAGTTTAATGACCTCTTCTGATAAAGAGATGTAAGCTAAGTTAATACTTCATCAAGGTGGATTGGAAAATTTAGTTTCATACTAATTTGAACTCAAAATTTCCTTTGAACGAACACCATTAATTCACCGGAAATGCCTAAGAAAATCTAGACAATACATATTATTAAGAATTAAAAATATCACATTGAAACTTGCATAGCTTAACCACCACCTTACGCATAAGATGTGAGGCGCTTACCACTGGGCGATCACGACATTCCCTTATCCACATAAAACAAAATTAAATTAACGAGACAAAGAATAACCTTGTTAACATCGTCCTAAGTTATTCTGTCCGTTAAAAAACATACCTTTTATTATCCTGTATACATTACTGTCATACCGTAACCGAAACATAAACCTCTTCGCACAAAAATACTTGAGCAAAAATAAAAGAATACTGGGGTCACGATCCGATTTATACAATTACCCTAAATTCACATTTTATTTTCCTTGAACTTTAACATTTCATTCATTGTCCTCAATTATTTGAATCACAAAGGGAAAAAATAATCACGAATAGGTAATTTGCATCAGTATAAAGAAAATAAAGCTTGGTTCACACTAGAAGGTTCGTCAACGCTTCCGCGCACACCTCGATTTGCATGAAATACGTCTACTGGTGAAGAGAATGAATAAAACAAGGATGCATATGAGACGTCTATCGATTCACGCCCGGTGTTCATTCAAGCTCATCCTGTTGGTATTTTCATTTGAGATCCCGTCAATAAGTTGAATGAAACTGTGGTAGTACCAAAACTTTAGCCAATACCCAAAATTTAAATACTTTTCATCAAGATAATGTCACCCTCAATTAAAACAAACACCTTACTTACCAGTTTTATTAACTAAAAGCCATCAAATAGTTATTATACTAACATAAGTCGCCTTGCAAAGGCTTTAGTTGAATTCAGTTCAATTATATGAGCAACTAATAAAACGATATTCGAGGTAATTTCAAGATACAATATCACACCTAAAGGTACAGATTTTAATTTGATAATATATTGCGTCATTCAAAATATGACAGCTACTTTAATCAAGACGGCAAATATTCGCAACAAAATAGTCTTACATAAGATTAACTTAATTAAAGTCAACGAAGCAAAATATGCTCTTGCATATTCTGAGGATGAGAAGAAGCGTTTCATTTAGGTACGTAGCGCTGGCATACAAGCTAAAACATAGCCACGTCTCCCGTAATTGATTAATTAATAACGATACTAAAACGTTATGGCTGAACACGAACTTATAAAAAGTTAAAACGTGAATCAAGGAAGTAGATTAGAAGTATAGTGGTAAATTTTACTGCTGCTAAAGTTAACTACGTCTTCATCGCAGAAGTTTCTTAGTTTATTTATTACTGGACTTGATGTTCGCTATAATGAAACTATACCAAACTAGAAAACTTTAAACGAAAAATTTTAAATTTATAATGGCAATGGCTTTTCACTTCGCAAAATAAAAGTGGATAGGCATGTTTTATTATAAAAAGTAAAGACTGAAAATAAGTTTATTGACACTTTGATTGACGGATAAAAAATATAAAGGAATAAAAATAAAATCACGAATAATGAAGCACATTATTTCGCAAATTTAGCATTTGACGCTCCAGCTAGCCTTTCCACCCATCCAGCTGGCCCCAGACCATCAAAGCTTAATATAACTACTTACTTGTATATGAATCTTCATTTTAATACATAATCATAATAATTATCACAAACTACAGAATACCACTGACTATAAAGTCGACGAACTAAGGCCAGGAAGGTTAAATCGTAGGCATTCATTAAGAAAAGGTTTCCGTAACAGCACCTGGGTCAAAGGGCATAACAATTTGTCTGGCGAACAAAGACGAAAACGGTAGCTAGTTACCATATACGATATTATATAAGAATAAAGATGAAAGAGAGTAACGTGATATTGAGTATTTTACTCTTGATGTTAAGCATCGCCGTTCGCTAAAATGTGAAGGGCATTTTTGGGCCAAAAACTCTCAGGTAGCAAAATCAGAACAAGAAGATACGCAAATATTGTTTAATAGAGCTTGACGTTTATAAGTATCATGGCTTTATAATAAAAGTATATATATAACAAGGCTGCTATATATTGTTCGAGACAGTCTTTTGAATTCCCGATGGGAGTACGTCCATTCAAAGTCTCGTAAAGATCTTAAGACGTCTTTGGAAGACTTTATTCAACGGAATTTTGTATTTGCGGTAAATTTAATGAACTCCTTGAAGTTTGAAGCATAAACATGTTATAGAGGGGTTAAACCATATTTGTGTTTAATATTATTAGGAGAGTTTAATTTTATACATTTGATATTTACGTATATTTTATGAGGCTAGGAATACATCAGGGAAAGAATTAATGAGCGCTTTGTGTAAAGCCCTAACTAATATACTAAATGCGTATGTGAGTTTAGTTAGTTTGTTTCACACATTACCAGCTTAGCATTTCTTATACTTGTAAACAGGATGTAGCTAAAATGAGAAAATCTGATTAATGTAAGTAGGTATACAAAATATAATAAACCGTGTTTAAAAAAAGTAAGTAAGAAAGTCTAACGTTTAAAAAGGTATTTTAAAAGTCTTATTGAATTAAAGAACATTATGACTTTGACTTTGGAAAAAATTTAGCTCACGGAAAGACCATGACCTGGGTAAGGATATGAGATACTTTCTATCCCGGTAGTACGTTTCCGTGGAATAATTTATCAACCTCCAAGCAGGTTAAGCCGCGATTACCAACGTATACTCATTAGTAAAGATAGCTGAATGTAACAAAAAACTAAATACGTTATTCATACATACATACATACATATCGACACGCCTGTAATCCCCGAAGGGCTAGGCAGAGGTGTACCTGGTAGTACACCCACCTTTCGCCATTATGTTTAAGTCCCATGTAATAGGGGGCGAGCCTATTGCCATCCATCGGGCACACATCCAGACTCCGGGCTGTTACTGAGAAATCCCAGATTGAAAAACTCAATGACACTTTGCCCGACCCGGGGATCGAACCCGGGACCTCATGAACAGCAGTAGCGCTAGCGACCACTAGACCAACGAGGCAGTCGTACGGTACGTTATTCATATAAAAATAAAATGTCTGGTGTATAAATGAAAAGTAGGTGAAAACTCGCCTTTTACCAAGCACAGCAATGTCTAGGCATGTGCTCGCATTTCTCCTAGTAAGTATGAATAGCAGCATATTAATTTAAACTTTCTTTACTCTCCTACGCTTTGAATACTAAATAGATATTTTATAATGAACGAATGTAAAACTGGTCGAGATTTCATGTGCGTCTAACAGATTTTATTCTAAAAAAGAGGCTACACGGGTAACCTAATCTTATTTTGAATATTGTTAAGGGTCCAGCGACCCGAAATCTGCCAAGGATAGTTTTAAGAATTTTGCTAAGAATTCTTGAGAAAAAAATTGAGAACACTTCCAAAAATTATGAAAGTTTCGACATTTTTCTCAGTCAGTATTGTATTTGGCTCGAGGGAAATCTTCAACTAACATTTTTAAACTTTATCCTATAACTGAAGACGTAATGATGGAGTTCAAAACAAATAATTAGTGTTTCCAAAAATTCTTTCTATATTTTCTTCCTTTATTGGAAATTCCTTAATTCAGTCGCGTTTTAATTATGCTTAGGTGGTGTAACGTTACAAAGTTTTATTACAGTATTTTTTTTTTTCAGTGAGTATGGAGCGCTCGTTATTTTAATTAACGGTACATGGTCGTTAAATTAATCTTGAAACAGATACATTAAAATGTATTTTCCATTTTTTTTATAAAACTGAGAAAGGTAACATAGGTACCTACTATGTGAAAGTTATAAACAAATACTATGTTCTCTTTTCATAAGACTCATGGAGGTGTTAAATATTCAAATGGTATTAAATCTAACATATAATATAGACGAATAAATACAGAGGCCAGCACATTAGCATTCCAACTTGTCAAACTTCATCATTTTATTTTCAACATTATTACAAAAAAAAATAAGGTCATGTTCAGTTGGAAAAAATTGACAGTTTAAGATAGCTTAATGTGGTGTCGTCGTTGAAAAGAATACTTTTTTTTTCATTATTAAAACTTACAAATAATTCCTATAAATAACGAATATTTAATATAATTAAACAACATATATTTAACCTAAATAAATAAATATTCCACAACTTTTCACACAACGCCATTTAGTCCCAAGTTAGCCCTTGTCCAGAAGGAACGAATTCACTACGAATTGACACGCGATTTAAAGTACAATGCTGTGAATGTTGCATACATTATTTACAGAGCTTCTAGCTGAAGAGCAATATGTTACAAAACGCATCAAACTCGCGCGTATATCTGGACAAGGCCTTAAGCTTGAGAGCTTGTGTTATGGGTACTAAACAGTTGATAAACATACTTAATTACTTATATATTTCTAAATACATACATGTTATAGATAAATTACACCGAGACACAGAACAAATGTTCGTGCTCATCACACTAACATTTGTCCTGGGTGGAAATAACCCACGACCTCCGGAATAGCAGTCAGGCTCACTAACTACTAGACCAACAGGCTAGTCGATAACCTTTGACTTGGAAATCTACTGGTCCATAACTAGAGTATTAATAGTGAGAGTATAGTATCACTAAACTCAAAGAGCAGTGTTATGACTCTCCACACATAAACTGACTTACCATAATATAAAAATGCCAATGTCTACATCAATTATTATTGATTTTTTTATAAGTCTTCGACTTAAGTTTACTTCCAATCATTGACATCCGCTATCTTTCCAATTAGTTCATGTCAAACCCGAATTTAAATGACACTTAACTAAGTCTTGACAGCTCCGTATAACTTTACTGACTCTGAAAATGAATTCTCGAACGAAATAACGATTCCACTACGTCATTTCTTATCAGATTCCCAAACGATATTATAAAGAAAACTTTTATCATTCCAATAGCCTTTTTAAATGCAAAATTCGCCTTTGGAATAATGAGGAATTACTTGAGTTTGCCTCTAGCGTTGTGAATATCAAAATATCAACAGCAACAACAACAAAAAAAAACAATTAACTACGCAGATCCGTTGAAGAGTTGAAACCTCGTGTTTTAATTAAAAACTGTGGTATTTTTTGGTACATTAATTTAAATTTTGGGAAATACCCATAATTCTTTTGGTTATCCTGTTTTAAATTAAGAAAACTTAATAAAATATTATTATGTAATGGATCTAAAAGATTGCGGAGTAAAAGAGGATGCAGCGTGTGAGTTATTATTAAAACTACGAAGTTAATAAAACCCACTAAACACTTTCAATATTTTTTTATTAAGGGTCGTAGGTGGGTATTAAGGCCCGTCAATTTTTGCATTCCCGCTCTAAGGAAGTAGGTGCAACTAAGTATTGCCCTGGCTTGGTTTAGCGCGTAGTGACGACGTAGGAGCTCAGGAGTAGTCCCTGGGTGACGGATGACCTGAGGGCTGAGGTGGAAGGTCCTTGGTGTTGGTTTCTGGTCTTCTTGGGGCAAATGAACCCGGAACTTTGGACCCTGGAATTCATGTCCAGTGGATTATTAATTATCCAGCTAATCCTCTCCTGCGTTAAAGCTATTTTTTTCATTAAACATATTTGTTTACGTATTTAGAAGCTAACTTACAAAAGCAGATTACCTATTGTTATGTTAAGAATACACACAACCACAGAACCTAAACGACTAAATCGATTAGTCCTAGATGTGGTACCGTGGGAGTCATCAAAGCGTCTTTTCAAGCGTAGATACATAAGCTTGTTACGCAGAATTAAACTTCAAATTGTTCTGTTATTACGCCAAAACCTAAATAAGAAGGTAACTTGTAACTCCTATTATTATTATCTGTCTACCTATGTTGTTTGACGAATTCCGTTTTGAAAAGTCAAAGTGAAATAATTTATATTTTTATAAATATTTTTTTGATAATTTGTAATGGCTAACAAACTCAAAAAAAAATCTTTCACGTGGTATTAAAACCTACATTGTCAGCAAGCAACATAGGCTATATTTTAGTTTCAAAACTACAAGAGTATGTTAAAGTTCAATAGATAAAAAACTAAATCCACGCGCATAAAGTGCTAGTCTATACTAATATATACAGAGGAAATATCCGATTGTTTGTTTGCATTGAATAGGCTCCGAAACTACTCGACCGATTTGGAAAATTATTTCACTGTTGGGAAGCTACACTATCCCCGGGTGACATAGGGTACTTTTTTCCCTTTATTCCACGGGACCGGGAACTACGCGGGTGAAACCGCGGGACGTCTACTAGTGTACAATATAGCAAAGAAAACTAGCCGAGGCTCTTTTAACCCAACATGTGCCAGAACGTAGATCTACGCGAGACATTATTGTTTTTTAATTATTTCTATAATTGCGGCATAGGAGTGGTTAAAGACTAGGTATACGTATAAAAACTACGAAGCGACACCTCCTAGACGCTGCTTTTTACATTAAGACCATTAGCCAAACGTACTAATAGCACAGTTATTATTGTCACTCATACTCTCCTTAGCCTGAAACACAGGTTTACCTAGTTCAGGCACATAACATGTGTGAAGTATACGTAAATTTAAGCCAAAATTGAATCTATTATTTACCTTATGATTGATGAATCAAAATTATTGTTAATATTCCATTTATTCCTCGTAAATACATATAAGTTCCATTTTTAAATATTGATAATATAAAAATATAAAAACATTTAAAAATATAAAAGTAGTTGAACACCGGTGGCGGGAGCAGGATCCAAGCTAGGAGTTGATAAATAATGCCATGCAATAGCTTTACCGCCGCAGTCTCCGAGTGCCACACGTCATTTCTTTTATTATTATCCTAAGCAATAATAGTCACACGAGTCGTTCGATGGTTAAGCTACGCTTGCCAAATTTAGTCTGTGGATGGGTGACCATTAATTACTATAATATTAAGCCCCTATGAGCTTCGTTGGTCCGACAGTGATTTGTAAATCTTTGACCAAGGGGTATCGTGTAACACAGTCACTGGGTTGTGAAGGTCAGATAGAGTCTTCATCTAAAACACTGGTATTCACTCACATCCAGTGAGACCTGAAATCGATCCGGTTTCTGAGATGTTAGCACATCCAAAATCCAAATGTTTCTTGCAAGTGCTACACTGGACGCCGTCGTTAAACTGCACGTTACAAACTGCGCACGATTTCATTTTTAACCGACTTTCAAAAAAGGAGGAGGTTCTATGTTCGTGTGTATGTATTTTTTTTTTTTTTTTTTTTTTTTTTTTTATGTATGTTACCTGATTTCTCCCCCATTTGTGGACCGATTCTCAAAATTTTTTTTTTATTTGAAAGAGTATACTCCTGAGGTGGTCCCATTATAATTTGGTGAAGATCTGGTGCTGATCTTCGGAGATATACAACGGAACTCTTCAAAAATAGAAGGCAAATCTGTCGTGATTGCTGGAATCGCTTGGATGTTTATTGTTTATACAACATCAAGAAGTATCATCACGCCTGTATGCTCTGAAGGGTACGCAGGTGGGTACAATATACCTAGATTTCGGCAGTTAGGTATTTTAATTTATTAGGGATTAGTGGAAAACCCTATTATCATGACATGTTTAGTTAACAATTAACAATATAAAATAAATTCATGGCAAATATTTTTATGGTAACAACTAAAAATGGAAAAATAAAAAACTTTTTTGCAAAAAATAAAACCGACTTCAAAAAAATCACTAAACGGTGTAAAATAACTCTAAATTCGGAAGTCGGTGGCCCGTCATGAGTAAGACAAACCCACCAAAGCCACAGACTTCCGAATTTAGAGTTATTTTACACCGTTTAGTGATTTTTTTGAAGTCGGTTTTATTTTTTGCAAAAAAGTTTTTGTATTTAATAATTTGAACTGTAGAAACGTAAAAAGGTTGGTGATCTATTTCTTTTGCGTGGCGCGTACTGTGCGTATGAGTGTCCACACACGTGTGATTATAGTGGGTAGTCAGTGATGAAAGTTAATAGACTAGTATATAGGCATTAAAACAAATGACTCACGTAGTTCCAGAGAATTCAACAATTTGTGCATTCAAACTGTTCAGTTACCCTTCAACAAATCATTGTAACCATCAAACAATACATTATAGACTTTATAACACGCAAGTTCAAAGTTGAAACTACTTTGCTTTCATTGGAAATATTTCATTCATACCAAACCCAAGTTCATGCGGGAAGGTCAACTAAATAATATTGAGTTGAACGGCAATATTAATAAAGCGTTTTGTTGACTGCGTAATATTTCATACAAGTTGGTAACTAGGAGAAATAAATTTCTAAAGGTTTATTGTTCTCTGGTACTTATAATACTGGACTGGTATAATAAAATACTTCGGCGCCTGTATAGTATACGGTACTGTTTCTAATTTGTGGTAATAATGTAGCAGTTAGGGAGTAGGTATAATAATTGTGTTTATACCGACTAAGTAATGTAATTATTTAACGTTTGGGGTTATTAGGTCATGAGAAGCCGGCTGGTTGAAGAATAAGCTATGTTGCGGATTTAACTCAATCTGACTGACTGTCTTATTGATCTTGTGTTTGGAAATGCTACTGTTGTGTATAAGAATTTAGATACGATTTCCGGTTCGAGCAATAGGTCTACTTTTTGACCTCAATCGTGACCTGTATCTTGTGCCGTGCCCTTGTCTTGACTTTTTTTTAACCCATGTTCTACCAATAAATTAATTACTATTAATTTACTTAAAAAAAGGCAGGCAAAGGCAGGGAAGACAGAAAAAAGATGGGAAGACGATCTGCCCAAGTGATGGAGAAGGACAGTAATGGCAAATGTGGAGGGAACTTGAGGAGGCCTATGTCGCAAGACAGACTGACCTGGTAACTGATGTTAATGATAATAAAATATAGAAACAAGTGTAGATAGTATAGTATAGTTAGCATAGTTTAATGTTTTGTTTTTATTATAGTATAATTGTGTGGTCAGAGTAAAATAAAAGCTACTTTTATTTTTTATTTTTTTATTTTATTGAATTAATTATTATTTTTATTTAATATACCTTTCCCTATGGGACTAAGCCGGTAATCTAAAAAAAAACAGCTGTTGCATACATTTTGGTCGAGTAGCTATTAAACTATAGTAAACCATTGGTACCATAGTAAAAGTTCATGTTCATGTGTATGTGTGTTCAGTTTGTTGGTGGTTATTCATGGTTGAAGAACACCCTGTCAAAATGTGTATGGTGATAAAAAATTACCCTACATGCAAAGTGGCATTGCTCTGCAGTGGGAGTCATAGCGAGTAATTTAATAAAAAATACTAAATGTTGCTATTTTTTTATGGACACAACTTTCATTGTGTCTCATATGTTTTTATAGTTTTTATTAATTATACCTTTTCAATTAAATGAAACAAATAATATCTGCCTATTTGATCGCAAAATCAATCACAATATTATGTAGATTTCTAATTTGCGGAACTAAATAATAAACTTTGTGTTAAAATGTAAAACGAACCAAATTCTACTTAAAAAATACACTCGCTCTATTTCGATCAAAACATTTGATTCAGAAACTTTTCTCGCCGAGAAACGCGAGATATTTTCAAGCCACAACAAAGGATTTGGAACAAAAAGAATAATACTATCCTCGGATGGCCGTGGGCAAGCCCCATTGTAAATCTGTTGAGACACTAAAGATATTTATTTTATTGTATTTTAGAGAGCTTGCAGCTGATGTATGTCTGTTGGTGATTATTATTTTTGGAGTGACGATGAATAAAATAAAGCTGATTGGTTATGAAATAGAATAGAAAAGAAGAATAGAAAAATATTTATTCAGCACAGACACAACAAGCGCACAGCAACCAAGAAAACAGAAGTGATAAATTAATAGCAGGTACACAAATTGCGCTGAGCGTGCCCATGCCGAAAGGGTAACCATCTCAGCAAATACATATTATGACAGTACCCCAAAACACCTTTCACCACTTTCTAGAGTTTTTGCTGGGAAAAAAAATGAAGAAAACCTTCAAATGGGGTTATAAGTAATATATGGGTTAATCGATACAATACATGTTCAACATTGTTTGTTAGGCGCTATATTTGTAATATCGGCTCTTTTTCAGTAACAAATAATACTCAATAAGGCAAAAATCAGATTCTTAACTTTGTTTGAGTTCACCCTTAAGTTAGGTTTATTATTACATTTAGCCGGTGAACTCATCCAAAAAAATGGCATAATTATTTTTCTTTTCGTTCCATAAAACAGGATTGATTAAGATTCAGTCAGTTTACAACAATATTGAGGCCAGTAAAACATACCCCCAGTTACTAAGTCTATGTGTACGAAATTACGATCGAAATCTAGTAGGCACATCATATTATAATTGTACATTTCTTACCACGCAATGTTCACACGCTAACTCCTGTCACGACATAATAGGTAGTTTATGAAACAAAAGAATTGGGTAGGTACTAGAAAATGTACTTGAAACCTGAGGTTTTGTGAATGTTTGATACAAATTTTGTTCTTTGGGTAGGTACAGCTATCTTTTTATCTGCTTGAAAAATGGGCATGGTCTTAACTATCATGTTTGGCACTTCAATACTTTAGATTATGTAAAATAATTAGAGTTAGTTTAGTAAATGGTTCGTTACTATGCCTTGCAATTTTATGCGCTACCAATGGTGATATAAAATAAATAATAAGTACTCTATAACTTTGGATAATAACAGAAAATTAGAAGTTTTCAAACCCGGCCGGGTGGCGGGCGTTCTGTTTTTTTTTTTTTTAACCTGGTACCAGAGTTTTAATGCCGCCTATGAGCCTCGGACTTTAGCTTCACATGGCCCCGAGAAATATCTCTCAGGCATGCTGGTTTCTTCACGAGGTTTTCACCGTTTTTGAAGCAAGTGATAATAATCAAACGTCTAACTCTCTCTTTCTTTTATTTATTAATTATTATCTAATTTATATTATACGTTAAAGTTAAACACAAGTCGACACAGATCGAGACAGATATTACACAAAAGAAAGTTGTTCTATCCTAGAATAGAATAGAGGAGTAAGTAAACGCTCTGGATAAATCAGTCCTCAAGTCTATCTAGTGGAATGGGGTTAATGGTTTGTTACATGCATACATACATAAAATTACGTAACCTTGCGAGCCGTGCCGAGTTGGGCCGCGAATTAATGAAAGGACACCATTTGGACATGCTTTTGCACTGTCAATCTCGACAATAATTAGTTATTAAGTGTACTAACTTTTAAGTTTATTCTAAGATAGCATTGACATCGGTGAAGGAAAATATTGTGAAATAAGTAATTGGTTAATTTTATAATACATTAAATTCTCCTGTCACAGTGTTGCTACAAAACTCTTTCGAGACGGCTGGACCGACTGTTACAAGATCTTGTGTGTATTGTATACTCGTATTACTTAGGTCTGAGAATAGGACGTAAACTGAATAAAACAAAATAAAACTAATAAATCGATTTTAAGGCAGAACGAAGTTTGCCGAAGCAAATAGTCTACATACAAAATGTAAGTCTGGCGTGGAAATCAATGCCGTGTCTTCTTTTTACGAGAAAAGGCCTTTGTCCTAAAGTGGGACAGTAACAGGCTGGGATTATTCTGTTTATTTTTCTGGTACATAAAAACTGACAGGTTTTCCAAATTGTTGTTAAAAAACAAATATACCTACCTAAAAACATAAATATGTAATATTTTTCACTCAATTTCGCGTCCATGAAAATAGAATTTCAATTTGAAAAGCTAGAATAATTCTGTTTCGGTTTTGAACACTTGTAAAAATGCGATTTAAACACTTACACATCTTTCTAACTTCACACGTGGAAACATGTTTTCAGTCTGTTAGTAATGTGTATTTTCATACAACTTTTTGTACTTACAAAGCAACACTATATATCTGTTATATTTTAGCTAGTATTTTTTATTAAGTCTTAGGTTACATGAGCTTTTAGCTTCTACCGACTTTACGTTTGGAGATCAAGCTTGAGCTTAAAGATTCGCTATCAATAAACTTAAATCGGGTTCAAACGCTTATTAAGGGGAAGTTTTACTAAGGTTAGCCTATTTCAAACGCTTATTAAGGGCGGATTTCAACCTGATAAGCTTACTGTATGGCTGGTTTGAAAGCTGGAACTACTTATAATGTATATCACAAACACATTTTTTTTACAACACTTGTAAGACTCGTTGGTCTATTGGTCGCATGTGCAACTGCTGCGCCTAAGGTCCCGGGTTTGTTCGCCAGGTCGGGAAAATCGTAATTAAGTTCTGCCACCTGGAATTTTTCAGTAGCGGTCTGGAGTCTAGATATGCGCCCGATTGTTGGCAAAAGGCTCTCTCCATTTTATAAGGGACTTTTATCAGGTACACCTTTGCCTAACTCTTTGGGGATTACAATTGTGATTGTTATGTTATAATTTATGAAGAATACTAAGTACTACTTTTTATATAAATTTTGCACTGTTTTATGATGGCATCTATCATATCAGCAGTGTACGTTTTGATAGCGATATAAGTGTAATTTTCATGTTTTTTTTTTTAGACTGAGACAGTTTTTTTCGCACACCGCTTACATTTTTTACTTTGGTCTGATTTACATGAATTTAAAAGGGTTATTTATTACTACTACCTCACTTTAAGGCTAGAAGGCGAATTAATTTCGCTTCATTTAGAGTAGAAAATTGTTAGGATAGTTTTTAAGTAAAAGATTAAAATATTATTTTCGCTCGTGAGCGAATTCTCAGTACCCCATACATTGGGAATAGTATGGAATTAAATTCAGCAGGGAGACGGTAATACGATCACTCTTTTCACTAAATAGCTAACATACCTTTCAGGAAATTTCAGCAAATTAATGTTAAGCAAAAATGTTATGGTTTTTTGTGAAAATACGCTTAGAAACCTTAAAGAAATTTTCATCACATTTTTAACTATCTTTTGGGTAATTGAAAATATAGCCTTATCTTCAGATGTCTGTCTAATGATCGGTAGAAGGAATCAAACTCTTCTCAAATCAGTCAATATATTATATAAGTGTCTTTAACAGAAAAACACAGATTTTACAGATACTCCTAACTTGTTATATTTACTGTAAAGTATACTTAATATGAATATAAACTGTTTGCCTAACGATACTCCATGGCCCTTTACATGTTATGATAACCCTTAGTTTCCCAGCGTTTACTGTAATACTCATTCAAAATAATAACTTCAGACACGAAGACTCCAACGAAAAACTATCTAGGTCGTAGTTATCATAGTCATTTCTTTTGTTCTACCAAATTGGGTGAACAGATCAATTATATATTAAAAGAGTAAATATCTTAAAGTACATGTACAAATGCCAGCGCATCAAGTTACCCCAATGTGTCAAATTTTCCAATTAAATATGAACCTTATTCTGTTTGATATAAAGTTGATAAACGATCAAAGAAATTTGACACATTGGAGTAACTTGATGTGCTGGCGACAGCTGTACTTTCAATGTTATCTTGAAATATGAATGTTGTTTAATTATAAAAGGGGCCTAACGGCTAAACATCTAATGAATAACAAAACAAAAACCCATGTCACCTGTGATACAGGTTCATTCTAGTACATGAGGCATCATAATTTTATTGTAATACCCATATTATTTCTAAGATTTTTTTTATATTAAAAAACGGATTAAATACTCAGTCTGTTATTTTATTTTTTTGTTTAATGTTTGTTTCAAAAGGATTTTTAATGTCTTAGATATTTTTTTTTATTTTAAACTGTCGCTTTCACAACCACAAAAATAAAATTTGCTACAAATTTACAACACCAATTTCAGTTCAGTTCCACATATGTGCCAATCCAGTTTTTACAAATGGCTTACCAATTAGAACGATGAACTAAATTCAAATGAACTGTCGCCGTGACTGGTAACGTTATATTGCCTAATCACTTTATTGATGAGGTTGTATTTGGGAGGTGTTAAGTAATATAAATGTGGCCTGCGGCGTAGTATTCTGACAAATGTGGGTGTACTTACTGTAGGTATACAGGGAATACTGATGTTGTCTTGTGTAAATGTCCTGTTTGCTTGCCGTGTGGTGGATAAAAGAATTTCAGCACTCATTTTGCGGGTGTCGTTACATAGACAGAGATAATACTACTACTTATGTCTTTCTATTTGTGTCATAAAAGTAAATTGAGAGAATCACCAAAGGATGAACAGCAGTTCTCTGAGTATTCAATTACCTCGTTTTCTTTTTCATATCTTTATAAATGAGTGTCTTAACTACATTTGATCCATTCAATTATCCAAAAACCGTCAAGCATGGAGATTACTTCCTATATGTTGAACTATTTTTTGCCATGCGGACGCATGCCTGGATAATTCCTTTGAATAACTTCCTCACCACATCACCTGTTCAATGGCTGAGCACAAATCTGCCACGGCTTGCTTTATACGTAACCAAAAATAGTGAGCTCCTTCAAGCTATCAGTATCCGTACATGCTACGTGTCCGAATTACTACAGAAGCTTCTACGACACAAATATGTTCCCGAGAAGGGTTGATGTCAGGAAAACCAGAGGCCAATAGTAAACCTTAGAGAAAACCATAAGCAGTATTAACAGTGCGTGCATTATGTGGAAAATTATTTATAGCAAGAATGGGAATAAATAATGTGATGACAAATTAAAATTAACACAAGGATAGGATGGTGATTTAAACATTAAAAAATAAGTATATTTTGAGAACCCCATGATGATAGTTTATTGAAATGAATGGTTTGAGTGTGACCTGTACCTACTCGCTTATGAATAAACTAACGTGAATACACAATTTATACTTGAACAAACCACAAAATATACCTTTAATGAAATAATGTTTGAAACGAACCTTGGCCTCAGCCATAAGCAAAGCTAAACAGAAATCTAAATTACCCTCATTTTTTTTTTGTTCTTTGTAAATATGTAAATGATGTCTCGGGGTCGCTGTTATCTGTTTAAAGATTTATTATTTAAGAATAAAGTGAGAGGGGTCACAGTCACTGCTGTCAACAATCGCTTTTTTTCCGACGAATTAATTCAACGACGTTAACGGGTTCTTGTTGGTCGACGATAAAGAAAGGGTCATATAATTCCTTTGTATATTTTAGTAGGTATCGCTTTTTGTGAATTATTATTTAGTTCGTAGAATTATAAGCCTTTCTGTCCCGTTGCTGGGTAAAAGCTTTACTGTCCTACTATTTTCTTTTTTTATTTGGTACAAAAGATGAGATTTTCTCATAAGAATCCGTCCACACTTTACTGAGCCCCGATTGAAGGAGAGGAGAGGTAAAGCTTGTTATTGCTTGGAAACATCACGGTCCAGACAACTATTATGCGCACTACGAGGCTCTTCCCTAGCTATGCGGTTCTCGGTTCAGTGATACTGACTTGGTGTATCAGTCGTTTATTAATGATTAAAGAATAAGTATACCAAGTTTCATCGTAATCGAACCGGTAGTTTTTGCGTGATACCTGAACATACAGACAGACAGACAGACAGACAGACAGACAGACAGACAAAAAATTTTTTAATCATATTTTTGGGTTCGGTGTCAGTCTAGTAACACCCCCTGCTATTTATTTTTTTGATATTTTCAATGTACAGAAATTTTACTTCTACAGATTTATTATAAGTATAGATAGATAAACGACAGATACGCTAAGTCCGCAGGGAAAACACTTAAGTCGAGCTTTGACGGCCCGGTTGGCGCAGTCGCTGAGCGATTGGCAACTGTCCTTTATGTCATCGGTTATTCTTGCTAATAACGAATATTTATAGTAGTTATTCTTGGTCCGGCCATTTGTGTATATGTGCTGAAATCTTTGCTAACACACCCTCAATATAAAATAAATTCTTAAAGTAGGACAACGTTTTTATGTTTTGTCCGTACGGGGTAAACTCGGGTCGATTATAATGTTCTCTCTCTGCTTCACCCTGACGTAGATTAATAAAAATGCCGCATTCAGTTCACCTCTTTACAGTCACTTTAGCTAGTGCATAAAGTTAATTAAAGGCAGCCAGTACTAAAAAGATCACAATGAGATTTTCCACTGACCAAGTTTAACGATACAGATAGTTTTAAAAAGGACAAAAAATATAAGAGGGGTTATTTAATTAAAAAGGTGAACATCATTCCATGTTTAAAAATGTTTTAGGGGTCAGTGGAATATTGAATAAATGTCAGTTGAATAACGTAAAAAAAGGATAACCTGAGCTTTGCAATAAGGGTATCAACAGAGCCCTATTGCAAAGCTTAAGATCTTTGTCATCTGTGTATTTTATAGTTTTATTTTTATTTATTTTGCTGTAATGTATATAAAAGTATTTTCTTTCTTTCTTTCTGTGCTGTGCTTCTCTATCTATCTATCCGTTTCTTCGTCTGTCAGCGAGCTGTACGAGAGTATATCTTGAACCGTAATAGCTAGACAGCTTTAATATTAACTTAAATCACCAAAGAAAATAAGTTTAATAACTTGTTTTCTTTGGTGATTTTTGTTCGACCATAACATTCGCAAAATCTTTAACCAACAATGGTACGGAACTGTTTGTTTCCTTACGACTCCTTTTTGGGCATTTTTTATCAACATGCAAAACCTTAAACTTTGTATTAACTAATGCCTACGCTTCCAAGTTTGTCTATTAACTTCATCGCTTTGGCAAAAGGGGCTATTTATATAGGCTACTTGGGGTTATGCAGGGCTTCCAAACTTCGTCGTTAAGCCCCGACTAGTGAAGCAAAAAATGCTATCTGGTTTGAAATAATTGGTGTGTGTTTGTGACTTTTCTGTTTTCAGAGTTCGCCGAAAATTGTGTGGAAATGCCTGACTTTTAAAGTTTTTGTTCAAAGCAACTTTATTAATTAGTTTCCTAGCTAATTAGCTCTATTTAATTCACGAGGTTAGTTAAGTAGTTGTTGAAGTAAGAAATTAGAGATTTTTTGATTTCAGTTACATTTCAATTTCTATTTTTATTTTCACCTCTGAGACGTTAGATGGTAGTGAGATTATAGTAAACTGTCAATGTCTAGCATGTGTAAGAGATAAAACCCTATTTCGATTAAATTTCACGCTTAAAATCACGGTGAGAATATTGCAATAAGCACTGCCAGTCAGAATCAATCAAGCCAATTACTATTTAGTCAGTCCACGCCATCTATAAACAATTCAAATTTAAGTTAATAATGTTGGGACCTCTTAGCGGCAACGATGTCCAGTCGCCGCAATTTAGTTCACCTGCTCGCTGTGGTACAACATAAAGAGGTTTAGTCTCTCGAAGGTGAGCCGACAAAATATGAACCCATTGATGGGGTGTAAATATTATCGGTTCAGTTTAAACGAAGGTCTGTGGCCTTTAATTTATGATTAAGTGCTCAGTTCAACCAGTCAGGTGCATGTGGATTGTGATTATCTTTTTCCAACCTATTTATGTACAGACGCCGTAACTTGACGCGTTGCACGTCAAGTTACCCCAATGTGTCAAATTTCTTTGATCGTTTTTCAACTTTATGTCAAACAGTATAATGTTTATATTCAACTGGGTAAATTTGACACATTGGGGTAACTTGATGTGCTGGCGTCTGTACCACAATTCCAATCAGAATATGATAATAGAAAACTCTTTATTCTACACCATTAAAACAAACTAATGTTAATAATTAATTTATTATAATTATAATTTATTTATTTATTTTGATTATTTTTTTTATTTGGTTTTTAAAGGATATTCTAATGGCTACGCTATAAAGTCATGTGCGTTGTGTCTCGAATTCATTCATGCAATCCAACGAAATAGATTGTTGTATAACTTGAAACAACGTAAAACCCTACTTTCTAAAGGGTTCTTTCCAATGATATTTTAAGTAAAAAAGTAGATAGGTCACCTAAACAACATTCGATCTTCAAAACCGGCACACTAACGCACGCACGCGGCCGTTAGAGCGCGATACGACACTGAGGTCAAGTGTGGCTAGTCAGCCACATTTTAACGTGTCGCTTGCTGAGCGCTTGTAACCTATCTAGACCTTTTTACTTATATTATAATTGGTTCTATGCCACAAAGTCATGTGTTTTATGTCTTGACACCTTGAAGAAGATATTTTGTTAAAAGACTGATTAAAATAATAAGATAACAAAAAACTGCTATATTTTATTTGAATTGGTGTAAATTATTTCATTTACTCGAACTTAATCATTAATTATTTACGTATACTCACGATTGTGCGACTAGCAAATTGTTCCTGAACCTAACGTGAGGGTCTGATTGCTGAAGACCAGCTTTCGTGAGATCTTTTTCAATATTTTCAGAATCACTGAACAGTTTCAAAATGTTTACTACGTTTTTACTGATCTGTAAGAGCTTTTAAACTCCCGGTTGCAAAGGGATATGACAAATCGCAACGTATTTTAAAAGGACGTAATTAGAACCTCCAGTATGTAATCAAGCTTATGTGGCACACAACTCTGAATAAAGTTCCAGGTAAAGGCGACCGTCACGCCTCCGTACCTAATTACTGAAGAATATAAACATTGAACACATAAAATCGGAAAGTCGATAATGAAAACGACTTTGTTCCTTTTATTTCTATCTCTTTCGTTTTATTGGACATTAAGGGTCGTACATCGAGTCTGGCCCTTATCTGTCTGCTAGAGATTTATATAGGAACCACCCCCTCTAATTTTACAGGCTTTTTGCGAGAAAAGAAAATTACTGTTGAGAGCGGGATTTTTAAAAGTTAATCTAAGCTGTCTTCTGTCCAAAATAATTTGCTTTGAAGCTAAAGGGATTCTGTGGGAGATATTTATTTCTTTTTTTACACTGATTTGGAAACGTAATAAATAGCTGGAAGGTCTTTTAAACAAACAGAAAGTTATGTTACGCTAGAGCTAAAGCTTCCTCTAGCTTAAAAGCAAGAGAAAATAGATGGAGATAATAAATTAAAAGTGCTGCTCTATAAAAAAAACATATTATAATTTTCCTTTTTGCACGTCATGTCTGACTGCTTAGCTTTTCGTTTCCTAGATCAGCCAAAATGTTAGAAAGTGTTTCTGTCTGGACTTTATCGATAGCAGTTCAATAATGACTGGCCTGTTAGTCTAGTTGTTAGTGACCCTGACTGTTATGCTGGAGGATGTGGGTTCGATTCCCACCCAGGGCAAATGTTTGTGTGATGAACACGATCATTTATAAATAATATAGAAATAAATAAGTATGTTTATCAGCTATTGAGTACCCATAACACAAGCTCTCAATCTTAACTTATAATTAGGATAAAAATGATTATAATTTAGGTGTCTTCAAGGCTAGAGTGAATAGGCTCTTAATAAACTAGCGCGCTTCACCATCACTGATTGCATCTCTGCTTACCATCAGGTGTGATTGCAGTCAAGCACTGGTTTATAATATTAAAAAAAAAACTTAGAACTAAATGGCGTTGTGTGGAAAGTTGTGGAATATTTATTTATTAATTAATATATCGTTGCTTGGTAGATGGCATCATAATCGGCCCTGGGTGACTTGAAAACTACTGGTAAAAGGTGGGTCTCCTTAGGTGATGTTATGTTTACAATAAAATATAATAATTCTGACTGTTTTTAGTGACTAGAATTGTAGGGCTTAATATTCCAGTAGATGTTCCAGCCAACGACAAGGCTAGGTAAAGTCCTAACAGAACTGTAAACATTGGGATCCTTCCAAATTCGCCTTTCGTAGCGTGGAGTTTCAATAGACTACAATATCAGTTTTCAGTCAAGCACCGTCGGTTAACACGTGTAGGTACCACCAACCCCAAAATGTACTCTTACTTTAATATTTATAAGTTTATAATCATTGTAATCTAATGAAGAATATTATGCGTTCGTGGCAGTACGAACAGTATACTGGGTGTGTTTACAGATCGGTGGGAGTCCCCCCCTGTTGCAAAGGTTGGTGTGGCTTCATAGCGTTATTTAATATTTTTTTGTTGTTTTACTAACATTAGTTGTTTAAGTACCATTGTTACAAACAATATATGAACATAGTCTGAAATAAATGTTTATTATTATTATGTAAACAAATAATATTAACGTGAGCAATGAGAAATGCATTTGAGCAATATGTTTGTTAGTGTTTTCTGCAACTAACAACCAAACAAAGCCGAGTTTTGAGACCAAGAAACCAAATATAGCCAAATGTACAGAAACAGTTCTATTGTTTTCCACTGAACCGCACCTTTACAAGACCGTCAACAGTCTATGCTTTTGACGGGCACAGGTTAAAGGCCCGTAGCCCCTCGCTCTGCAATAACCCGATCGTACGCGTTGGTAATAGTTAAAGGCGCTTATTCTGTTTATTCGTGCGGTGTTTTGTCGCCATATTAGCTTTTCAATGTTCCCTACTGAATTTGGGGTTTTCGATTAGGAGTTCTACACACGAAAGGTGGCGTAGCGTGGCTTACCGCGCCTTTATTTGCCGTGTTTTCGATTTGATAAATATGTAAAAACCAAACTAATCAACTTCATTAAGTCTAGAGTGTGGAGCTCCTGTGTGATGTAATTACAACAGATTGGACCTAGGACCTTTACCCAATTTCGATATAAAGCCGCAGACAGTTTGATGATCATAATAATTATTTATGTCGTAGAAAACTATATTCTGAAATAATAAGATGTTGAATTAAATGTCAGTTTTGATAGCGCTTGGAAAGGACGCGAGTAGCAACTCGTCGATGAAGTTGTATTGGAGTGTGGGGACCAAAACTGTCGGTTTATAAATGTGAATTATGTTGTGTGATTACGATTGATCTGCCGTGATAATTAACATTCTACGGTTTGAACCCCATACCACCAAATCTAAACAATGATGGCTCTAACGCATGTATGTTATTTTATGCTGCTTTACTGAGTCTCTAAAACACTTGTTACAAACATAACGGGAGATAGAAGACAGCCTATATTTCTATCTTTTTCAAGAATAGCAGGTAGACAAGATTTTATACCCGCAATTCGGCTCTTTTCTATCGGCTCTTATATGTAGGACCTACGATCGGAGTAAAACTTTTTGCTGAATATTTTCGGCCACTGTTTTAGACAGACTTGATCGATTTTCGAAGACTCTTGGGAAGTCGTCAACTCTTTTTATACATTAAAGAGTTTTAGTCCTGTCTTGGGATAGAAGACAGATGTTGTGCGTCCCGGTGAATATTTTGCGTTTGACCCACATAAGTATTTCGGAAATGTTGCTTAGAGATTCAGGAGCAAAATTGTTGAAATAAACCACAGTCACAAAGTACACGTTTATAATTATATGAATATATTTATTATCTCATCGCAAATATAGTACATTAAAGAGTTTCCTTAGCCTAGAGGTACAATTTTATATTTAACTAGCTGTACCCTGCCACGCTTCGCTGTGGCACATTGTGATTAAATGGTTAAAAAATAAAAAAATAAATAAAGATAAAAACAATCTTTGATGCGGATTATATATCATGCTATACTTTCAGCTCGATCGGTGCAGAACTTTTTGAGTTTTTGAAGCGTATACAAACCAACATAACATTTATAATATATACGGATTTGGTGACTAAACCAAGTTTTTTCAAACCTGTAAGTCAGGCCCTCTAACAAATTTGAAATTTCATAACAGTTTTTGTAAAGACGAGACGTTTTGTTAACAGTCACAATATTAATAATTAACTTATTCTGAAAATTTCTTTCCTTTTTTTCTTTCTTTCTAGTGTCAAAATGGTCAGAAGATTAGAATGTACTTCTACTGATATAATTTAAAGAGGAAAAGTTTGATTGTTTGTTTGATTGTTTGTTTGTTTGCATCGAATAGGCTTCGAAACTAATGGACCGATTTGAAAATTCTTTTACCGTTGGGAAGCTACACTATCTCCGGGTGACATAGGTTACTTTTTATTCCTTTATTCCCACGGGAACTGAAACTACGCGGGTGCAACCGCGTGACGTCTGCTAGTTGTAGTAAAAAAATATAACAAATCTGACCTATGTCGGTTCCAATACACCAGTAGAACAAATTAAAACATGAACTGCTGCTAAGGAAAGTTCATTTTCTACAAAGTTGTTTTCTCGTAATTTAACTAATCAAAGCTAAACCAAACCATTGTCCAGAAACCACCTAATGAATGGCGCTTCTAAAGAAATTGTAATTTCTGCAAAAATTGCGGAAATACTACCAAGAACCTAACGTTAACTTCTCTGATATTTCTTTCATCAATGAAACTTCATTGAATTCATTTTCAAACCTATACATAGGTGCACAATTCTATTTGTGGAACTTGGTAGCTTCCAGGGACACTGACATGAGTTTGTCCCATAGTAAAAGTTGTTAAAATTCATAGGATCTTCGCTTCATAGAACATTCTGTAGAAATTTGACCTATGATCAAAAATACTCCCTGTATTTTGTATGTTATATGTTTATCTTTTGATTGTGTTTATGTGTGTTGTGTGTATTTTGTATTTACCAAATAATTGTTTTATGAATCCATCTTTCTATGTGAGTTTAAATGTTTAGAATCACATCAGCAATACAGCAAAAAATGTTAGTGTGAGGCAACCTTTTTACAAAAAAAAAAATTAATACAAAAATGTTAGAGCTTTCAACTGTAGCTAAATAAAATAAATAAATATTCCACAACTTTTCAAACAACGCCATTTAGTCCCAAGTTAAGCTTGAGAGCTTGTGTTATGGGTACTAAACAGCTGATAAACATATTTATATATTTCTAAATACATACTTATCTATATACATTGTTTCTCTCTTTTTTTATCTCATTAGCTCTCATTATGTATGTACTTGTTATTTCATTTTGTTTTCCTTTTTAACTTTAATTTGATTATCTGTAATTTTTCACTCACATGAATGTTGGTTGACCTGTTATTGGCGACTGTATAAGTCTGATACTTTTTACTATTATTTTAATGTAATGCTGTATACAGAAGCTGTTGGTTACCTCAATAAATAAATAAATATATAAAAGAAAGTCGTGTTAGTTACACCATTTATAACTCAAGAACGGCTGGATCAATTTGAATGATTTTGGTCTCTTTGGATTTGTCTTTGCCGGAATAGCATAATAATTAATAAAATACATGAAAGTCCTCGAAAAAATAAATTTCAAGAATATTCGTTGTCTCAAAAATTTTTCAAACGCAGCGCCATCTTGGATGGCATGACAGGAGTCTTAGACTATATACCTCTAGACGTAGCCCAATTTACAGTGTGAAGTGTGGAAGTGAGACGCATTAATACAAAGTTCGTAGGAAAATTGAGACAAAGCATCGTATCTTCTGTCCCTTACGGCGTGCCGTATTTTTGCATGGCTGACTTTTGAATGTTAGCCAAACAAAGTGCTGTCACTGTCACGTATATTATTATGGTCGATTTAATTTAAGTTTTCGGATGGTTTTTGCAATTGTTGTAATAGTTTGAGTAATTTAATGAGAAATGGACTCCATTAGTGAAGTGTTTAATGTATGGTGTATGCTGTACGATGGGAGGATGCAGTATAATAGGCTGTAAAAGCCGCACAGAAAAGGATATTAACGAAATCACTTTTCATTCGAAAGTTTTCAATACTGTTAGTGTTATAGTATGATTATTGAATTTATACATTTTTTAAGAAGATTTCTTAAAATAAACTTGATTTCTTATATCACATAACCTAGGAATACATACTTACAGTGTTGCTACACGTTTCAAATCTTTTCCCTTAACTGTCAGGCCTAATGTTCAAAAGGTAGGCATAATAATCAAATAAATCTATGGTGGCTAAACACACAAATTTGTGGGCGAACCCTTATTTTTAAGTTTAAGTGAACATGTGTACGAACGAACAGAGCCCTTTCGACAATCATTAAGTTTTACTCTTGAAGGCAATCGCGTAGGTACTTATAGATATTTGGAAGACAAGTAAGAATTCATTTTATAAATAAATGTTAAGTATAAACAAAAAATTAGATATTTTCAAAATAAGTTGGTTTTGTCTAAAGGACAATAGTTATTATACAGCAATGTCAATGTCACACTGGATGCCAGCCATACCTCAATATATTTTAATGATAAATAACACGCGAAAAAATAATGTTGTGTTCTTCTAAAGAGTTACTTCTATGTACACACATCAAGCTTCACCTGGTAGTAGTGTATTTTATTTGTGAGAATCAAGGTAAGATTGAAAGTAGGTATTTTACGTGAAATTATATTTTCTCACACATGGATACTTCTACACCCTTATTACCACGTTGAATACGTAAATTATAATTTACAATAGTGCTAAAATTGGAACCCGCAGTTAAGTAGAATTTTGGTCGTATTTTGGGACTTTTTTAAGGAATAGCAACACTGAACTTTTATATTGCTGTCGCATGTGCGGCCACGCGGTGGCTCTATCTAGAGGTATATTATCTAAGACAGGAGTCAAACTTCCCAGTTCATTATCAGGTGACAATTTGACATTGACAAGTCTTAAGCTAAACCTAAAAAGGTAAGGTTGTCAATTAATACGTAACGGTTAAAATCGTCACGCAGCGCAATAGTTTAGTATAAAACTATGAATTTAGTATTTTTTAAATCAATGCATTTCAGTAAGGTAGTTAGGTTAGCTATAGGATAGGTATGGTCAGTTAGGTTAGGTTATATGTATGTACATGTTGTAATTTTAATTTTATCAAGCACAAAATGTTTAAATAAGATCACAGTAGAGACTCGCTACATAAAAGTAGTAGTAGTTATTATTGGTTTGGATTTATTTGTTGTCGTCTTATTAAACGTATGTATTATCTAATACAAAAAAAAATTGATAAGAGCAATAAATTGACTCTAAGGCACAACGAAGTTTGCCGGGGCAGCTAGTTATAGATAAATTACACCCAGACACAGAAAAAATGATCGTGCTCGTCACACAAACATTTGTCCTGGGTGGGAATCGAACCCACGACCTCCGGCGTAGCAGTCAGGGTCACTAAATACTAGACCAACAGGTCAGGTCAGGTCAGTCAAAAGTGGATCCAGTTGATCTCAAATATTTGATCAATCACCTGAAATTAATAAATCAGTACGCATAGACTAAAACTATAGCAACGTTCAAGGCGTAAATTAATGTGACATCTCTCACTTGTTTTTTTTTCCACACTTATTTTTGGTTATTGCCATTTATATCCTGTGCGTGTTCCACATAAATGTTTTTTTTATTATAAAAAAATATGCACAAAAAAAATCTGCACAAAGGCGGTCTTAATAGGCATTTCCTACCAGTCTACCTTAAGGGGTCATCTATTTTCGTATTTTTCTTAAGCTGTCTTTCAAACAGTCTTATCAACTATCCTAATTTAGTTTAGATTGAAAACACGGAAAGCCGCGCACATTGTTGATGAAAACAAAACATACTCCCCGAAGGCCAAATCAAGTAGCTGATCCGTAAACCCACTGTCAACTGTCATGCCAATTGTCGTTATGTGGTTAACAAAAGTGACAACCGGTAATCATACCTTGACATGGATTTGACAACGGATTAAATTAAGTTTTCAGAAACAGAGGAAGTATGTGATATTTCGGAAGATAAGAATAGAAAATTAAACGACACATTCTGTCTTTCGTAAATCTTCAGTATCTTATCCGATTACGAACCACCCACGTATACACGTATAATATCGATAAAAACTTAAAACGATAAACTATCTTAAACAAGCCTAACAATAAAGAATGTTATACTGAGGCCAAGTCAGAATCCTATAGCGGAACTCTGACATCAGGTTTGTTTACAAAAAAAAGAAAAAATAAATATTTACGCCGTTTGAGGTTCTTAGCAGCCGCAAGACCACTGTCAGCGTGGCACGACGTTTCGAAGAGATATCATGACGCAAGAGTACCAACACATGTTAACTATATTTATAATTACGAGTATGTATTATATAGTAAGTGAGTTTTAGGGCACCCTAAGTAGTTTCAAAGAAAAATCCATATATTTGTGGTGGTGGGTGGTGGGTGGAGGCGATCTTGATAGAAATAAACGCGGACAAAGTCGCGAACCAAGTGCTAATATATGGAATAAAGACGTACCTACCGTCCGATCTTCAGCCATCGTCGCTGGCCAAATCAATGAAAAATTGTATTTAGAAAATTCGTCCAAAAATTTACTCAACGTCAAGGTTTTTTCTCAAAATAAGGGTCTAAAATCCGTCAGTTAATGTAAACCCAGAGTCATATTATGGATTAACGAACCACCGCCCGGCCGTCGTCGGGTGACTGCTAATGAGCGGCCGACCATTTTCTATTAAGCAGAGCGGACACTGGCAATTAAGAAGGAAAACGTTTAGATGAGGAAGTAGAAAGTATCGGGTTACCTATCAGGACTCCTAAGTTTTTGTTTTTGATGGTAATTACTGTTGGAAATTGTGGAATAAAACGAAATAAAATTTTACTGTTGTAATAGAAAACATTCATTGGTATATGCTACAATTGGCATATATCACATTAAGCAGGTAAAAAATTATGCAAGCACATAACAACATACACACACAAACGGACACACATTTGTGCAAATGCATAAAGTTTTGATAAATAAATAATCAAATTAATAACAATTGTAAATGGGGATGATAGTATTATTAAAAAAAAACTTTGTATAACATTTCAAACCCACATTCTAGAAATCGTTGCAACGAATTTAGTTCAGGTTAATAAATTGTCATCAAAACGTGTAAGCTCTTCGCATTAGTTAACAAGATTTTGACAATCTAACTAAATGGGGTATATGCTGGGGTATAGGATAAGCTGGAATTGAGTTTAACTATACGTCAGTCGGGTAAGCACTACATTGCAAATGATTTCGATGACTTTGAAACCCAGAATTTAATATTTGGTTTAGGTTTTTAGGTCGTTTTTATGTATTTTATTTTTATTTTGATAGCATATATTTTTTTAGTCTGTGTAAATTGAGGGGCAATCCCAGGATTATTAAGAACGTTTGTATTCTTATATCAGTTTCAATGTGATAAAAATAAAAATATTGATCCCGCTACATTTTGTAAAATTTTTGACATTGGCAATCTGTGCAAAATTTTTAATGTTTCCAATCATTTGGAATCAGTTTTCTGATCCGCAATGGAAAGTATTTTAAAAATTGTGGATATAAATCACGATGAATAGCTCAGTTATAAAATAGTACCTACAAAACGGAAAACGAATAATATTTTATCTGCCGTTTTTGCTGACAAGCCAAGGGAAAAAATATAAGCGTACACATACATGAAATAAAAATAGGTCAGCGAATAAATTTTGTCACATAAAAAGATTGACAAGGCCGGCCAAAGTTTCGTGAGTCCGGGTTCTTCTGTGTTACTGGACAAGAAACGCAGAAAACCCAGTCCGCACAACTAGTAGAACACGTTTATTACTTCAAATTTAATTACAGATATAAGCAAAAACACTAGGAAGTGACGAAAGGCGGGAACTGTCGCATGTAAAGTTAGACAAAGTGAAATAAACGAGTGATACAACAATAATCTTTACATAATTGACAGCGAATTTAAATTCACTTAAGTCTTGTCAGTAGATTCATTAACAACCACTTAATGTCATATTCATTTGTTAACTCAGTGTATCAACAGCTCGCAGTCGTACATCGTCTCTTAAGTATCGCCACAAAACTCTCAACCGGAATAAAAGTTTTTTAAACTTTTATATAAGGATAATTTTGCCGCATTATGACAAATGTACCTTCTACATCTTTTTTATTTAGTGATCATGCGTACACATGTCGTATAAACTTCATAACGATTCAGAACATGTTCCAGCATGTCCTTTCTAGCGGTCACAATGATACAAATCTTCAGATATTTACTTTGTAAATCTTTTGGATAATTGGCAAGAACGTGGCTCTTGTCACTAAGTTATTTATGAGAATGGACCGGAGCGACACGTGTACACATGAGTAGTAATAATTAAGGATGTTGTAAGGTCATCATAGTGGTGGTTGAGTGACGAAATATGAAAAAATAGACAAACAATTTATTTTTGAATACCTTGGAAATTAAGTTTTCATCTTATCGTGTGGTTAGTGTCAGAGTTTTAATGCCGTCCGTGGGCCTCTGTCTTGGTATCACATGCCCTCGAGAAATAGGTATCTCTTAAGCACTCACGATGTTTTTAAAGCAAGTGATATTATACAAAACGCTCGTTCATCCGAAAAGTCAGAGATGCGTGCCTTGGGTTCGAACTGAAGACGTGGCCATCAATGCTATTGAAAATTCTCTTCTAGATTTTGGTTCTATTAAGAAAATGTATTTAATACGGGGTAAATGTACACGCCCCCCGCGTGTCCATTTACCCCGTATTTAATATATTTTGTACAACTAAATCTGTAAGTTGGTGTAATTGTTGTTGTGCAGTACACACTCAACTATACTCCCATCTTGATACTAACAATACTAACTAATTTATTATTAATTTATAATGAATCTTTAATCCTAAATTTAAACTTTTCCTTATTGCATACCGTTTGTACAGACGCCAGCACATCAAGTTACCCCAATGGGTCAAATTTCTTTGATCTTTTTTCAACTTTAAGGCAAACAGAATAAGGTTCATATTCAATTGGGAAAAAATGACACATTGGGGTAACTTGATGTGCTGACGTCTGTACGAGTACACATCATAATTTGTTAAATTTAAATGGAAGAGTCCTGGTGACCTGAAATACAGGCCTTGAGCCAAGTTTAGGCACCAGTCTCCCACAATATAATCCCACACCTTTATGTCACTGTAGAAATAAGGCTAGCAATTAGGAGTAATATTGTGGATAAATAAAACAATTTATTATTATTATTAATAATTAAATAAAATGGGAAACAGACTGAAGACAGTCCAATCACTTCTAAAAACCCAATGGAAAAGTTATTTTTTCCGTCTGAATTTCATACTCTTTCCAATCTGTCTACAAACAGCGTTGTAGATTATAGTTATTTAACTCTTATACAACATTTATAAGGGTTATCACACTTATTAAGTCTCATTGTTATACCTATTGTGAGACTGGATCCAAGAGAGTGACGTAATTCATTCTAATCTTCAAAGCTTTCTTTTGTCTGGCGAAATCTTTTGTTTGACTTTTTCTTTGCGTTGTGATTACAAGACAAAAGTAATGTGTATAGAGTGACACAGTAAATTGTTTTTGTTGAATTGTAATAGGATTTATTTATTAAAACGGACTATTGAATGAGGAGAAAGGCAGATTTAGCAATGGAAAAAGACGCTTTTAGTATTAAAAAGATTAATCATTAAACTTCAATATTACTTTGCTTTAACTTGATTATTAGGTATTAAATAATAACAGTAATTGAGTATTACTCAGAAACCACTTATTTAATCAGAATTAGATCTAAACCAAAACCATGCTTGACACATCGGTCTTTTGAGTAAAAAATATATTCGGTTTACAATCATTCGCGGAGATATCGCATAAAACTCGCACACACATAAATTAGTGGAATCAAGAACTTCCTCCTTTTTAGAAGTCAGTAAAAACAACACACCATCAGCATAAAAACACTAATTACTTTTATCACGAACGGTACAGAATAATTATATAATTTACCTGAAATAACAGTGTTTTGCGTCGCCGACGGCGCATTTGTCACAGCAAGCAGGAAGAATGTGATCAATGTCCTTTGTACGCACACTTCACTGTACATTTTGTTATATTTTCTAGCTAATAATAACACTAACATTAATGATAATTTACATTAGAACTTTGGATATTTTTTTCTAATACACTACGAATTCGTTCAATTGCATTCGGGGGCGCCGTGATCTGAAACAAAAAGAAAATTGGGGTTAGTTTTAAGGTTTCATTAGATAGGATTGCGTGTGACATACATTACATTACACACACTCTTAGTTGGTATTATTATAATTATGTCGCATGTCGATAAGACTACAAGCACGAAACAATTTTGGTTACAATAATCTACACACTACTGGTGTTGTTTTGTTTTAATATCGCAGAAAAACCTACCTACTTAAGATCGGTAACAAAAGAAAAAGTAAAACTGCTTTTTAGTCATAATTACGCAAAACCTCAGACGCTAATCTTCATACTTCTTATTTATGATCTGACTAAGCTAATATTTTGAATTCAAAAGAGACGGACCTCTGAGATTCTTTCGGTGCTTCTTCTCAGAAAAGTTGGATAGTTAAACACCGCCCTTAGGTACGCCACCATCTCAATAATGACGTATAACATTATTTGTAAAAAGCACAAAACAAAATTTAATTTATCATCACAGAAAGTCACATTTGAGCTCGTATGGGATGACAGTTCACTTTAAATTGAGAATTAAGGACACTGCCTAATTTTCACGGAGTGATGTGAACAGTCGATCGATTCAGTAAATCACCCTGTGAAAACTTGAACGAAGTAAACTGTCAATCCAAAGCATAAGAATCGAATGACAGCACTTTACCTAAATTTTCACTGGTATACAGAATCGCACTGCTAAACAAACTGATTTAGTGAATTACACTCCGCAACTTGTACCAAAATTATGATACGATAAAATGTACCTACACGTAAACTTAGTACTTTTTGAAAATTCCCTTTCTCTTACTAGGGTATGTCAATAAATGTATTTTTCTATCTATACTGACTCTACTGCACAAACAATAAAACGAGTGTAAGGTACTGCGTTCGATTAACGGGTTAGGCAAAGAGTTTTTAACTTTATCAATCTGGATGTGCTCAGTAGCAGACCGTAGCCTGGGATAGTGTTTATCATATTTTTTAAAATATGCACCCACGACACCAGGAAAATTTTGTTTTTTACTGAAGAAAACTTGTGTCCAGGTTGTGGCAATAGGATTGCTCTATATTAACATAAGTAGTGAAACGTGGGTGTACTAAACAGGCATACTTCAGTCTGAACGTAAGTCCACAATCGGATTTGCACTACGCCTCACATGATCGCAGAGCCGTTAAAGTTTTAACACTTGTTATAAACATTGCAAATTGCACCGTTGTGCTTTAGTCAGAATTTCAAAATTATGCACCGTTATTTCTTAAATTAGTAGCCAATTAGTTTATTCCTGAACTTAAGTAATACATAATGAGTCTGGATTAGTAGGTACCCTATTTATAGCAATATACTACTTGTCCTATATTGCCGTAATTGGCGAAACAAGGGTGTATTATAGGTTCCAAGAAAATTCTCAATCCGATCTAGCCTGTCACCTTCACCGAGTTTCGTACCCCATAGGGGATGTCCATTAGCGATTATTCGTAATTCGCTTTATTTTAAAGTATTTATTGCCCTAGTAAAATGCTTAAACTTATTGAGGCATCCACAGTATGCCGCAATGCGCTTAATCCAAGTAGTTTTTCATCAATTTAAAAAAGTATTAACCACAAAAATCTATTATTTTTTAATTATCTTACTGATGGGCTGAATAGAATTTTGATATTCACACACTGTCGTCATGCTTATTGTCCCTTTGATGTATACGAGTATGTGTAATTGTGTATTTCATTATGCGTTTGGACTTAACTTAGCTTACATTATTGAGTCGACCTTCTGTGTCTCATCTATTTGATTCACTGGGGTACCTTCAGTGCCTCCTTTTGCCCCCTGACACACGATTAATTATTTGTACGTGTGTTTTTGGTCGCTACATTTTGTATGAGGCGTGGAATTTGATATTCAGGCGTGTCTTATTAGACGTCGAATCAAGACATCGTAGGGAATGCTGGGGTAATTTATGGAACCAAGTGTTTGCGGGGTTAGGTGTTGTTATGTTTTTGATAATGGGGCCCGCTGGATTTAGTAGTAATTTAATTGTTAGGACTACATACAAATATACTAATATCTTGTGGCCCTCCCTGCTTATGGTGCATTGGCAGTAGCAGGCACTGTGATCTTCTGAAAAACGTCTTAAGATTTATTGGCACATAAATTAGAATTTCAAAGAGGTTAAATTGCCGTAGGCTACGGACATGTAACCTATCAAGTTACAGTACAGAAAACTGATAAAAATCTTAGATACGCTTATTATTAACAAAATTCTTTGACTTTAGCTATATCCGTGATAAACTTCAACAACGTAAAATCTTAAACTCCTTCGTGTTAAGAGAACTTTGTGTAGTAAGAGAATAGTAAAAACAGGCACCTCTAAAACGCCGTTAGGTTTTATAGTACTATGGGGAAGAAGAAATGTAATAATATTCAATACAAGAAAAAAAAAACCACATAGTTTTGCTGACTAAAATCTTCTTTTTTATCAGATGAACTTTTTTTGATAAATCCTCAACCGTATGTTACTGGAACTACTCGCCTCCTTCGAAAACTTGTCACGAAGAAGTGTCATTGTGTCGGAACTGTCCATGACATACGATGCTCCATTTATGACGGTGGACAAGCCGGAAACCTGACAGTCTGACAACTGAGCTAACTTTATTGTATCAGGTTATGCCCGTTTTTCTTCAGAGAGTTACAAAAATAGAATTTATATAGAAGTAACTAAGGCTGTAAATGTCAGACGAAGCCACAGCGTAGTTGCTTTAGAAAAAGAGTTTTTTTATCAAGTAGGTGCAGTATCTACTTTAATCAATTTTTTAATTAAAAATAATAGTTTAAAATAAAATATTGTTTATTTTTAGATCCTACTAATATTATAAACGCGAAAGTTTGTGAGGATGGATAGATGGATGGATGTTTATTACTCTTTCACGTAAAAACTACTAAATGGATTATAATAAAATTTGGTATGGAGTTAGCTGACACCTTGGATTAACACATAGGTTACTTTTTATCCCTGTATTCCCACGAGAACGGGACCTGTGCGGGTGAAACCGCGGGACGCCTGCTAGTTTTTAATAAATATAGCTTTACTAGAAACGGCAATAACTAGAAAAAGAAAGAAAGAAAGAAAATTGTGTTTATTTGTCAAAAAAACCTTTAAAATTAACAAAACAGATTCAATATAATTCAAATTAATAATGCCAAAAGGGCCTTAGCTCAGCATAATGCCAGATGGCAACTCAATGGCTAAGACTTTGGACTGTCAATCGAGAGATCATGAGTTCGATCCCACTTATTGCACTATTGACGTGAACTCCGGACACGAACATATTTAGCTTAGTTGGAGGGGTTAACCAGACTAGCTACTAGCAATGTGCAACCACATTTCCTAGTAAGCAAATAAAAAAAAATGAATTCTGCTTGCTTCATATATTTGAACAAAAATGACCGTGGTACGGCAGTTGTACGAGTAGTTTTATTTAAAAATCGGTCAAATCGACATGACATTTACACTAACCATTTACTTTACGCCCACTGTTTTACTAGGAAAAAGAACATTTTTTGAACGAGTTTGTTAAAAGCATTTCGTTTGGAAAATTATTATGATTGTAAAAGGGCGGCAAAAACCTTACTTTTTTAAAATCACCCACTGGCTTAATACTACCTACAAGTTACATCTTTCAATTTCATCAACGAAAACCAATATAACTCTGAACTTTACGACTTAGATTTATTACAGCCCAATCATACTTGCAAGCTTGTTACAGAACTTGCAAGCATGATCATAAGTTCTAAGCTAGCTCTAAATTATCCAGCAAACATATAATACTGAAATCCCTTGAATAGTTCTCGCGTGCTTCTCAAACGTTACGTATCGTAATAAAACTAGTTCGAGTAACTTGCCGAAGCTTTTAGGACCGCATCAAAAACATTAGAGATAAATGAAATTGGATATATCGACGAATAATCTGTTAGAGGTATATGTTGTGGGTTACAATCAGCTAAAATGGGAACTTGGATATTGAAATCTGATCTATTTTTTTCATTTTCTTTATGTTTTTTTAACCTTTCAATCTTGTCAATTTGAAACACAATAGAAAGACAATGATATCGCGGACACCGGCGTCCACTTGGGGTTTAATGAATAAAGCGTATCTATACTAATATATATCACCTGTTTATTAGCTGTTTAGTAAACATAACACAAGCTCTCAAGCTTAACTTGGGACTAAATGGCGTTGTGTGAAAAGTTGTGGAATATTTATTTATGTTCGTTATTTATATAAAGAGGAAATGTTTGATTGTTTGTTTGCATTGAATAGGCTTCGAAACTACTGGAGTGATTTGGAAAATTCTTTCACTGTTGGAAAGCTACACTTTCCCCGGGTGACATAGGCTACTTTTTATCCCTGTATTCCCACAGGAACGGGAACAACGCGGGTGAAACCTTGGGACGTCTGCTAGTGTTTAAAAACTGTCACAAATATTACTCTTCTACACATCAGAATACGTTTGTTGTTTTTGAAAATAAGGATTGTCTTGTACTTATCATACCTACTTGGCTATCCTTATTCATGTTTCCCTCAATTTTTCTACATCTTCACAGATTTCTCAACAACAAAGTACCTAAACTCAAAATCGAATCAGTTAAAATTTAAAAAAAAAACTATTGTTTTGTTATTTTACTAATCGGCTTATATAGGACTATTTTTCAGGATAGTGACTATGTCTTGAACAAGTCACTAATAGACAAATTATTAAGCCAACTTTAAGGGATGGAAGGGACGCCGCTATGAGATTCAGAATTATACGTATGTACTGCGTTGCTCTATTACATAATATAATATTAAACTACCAGCACATGTGTCACCAAATCTACAGAAACTTCCCATCGATAGAAACCACACTAATAAAGTAAAACAGACTTAAATTGGCCAAAATAAAGTACAGCCCAGTATATTAGCATAATAATACCACAAGAAACAAAGTTAATGGTAAGAGGTACCAAATAATGAAATGGCTATAGCATGCACAGTCCCTGATAAGCCAAGAAACATATAAATGGTTGCGATTAGTTTCAAGGGCGCCGGCGCCGTGACGATGAAAAACAGCAAGGCATGTATTGTATCAGCTTTTATTCCATCAGTGTTAGGATAAGGACTATCATAATATTATAAACTTTAGTAAAGCTGGACAACGATAAGCAACAATAATAATCGTTTATTGAGGAACAGAAACAAATACAAACAAAATCCCCTACGCAAAAAAGTAAAGCTTACATTTAAAAAGTTACAAATAATACATTTCTAAAGTTAAACCATAAAAAAATCTGTAGGCATGTACTCACATTATTAAACAAATAATTCAATTTACTTAAAAATAATTTGAAGTTAAGTTACGCCAAAGAAGTATAACTTCTAACGCGTGTACAAAAGAACACACTCTTTTTTAGGTAAAAAAAATTTCGTCTAAACACTGTACTTTGGCAATTAAAAATGTCAAAAAATATGAAAATCTCTAGACTCCTTAAATAACTATACGTTTGTAAAGAAGGCGGAACCTTTAATGAATATTAATTTTATTCGTAGTGTTGACTCCAGACGCCTTGTTGGTAGGAAGCTCTTTATAGTAGACACTAGTGACAACGTCGGCATTTTAATAATAAATCTATAGTAAGTATAAATGATCGGTCTTTATTCCTAATAGTTGTTAATTACCTAAACTTTTGATGACTATAATTTAATATTTGTTATTCGAAATGTATGAGACAAAACGAAAAAGATTTTGAAAGGGAATTAGAAGTTTTGTACACTTAAAACCTAAATTAAGTTATTTAACAAATGCGAAGTTTTCTCGGGTTTGGCTGTTTGTGTAAGTGACGTAACATTTTTGGAAATCTAGAATATAGAAGAAATTTTTGCTGGTATTTAAAAAAAAAGATTTTCATAAATGAAATGATATAATTGTATAATCATGTCCTTTAGTTTCATTTTTATAAACCATTATTCGACTTACTTTTACCAACTGTATTAGGGAATGGCTTCTAGCCCAATCAGATGCTGCTAATCTCCAGTTCTTTACATGGAGCGAAAACAAATTTAATATCCAAAATCAGATATTGTACATAACATAATAGACCTTATTGGTGAGGTTCACCAGAAAGATCAGGTGTGTAGTACCCACAACCGGGTTGCGTGTATGACAACATGTATGTTTGTAAACAAGGCAAAAGAAGCATACCTCTTTTGCTTCGTTTACATAGATTCATCTTGGTTTCGATTCTTACACAATTACTATAGGATTTGTAGCAACTAGCAATCTGTACTTTTTGTCTACCCCGTGTGTTAAAGGAGTGAGTTTTATGTATTACGTATAACTTGGTTAAACCAGTTGTCAGATTTTTTTCTGACACAATTTTATTACAACGGCTTAAGTACAATAATATATTTTAGTGCTGTATAAATATTGACTTAGATTTAAAAATGTTGGTGTCTTACTTCTCACCACTTATATATATACACTTTGTTTATTTTAAAAATATTTATGCTGTCTTAGTTTATCTCTGTATTTATTTATCGTTGCTAGTGTCACTTTCTAACACAATATATATTTATTTTTTACATTAATGTATAACCGACCTCTTCTCATTACACACTGAACTGATTTACTTACTCGTTTTCTATTTATTTATTTCTTTCCGTCACTGGGTACCTTAGAAGACCAGCGTCAGACAGTATCACCTGTCTGGCATGAATGCTGAAATGGACCTTTTTGGCGCAGCTGTGAGGCACACAGCACATGATGTGTACCTATTATTGTATACCTATTTTCTATTGTTTTGTAAATTATTGTGTGTATGTGTGTTTTGATGACTGATGTCGAATAAATATTTTTCTTTCTTTCTTTTCTTTCTTTCACTTCTCGAGTTTATAAGTAATGGCTAGACAGTTCGTCATACTATAATTATAAGTTTAACAATGAGCAAAAAGGTATTTATATTACAAGGTAAGGTAAGGTATTTTATTATTAGAAAAATAGCTAATAGTTTCTAGACGCCGAAACATTTTCTTATCCAACACTGGTTTTATTTCAAGATAAATGAAGCTTTCGAGTCAGTAATTAAACTAAATTAAATAGACGCTTTTGTATTCCGAAAGTAATGCGATGTTTAAATGTCTGAAGGTGGAAACACGATGAAAACACTGCAATAATTTACTGTTTAATTTTATAACTGCAATGTGCGGTATCCGAATGTTAACGTTTATAGGTAGGGATATTAAAAAATGTTTACGTCCTATTCTCAAACTAACTGAATATACACACAATTTTTTATAAGAATCAGTCAACCCAATTTGGAAGACTTTTGTAACAGACACTATGACACGAGTATTTTATGTTTCAGAAGATATACACACAAAACTTCAAAGGAATCAGTCAAATAAATCGTTTGAAACCGTCAAAATAACAATGATTACACAGACAAACAGATTGGCACATTATACCGGCACCGGCACCGCTCTAAACCAGCAATTGACTTGTCATTCAATTTAAAGCCTTAAATCGTGGGTAGTATAATATATTTCACAATGTCAAAGTGAAAAAGCCAACGGCGAGCCGTTTGCGCGCTTGCCACTACCATACAACTCAACTCGCGGGCGGCACGGCGTGCAGACTGCAAGCTGGCACCTTACCGACGATGCGTATGTCCAAGCACGTATAGGCGCAGCTTGGGCGAAGTGGTGCGAGGTAACGGGCGTTGTATGCGACCGCAAAATGCCTCCGAAGCTCAAGGGGCAGATATATAAATGCATCATACGGCCGATCCTTCTGTACGGCGGCGAATGTTGGCCAGCATTAAGTAGACACACCCAGGAACTACGCGTCACGGAGATGAAGATGCTTAGTTGGATGAGCGGCGTAACGCGATCCGATCGCATACGCAACTCATTCATCCGAGGTAGTCACGGTGTCCGCGACGTGGGAGAAAAACTGCAAGAGTGCCGTCTGCGATGATATGGACACATCATGCGCCGCCCTATCGAGTACGTTGGTCGGAGATGCATGTATATGGCTGTCCTTGGGGCTAGGCCCCGTGGTCGCCCTCGCAAACGCTGGCTGGACGTCGTCAAGTCCGACATGAGAGCCAATGGCCTGACTGTAAAGGATGTTGAAGATCGGGTAAAGTGGAAGAAGCTCAGTCGGAAGGCGGACCCTGGCAATAGCCGGGATTAACGCCAGGTGGAAGAAGAAGAGTATAGTATATTTCACAATGTCAAAGTGAAAAAGCCAACGGCGAGCCGTCTGCGCGCTTGCCACTACCATACAACTCGAATCGCGGGCGGCGTGCGGACTGCAAGCTGCCACCTTACCGACACGATGCGTAGTTAGCGCACTGGCAGCTAGCCGTGGCCTAAATTCGAGGCGACGCGCGACGCCGTGCAGCTGCTGTGCAGTGCGGTGCCGTTATAATATGCTATGACATCAACAGTGCATTCCGCACTAAGGACATTTTAAATATTGAACACATGAGCTTACGTACGGTACGTCTCTTTTAGAGATTAGAGGCTAGATACTATTTTATGGTTATTATGTAAACGTTTAAAGTTAGTATATTTGTGAATATATGAGCACCATACATAATAATTCAAGTACCTACCTGTTGCATCGGTGTAATTTTGTACTTATTAAGTGAAGTACTTTTTATTCTATGTATGTACGGCATCGTCGTCATTTAATAACCATATGAATGCATGCAAGATATCATTTTTATGGAGGAAAGAATTATAAATTCACATGCATGAGAAATATTACATACAATATTTTTATTTCATGCACTGTTTGTAACATTTTTGACAGAAATCATTTAAGGGTAGGACTGGGAATAATTTGACGACTTTCTACTTCTCCGAACGCCAAAATCGAAACAGCCTGTCAACTTAACTCTCGCATTGATTCAAACTAAAGTTATCAAAGTTCTATTTATCTGGAGTTTACTAAACAAATTTAAAGCCAGCGCAAAGTAAATAGCATTCTAGAAACTTCGCAAAAGTCAAGAATCATCTGACTAAACCTTACTCTATCGAGTTACGGGTTAAAATTGACATTTTGACTATTAAACAATATGTATTAAGGTTGAAATAGTGCCCTCGTTCGGAATTGGCCCTTAGGGCGGTCTCACCAGTTTAACGAGTCAATATTCAAACTCAAAACTTTCCCACATTAACTATATTGTGTAACTTTGTAGTTCCTAAGGATGTGATTTCGATAGTAGAGTATCGGCAGTAAAATAATTTATGTCTCATGTGTAACTAATTAACTGGAGGCTTTTGGGCTTCTGGCTATTTATAAACCGCCACACGAGTCAATTTAAAGGATAAGGTGTGCATATCGAGGTTGGTTTGTGGATAATGTCTTAAATTATTCACTGTAAGTTGACGACAACACTTACAGTGAATAATTTAAGAAATGAAATTTTTGATGCACGCACAGGCAAAAACGCTGTCGGCCATGATGATCTATAAACTATTCTGTGGTATGACGTAATTTTGTTTAAATTCATATGTTCTCTCTAAGTCGAAATGAATGAAAGGTAGGCGCCTTAACCTCTGGGCCATCACAACACTGTCGACATTCACGACATTTGAAATAAAATATAAAACTGTTCTAAAAATAATTTATTGTTTTTAATTGAGTTGGTTGTCCAACACAATAAAAAAAACAATAAAAGTGTAAAATAACTCTAGTTAGTGGTTGGAAGTAGAAACGACATTAGATTAGTATTATTGTTATAATATCGAAAAAAGAAACTCATAATAATATCCACATAAACGTCTTCTGTAGTTTTCGGTATGAATATGCTACGCCGAGACTGCGTGGTTTCGTAGCGCTACGAACAGCTACGACCGTAGAGGTCACGTATATATTCGTAGCAAATCTGAAGTTGGTAATGTGTAATCATTATAGTGTTATTTTTATCGTTTTTCTACAAATAGCATCATGTTTCTCATACTCTAGCCATTGACCTAAATCATTTGGAATGCACAGCATGTCGTCTTCTTTCATCTGAATACCTAGTCCCTTCCTTCCTAGCCTTACTATCTTCCACACAATTCATCCGTAGATTCTTACGCAAATCCTGGTGCATAAAACAACTACCGATATTCATATAATACAACAATCAATCATACAATCATATTTATTCAAAATAATAATAGGTAAAATAAAATACAAGTGTTAAAAATAACTAACAAAGGGATTTAAATCTTAGATGCCTGTACTAGGTTAGATAAACCTGTATCACAAGCGACAGGAGCTCATTAAGGTTGGAAACCATACCAACCACCACCATACCATATTACCACAGTTCTAGTTTTATTCCATACCAGCTGTACACTGCCACGCTTCGCCGTGGCACATTGTGATTGAATGGTTAAAAAAAGGAAAAAAATAGATAAAAACAATCCTTGATGCGGATTATATATCATGCTAAAATTTCAGCTCGATCGGTGCAGAACTTTTTGAGTTTTTGAAGCGTACACAAACCAACATAACATTTTTATATATAGATTTAAAGACTATAGTGTCTAAATATTTCTACCCATTCTTGTCGTGTACCTATTGAAAATGTTATAAAATAATACCTTTATTTGTCACTTTCTTGTTTTAAAAAAAAACATTAAATTAAGTTAGTGTAACAGTTTTAGTATTAAAATGCGTAAAAAACGTGTGCAATAGATTTCCTGAAAAACAAATCAGCGATATTATTGTGAACGCGCGGAGTAAAATGTGTAGTGTTATTAGTAAATTAAACCAACAATAGACTTTTATTACTTTGTAGGTTTTAAATACCTTCAGTTCGCATAACCTTATGACACACACCTTCAAAGACTATGAAAATTTTAAAAAATGCTATCATTGAGCTTGTTTTAATTTTAGTAAGTCAGAGTCCAAGATAAGTCTTTTTTTTTCCTGGAAAATCGTGTTTGTGCAGTAATCATTATATTTTCCGTTGGCGTCACTATGGTTTTTTTGTACTCACAAACCCTCCACACTCATGTTTTAAACTTTAATTACGTCAAAATGTTCTTATTCTTATACATAAACTTAATGTATGTGTGATAAAACTAAACTGACAAAACCTATAAAAATGACTAGTTTCCAGATCAACTAGCGTCAAAGTTGGTCCATTGGTTGTCAGTTCTGACAGTCAATACAATTGATATGTCGAACACAATTTGTGCGCAAAAAGCTAACAGAGTTTTGTGAAATATTTCAGATTTGTATAAAAAATATTTTGGAAGCGCATTTTTATTATGAATGCGAAAGTTTGTTACTGTGTTTGTAACTCCCTCACGCTAAAAAGACTGAACGGATTTATGTGAGAGAGAAAAAAAAATAAGAAATTGTCAAGCTGCTTTACTCATTGAACATGATAGGATAGGTACTAAATTTAATAACATCGCTAAAAAGTGAAATCTTTGCATGAAAATTTAAAATAGTTTTCATGTTGCCTTTGACCGCAGGACTAAGCTAGATTCGTCACCCCCTACGTACACGGAGCCGAGGTGGCGGCGCAAAGTGTTCCACGGTCGCTCTTCTTAGACGTCACGGGTGGATTCAAACACTTCACTGCCCCCGCTGACTTGACTTGTCCGCGGGGTCTAAAGTATTTATTGTTACCATGACCCTCAGCTCAGGTGTAAGATAGAACACCGGAGACGTTTTTAGTCAGTAAAAGTTTGACAGCTCCTCCGCCCTCTCTGGGGCGAAGCAAACCTATGAGAATTATCTACCCCGCAACAATAAGAAGAATTTGTTCTTCAAGAATTTGGGAGGTTCTGAGTGTCTTAGGTCACGCGAGTTCACATTTACACACTAGAATTGGAAAAAGTCTTAAATAGTGTTCTCTCTCTATATTTTCAGACCCACTTTAAACTTTTTAAAAAAGCTTTTAGTGCCTCATTCAAGCAGGACCAACTCGTAAACTTTTATTTATACCAAACCTTAGCAACTCAACCACAAATGACTAGCCGTCCTAGTGGTAGCGAGTATCATTACTGAGTATAGAAACCAGGGTACAAGGAACAGGTAGAGAAGTGTTAAGGACTTTTCATGTCTTAATGTCCGTAATCTAGATTAGGAACGACAAACTAAAATTTCGACGTTTAGCCCATTGTTTTACTAAACAATTATTCAATTCTCACAGTATTAATAAAGCAAATCCATAATCTTTTTCATAATACTAGCCAAGGGCAAAAAGCTGTCAAGTTATGCTAATTTATGGCGACCAAACTCTTCAGTTGTTTATTTTGATTTCAAAAATATTCATGACAAAAACGGCGGGACGCACGGAAGGAAATTTCCTCCGTTACGCTGTTACGCAATTTCAGTGGCATCATACGAATGACGTGTGATGCGGAGAAGTCCGGGTGTCTGTGCATTGAACGAGGGTTTGAAGACTTTCTAAATTGTAACGTAACATGTCTCCAAAGATTCCCAAAGGGTAAGGCAGACGTGTAGCAAAAAACATTCCCATTTCGCTAGTTACCTATGTTTTTGTCCGACTTAACAGCACTTTAATCTATTGCCAATAATTGGGAACTATTCCAGACTCTGGGCTGCTACTGAGAAATTTTACATGGAAAACTCTAATAAGACATAGGTCGATTTGAAAATCTAGCAACTTGTGACTGCTAGATCAACTTGGCAAACTGAATTATGTTTATGAAAATATGCGTACATACTACGCTCTTAGATTTTACCCACTACTCAAGCTAAGGAAGTTGTTAGTCACGCAACGGAAACAATCCTTCTTGGCGAAATGCTGCAAATGTAGCTGTTTATAATCATGTCAAAGTAATTATTGGTTAAATCTTCTATCTAATTTTGCACACTATGTGGGTCATCCTAGGTCATTGTAGCATAGTAAGATTTTGTCACAGATAATTTAAGGTGGTTACTACTCAACCTAAATATAAACATAATCTTAAATAGACATATCATATATAATAGATATATCTTAAATAGAATATGATGTATGCATGATGTGCTCTCCTATAACTGAAGGAGCACAAATCTTCAAAGAACTTTGTATGAAAATGCATGTAATGTGTATCCTTTGTTGGAGTTCCTTTCTGAATAAAATAAAATAAAATAAAATAGACCTACGTCTCTATGCAAGAAAAAGAATATGGGAGAGGAACAAATAAAAAAAAAAACCCATTGAGGACGTGCAAACTGATACACAGAAAATATAGTATTACTGCACCGATATCAAATTCAGTGGGCTTAGAGTAGTAGGATGATTATAAAGCATTAGTAAGCCACCTCTCAAACGAGCTTGTACACAAAGAAAGAGATATTTCCAAGCTTCATCATCAATACCTGGCTTTTTCCCAACTGTGGGGTGTGTAAAGTTGTTCTTTAGGTTAACCGGATCCAGCTGAATACCAGTACCTACTCTACATCAAGCAACTATCTACCTAACTTACACAACACAGTTACTGGATAACAAGATACTCTTTCTTTAGAACTGGTTGTCAGTCTACCTACAACGACTATCAACGATTTTTGATTGATAGTAGGGTATCTCAATATTTAAATGAATGGTTACCCATATTTGGATTTACGTCACCTAAGAGTTGTTTGACCTAAAACATCCTTTTCCTTTACCCAGGTCACCATGCACGCAGGTTAGTCACAGTTGCTTGTGATGCCAAATCAGAAGCCCACTGACTTGGGCTTGGTCAGGTGACTTGGCTTCACATACGTTCAGAAATATCTGCCGGTTTCCTCACGATGTATTTTTTCACCGTTTTTAAAGCAAATGACAAATTCAATTATAGAAAGCGCACATGGATCCGAAAAGTCTGAGTTATGGTTCGACTTAAAATCTATGGCTCGCCATTCCCCCGGTTCCACCACTGCCACTGCTTTAAACCATGCGGTTGTTATAACTTAAACAAGAACCTTCAAACCATTAATGATGAAAGATAAAAGTTTTAGCTGTAACATTATCAGGTCGATGCAACACCCTTGACATAATCCCTTTGTTGCATCTTTCGAGACGATTCTGCCTGTCGGTAACTAAAGCCGTGAGGTCTCGACGCTGAATATGGCATCCCTTGAGCACTTTGTAAAGGAATTTCGCGTGACTATAGATATGTATACAGGCTTGCATGTTTACCCGCGTGAGTCGTAAAAATGTAAGAACATTTTCGTGTTTGCAAACGACCTGACAATGTGGCGCTGCTTATTATTTTTCGTGTATGTTTGCACTTGAGAGCAACGTTATAAATAATCTTATTATATGGTCTCATTCATGTCTAGACAACACATACTTATTGTACAAAATTGACAATATACCAATCGAACTATAAAACTTATTTAAGAATATACTTATGATATAATGCATCTGTAGAATGCAGTAGACCATTGGTCTGAATGATGATGATTTAAATGTCAGCATGTGCACCGTGGTACTCGCCAAGATACCAAAAGAAGAAAGAATTCATTAGAAAGTTTTAAGCATTAAAATGGTTGCATGTTTAGAGATATAACAAATATTTACTGAACTCTTTAAAAGAATATTAAAGATGCAAACTATACGCACAATATTAGAATGAGTCAAGAAATGGTGCCTTACTAACCTACCGCCACTACGCTAATGATAGCCTACACTTGTATAAGCTAAGTTCGGGACCATCTTTGTATAAATGTTTTATAAGAAGAAGAATAATATCCAACAATTTGAAAATCTCCTCGCTGAATTTTATTAGAAGCAAGACTAAGATTTTTTGTCTTCCGTCCCCCGAGTACCTTGTATAAATCATTCTTATCTAAATGCTACACCGAATGATACATTTAATACCAATACCAAAAGCCAAAAGATTACGAACAAAACGACTTGTGACATGCCAAGACTAAACGACCTCTCCTCATAGATTGGGGTTAACGACAAAATGATTTTACGAATCGCTACCTACTACAATAATCGAATATTTCCCCGGAATAGGCAATTAGACCGTCATCTCCATTCCATTGCGGGGATTATGTTGTATGAAATTTGAATAATTTTGCATTGTGATTTGACATTTTGATGAAATAAACAGAAGTTCCGTAATACGCAGGCAATGTGCTAGGGATTTTATTTTGTGACTATTTTCGTACTTGGATTTTACTGGTACCATTTTGATAGAAATAATCGGATTTTGCTGGTACCATTTTGATACAATTACTATTACTAGATCTATTTGCGTCGATAACTGATAAATTCTTTTATTTCTATAAAAGATATAGGGCAATCTGGCTAACGCCACCCACTCTTTTTTCAATAGAGTAAATTAATCTTGTATTTATCTTAATATTGTTAAAAAAATTAGAGAAAAAAACGAAACAATCACATACAAGTACTTGGCAAGTTTGTACTTGTTGGACAACCACATTTCATTAGTTGAGACAAAAAGTCTTTTGAGGCCCAAAACCGGGGATAATATTCAACAAATATAAATAGTCGCCAACTTTCACATACCGCCATAATTGAAAGTTGCGTTGCGTTGTCGCGCTATGCAATGCGCGCAATAAAAAGCATCTCTTTTTTAAAAGTATTTTCCCAGCATTATTTTTTGGTTAAAGTTTTTTAATTATATTATATGTACAGAATGTGTTATTATCGGCTATGTGATCGGTCTTTTTACATCCTGTATAAATTACAACCAGACACGGAACAAATCATGTGTTTTAATGTTTGTGCGATGATCTTGTTGTGCACACAAACAATTATCTTGAGTAGAAATCGAACCAAACTGCCTAAGCCATTATTTCCGCCTATGTACATTTTTGTACCGGCAACTTTCGACATATCAGTCAGGGACACTAACTACTAGACCCACAGACCAGTGTCTGAGTCAGTCAAAATTAAAAATAACTAATTTGCTTTTAAGATAACGCAGCATTATTTTGAAACTTCAACTAGAGCACGAGGGCTCAATATGAAATGTTATATAACAACTGTTGTAGGTAAACTAAGCCGAAAAGCTCTGCAATCAAGTGAAGCATGGTGCAAATCCGATTGTGTACTGTACACATTAGTTACTAGGAACTTCACAAGTTACATACCTAACAAACAGTTTGGCCATATTAAATTAACACAGTATTCACTTACAAATTAAGAGAAAGTCAAAGTAAAAACCTTTAGATGGAGTTTTAAACGCCAGAGAAAATGTAATGGGAAAACGATTGTAGTGTCTCTTCCAAAAGGTAGATTTGTATGGAGAAGAATGGGCAAAAAACTTTTTAGTTACTCTTTTAATTGAAACACATGCACGCTTTTTCTTCATGGAGCTAGGTTGAAACTGCCTCGTTAACTTTCATATACATATCTGCCCCCCTAGCCAAGTTACAAACGATTCGTATCTATTATCTATATCACCTTTCGCTTAGTCACGTGGTCAAAACAAAGGGATTTGAGGCGTTCTCGATTGTAGAACGAGAATAGATACGAATCGTTTGTAACTTGGCTAGGGGGGCTGGTCATACACGCACGCCAAATATAAGTAATATGGATCAAACTTTTCTGAAGAATATTACCTAATATAAGGTCAGTAACCACCAGCCAGTTGGTACCAGCCAGCGCCTACGCCAGTACCAGCCAGCCAGCCAGCCAGTGCCTACGTAATTTTAGTAAGAATTTATTACATGAGAATGTCAACTACTTATTGAGGTGGTAAATGTTTTGATGTCCAAATTTTTATGGCGCACGCCTCTCAAGCATGTGGTTTTCAGTTTGACACCTCTGAAAACTTTTTCTTTTTTCTTTTAACAGCTGATTTGAAGTTAAGGTAAACAAAAAAAATCTCAGCTCAAATGTTGTTGAAGAAAGGCAAATATTTGGATTATATTAAGGAAGTAACAGACATTAATTTGAGACATTAATTTGTTCTCTTACGCGTTCAACTATTATTGGGTACTTAACCGAGCCTTAAAATTTGAAGGAAACATAAATTAAATTATATTTTTTGTTCTTGCATATTTCATCCTTCACACACAATGTTGTGAGTTAATATTAATTGTTAAATATTGTTATCAAGGTTAAAATTTATAGAAGCTCTGTCTGCTGCTGCAACGGGATATCTTTCAATTTAATTGAGACGAATCATTGCTTAATACATACATACAGTCAATATTTATAATAACCTCCTCCTTTTTAAGAAGTCCGTTAAAAAATGCTATCGTATAGCTAAACGGTTGAACACAAACTGATTATTTTGTGATATTATATTTATATAACAACACGTTTATAAGTAGTTCCTGACTGGTAGAGCGGTTTACCTACTTAAAGTACACCCAAATTTGGCTCGTTTAGTTTACCTCAAGAGTTTCACTGTGTACCGGGGGAGTATTACTTCCAGGGATTGGCAGGAGTCATGTTCCCAGTTAGTTAGGTAAAGGCGATTTTACGTAATAGGAGGCGGGCCTAATGCCAACGATTGAACAAAAATCTAGCTTCGGGGCTTCTACTGTGAAATTCCAGTTGAAAAATCATAGCAACACTGCCCGACCAAGGAATCAAATCTAGAACCTCGTGCTCAGCAGTAGTGCTAGCGACTACTGGAGTAACAAGACAGTCTGTGTAAGTAATTATGATAAATATTAAAACCCCTTTTAGTAATATTAGTAAGTAAAGTAGGTTGGCAAACATACGCATTGACAATTTAATAACAATTTACAAATATTATGTGTTACGTACTAAAATGTATGAGATAATTTGAAACGGTAGTATTGATTATTTATTTCGTAGCCGTTTACCAAATTGTTTACTTTAATGATATTGACAAAGTGTTCCGTGTGTGATGAAAAGACCTGCTTTACTAAAGCTTAACTTTTCGGTTTTATCCTGGACCCAAAGCACCCTGGAAGAATCCTCTGTCACGGGAACTTGGATTCGGACCCATGACACCCACATAAATAAATACAGTGCTCTTGAATGCATTCTGAGCTCGAATAAAAAAAACAATGAAGAAATTTGACAGACTTATAACAAAAACTAAATAGACTTAAAAAATGACAAATTGACTGACAGCTAATTAGAAGTCTTCACATAAATACAGCACAATATATACCAAAGCTAAAATTATGTCACATTCAAGGTATTTATAAAATCTGTCATCACACATTGAAAGTTAAAAGAATATTTTGTAATTCTTATTTCATTTTAATGTCCTAGACTCTATAATAATAATAATTATAATATGTTTAATCAAAATTAAAATAGGTTAATTAAAATACAAAAATCATAATGATAATTTCCAAAGGGATTCAAATGTTAGATGCCTGTACTAGGTTAGATAAACCTGTATCACAGGCGACAGGAGCTTATTCAGGTTGGTAATTGTAGTGCAACAAAATGATTAACAATATATAATATCCATGATGGTAACATTAAAGATGATATTATTCATATTATTTCATAACTTAACGTTTATCTTAAAAACTAAAACAACATTTTTTTTGCAGTTTGTTCCACTAAATTATGATAACCCTGTTATAGCGTCAGCAGAAAAAATAAACTAAAGTCAAACGACGCATAAATCACGAACGGCGCTATATTACTACTACTCACTCGCTTACTCTAGGTTTTCCCAAAAATAGTTTTTATTAAATTGGTGTTAAGGTCGATTTTTCTCATCTAATCGAAAATATCCGAAGAACGTTGCCACGTGTAGAATTAAAGTGGTACTATAATCTACACGTAGCAACTGTCATTTGATCTTCACAAGCCAATTACCGGAGAAATCAGATATCTTTAGAACCTGTAGGAAAACAGGAATGAGAAAATGTTTGTTTTAAGTGATGTTTATTTTATAGTTTGTTAATTCTTGTAATAAGCGTTCAATAAAACTCGTTAAACACTATTTCACGTTAAAGAGATTTTATTTTCTTGTGGTAGGTACACGCGGTACGTACATACAGACCTTAATTTTGCAAACTATCTTGACCGATCACTTTATGTTGTTAACTTGATTTGGAAAACAAACAACGTTGTTAATAAAATAGCTAACAATTGAATTTAAATAAAGCTTTCTTGTATTTCTGAATTAAATTGTAGTAAGAGTGATAAAAGTCAGACGGTATTGTGACGAAACATAATATTTTTTTTGTTATTTATTTTACATAACAAGGTTATAATGTAACAACAACTATAAATTACATTACACTAAAATCATAACAACCATTTCCATTAATCTAATTTAATTTTCTATTCATTCATATTATTAACACTAACATCTAATCAAAGCGAGTTCAAAATGGCTAAGCAATTTTAGCCTTCTCGCTCTCTTTATTTCAACATTATAATACCTTTTATTTTAATATTATGATATGATGGATGGGTGAAATCGAACATATCTTTTTCAATATGAAAAAAAAAGTAATAACATATTTTTTGTGTATTAAACTCTCATCTTTTCGGTTTCATCGTAGTCAGGTTAAAACGTAATATTGCCAAACTTTTTCATCCTGATACAGTTATGACCTACCTACAGTTACCTACCTACTTCATTTGTAAGGCAGAATGTTTTTTAATATTTTGTAATAATTCAATCTACTGAAACATTATTAATGTATGTCTGGCTTTCAAACGCCGGAGGGATTACTTCGTAAAAGATTTATCATGAGCGGTAGCTAAACCTAAAAATGATAGGCTGATAGCTTAAATAAGCTAATAGCTTTAGTGTTTTTGCTAGAAAAATATTAATTGGGAGTGCTATTTTCAGAGATATCCTATTTAAGTTTAACAATTTAATAATGATACTTTAGGATTATGAAATGTAAAATTTAAAGAAAAATATCCTGTTTCCAATTTAAATTAAAACAGGATACCACTTTGTTTGACTGGTTATAAAACTATCGAGGTTCTGACGAGTTAGACGAGATTAGTAACCACTGTCAACACCTATTTCACAACAGGATGCAAACAAACAAGGTTTAAATAACCAAACAACCAGCTTACCACAAAAAATATAAAATAAGAACTAGGGGTCACTCAAATTGGACTGTATTGAATTTCTGTACTCCTTTTCAATATAAACTTTAACAATCTTACTTGCCTCGTCTAATACACTGATAGGTATTTTGACATTATTGGAAAATAGTGAAATTGATATCCTTTTCTCATTCATCATTAGTTACAATATCTATTTTACTTGGATTAAGCATCGTTATTATTATTCCTCCAACTATCTTTAATCACCTCAATACCCTCAGTCACTATTTTACATATATCAATTATCTCCTCCTTTCTAGGCATATTTACTAATACATAATCGATTCATCAAATAATAAATAAATATTCCACATTCATTATTCACTGTCCCGAGTACTTCGATCTTTTAATACCTATTTCAATTGTTTAAATATAAAGAAGACACTTGTTATTGTAGTAAGTGTACGTATAATTATGTTTTTTTTAAATAAAACCAATATTTAGCATTGCAGAATGATTTTGATCATATCATTTCACAGTTAATCTCTTATACTACAGGTTGTTTTTGAAATCGTGGGCAACATTTTCACAGGTTGTTTTACCCATGAATATGATCAACTTTCATTATGGGACCAACTCGGAAATTGCGAAAAAAAAATCAGCTGTTTCATAAATTTTAGTAGATTAGGTATTAAGCTGTTGTATGCAAAAGCTTTTTCTCAATTTCCGAGTTGGTCCCATAATGAAAGTTGATCATATTCATGGGTAGAACAGCCTGTGAAAATGATGCCCACGATTTCAAGAACAACCTGTATAACTAACATTTGAAATCAAATCATACTCCATTCAGCAAAACTTTGTTGAACAACGCCGCTATATCTTCTAACATCGAATAAATCAAAACCATTTAAATTCTATTCGATGTTCCAGCAGTCGATTCGTCCATATTGTACTCGACTTTGAAGTTAGCGTCTCGTATCGGAGCTAGAACATGTGTTTAGAATATGTAATTACTGCCTGTATGGATTGGTTTACAATATTCATCGAATGTGAGTAGGTTTTAATAGAGAGTTAGTTGACACATGTGAGGCAGATATGGAATAATCAAAAGATCATCTATATCATATCATATTCTATGGATTTGAATAAAATCGGCTTCTCCCATCCGGATTTTTTCAGCCCCGAGTTTTTATTGAAAAAGATCGAGATATTTGTCCAAACTATTACTATGAACGATGGGCCTTAATCACTCTAAAATAAAAAATCTTATAGGATCAGTCTAATTGTGATGGTTTTATGGTTCTTAACAGATTCAAGCAAAAAACTGGCAAAAAAATTCAAAGCTCCTAGTCCAGAATTATCAACACAAGTCATGGTATCAGTATGTGCGACATCATCCTTTCCACCCAGTAGGTAGAATATATTCGAAGTTCCACCCTTGAGAACGAATAAAAACATAACTCTATATTAAAAACTGAATCTGATTTATTTGCAAAAAGTTAGACTTGAACGCCTACGTGATGCCTAGTTAATACGTCCAATATTAGAAAAGTTATATGAAACTTTTTTCTATGTAAACGTTCCGAACTAAAACAACAACATTAAACCCACATTTGATGCCTTATCATTTAGAACACAACTCGTCTCTTAGTTGAGGTTCTCAATGACCGAACAAGAAGACGGTGTCAAAGTAACCAAGTAATTAAGTAAGTGACTTCAGGCATTTCTGCTGAACATTAGGTCATCCTTAGAGTTTTTTCATCTACTATTTTCTCGACCTCAAATGATGGGAAGTCATCAGCGGCATAAAACTCAGATACCAGGTTAGTTTCTACCCCAGATAAAGAAGATCATTGAACGACTGAACACCCACAGACACTACGCTGACGGACTGAACACTGACAAGACTTCAAAACAGATGAGGGTAGGTATTATAAGTAACATTTACTCTCCTGTTTATACCTGGCAACTCACACTTGGACAGGGAAGAAATCTGGCTGATTCTGTGGGTTCTGATTCTTTTAAAATAGTGTCTGTTTTATTTAAATATCAGATGAGGGAAAAAGTAATACCCTCCGTACGCGATTGAATTAGACAACCGATTTGCAATCTGCCCATTAAAATATTATCTATCGTTTATTTCTTATTACACGTGAATAACACATGAGGATACATATTTCTTCAATGGAACGAGACCCAAATCCTGACCACAACCCAGTAACTAGATAACACGAATATTCTGGTTAAACAGTTGTCAGACTTTCAGAGCCTTGACTACCCGTAACGATTGCCAAAGATCTAAAAAATAATAGCCAACGTGCTCTTAATGCCTAAGTAATGGATGGTCATTCATCTGCGGGTCAACCTCGCTATGCGTAGCTTAAGCTTAACCTTCGATCAGCCCGATCCTGCGGTTCACGTCGGAAACAGAGTGGTCCTCAAGTGTGCATCGTGCGCGTGACGTGTTTATTATTATTATTCCGTTTATTCATTGTTATTTCTTACTTAATACATTTTTAAATATTTAAATATAAAAAAAAACATTTAAAAATATAAAAAATAGTAGCCCACCGGTATCGGGAACAGGGTCCAAGCTACCGGCGGTCAGGGCTCCAGGGAGAGGAATCGCCTAACAATGCGAGCCGTGTCCAGAAGCACTGCTTTCTGAATCAAACGCTTGATCCAGCCGCCCAACGAGAGCCTCTTCAGGTATTGGTCGAGGCTCTTTGCTATTAAGCCATTGGCAGACACGACTATCGGCACAATGATTGCTGAGTCCACATCCCACATGTCGACAACCTCGCGAGCCAAATCAATATACTTGATTTTTTTATCTTGTTCGGCTTTCACGAGGTTCCCGTCATGTGGGACCGTTATGTCAACAAGCATTGCGCGCCTCTCGGTTCGATCCATCACCACTATATCGGGCTTATTAGCCATGATAGTCCTATCAGTGATGATGTAGGATGATTATTATTATTATTATTACTATTTATCTTTATTACAAGTAACATTGACTCATTGTGTTAGTAACAATTTTTCTTAATCCTATGTTAGTATTCCTATTCTAATTACTTAACCTAAAACCATGAATACATATGAGTCACTGCCACACGCTTATCACAGATGTGGACAGCTTGCAGCAGCGACTCACATACAGACAATCGAGTCTGCTCGCAACACAGCCCAGGATGATGTTGGGGCTGGCCAGCACGTGGCGCACCAGGGAGGCGCATCGCTTCCTCATCTTGCACAAAAACAATCGACTCGGGCTTCTGCAAACATGCCTGACGCACTACAGTAGCGGAGCAACCCCATCAACATCCTGAACGCATTATTATATTGAACGCGAAGGACGCCGTACGATTTCTGGGTATAATCGGCCCACAGACGTATTTATGCTGCCCATTTTTAATCCAGGAAGTGGGAGGTTCGAAATTTGATTGTATTCTTTGCATGTTTGCCACAAGACTATTCCACCAAACATGAAGTGATTTCGATGACCATCTCCTGTTTGGTAGTTCATATTCACAGGTGGTCCCATTTAAATGTATAGCATTTAAACAAAAAAACGAGATGTAAAGATAAATTATGCCAGAGGTGAAGCGAGTGAAAGAGACGAATGTATAAAAAATGGAGTAAAAGTCATGGTGAATAATGTTTAAATATAAGAACAAGTGGAATAGAAGCGCATGTTCGAGGCTTCATACGTTTAGGATAGTGTAACCTATCTAAAGACTAAGTGTGGCAAACGTAGCCGTGCCGTAGCCACCTACAATCGACTCATAAGCTGGTTTTAATAGAGCAAGAACATACAAAATTGTTTACAAATAAAAGTAATGTTCGTACACTCACTGACTCTCGTGTTAAAGGCATTTCAAGTACCTACGTATCATTAGGTTTTACAATTCCTTTGTTAGATACTTAGATTCGATCTAGGCTATTGTGGCCTAAACTTATAATTTGGCCTTGATACTAAAAATTTATACCCAAATATCGTGCGTAGAGGAGCTAAAATTTTCTTTGTTAGATATTTAGTAACGCTCAAACATTCAACGTTTTCGTTGAATGAATTCTAGTTTTGAATTTTGTTACGACATAAATTTGTTCTCGTTATTGGACAGTGTAAAAATCTTTGTATTTAATGGTTAGTACGACATCACATGAGGATGATGATTCAAGATAAGATAAAATAAGATATGGGGCTGTTATCCGCCACTCCACGTCAAAGCGCGTATTTTGCGTATGGGCCATAATCTACCTCGCGGGCCCAGTGCAAATTTGTAGATGTCACAATGTCTTCGAATTTTTGGTTCTAGGACATGCCGGTTTCCTCACGATGTTTTTCTTCACCGTTTTTATGATGATGATGATGAAGTGTCTTGATGTTAAATGCTTGTGGCTAAATAATACCAGCCGTATGGGACAAAAATTAAGTAAGACTGACAATCTAAGTTCACGTGAATGTCAGAATTCACGACCTCGCGACCGCCAACTTAACGCCTTAGCCATTGAGCTATTGTCACTTTTTTTAGAATGTAGAAATGTGATTTTTGGTGATGTTATAATACCTGGGCTTTAATAATTAAAGGTATTGTTTCTGTTACAATATCTTTATAATTATAAGACTACAGGTGTAACTACGTACTAAATTTAATTCTATCTTATAGAGGAAACTACCGTATTTAACTCAAAGTTTAAGTTAAACCGAAACAAGGAACATTTTTATACTGTACATAGAATGTAACCTTAACGGACTACAGTCTGTAAATATTTTTCACTAAAATGTTCGGCATTCGCGCTTTGAGGTCCCTTAAATGTTTAGTATCCGTTTTGTACAGGTATGTGGTGGCGGGAAAATTATTTATGTAACTGGTTTTGGGACGACTATGCCATGAAACTGCTTATTTATTTTTTGAACCATCTGGTTTTGCGTTACTTAGATGATTCGAAAGTATCGACAATTCAAAATGCCTAAGCTTTGCAATGAAAAGCGGTATTTGACTTCATCGCCAAATTAATATCAGAAACATAAAGTTAATGCTACACGTACTTTGTTTGTTTTTAGGATTCTGTACCTCAAAAGGAAAAAAACAAAACCCCTTTAAGGATGACTTTGTTGTCCCTGGCTTTCAAAATTCTTTCAGGAACGCTTGAAGGTATCGAGTTGAAATTAAACCATATAGGTGTACTCAAATCTACAGCCTCGTGAAATAAAGTTTTAATATTAGTGATGGTGAAGCGCACTAGTTTATTAAAAGCCTTTTCACTCTAGCCTTGAAGATACCTAAATTATAATCAAACGGAAAATCGCAGCAGGCAAGTTGTTCCAGTCCTTCGATGTACGCGGTATAAACGACGAAGCGAAACGATTCGTCCCGCTTATGAGGCAAACAACGTATTTTTCGACACTCAAGGGAATCAAAAGCAATAGGTACAAATATAACTTTCCGTTTACCTAAAACTATGAAATTTGGTCGTATACTACAAGTTTATTTAAAATTCCGTAATCCAAGAACTTTTTTTTTTAATATTATAAACTAATGCTTGACTGCGATCCCCCTAATGGTAAGCAGTGGTGCAATCAATGATGTTGAAATGCACTAGTTTATTAATAGCTTATTCACTGCAGCCTTAGATATACCTATTATTTGTCATCAGACTTTTCATATTAGGTTTTAGGCCTGTTTTGCACAAGCTAAAACTGATTTTTAATTATTTTTACAGCAAATTTGTACAGAATCGTCGGTGCGCGAGTGCTACTGGCACTTAGCTGTTTTTTATATTATTATTAACAGGAGTGTTTAAATAAAACTTAATCATGCTCTTTATTATTATTATTATTATTTAGCCCAAATTGTCCCACTGCTGGGCAAAGGCCTCCCTCTATTTCTTCCATCGGTCGCGATTCTGCGCCACCTCTCTCCAATTCTCAAGGAAGACATCCAGGTCGTCCCACCATCTCCTTCGTGGTCTGCCGCGGCCCCGTGTCACTGTAGGGAACCAATCCTGGGTTTGACGAGCCCATCGCTCGTTCGGCATGCGGCAGACATGTCCTGCCCAGTCCCATTTTTTTTTTTTTAGTCCATCATGCTCTTTACGTAATATTATTTAATCATAAATTAATAGTAATATAAAGTAATTATTTTCTTGTTTAAAATCTCCAGATTTTTTTCTCACTGACTTTCAAGAACTCTATTAAATATTAATGCTCAAGCCTTTCTCAAGCCTCATCTAGACTTTCAGTAAACGTAAATTAAAAACAAAATTAAAAATGAAAATGAATCATTAGATTCAGAAATTCAGACTACGCAACTATAACAGTAATTTTCACAAAAATATAAGTATGCTTCAAATACACTAAGCGGTAAATATGAGTTAACACTAACAAAAATACACTTGAAATCTTAGTAAGAGGTATAAACCTAATTAAACCACAAAATATACAAAAAAAAAACTCTTTAAACGAGCGATTTCTAAGAATTCTAAACAACCCGTGACGTTAACGGGCTGTTTTTTGCGCGCCTATGTTGTAAATTGCTTTTTAAAACCTGAATAACTCGAACGATTTCAACAAATTAGGTTTTGTTCAGCTTTTATTAGTCACGCTAGCACACACAGGTCTTTCAAAACGAAACGAAGTATTTTTTGACGAGAGAGTTGGCGCTTTATCAGACGCAGTCCCATAATAAAAAAGTTTCATCTAAATACATTATATATTTTAAACCGTATTTTTAAGTATCTACTAGCCTAGCTGAACCCATACTTTTAAACCACTGAAGCAAAATCTATTTAGTGGCTATCATAACCGCTCCCCTGACCTTTGTGTTCACGTAAACCCAAAATTAAAAATGCGTAGTTGTTCTACTAAAGTGGTATTTGGTAATTGGGTTATCCAGTGGAGCTAGCATGCTAAGTTCCATTCCGGGTTTCAAGTGAAGTCCAAGACCACTTTAGTAGAACAACTACGCATTTTTAATTTTGGGTTTACGTGAACACAAAGGTCAGGGGAGCGGATAAAAAAGTCTTAATACAACGAAGCTAGATGAGTCGCAGCACTCGCAGCACTATTCATTGTATTCAGCTGTTTTGCAACTTGAAACAGAATTAATCGGAAAAGAACTTCGATACTACCTAGTTTAAAATTTGACCCAACTCACCAGCCGCTTTGAGATTAGATACTTTTTTATACGTCTCGACAACGCTTTTTTTACAATATTTATATTGTTTGTAGAAAAAAGGATATTGTTTTGAATTGTTTATGAATGGAATACATATAATATTTTGTACCCAGGGTAACATGGAAACAGGTGGTAAGAGAAGGTTAAATTCACAGATAATAATTATCTTCCAGAGTAACGTAATTTTTTCACATAGGTAGTGAAGCCGAAAAGTTTGTAACGAAAAGTATATCGACAAATAAGTGTAAATGTACGTATCCATATAATATCAGCTTGTTATAGTCCCATTGCCGTGGCTTCGTTTCGTAATAGAAAAACTCTTTATCGGAAAAACTTTCACAGATCAACTAAGAGCTATACACCACTATTTTTTAATTAGTACAAAAAAATGGCTGTACTGATCCTATTTGTTTAATGAAAAATAAAAAGGCGAAATTCATTATTTTTAAATATACCACAATTTAGTTAAACTTAAATAACGAAAACAGCTGTTGGAGGCGGGGCACACTTGAGCGAGATCACTCAAACGTGAGCGAGAGATGACGATTAATGAATAGTTACTACAACCTATGTCATGAATAGCCTGTGCAATATTTCCATAAATTGCTGTTTCTGAATATTGATATTATATCATTGAAACTTTACAAATATAATGAGAAGACCGTCTAGAATAAGACCTTCAAGTATTTGTACTAATTAAATCCGGCCAAGAGCGTATCGGGCCACGCTCAGTGTAGGGTTCTCATCGGTCACAATAAGTGTTCAAAATGCTTGCATATACGATTATACTACAAACAGTCCAGAAATTATTTTGTACAACTTTTTTTGGACGGACGGACAGACAGACATGGCGGAACTATAAGGGTTCCTAGTTGACTACGGAACCCTAAGAATTAGTGGTGTATAGGGTGTGTTATACTCATATTCATTATACGTACATACACATACATACTGCATAGACTCACGCTTTTTTTCCAGTGAGGAAGAGGGGTAGACAGAAACTACAGCGCCATATGCCACGATTCTTACATACTTCTCTTTCTTCGTATACATTCATACATGTTGTCATACACATACGCCGATTGCGAGTACTACACACCTGTCCTTTCTGAAGAACTTCACCAATGTTCTATGTCCTGGTTCTTTTAAGGCGTCCTATCCCGGTGCCGGCGTTTACACTCACAGCTGCCTTATATTCTATAGTCGCCTTTCAACGTGTTTATCCCATTTTAGCATACTCGGTTAGATTTAGGCGTTTTTCTTTAGCATGAATATTGAATAAATCACGTTAGCACTTATGGGATCATTTTTATACCATAATAATTATGCATTAAAATCGTAACCCTAACTACTATACCATAGAGATATTTCATCATCATCATCATCATCGTCAGCCCGGCTTCACCCTATGCTGGGTATAGGGCTCTCTTTTATGGTACCAATATCCACGTCCCCGTGCCAGTCTCATCCACGGTATTCCCGCAATGGCAACAAAGCCGTCCTCGCATCTCGCCGCCGAAATACGTCATAAAACTATTAGAAGATAAAATATACAACTAGATAGTTCAAATATCTGTGCTTAGAATTTAATCTTCAGCTACATTCAAATTCGATATTATAAGGCATTTATCAGTTGGTAAATACATTTTGGAGAAAATTAGCCACACTCTCTCCAAAATATTCTTTCGACATTACGTCATGTTTATAAACTAAAACTACTTTAAATATTGATATTAGAACGCTTGTAAGTTACATGCCTACAAGCGTTCTAGCGACCGATTATTATTTTGCGAAATTCTACATAATATTTCTACGAAATACAATCAGGTATTCTAGTTACTTTAAATGTAATGGAAAACTTGAAAATTAATTAAAAGGTCATTAAGGTAAACTTAGAACAATGCCCTCTGTTTAATCTTAATCAATTTTTAAACTTAAAGAAAATCACAATTGTCTAAAATTTAGACTTGTAGAACGGCTGCTAAGAACAACCGGCCCGGCAAAGTTCCGAATATGTTAGTCGACCAAATTAAATTATACCCTAAACATAATAGTTTTAGAGCGTAGATTAGTTTGTGACAAGTGACTAAATAACATTAACATTCTTCTTCTTATCGCGTGGTCAGTGTCTAACTTGATGTCAGCGTTTATCTGACTTGGCTTCACATGCCGTCAAGAAATATCTCTCAGGCATACGACGTTAAGAACTAATTACTTAAAAAAAAAAACAAAAATACTGGAAATAATTATATCCCTAGAGTTTGTAATTTATTAGGAAAATAACAGTAAGGATTTGTTTGTGAAATCACAATCATCTTCCTTTGCATGAAGAAGAACACAACGACGTAATTTTTAGAGAAATAAAGAATTTCGTGATGGCCCAGACGTTAAGGCGCCTACCTCTCATGCACGAGGTTGTGGTTCAAATCCGGGCAAGTACCAATGTGACTTTTTCAATCCATATGTTCTTTCTAAGTTTATCCTAGACATCTTTGACATCGATGAAGGAAAACATCGTGAAGAAACCTGGACTAATAGTAGTTAATATAAGTTTTAAATCGCCAATCCGCCTTGAGCAAGCGTGGTGATTAATGCTCGAGCCTTCTCTGTATGAGAAGAGGCCTTTGCCCTGCCCTGGGACAGTAACAGGCTGGTATTATATTAAAGCTAGTCAGCATATTCAGCAGGCCTAGCCAGGTTACAAATGTTATTTCTATTATTGTAATCGATAAGGCGACAATAGAAAGAAAATGGCGTATATGGAATCAGGTGTTTGTCAACTGTCAAGTGTTAACGAGTAGAATTTGTAACATGGCTGAAAATGAAATACACTTGACAGGTGACAAACAGCTGATTCGATATATGCCATTTTCTTTCTGTAATAGAAATAGAATAGAAATAGAATTTGTAATATGGCCAGGCCTGCAGAATAGTTACAAAATGGCAGCAGCAGAATATTGGCATGGCACTAGCATAAAAAATGACACCATCAAATTATAGATATATTTATTGAGAGCATGATTTTTCTCACGTTTCCCGATAACTATCTGATTCTTAGTCATACTCCGGTTTCGATGGATAGATAACACATTGCGGCAGACTTTGATGAATGCTTACGATATAATACGCATCGGCGTAATATCTCAAACAGACTACAAAAAACTAAAAAGAGGTTACGGTTTACCCGTATTCCTATCATAGGTACGCATGACGTGTGAAAGGTTTGACACATCTCAAATTACTTTACACGAAGTGTCCAAGATTTTTTTTTTTTAATTACCTGTTAGGTTAGGAGTGAATTGTGAAAAGTGCTTATTATTTTAAATAAAACATTTCTTAGAATTGACACTTATTAATTAAATTAGGTTAGGTTAGGTTACTTATCTATTTTAAAATAATAATGATGTCGTAATTTTTGTTTTTACTTCGAATAATTTACCAGTGCTGAATGGGTAGAGTATATACAGGGTGTCTTATTCAACTTGGTTAGTATGGGAAAGTCTGAAACTATAAGACATACGAAGATCTGTTCTGAGGAACCATGTCATCGATTTTAATGACAAGAAAAACTGCATTCATACATTTTAAAAAAACATCTGTACTCCGTTCGGGAATCGAACACGTTTACAATATTACTACAATAGTACAGATGTTTTTTTAAATGTATGAATGCAGTTTTTCTTGTTATTAAAATCGATGACATGGTTCCTCAGAACAGATCTTCGTATGTCTTATAGTTTCAGACTTTCCCATACTGACCGATTTGAATGAGACACCCTGTATCAATGAACTATGTCACCCGGGGACAGTGTAGCTTCCAAACGGTGGCAGTATCTTTCAAATCAGACTAGTAGTTTCTAAGATTAGCGCGTTCAAGCAAACAAACTTTTCAGCTTTATAATAATATAAATAACTAGCTGTACCCTGCCACGTTTTGCTGTGGCATATTGTGATTGAATGAATTGAAAAATTTCGAACTCTGCGCTGCTACTGAAAGATTCCTGATGGCTGAAATGCTGAGGATGAAAATTTCAGATCGATCGGTTAAAAAAAAAGAAAAAAAAAACGTTTGATAAGAACAACTTATCAAACTTTTTTTTTCTTTTTTTCTAACCGATCGAGCTGAAATTTTAGCATGATATATAATCCGCATCAAGGATTGTTCCTTGATGCGGATTATATATCATGCTAAAATTTCAGCTCGATCGATGTAGAACTTTTTGAGTTTTTGAAGCGTACACAAACCAACATAACATTTTTATAAATAAAGATAGAGTAATAGATAAAAGCCACCCTAAACTTTCTGTTCAAGAACTTACAAAATAAAACTAGTAATTTCAACCCCAGATTATAATCCACTAACCACATAACGTAAGATTACAACCAGCAAAAAGGCACATACAAACAGAAATTCTAATAAAAACAAATTGAATAGCCAAATCGTCCGGCTCTCTAAGTCTTGTCCATGACACGTTATTTTCTCCGATTCTGTCCTCGAACTTTCAAGGACCCAATGACAGGATTTGCGGGACCCACATCTACCCTATATGACTCTTAACAATTTTGTTCCCTTCTCAAATTGAAACAAGGAGAAATGCGGTTGACGGAGGGATATTTTGGCGGTCATTTTTTCTTTAAATGTAGTATGAATATAAATAGGGGATGATTGTATGGATTGAGCATCCTTTCATGGCACTGATTCAGTGGTTTTCAGGTTTTGCTCTTTCCCATGGTTAGCGTATTTAGCTCGTAGTTCGTTACACAATAATACTTGTGTTGGTAGGATCATATTGGCGTTTCTGTTAACTTCATGAAGCACCTCAAATACCTTGAATTGAGGCACGGTACTAGGTATATGAGACACTTAATCTTTACGAAAAACTAACGTTCTTTATTAATGATCAATAATAAGTAAGTAGCAGCATATAAGTAGTACGTTTATTAGTTGTTTAGTCCCCATAAAACAAGTTGTGCTTACTGACTAAATAGCGTTGTGTGCAAGTTGTGGAATATTATGATTATTATTATTATTATTTAATGCCTATTATCTTATACAGCACCGATTATGCTGGTTCTGCAGTTCAGCTGCAGTATGCATTGTTTTTATAGATTTGTTTAGAAGGTAAGTTACTCATATTTTACGCAATGCCGTATTTGTCCAACATTACGCATTAGGCTAAACCACCATTATCATTACATAAACGGTTACCGATATCCAAGACAAAGTTCAAAAGTGCAGATCTATATAAATATATAAAAATCAAATTTGATAAAACGGCGAAAACTCAAGAAGCCGTTCTCAAGTAGTCGATTTATCTGATTTTAGTTTTGAAATGTTTGTGGAAGTCTAGGGAAGGTTTAAAAAATGAGTAAATATGAAAAAAAAACGCTTGAAATATAGTCAAAACGACAATTTCGCTTTCCCTTAGAAACTATTCCTACCTGTCAAACATTTTGATGTCCACATCGTCGGTACGGTATACTCTTCTCAAATTAAATAACGTAATTAAATAAGGATTAATAATCGAAAACACATACGTAAAATATTGGGATTATTGCGTATTTAGATTTAAAAAATACGAAAGGTTAAATAATGTCACCATGCCAACGGATTAACAGAATTATATTTTGGTAGTCAATTCATACGTACGTTGTGAAATTTATTTTGTTACTAAACTTAGAAAGAGGTTTTATGAAGCATAAAAAAGTCTTACGGTTCATAAATCAATTTACGTAATTAATCAATTTACGTAATTAATAATGACGACAGAGACGAACTTTAATAATTCTTTTCACAAAGAGTTTTTATACTGTTTGGGCTTTAATTAAAGTAGACCGGGAAAACTATATAAATTGTATGTAACTTAGAGGCACGCAGCGCAGTAGTTCAGTTTAAAATTATGAATTTTGTATTTTTTTAAATCAATGCATTTCAGTAAGGTAGTTAGGTTAGGTAGTTAGGTTAGCTATAGAATAGGTATGGTAAGTTAGGTTAGGTTATATATACATGTTGTCATTCTATCGATCACAAAATTATTAAATAATTTCACATTAGAGACTCGTTTAACAAAAAGTAAAAGTAGTGGTTTGGATCTATTTGTTGTTATCATTTTAAACTTATATATATCCAACATATAAAATTGTCATGTGTGTGTTTTGTGTTTGTAACAAAACTTCTCCAAAACGGCTTGAGCTTGAGATTCTTATGAAATTTTGTGTATAATTTTGTATGTATATTCAATAGGTGTGAGAATAGGATGTAAACTAATTAAAACTAAATCAGACAAATTAATTGATTCTAAGCCGGAACGCCTTAAAATCCAGGGCAGCTAGTAGATTAAAAAAATCGCACATACTCTGATTTACAAGATAGTAGTAAAAAGAATAGTAGGTACCAGCGTTGGAAACTAACTCAAGCAAAAAAAAACATAACTAACTGAATAAATAGAAGCCTCCAAGTAAAACGGGCGTGCCCGCTTACATGTATGTACAGAATTGGATTACTTGAATAGGTCAATGACATAACAAATAAAAAAAAAATGATAAAAAAGTCCCCTAAAAGCCCGCTCTTCGCCATTTCATTCATTCATTCATTCATTTATTGCATTTCATGTTGTTTACAGGTTCTTACATTATGATAGTTCCAAACAATGAACCCAGCTAGGGCACAGCAATGTATAGGCGATAGGTTTTAATTTATTTAACATGCTATCATTATTTATACAATTTGTTGATATAGATTAATTTAAAATTATTTATTATTAAACATTATGTCATTCTTATAAACTAAATAAATAAATAAATTATCATTTTCATCGAATGTTTTCCTAGAATGTTTCGTGCATCAGAGTCACGACCACGCCTTCCTATGTCACGTTACTTTTAAACGATCTTTTTACGATACCCACAGGTGAATCCCCAATCAAGCTTTATCGTCCTCTGATTAACTTGATTGCCACTTGGTACTAATTACAACTACTAAAAGTTAAGATTTCCTTATCGTTTCCACCCCAAACTCCGAACTCAAATATCGATTTTGAGTTCAAACACAATTTTTTGTTCTTTTTTTTACTTTTAAGTGTCAGTTTTTGTGGTGTTTTATGTTTTCTAATTTTTTTTTATTGCTTTTAATCTCTCAATGGAGTACAAGTTAAGCTATTTTCTAATAATTTTCAGTAATTATTATAATTTTTATGTCAGGGACCATTTTGGGTAAGGAACACGTTGATAGTGGTATTAACATACATATTAAAAAGATGTACAGTAATAAATGGAAATCATTTTAAAACCAGATTACTGGTGAAGAGAAAATCGACTGCGATGCAAACTGAAATTTAAATGGATATTTAATATTAAAATGTCGTATTAATACGAGTATTATGGATTCGAGACTAGCAGACAGTTATCAGGGTCATATCCTGGGTTTGATTACCACACCGGCCAAAGTATTGATGGGTTTTGCCATCAAGAATCTTTCAGTAGCAGCCCAGAGTTCGAAATTTGGTGGTAGGTACATTCCCGTGCCTCGGAAAGCACTTAAAACCATTGATCTTTCCCCGGTCTTACCGAATTACCGTCTAATCGTTTCTAATCGACTTTCTTACCAAATCATCTTTACGTAATCCATTTGTCGTTTAGTTAGTTATGCTCTAGTCTTAGCCTACCTATCTGTCAAAAGTTATTTTAACAGATATCATATTATCTAATGTAAATTCAAGAATCATAAATAATTATTCATCTTTATAAAGAGCAGATTTCCATAACATTCTAAAGAAGCAGTTGTTATCATTTCATTTAACATCGTAAATGATTATAAATAACGTATACTTTCTTTAGGTATTACCGAAATACCCACACGCCTATAAACATCATTCATGCGATAAAACCACATTGACCCTTCTAATCCGCTTTATTTCGTTTTCGCAATTAAAAAAGCAAATACCTTCCTACCCAACCATTGGTCCCGGACATAATTAGAGCGATCGACTATCGTTAAGTCTATACAAGTCGGTGGCGGATAATCTCCACTTGATACAAACATGTCACGTATCTGCTTAGAGGTTCAGATGGTGAGAAGAATGAAACTGAAGATACACGGCTTTCTGAATCTCGACTTATGCGTCCTTAATCGTTTAATTACTATGAGTACGTCTTTCTTTATTTATTTAACTCTTTTGTAAGGCCAAGGACTCGAAAACAGCGGGCAGCGGGGCGCCTGCGGAGCGATGGCAGCAGGGGGCGTTTTCGAAGCAGGCGCGTAACGTTCTATTGAATAGATTGAAACTGGCCTCGATGACAGTGGGTGTGGGAGCGGAGCGGAAAGCGCTGTTCGAGCGTTGCGCGCCCGTGAAGCGCTGTACGCTCCGCTGGTGCGCCCCGCTGCCCGCTGATTTCATGTCCGTAGCCTCAGTGTTTTACCCCGCTCTCTTTGCTTTTAGATTTACAACTGGTACCGGTGGGTGGCGCATCGTTTAGGCAGGATAATGTCTGAAGTGTTCGCTACTATCTAAAGCCCATCACTTGAGAACGGCTCAAACGACTGTTAGTATGAAAAAGTTTCTATGAATATTTTTTTACCTCGCATATCGGAATCTAAAAAGAAGATGTTTTAACCCGTTCAAAACTGGCATGGTAGCGCTCTTTTATAATGAAAAATATTAATAATATCTCTAGAAAATATGGTAATGAACGTTATGAAAACAAGAGAATAGTAGCGGTTCTTTTAACATTAATAAAATTTATTCTGTAAAATAAATTTCCTTTTTTCACGGGAACAGTGTCAGTACAAAGATTTGTATTTCTACTATAAACAAATGTACTGTATACTTTATCCAATTACGAATGATTGAGTTAAGTCCGTGCGAGTTGGCAGCGGATAATCCCCTTTTGATATAAACACGTCACGTCTAGTGGTCTGCTTAACGTGACCGGCGTTTACGGCGATAGTGAAGCATACTCCCGTAGTCCCGCTTTTAGGCGATATGTCACGCCGACCGCATAAAAATATACGTTTCATGTGGATTTGTCCTTTTTTTGTCGTTTCACAAATATTGTGAGGGAAATAATATATAAAATATTTATCTTCGGATTTGGTTTGATATAGGTAAAGTTTGTTGATACTAAATCCGTCGCGCACTGATTTTATCATTTTAGTTTTGGAAGCAAAAATATTCGCTGAATAAATAATTAGGTATAGGTACTTTAGTAACGCTCAAGAATTTGTTTGTTTATTTTTGTTGCACTTGCTACAAACATAAACAAACAAAGGGCTAGAGTATGGAGTTCTTCAAAAGGGGAGTAAATAGGTTTTTATAGGGTCGGCAACGCGCGTGTGGCGCCTCTGGTCAAGTGTCCATAGGCTACGGTAACCGCTTACCATCAGGCGGGCCGTAAGCTTGTTTGCCACCGTCGTGGTAAAAAAAAAAAAAAACTTGCTGATAATAAATATTATTATATATTATTATTATTATTATTAAAATTAATTTCGCCAACTACTAGTCGCATTTGGAAAATCGACAAAGTGACGGAGGGTGGAAACATTTATGCCGATTATAGAGAAAAAAAAACTTGAGAGGTGTTAAGAGACACCCGGATGAAACGAAATTATATAGTTAGTTACCTATATTATTTATTATGTACATGAAACCTATTAATAGGTATACACTCAACAAAAATAATCGTCGCGACTCCACACTGTTCAATGCGAAATAAAAAGACGAAACGAAAATAACTGGCTTGCTTTCTATGAAAGAGAGAGAGAGACAGACAGACAGAGAAACATAAATTTATGTCACAGAAGTTACAACTCCTGCCTGCGTAGCATGAACACATTGAACACCGAAGAAACGGCCTTTGTCTACAGACGAATCGGCAAAGTGACAGATTATATAGACAGGAACCTCAATTTGTCAAATTTCTTTTAATACACCTGCCTGCGTAGCATGAACACTTAATTTCTTTTCTTCCGAGACACGACACAGACCGTTTCTTCGGTGTTCATGCTACGCCCCCTCACTCCCCGCCTTGACGTGCTCAAAACAAAACAAAAATATTATCACAAACTGTCACTTTGTTGATGTAGTCAGAAGTCTGTTTCTACCGTCGTCGGTGCTCATGCATGACACGCGAGCAGGAGTAGATTGGCTGTAAAGCATGCAATATCCCATTCCCGGATCATAATATTCATGTGTAATTAAACTCATCAATTAGCTATTTCTGCATGTTCATGAGCTGTGCAGTGTTGCGGTACTCACTGCGGTTTGTTTCGGTAGCTTAAACTACATTTATCAACATTGGTATTCCGATGTATTGCTATGGTATGGTAGTGAGCAGTGATAAAGGAGCTTGTGGCTAATGAATCACCGACTCACGGGTTGACCTAAGGTTAAGCTTTGCTTGACTAGCGTTGAAAATTGCGAAAATAATCATTTGTTTTTTTTTGACGAAAAAATAAATTGTGATATTTTTTCCGTTTTTTTTTCGCATATTGTACAGAAAGTTTACAAAAGTAATCATTAATTTGAAAAGAATCAGGATCGTTTCGAATGTTTCTGTTAAATTTTGAAAAGTTGAAAAAACAGGTTTTATTGACATGGAAATATAAATTTTAATAGGCAAAATACAAAAGAAAAGAAAACAATAAGCGCGTAAAAAAAATTAAGCGTGGCAGGAGCCCTCCTAAGGGTGGTGCCCTTAGGAGGGCTCCTAACACGCTTATTTTTTTAACCGACTTCAAAAAAAGGAGGAGGTTCTCAATTCGGTTGCATTTTTTTTTTTTTTTAGGGTTTGTTACCTCAGTACCTACTCCGTCATTTATGGACCGATTTTCAAAATTCTTTTTTTGTTCGATAGTTTGATAGGGTATACTAACAGATTGGTCCCATTTGTATCAAAACTCATACCTGATGAGGGATCTTCGAGGAATTGAGGGAAATCCTCAAAAAATGTAGGCACACATGCACCGATTTCAACATTTTTAGTAAAAAATCAAGCATTTTCATTTAGAAAGTATCATTTGGTGAAGAAAAACTGATGAAGAAGACAGACAACGGAACTCTTCATCGCATAACAGCAAATTATTCGCGATTGCTATAATCAGATGTCTATGCAGAGCTTTTGTATTTCCACAACATAACATTACGCCATTCTATTTTAAAAGGGGCCGGCAGAGATGTACAGATTCATGTTTAGATAGAACTTCTTTAGCAATTGTTAACCAATTTCAATAATTCTTTCAAGTTTCGAAAGACTTTCTTTACATACAAAGAAACTAAAAAATACAAAATAAAAACTTTTTTACAAAAAAAAACAACCGACTTCTTAAAAAAAAACTAACAGGTGAAAAATAACTCCAGTTTCGGAAGTCGGTTGCCAATAATGAACAAAACAAAACCACCAAAGCCACAGACTTCCGAAACTGGAGTTATTTTTCACCTGTTAGTTTTTCAATCCAGCCTCCATTTTATTACTACGTATTATTATGGAAAAAGTAAATCTAGTACGTATTTACGTACGTACGTATTTGAAAAAAAAACTTTAAGCGCGTATAACCTAACTATACCTTTTTAATTATAGTATCTTTGGTGGTAGGTAGACTGATGACTTCAAAACAGACAACAAATAGTGATACGCATACAAAGTTTTTTTTTTTGTCAGCTTCCCCATTAAGAAAATTGGCCCCTCGCTACTGATACGTACATTCATTTCTGAGAGTCCTAGTATTAATAAATTAAAGAAATCTGTTCACAGTAAGTAATTTTATTAATGTGTTAAAAAAATGAATATTCAAAGTAAACAGTTTACCCAGCCAGCTTAAAATAAGGGTGGCTCGTTTGCAGAAGTCTCCGACGACTTTTTAAGATTTATTAATTTATTTATCTCTTTAGAATATTTCAAAGTAAGTAGGTATTTTGATAATTCCCGAAGCTGCATATTGTTAAGTTTTTTCAAGTTATGTTCAGTAAATAGTTAAATAGAAAAATAATCTTAAAACAGAATAATTTTATGCTTAGTACAAAATCTTTTCAAATTTTTATACCTCAAAACTGAAATGTGTGGAAAAGACAATTATTACGGCATTTATAAAGCTGATAAAAGTGAGTAAGTACGCCAGGAGCAGATGCCCTAGAAGGTCAAACTCTCTTGGCGTTCTTCTTCATGGTGCGTAGTATAGGAATGTGGAAAAGACAATAATTATTATGGCATTAAAAGGCTGATAAAAGTGAATCCTGGCCTTTTAATGCCAAACTCTCTTGGTGTTGTTCATCATGATGAACAACACCAAGAGAATGCGAGTATTATGCGCCATGGCGCATAATACTCGCAACCGTCATGTATGTATGATGTATCAACGTCAATGGAGTTAGATGCAAAAACGCCAGGAGCGGATGCCCTAAAAGGCCAAACTCTCTTGGCGGTGTTCCTCGTGGTGCGTAGTATAGGAATGTGGAAAAGACAATTAGGCATTTAAAAGGCTTATAAAAGTAAGTCCTGGCCTTCTAAGGCAAAATTCTCTTGGCGTTGTTCTTCATGGTGCTTAGAAAAGAGTATTTTCCGCTAAAAAAATCGTTTCATATTTCTGTCCCTAAAAATTAAATATCTTGACTTTTCAACACTACGAATGAATAATTTATTCAGTACCCTACTTCTGGAGTTCTAACCTCATACGTTTGCCCGTTCACCTTTAGTAACTTCTGGCTAACTGGAATTATTATTATTATTTGTTGTTCACCAGTCGATATGAATAATTTATCAGTTCAGCTTTGATGTTTGCTTGGGTTCAATTTTAGCGAGGTATTTATTATTAATAAAGTTAATATTAGTAACTTAGACTGGAATATTTAAATTTAAACGGGCGATGTTTATCTATTTTAGGTACAGGGGTTTATTCTACTATACATTTTTTAGTTAACATGTTAAAACGCCTGTATTGCCTGAAAGATTAAGCAGAGGTCTACCTCAGTACACCGACATCTCGCTAGATATGTTTAAGTCTAATATGGGGGGGGAGGGACACTATTATATAATGCTTTTTGTCTTTTATTCTTTTTTCGAATTCCGTTTGAAAATGTTTAAAACATTTAGAATGACCGTTAATCATTTGTGTTCCTACACTATTTCCGGTCACTGAAAAATATTTCACAGCTTAATAACAACATTCCTGGATCCTTTTTACGTTCTCTGGCCTAAATAAAAGGGAACTGAACAGTAAAGTTGCACATTGTTCAAATATGTGTCGCGTGTAAACTAAGCAAAAATGCTTTGGCACTCCTTCCAATAGAGTGGCGACCTACAATTCAATTTAAACTATGTCAAATAATTAGAATGAGGATTTATGACAATACTAACATAATTATTTTCTATATCCCTTAAATGCATAAAGTTGTAAAACTGCAACATACCATTCAAACGACCATAAAATTATTAGTATGAGTTCATTGCATGCTGTTGCAGGATTATCACTATCATGGTTATATATTTAATCGAGTGGCAACACACTTTTTTTCTTCACGACTGTCAAATTTAAACTTGACATTAACAAATCAAAGCCGATCGTAATTTTGGAGCGGACGGAAATTGTGTACTTGCTTTGCAGTGTAATTCAGTCGTCAGAAAATCATGCATTTAAGGGATATTCCCGATTACTTGTTTTATGTAGGTACAAACGCCAGCATATCAAGCTGAGGTAGCTTGGTATGCTGTTACTAAAAAAAAACCCAATTGAACCTTAATCTATTTTTAAAAAAGTTAATAAACTATCAATTTAATTTGACACATATTAATCTGAGTAGAATGCTGAGGTTAAAAAATCTTCATCATTAAGTCTATAACCCATGATTGATTATCAATAATTAGGTATTTGACTATTTGTTTATAAATAAATAATCATTATACCAGGCTGTATTCGAACGCTAGTTAGGATTATATCTAACATGTTACCAAAGTATTTCAAATAAATTAACCACGGTTTTCAATATAATTTGCGGTGAAATTTTCAAATACGTTTTTACAAATTTTCAATTCATTCAACGGCAAGGAAACTTGGTAAGTAAACGAGGCTTTAACCAACGTCATTAATTAATTTGTCGAGTTTGAACGCAGCTCCTTAGTTAAATTACTGGAATCAAATAATGTACTACAGTAATTTATTGACTACTGTTAAGACAGGCTATTGAATTTCAAACTAGAATCGCCCTTAGTAGGGAAAATCTTTCTAGAACAACCTAAAGCCTACACTATTATTTTATATGAGGTAAAAGATTACCACCATGTCCTTTCTGCTTAAAAAAAACACCCTGAATCTGTGCTTCTAAAATTCGTTTTCACACGAACGGCAATGAAAACAGACCTACACGAAATAAAATCCAACAAAATGGACGGATTTTAAAACAAATATAAAATTATTTAAGCCGCCAGGCATTAATAATTTCATGATGTAAAGAGTATTCATAAATTTACGATATTAATCTGGCCGAGAATAAGTCGGTGTGTGAAGTTAAAAATAAATTACAAGAGCGCCAGCATATTATATCAGTAAGAGGAAAGAAAACTGAAAATGTGACACTAAGGAATGGTGTTAAAATTATCATAACTTGCTGTTCACAAATAAAGTACTGATGGAAGAGACGTTAATGCGCATTCGGATATCATCAGTTCTTAGTTGATTCTGCAATTTTTCTTCCCTTTCTGCAGTTCTTCTTATGAGGCCCACATGGCTCTCTGCCGTCTTGGGTCACCGTTCCTCTGTACTTGCAACAAACTTCTTAAGTCGGTCACCAACACGGTCAGATCAGTTCATGGATTCCGGCTCCAGTGAGTGCGTTGCAGATAAACAGAGATGTCGTTTTTTTTCGTTTCTCAATACATCAACTCTTATACTTTCTAAGAGAAGTGACGGCGTTTCACACGTGCTGGCTCTCGACTGTTAAGGCTGACCATGATCGAAAGCGTCCTGGCGTTCAATGCTGCCAATAATCAGCATTGACCGCCACGACGAGGTCATGGCGTTGACCTAGACTGGTCACTTCTCCAGAGTATGTTGCACCATGTTGTTTGTCAACATGTTGTGTGTCTTTTTGTTACTATGTCTAGTAGCCACGATAGTATTAACTCAACAACTACTTATCCTCAAAGAGTACCTGTGTTAGCCGGAAATAAATTTATGACACCTACGCCGACTCTATAACTAATCCTTAATTTAAAAAAAAAACATATTATTTCCACAGTGCCTACTAATAAGACGGTTTCTTTCTCTGAAGCCATGCTAAGAAAATTGAACGCAGTTTTAGGAAGGCTGAAGAAAAGTAAGTAAGGAAGTACAAAATATAAATGAAAGAAGTTATTTTAGCTACTCAAATTGAAATACAGTACCTATTTCTCAATCAACGCTCCTAAATTCATAACTCAAGCACAGTATTAATTAATATTTATACACTAATTTAATAATAAGGCTTCCTTAAGTTTCACGTTTCATAGATCCCAGTTGGTTTCGATTTCATTCATGTACTTTGTAGTACACACACAATGGATTATATAAGATTAAAGTCTTAACTAGTTACTTAAGTGTTATAATATTTCTTCTGAATTTTAACATATAAAGGCAAAAGTGATTGTTTACTAAAAATGAAACTTATGTACTGTCAGCAACAAAAGTCCATGAACACATTCAAACTTACAAAACACCCGAACACCAAAATCCTCCATAAGTAACTGTCACGACTACAGAACAAAATAACCTTGAAATCAGAGATTTACAAAAATCGCTGAACACCGCTTTTTCAACAATTCCTTAACATCAGTAATTGCATAGATCGCTGAGCAAAAATATTACTTTGAACGTTGAGTGTGTTAATCTACTTTTGTCACTCATGATGTTCACCAACATAAGAGATAGTGCTTGCCCGATATAAAAAAACATTCTACTTCGTTCATTCGTAAACATATTCGATGGGAAAAAATTCCCCCAAGTTACCCCAAACTGTAAATTTTTCTCAATTGAATATGAACCTTATTTAATTAGTGATAAAGTTGAAAGACTACTAAAGAAATTTGGAAAATTGGGTAGCTTGATGTGCTGCGGCGTCTGTACATCTTAGACATTAGATACTGACTGTTAAGGTAAATATCGTGAGGAGACTTGGACTACTACATACAACGACACACTTAATATGTCTAAACGAATATTAATATTATAAAATTCTCAACCCCCAAGTCCTATCAAAATAAGCGGTGCGTTACTTATTAATTTAATGCAGCATTTGATTAAGCTAAGATAGAAGCCTGTAAACTTTTAACCGTTTTCGTCCTTTATACGTCCTGCCATAGTATCCATAATAGTTGTTTTTCTTTCTTTCTTAACGACATGTTTATTATTTATACAGAAGTTCTAATACCAACTCAAAATAAAATAGCCTTGTCCCATCGGGACCGAACCCACGACCTTGCTCAGAGAGCGGTCACCTCCGTCGTGTCATTTGTCAAAATATTTTGATAAGAATGTCAGGTGAAATATGATGTTTGACTTCTATTAAAAAACAAAAAAATATACCTGAAATTAGAACTTATTAAAAAGAAGATGTTGAAAAACTAAACCCGTGGGAAACTGGAAATAAATAAATAAATATTCCATAACTTTACACCAAACGCAATTTAGTCCCAAGTTAAGCTTGAGAGCTTGAGTTATGGGTACTAAATAGCTGATAAACATACTTAAATATTTCTACATACACACATAAATTATAGATGAATTACAGCCAGACACAGAACAAATGATCGTGCTAATCACACAAATATTTGTCCTGGGTGGGAATCGAACCCACGACCTCCGGCATAGCAGTCAGGGTCACTAACTACTAACAGGTCAGTCAAATATGCGGGTCATATCTCATTTTTACACTGTTTTAAATTTTGGACTTACTTACTTACTAAACAATAACAGCCGCATGGCAGACTCTGGACCGCACCGTGCCTCGGAATGAACGTTAATCTGTTAGGCGATTGACACACTGCCCCGCATGATGCAGCGTAGCGCGTGGATGCGTGTTCTTCCGTTGCTTGTAAGTATCTCCGTTTGTATGGAAAACACGCACAGTCCAACACACAGAAAATGCATCCACGCGCGTTCAATTCAGTTCAGAGACACGCAACAAGCAGCGTGATGCGGGGCAGTGTGATAATCGCCTTAGATGCCATCTGTAGAAATTGACAGTCTTTACGAGAAGGTAGTCAGAACCTCGTAAATCTTACAACCAGTCTAACCTAAGGGTATCGTGTTACCCAGTTACTGGGTTGTGATGAACAGATAGGCGATCACTCTATGTAAAACATTGGTATTCAGCTGTATTTGGTTAGATTTTTTTTTTTTTATACCACGACGGTGGCAAACAAGCTTACGGCCCGCCTGATGGTAAGCGGTTACCGTAGCCTATGGACACTTGCGACACCAGAGGCGCTACACGCGCGTTGCCGACCCTTTAGAAACCTATTTACTCCCCTTTTGAAGAACTCCATATTGTAGCCCTCCGAGAAAACCTCGGCAGGGAGCTCATTCCACAATCCAAGTGTACGCGGGAGGAAATTCTTTTGAAACCGCACTGTACGGGACCATTTCGGCTCCAGTGTGTGAGCATGAACTCCCTGTCGACGGTGAGCGGTGCGATGATAGAAAGTGGCCGTGGGCGTCGTGCTTGACCTTGAAGATCAATAAGCGACTGTTTTTAATTACCCACAAGCTGTTTTTTAACAGTATCTGTACGAATGTAATTGAAGTCAAAATGTGACACGGGTATTGCATTGAAACTAGTCGGTCAATTAGGTAAAAATCTCACCACTAAAAATTACCTCCAGTGAGAATAAAGTGGACTGTCAATTTCTTGGCAAAACAACTCAATTCAAATTCACTTTGCCTCGATCACTTTACCTCGACCGGCGATCTTCATTATTAAAATGATATTTATTTAACTTACTTAGTTAATTACTCAAAAATCTTTATGAAACGGTTAGATAATTTCAACAAAGTCCGAAGTCAACAAGGAGTTGATTAAGATTAACGGATTAAGGTCCCGAAGTCTTCGTAAGACCTGGGGCTGACACTGTTAGGGATTATTATTAATGGACCAAGTAAACGGTTATCTGACAGGCCTAGTGTATCCGACACTTCGTGTAACTCGTTTGGAACGGGTTAAAACGGGGCCAAATCTAAAACCTTTTTGTGTTTAGTTTGCCGTTTTGGGTATTTCTACGTTTACATTTGAAGATGAAAATTTTGAAATGTTCTGTTTTTTTTTTCAGGAAATATCAGTATTGCAAGATAATAAGGACACACAGTACTGAATTGTGCACTCCTGGCAGCTACTGTACAATTATTCGAAACCAGTAGACCCGAGAGACGTAGCCCTGTCCCAAGGTTGACTTTGAACCCGACCGCAGCGCCACCTACTGGGTCCAATTGATAACCCAAACCATCCGGAGACTGTCACAAATACAACAAAAAAAAAATCCAATTTTCTGCAGTCGTTCGGATGTTTGCGCGTACATACATTTTGAGATTATTTTTATTTATATACTTAGATGCAAAAGGCTAATAATACTATGTTCGACGGGTATGGAAACAAAAACGTTATGCTTAGCAGTAGGTGCTGACAACCATTAGACAAGAAGTTAAAAGTTACGAAAAATGTAGAACAAAATAAAAAATAATACCCGAAGCATTTAGATTGTAAATCTTAGAAAACAAACTAATATTTTACTTAATAGTATCTAAAAATATTGTTCCATAAAACCTTTGAAAATTCGGAAAAGGTTTGAAATTCCACAAAAAGTACTCCCTATTTTTTCCTCCTCAAGCATTATTTAATTCGTTTCTGTTTTCTAGAAACCAAACATACCGATCAAAATGGAATCGTTCAATGAAATATGAGTGGAAGATAATGAAGGTAAACAGACTCGACCCATTTATATCTATGGAAGGGAAACGTACTCAAACCTGAATCTTTGATAATGGCGAGATGAGAACCCGATAAATCTCACTTCATACGTCAGGGTCCGTGTGACCAGAATAGCAAGTACTGTATCAGGGATTCCGATCTTGGAAGAAATATTAGATTTACATACTCAGAGGTTTCATGTTATCAATGGGTTGTGGAGGTCAAATAGCAGTCACTTCGTGTGAAATACTAGTTTTCAGCTGGATCTGGATAGGCTGGACGCTAATTTTATCATAGTTAGGAAAAGGCTAGGATGATCATGATAACTGAAGGAGTTTTCCATTATAGGTATGATTCGGCGACATCTTAGAGCTTAGATATCCGCAATGGGCTACTTAACAAAATTTTAAAATAACGGCGATACATCGAGTCAAAATTTCACATGACGTCACTGTCAGCCGGTACAGTTTATACTAGATATTGACGTTATAAGCCCCCTCTCCTAAACTTTAATGCGCATAATTCAAGCAGTTTTCCATTTTCTTGTAATCTAATAACGGACTAAAAACTAAAATTTTATTAAATAGCTCATTACGTCCAAGAAAGACTAATATAAAAGTAGATTGTGCCTATTACAAGATGCGTCACTGTCCACTGCCATGTAGTTGACAAAAAATTAAACTACGAGGAAAATAAAAAAAAACATAAATAGGAATTACCATTCCACCAATTCCATTTCAATTGTACAATGACAACAAAAAATACTGAAGCATTTGCCCAATATATTGTACAGACGCCAGCACATCAGCTTACCCCAATGTGTCAAATTTCTTTAATAGGTTTTCAACTTCATTCTAAACACAATAAGGTTTATGTTCAATTGGGAAAATTTGACAGTTTACGGTAGGTTGATGTGCTGTCGTCTGTACCATGTTTTTACCCAGTAGTTACAGTATTCGTTATCATCAACGGCCTAGCCTTTTCAAATCTATGTTAGGATCAGCTTCCAATCTATGCGAATGCTGATGAATTCCAGTGTTTTATATGAAGCGACTGTCTAATTGCCTTCCACAGGCAAGTTACTATACAAGGTGTTTTTTTTTATATCCCATAACTCTAAGGTTATATTCTGTAGGTAAAAATAATACTAAAACTCCTAGAATAGATGGTCCAAAAATGCATAGTTTCGGAGATATAATCAATCATAATAAAATTATCAGTTGTTTAGTACCCGTAACACAAGCTCTGCTTAGCTTGGGACTAGATGGCGTTGTGTGAATAGTCGTGGAATATTATTATTAAGTATTATTAATATTATTTTTATAGTTCAAAAATTGTCACCAGTACGACGAATCTTCTTTCTAACGTCACTTTTCTTTCACGTAAGGGTGTTTTACATTAATCTTCGTGACTGTCGAATTATTTTGTATGATAGTAAAAAAAACGGATGATTAAAACGTAATTCATATGCCAGTTGATTCTTTGATATTATGGTCTCAATCATACCCTAGACTTATAGGATATTAAAAAAAAACACGTTGCATATAGTATTATTTATATCCATTCCAAACAGTACAATGTTTTTTGTATCTAAAATGTTTGAAGTTTAACAAAAAAAAATACAAAAATAATTTTGTAAAAGCCAAAAGAGGTTGAAAAGGCGCGGACATTGTAACCGTTAGCGGGCTCTTTTCCCCCTGTTTTCACCGCAGGGGATTCGGCGAAGTAAATAAGGAAGAAAAAAAAAGTTTCCAAGCTACATTTGCAGTTATTGAGTTGTTCGTGTTAGAATACACGGAAAAGTCTGCATTGAAAATGATAAAAGAAAATAATTTATTTTATAAAAGTGTACAGAGTATCTTGAAAATGCTTTTTGTTTTTGTTAAACCATCCTTTTTGATACGTTATACGACTGAAGTGCAAACCAAAGTTACGTAAACATGAAAATTAACAATTTAAAAAACCCCCACCGCAAAAAAGTAAAACATTTAAAAAGTTAAAAATAACACTTTAGCCATGAAATTTTACTTCACGTCGGGGTACCTAGTAAGGAATGTTCCTAGTACTTGTAGGTAAGTAGGTACTTATTTTAACGGTACCCCGACGTTACGTAAAATTTCATGGCTAAAGTGTTATTTTTAACTTTTTAAATGTTTTACTTTTTTGCGGTGGGGGTTTTTTAAATTGTTAATTTAATTTTTATTTTAAAATTTTTAAACGCATTAATTTTGTTTTATACATTATACAGTTATTAGAATTTTTCAGTGCATTGTATGTAGAGTCAAATGCTGATTAAAACGAACCCAAACACGACATATCTGCTATTATTTTGTCAAGAGTCTACCTACTGATATGCTGGATAGCCTGGCTGCAGCATCAGCTCATCCTGTTGCCATCGGTGCATTGTGTTTAGAATCAAATGCTGGTTGAAATGAATCCAAACACGACAAATCTGCTATTATTTTGTCAAGATTCTATCTACTGGTGTGCTGGATAGCCTGGCTGCAGCATCAGCTCATCCTGTTGCCATCAGTGCATTGTGTTTAGAAGCAAATGCTGGTTAAAATGAATCCAAACACGACATATCTGCTGTTGTTTTCCCAAGAGTGTGTTAGTCTCCTAGTTATCCTGGCTGCATCAGACCAAATACACCATAATGTTGCTTATTAATATTACACACATGGGTGTTTGAAATTTTAAGACACACATATGTTTTTAAGTAAAGTTAATACCCATAGACGTCTAAAATAGCAACGGTAGCTAACACAAAAGAGCTGATAACCTTGAAACGGCTGAACAGATTTTGATGAATTATGTCTAAGAACCATCGCAAGAAACCCTGCTTTCAAATGAAAAAAACCGCATCTAAATCGGTTCACCCGTTTGGGCGCTACGGTGCCACAGACAGACAGACAGACAGACAGACAGACAGACAGACAGACAGACAGACAGACAGACACACACACATAGCGGTGAAACTTATAACACCCCTCTTTTTGCGTCGGGGGTTAATTAAAAATCACCTCATAAGTTTTTTTACCTCATAATTTCTTACGGAATTGCACCTACTACTGTTAGTTTGTCTCTGCATGACCTAAAGGTTGACTGGTAGAAAATGCCTGAGACTATGAAATCCGTCTATGCATATTCGTGTGCTTGAAGTATTACATAAATAAATAAGTTGGAAAGACAACTATTATTGATTGTCTATGTCGTGTAAAAGTGCTAGTACCTATAATCCAATCATAGTAATTTACAAATAGTTACTATGATTGGATTATACCAATCATAGTAATAAATATTATTTATAATATTTAACATGCCGTAGTTAGGTATCGGTGTTCATCAATGCTACTTGCGTACCTATACAAGTAGTATTAGCTATAAAAATAAATAAAAAAATAAAATCTTTTTATTTCAGACATTCGGTCCATATTTTTATCAGTTACATTCAATCATTTGTATTGTATTACTAATTTATTAATTTATTTGCATTATATGTATTTGCTTAATATTATCTTTATATTCTATCTATCAATTCAATATATTATGTAGTTATAATTTAATATATTATCTATTTCTATAATTATATTGTCTATTAAATTATTATTATTATATTATTTAATTACATTCTATTATAAAATTAATTCAAGTACTTGCCGCTATAGGCTTACAAAGTTAAAAACAATAAATTTATCAATGAAACTGTGAGGTTCCTCACTTTATCAATATTAAAATTTAAGACATTTTAAACAAATTTTGTGCCTATAATGTCCTGTTTGTTTATTTACCGTAACAATGTTTTTCTTTCCAATTTTGAACGGAACAAGAATCAATTAATGAGATATCGAGTCTCACACTTAAAATCTTTCTCGGAATTCTTTCAGTGATTTTGATTAAATCGGCCCTCTTTTGTATTAAATTTAATCAGGAAATTGGAAAAATTGTTACGCGTTAATGATAAAGAATAATGGTTTTGAGTCTATCCTGGTATAAATCTCTGTCTTTATTAATAAAATACGGGGTGAATTATTCCGAAAAATTTAACATTGTTGGCTCAATTTCAAGTAAAACGTACCCTTAGCCAATAAATTTAGAGTTTATAGCTAAATCTTTATTATTTAAGTACCTATATCTTTTTCATAAAATATTTATGGATTAGGTAATTGAGAAAAAGGGCAAAGTGCTTACTTTTGAAATAGTATGATAGATATGATTTCGCAGTTTATAAATATCTTGACTGTCATGTGTATATAATATTTTAGTAATTAATTTATACCTGATAAATCCACAGATTAAATATTATTTGAATAAAAGTTTCTGACAAATATAAGTCTAAATTATTTTTTTTGATTACGAAATAGTTTTACATAAAGTTTCTATAATTTGCAATAGTTTGTACAAATGCATCGTCATTGCGTAGCCTATTTCCAAACATGAAAGGGTCGGTTTCCAGTTTAATTTGATGCTAATAAAAACCAGTACTCTTCATAGAGTTGTTCAAAACTTATAGACGACAACATTTAACAGACTACCATAGCAAAAAAATAAAATAACATTTTTCAAATAATCCCACAGCAAATATTAATAAATTCTAACACCCGCTCAAACAGATTTAGCGTACGTAACACAAAACTGCAAACAAAATATTTCGACGAAAAAATAATAGAAAAACATTTTCGTAAATAAAATAGAACTAGTTTCCTTAACCAAAACATGACTCGGTTTACTCACCGTAATGCGGAAGAAATATCCCACTTTTACAATTGAACACATCGCTCACTAACACAACTATAAACACAACTGTGAAAAGAATAAACTCTTCAAATTTCCTAATAGTTTTCGGTACACTCACAAAGTTTCTACCGACTCGGAAACCCTCGCTCATCATTAATTCAAGTTCACAAAAACTTTTTGACTCATCAACATTTACGTCATTGGCTACATTTTATTTCGTTACGTTTCTAGGTTAATGAAAGATCGTCTGTTGGCCGCTCGAATGATATTCGTGTGCACTCTCCGAATGCCGCGTTCGCACTACGTAAGGGCGTAACTTGACGGATACTCACTGCGCTTGCGTGAAACAGAGTGACTCTTCTCCCTGACGGACTTATTCACGAGTTAATTAATATATCAACTTTTCTCCGTCCCCCCTATATTAACTGTCACCTTTAATAAAATATTTTGGCTTAGTGTCTCTTCCCTCTGCTGGGAGGAACTTTGACCGTTGAAATTTTGAAATAAAATTAGCACTGGCACTGCAGAGTAACCAATTAAAGGGCTAATAAATTAATCTACAGTGTCCGTTGTCTTGACAGGACACTTCAGACTTCCGCGCTAATTACAGTTTCTTAGGTATTTTGTTAATCTGTTCGTTTATTTAAATAAAGTTTTCGTTGAAAGGGATCCATTACAGAGAAGCATGATCGATTACATTAATGAATATAAACAAATTTGAGTCTTGAAGCTGGTCTCTATGCCTGTCCGGCGGAGGACGTGACTTGAAATGGTAATACAAGCACTCAGTACTGAGTAAGGCACTATTCAGTAGAATTCGTTTAGCGACTGGATTTTTACTGTCTGCCACACGTTTTTCTAGCTTTAACTTAGGGATAATATTATTAAGTTTATGTAACGCTTTTACCCAAAAACTAGAAGCCTGAACTTCAAATGATAGCAGTAGCTGATAACAATCATATCAAGAATGTAAACATATTATACTGTTCTAGTTACCATTCAATATCAATCTATCGACAAACCAGTAATTATACCACTGATTACATTGATTGTTTAGAAGGCTTACGTTCAACAATCGACATGCTATTAGGAACTTTTTATAGAACTGTGAATGAGGATTGTACCTTTACAACATAGCATTTGTCGTAAAAGTCAATTGACCGGATCTTTTTATAGATAGTAGTCGCCATTTTCTACTCCAGTGCAGTCGTTAAGAGGGTGCAATCTGATAGTTGGCAACATTACAAAAAACTGTCAAATGTTTTGCTGTTTTGATTAATTTGTCAGTATTATTCAATGATGTTGTGAAATATTGCTGTGTAGTGCACTAAAATATACTTGTATAGTACCATAATATACCATTTATTTTACACCTGTATTTGTACATACGCCAGCACGTCAATTAGCTACCCCAAACTGTAAAATATTCCTAATTGAACATGAACCTTATTCTATTTGTAATACATTTGATAACCTATCAAAGAAATTTGACTCATTGGGGTAGGTTGATGTGCTGGCGTCTGTGCATGAGTTTTGCAAAAGCCTTATAGGTACTGCCGAAAACTATATTTACAAAAATTAAATTTTCTCAAAACAAGCTTTCCCTGAGATACCGTTTTTGCGTTTAGCACGGCAGAATAGTACTTCCACTTTTCACTGGGTTCGTATAAAGGTGATGTGTCAGAGTCGCTATCGAAATGCATATTATTTTCGCCGGGTTCGTATAAAGGTGATGTGTCAGAGTCGCTATCGAAATGCATATTATTTTCGCCGGGTTCGTATAAAGGTGATGTGTCAGAGTCGCTATCGAAATGCATATTATTTTCACTGGGTTCGTATAAAGGTGATGTGTCAGAGTCGCTATCGAAATGCATATTATTTTCACTGGGTTCGTATAAAGGTGATGTGTCAGAGTCGCTATCGAAATGCATATTATTTTCACTGGGTTCGTATAAAGGTGATGTGTCAGAGTCGCTATCGAAATGCATATTATTTTCGCCGGGTTCGTATAAAGGTGATGTGTCAGAGTCGCTATCGAAATGCATATTATTTTCGCCGGGTTCGTATAAAGGTGATGTGTCAGAGTCGCTCTCGAAATGCATATTATTTTCACTGGGTTCGTATAAAGGTGATGTGTCAGAGTCGCTATCGAAATGCATATTATTTTCACTGGGTTCGTATAAAGGTGATGTGTCAGAGTCGCTATCGAAATGCATATTATTTTCGCCGGGTTCGTATAAAGGTGATGTGTCAGAGTCGCTATCGAAATGCATATTATTTTCGCCGGGTTCGTATAAAGGTGATGTGTCAGAGTCGCTCTCGAAATGCATATTATTTTCACTGGGTTCGTATAAAGGTGATGTGTCAGAGTCGCTATCGAAATGCATATTATTTTCACTGGGTTCGTATAAAGGTGATGTGTCAGAGTCGCTATCGAAATGCATATTATTTTCGCCGGGTTCGTATAAAGGTGATGTGTCAGAGTCGCTCTCGAAATGCATATTATTTTCACTGGGTTCGTATAAAGGTGATGTGTCAGAGTCGCTATCGAAATGCATATTATTTTCACTGGGTTCGTATAAAGGTGATGTGTCAGAGTCGCTATCGAAATGCATATTATTTTCGCCGGGTTCGTATAAAGGTGATGTGTCAGAGTCGCTATCGAAATGCATATTATTTTCGCCGGGTTCGTATAAAGGTGATGTGTCAGAGTCGCTCTCGAAATGCATATTATTTTCACTGGGTTCGTATAAAGGTGATGTGTCAGAGTCGCTATCGAAATGCATATTATTTTCACTGGGTTCGTATAAAGGTGATGTGTCAGAGTCGCTATCGAAATGCATATTATTTTCACTGGGTTCGTATAAAGGTGATGTGTCAGAGTCGCTATCGAAATGCATATTATTTTCGCCGGGTTCGTATAAAGGTGATGTGTCAGAGTCGCTATCGAAATGCATATTATTTTCGAAGGGTTCGTATAAAGGTGATGTGTCAGAGTCGCTCTCGAAATGCATATTATTTTCACTGGGTTCGTATAAAGGTGATGTGTCAGAGTCGCTATCGAAATGCATATTATTTTCACTGGGTTCGTATAAAGGTGATGTGTCAGAGTCGCTATCGAAATGCATATTATTTTCGCCGGGTTCGTATAAAGGTGATGTGTCAGAGTCGCTATCGAAATGCATATTATTTTCACTGGGTTCGTATAAAGGTGATGTGTCAGAGTCGCTATCGAAATGCATATTATTTTCGCCGGGTTCGTATAAAGGTGATGTGTCAGAGTCGCTATCGAAATGCATATTATTTTCGCCGGGTTCGTATAATGGTGATGTGTCAGAGTCGCTATCGAAATGCATATTATTTTCACTGGGTTCGTATAAAGGTGATGTGTCAGAGTCGCTATCGAAATGCATATTATTTTCGCCGGGTTCGTATAAAGGTGATGTGTCAGAGTCGCTCTCGAAATGCATTTTATTTTGCAGTTTGCCGTTCTGTATCAGGCTGTATGTTGAACAAAATATGACTTGCAGCCGTAAAAGGTATCTGTTTACAGAATTATGATCACTCAAATCATCAAAACAACCCATTGAATGATTATTTCATGAAAAAAGTCATTCATTCATCATCATCATCATCATTTCAGCCGCTATAGATCTCCAAAAACACCGGTTGGAAGAAGCGGCTCGCATCCAGCGCGTTCCCGCGGCCTTAAATTTAAATGAGGTCGTCTGTCCACCTTGTGGGTGCAATGGACGTCCTACGCTGCGCTTGCCGATACATGGCCTCCACTCGAGAACCTTTCGACCCCATCGGTCATCAGTCCTCCGTGCTATGTGCCCTGCCCACTGCCACTTCAACCTGCTAATCCACTGGGCTATGTCGGTAACCTAGGTTCTTCTACGGATCTACTCATTTCTGATTTTGAAAAAAAGTCATTAATGGGATTAAATTAACTTAGAGGGTTGTATTAGTCATTTTAATTATTAATACTCATGTACCAGATTTGTTACAGTTGCAAATAATTATTAAATCAGCTTACAACCTGATACTAATCGGTAAATTAAAAAAAACACAAAAGGATTTGAATTTCGCGAGATACCCTGATACATCCCCTTTTAGTCCCATCATCTATTAGGAGGCAAGCATGTAATAAAGCGGGGACAACTTGTTTTCAATTGCTTTTAATTTATTTTATAAGTCACCATTTATTTATCCTCTCGACGTAACCCATCTGTCAAAGAAAGAAAGAAAATACTTTATTTGGACACATTTTTAAATATATGTCACTACTGCATCTTCTTTTAAACCACAACACTGTTTTATCACATCATTCCTCAATCCATCTTTTGACATTTGTATTCTAGTTTCCTGTACCCTTGTTTATTAACATAAGAAAAACTACATACTAGGTACTGATCAAACTACACTTGTGTTGACTTGCAAAAATAGTTACTGATTTACAAGTTGCTATAAAATATGAACATACGAGTATTATGTTTTAATCTCAAACTACTTTTAACAGACCCGTACTACATTTTGCTAACAGTTGTTCTGAATAATGAACAGCGGGATACGTTCTTTATTGTCCTTTCCGCCTAGATAAGCGTCCATCCAGTTTCAGACAAAACCAACGAATGCTTTATTGTTTTATTTATTGTTTTGCCTAGGCTGCATATATTTGCATATTAATAAATTGCGAACGTGACAACACCTATTACATGTTTGGACGTTGCTAAGTCTACCTGGAATTTTATAACTATGTTGAGGTGGACTTTCAGTTTGAACAACCCGGTTACGGTAAATTGATACCGGTACTTAATTATTAATACCAATTATGCTGATTGCTAGACTAGGTTTTAAGACTGTTTATTAACTTAAAAATAAATGGAAGCCTCCAAAATTCCTCCTGAATTGACTGCCTCGCTGGTCTAGTGGTCGCATGCGCTACTGCTGAGCATGAGGTCCCGGGCTCGATCCCCGGGTCGGGCAAAGTGTTATTGAGTTTTTCCATCTGGGATTTCTCAGTAGCAGCCCGGAGTCTGGATTTGTGCCCGATTGATGGCAATAGGCTCGCCCCCTATTACATGGGACCTAAACATAACTGGCGAAATGTGGGTGTACTGCCAGGTACACCTCTGCCTAGCCCTTCGGGGATTACAGGCGTGACGTTATGTTATGTTATGTTATAAATGGAAGCCAGAACTATCATATGAACGTATTTGAAATACCGAGACAAGGGGCCAACATAACTATGTAATAGAATGTCACTCATCGTTAAATCGTCCTTGGCAAGCGTACTCTATACTATGGACGAAACATCACAGACAACATTTTCATCCAAAACATGTGTCCTAGTGGCCACAAGTCTATGAGTTTTTTTAGTGCGTTCCGCTCTGTCGCTCCAATATCTGGGGGCACGGGAGTGCCCCCGCCAAGACGAGCCAAGCGGAGCGCAAGGGCACTACCTACCTTTTCTCGAAGTGTTTCGTCGTTTTTTTGATCCCTCATAGAGTTTGTTTCCGATGTACCAGAGAGTTCATATTCTCAGGGTATAATGTCATTAATAGACTAATTAAACATTCAAAGTCTCAATTGAATAGCTTGTTACTTTAGAATTTATTGATATCTAAAATATGATGGATTTCGTCACTGACACACTGATGATCATCAAAATGTTTGGGTACTTTCTGAAGTGCTAGAAAGCTGAAATTTGGTATGTAATCTAAGTTTAGTATACAACTGACAAAAAAAAACATAAACTCATAACTTTCGCCCCCCATTCCCCTTAAATGGGGGGGGGGGGGGGGTAGAAGTTTGTATGAGATAATTGTAACCGCTTAAGAGCGAAATATTGCCCTGATTTATTGCTTATGGTAATTAGTAAACCATCAAAGAAAACAGGCAAAGACAGAGAATGGGCTATAAAAACCGGCACTACTGATGTGCAAGAAATACACCCCAAAAAAATACTAAAAGACTGCCTAGCAACTTAAAAAAAGAACTGAAATCCCACCAAAAAATTTCATGTAAAATGTCGCCAAGACGACCACATAAGGTTTGCCCTGTGAAAAAGATATCAGATCTCATGTAAAGCCAAGCTTCTGAATCTACACGGCCTAAACTACCGACACTAACTTCACAAATTCTACATATTAGTAAAAATGTATAAAAAAAGCAAAGCTTGGCTATCTAGGTACCTACTTTACTATTATTCAATCAAGATCAGCCCACGCTCTATAGAGGGTCTTGTCCACAATACACTAGGTAATAGAGCTCGAAGATTAATCTACTCCAATTTCAAATCCTATGAACTGTGTCCTATCTATTTGAAACTGTTACATGAGACGGCCTACGGAGCTTTATTTCTCTCGTGAACTACGACCTTAATACTATTGTAACCTAAATTCTTAACGGCAAATATATTTTACACTTTATCTTTTAAGGCGAAATCTAGATCCTAAAAAGCTTTTAAAAACTTAACGTTTAAAGATAAGAAACGTTAAAACACTGAATTTTCTGTGTTAAACAAAGATTTATTAATGGAAAAAGTAAATGCCCTACCCGCTTGTGGACATAAACTCCGTATTGGACCAGTTTGCCTATTAATGGAAGATTATTATATATTAGAAATTAATTTTTTGATTCTGTGAGAAGACGAAATGATAGAATTAACTTTATTTAGTTTTATTGACTATTTTCTGTAAGTACTAAATAATGTTAACAAACATATGAGTAGCTCGTGGTTGAATAATAACAGCCGATCGATTAAATAAATAAATATTCCACAACTTTTTCACACAACGCCATTCAGTCCCAAAGTAAGCTTGAAAGCTTGTGTTATGGGTACTAAACAGCTGATAAACATACTTATATATTTCTAAATACATACATAATAAAGATAAATTACACCCATACACAGAACAAATGATCGTGCTCATCACACAAACATTTGTCCTGGGTGGGAATCGAACCCACGACCTCCGGCATAGCAGTCAGGGTCACTAACTACTAGACCAACAGGCCAGTCATAAAGGTCATTAAAGGTTAATTAAGCTAAGCTAAGCTTAAGCTACTTTGTGTCGGTTTGAAAATGGTGGACCATTTATTACATATCATGACTCCTTCGTGCCTCAGAAAGACGTTCAGCTGTTGGTTCCGTCAGTCATTCATAGATCTTTGACAGTCGTTATGGGCAGTCAGAAGCCCGGAAGACTGGCAACCAGTTTAACCAGGGGGTTCTAATAACTGGGTTGTGGAGGACGGATAGGCAGTTAACCTGTGTTTTACATGGAGCTACAGTAGCTCAATGTAAAACACAGGTATTCAGCTCCGTTTAAACTGGAAGGACCGACCCCTGCGTAGTTAGAAAAAGGCTAGGCATTATAATGATGATATTTTATACACACATATACATACATACATACATACATAAACTCACGCCTTTTTCCCATGGAGGTAGGCAGAAACTACAGAGCGCCATATGCTACGATTCTTACATACTTCTATTGCTTCGTTTACATTCATACATGTTGTCATAAACACACGCCGGTTGCGGGTACTACGCACCTGACCTTTCTGAAGAACCTCACCAATAAGGTCTTCGTTTACGCTTTTTTCCCCATAAGGGTAGACATAAAGTATAGAGCGCCATCTGCTGCAATTTTTACAAACCGGAAAACGGAGTGAATAGAAACTTAAGGGTGAATTAAATTAAAAATTTAAAAAACCCCCACCGCAATTAAGTTAAACAATTAAAAAGTTAAAAATAACACTTTAGCCATGAAATTTTACTTCACGTCGGGGTACCGCTTATGTAAGGAATGTTTCTATTACTTGTAGGTATGTAGGTACTTATTTTAACGGTACCCCGACTTTACGTAAAATTTCATGGCTAAAGTGTTATTTTTAACTTTTTAATTGTTTAACTTAATTGCGGTGGGGGTTTTTTAAATTTTTAATTTAAATTTTATTTTTAAATTTTTAAACGCATACATTTTGTTTTATAGAGTTTACAGTTATGAGATAAGATTTTTCAGTGCATTGTATGTAGAATCAAATGCTGGTTAAAACGAATCCAAACACGACATATCTGCTATTATTTTGTCAAGAGTCTACCTACTGGTGTACTGGATAGCCTGGCTGCAGCATCAGCTCATCCTGTTGTCATCAGTGCATTGTGTTTAGAAACAAATGCTGGTTGAAATGAATCCAAACACGACATATCTGCTATTATTTTGTCAAGAGTCTACCTACTGGTGTGCTGGATAGCCTGGCTGCAGCGTCAGCTCATCCAGATGCCATCAGTGCATTGTGTGCAGAATCAAATGCAGGTTAAAATGAATCCAAACACGACATATCTGCTGTTATTTTCCCAAGAGTGTATTAGTCTGCTAGATATCCTGGCTGCATCAGACCAAATACACCATAATGTTGCTTATTAATATTACACACATGGGTGTTTGAAATTTTAAGACCCACATATGTTTGTAAGTAAAGTTAATACCCATAGACGTCTAAAATAGCAACGGTAGCTAACACAAAAGAGCTGATGACCTTGAAACGGCTGAACCGATTTTAATAAATTATGTCTAAGAACCATCGCAAGAAACCCTGCTTTCAAATAAAAAAAACCGCATCTAAATCGGTTCACCCGTTTGGGCGCTACGGTGCCACAGACAGACAGACAGACAGACAGACAGACACACACACATAGCGGTGAAACTTATAACACCCCTCTTTTTGCGTCGGGGGTTAATGAAACTTATAACACCCCTCTTTTTGCGTCGGGGGTTAATAAAAAACAAAACTAATTTATTTATTTATTGAAAGGAGAACCAACAGATGTAACAGATGGTTAATAATTAAATAAGCAACACAAAGCCAATTACAGGTTCTGACGAATTTTTTCTTTTTTTTATTAACCCTCGACGCAAAAAGAGGGGTGTTATAAGTTTCACCGCTATGTGTGTGTGTCTGTCTGTCTGTCTGTCTGTCTGTCTGTCTGTCTGTCTGTCTGTCTGTCTGTGGCACCGTAGCGCCCAAACGGGTGAACCGATTTAGATGCGGTTTTTTTTATTTGAAAGCAGGGTTTCTTGCGATGGTTCTTAGACATAATTTATCAAAATCGGTTCAGCCGTTTCAAGGTTATCAGCTCTTTTGTGTTAGCTACTGTTACTATTTTAGACGTCTATGGGTATTAACTTTACTTACAAACATATGTGTGTCTTAAAATTTCAAACACCCATGTGTGTAATATTAATAAGCAACATTATGGTGTATTTGGTCTGATGCAGCCAGGATATCTAGCAGACAAATACACTCTTGGGAAAATAACAGCAGATATGTCGTGTTTGGATTCATTTTAACCTGCATTTGATTCTGCACACAATACACTGATGGCAACTGGATGAGCTGATGCTGCAGCCAGGCTATCCAGCACACCAGTAGGTAGACTCTTGACAAAATAAAAGCAGATATGTCGTATTTGGATTCATTTCAACCAGCATTTGATTCTGCACACAATGCCTTGATGGCAACAGGATGAGCTGATGCTGCAGCCAGGCTATCCAGCACACCATTAGGTAGACTCTTGACAGAATAATAGCAGATAGGTCGTGTTTGGATTCATTTCAACCAGCATTTGATTCTAAATACAATGCACTGATGGCAACAGAATGAGCTGATGCTGCAGCCAGGCAATCCAGCACACCAGTAGGTAGACTCTTGTCAAAATAATAGCAGATATGTCGTGTTTGGATTCGTTTTAACCAGCATTTGACTCTACATACAATGCACTGAAAAATTCTCATATCAGTATACTCTATAAAACAAAATTAATGCGTTTAAAAATTTTAAAATAAAATTTAATTAAAAAATTAAAAAACCCCCACCGCAAAAAAGTAAAACATTTAAAAAGTTAAAAATAACACTTTAGCCATGTATTTTACGTAACGTCGGGGTACCGTTAAAATAAGTACCTACATACCTACAAGTACTAAGAACATTCCTTACTAAGCGGTACCCCGACGTTACGTAAAATACATGGCTAAAGTGTTATTTTTAACTTTTTAAATGTTTTACTTTTTTGCGGTGGGGGTTTTTTAATTTTTTAATTAAATTTTTTATAATTTGATACTAAGAAGGTTTCAAAACTAATGATTTTAAAGCATTAGAGTCCTCGTAGGTGGCATGCAACTTGTAACTTAAGTGAATATCCTCCTCAAAGTTCTGTCTTTATTCACCCTTGAGTTTCTATCCACCCCGTGTTACCCGGTACTGCTTTTACATTTTACTTCGTTTTCTTTTCTAAGAATTAATTAATTAAAAAAATAAAACAAAAACATAATGGAAGTAAATATAATAGATAAGAATAATAATAATCTGGAATGTTTTCACAGAGTAAATGAGTGAATAATTTATGATGAACTACTATTACTTTCTTTAAAAGCTTTGATGCTACATTAAAATAAAGTATCCTATATTTTTCTTAGTGAACAGACAGTGGTTATTCTTTTATAACCAACTTTTTTTTTCTATTTTTAAGAACGTTCAAGTTTCTCCAGTCTTAGTCTAAATCTGTTAACAATAAGTGCAATATCCCTAACTTCTTGACAAGTTTTTGACATCGAATTGTCACTCAGATGAAATTTCGACAATATCTGAACGTTTACACTCGAGGTTCGATCAAAGATTAATCTACGCTTACCGGGGTTGGCGAATAGATAGGTGACCATTTACTAAATATCAGACACTTCCGTGACTCTGGAAGCACGTTAAAGGCCGAGTCACACCGGAATGGAAGTGAAGCGGTGAGGAATTTCATTGTCAAATAATTTTAGACTTTATCTTTATTAACATAATACATAGTATGGCTTGAGAAAAGTGAAAAGATCGCGCAGCCTCCCGCGGCGACGCGAACGCGAGCACTCCCGCGCCAAATTTTCTCAAGCCATTCTATGTATTATGGTATTCAAGATAAAGTTTTAAATTATACGACACTGAAACTACTTACCGCTTCGCTGCCATTACGGTGTGACTCGGCCCTAAGATGTTGGTCCCGTCAGTCATTTGTAGGTCTTTGATAGCCGTGTAATGTTTAGTGCCCGGCTTATAGTCTTACAATCCATTTTAATAAGGAGTATAATGTTGTTACCCAGTCGCTAGGCTATGGAGAACAGAAAGACAGTTTTTTGGAACACTGATGTTAAGCTGCTAACGATGAGACGGAAAACTGACCCCAACATAGTTGAGAAAAAGTTAGACAGATGATGTAAGTGACTGCTAATACCAAGGTTTTTTTAAGGAAATGAAGATAGGAAAAAATAATTTATTTTGAATACTTAATTCTTACATAATATTTTGAGGAGTAACCACATGGGTCGGTCGAAGGTTAAGCTACGCTTGACAAGGTCAGTGCGTAGATGGGTGACCGTTTATTACATACCAAGACTCCTCCGTGCCTCGGAAAGCACGTTAAGCCGTTGGTCCCGGCTGTCATTTGTAGATCTTTGACAGTCGTTATTTGTAGTCAGAAGCCCGAAAGTCTGACAACCAGTTTAACCATGTTACCCAGTTACTGGGTTGTAGAGGTCTGACAGGCAGTCGCTCCACGTAAAACACTGGTACTCAGTTGCATCTGGTTAAACTGGAAGCCGACCCCAACATAGTTAGGAAAAGGCTAGCCAGATGATAAATTATTACATAATATTTTCTCAGGCTAAAAATTGCAGTCGTGATGGCCTAGAGGTTAAGGCGCCTACCTCTCATGCACGAGGTTGTAGTTCAAATCCGGGCAAGTACCAATGTGACTTTTTCAATTCATATGTACTTTCTAAGTTTATCATAGACATCATTGACATCGGTGAAGGAAAAACATCGTGAGGAAACCTGGACTTATAGTAAATATAAGTTTGAAATCGCCAATCCGCATTGAGCAAGTGTGGTGATTAATGCTCAAGCCTTATCTGTATGAGAAGAGGCCTTTGCCCTGCACTGGGACAGTAACAGGCTGGTATTATTATTATTATTAAAAAAATTCTTAGCCAGTAACATGTGGACAAGTGGTTGAAAGTGTTACAGCAAAATCACAATAAAGCTTATTATTTAAGAGATCATGACAGCAAACAGTTTTCTTAGTCAGTAAGTAAGTACATAATGCAACAGAATCGTGTAAAAGGAGCATTATCTCTTAGTCTAAAAGCTAAGTAGATTTAATAATTAATACTAACTGGCCATTTGGGATTAATGTTTCTTTCAAGCTTCATAATATAACGTAGCTAAATTATTACAACTAAGTAAAAAATAATATTTTGTTTAAGATTTCTATTACTATTTATATTTATAGATATTCATAGGGGAGAGGGGAGGGGGAGGGGAGTGGAGGGGTTAGAGGGACGGGTAGAGGCAGGGGTCGAGAGGGGTTAGGGACAGGAAACAGGGAGGGGTGAGGGAAGAGGTGAGGGAGGGGCGATACGAGGGGCGTGGGAGGTGTGGGGGAATAGGAGGGAGGGGGAGAGGGGGAGGATAGGAATGGGGAGAGGGGGAGGAGAGGAATGGGGAGGGGGAGAGGAGAGGAGTTGATAAAAAATGCTATGCAATAGCTTTACCGCGGCAGTCTCCGAGTGCCACACGTCATTTTTTATTATTACAAACCTATGTTTTCCTACTGCAGGGCAAAGACCTCCCTACTTTCCTTCCACTTCTCTCTGTCAAGGGCTTCCTGGGACCAGTCCTTATGCTCCACTCCCGTCTGTCCTTACTTCTTTCATATCATTAATTAAATTTTATTATTGACATAGGTGACGGTAAACATCGTGTGGAAACCTAGACTAAGGTTTATATAAGTGTGATTTCGTCAATATCGGTCTTGAGCTAGGGTGGTGAATAACATTCGTATGTTCTCTATGTGAGGAGAGGTCTTTATTCTGCAGTGCTGGACAGTACCAAGCTGGTATTATTGTTCCATATTAAATTCCAGAGATTCGTCAAAAAAACTTCTCAAAAGATACCATTGCTTATGAGTTGTGACCGTCTTGTTTCAGACTTGACCCAATTCCGTAGATCATAATTTATTAACTCCAATAAAATTATACTCAATAATATGATGATTCAACTAGATACCTACTACACGCTTTTTGCAAACACTGGGCCTACAGTATTTGCAATCGTTGAATGACGTAAGCTAACTCTAACCAATTGCAAATACTTACTACGCACGTAATTGTTACTATCAGTGATTTTTCTATAAAAAATTAATAATTAACTTATGTTATTAAAATTGACATTCGCACGGTCTTTGTTTTAAATCATGATACTGTTCTTTTAAGTAAGAGGTATAGAATGATTGACGAGACGAATAATAAAGTTCACTGGTCGATTTTATATAAAACGCCCCATGAAAACGTAGGTGAAATAAACATGACAGTTCACTAGACTAAAAACCACCCCGTGTTCCTTCTCACACCTGCGCCGGAGGTCACGGGAATAGAAGATACTTTCGCGGCCCCCGACTGGTGCCGGCCCCGCGGGCCTCGCCAACTCAGCGAGGGGAGTGAGGTGTTAGACTCCCCTCGCGACGTATAAGAGGGGCGCGCGTGAACACGACGCGCCGCCACCTCGGGTCCATGTACATGACAGGCGGCGGACATCCCTGCGTCCGTCGCCCCTGGACCCATTCAGGGGGGCTGGAAGAGGGCGTTCTCCGCCCTCCGCCAGCGCCCGGTGCGCCTGCTGCGGGCAGGGTGAGTGGAGGTAATCTCCCTCTCCCTTTCCGCAGCCTCCTTCTGCGAGATGTCTGTTTCGCAGAAGGACACCACCGCGTCCCAGGACTCGACGCTGCCGACCATCCTCTCGACCACGGCCGGCAGCGACAAGTCACTGCCTACTCCAGTGACGAGGGCACGGCGCGTCCTCTCAAGCTGCACACTCTGCCAGCGTATGCCGCGCCGTGTCCTCCCGACAGTTGACGCAGTGCTGACACCGGGCACTGAATCAACTAGCTGAACTCGTAGTCCAAATGAGGGTTAATGTACTTTCCTATCTGTATGTCATAAACAAAACACGATTCAAATTTAATGACAACCTAACATCGAAAACTAAAACATAATAACAATTAACTTTGTACACAATACCGGACACGTTTATAATAATTTACTTGCCCAACAAAATTATATTATCAACAAATATTTGATTCGTCTACGGTTATGCCTTTGTCGAATGAATATTAAATGGTAATTTTCATTACGTGCTGGAACCAGCTATAGAGTCAGGGTTTAATTCAATTAATAATGTTTCCCTTAGAATAGATAATTAATAGATATGGATTATTACAGCTTGGACACGTCATTGGTGGGCCAGTACCCTATGTTATGCCATGACTCATGGGTTTATTGGTGTTGCCAATGCTAATATTTGCAAAATACTAATGTCTACGTTCAATATAGTGGAAGTTCGACTTAGGTAATAGTAACAAATTTTAGTTTAGGTCTTTTTTTTCTTTTATTCATGGGATAATCTGATGTCAGAAATTAAATTGAATGCCACCCATAAACCTCTGACTTGACTTCTCATTCAGTTAAGAAACACTTTTCAGGCATACCCGTTTCCTTACGAAGTGTTCTATAACTGTTTTTGCAGCATGTGATAATCTTATTTATAAAAATTTTAGTGTCACAGTGTTTGTTACGAAACTCTTACGAAACGGCTTCACCGATTTTTATGAAATTGTGTGAATATTAAGTAGATCTGAGAATAAGACGTTAACTAATAAAAATGTTGAATTAATTTTAAAGCTGGACGAAGTTTGCTGAGGCAGATAGTTATAATATGTCACGAGGATCGTGCCTTAGGTTCGACCTCAAGACCTTTGACTTAATAGTCCACCGGTCACAACCCAAGGCTTTCAATACTTTTTACTCATTGATAAAAATACAGAATATATTTTCAAAAAATATAGTTTACGCCACACTACCAAAGATATCCAGTACAAAAGGAAAAACCAACTTGCGTTACCCATTTTTCGCAGACGGTCCTCTTCTTGTAATATGCTCACATCTATAAAACCCAAGATATTACTCCCATGAGTAAGATTCAATTATATTTATGGTGTTATTGAGACAAAAAAAAAATAGAAAACACAAACAACCTTACGTTTAAATAATTACGAAGGAGTCACATAAGACTCCCGAGGGAGATAGATGGTTTTGACGAAACACACCCGCATGAGTAATAAATTATTAGTAGCAACGTTAATTTGACTCATGTTACTTTGGTTATAAATGTTTGGTCAGAATGGTCAGTACGTGTGTTCTTTTTAGTATTCCAAATTGTAGATATCCTGTTTGGGGTACATTGTATTTATTAGTGGAGTTAAAATGGCCACCCAGTTGCGACATTGCAGTATATTTAATGTGTAGTGTGTGTGTATTTAGTTTGTGTTGTGTGTGTGTGTGTGTGTGGTGTTTTATGTGTAGTTTTTGTGTGTGTTTTTTTGTTTTTTTTTTTTGGGACACCATTGTGTCTTACGTTTGATCTACGTTAATGAATTCATTGATTTGTTTGTTTAATTTTTAAATTGACTTTCATACGCATTAGCATTTTAAAGTAAGTTTTTCTAAAACACCTCTTTAAATTTTTACTTACCTGTCTGTATGTTTGAGCTTATCTCTTATATCGAAAGAGCTTTATGGAATGGGATTTGCACTGTCAGATAGAATGTGTAATTTAGTCTAAAATTTATGCAAAAGATTGAATTAAAAACTCTCCGTGGATTACGTCACCGTTACAGTACATCATTTCAGCCGAAAGACGTCCACTGCTAGACATAGGTCTCCCCCAAATGTCGCCATAACGACCGGTCCTGTGCGTCTCTCATCCATTGTATTCCCGCGACTCTCACCAAGCCGTCGGTCCACCTTGTGGAAGGCCTACAGTCGTTTTAGTTCGTTTGTAACTAAAATGGGTACTTCTTATTACAATTCCTTTTTATTCAAATAAACCTAACATTGCATTAGGTTTATTTTGCACTTTGTTCGTGTTCAAGTACTGGAACCGAAAGTTAAACAAACTAAATGCATTTGGAAGTGCTTGAGAATCATCAAGATTGCAATGTGCAACAAGGTGTTAAGAATAACAAAGTATTAAGTACTTATTTGCATAAAAACATGGTGTAACAAAATATGGTAAAGTATTTGAAATAAAGCTAAGAGAAAACTTCTATTTGCTTAGCAGTAACAAGCGACCTTTTTCATTTCATTATAGAGCGAGATAAACGGTACAGTGGGTGTAGTTCATGGTTGCTGCGCTGCGTGTCGCGGGTTTGATTGCCGAACGGAACATAATTATATTAATTGGCTGATTGTGTATGTGAGTATAAATGTTTTTAAACGCACAGGATTCAGCAAAAAATCCTAATGTGGGTAACGCTTAATTTGTTATAAGAATTTAAAAATATACCTACTTCTTCGTTAGGAGGTACTGAGAGTATTTGAAACAGATGTTATTTAAACTACGTAACATATTATATTATAACATTATAATTACGTAATTAGCATTTATATTTAGAAATTCACTGAGAATTTTAAAAGTTTTGTTTAAATTATATTGTATATTAATAATAGTTTATTTACATCAAGTTAAATATTCCAATAAATACATGGTAGTACAAATACAATTTAAAGAGAATATACAATGATGTGACAACAGCACCTTTGCTAAGACAACTTGTGATGCTGGGCATAATTCTGATATTATCTTTAGTCTCCTAGTGTATAAACAAAGAATAGGTATAACTCCAGCACGCGTAGCATGATCACCGAAGAAACGGTCTTTGTCGTGTCTCGGAAGAAAAGAAATTAAGTGTTCATGCTACGCAGGCAGGTGTATTGAAAGAAATTTGACAGATTGAGGTTCCTGTCTATATAATCTGTCACTTTGCCGATTCGTCTGTAGACAAAGGCCGTTTCTTCGGTGTTCAATGTGTTCATGCTACGCATGCTGATGTGATATTTGACGCAATGTTATCATAGAGTTAATTTTCTAAGTTCAATAATCTTAGCAATGCTTGACCAAAGATTTTCACTTAAAACATTGATAGACTATCTCGTTGTTCAAGTGACCGCACGCACAGAAGCCAGGCCGTGCAGAATGGCATTAGGCTCGCTACATATTTTATAAGACCTCATATTGGTAACATCACTCCACAAAGGTATAGGAACTCGTGGAGTATATATAGAGATCAATTTTATCCTCAGAGTCGATAGTTGGAGTCGCACCACTAGATAAATTTAAAGTTTTTTGTGGTGCGAGTTCCAACCCACAATCTCGAGACTTTTATGAAGGAGGAATTTTGGCCAACGGGTGTCGTGTATCGTCGTTTCCGCGGAAGACTACTATGACACCACGACTCAGCGCAATGCGTCGCTGACCATACGTAAATATTAATTCTAGTTTTATTTCTAGTATTATTAGTTTATTATTTTATAGGATTATAGTGTTTATTTTGTTTAAATGATGCCTGAAATAAAGAATTTTTATTATGTTTGGTTTTATTTCTCGGAAAAAGGTCCGGAACCAGAGGGTGATTCCGGACCTTTGAAAGGCGTACGAGGGGCCGAAGCCAACTTGCAGAGGCCCGTTGTCGTCTTTAATGAAATGAGACAATAACCGATGCCGATGATTTTTTACTGTATGCACTAGACAAGTCTTAGTGCAACTACGGCTGGTGTAAGACTATAATTGCAGACTATGGTGGCTAAGATAGACTGGATACCTGGAACTATGAAGGACTATGGCCCTTGCCTCACCAATGTTCAATATATACACGGATTAAATGGCAGGGGGTGACTCGCGCACTCATTTACCTATTATTATTATATTGACTGGCAAAATGTAAGATTACTTATGAGTACACGGCAGTCTAACTCTTGTGGGATTACAGACGTGACATAGCGTTATGTTAATAATCATTACCACTTCTACTATGTTTGTTTTCGATGACTTGAATAAATAATTTGTCATTCGTAACGTTGACATCAATTACGATAAATGGTACTTGTATTAACACAACGTTAGTAATTAAAATCCATTTAGTACCTATTTCATTTCGTTTTTATTCCACTCGCTAAACTATTCTCGATTCATTGGAAAAGGCTTTCTGAGTAATGACTTATTCCACTCGATGTTTTAATAGTCGATTTATTAATGGACTGTTGTTTTACAATGGTCGTAAAATATAGTAAGTATTTTTATACAGGTTGAAATAGCACCAAATAAGGTCTTTATTGTTTTAAGAATTCCAAGAACATAAAAACAAAGAATCACGCTCATTCCACGAAAAGTTTGGTAGAAGTGCACATTTCGGCATAAATGAGACTCTAGACGAACTTCAAATTTTCTGTAAATATTATTTAATAAATAAGAACGAGAAACACAGACTTTAATGGTCTTCCAATCTCCAAATCCAGTCTGTCGAAATCGAACTACTTGTATAAAACTTAACTGCTGAAATTATAGTTCATGTCAGCTTTCATTGAGATTGGTGTTACGACCCGTCGAAGAATATCTAAAACCCATTTTCATAAATAGTTAAACAGAAACGTCTTGCTACTCTTCAGGGCACGTCTAGTACCCCGTTCCGTTATAAGCAAAGAAAGGCGCATTCAGTGCAAAATATTAATTCATCCCCACAAAGGCCGAACTCAATTATAAAACTGTTTCCGTCCTTCATCGAGAACTTGCCTCGAAGTTCCTTTATACGAAATTGTAAAACGTAAACCTAATCATATTACTGGCCATCTGCATATTCTTTGAAGACCTAAGCCAATGAAAAGTTGTGCTCACTCCCCACTTATCAAACGGTCAAAGTCGCCCTAATAGCTCTAAGGGAATAAAGTTATATTCATTTACATACATTACCTTCTATCCTCAAGAAAGTTAGCCAGAGATATATTCCGCTTGCCGCCGACTTGAATCGCTACTGAAATTTTAATAATACGAATTGTCTAATTGCTGAGCTGAGGAAACTTTCGAAGAAAATTAAAACATTAGTGTCAGGCAATGAAGTTCTACGAGCTTTGGGTTTTGAATAGTTGTTTTTTTATGGTATTGTAATTTTTTTGACCGTCTTGTTGGTCTAGTGGAGCACTCTACTAAGCAGGAGGTCTTGAATTTTATTCTCTGGTAGGACAAAGTTATTACGTTTCAACCTGGTTTTTTTCTGTTCCAGCCTAGTGTCTGGTTTCGGGCCCAGTTGATGTCAATTGGCTCGTTCATGTTTGTGATTAACACAACTGGCAAAATGTATGTAACACATGTTCTATAAATTAGTTACACCTCTACGTACCTCTTTGGGGAATACATACACAACAGTGATTTTGTTGCTTCTTTATGAAGAAGAAATTTAAAGGTTTAGTTCAGTATCTTCGTGCGGTTTAAAACTAATCGATCATAAAACCAAAAGTAGATATAATTAAACATCAAAATGTCAAAGATATTCATTTGAGTCAGAACACAAACGAAATTAGTAGTCCGGTCTATTTAGACCAAAAATATAGACGGTATAATAGTTTTGTTGGAATTTCAAGGCGTTAGTTTTGTGGTTAACAATCTACCACCAAATGTTTGTTTCGGCATAGTTACAATATTAACTATCTCATATTGTATAAAGTTCGAAATTAAATGAAATGGTGATTTATTTCTGATAATTTATCTATTCCAGACTCTTTTACTCGTCAATCGTTTTAAAACCTTATGGCGTCAGCATTTCTAGACTGACTGAGGACATCCTAACTTTTTATTTATGTAGTTCACCGGCTGGGTCAATTTTATAAAAAATCTTACTCACCGTTTGAGGTCGGAGTACACTGTATGTAGAATTGTAGATGGCACGTTGATTCGTTGGTCTCGGTGAAAAAGGAGTCTCTAGCCCGAAATATTGGAAACTAGTTTTATTAGCTTAAGGGGGTTTCTTGATATCCAGTTACCTGGTTCAGGTGGTCAAATAGGTTCTATGTCAAATACTGGTATCTTATTGTGTTCTATACTTGAGACTAGCCCAACAGAGTTTTTTTTTTTAAGCAATAGGATATTCTCAATATAATAAATTGACTTGATGTGGATGACAAGAATTAAATTATAAAAATTAAAAACGTATTTAAAAAAAGAATTATGTTAAAATACAGTAAGCTGTCAGTGACTTAGCTAGATAACTTAGCTGTCAAACGTGTCTTCTGCAATGCGACGTTCCATTTCATTAAAAATTCTTCAAACACCAAATCAAACGGAACATTCTACACTACACACTAACAATCAACTCTTTTGATAATGACATTCTTAGGATTCACACTCTTTAATCTAATTAAACGCAGGATAAAGTTCAAAGTAACCGTTCATTCTGTAAAATATGCAAAGCAGGAGTAAAAGTTAAATGTTCAATGCTACTTACAATGTTTGAAAACAACCATTCATTAGAAGTTTTTTATGCAGCGACATAACTTTTGTTTGTACAAAAATAAGCTTACGGTCTGCTTATCTTTCGAGTTCTAGTTAGAAAGATTAGGTTAACCTACCTATCTACTTTTTAAAATTACTACAAACAGAAAACAATTACTTCAGACTATTTTGCGTGCTCATAATATTATGTAAGTATCAATGCATTTAAAACTATGTTAATTAAGGAATTTAAGACAAGATTTCACAACAATTTTATTGAATTAAAAATAAAGAGGCTTCTTTATTAAAAAAAAAACAATTTGAATTAAAATTAAAGAAGCCATCACCTTTACATAAAAATAAAGATAAAGATACCGGGCGTATTTTGCGTATAGGCCAAAATCTACCACGCGAGCCCAGTGTGAATTGGTAGATGTCACTTCCTTCACCGTTTTTGAGAGCTTTGGTGATGAAATAAATTACACAAAGCAATGCGCCCGCCTGGGTTGTCACCTTTGCATAATACCGGAATCCAGAAGTAATGTTATATGTAAACTGAATAACATTCTTTAAAAGTACAAAATATTTGTTTAAAAAGTGACAAACTCTTAAGTTTCCTTTTCACGGTTTACACAAAGTTGCGTCTGTGTTATTTCTACCAAGAAGCAAAGAACGGCGAACAAACATTTCCATCTCGTGATTGAAAAGTCCCAAAGTAAACGCATACATAGGCCGAACTTTACTTACTTAGGGGAATTTAATTTTTGCAATTACTTACATTGATTGATAGGACAGTACTTTGTAATCCCTTTGTGGATTTTCGATACTTACTTTCCGAAAGAGAACTTTTACGAAGTTTAATTTAATTCTCTCATGATCTTTACGTTTTAAGAGCATTTTTTTTTTCTTAACATACCGCTTTATGGATCAGCGCCATGATTGAATATTTCATTTTGAGTCTTTAAAGTATTAACTTAAACAGATATTAAGGTCATCGGGTATTTTGGTAATTTGTTGGAACGGAATTTGGTGTCTAACTATTTCTGGATTACAGGCGAGATCTTGTAATTTTGTGGTAATAGGGTTAGATAATGCTGTGATAATGGCTTGAGCTTTGCAATACACTAGTTCCATTATCTGAATAGCCTTTTTCAAACTATGTTGAGGTCGATTTCCAATCTAACCAAATGCTACTGAGAACCAATGTTAAACATGGAGCAACTGCAAACCGCACAACCCCGTGATTGGGTAAAAAGATACCAAGCAAGTACCAATATGCTATATCAATTTATAATAATTAAGTACTTAATTAGATGTCACATTAAAATTTCAACCAATTCGCAAACCAGATCAAGATACTTTATTTGTGTGTCTATCTCTGCCTTCACGAGGTTGCCGTCATGCTAGACTGTAACATCAACAATCATTGTGCAACGCTCTAATCGATCTATCACCACTATAATTATCTGGCTTATTGGCAACAATAGTACTGTTAGTGATGTTAGATCGATCCCAATATAACGTGATATTTTCATTTCCAGAACTGGGCTAAGAACAATTTACCTATAGCATAAAGCATATTACTTCCGATTCCACAGGATTGTATTTTATTACTGTTTTTTATTTTGTTCAAGAAGAAATAAGCATTGGATATTTAAATGGCTTGCAATTCATCCAATTATTTTAACGTGTGTTAATATTTTGATGTGCGTTATTTACTCGTGTTTGCTCCCTTACGTTAAGGTAAACACATTAACGTGTCTTTTGAAGCTTTAAACAAATTTGTGATGTTTTGACTTGCAATGTAATCTTTTCAAATTATAATGTTATAAATTTAATAGGTAATGATAGCAATACGAACGATTATTTGCTGACGTTAAATTTAAATATTCTTGTTTAACTGTATTATGTTTGGATACAAATTTTTATATTATATAAGAGTCGTATGTAGTTTTAGAAGAAATAATGAGTTGTGCTGTTTTTAAAATACTAAAGATAAAATTCAATTGGTCATCATTTTTAATTAAATATAGCAAAACATGTTTCGCGATAATTATTTTACTGTAAGAACCGGAGAAAATAACATTTTTATTTTCCGTTTTATCTTAACATTATTATTTTGATAACTTCTCAAAATCAAAATGATACATAACTACGGGGTCAAAGGTACAGACGCCAGCACATCAAGTTACCCCAATGTGTAAAATTTTCCCAATTGAATATGAACCTTATCTTGTTTGACATAAAGTTGAAAAACAATCAAAGAAATTTGACACATTGGGGTAACTCGATGTGCTGGCGTCTGTACATAATATATTATAACAGAAAACCACAACAATGTAATATATTTAGTAAAAATCTCTCAAAAAAAAAACTACCATAATAAAATTAATCTTACCTTTTACCCAAAAGACGACACTAAAATAATCCAAAGCTCGCTACACACGGTCACTTTTTAACTTCACACACTAAGACTGACCACGAATTATGTTTAATGATGACACATGGCGACTAAGAATGGGCTTAATGACACCCGCCTCTCCGGCCAATTACATGTAATTGCATTGACCTAAGCTAACCCGGGTGATCTAATTCGGTAGCATGATGCATGCCCCACCTCATGGCTAATGTAAGGGCTTAAACTGATCTATGAATTGATTATTTCTCGAGAAAAGGCTCAAAGCGAGCGTAGTTTAATTTATAAGTGGTTTTAGACCACTTATGAATTATGATACGCTCAAGTAAGAGTGTGCTAAGTATCGATAACTGGCCTATAATAAAAAGTGTGTGATCACTTATGTACACGTATTAGATTAGAACTTATACTTCTTTGGCGAAACAAGATAAAAATATTTCCATTTTTTCTTTTTTTACGTTACGTTGAAATCTTTTCTTTGTAGAAACTAAAAGGTTGACTATAGTTAGCTTCAGGGTGTACGGTGCACGCGCATCGTAAATACTCTCATCATTTATCCCTAACGTGCCAAAAGAAGTATAACTTCAAAAGGTATTATCTAACAGCGTAAATCAGAAAGCCGCATTTGCCGCCTCCAGACAAACTGTGGGCTCAAGTAGCACAGAGCTGGTGCTCTGACAGTGGGAGACAGGATCGCAGCAGCCAACAAAGGAAATAGCCTGACAGACTGGATAGATTTCTGACTCGGAAAAATGAAGCACGGAATCGCGAGGGATGAAAGGAGTGGAGGGTCTTTTACAAATAAAAAGATTAAAAAATCCTAATAAAAAAAAAAAACACTGGATATGGTTTCTGAATAAATAGCTAAGTGCGGGATGCGAAATTATTTTTTCGCGATGATCGCCTTTTGTAGCAGGCACAGTAAAAGGTTCCGTGGTAGGTAATGAATATCTACAGACAAGGAATACATTTTTTTTAGCGATAGCACCAGTTAGGTTTTCTTTTATTTCTGGGAAAGAAACTCTGAAACTCTCGCACAGATTATTCAAGGGGCAATTAGCTCTATGACTAAGGCGTTGGACTGGCAATCGTGAGGTCGTGAGTTCGATCCCCACCCATTCTGCATAGTCATGAACCAACTCCAGACACAAGCATATTTAGCTTAGTTGGAGGGATTAAAAAGACTAAGACTAAGTAATGTGTAATCCAAATGTTGCCAGTAAGCTGTTTAAAAATACATTGATTTAAATATTACAGGAGCTAAGAATCATTATATTTTTTACTAGTACACGTCACGCGGTTCCAATGGCGTAGTTCCTGTTCCCGTGGGATTACATGGATAACAAGTAGCCTATGTCATCCGGGAATAGCGTAGCTTTCCACTTGTGCAAAAAATTGGATAATTAGTTCCGAAGATTACCCCCTACATACAAACTTACAAACAAACAAATTTTACCGCTTTATAATATTAGTATAGACGTATAGATAAATTCGCTATCAGCAACATTGTTTAACTGTATGCAGATACTTAATAATTTAATAATATACCTTTCTTCCGAATTTATTTATTTATTTATAATAATAATAATAAAATCTTTATTGCATATAAGGTGTTGCAGTAGATACACTAAAAAAGTTACATAACAAAATAAACAACTGTTTGCTACAGTAATGGTTGGGGTACTGTCCTCTTAGATAGGCTACATAATAGCCTGTAGTAAAGAGAAACAGAGCCGTATCCCTCTTGAATGGAGAAATCTATTGCTTAGTGATTTTGGAACAATATTTGGTAACGATTTATTTATTTATTTATTAAAAAAGGTTTACCAACAGCTTCTGTGTACAACAAATCTTAAGTAAAGGTTTTGCAGTATTGGACTTACACAGTCGCCAATTACTGGTTGACCAGCATTCACAAAAAATAAGTGACCACATAAAAATAATATAAAATTAAAAGAGATGGACTAATAACTAAAATAAACAACTAAGTACACAATAAAACTCCTTAAATTTAACAATATTTAGACATAAAAACGGAATCACTATAATTTAACCAACTAATTACGAAACAAAATGCAAAAATGATTTGCAATAAAATAACAAATAGAATTCCAATTCGAATTCCATGAATAACGCTACTATTCGACGAGTCAAATGGTAAAACATCCACAATCAGAAATAATAATAAGACAATATTATAAGAGTTCCGTTTTCCCAAGAACATCGACATTGTAACAACTTCGCATTGAAAAAAATCACCATAAAATTTAAATAGGCAGAAACCTACACCAGAAATTAAGCAAATATTTCAGTTACTCATAATCTCCCTCCCAGAGGTCACCAGAGTCAACCGAGGGAGGGTTATCGTGGCATCTGAAGGCGAGAAGCTTGCAACTCGTAATTATTTATGCGCGGTTGCCGTCTTTCATTACCCTTTTGCGTTTGCTTTGAGTGGTGCCGACAAACTAGTGTTGATGCCGCTTGAAGTGCTCCAGAAATAGAACGGGAAAATTAAGTGACGCTTACAAAGCACTGGGTTTAGCATTTCGGATACTAGATTTTGAGTAGTAAAGTAAACTTGTGTTTTTTTAAATTGCAATCTAAAAAATTGCTCCGAGAGTATACTAGAAATGTTTTCTATATCGAAAAAGAAAACGACATAAAAAAGCAAATACTGCATGACACGAAACATAAAACGAAAAATCCAATAAATGTTTTATATACACGTTAGTCCGATGACTTTACTATTTTCAGTTCAAGCTTCAAAGCAAAATTGTAGGTACTCGACGTTTGAAATTTTAAAGATATTTTTTGCCTGAAGCATAGAAAATATTCCCAACAAAAAGTTTAAAGGCTGAATTTAAAACGACCCTCACTGAACACTAAAAGGTAGTTGCGAGTGTATAGTATATTTGGGCCACCAAACAACTAAATTAAAGAACGCTAGTCTATTCAAGATGATTGGTTTATTTCAAAATTATGAGAGAAGCTTGTCTGGGTAAACGAGCGCCAAGGACCCGTTTCACAGCGGCAAACTCTGTTACACTAACTAAAACTTTGCTGTAAGGAACAAAGTTCTAAGTGTATTCCGTTTTGTGAATTCATCTTCTTTGGACTTTTGAAAATCGAGGACGACTTCAAACTGTCAAGTACGTACTATAATTTTTTTATGATCAAAACGTTGAAAAAAAGTAGATTGAGGTAAAATAATGAATCATTTTTTTATTTTTTAAAGAATGCTTCTGTGTATTATACAACAATAAATATTATAAGAAGATAAAGATGGTTTTGATTCACATGTACAGACGCCAGCACATCAAGTTACCCCAATGTGTTAAATTTTCCCGTTTAAATATGAACCTTATTGTGTTTGACATAAAGTTGAAAAACGATCAAAGAAATTTGACACATTGGAGTACCTTGATGTGCTGGCGTCTGTACACAGCAAGCTGTAAAAAATAATAAAGACGATAATAATAATGCCTAACCATAAAGGTTTAAAATACTATAGAGACAATGTATAGAGAAGACATGCCAAAAAATGTCATAGAAAATCTTTGATTCCATGTCTCAGTAACGCCATCTAGAATAATATATCAAAATTGGAGAGGCAGCGGAGCGTACTAAATAAATATAATAGACTTGTGTCCACGAGGACATAAGTTTAATGCCCCGTCTAAAGTAAGTATTGAATGTCTTTGCCTATAACAAATATTCAATATATATATAAAAAAAAAAATCCTCAAACGGCGAAAATATAACAACCTTATTGGAAGTTATATATTACCGTTTGGGGTTGAAACACTCGGGCCATGGGGTCCGAATGCCCATCTAGTTTTCAGGGACATCGCCAAACGTTTGGTCGACTCTTCACGTGACCAGAGGGCTGGCCTTTATTTCGGTCAGAGAATCAGCATTGCCATACAACGTGGCAATGCGGCTAGTCTTCTGGGCGCTTTTCTCGTTGATAGCGATGCGGATGAGTTTTTTGATGCCCTATAATTGGTTTACTGTTGTTTATTTTTAGGTATGTATGTAACCAGTTAATTTAGAATAGTTTTATTGTATAGTTATAGTTTTATTATTAATTAGTCTTATCACTTGTACATTCCATTTTACACAATAAATTAGAGAAAAATATATATATTATAAATCAATTGCTGTTCGTAAGTCTCGCTAAAACTCCAGAACGGCTTGGCCGATTCAGCTGATTTTGGTTTTGAAATGTTTCTGGAAGTCTAGCAAAGGTTTAAAAGTTGGGTGCATTTGACAAAAATGCTTGGAATATAGTAAAAACACCAATTTCGCTTTCCCTTAGAAACTATTTCTACTTGTCAAACATTTGATGTTCGTCCCGTCATCGGTACGGTATACTCCTCTCAAATTAAAGAACCGACAACATATTATGTAAAATACCTATTCGGATTATTACTTATTTGGATTTTAAAAAAAGACGAAAAGTTAAATAGTGTCACCATGACAACGCATCAACATAGTTAATTTTGAAATACGTTTTGTTACTTAACCCTCTGAAGTCAATGGAAAGATAGGGGCTAAAGTAAGTACATGATCTAGTAGGCAAAAATAGCATTACAATAAATACAAGCCTAGTTAACATCCCAGCTAGCTTATTTCCAAGTATTCATTTTAACTTAGAAAGAGGTTTTATGTAGCATAGAAAGTTCTTATATTTCAGAATCAAATAACGTTATTAAAATGACGACAGAGGCGGAATTTAATAATTCTTTGCCTCTAAAGTAGACCGGGGTAATTAAATAAATTGTATGTAACTCAGCGCAATAGTTCAGTTTAAAATTAAGAATTTAGAACTATTTAGTATTTTTTAGTAATTTAGTATTTTTTAAATCAATGCATTTCAGTAAGGTAATTAGGTTAGGCAGTTAGGTTAGCCATAGGATAGGTATGGCAAGTTAGGTTAGGTTATATATATACAGGTTGTAATTTTAACTCTATCGAACACAAAATCTTTGAAGAAGGTAACATTAGAGACTTGCTAAATAAAAAGTAGTAGTAGTTATTATTATTTTGGCTCTATTAGTTGTGATCTAAACGTATGTATATTATCTAATTTATAAAATTGTCGTGTCACAGTGTTTATAACAAAACTCCTCCAAAACTTGACCGATTCTTAAGATTTTGTTTGTGTATATTTAGTAGGTCTGTAAATAGGATATAAACTACTAAATGAGACTAATACATTGATTCTCAGGCAGAACGAAGTTTGCCGAAGCAGCAAGTAAACAATTTAAAATAGTTTTAGAATAGTTTTAGATAAATGGTCGAGTTCCAGCAGTTTTACAATAATTTACGGAAGAGTACCTGTTATAGAGCTGTATAAGCTGGAAAAGGCTAGGCAGATGATAATGTTGTTCATGTTTAATACATTTTTAATCTTATTAATTACGTTGAAATGTTTTCAGCTCTTATGTACTACATCTTATTCCGAAGAAGTAGTCATCAATCTTCCGTCGCATGTTGCGGAAACTATAAGCATATTTTTCACAATAGAGGAGTGAATTTCAGTTTTTATACACATTCTTAAGTCCTGAGGGGCTAGTGGCAAAATAATTACAGTGGACCGATCGATCGAAAGTTGAGTTACGTTTGAATACGCATACATATCACATTACATACCAAGACTCTTCTTGGAAAGCATGTAAAGCCCGGACGTGGCACGTGAGTCCTGACTTCCTTTTTGTTGATCATTGACAAGTAGTTACTCGAACGTTTGATAATTAGTCTGGCTAAAGGGTATCGTCATGTTGTGTTACTCGGTTGTGGAGGCCAGATAGGCAGTTGTTACATGTATAAAATTGGTATTCAGCTGCATGCTTTTCTTTCATACGTTTGAACTGGCAGATGACCCGAACAAAGTCGGAAAACGTCTAAGCAGATGATAATATGACACACTAGTAGCGACGGTGACGCCAGACACCGTCTAGCTGAGGTCTCAGCTCAGTGTCTCCAAATAAGTGAAGTTTGGAGCAATAGTTTTGTGTCATAAAAGCTAGTATTACTTTAATCATTTACTCTAAGGTGAAGACTTCAAAAGCACAAATGAAGACCAAATCATACTCCATTGATACTAAATAACAGTTTTCAACTACGTAGGAATACAGTAAAAGGAGGATTTCGTTCCATATTCCAATAAAGGAGGACGAAAGCAACCAGTTCGCGTCACAAACAATGCAATTTCTAACAAGGAACCTAGGCTGTGTTGGTCTCACACGTTCGATCGTACAAGCGTAGAATTTCACATTGTATAACGAAGCCCTTTGAGTATTGGAGAGCATAACTTGATACAGTATCCATGCAAAATTTTCTTGTGTGTGATTTAATTTACTTCAGACGCTCAAATTAGATTTTAGTGATTCTTATCATGGCAAAGTTTTTGGTAGGGTTGTAACTAAATCTTGTCTTAAATTCTAAGTATTTCGTTATTGGAAACGTGGATTTCGTAATTGCAGGTTAAAGTGGCAGTGGGCAGGGCACATAGCACGGAGGACTGATGAGTGGAGGCCACGTATCGGCAAGCGCAGCGTAGGACGTCCACCCACGGGTGTTACAAGGTGGACAGACGACCTGATTAAGGCCCCGGGAACGCGCTGGATGCGAGCCGCTTCCAACTGGTCTTAATGGAGATCTATAGGGGAGGCCTATGTCCAGCAGTGGACTTCCTATGGCTGAAATAATGATGATGATGATGAAACTTATATGTTCCAAATAAATGAAATAAACGCTTACGCATCGCATTACCTCCAGGAGGAGTAATTGAATGAACGCACATGTTCTTTCGAAAGATTTAGGGGTTCTATCTAGTCAGTAGACAAAATGACATTTTCATTAACTGTAGAGGATATGTATATTTATATGTATATTTCGGATTTATCAAACTTCGTTAAAGTCACATTTAGCACAAATGCTTTACGCAAACTTAGCCTTTGCCTCCAACTAGTATTAAATAGCATAAAGAGGTAAGTAGAAGTATAGAAGGTAGTTTCACATTTGGCATAGGTACTAATTAACGATGCCAGTCATCTGTTGCTTACATGTGTACTCGATTTTGTTTGATTAGAAGCGTCAATCGTTCAATCTCAAGAAAACCTGTGGGCGTTGATATTAGGTTCATTAAGAGCCCATAGCTGTGTTACGTGTGTGTGTGTAAGAGGGAAGCAAAATACGCAAAAATTGAGCGGCATACTGCCCAGGTTTTTGTCACTTATGGGAGTTTTGTGTCTGCACTCACCTAGCAAAAGCAATTCTGGCAATGAGAAATAAATGCCCATGGAATGAAATTTCCTTCTGATTCCCAACACTATGAGAGGTAACAGGGTATAAATCCCCCGCAATTGGGGTATACGTCACAGTTTGCTACTTTACCGCCATCTGGGAATTCTCAGTATGTACAGAATGTTTTGTTTGAGTATGGTGTTTGCAAAGCTTTCGGCACATGAGAGGAGACCGGCTTTTACGTAGAAAAACATACTCTACTCACTTTTATTATATAAAAGCTTGTAAAATGACGGTTGATCTTTTTGATCGCCATTGTCTGTCTTTCTGTGCAATTTTTATTCCTTCTGGACTATGTTGATTATAATTTAATGGAATTGCAATACGCAATACCTATTGTCTGGTAATTAATAAATTGCTTACAAAAGTATTTCAACAAACCGGTATGATAAGTGCCAGGAAAGTAATTTCACTTAAATCTACTTATGCGTAAAGTCAACTTCAAAACATTTGAAGGAACAACTAATAATAGTGCATGCAACTGGTAATTTGAATTCAATGATCTTGACAGTTGCATGTTAAAGATGGGTAATTAATAAGTTAATTACAGTTGTGATATCGCAAGAATGGTTCCAACTTTGTCGTGGCCCAATGGTCGGCTTTTTCTTATTTTGTTTTACTCAACAAAATTATATTAAATATAATAACATAAAATAAATTAAATGACAAAAAAATTAAATAAATATTAAAAAAAATATTAAATTATATTTTGTTTAAATGTTTGGTCTGTGCTAGTAGAGTTTTGATTTTATAGCTCTATTTCCATATTTTTCTCTTTCACTTTACGTAAAAACTTGTAATTTGTCTGATTAAAATGTTTACTTCAAACCTTCCACTTAAAAAATAAAATAAATGTAGAAGTCAAAAGATAAGCTCTTTTCTTATCTTTTCAGAACAGAAATGAAATCACGAGCAGCACCAGAATTCTATCAACGAAAACAAAACTTATTCACAATAAAATGCCTTAATGGGGACACATTATCTAAAATTACTTTCATTAAGGCCCAATCTAAAAGTAAATCCTAACCTTCGTGACGTTCAGTCTTTATCGGCTGAGACTAAGATCGGGGGCCTTATTCTCATTAAACGATAATTAGGTAACCTATTTATTGTCAAAAACAATTGCTTTTGTGCCCTTTGACACATTGTGCTGACTCCATTTTCCCTTATCTTGCTATAAAGAAGATCATATCGGATTCGCCAAGGGTCTAAAATTAAGACAATCTTGCTTTTGATATTCTCTTTAGATTTTCTTGATGTTGTAGAGACACGTATCTATTATCGTAGTAATTATATTGTTATAGCACATAACATCACGCCTATTATTCTCAAGGGTTAGTCTGAGGTGTTCCTACTGTATTTAGTTGGTACCCACATTCTGCCAGATATATTTTAAGTCCCATGTAATAAAAGGTGTCCCCTATTACTATCAGTCAGGTACAAATCCAGGTTCCAGGCTACTACTGAGCAACTCTAGATTGAAACCCGAGACTTCGTGCCCAGCAGTTATAGCACTTCCGACTGATAAAAATGATAAATGATGATGATAAATGATATTTATTTCTGTAAATAGGTTTTCACAAACACTTTTACACGTCTTTTTATAATTAGTAGATAAGATCGGAGTTTCACTACCTGACTACTCTGAGAAGAAACACCGAAAGAAATTCAGAGGTCATAGTCTCTTTTAAAGTCCAAACATTATCTTGGTCAAATCATGTAAAATCCATGCAGATTAGTGTCTGAGATGGTCTTTTGAGGAAAGAACCACACAGAATGAGGGGACCAGATCAGTCAGTGCAAGCATTTGTCAGTAATCGTGAGCTCAACTCGTAACTTGAAGCTTGAAGCTCCACGTGCTGACGAACAATACCAAAGAAAGAACTTTGGGTTGGTCCCATAAAGAACTCAAACTGCCAGACAAAATGTAAAATAAAGAACTCAAAAAGATTTAGAAAAGGAAATTAAAAAAAAAGAATCCACATGGTCCTTACATTCACAATAACAAAAAAAAATATCATATACTTTCAAAGTAAAAATACATGTCAATATACATTCAATGTCAACTGAAAAAAAAAACCAACGAGGTAGTATTTATAACTGTTTTACTTTAAATACCTATACTGTTAGTTTTTGAGAATAGATGTGAATTAATTAGGCATGAAAATTTAAACTGTGCAACGCGGCGAGAGGTGACGCGCTCGAAACCCAAGTCCACAAGTTAGATAAGTCGATGTCCTTTAGAAAAGTGAGAAAAAATAGTCGCAACCGGCACCGGCGTGCGTAAAACTTTACTAAGCCGTCCTACATTACAATTGTCTAGTGAATCATCTCGTGGAGATAATTTTTATTGTAACCCAAACTTTACGCAAAAGTCCTTTTAGATTTCTCAAATAATAATTTAATTATAATATCGGCCAGTTATTGTCTCACACCTAGGTAAAACACTCTTCTAAATCAGAGATGCACGTGCAATGATTTCAAACCTGTTCCATTTAATCACATAACTATGGTGGTTTTCTCACAACGTTTTCATTTACTGATGTTAGTAATGTTTAAGATAGAAAGTACTATCTGTAAAAGTCACGTTGGTATGTACTTATTATACTTGCTCTGGTGTAAACCCGAAAAAAAATTGTCGTTCAACATGGGTAACGCTTATATTTGGCATTGAACTGGGAAAGGTTAATTTTATCAAATGTAGGAGTAAAATCGATTTATGAAAGGCTAAAACTGGTCCCACAGCAGATACAGAGAGTCTACGGTTTGCCTCAAATCTGGATTCCTTATAGGTCCTGTTTTATTGCTATAAATATGGTAAGCAACTTTAGTTTGAGACAATCTATTTTGAAGTTTAACTCGTGAAGTTAAAGTTCATTTCAGATTAATCGAAGTTCAGTCGTTTCAAACTCACCTTGACGAGGCACGTTTAAATAAAGCACGAATGAATTCAGTGGACTGGTCAGGCTCGTGGGAGCTCGCAGAAGTTGCCTAACTAATTTGCATACATCGCCCGGGATTCCGAGATGATTCTGCCATTGTACTGTGTTTTTTTAGAGATGTTGTTGTTGGGTTAGTGACGTAACTGTGGTTTGATTTGTTTTCCTTTATTTTGAGTATCGTTGTAACATTCAATAAGTTTTGCTAGTCGTTATTTTTTCTAATTATTTAGTCGTTTCTTTGTTAAATATGTTATGGTTTTTTTTCCACATAACACTTCTGTGTTTAAGGGGTTATGTAGTAAATATTACGGTATACCAAATAAAGATTCGGTGAGCAAATAAAGATATCAGAATATGAATACCAGCATTGCACCTACACTACTCTAGTTGTATTGCAATCAATTTTCTGTTCATAGTGGGCGAGCATATCGACATTATGCGGTTACATATTCAAGCTAAGGGTGTATGAGTTGCCTTCGGGCAAAAATACAAAGCGTCAGTTAGAGTTGGTTTATACAGGCAACTTACGATCAATCGGAACACTAATTACTTAATATTCATAAGAAATTAATTAATTACAGGAATCTTCCTCCAATATAAGATTTAAACAAAATTAATTTCCTGCGTAGAACAAGTAGCAAGTCCTTGAGCGTCCCAAATGTATAATGTGCTAATAATTTTCAAACATTTTGAGTTGTGTAACAGCACTAAGTTGCAAACTTCGGTCTCAATCGAAAGTTATTTACGGATAAACCTGTACAACGTTAATAATAAATTGGACTTCGTTGTAAATAATTTGGTGTGCGCTAACCTTGGTTACACAGAGTAGAAATAATCAGTAGGATTCTGGAAAATCTCACTCGCGTATGTATCTTGTAATGCGAGTTAACCCTTAATGAATATTAGCTCTGAAAGCATTGTAATTATCATAATTTAATGTGAAAAGCTTTCAAGTAAACGTATATACTATTGCTTAACAGTAAATTATTTGAGTGCCTATTAAATTATTATATAAATAAATGCATGACGGAATGTTGACGTAAGAAAGTGATGGCCAAAACATTTACACCACATATATCATAAATTATCGTCGTTTTTTTATTTACAAAAAAAAACATAAGCAGTTTTGATATTTGTTAAATAAAACAGTAAATGATGGAAATAGCAAAGGAGTATGGACCCTTCAAAACTTTTTGCCACACTGAGAAGTCCGTATTCTGACATAAGTTGAAAAACACTGATGCAATACATACAAAAATATCCTACTGCATCTCCTTACTCTGTGGCCCATCTGCTAGTTGCTTGACTTAATAATTACTTAGCCACCCCAAAGCACGTACCATAGTCTCTCACTCCACTACACAAGATCAATCCATACATCACCCGTCCAGTGGTTTCGTCTGCCTTGAAACAGGTATTTAAACTTGGCATACTGTTACGCTGTAAAATTTATGGCCTGCGGTGTAGTTTCAAGGGTTACGGGAAAAATGTGGTGGGTGAGTAGCTTTTACTAATAGTTTCGTAACGAGTATAAATACTAATTTCTTTCCGTATTTAGTATTACTCCTTAATCGATATGAAAGTGAACAAACATATTTCGTTTTACTTGTTTTTTTGTGTTTGCCAGAAACTTTTGTGATACGCACTTTGTGATTTTGATAATTAAATGCCTCGTTTTGCAAACAACGAATTTAAACAAATTACTCTATAGAAGGTGCTCTTACTATCAAACTTTAAAAGTAACGTTCTTGCTGAGCTAATTTAAATAGTTTATTTTTAAACTCTCTGTAGCAAACAATTTGAATGCCAAGAAGAACATCGGCTGCATTGTAGACGCTTTTTCGTTTTGAACCACCCTCTTTGTCCAAATTAAATGTAATTTTAATAGTAAAATTAATTATATTTTCAGTTGAAAACATTTCTGTTAGTCTTATTTTGTCAGACACACTTGCTGGCTTACAAACTAGCTCTACGCAATGCGAAATATTCATGCATATTGTTATCAAGACGATCTCGCAGATTCATTATACGCATTCCCTAAATTTGTTGGAATTTACTTTCACAGTCGACCACACAGGATACTAAACCTATCAGAAAGGTGCACGGGAGTATCCACTTTATTGGTGAGGACAATAATGCCTAAAGTGCTTTAACGGTTTCAGGGTTCAGTCGCAACTCCATTCAGTAGTTGTTTAGCGTAATCCGCAATGAAATAGAGCTGTGTGGCTACGTGTAACGGAAATTGAATTTATTAAAGCGAAGTGCTGTATCTAGGTTCTGAGCCTATGTAATAAGCCTGAAGTGCGTTCTGCTGTTAACGAGATAATCTTACGTTCTTTGTGGAGTACGTTCAAGAGCAGGTGGGATTAAAACCTAGGACTTTAGCGGTGGCTTTGTTTAAATCTTCTGTATAGAAGGTAGTTTTGCAGAAACCATTATTTAAGTGTAAGTAGTATATTCATAGATCGTAGTATATTTCTTATATATGTTTATGTGTACGTATATGTGTGCGCGATATTGTATCAAATCCCGTTCGTCAATGAAAATTGTATATTGTTCCTATTTCAATATTGATCAGATATCTATTTGTACTTTCAATAAAGTTAACCCAATAAAGTTTAAAGGAATTAATATTTGTGGTGACCCTAAATTAAAATGTCCAATTGTCCAACCATAAGGCACGATGTTAATTGTAAATAAAACAAAAGTTTTCTGATTTTTTTTACACAACCCATATGTAATATATTTATTGATATATGAAATTAAATATTAAATAGGTTTCATCCATTAACCAGCTCGGTGAAGGTCGTTCTTAACGGGATCCTATACTATGTGTGAAACAACATATCGGCCAAATTCTCGCCACAGCTTCAGTGGTGCCACCCTTCTATCCGATGGGAAGAAGGTTGGCGATTTAAACTTATTTTTACTAATAAGTCCAGGTTGCTTCTCGATATTTTTCTTCATCGATGTGAATGATGTATAAGACAAACTTAGAAAGTACATATTAGGATGGGGAAAAAGTCTTTTCGCATTATAGTATGTATGAACTTGTAATAAAATCTCTTTGACTATACTATTTGTATCTGGCTGGTTTTGGTATAATTGAAAGTTTAAATTTTAAAGAACATAATTCAAATTAGGAAAATGTGTGATTTTCTGTTGTTTTTCGTCCTGTCAAGATGAGTGAATTTAATGAAGAAATTTGAAACATTTTGAATTTTCTTAAAAAAATCGAAGAAACTTTTTTAACTTTTTTTAAGAAACCAACCTATTATGAATTAAAAAAGTCACATTGGTACTTGCCCGGATTTGAATCACGACCTCGTGCATAAGAGTAGGCGTCTTAATCACTGGGCCATCACGACAATAATAATAATTAACACTAGGTATATATCCCAGCAAAAAGTTGTATTTCCGATTACTACTCTTCTTGCGGGTACCTACAGGGTAAGTTTACCTGTTCCAAGTCACATATTTAGGGTAAAGTGTGTTAAAAGGCGGCAATTCGTTCCGATGTCAAAACTTACTTTCAAGTTAAGTTACAAAGCTAGTTTCAATGCTTGTTCACTAACTTACCTTTACAACTTGTCAGTGAAACTTTGCCCAATTTCTGTAGCCATCGAACTAATCGAGTGTCGAATGTTTAAGGGGTTGAAATTTCGAATTAGTGGCGGTTAATAAAAACATTTATAACGCATCGAAACGTTTAACGTCAGGAGTGACTTTTCAAAATGGCTTATTTCTGTATGGTCATTTTTTTCAGGACCAAGAAAAATACGAAAACTTTTCATATATGAATATTTTTAGTAACAAACTTCTATGTACATAATCTAGGTACGTTAATAGATCGTTTCACAGTGTATATATTTTTTTTAATACTCTAAATTATGAGTTATTATCATATGATTTAAGGAAATAAGCCATTTAGTCGCAAACTCCAAGAAATAAGATGTTTTGTTTCAGCACTCCTAAGAAATAAGCCATTTTGTTTTGGCACTCCTTTTTCTGGTGCCTGAATTTAACTCCTCCACGGTGTTATCTGCCATTATGCACCGTTATTTACTCAGAATTATTCGGATTAGCAACAAAAACACCAACGAGCAACGATACAAGAAAATATTTTTCACCTTGACACTCAGCCTTGACATGAAAGTATTGAGAAGTAAAAAGTGTTGCCAATGTATAAAAATATATTTGCGGATCCACTTCCAGATATTAAAGCTATCTTTCAACCCTCCAAAATAACCTGTGATACCAGATTAGAAATAAGCCATTTTGATACGTATTAACAAAATTTCCATACAAAATGTTCTAGAAATGAGCTATTTTGAAAAAACTCCTATCACAATTAGTAGGGCCGAGAATTAACGTGAATTAAGCTATTTTGTTGCGGAAAGCATTTTCTATGGCCATTTTTCTTCGAGATTAAAATACTTTAGAACCGGACACTTCACGTCATATAATGTGAGTGTACATAAAGTCCCGATTGGCATTAAAAAAAAAAGTAAAATTGGGAACCCGAAATAAGCCGTTTTGAAAAGTCACTCCACTCTGTCACTTTATTTTCTTTTTCTTCTCAATAGTTTCTTGTTTAATTACTATTCACTTTGCGTTAGAATATAAAGCTGCACTAAAAAAATCTTTTTTTGCAAAAAATAAAACCGACTTAAAAAAAACACCAACCGGTGTAAAATAACTCTAAATTAGGAAGTCTGTGGCTTTGGTGGTTTTGTCTTTTTCATGATGGGCCACCGATTCGGTTCTATTTTTTGCAAAAAAAGATTTTTATTTTTCCATTTTTAGTTGTTCCCATAAAAATATTTGCCATGAATTTATTTTTATATTGTTATTTGTTAACAATACATGTCATGGTAATAGGGTTATCCACTTATCCCTAATAAATTAAACTTAACATACCTAACTGTCGAAATCTAGGTATATTGTACACATCTGCGTACCCCTCAGAGCATACAGGCGTGATGATACGTCATGATGTTGTATAAACAATAAATATCCAAGCGATTCCAGCAATCACGACAGATTTTCCGTCTATTTTTGAAGAGTTCCATTGTATATCTCCGAAGATCAGCACCAGATCTTCACCAAATTAAAATGGGACCACCTCGGGAGTATACTCTTTCACATAAAAAAATAATTTTGAGAATCGGTCCACAAATGGGGGAGAAATCGCGTAACAAACACACAAAAAAAAAAAAAAAAACATACCGTCGAATTGAGAACCTCCTCCTTTTTTTGAAGTCGGTTAATTAATAATTTTCAAGAAATATGTCTTCATTATGTATTTTGCATCCTTTAATTTTCAAATAAGTAGGATAGCAATCGTAGCAGATGGCGCTCTGTAGTTTCTGCCTACCCCCATGGGAAAAAGGCTACAGTTTATGCGTGTATGTATGTAATTTTCAAATGGCACTTGCACTGAAGATATCATTGCATTTTGCAAGTGCCTTAGTTGGATTGTCTTGTAGGTTGAGTGATATGAGATTCTAAATTCGATTTTCTTTTTCATCTAGATTCGTATCCGGCTGATGGCAATAGACTGTCCCCCTATTTCTTGAGTGTATACCTTTCTGCTCAAACCCTTCGCTGCATGCAGGCGTGATGTTGTATTGAATTTATAAATAATCAAGAATTATCATCTCAATAATCCGTGCCTCTAGCATGTGCATTCGTGGCACAAGACATAAATTTAAACCATTGGCCAAGTTATTTGGCTTTGATGATGGAGCTGCTCTACGCAAGACTAATGTGGATGCGGCCGACGAACCAAGACGACGTCGAAAAAAATATTACTATGGATAGCATATTTTATGTAATGTGTTTAAAATGCTAGTTGATTTTTAACAGACTTCAAAAAAAGGAGGAGGTTCTATGTTCGTGTGTATGTTTTTTTTTTATTTTTTTTTTTTTTATTTTTTTTTTTTATGTATGTTACCTGATTTCTCCGCCATTTGTGGACCGATTCTCGAAATTCTTTTTTTGTTTGAAAGAATAGACTCCTGAGGTGGTCCCATTTTAATTTGGTGAAAATGAATATCTGGTTCTGATCTTCAGAGATATACAACGGAACTCTTCAAAAATAGACGGCAAATCTGTCGTGATTGCTGGAATCGCTTGAATGTTTATTGTTTATACAACATCATGACGTATCATCAAGCCAGTATGCTCAGAGGGGTAGGCAGATGTGTTCAATATACCTAGATTTCGACAGTTAGGTATGTTAAGTTTCATTTATTAGGGTTAGGTGGATAACCCTATTATAATGACATGTATTGTTAACAATTAACAATATAAAATGAATTCATGGCAAATGTTTGTATGGGAACAACTAAAAATGGAAAAATAAAAAACTTTTTTACAAAAAATAAAACCGACTTCAAAAATAACACTAAACGGTGTAAAATAACTCTAAATTCGGAAGTCGGTGGCCCATTAAGAATAAGACAAAAGTACCAAAGCCACAGACTTCCTAATTTAGAGTTATTTTAGACCGTTTAGTGTTATTTCTGAAGTCGGTCTTATTTTTTGTAAAAAGTTTTTTATGGTATGCAGATTATATATATATAAAGAATTTTATCTCGTTGAATTTGTTATTTCCAAAATCATGGATACCGATCTTTTAGACCACAATAATATTACGCAACAATACACTTACATTATACCTACTTCATTAGTAGGTACCTACTGATTAAACACGGATGATGCAAGTAAGTCATTTTTGTCAGATCTCTCATCATGATGGACTTCAGAATCAGATTTCCAGCTTAATCAGTGAGATGGTTTTCATTACTCAATTGTCAATCTTGGAACTATTTTATATAAAATCACAATGAAAAGTCATTTACTCAAACTAGGCTGATGAATATCAGCACTTTTGAACGTAAAAATTCCATAAGACAGTCCCCAAAAACGTCCGCCCTTATAGAAGAGAAGAAAACGTGGTGAACAAATTAGCCATTGACACGTCTTTCTGATAATGTCCCTAACCCATATTTCTAGAAGTTACTACCAAATTTGCAAAAATGTTACGGGAAGTCAGAAGCCCAAAAATCTGTTAACCAGTTCATCAGTCAGAAAGACAGAAACTCTACAAATAATGCTGGTGTGCATCTGCATTCTGCAGTACAACTCTTTAAAAATAGTCCCGTAAAATATAAAATAATGATGGAGAATTGAGCTGTGATTCCATACTAATGATAGGCATCGACAGTTCACTTCACTTAAGTTTTGACAGGACTATTTTTGCTGAATTGACCAGCTGGTTAGAATGAAAATCCTAATCACATGATGATGATATTGACTCAAAATTTCCAATATTAAATCCTTATTCTCAAAAGTAAATCTGTTAGTCTTGGATTGCTTTTAACAATTGTCCTATATAAAAGACATTGACAAAACAAGGCCACTTTGCATCGGTATTTAAAGGCAGTCTGGCCTGTCTGGACGTGTTCGCGGCAATTTCACAAATTGCTCGGTCAGAAGCATTTGACACTTCAATTGGTGTTAATTTGTAAAGACATAGGTCGAAGCAATAAAAGGCTAACGGTTAGATAATCTCTTTTAATTAGAACCACCTTGCAGTGGAAGGATCTCTATTATGGTTTAGTGTACATCCTGTACAAAGGATTATTAGTTTGAAAATTGCTTACGAGATAACTATTAAAAAAGGTTTAAGATTAATTAAAAATCGTTGTTTGCGTTGTTCATTATGAAGGATATAAGAGTTTGTTCATATTTTTATCTTTCTTAGGCAGGAGATATTTAAGAAATTTTAACATAAAGGGGCCGTTAGAATACATAGTAGCAATAAATGCCGAAAGAGTTATTTTTAGAATCTGTGTCAGTCTGTCTGTCCGTGTGTTTGTAAGCGCTTTATGCTTGAATGTGATTAGGGTGAGATATGCATCAGAATTTGTGATGCACGCTAATAGAATTGCCGGCAAAAACCAGTAATTATAATTTTAATTTTGTGACCAAGTAAGTACAATTTCTTGATCTTGAGATAAAAATTGGTTATCTGTAAAATCGGTTCACGGACGATAGTTCAACATGACAATGTTATACCAAAACATTCGCTCGCTTGTGCAGCGCTCTCGCTCCGACCATAACGTTACAATGAGCGTAACGTTACAATGAGTCTTCTTTTTGTGCGTGCAGCCGACTTTTATCGAAATATTAGACGTTGTCAGTCTGTCACGTCTAAAATGCTGCTGATATGAATATCAACCTCCCTCTATCTTACATTTCCAAGATTCAGATACTCAGCATCACAAGTTTTCAAATAATCAATACATGTTTAGGGTTAGCAGACGCGTGCTGCATACGTAAGCATTAATTTAGCTCAAGATGATAGAAACAGTGTGTTGACATGTACTCGAACGTGTACAAGCTGTTACTTGGTTTTATGACATCGTAACTCTGGACATTAGTGTCAATTACTTTGAACTAATCCTTTTGGAGAGTAAAGCTGTTGTTAAAATGTTAAATGAACCTTGGAATGGGAGCATTGTAATTAACGTAATTACGTCATTAGACTCTGGTTTCAGTGGAGTTCGTTTCTGGGTGCTCATTTCTCAAATTTCATTCGTTATTATTCGACCAGCCTTCAACTCTATTCCCACTCACTGCAACTCCTAGAAGCCGAAACCAAGTCGGGCAGCCACCCAAAAGAGTAGAGGCAATGGAGCTTCATAAGCCCAACGGTAAGTGAAATCAGTCAAGTCAATCAGAAGAGAACAGCAAATCAGTCAGAAAAATAACTTGATTTCCATTTTAGAATATACGTAGTTGCATTCCGAATCGAAAAAATGTTTATAAGACTCGAGACTGATAAAGTATTTAAATTATTATTCATCGTTAAGAGTAATATTTTTTTGTCCATACTAAACTGTTAATAAGAATTATAATTTATATTTTTTTATAGAATAATCGTAGCATATGGTACTCTGTAGTCCCATGCCTATCCCCATAGGAAAAGGCGTGAGTTTATATATTATATGTACGTATATACTTTGGAGACTGTTTTGTTTAGTATTCAATACAATGATGAAGTCGATACTGTGTTAATTTTGTTAAAAAATCTCGGTTTCATTCCAAAAATTGAAATTATCAAATAATTTGTATGCACCGATAAACACTCTACTCCGATTAAAATATTGTTGAACAAGTTTATTTTGGATAAACTAGAATCCAAACACTACTGTTGATATTAGATCAAAATAGGTACCTACGTAGAACCGAACGTGTTTTATATCAACAATGCATACCAACACAAACTATGATGACCTGCGACAGTGTTTCTCAACCTTTTACATGACATGACCCTCGTGGCATACAAAATTATAGTTCAACCTCTTACCCATAGTAGTGAACAGGCTAACTTTAATTTTAATATATCGAGCCAACGCATCATTTTTACTTACTATCCAGATATCAACTAATATGTAATAAAGTAGTTACCTAAATAGATACGACTGATAACAGTGATAACTCCAGGTAAGGAATACGACAATTGTACCTAAAAATGGTCCAAAACCTCATCGCATAAAATACTTAGTGATTTTTTAGGTTATCAACCTTTTCTTGATAAATAGAACATTTTACACCAGAATGGTTTTATTGTTTACTGAACCATATTTTTTTTCTATGGGGTTGTAGTTACTTTAGAAATTTATGATACTATGATACTTTGAAAAACACTGACCTATGAAACTGGTTGAACACAAAACATTTGTCAAGTCCACATGTTCAATTATTAATAAGTCCGGTCAGCGTTTGTGATACAGGCACGGTGCTTTTTAATGACGTTTAAAAATTCAGTGACATTTTCATACTACCATATTCTCATCTATAATAGCATTAGCAAAAAAGAAAAAAGTGGCTCGTAGAAGCAGGAATGAAGAACATTTTATTTTTAAGATAAGTAAAACAATTTAAAAAAAAATGTTTTATTTAAAATTTAGAAAAATAAAAGTGAAACGTAAAACGTGTCCATGTATTGTTTATCCCTGCTTCTTTGAAAGTTTTATCATTGACACTACTATAGTTAAAACTAAGTGTGACATTTGCAGTTAAAATAGATTATTACAATTTCGGCGTCTATCGTAAGACATGCTCAATTGTACTTTTATTATAAAATGTGCATTAAAATAACCTTTTTAACTTGTGTCTAATGCTATTGTAAATAGAGTATAGTTTACTAAAAGTTTCTCAAAAATTCCAAACAACTGAATACCTACGTGCTTGATTATAAAATTTCTAATATACTGGTACACATTAAAGATCAAATTCGATTCGCTTGATATAAAAATGTGTATTTAAGGTTTCGGCTCATCTATCGGGATACCGTAACAAATAGTGCGTGCAGCAAGAACCTTTAATTATATCGATAGCCTGTGTGTTACTTCTAAAAAATACAAGTAATATTATGATGCCTGTTAAAGGGGAAAGTATTCATACTAATTATGTGCACACCGGCAACAAATCAAGCTACACATTTCTAGTTTTTGCTTGCCTCGCATTGTATGGAAACTCTATGCAATGCGAGATGTAGATATGGCATTCTGTTTGTGTGTATGTAAGTCGTAAAGATTGGTGAATAGATGTGGATAATTTGTGTCAAATGGTGACCTCAGAGGCAGATGCAGGACATCAATGCTCGTAAACGTGTATTGCTGACATTAATACTGCGTGGTTCACGAAATGAAACGATGAAATTATATTTGTTTTGACACGAAAATACATAAAAAAAAAATATATTGCTCTTGGTAAGACTAATATTGGCTTTGGAATATCCTATTGTAACAACTGTCAAAAATCTTCAAATAACATGTGGGACCTATGTCTTCACGGCTTTCTTGATTTCGATTTGAAACATAATTAAATGGCACCCATTCCACAAATCCGAATTCTTAATCTTGAACATTAGCCTGTACGGCGTACTTAATTACTTAGCTACTTAACCCTCATCGAATGTATGTAGAGTTTAAAGACGATATCACATGGCCATTCTCTAGTTTCAAAAACGTTAAATCGTAAAAATCAGACAAAAAAAAAGAAAAGATTGTTGAAATTCCCGCTCGCAAATTCTTTACTTTATTCCAACAAAGCAGGCGAACATAATGATCATATCATTGCTTACCTGTTATTTAGAACTTTCGAACTCCATTAATAAGCGCCGATGTAAAACTTCCGTAATAGTTCACATCAACTTTGTTTCAAACGAATAGTTTTCGCTCACGGATAATGGAATTGTGTTACGGCCTTTATATTATGTCGCACCTACGTTAATTCTAATAACTGTTTGCCTCACGTTTATGGGGGAATCGGGGTATAGACCTTAGGCCATGTGGATATAAATAGAACACCCCACTTTTCCCCATGAGTGTCATAATAAGGGTTATGATATGGATATGGGAAACAACCACCCGTTGTTGGTAGCCTTTAAATAAGCCGTTCCCTATTCTTGATGGTGCATCGTAAATGGCGACAAAGGAATTTCTATACGTATGGCACTTTCCTTGGCCGATTGCTCGTTCAATATTTTCACGACCGCGCAAGTCTATCTACATTACCATGTAAGCCACAGACATTAACATCCTGGTAATAACATAGTCACTATAACAAATACCGAAATAATTAATACAAGAAACGATGTACAAAATTGGGTTAAAGATAATATGCCTAGAAAGCTGGTGACTATTGGTAAAGACGCCAACTAACGATTTATGGAAGACAACATGCGGTGCTTGGTTAAAGTAATTGAGATGAACGTAACTTAAAGACAACACATTCTTCGTTGGAATACCTTTGAACAGGAACAAGACAGCGTTGATAAGGTTCACAAAGCCAAAGTCAAGATCCTCGCCAAACGGAACTTTACCTGAAACAAAAAGGAATCTAGATTGGTAAACAATACGGTAGCAATGACTTCGCAGCTTTTAATTACCAATGCACAATATCGAACGCTGAAAGATATCCAGCATCCAACTTTATTTTAATTAGAAAAGTTGAACAATTAGCTGTACAGTTGGGTGAGGTAGCAAACCTCACAAAACTAGCTGGTATTCGAGCCAGATAAATTGGAATTGTTTAATTCGCTTCCCCTGCATTGTACAGCAGTGTCGTTAATCTTTGTCGTTTGAGCGTGCTAATGAATTAGAAGAAAAAACTAGCACTTTGAAGCTTTGTTTTAGATGTACAATTAGTAACATAGAAGTAATAGTCATTGAAAGTCACGAGTGCGAGTCTTGGACTTCCTCTCTAAATCTGAAAAGATTTTGTTGCACTATCATTACGCATTACACATTTACTATAGAAAAAACCCTGAAAATGCATAACGCTGTAAACTAACAATAATTGGAAAATACACAATTGGAAAATACTAGGGGTTTCATAAACATTTATTTATTTATTTGGACAAACAGTAGTTGTTACATTAAAGAATTCTACTTAACATAGTGCTATTATAAAATAATATTAAATGTACAACATATTAAGATGTCACAGCATGCATGACCTGGTAATACTACTAGATTTATTAACATTACATTACACATACACACACACACACACACATTTTCACATTACATTTTTTTTTTTTTAACAGTGACGAACATCTTTGGAGACCATGAGTTCTCTTCAGCATTCTGCACAACCCAGCGCTTAATTTATTTTTAAAGAAGTAACTTATGTATTTACTTTAAAAATAAATAGCTCTTTACTGTTATAAGCAACAATACAATACCATCAGAAAAAAAAGTATAGATTAAGAAAAAAATTGACAAAAATCAAATAGTTTAAAACAAGGTCCAGAATCAAGTATAAAACTCATGGGATAGTATGTGTCCAATCCTCCCTGTAATAATACTTTTGTTACTTTTTATGGAATAATTCAGTCTGTCCCTTTGTTCCGTCTATTCAAAGAAACGACTGGGCCGATTATGCCGGGAATTTCACTCACAGACAGCTGATGTTAAAAAGAGTAACCGGAGTTTTTTGTGTTACAAAAAACCCCAATTCTTGGGTTCCACAATTGCTAGTAACAGCTAGTAAGGTTTACAAATTATTACGTTGATTGACAAATAAAATCAAATTTGGCAACTAAAGTAGATTTGATAACAGTTGCAGGACACCGCATAATCATGTTTCAAAGTAATTCTGGACTGTGCACTAACTTTGAATTTGTGCTTGAATGTTGAACATCGTAAATTGGTATCTACGATGTACAATTGTACATTCAAGCACAAAGTACTCAGTAGTCTGAGCAAAACATAGCAAGTGGTCTTGATTACACGTAACTATTTTGCCTGCAGCTTCGTGATCTCGTATTCTAGGTCTTATGTTACAGGAGATAAGATTAAATCGGGGTGAATAGATCTATTGATTCTGTTTTTTTAAGTCCTAGCAAAACCGTTTTATCAAAAATCATTTTCATCTCTCTCTCTCTCTTTTTAGAAATCAAGAAATAGATATGTATTTGACTGTGTTTAGTAAACCTCATAATAACTCATTGGTTGTGATTTCAAGTTTTGTGGACGAGGTAATGCGTTGAAATCCGAATGAATAATGATGTCGTTTTTTAACTACTGTTTTCTTATTAAAATTATTTAAGACTTTTCTGATATCAGTGATGGAAAACATCGCGTGGATAATGTAAAATTTATTTATGTCTGACCACGCAGAATTAGGCTGAGAATCAGCTCTTTTGAATGTCAAAAACTTACTACTACTTAAGAAAGTCCTCCAAAACGACCACATGACCTCCCATCATTACTTGTATTTTGGCTGGGAAGAAGTGGTGCAACAAACTCTCCAGCAATAAGTGCTCGTGCCTCCTTTGTTTTAGAAAAGGGCTTGAACCTACAATAATGTGACTGTACCAAATAAAATATTTTCTTTCTTTCTTTCTTTCCAGTATTATATATTATCTTATAATGTATGTCGTAGCGAACGATATTCAGAAATAAGAAGTTGTGAAGTTGATTACATTAGTACAGAGTCTGTGGTAAACGCCGTGACGTCAGCTGTCATTTGCAAATGGCGCGAGCGATGTCACGTGGATGGAGTCGTATTGGGAAGTGGAAGCTAGACAGAGCTCAGTTGGATTTGAGACACCAACGAAGACACTAGTCCAGTGCGAAACTGTCTGTTTACCTATCTGAGTAATGTTATGTGATTACTTTTATCAAAGTGAGGTTATTACTGCAATGAAGATTATTATTCAACGTTATGTACCTGGTACCACGAAACCCCTGATGTCGGCCCATACCGCTCAGCCATCGCTGACGCCGACATCAGAAGTGAGGATAAGGACTTGCTTCCCACTTGACTGGCGTGCTATGCCAAGTCGTCAAGATATATCAGAAGAAAATGATCGAAGCTTGCTTGATATTGTCAAGGCAGCGCTGGGTGCGTTGGCATGGCAAACGAGCAGCGATAGCTACATCGGGCTCTAGCAAGAACGTTTGCGAGGTGCAAGATGCAAGTGTAGCGGGTTTGCAGTGGCGTGGCGCGGTGGATAAACGCGTGCAAAATAGCTGGTATTGTGGGCAGTCACAGCACAGCAATCCGGTGAGTCGTGTAATTATTGTTTTGATCGACTGATGTCGTTCAGAGTTTGCTCGTCATTTTAGAGGTTAAATGCAGACGTTTGTATAAAGGGTATGTAGGATACCTATGAAGTACAAATAGACCGTAGGTACTGTATGTACCTACTTAACGAGCAAATTCATTGCGACGTTTTGGTTTATGGTCTTTGTTTACCTGTTTTATTTTGGGGTACCCACGTATTATGATTAATTATCATTTGAAATGCAATGTGACAGGCGGTCACGATGTATTTCTTGGTTTTTTCTAAACAAAAATGTGCAGAGTGGATTGTAATTACAAATCTAACCAGATAGGTACTTGAAATACGTTACGTAAAATACCTACGGTACGTAAAATAGAGAACCTCTGATAACTTTACTTAATGAATATTGCCATACTTTTATTATTGGTTTACCGTGCGTACGTACGTCTATCAGCGCCTTACAAAATTAGCTTAGACAAAAGGCTAGTAATGCGAGCAACGGTCCAAGAACTAGTAGATGCTTATTACATACGCTTTAGTAAGCCTCCGTTTGGGAAACCTATTCGCTTAGGAAAAACATTAGACAGGCTATTTGAAGTTAAGTAAACCAGCAGAGGGCTATTTTAATGCGTTTTAGGAGTGACAGTAATGCTTTCCTAATATTATTTAACGTTTGATTTACGTAGCCATATTTTGATACGTTGTGATACAACAGCGATCGAAGTTGCGACAATTAAAACTCAGAAAGTAAATAGACGTAAACAACGTGACGCGACAATATTTACTACTATTGGTATCATCGCAGTGAACCGAGAAATAGGCTTCAAAACCTTAACCGCCGACGTCAACCTTACAGACTAAGTCTGACGAAAGGTAAGTAGTGTGATAGGTACTCGGTTCAAAAACTATTGTGTGATAGGTACTGTTATTTGCCCCTCTAAGTCCTGCTACTTTAGCAAGGATTGAAAGGCTGCTCGGTGTGTAATAATTTAATAAACGCCGACTAAAGCCGGTTTGAACATTTCGAAGCAGTCATTTGTGAAGCGTTATGTAAAGATTCTAGGCTATGATATCACAGCTACAGGTGAGCTGAAGCTTAGTTAAACTGCCTTTCTTGATAACATTCACCATGTTAGGCGGTTCATAGGTAGAACCATGTTTTCGGAAGTTCGTTAGTTTAATTTTTCGTTTTTTTAAATTACCCTCATTGTTTTTTATTGATGACTAGTAAACAATTTGGTCCATGTATTTGGAAATTGGGAGACTGACAGATAAGATGACAAATAATTTCAATTTTACCGACTATACCTGGTTGATTATTTTCTTATTATGAAATTTTAATTTAAATGAGATTGAAATTTAAAGTGATGCAAGTGCGGCGCTATTCCTTTTATTTTTTTGTAAATCGTATGGAAACTTGTTGATATCACCACGGTATCACAAAGCTGGTTGTTAGCCTAACTTTAAATTGAGCAAAGATAAAAGTCGGTTTGACCATAATATTAGGCTCAGGGTTTTAAATTAGCTTAAGTCATTGTGTTTTAATTGAAAATGTGGAAAGAAGTCATACTAAATTAGATTCAAGTATGAAGGCCCCGATCACAAAGTTCCTCGAGAATTGAATGTCATAGTTAATGACAGTGGTAGTGAAACCACATCTGGTTAAAAATAGCTTGTATAGTCATACTCGAAGCTTTGGATCCCACCTCATGAGTAACATGTGGCGATGGGTCTATAAGGAATCGTGGGTGCGATTTCTGTCTGTGTTGGTGCACAGATTTTAATGAGTTGAGTATGCATTGCTTATAAATGATGATAAAGAGTAATAGAACTGTTAGAATTACTGGTTGTAACTTATTGGTCGGACCTTTTCTAATTACTAATGTAGTGCGCAGTGCGCTGTGAACGAAGGATAAACAAGTAGTGTAGTTATTAGCAGAGTTCAATACTGTGCCTAGACATGAGAAGTACCAATAGGATGATATCTCGTTTATTAATGACAGAAATTCATTTGAATATACTTAAACCGATGTTTCACCGACTAGGCGACTGTCCAAGATAGCCGTGAGCGCCTATTGACTGAATAACAATTGGGATTTATTGATGGTTTACCATTTACTTTGGTAACGTGCAAAAGTTCCAACTCCTTTTGTTTATCGCTGTCTTTCTACACGAAGTAGAGATAGTAGTACGATAATCCGACCGAGTGGTTTCCACTTTTCTAAACCTGTTTTTGCTTCTCGAAAAGCGTGATAGTTTCGAGCGTATGTCAGTAGATGATTGACAGTTAAATTTAGATAGTAGGTACCTTGGGTGAATTCCCACTACCGTGTAAAGAGATCAAACTTCTTAGGTCAATGGTAATAAAAAACGTTCCTGTAAGTCCCGTTTTGATAGTACCTACTAAAACGAAACTTAAGTGTTAGTAACTTGGTTTACATTAAAAATGAAGAGCCTAGCTAAACTAAGCTTGACCCGAAGTAAAGGTTTCTTACGCTTGCGTGCGACCAGTATGTTGTAAAGTCAAGTCATGATACCAACCTGCGATGTTCAAACAAGTTAGAAGTAGAAGACAATGTTTCTGAGGGCAAAAGAATCCCGATAGACCTATGATATGCTTGTTGGCTATCCGGTCAATCCTCATCTATAACATGCAGTCGCAACTGCGTACGTTGTCGTTCAGGGCGTGATGAGCGGCTTGTGGTCTGGCGGGGTCCCAGGCCTTGAAAGGGACTATTTGTACGGTCATGTAATGACTTGAGAGTTGTGGACCCTAGAGGAAGTGTTGGTCGTATCACGTGAGAAGATAACGATATGGGTGGCAATACCGAATTGTCAATGGCTGTGGCAGGGCCATGAGTAGTGTGTTTACTTTTGAAATTTGATAATTAAGAGGCTTTGAAGAACCTTCTATGTTTAAGTTCTTAAAATGGCTTAGTTAAAGTTCTTTTAGTTATTGTGAGTACTGAGTAGTCATTACTAAAGATTACCTGTAAAGTTTCGGAATACATTTCATCTAACTTAACGTATACTCTATGGATTAAGTGTGAGTGTTTGGTGACCGATCCAGTTGCGCCGGAGCATGTAAGAGGTGCACGTGGTCTGCTTTTTATGCGCAGCATATCCTTTCCGAGGGGTAGCACTTACGCGGCTGAGATGGTTAGCTTCTGGGGATGGATCACTGGCCAATGCATTGGCAGACTATGAATAGCCGAAGGACTGGCAGACTATGACTAGCCGATGGACTGGCAGACTGTGACTAGCCGATGGACTGGCAGACTGTGACTAGCCGATGGACTGGCAGACTGTGACTAGCCGATGGACTGGCAGACTGTGAAAGGCCGATGGACTGGCAGACTGTGAAAGGCCGATGGACTGGCAGACTGTGAAAGGCCGATGGACTGGCAGACTGAGAAAGGCCGATGGACTGGCAGACAATGAAAAGCCGATGGACAGGCTGACTATGAAAGTCTTTGTACTTACAATTTATGTCTGACGACACCAAGTGACGTTTATTTAAAATGATCTCATGTAAAGTGATCTCATGTGTTTCATGGGATGATTCCCTCCTAGAATTTTACCTGTTTGGTTCTTAAAGGCTGGATTATTGTGACTTCCTTAATCCTTGAGACCTTGTCAACGCTGGCTATATTGTACAGCTATAGTTGTTAAAATTTAACGGCAGGATAGCCGAACGGATTACTTTCAGAATGTATCTGTAAGTTGTCAGATCAGACACACGAGGACGTGTGAGGGTCATGATGGCCGTGTCGTAGCGAACGATATTCAGAAATAAGAAGTTGTGAAGTTGATTACATTAGTACAGAGTCTGTGGTAAAAGCCGTGACGTCAGCTGTCATTTGCAAATAGCGCGAGCGATGTCACGTGGATGGAGTCGTATTGGGAAGTGGAAGCTAGACAGAGCTCAGTTGGATTTGAGACACCAACGAAGACACTAGTCCAGTGCGAAACTGTCTGTTTACCTATCTGAGTAATGTTATGTGATTACTTTTATCAAAGTGAGGTTATTACTGCAATGAAGATTATTATTCAACGTTATGTACCTGGTACCACGAAACCCCTGATGTCGGCCCATACCGCTCAGCCATCGCTGACGCCGACATGTATATATTTATTTACTACTGTCAGTACTATTGCGATGTTATTTGATGATGTTATGACATGTGGTCTTAAAATGAACTTATCTACAATTAAATACAAATAAAATTATAATAAATACTCCTCAACTTACAAACAACGCCATCTACTCCCAAACTAAGCAGGGTACGCAAAAACACAGTACTGTAAATATTTAAACACCAAATATTTAATAAACTGAACACCAGCATTTTTGCAAATTCATTCATCGTCATCTGCCTAGCCTTTTCCCAAATATGTTGGGGTCAGCTTCCAGTTTAGCCGGCTGCAGCTTGATACCAGTATATTGTATGGAGCGAATGCCTGCCTGAATTCACTCAAATGTCAAATAAATCCATCGATATTCGTGTTAAGGTAACAATTAAAGCAAACGGCCATTTTAAAATGTTTTCATTTAATTTTACTTACACTTGTCAAAGTGTAAGAGATTTTTATTAAATAGAATCGTTATTGTGACTTCTGTTATTAAATTACTTGAATAGTCATATTGAGAATACTGAGAACGTGTGGTTTGTGCTTCTGTGAATATAATTCGTTTGTCATGGCAACACGCTTACTTCCAAATAATTACATTATTCCAAATAATATTATCTCCGGCGTCAAACGTGGGATTCTAGGTAAAAAATACAAGAAGATTTCTTAGAAAATTTATGTCTGACAAGTACTACCCTTGTAGTTGTTCTCAGAAAGATTTCATGTTTAGAAAATATTTTGTGTGTATGGTGAAAATATATAGCAAATACCGAGAATCGCCACTAAAGCTTAGGGGAAAGGGCTTTCATGGATTCCAGTAACCACTCAATTACAGTTCGCCTAGTATGAACACCCAGGTGTTCATACTAGGTATATTAAACAACATTAAAACATTTTTCAAATCAAATAAATATAATCCCACGCCATTTGTCCATGGGGGTAGGCAGATACTAAAAGACGCTACGTACGACGGATCAAACATAATCCTTTTGCTTGGTTAAAGTTCATGTTCGTAACATTCACGCTTTAATAGTAACAGAAAACATGGGTGATGGTACTCGTAGTAATTTGGTTTCACACTTCATTCTTAACGTAAAATTTTAAACCATTATTTCGGAATTAGTTAGGAACTGACAGCAGTGAAGTTCGTAAGTTAGACACTAGTTTCAAATCTTATAGAAGGATACGTTTATGTAAAGCATTTGTACTAGGACGTCATTTAAGCTGTTAGCACGTACTTTTACTGCTTAACTTACGAGGGATAAACGACAAGAACTGCCCACGTTAGACAATTTAGGTTCCGACTACCCACACAAGAATTTAGCTTACATCTCTGAAAACTAGCACTTTTTCTTTTTCAAATTGATGGAAAGCTGCGTGGGGTACAAGTAATTCTTGGAACGAGTTTCTTATGTTTTTGAATTTAATTAGTAGACATATTTTGTTTTCTACTTTATTCATTTTAATTGCAATAAGTTGGTAGGTTTTGCACTTTGATATGCGAGATCAAATACTTTAGCTTATATTGATTAAGTACCAGTTTATTTATTTTCTTAACACGGAAAACGACTGATTGACGATAACACGAAATTCTTTACACTTAATACGTTTAAAGGGTTTAGGGGTAAATCGGAGAGGAGGTGGCTAAACCGGACACTGTTCTGCATGGTTCGTCACACGAAAATTTTGTTAACATATTTTTTAATGTCTGGACTTGAAAAGATACGATGATCCCTGAGTTTGTTTCGGTTTTTCTTCTCAGAGATAGTCAGTTAGGAATTGCCAACTTCAACTAGCTTTAAAGGAAAAAATTACGTGTAAAAGTGATTTCCATATCCTACTTGCATAATAAATAATTTCATTTCTTTTCAATAAGATATGTCGCACGGATAATCAAAGGTGTGAAAACCTCCTGTGAAATAGATGACCATCCATTGATTTTTGGGTGACCACCCAACCATACATTTTGCTGTACCCTACAGGGTTCATGATTGTGCCTTGCTCTAAGTTCTATTTTACGATCATTTAAACATGTTCTGGAATGCAAATAGATTAAATTAAATGAATGAATAATAAAATACCAATACAGAGCTCCGTTTCTCGGAAGGTCCCAGCTGTCATTCATAGAGTCAGAAAACGAATTTCTGACAACCTCACTTGCCTTAATGTTACTCCGTAATAAACTGGTTTGTCAAAGGAAGGCTGAGTAGTCGTTCTATGTTACTCAACGGCAACACGTTAGACTGAAAGCCACCCTTAATAAAAATGCAAAAATATAAGAAGTCTTTGCAAAATAATCAAATGTGTTGATTATTCTATTTTCGTACCTTAATTTGGGATAGGACATAATTATACTAAGAGAGTGACAGTACTCATAAGAGTCGACCACTTTGACTATTGGGTGAACTCTAAGTATGTTCAACCTACTTATTATGTGCAGACGACAGCTCATCAAGTTACCCCAATGTGTCAAATTTTCCCTATTGAATATGAACCTTATTTTGTATGACATGACACATTGGGGTAACTTGACGTGCTGGCGTCTGTACCTAGCACGTTCATTGTTTGTTTTATTACTAACAAAAAAAATTGTCACAAACTACGTGAATGTTCACACAACTGAACAAATAACAGAAAACAAAGCTTGATCCCTGTCATGTTTCTACAAAATGTACTTACCACATTTATGACGTTCAATTTACTACTGAATAAACCAGATTTCATCATTTTAAATTTCCTGGAGAGCAGAACATATTTAATTCATTAAATACTTAAATCATTGTGAAGCACGCTCTGTCTCATTAAAATTGATGTTAATGGCGTTTTCACTTGCTGATTTGGGAATAAAATAATTTTATAAATGGTAGTTTCGTTTTAAAAATGTTTAATCATCTTTTCCCAGTATTATTTATAGTACTCGGGTGAATAATATTGTCACAATCTGTGTAGTTCACAGACAGCTAGTAAAATGGTTTCTTTGTTATGCTTTTGTATTTGGCTTCAGTAAAATACCTGTTTGTTTTCTGCTCTTTATAATGATTTCCACAACAATAACAATATTAGGAGAATTTTCGTTAAAATCGCCTTAGATAGACGCAAAGCTTGCTGTTCCCCACGTAAGATCAACAGGGTGTATTTAGTGTGTGGCGAGAATCATCGATTCCAATTCTTACAATTTGAGTGCGTATTTGACTAATTTAACCAGCACAAATGCAGCGTCAAGTCAATGGGCTATTCGACAATATTTTAGTAAGTATTCAATCATCTAGATTACAAGAAAATATTCGACACATTTTTTTTTTTTCACGTAATCAAACAATAACGGCGATAAATCGAGTCAAAATGTCGGATGACGTCACTTGCCAGTACAGGTTTTACTAGACAAAGAGATTTCAAATACTACATACAGGACAGTGATGAAGAAATGTCATAGGAAATCTTCGATCCCGTGTCTCAGGAACGCTAACTAGAATAATATAGAAATATTAAAGCGGCAGCGGAGCATACTAAACAAAATTCATAGACTTGTGACCACTAGGACACAAGTATCGGATGAAAATTTCGTTCGTGATGTCTCGTCTATACTAAGGGCGCCTTCAAATTTGCCGCCAGGTGCCGCGCGACGGCTTTGTTAATCCATATAAATAAAAAACGCGCGACTGCAGCGCTACACCCGCGCTGTGGCCGCAATCAATCGACCAGCGGGTCGAGTCTGCTACTGCAATCGTGTCTCAATGACCGGTTAATGATCCATTTTTGACGTATAACGTCAAACTTATGACACATTTTAAATACAAAAACTGTCAAAGTTGTCAAATATTCGATCAATGACCGGTCACTGATGCGTACGAGTTTTTTCTCAGACATGAACGGAAATCTGCTTAAACAATTTATCGATGAGGTTAAAACTAAATGTACAACACTATGATGCTCGAACCTAGCGGTTGCAGCGAGGCGGCAGCGCTGTGGCCGCGCTGCCCCCTCGCGGCTCGTTGCGGCTAATTTGAAGTCGCCTTATGTATTGAACGTCTTTGATACTAGGTAATGACATTACAAGCCCTTCTCCTCAACTTTGATTCGCTTAATCTAAACAGTTTTCTATCAATTTAAAAAAGGAATAAAATATGTGTCGAATATTTTCTTGTAATCTAGACGAGGAACAAAAACTAAAATTTTGGTCAAATAGCCCATTCCAACCTTCTATATAAATATCGTCTTTGGTAATCGTGGCTAAGTTTATACTTATGGGAAAATAATTTATTGAAACGGTTGAAATTCAAAAACCTAGTAATGAATAGTGCTATTTTCAATTAAAAAATCGTCTAAATTGACTTTACGTCTTTTTAAAGGATTTTTGTTAGGCACAATGAATATCTTAATGACGTAAAATTAGTAGATCATAAAGATCGTAACAAGAGGTGTTCTGTATTTTTGCTTACCTCCATGGTAAGAAAGCATGAGTGTTTATGAGCTGCTGTTAATGATCTTTCAACATGAAACTTACTTTCAAAAAATATCTGTAGTGAAATATGGGTAAGCCGTAGGCATAGTTTTGTACTTTTTAAGGGACTTCACCCATAAAAGATCAACATTTGAACTTTATCGTCCCTTGTTTGTGTAAAAAAGTTTTAAACGGATCTGTAACTCATTCTGAACCCATGATGCGGCCGTGACCTTGCCCGTATGTGGTTGCGGTCCAACTCTTATCAAATCAACAACCGTAACAACTTCATCAACACCATCAACAATTATTAATTGAATTCTCAACTTGTTGCTAACAACTGGTTATCGTTGAGTGGAAATTAAAACGGTTTAAAAGGGGTTTTCTACAATTTGCGGGTTTGCGTGATGCCGACAAATGTAACGAAGTGTCTATTAAAGTTGGCGTGGGGGTCATTAAGTGTTCTAGTTGCTTCCTGCCTTCTCTTTTGTTACGCATGGCAATGTTTATGTTTGTTTGACACGACTCCTGATGGGTAATGCGATTATAAAACTGGAGTTTATAATCTGCGCTAGAACACATTGAAGCGCTAGGAATAATTCTGCCCTGCTTGTTGCAAACGCAGTACTTGCAAAATGGCGGTTTGGAGATAAACGCGGTAAACTTATTTCTTCATATCTAATGGAGAAATATCCGTTATATAACTTTTAAGGTGTGACTTAAAAATAGTAAAAAAAATCTAGCTTTCTATTGATATATTTTTTTCTTTACTTTATTGTCTTATTTTGATAAAACGCTCAGTACTGCATTGTCATCAACTGTCTGGGCTTGCGAGCATTACCGTCGGTATTACTAAGACTAAATGCAGTAATTGTGTTTATTACTGCAAAATTACCTAGCACATGCTCAATACTGCGTTTGTAATTAGCAATCATTTTATATTTGGATGCCTGGCACTAGTTAAAATGTAGGTAAATTTAGCTTCTGTAAAATGTCAGACGCGGCACTATACCGTGCGGCAATCATACAAGCATAGCTCGCTCTCACTCTTCCTTCTCTTAAGCGCAGTACTGTAGAATACCTACTGCGTTTAGGCTTAGCATCGCAAAAGTAGGTTTTAGTTATTTCTGTTACATTCAAATGCAGTAATGGAGACTACTGCGTTTAGCTTTAGCTAGTATTCGATGCAAAAAGCTAAATGCTAAAAGCACATACAGTAAACGTAGCAAGTACTGCATAATCTTGTAGTATATGCTTAATGCTGCAGATCTTTTTACTAAAATTAACATTTAGGTGCAAACGTGTTTTTTATAAGAAAAAACTTTTAAATATATTTTTTACGAAGAAAAAACTTTTAAATATATTTTTTACGTATAGAATATATTATCTTTAGGATGTCATTTTTGCAAAAAAGTGAAATTCTCAATAATGTCGATCACTGCAAGTACAATAATTAGTAGGGCTGAATTGTGGGAGTATTCCCGTTTGAGCACCTATTTATTGAGCACCTATTTATTGAGCACCTATGCATTAAACTATGGGAAATGGGAATTCCTTTGGGGCTAAATGCATAGGTGCTCAAAAAATAGGTGCTCAAACGGGAATACTCCGAATTGTGCTGTTCAGAATGTTCAACAAATGTCGGCTGATGATGACATTTGAACATGCTAGCTTATTACTTATTATTATCTTACTACCACAACCTAGTTACAAGACACCGTCGGTAAGACTTTAGCATGGGCTAATTACTGAACATCACGCTATTGAAGCCGCAAGCAAAACCGTGATTTTATAAAACAATGTGTGGTTATATTAGTTGTAGCTCGTAGGTTCAGACAAGCACTTTACTTTGCGTAAATTGTTTCATCAAAACGGTAAATGAAAACATCATAAGCCAACGTTTCGTGTTCTAGAACTAAACATACGGAGACAAATAAAGTCACCTACTCTCTGGGCCCAAGTGGTAAATTACTGTCCACTCTCTGTCACAAAGAATAGGCATTTGTCCCAGCAGTGGGAACATTAAATGCTTATTATTTTTGGGTTATAGCAAATAACAAAGAAATAGATAAAGTTATGACGGTGCACGTATAAGAGAAGCTTTTTGCCCATTCATTCGGGATATAATTGTCTCACTGAAAAACAACATCTTTTTCAACTTGTCGAAACTTCTTGACGGACTAATCAAAGTGCTGGCCATTTTGTTAGTTTGATTATTTTTACGAATCTGTTACATATTTCTTCTTCTTTCAAAACACATTGTTTTTAATGTACATAGGTTTACTTTTTTGGTTGGTCTACCTACCTCTCCCACACAACTGCACTATATACTCGTAACACATATTTTAAAATAAGATAGCTTTAAATGTCTGCGTTAGAAGTTAGTTTAACCAGAATTTTGATTGTGTTTAAAACAGAATTTGCACCAAATGCGGGTCAACGCCAGTACGTAGTGCAACTATTATGGAACCTGACGTATCTAATGCGAGCACAAGTTGTTTGCGGTATGTCGCCCGGGATGTGCTTAGTAAGTAAGTATAGTGTAGTGTACCTAGTATGGGTCATGGTTAAATGTGTACACTTTAACAGCTGTTAAATTCTTTTTTTTTTTTTGATGATTAATCGAAGATAAACGAAAGTAAGCAATAAACTCTTTTATTGAAAATCTCATTGTTGGTATGGGATAAAAATCATGTGTTTTAGAAAAAGTAAAAGAATACATCAGAAAAATACGTAAAAATAGGGTTCAGTATCAAAGGTTAAGCTACAATTGACGAGGTCAGTCCGTGGGTGTACCATTCATTACATATCAGGACTCTTTAATCCCTCAGAAAGCAGACTAAGCGGTAGGTCCCGGCTGCGTATTGCCAAACTGTATACTGACCCAGACCGGGGTTGCTCTGAGTTCGATCGCAGTTTGCCTTTGTAGTTGAAGAGCAAACTGTATACCTATTCAGAGAGTGTCTGAATCAATATACATTTTGCTTTCAAATACTAGCGCAAAATACAAACGAGTCCAGACATCCATACTTTCTAGTGTCTGGTGTAGCATGTAATATGGCATCGTCGCATCGATAATTTAGAGCAAAATGCGGTCAGAGTGTCATCTTGGGGGCACTATGAAAAAAATACTTAGAAAAATTTCGCTACCAATTTCGAGGTAGCGCTCGCCGGTCGCTGCCGCGGCAAAACGTTAAATTAATACGGTAATGTTGACTTTATTGATTGTCTGCATTAAATTATGGAAAACTATTTGCATGTAAAACGAGTCAACATTTGTATGCATAAAAAATACGAATAGCATCCAATTCGTGTTTAGAGTTGTAATTAAAGTTACATAGCCATGGAAATGCAAACGGAAACGAAATAGTTAAACTACGCTACGCTAGCAATTCAAATCAAACAAACTTTATCAAAACTAAGCTCTAACTCAATCAGTCATTGTAATTATGAGTCAAGCCGAAATTCGTAATGTGTAAGATAAACAAAACGAATTGAATAATAAATACACTTACCTAAGAGTAAAACAAATGTATTTTATCGAAACAGAAGCTCGAAAGTTGTACAACATTGGGATTCAAATGAGATTGTGGTCAAACGCGTGCATAACAAAAATAAAAAAACAGCCAAATCTGTCTGGAAAAGTCCAGGCAGATGATGAAGAGCTTCGGTAAAAATAGTTTCTTTTGCAGATAAACGTTGACCATCCACACTTCAACATTTTCTTAATTCTTCCTTTGTATAGCGAATACCTAATTGTTTTAGTACATTTAATACCAAATGTTTAAATAAATAAAAACAATATGATGAAAAATGGCAAAGTGAACTACGTTTTTTACAAATCGCAGGATACGTTTTGATTCATAAATTCACATGGAAAGCCATAAACAGACAACCAGTCACACAAACAAGTTCCAAAGATAGAAGATCAACCTTTAACTTTGAGAAGACACTCAAAATATGCTGAACCAACAACTGCTTGGTAAACTAAACGAAAGATGAGCATCTTAAAAGTAATCGTAATTCCTTACTACATACATAGGTATTACGTGTATGTACGGTAAGTACCTACATACAGAAAAAAATAAAAGACAGAAGTAATATAGATAATCTTTATTATACACTATAAAAACTAAAAAAAATCATCTTTATAGTTTAGGATTTAGTGTTATAATGGGCGGCCATTTAACCAAAAGCGATCTTTTACCTTGGGACGAATCATTGAAAAATGGTCGGCAATAAACACAATTTTTTAAACAATTATGACAAAAACCACTGATTGTAATTCTACTTGGTTTTTTACGATTATTTGTTTGTTTTAGATATTACTCGACGGCAGTCACAGGCCATAGGCAGCGCACCAGATGGTAACCACACGAAGAATAATTTAGGGATGTAAGTTCTTACAGTTATTACTTAAAGTACTGTTTAATTTGTTTATAAGGTAAGTAAGGTAAAAGTAATCGATCCTACGACATAATTTTATTATTACACTTTGCCAAAAACAGTTTAAGTACTGCAATCCACAACGAAATATTTAGTTAGCCGGGGTGCACCTCAAATAATAAGCTATACAGAATCGCAAGTGACACTGCCTAGGGGTGACAGCGATCGGCAGTTCGTGAGTTTAAACCCTACCTGTTGAACCACTATTGTGGTGAACCTCAGCGAACATCAATATTGTCTGCTTTTGGTATATTTTATGCTTTAAATTGATCAGTAGTAAAATTATCCAATAGTCTTACATAATAGATGGTCTATAAACAGGTAGTATACAGGGTGTAAAAAGACTCTTAACGTAAACGAAAACTACATATTCTACCCATCACTGGGATAGTTTTTTTCTTCTAGAACATACCTGGAAATTCACTGGTTTTGGAGATATTGACTGTCAAAGTGCAATTTTTTTTTCGTTTTTGTTTTCAAAATTGTATTCTAAGTGTAAATTTTCTTCAGAACAAACATTATCAAATTTATCGTTTTTCAAAACAAATAACGCATTTGAAGTTACAAAAATGCAATAAATAAATAAATATTCCACAACTTTTTCACACAACGCCATCTAGTCCCAAGCTAAGCTAAGAGCTTGTGTTATGGGTACTAAACAGCTGATAAACAAACTTATATATTTCTAAATACATACATAATTATTATAAATAAATTACACCCAGACACAGAACAAATGATCGTGCTCATCACACAACTATTTGTCCTGGGTGGGAATCGAACCCACGACCTCCGGCATAGCAGTCAGGGTCACTAACTACTAGACCAACAGGCCAGTCAATGGATACTAAACAAGCTTATCAGGTCAACGACTAGGCGCGAATGGCCATACGCTCAGCTGATCGAAAGTTGCGTTGCGTTGTTGGGCTATGCAATGCGCGCAATAAAAAGCATCTCTTTTTTAAAGATGAAAAAAAAGTATTTTCCCAGCATTAGTTTTTGGTTAAAGTTACTTAATTATATTATTATGTACAGAATGTGTGGTTATCGGCTATGTGATTGGTCTTTTTACACCTTGTATGTATATAATATAAGACGTGACATCAAAGTAGAATGAATGCTTTAGAAATTAGATCCTAGTTGGAGTATGTGGTGTAACAACGAATGATTGTAGATTGAAAAGTAAAATTTCTCATGGATTTCCTCTGCCTCAGGGCGAAGGGGTCTGTCAGACTCTTCCTGACCATGACCACGCCGGTGTTCCGGCTCACATGCAGGTATCACGGCACTAGTATATATATCCGCAACCCTCCAATAGCACCTAACTCTAACATCTAAACCACAACCAACTTCATATAGATAGGAACGACACGCTAAAGAGAAGAAAATATATAAATTGCAAAGCTCAAGTGAGTGGAAATTCCGGGAGATACCCTAGGAAGTCATACACTGGCCAACTGGCCATATACACATATTGGTGAAGAAGGTCCAGAAAGTTCAAGTGCGCCAAATGTTGATCAACGTGCGTTTCTACCAAGATGTATGAAAGTAAACGACGCAAAATAGCCTTTATACTGGGAATATCAGTAATAAGGAAAATAATGAATTAAACTGATTTGTTTTTTGTTTGTGTAGATAAATACTTCTTGAAAATTATTGGTCTTATTAACTTTCTAAACAAGCATTACGTGAGGACTGCGTATGTGACTCGTGGGCATTTATTGAAAATGTTTTAAAAATCATGTCAAATTATTGCATTTTGTCTGTCTGTGGATCATAGCATTTTATATCGATTTTATTTTCCTCTTATAACTATTACTGACTGGCCTGTTGGTCTAGTAGTTAGTGACCCTGACTGCTATGCCGGAGGTCGTGGCTTCGATTCCCACCCTGGACAAATGTTTGTGTGATGAGCATGATCATTTGTTCTGTGTCTGGGTGTAATTTATCTATAAAATGTATGTATTTAGAAATATATAAGTATGTTTATTAACTGTTTAGTACCCATAACACAAGCTCTCAAGCTTAACTTGGGACTAAATGGCGATGTGTAAAAAGTTGTAAAATATTTATTTATTGATTTATTTATTGCGTTAATTTTTTTACAAAAAGAAATATACTCATTACTTAAACAATGCAATTAATGTAACCCATGTTTGGCGGTTCCCATTGTATCTTCAAATGTAGTCCAAATTATATTTTAATATTTGCGAGTCTTGTCGGGAGATGAAACGTGGCTATAACGTATTTATTATTCCCATAAAACAAAATGGAATAACCAGCTATATGTTTGCTTAACATGTACAATGTAATAAAGAGGGTTTCCTTTTATATTTAATGGAAACCTGCAGTGGCGTAGCCAGACTGAATGGGCCTGTATCTGAATTTGTTAGAAGCTTTTTTCACCCGACTTTAGCGAATAACAGAAGGAAAGTAGTGTATATGACAACAAAAAATAGGCAATAAAAGGTTAAGTTATTAGAGTCATACAAACTGTAAATACTAAAAAAAAGTGATTGTAAAATGAAGTCTATCGAAGAGCGAGCAGTGCGAGTTTCTAAATTTTAGAATATTCTTTCTGGGATAAAGAAAAGAACTAACTTAGCATTGAAAGAAGACATTATATGATATAATAATTATAATTCAACATTTACGCGTCTGTTCTTTAAATCTTACTATAATAAATAGATGAGTATCTATAAAAATTTGCGTAAAAAAGGGGCGTCTGGTATGTACCTAGTAGTTACTAGCAACTGGTGCGTCTTCGACCCTGATGTACATAATTATAAGCGTCAACGAAGTAACCGGAGACTGTAAAGATCCTATCATTGTGGCGTTCTGTAGTTTCTGCCTTTCCCATAGTAAAGAATCGTAAGTTTATAGATTTTTAACACAAAAATCGAAATAAATGTTGGATGAAATATGTAAAAGATGATATAACTAGGAAGAACGAATGAAGAAGAAGAACTATTGTGGTGACGGTACATAATAGAAATATATGGAAGGATAACCAGTATTTGACTCTACATACAATGCACTGAAAAAATCTCATAACTGTATACTCTATAAAACAAAATTACTTAATGCGTTTGTAGCGGTCACAGCTACAACGGAATTCGTATGAATTCGTAATATTAATTCAAACTTTTTATAATTGTAAACACTCCACAATACAAAACTTTTCCTTATTGTCCCGTTACACCGAACTGTCAAATTTGAACAAACGTCAAACCAAAGACCAAAAAACTTCAAACACAAAACACGATCATTGTCTGTGGGTGAAAACTAACATATTTTATTAGAAGTATATTTACATATTTATTTAGTTGCTATATTTACATCACACATAATATTTATTTACAAATTTAACAATACGCATAATTATTTACACTATACAAAATATAGGCTTAAAATTGTAATGTTCTGGTCGCTGCCTTTCCGAACGCAACTTCGGGCGCGTTCGGCAAAGCTCGGCTTTCATCGGAGCATATGACTTGCCTAATAGCGATAAAGCATCGTCATGTAGATCAGTACTCGTTTTGACCTCCCGAACAGTACACGCTTGAACTTACAACCAAATCTAGACTTGCTCGTAGACCTAAGTTCTGCTAGTTGACTCGATATCGTCTCCTTAGCTTTTTGTCTGTGTCCAGTAATTTCCCCGCTGTCGTCTTAACTTAATTGTAGCCTTAAGCGACTCAGAAGTGTTGGGAAATTAATTATACAAGGATAACGTTCAAACCACCGTTTCATTTCGCCATTTTGCTCTATACACTTCATTGGTGACCCCGTCAAAGAGCACAGTAGCCACGCGGAGCAAAGATGCCTACCGGAGCAGAGCAGGGAGCGCAGGCGGACGCAGCAATGGTCAAGCAGGACGTGTGCAGAGTCAGCGTGAAGTTGCCGCCATTCTGGCCTGAGGAGCCGACACTTTGGTTTGCACAAGTAGAAGGTCAGTTTACAATAGCCGGCATTACCGCCGACACCACAAAATTCTACACGGTCGTGGGTCAGCTAGACCATCGCTACATGGTAGAAGCTCGGGACATAATAGAGAACCCACCAGCACAGGACAAGTACGCCAAGCTGAAGGCTGAGCTCATACGTCGACTATCCGACTCGCGTGAAAAAAGGGTTCAGCAAATCCTCACTCAAGAGGAGCTCGGCGACCGGAAGCCATCACAGTTCTTGCGGCACCTGCAGACTTTGGCCGGACCACATGTTCCAGACACATTCCTAGCCACGTTGTGGGCGAGCAGGTTGCCGACGAACATACAGACGGTAATAGCTTCCCAGCCTAACCTTCCGCTTCAGTCTGTCGCAGATTTGGCCGACCGCGTGCACGAGATCGCGCCAACGCGGCCAGCGCTCACGACACCTCCCGCCGTGGCGAGCACGAGCACCAGCAGTGACATCGCGGAGCTGAAACAGTGCATGGCGGAGTTATGTCTACAGGTGGCGGCTCTACAAAAGCAAGGTCAGGTACACCATCGATCGCGCTCCACAGATAGGTACCGGCGTGGTGACAGAGAACCGACCCCAAGCCGACGCCGCAGTCGCTCGCGCTCCAGCAGCGCGTGGAACGACGCTCACTGCTGGTACCACAACAGTTTCGGTGACAGGGCCACGCGGTGCAGGTCGCCATGTACGTACGCGGGAAACGCCGTCGGCAGCCGGAAATAGCGGCAAATGGCTGCCCTCACAAACCACGCCGCCTATTCGTAACAGATCGGGACTCTAAAACCACGTTTTTAGTAGACACAGGGTCCGATCTGTGCGTATACCCACGTGCAGCCCTACGACAGCAGCGCAGCAGGACGGCGTACCAGTTATACGCGGCAAACGGAACTGCCATCGACACGTACGGTTGGGTGGAGCTCCACTTGAATTTAGGGCTTCGCCGCGTGTACACGTGGAAGTTCGTGGTTGCAGACGTCACCAAGGCAATCATAGGCGCCGACTTCTTGGCGCATTATAACATCTTGGTAGACCTCAAAAGTCACCGGCTAATCGATGGGCTGACCCAACTGTCTTCGCCGGCGTCGCCAGCGGCCGAATCAGCAGCAATGATCGCCTCAGTGAAGTCCGTAGGAGGCAACACGGAGTACCACGAGATACTTCGCCAGTACCCGGAAGTCACGCGGCCTGCTGGAACACAGAAACAGGTCAGTCACGGTACCGAACATCACATCCGCACTACACCAGGTCCGCCTATCACTGGACGACCTCGCCGTCTGGCACCAGACAAACTGAAGGCAGCACAGAGGGAGTTCGAGGCTATGCTGGCTAACGGCACAGCACGGCCGTCAGAGAGTCCGTGGTCGTCCCCACTTCACCTCGCTCCTAAGAAGGACAACAGCTGGCGGCCATGCGGTGACTACAGGGCACTCAATGCCCGTACTGTTCCGGACAGATACCCCATCCCGCATATACAGGACTTCTCACATCAGCTGGCTGGCAGCCGAATATATAGCAAAATCGATCTCATTAAAGCATACAATCAGATACCAGTCCAGCCAGCCGACGTTCACAAGACAGCGATCACAACACCTTTCGGACTGTACGAATTTCCATTCATGACCTTTGGCCTCAGGAATGCCGCTCAAACGTTCCAACGGTTCATGGACGAGGTGCTGCGCGGGCTGCCGTTCTGCTACTGTTATTTAGACGATATTCTCTTGTTCTCAGAGACAGCAGCCCAGCACACCGAGCACCTGCATCAGCTTCTGAAGCGGTTATCCCAGTATGGAATTATTATTAACTCGGCAAAGTGTGAGTTTGGCCGTACCACCATAACTTTCCTAGGACACGAAGTATCCGAAGAAGGTGTTCGCCCGCTGCAGGAGAAGGTGCAGGCAATCCAGGACTTCCCAGCTCCCAAGACTGTCAAGGAGATGCGTCGCTTCCTGGGTATGTTCAATTTTTACCGCCGCTTTGTCCCAGATGCCGCTCGCTTACAAGCGCCACTCAACGTAGTTCTGGCAGGACCTAAAACAAAGAGAACACAAACAATTAATCTATCGCAAGAAATGCTAGACGCTTTTAACGCTTGTAAAAGTGGCTTATCTAGGGCAGCTCTGCTTGCTCACCCAGAGCCCAACGCCGAACTCGCGATATTTACAGACGCTTCAGACACTTCTATGGGTGCAGTATTACAGCAGAAGGCAGGTGTCACATGGAACCCACTAGCATTTTTCTCTAGGCGACTGTCAGCTTCACAGAAAAAGTATAGCCCTTATGACAGGGAGCTCTTAGCCATCTACGACGCAGTCAGATACTTCCGCCACATGGTTGAAGGTAGGCACTTCACCATTTACACGGATCACAAACCCCTGTCATATGTGTACGCACACAACCGTGACAACTGTTCACCGAGGCAATACCGGTACCTGGACTACATTGCTCAATTCACCACGGATATCAGGTTTGTCGCAGGCAGAGACAACATTGTGGCAGACGCGCTGTCGCGTGTGGAGTCGGTGGCAGTACCGGCGTGTAATTACACAGCTCTTGCACAGTCCCAAGAAACAGACCACGAGCTGCAGGGGCTCTTAAATAACAACAGCACGTCACTCAAGCTGTGTAAAGTGCATTTCACGGACTCAGGCACTGAACTATATTGTGATGTCTCCACTGGTAACACCCGCCCTTATGTTACAGAACCCTTCAGGAGGCAGGTGTTCCAAAAACTACACCAGCTGAGCCATCCCGGCAGACAGGCCACAGTCAAACTGATTTCTGAGCGTTTCGTTTGGCCTGGCCTAAAGAAGGACTGCAGGGCCTGGACCAGAGAGTGCGTAGAGTGCCAGAAGAACAAAATCTCGCGGCACACAACCAGTCCCACCTCCGCTTTCCCTGTCCCTTCCCAACGCTTCTCCCATGTCCACATGGACATAGTAGGGCCACTGACCGTGTCATCAAATTACAGGTACATACTAACTGTGGTCGACCGCTTCACCCGCTGGCCTGAGGCGTACCCCATCGCGGACATCACAGCGGAGACATGCGCCCGCACTTTCATCACCGGCTGGGTGTCCCGCTTTGGCTGCCCCCAGCGCATCACTACCGACAGGGGCAGGCAGTTTGAGAGCAAGCTGTTCCACACCATCACGGAGACCCTCGGTAGCCAGCACCGCCCAACCACAGCATACCACCCAGCCTGTAATGGCATGGTGGAACGCCTACACCGCCAGCTGAAGGCAGCCATCCGCTGCCACACAGACACCAACTGGACCGAAGCACTACCCCTGGTGCTGCTCGGCATCCGCAGCGCCTGGAAGGAAGACGTCAAAGCATCAGCGGCAGAGCTCGTTTACGGCGAGCCCCTAAGACTCCCAGGCGAGTTCATCGCCCCCACACTCACCAGCACAGTCGACTACACCGACTTCGCGTCAAGACTCCGGCATCACATGGCGAAGCTGTCTCCAGAACCGGCGAGTCGACACGGCAACAAGCCGTTCTACGTGCCCGACAGCTTGTCAACTTCGTCTCATGTATTCTTGCGACATGACGCCGTTCGCCGACCGCTAGACCCGCCGTACACCGGCCCCTACAGAGTCCTGCAAAGAGGCGACAAAACGTACCGTATTGAAGTAAACGGAAAGGAAACCACAGTAACCATAGATCGGTTGAAACCCGCTTACCTCAATAACGCAGACTACAGTCCCTCCGGTGTAACCAGCGCACCAACGGTCGCAAACACAGCACCAACGCCACCGCAGCCCACCGTCGAGAAGAAAACACGCTCCGGCCGCACCGTTCGCTTCCCGGACTACTATCACCCGTAGCTAAGTAGCCACGGTCTCAGGGGGGGAGTAGTGTAGCGGTCACAGCTACAACGGAATTCGTATGAATTCGTAATATTAATTCAAACTTTTTATAATTGTAAACACTCCACAATACAAAACTTTTCCTTATTGTCCCGTTACACCGAACTGTCAAATTTGAACAAACGTCAAACCAAAGACCAAAAAACTTCAAACACAAAACACGATCATTGTCTGTGGGTGAAAACTAACATATTTTATTAGAAGTATATTTACATATTTATTTAGTTGCTATATTTACATCACACATAATATTTATTTACAAATTTAACAATACGCATAATTATTTACACTATACAAAATATAGGCTTAAAATTGTAATGTTCTGGTCGCTGCCTTTCCGAACGCAACTTCGGGCGCGTTCGGCAAAGCTCGGCTTTCATCGGAGCATATGACTTGCCTAATAGCGATAAAGCATCGTCATGTAGATCAGTACTCGTTTTGACCTCCCGAACAGTACACGCTTGAACTTACAACCAAATCTAGACTTGCTCGTAGACCTAAGTTCTGCTAGTTGACTCGATATCGTCTCCTTAGCTTTTTGTCTGTGTCCAGTAATTTCCCCGCTGTCGTCTTAACTTAATTGTAGCCTTAAGCGACTCAGAAGTGTTGGGAAATTAATTATACAAGGATAACGTTCAAACCACCGTTTCATTTCGCCATTTTGCTCTATACACTTCACGTTTAAAAATTTTAAAATAAAAATTAAATTAAAAATTTAAAAAACCCCCACCGCAAAAAAGTAAAACATTTAAAAAGTTAAAAATAACACTTTAGCCATGAAATTTTACTTCACGTCGGGGTACCGCTTAAGTACAGAATGTTCGTAGTACTTGTAGGTAGGTACTTATTTTAACGGTACCCCGACGTTACGTAAAATTTCATGGCTAAAGTGTTATTTTTAACTTTTTAAATGTTTTACTTTTTTGCGGTGGGGGTTTTTTAAATTTTTAATTTAATTTTTATTTTAAAATTTTTAAACGCAGTAAGTAATTTTGTTTTATAGAGTATACAGTTATGAGATTTTTTCAGTGCATTGTATGTAGAGTCAAATACTGGTTAAAACGAATCCAAACACGACATAATTTACTATTATTTTGTCAAGAGTCTACCTCCTGGAGTGCTGGATAGCCTGGCTGCAGCATCAGCTCATCCTGTTGCCATCAGTGCATTGTGTTTAGAATCAATTGCTGGTTGAAATTAATCCAAACACGACATTATCTGCTATTATTTTGTCAAGAGTCTACCTACTGGTGTGCTGGATAGCCTGGCTGCAGCATCAGCTCATCCTGTTGCCATCAGTGCATTGTGTGCAGAATCAAATGCTGGTTAAAATGAATCCAAACACGACATATCAGCTGTTATTTTCCCAAGAGTGTATAGTTCTGCTAGATATTCTGGCTACATCAGACCAAATACACCATAATGTTGCTTATTAATATTACACACATGGGTGTTTAAAATTTTAAGACACACATATGTTTGTAAGTAAAGTTAATACCCATAGACGTCTAAAATAGCAACGGCAGCTAACACAAAAGAGCTGATAACCTTGAAACGGCTGACCCGATTTTGATGAATTATGTCTAAGAACCATTGCAAGAAACCCTGCTTTCAAATAAAAAAAACCGCATCCAAATCGGTACACCCGTTTGGGCGCTACGGTGCCACAGACAGACAGACAGACAGACAGACAGACAGACAGACAGACAGACAGACACACACACATAGCGGTGAAACTTATAACACCCCTCTTTTTGCGTCGGGGGTTAAAAAGACATGCTATGACCCTAAAGAAGACAGACATTTTTTTATTTTTTATTTTCAAAATAAACTGCTAAACATAGTCTAGAAGAGCATCTCGTTTGCAGTACTGTCAATTTTGCTTATCGAGACCTGAAGAAAACATAATCATAATCATAATCATTTATTTGCAATAAGTATGGTACGTTATGGTCTTAAAGTCATTTGAAGTTCCTAATACATAGTCAGATTTAGATGACATGCAAAAATTTACAACACAAAAGTCATTAAAGTTACCTTAATTAGAATAGATTAATTCATTAATCATTGACATTATTTAAAAATTCATTAAGAGAATAAAATCGTTTTTCCAGTAGCCATAATTTTAAGTCCTTTGGAATTTTATTATATGAGCCATGTACCATAGGGATGAGAATGATGAATGAACTCCATTTTAAAAAACCACATTCGCAATTCGCATTCACACAACTATTCTCACTACTCAGAACAAAATTAAATTAAAAATTTAAAAAACCCCCACCGCAAAAAAGTAAAACATCTAAAAAGTTAAAAATAACACTATATCCATGAAATTTTACTTCACATCGGGGTACCGCTTAAGTAAGGAATGTTCCTAGTACTTGTAGGTATGTAGGTAGGTACTTATTTTACGGTACCCCGACGTTACGTAAAATTTCTTGGATATAGTGTTATTTTTAACTTTTTAGATGTTTTACTTTTTTGCGGTGGGGGTTTTTTAAATTTTTAATTTAATTTTTTATTTTTAAATTTTTAAACGCATTAATTTTGTTTTATAGAGTTTACAGTTATGATAATTTTTCAGTGCATTGTATGAAGAGTCAAATGCTGGTTAAAACAAATCCAAACACGACATATCTGCTATTATTTTGTCAAAAGTCTACCTACTGGTGTGCTGGATAGCCTGGCTGCAGCATCAGCTCACCCTGTTGCCATCAGTACATTGTGTTTAGAATCAAATGCTGGTTGAAATGAATCCAAACACGACATATCTGCTATTATTTTGTCAAGAGTTTGCCTATTGGTGTGCTGGATAGCCTGGCTGCAGCATCAGCTCATCCTGTTGCCATCAGGGCATTGTGTGCAGAATCAAATGCTAGTTCAAATGAATCCAAACACGAGATATCTGCTATTATTTTGTCAAGAGTCTACCTACTGGTGTGCTGGATAGTCTGGCTGCAGCATCAGCTCATCCTGTTGCCACCAGTGCATTGTGTGCAGAATCAAATGCTGGTTAAAATTAATCCAAACACGACATATCTGCTGTTATTTTCCCAAGAGTGTATTAGTCTGCTAGATATCCTGGCTGCATCAGACCAAATACACCGTAATGTCGCTTATTAATATTACACACATGGGTGTTTGAAATTTTAAGACACACATATGTTTTTAAGTAAAGTTAATACCCATAGACGTCTAAAATAGCAACGGTAGCTAACACAAAAGAGCTGATAACCTTGAAACGGCTGAACCGATTTTGATGAATTATGTCTAAGAACCATCGCAAGAAACCCTGCTTTCAAATAAAAAAAACCGCATCTAAATCGGTTCACCCGTTTGGGCGCTACGGTGCCACAGACAGACAGACAGACAGACAGACAGACACACACACATAGCGGTGAAACTTATAACACCCCTCTTTTTGCGTCGGGGGTTAAAAAATAAACAATGTTCCTCCACGAAACTATAAAGCCTTCGCGCCCGTCACGTAACTTTATTCAATGAACCGCCAAAGTTTTTACGTATAGTGTAGCTATTTAGAGTTCCTCGGTTAATCTATTAAATCTCACCAAACTACTGCTTTCAACACTCAATTGTTATCATTTAGGTCATCGGTGATACGTAAGCTGGTCTTTATAGTGCGTTTGGGTCAAGGGCAAAGACTTAACTGCCTACGAATTTTTTGCATTTTGCCGCTTTTTTAATACTCTTTCTCTTATTTGTATCTACATATTCGGTTGGACGGAAAATATAAGGATACCTATTCGAACTTGTCGTTCAAAAATTACACAATGGAAGGAACATTGACTGATAACCCAGACGGATAACCCGAAAAAAGCGTTTATTTTATTATCTCCTGGCGTTGAAAATGTTTGTCAGTTTGTTCCAATCAGACAATATTAGATATAGGTGAGTGTCTTTTTTTACTTTAAACTGTAAAAATAATAATATAAGGCTAAGTATACTACTACTAACAATTTATGGATGTAAGTCTGAATTAAAATATTTGAATTTGAATTTGAAAAAAACATGATTTCTATCAACCAACGAGATTTTAAAATAAAGAAGAAATTTATTAACGTTAAAAAAAATAAAGTAGTAAGGTTTTCATTAAGATGGAAGCATCATAATGAAAAATTCAAGGAAAAGCTGAGCTTTTGTGCTCCATACGTTCGAAACACATACCCCTGATACTGTCTGCCTCTTCATATATAAACTTGATCATTTACGTGTGACTAGAGCGAGTACCACACGCTTGTAGGACTCTACTTCCTTCTTTTTCTAGGACAACCAATTTTGTTGCATTAATATACGTAGGTAACGTATAAAAAAACAAATGGCATCTATGTTTTTGGTACTCTATTATTTCTTTAAATATTATTTTTATTTATTATTACTGTGTTGCTTGATATGGGTTTTTATAACCTGAATTAAAGATTATTATTATTATTATTATTCTCATTTATTATTTGTACATACATATAAATTACATTTTTAAATATTGATATAAAAAATATAAAAACATTTAAAAATATAAAAAATAGTGAACCACCGATGGCGGGAGCAGGGTCCAAGCTACCGGTGGTAAGGGCTCCAGAGACAGGAACCTCCTCACGATGCGGGCCGTATCAAGAAGTACTGCCTTCTGGATCAGGTCCTTGACCCAACCGTGCAACGAAAGCCTCGAAAGATGCTCATCGAGGCTTTTAGCTATAAGGCCATTCGCTGTAACGACTATCGGCACAATGACAGCCGAGTCCACATCCCACATGTCGACAACCTCGCGTGCTAAGTCGAGATATTTGATTTTTTTCTCTTTCTCAGCTTTCACAAGGTTCTCGTCATGAGGGATGGTAACGTCGATTATCATTGTGCGGCGCGCTAATCGATCTATCACCACTATATCAGGCTTATTGGCAACAACAGTCCTGTCAGTGATGATAGATCGATCCCAGTACAGTGTAACATGGTCATTTTCGAGAACTGGGTCGGGCACATACCTGTAATACGGTACTTCAGAATCCACAAGCAAGTATTTCAAAGCAAGTTGCTGATGGATAATCCTGGCCACTTGGTTATGTCTGTGCAAGTACTCACTGTTAGCCAGACGAGAACAACCGGAGATGATATGTCTGATAGACTCGCCCGGACAGTGACATGCCCGACACACGTCAACTGTCCCGTCCTTCATAATATATCTCCGATAGTTATTCGTCAAGATAACTTCGTCCATAATTGCACAGACGAACCCTTCAGTTTCTCCGAAGAGGTTACTGAATCTTAGCCAGGATACGGACGCTAAGAAGTCTACATCGGGCCCATGAAGAGCCCGGTAGAAGCGCCCGTGAAGCTCTTTGCTTTGCCATACCTGTCTGCGGTCATCAGTACTCAGTACTATAGGTTTGCGCCAGTTCTCGTTAGCCATGGATAGCGGGGTAAGGCCCTTGTCCACTGCGACCACATCCCGATGCATCCCCACGTCGGCTTTGAGAAAGTATTCTCGGTGGCTGTACACCTCACGGTTGTGGAGGGTCTTAGCATTTAGGAAGCCTCGACCCCCGCACTTCCGCGGGATGTACAGTCTCATAACCGAGGATCGTGGGTGATGCATCCGGTTTGCGGTCATCAGTGTACGAACTCTCCTATCCAGGGCGTCAAGTTCCGTTTGAGTCCATTTGAGTATGCCGAAAGAGTACATCAACACTGGCATGACCCAACCATTGAAGGCGCGCACCTTGTTTCCGCCTGACAAAAGGCTATTTAAAACCTTCTTCAGGCGGCCAAAGAAGCGCTCCTTCAACGATTGCCTCATGTCAGCAGCATCGATGCCTAACGCTTCCGACATACCCAAATATTTATAGTTTTCGGATAAGGAGAGGGATCTAAGGTGTATGGAATCCGAGAGTTGAATTCCCTCGGATTCCACAATCTCCCCTCGCTTGACATGCATGGCTGCACATTTGTCCACACCAAATTCCATCCTGATGGCACTACTGAAAGTTTCAGTTACCTTCAGTAGCTCCATCAGTCGCAAATTGTTGGGGGCAAAGAGTTTCAGATCATCCATGTATAGGAGGTGAGATATGACCTGACCACCTCTCCTTAACCGATAGCCTAGACCTGAATCCTCCAGCAGCGTGCTGAGGGGATTCAAGGCCAGGCAGAACCAAAGCGGACTCAAACTGTCACCCTGGAATATACCCCGCTCAATCCTGATAGGTTCACTGTTTCCCCGGATCTGTCGACATCCTGGATAGCGTAAGACCGTACTCCACTGCCGCATACACGATATCAAGAAGGTGCGAAGAGTTGCATCTATTTTGTACAACTCCAGCACCCTCATGAGCCATGTATGCGGCACCGAGTCATAGGCCTTCTTGTAATCTATCCAACATGTCGACAGATCCTTGCGGGATCGGCGAACCTGCTGGCTTATGGCCATGTCAATGAGGAGTAGCTCCTTAGTACCGCGGGACCCGTTCCTACATCCATTTTGAGAGGTGGACATGATAGAATTGCTGTCAATATGATCGTTTATTTTAGCTCTCAAAATGGATGTTAGAACTTTATAGACCGTCGGTAAACAAGTGATCGGTCTATAATTTTTGGGTTCCGCAGTACTACCAGATTTGTGGAGCAGGTGGGTTATGCCTGTAGTTAAGAACTGGGGTAGCGACCCTGACTCTAAAGCTGACTGAAACTGGGAAGCTAAGCAAGCGTGCGATCCCTGGATCCATTTGATCCAAAAGTTGTGCAGTCCGTCCGGTCCCGGAGATTTCCAGTTAGGTAACGGACGGACTGCACAGGCTACATCTTGGGGGCTGATAACGATTGCCCCCATTTCTGGTATAGAATCACACGCTTGCTCTACCACCCGAGTCCAGTCGCCCTCAGCGTGACTGATAGGCACCGACCAGATGCTGCGCCAGAATGAACACATGGCGTCATCATCCGGTAGGCGCGTATCAGCCATACCTTGGTCTGGTCGCTCCCAAGCCCTATAAACCCTCCTTTCGTCGCTCTGGAACATGCGATTCTGCGCATACCGGTCAACCCGTCGCTTATACCGCCGGATACGATTTGCCCATGCATAAACTTTTTGTTTCAGGAAGTCGATGCGCTCTGTGACATGGGCTATGTATTCTCCAGGACTGATTCCAGTCCCAGAGAACGCTCGCCTCACAAAGCGCATCACTCGTGGCCGTGAATTGCCCTCCCTGAAACAGTATAGTTTGCCAATGAGTACCCTGGCCTCATCGATACGACGCCCGATCCTGCACTGCCAGGCTGGTACGGCTGGTTTTGGTCGTATAGCTACGTCACTATCTGGGAATTTAACGTTAGCTATACGACATGCCGCAACAGCCGCACAATACAGAATCGAATGTGTATCGACAAGATTTTCGCTGTGTTCGAATAAATCCGTAAGCAGCGAATCCAGGGCACACATTAGCGCCCTATTTTTTTTATGCATAGGCAAACGTGGTAACCGGGGTCTAAGTACGGTTGGTGTTGACCTATATTCGCGAAGCGCATCCTCCAGAGCGCTCCTCAATCTATCACTGCACTGGCTACTTACTGTGACAACCCTATCATCTGCCTCATCACTAACACAATTGGACCGCGGCGTAATTGTATTAGTTGTCGGTGAGTGTGCCGCGGTTTGTAGCGAAGCAGAGACGATACAGTTGCTCAGCACCTCTGAGCGCAGCCTATCAAGCGCGGCGTCGTCCAACCTGTGGTTACGTTGAATGACCCGCACCTGATCCGATAATCGTTGGGACGACACGTTGACGGTTGGTTCCAGCTCCTGGAACAGAGACAGCATTATTATTATTATTTTTGGAGAGTGTTTCTACTTCTCAGCACTTTGGCTGGTTTTTAACTACATTTACGGGTTTAAACCAAGTAAATGCAGCGTGTGGTGTGTTAAGTTGCGGGTGTGTTGTGGCTAGGTCCTATTTCGTTGTCATCTATCTGCATGAACTTTCTGACGATTCGACACGTATTTAATATAGCAGCTTTTTGTAAAGTTATGTACATGCTTTCTTTAAGGTTAAGTAATTTTAGACTGTGAAGGAGATGATTCGGAATAACACCCGTTGTGGAGAGAACTATCGGTACTATATAAACTTTCTCTTGTCGCCATATTCTAGTAACTTCATCCCTAAGTTCTGTGTATTTACTTATTTTTTCAGTTATAGTCTTTTGTAAGTTATGTGTGTTGGGTACTGCTATGTCTATCAAATAAGTAACTTTATTAATTTTATCCTGTAGTGTTATATCCGGTCTATTATAGTGAATTGTCCTGTCGGTGAGAATGGCGCGGTCGTAGTAAAGTTTATGTGTGTCATTTTCTAGGATAGTTTGTGGTATGTAATTATAATAAGGTGTGTTTGTGTCATTTATAAGTGTGTGTTGGGCAGCTAACTTTTGGTGAATTGCGTTTGCTACCTGATTGTGTCTGTGAGTGTAGTCTGTCTGCGTGAGAGTTGTGCAAGCTCCTGTAATGTGCTGAATGGTTTCTGGTTGAGTATGACATTTGCGACATTTATCGTTGGTAATTGATGGATCTTTAATAATATATTTTCTGTAGTTTTTAGTGTTGATTATCTGATCTTGTATTGCAATTATGAATCCTTCTGTTTCTGGGAATAAAGCACCTATTTTAAGCCATTTATTCGAAGCTATTTTGTTAATATGGGATTGTTCAAGGTCATGAGGATGTCGCCCATGCAGTACTTTTTTCTTCCAGTCTTCCAGCTTTTTACTCTGTGGGTTATCATTGGTAATGTCAAGTGTATCTGGTTGTTCATGTAATTTAAGTGGAGTGTAATTGCAGTCATTGAAAACTATGGCTTTGTGTATGTTACTAGTGTGAGATTTTGAAATAAAGAATGTTCTTAGTCGATAGACTTGTTTTTGCCGTAAATGCTGGATGTCTATTAGGCCTCTCCCTCCATTTTGTCTCTTGATAGTAAGTCTTTCTATTGCCGATTTAGGGTGTAAGTTGTTATGTTTTGTTAGTGTGGTGCGTGTAGTTCTTTCTAGTTGTTCTGTGTCTGTTTTAGTCCATTTAATAACTCCAAATGAGTATGTAAGTATGGGGATAGCAAATGTATTTAAGGCTTTGATGAGATTTTTACCAGAAAGTTGTGTTTTACATAAGGCGCTAAGCCTCCTTTTGTACTCTGCAGTAAGTGTAGTTTTAATTTTGACATGATCTAGACCCTTTAGTTGAGCGTACCCTAAATATTTGTATACATCAGCCGATTCCATTGCTGTTATGGTGTCTGTGTTGTTTACTAAATAGTTACCCGGTTTTATCTTGCCTCGTATGATGTGAAGTGTTTTACATTTATCTAAGCCAAAATTCATGTTTATGTCTTGACTAAACTCTGCTGTAGCTTCCACTAATTTTTTCATGCCTTTTTCAGTTTGCGCATATAGTTTAATATCGTCCATGTATATGAGGTGTGAGATTGTTGTCTGTTCTGTAGTGTGTTTCAAAGTGTATCCCGACCCACAGCGCTGTAGTATATGAGATAGAGGATTTAGTGCGAGGCAGAACCAAAGCGGACTTAATGCGTCCCCTTGGTAGATACCTTTCTTGATAGATATTTGGCGCGTTGTAATATTATTGTGATTGCAATTAAGTAGAAGTGTAGTTTTCCATTGTAGCATTATATTTTGCAAGAAAGCAATTATTTTTGAGTTTATTTTATAAATTTTTAGGACTTGGATCAACCAGGAATGTGGGACACTATCAAAAGCTTTTTTTAGTCGATGTAGGTACAATGTAGATTTCTATTTTTTGTTGTGGCATGTTTATGAATAGTAGAATCAATTATTAACTGTTCTTTGCATCCCATGTGACCCCGCCTGCATCCTTTCTGCTCCTCCGCCATTATATTGTGGTGTTCAATATGTGAGTTGATTTTTGTTGTGATTGCTGACGTTAAAATTTTATATATCGTGGGTAAACATGTGATTGGTCTGTATTGGGACGGCTGTGGTGAATTTTTAGTTTTAGGTAGCATGTATGTTATCCCTGTTGCAATAAATTCGGGTATGTTTTGCTGTCCTAAGATTACTTTTGTTAAATTTTTTGCTATTGGTTTGTACAGTGAAGTTAACTTTTTGTACCAAAAATTGTGTATTTTGTCTATGCCAGGAGATTTCCAATTATGTAATCTGCCTGTTATGTGTGTGATATCGGTTTCTGTTATCTCTACAAATTCCATTTCTCCTAGTGCCTGCCATTTTGTTTCTTCGTCTGTTATCCACGTTGCTTTGTTATTGTGTTGAATTTGTTCTTCCCAAATGCTAGACCAATATGTTTCAAGTTGATCTTTTGTAAGTTGATTAAGTGTATCTGTGCTATTATCATTATTTGTGCCAGTGTCAGTGTCTGGTTTTTGCAGATTTCGATAAAATATTTTTTCGTTAGTGGCGAATATGGCGTTATCCGTTTTGCGCTGTTGTGCTTTTTTATATCTTCTTAGTCTATGTACTTTAAGTGCTAATTTTTGTTTTAGGGTGTCTAAGAATTCTTCTGGTTTTCTGTTAGTGTTTTCGTGTCGGGTGTGCGTTAAACTGCTTCTGAATATAGCTTCTACTCTTCTAACTACTTTACTTGATCTAACGTTGTTGATGTATTGTGTAAGTCTACCGCAATCCGCTCTGAGTTTTTCTATGTCGTTTTCTAGTCTCTGTTGCCATGCTGGTTTGAGGTTTTGTTTAGGCCTGGCGTTATCAGAGTTTTCCGTAATTTTAAAATTGAGTTCTTCTGAAATGACTACAGCTGTACAATAAATAAGTGTGTGGATATCTATAAGTAGAGTGTCATCAGTAATAAATTGATCTAGTATATTTTCGTTAAATAAGTTGACTAATAAATTGATCTAGTATATTTATTATTATTATTATTATTATTATTATTATTATTCTTTAAAAGGTACGCGAGGCGAGGCCGTTGCAAAATGACAGAAACAAGGTGATATTTCAACTTTATATCTAAAGCGCTCACACGAAGCGAGGACTGAAGCTCGAAATATCAAAAGAACATGCCTCGTTTTCATTTAAATTTTACGACCCTGGTCACAATAATTATTTTGTTATTTTTACACAATCTACTAAATGTAGACTAATTGACTCGCAGCGTGAGCATGACGCTTTATTTTAGCAACACGTTGATTAAGTCACGCTGTTTCCTTAAGATGATGATGTAAAAGATCATTAATTCTTATAATCCTTTTCATCACCAGCGTTAGAATCAATTATTCAACTATATTTAGTTAATTATATTATCATCATCTTCACCTCATTCATACATACATTAACGGTAGGTAAGAACTATAGAGTACCATATTATGCTACGATTCTTACTTACTTTTTTTGCTTTGTTTTTTTAAGCTATTGCAGGAGAGGAGGGGAGGGGAGGGGGAGGGGGGAGATTTTGACAGAGGGAAGGGGGATTGTGAGAGGGGTCGGAGGGGAGTGGGAGGGGAGTGGAGAGGGAGGACAGAGAGAGGGGGTGGAGAAGGAGGGGGAGGGGAAGGGGAATGGGAAGGATGAGGTGAGAGGGGAGCGGAGAGGGGGAGGGGAAGAGGCAGGGAACAGGAGGGGAAGGGAGGGGAAAGTGAGGGAGGGGTGAGGGAAGGGGAGGGAGCGGTGAGGGGAGAGTTGTGGGAGGTGTGGGGGAGGGGAGGAATGGGGAGGGGGAGAGGAGAGGAGTTGATAAAAAATGATATGCAATAGCTTTACCGTGGCAGTCTCCGAGTACCACACGTCATTTTTTTTTTCATGTTGTCATACACACACCCCGTCATAATTACTCATAGGATGTCTAGGATACAATATGTTAGAAACTAGACGAACATATGATCAGATGAACATCATGCTTTAAGTACTTAAAGCATGATGTTCATCTGATCATAGGGGGACAACACATGTTCCTGATCTGCTCAATGAGCTGATTCGTCTTTATGTTCCTTGCAACTATCTCCGCGGCCGGAGCACCGTCTGCTAGCCGTGCCCTCGTGCTACACAGTGGCCCGCGCGTCGTCCTCACTTCGTTCTGTCCGCGTTCAATAGCCTCGTGGAAGCCAACCCGAACTGTTATATATTTGCCGATGATTTTAAATTTTTACTGTGTGCATGCTTAAGCTTCTGCAAAAGCAAGACGACCTGAAGACCTAGCCAATCTTATTGTTTCTATTTGGTTTGTATACGTTTTTTGTTGTTTAAACTTAGTTACTTGTGTGTGTATGTTACAAATTGTATTTATGTTCTTATATGTTAATGTATTTGGTTTTCCAAAACCGTTTTAACAAAAATAAATAAAAAAATAAATGTTATTGAATTTGGACCACCAATAAGTTCTCAGCAGTGAAACATAATAACGTTGTGTCAAAAACAAAACAGCAACAACGATGTACAACATACTTCAATTGATTTGAGTACATGAAAGCCAATGAAGTAACACTAATTTAAAGATAAATTTCAATTTATTTGCTTAACATGAGTAGATTATAATACTAATAAATGCATGCAATGGTCATAAATATGAGGATGTGCTACATGCTATACCATAGTAGATGTACAAATCTTACAGGTTAATTCCTAACTTATTTGTTTCTTCTTAACTCCTCCAATCAGGTCTAAGAGTAACACCTTTAACTGGCCTGTTGGTCCAGTAGTTAGTGACCCTGACTGCTATGCCGTAGGTCGGGGGTTCAATTCCCACCCAGGACAAATGTTTGTGTGATGAGCACGATCATTTGTTCTGTGTCTGGGTGTAATTTATCTATAATATGTATGTATTTAGAAATATATAAGTATGTTTATCAGCTTTTAGTACCCATAACTCAAGCTCTCAAGCTTAACTTGGGACTAAATGGTTGGACGTTGTGTGAAAAAGTTGTGGAATATTTATTTATTTTAAGTTATTATAACACATCCACCAGCTTACACACATACACGGCACGTACAGAATAGTTTTTTTTTTGTAAAATACCAAAGGGACAGTTGTGGTCAAATTAAGGGAGGTTTGAGTGTAGTTTAATTGTAAATTATTAAGTGAAGTATTAATAACATGCGCACCGTTCATAAATCATCCCCCTTATAAACTTGAGTCCGTTTAAATACTAACATTAAACTCCCATTTTCTTCGAAACAAATTCCAAATGCCTTCGGTAATCGGTCTTTAATGGCGGCACATACCTCATGTAAATATTCACACGCGTAGAAAGTTCACCCTACTTTAAAGGCGACAATCCGGAAACATACAACCCTACCTTTCCAAGAAGAGTTGCTAATCATTTAAACTCCTTTACCTCAACGAGTACACTTCTTGTCACCGGATTTGCCATTGCGTAATTTTGAATCAATTAATTTTAACTTAACCTTTTAGGTGGGCAAACTTGGCATCTTCGGATCTCACCCCCGACCACTGAGTTGACAATGAATTTACGCAAAGTCACCTGATTCAATCAATTTGTAATAATTTGGGTGACTTTTATGTCAATCAACAGGTGCTTTGTCGGTCGCAACTAAATTTTGTTAATTTGATTTTAATGTATGTTCTGCGATCAGTTAGAAAAAACGTAGATTTAATAACTGTATCTCTATTCTGAGGATTGGCCTTGAATTTCTTAAGTTTCTGATAATCATAATATTAATATTATGCAAAGCATTTCACAACTTTACGGCTGCATTTTCCATATTATAGAGTTAGGCATTGATATACAGACGCCAGTACATCAAGTTACCAAAATGTGTCAAATTTTCCCAATTGAATATGAACCTTATTCTGTTTGACACAAAGTTGAAAACGATCAAAGAAATTTGACACATTATAATAAGTCGCTCTGTCGCTGAATACCACATTCGCAATAAACGATACTTGCAAAACATCATATCCTCATAACTTCATTATCTCAAAGTATCATGATCTTATACTTACCTATACCACATTCAAAGTACAGTCACATTCAAGTTTTATGTGCTGGCCTTTGTATATTTATGGTATAAGTACTTTCATTGGCTGTGTAGGAAAACTGTTGGTACAATAAGCACAGTACAAATATTAATACAGTAGGACGACGCCTTTGATCTCTGGAAAAATTCCGACAACTTCTACAAGCGTTAGACTTGAATAATACTTCCCGCACTACAAACATCGTTTTGTTCACATTGCGGGAGCGGCTTTCCCGCGTCTCGCCCCTCACACCCCGCACGATTACCCTGTCTAGACGGCTTCGTCGGACGACTGTATGTTTTTAGACTGTGAATATAGGTTGGTCCCTCACAGAATGTTAAGACTCTTTACCTTATAGTTCTATAGCAAAATTTTACACCATCCAGCCAAACATTTTGAAATATTCAGTGTTCCGTTTTTATTATCCGTCTACCTCTTACCATATAAACCAACTTACTTTCAAAATAAAGACATCTTCTCGTACATAACCAAGTCCTACACTCCAAGCTCCCTTACTTGATGCCGTTATGTAAATAGGGGCTGACGTTAAATTAATTTATCTTCATTCCGTAGTACGCGGCACGTTGTTTAGTTTTGTCTTATGAAGCTATTTTAGGGGGTGCTGGCAACTCCGTGTATAATTCATTATCATTATATTGTCGTTCTGTTTTGTAAATGCAGTATGAAGATGGATCTTTGCCGTTTAGTTAATTTTTTGGGACTTCTTAGGGAATTAGGGCTTTTACATTATCTTCTTCCATTTGTGGGTTACTACAAACAAATCTCATAACCTAGAGTTGAGGATTTTTTTCAGATTTGGGAAGTTAATAAATAACACTACTCCCCTGTTACATTGGACCGAATCATATTATCTAACAAATGTAAAAACATATAATGTATTTATTCAAAATTAAAATAGGTAAAATAAAAATACAAAAATCTTACTAAGAAGTAGAAAAGGATTCAAATGTTAGATGCCTATACTAGGTTAGAACAACTCGTGTCATAAGCGACTGGACCTCATTTTGGTTGGTAATAGTAGAACAAAAATAGTTATTAACAATATTTAACATACAAAATGATAACATTTAAGATGATATTATTCGTTAACTTAAAAACTATTATCTTAAAAACAAAAACAACAGTATGTAGGTAACTATTGCATGTATCTCCTTATATTGTCGCAGCCAACTAGCTTAATCAGCCGTTCAATTAACTGCCTAGCCTCTTTACTAAACGGCGTTTAACAAGCGGCCTAAATGATATTCAGCCATTTGATCAAACAACTAGGCAAATGACTTGGATCGACGTTTAATTACTTGCCTGGCCGGTTCATTTCAATTTAGTTCCATTTTCTGCCACCTAGCGCTGAAACTCTCGTCTCGTCGGTAAACGATAAATTTGATTGTGTTTTTACGTAGACGGGGATCTTCGCCGACAAGACTCTTGGCCAACGGGGCATTAAATAGTTAGGTTAGGGTGAAACTGTGACCCCTACGCCAGATACTAATAGATTGTACAAATCGATTCCCAAAGTAAGCATCTGATTATGAGTTTAAATTATAATTATTATGCTCTGTCGACGAAGAGTCCTGTCGGCAAAGAGTCCCGCTGAAGTAAAATCTGACGTAACATTTAATAAACTGGTTGGCCAATGCTTAGGCCAAACGCTACGGCTGAATATCATTCAAGTCACTAGTTAAACGGCGCTGTTTAGTTAAACGGCTAGGCAATTGATTGAACGTTGAATTAAGCTAGTTGGCTTGGCTGCGACATTATATACCTAAGCATTGGCTAAAATATGGTTACAATAATTATTTATAAGGACCGTCCTTCTTTTTTCAGTACCTATATGTTTTCAACGACATTGTTTAGAAAAAAGTAAATAAAAACGGTAAAGATGAACATAAACTACCATCAAGTTGCTTCGTATCAACCTTATTTTAATTACGTTTAATATAAGACAGCTCAATCTTACTTCATAGGGCACCAAGACTTAAAATAAGTAAGTTACGAGATGCTTGTTCATGCAATATATAATAAAATTGTTTTTGAAAAGGAGTAGGAGTCGTGATGTTAAAAAAAATAGTCCAATTTAACACCTTAGGTTTATCTCATTGAATTTGAAGTACCTACTTTTCTTTAAATTTACAAATTCTACGAAAATATCTAGGAAATACCGCTCCCATATTTTCACCATTACTCCAGTATATTTTAGCAAGTTCTAAAATAATTCTAGTACCTTCACAATATTTGACTGTTATTCTCTAAGGAAAATTTGGCGCACGCGCTAGCTAAATCTTTGGCTAATATTCTACCACAACCATGTTTATGTACACCGTTTGTATTTTAACTGTAAATTCATAGACACGTTTTCTCGACAAAACAATGAACCATCGTCAAGACATGCACTCTCTAATATACTAACGAAAACACCACCTAATGTTTACCACGCCAGCAAAATAAACCGAGCTTATAAATACATTGAGCAACTATGAGAGATACTATTCAGACAAAAATCCCAGAACAGAAGGTCCACCAAATTAAAATGTACAATATAGTATTGAAATATTGCTGTAAATTTACTACTACCTATGCACGATGCAATGTTAAAGTTGAACACATTTTTATGGCAGTTTTTTTCTAACTATCAAACATTATAATGTTAACTAAACTATGAATATCTCTTTTGCCTTAAGTAAATATTTGAGCACGTTAAAATTAATTATTACGTTATAATAAATATTCCACAACTTTTCACACAACGCCATTTAGTCCCAAGTTAAGCTTGAAAGCTTGTGTTATGGGTACTATACAGCTGATAAACATACTTATAAATATTTTTAATTATATACATATTATGCATAAATTACACCCAGACACAGAACAAATGATCGTACTCATCACACAAACATTTGTCCTGGGTGGGAATCGAACCCACGACCTCCAGCATAGCAGTCAGGGTCACTGACTACTAGACCAACAGGCCAGTTAATAAAATAATTGTACTGGTGAGTACTGGTGACTTTATTAAGCAAATAAGAAAAAGTTTTAAAAAATCGTTTAACTCTGCGGAGTGCCAATAGTTTTTGTAGCCAATTATATATTTATTTGGTGAAGAACGAATGCTTCATGGAAAAAAAAATCGCGACTGTTTAAAATATTATGTTTTTATAATAATTACTGATTTACTTAGAAATCAGGAAGTTGTATTAAGGAGCATATTTTTTAAGTTGCTTGGACATTTTGATTTTTATGAGTTATCAGACCTTTTTTCTGTTTTACAGTTGAACTTCTACTATTTATTCATATTATTGGGGGAATAAGAGACGTTTGTCTAGTTTGTTTTCAAATACGGTATCACAGTTTAGTTAGTGTTACTGTTTTGTTTACAATATGCAGACTGTTTTGCTTGCTTACCGTTGACGTTGAGTTGCCCTAAGTGGCTGTGTATATTTCAACCAGATAAATATAAATAACTCGTAACATCGAAAACAAAACCTAAAATTTGTTATTAATAACACTTTCACCATGGACCACCCAAAATCTTTCTAATACGATGTCTTCAACTAGTGCGCATTGTGAAAAGCACAAAGGCCAGCGCCTCAAACTATAAAATTTTCCTAAACCTCGTAGAACATGAATCTGGCTCTATCCTACTAATATTATAAACATGAAAGATTGTGAGAATGGATGGATGGAAGGATGTTTGTAACTCTTTCACGTTAAAACTACTGAATGGGTTTTAATAAAATTTGATATGGAGTTAGCTGACACCTTGAATTAACACGTACGCTACTTTTTATCCCTGTATTCCCACGGGAACGGGACCTACACGGGTTCAGTTTGTAATAAAGTTTAAAAACTATCAAAGAAAGCTGACACATAGGGGAAGCTTGATGTGCTGGCCTGTACATGACATTCTCGTAAATCCTCCGTGGATTTTTTTTTGGTATTTTTAAGAGTTCAACAAAGACAAATATAAAGTTGAGTTTTCAAATTTCGAACAGTTAAAGCGCATGATCACCGTTGAAACAGCTATGTCGACGGAAAAATCCACGAAGTAACAGAAGACGGTAGAAACATTTTTGACGATTATTTAAAGAAGAAATAAAATAATAATAATAATCTTTGTTGAAACAAGGAAATACATATTACACTTATCACAATATTGTTACAAGTGCAGAACGTAAGTAAATAAATATTCCACAGCTTTTTCACACAACGCCATTTAATCCCAAGTTAAGCTTGAGAGCTTGTGTTATGGGTACTAAACAGCTGATAAACATACATATTTCTAAATACATACATGTTATAGATAAATTACACCCAGACACAGAACAAATGATCGTGCTCATCACACAAACATTTGTCCTGGGTGGGAATCGAACCCACGACCTCCGGCATAGCACTAACTACTAGACCAACAGGCCAGTCAAAGTAAACAGACAAAATAAACCCCAACGACTAAACTAGGCCGAGCCTGTATCTTAGACGATAGTTACCTACTTCCAATGTTATTACAGTCAGAGATGAGAATAGTGTGATTAAACATTACTAGGCAAATATATAAATAATGTTAACAAATAATTTATGTGCTCAGTATATAATCCCCGGTCCTGGTCTTTTTATTATTATATTGTTGTCTTTAGTTTTTTAATCTTTTCTTTTTTTTATCTGTATATATTTCTTTCTTTCTTTATAATGTGGGTAGATGAGTTAGTTGCTGTTGCTAAATAATGCTCAATATTGTCTCTGCCTTACCGTGCAAAACTACAGGCATTATTCTGTAATGTTTTTTATCCATTTTACAAATAAAATGTGCTGGTTGGTGTTTGTTTAAATGCAGCGGGAAATAATCTTCCTTATTTCTAATATCATCATTTTATAAGAAAACGTAACACTCCCCAACCAGTGAGTCCTAATGCATGCAGCAATAACAAAATTTCTTCCTCCCTTTAATACGAAGGGGATCGCCATATGGATTATATATTACATCCTTACTATACATAAATCGGATGCACACTATGCTTAAATATTCCCCTCCAGAAAGAAAAGCTCCCCTACGTGCCATTAGCGCGGCATATGAAAGCACTTGAAAGATCCGGAAACATAATATCTACCTATGAGGAATATTAGAGCCACACTATGGTTTGTTTTAATATTATGTTGGAAATATTGCGAGATACAAAATTAAAAAAAGGCATTTATTTATTTCTGGCAACCTTTTAACCGAGGGATATTGAGTTACCCAGTCACTGAATTGTGGATGTTCACAAGCAATTGCTCCATGTAAAATACCATATAGTAGGGAAAAAGCTAGGCAGATGATGATAATGATGAAATTATAACGTCGAGGTTGTGGTTCAAACCCCGTCAAGTACCAATGTGACATCTCCAATTCTCATATAATTTCTCAGCATATCTTAGATGTATTCATATCTGTGGAGGAAAACATTGTGAGAAAAACTGAACTTGACAAGATAATGTTGGTTTGTAAACGTCAATCCGCCTTGAGCAAGCGTGGTGATCAATGCTTATGCCTGCTCTGCATGAGAAAAAGCTTGCTCTGCAGTGGTTTTAGTAGGATAGTATCAGTCCGGTATTATTGGCACTAGTGAGAGAATAGGATAAAAATAAAATTTATCCACTAGTTTTAGTTGTCTAGTAGGTACTCGTATATCTGGCATGTATTTGAGTTCATACAAAACGAATGCAGGAAGCACTGCATAATCCTGTCAGTTATTCTAAGCTTGCCGTGCCAGCATTTTATTAGTTTCCGCCCTTAGTATAGTGTTGCAGAAGTTATTGATGTACGCACCTAGTTAATATTTATTTTGTCATTGGATACGAGTTTTGTTAACAAGTTAGGTTTATTGTTTTTGTAGATAGAGTACCATTGTGTTACTTTTTATTGATAAGAGAGCGATGCAGGCGTCTTTGTGTTTGTCGTAAGAGTGAAAGAAATATTGTAAATAAATAAATAAATAAATAAATAAATATTCCACAACTTTTCACACAACGCCATCTAGTCCCATGCTAAGCTAAGAGCTTGTGTTATGGGTACTAAACAGCTGATAAACATACTTATATATTTCTAAATACATACATATAATAGATAAATTACACCCAGACACAGAACAAATGATCGTGCTCATCACACAAACATTTGTCCTGGGTGGGAATCGAACCCACGACCTCCGGCATAGCAGTCAGGGTCACTAACTACTAGACCAACAGGCCAGTCAATTGTGATTCAAAGAGAATCCATTCTACATAATACCTCCATCTTTTTCACATAATAGTTTTTGACTGTAATCTTAGTTGCGTTAACAGACATTTAGAACTTACACACAAACAACCAGACCTAACATAATTACTTGTAGGCAAAGACATTCAATACCTATTTTAGACCAATCATCACACAAAAAAATGAATTTTTTGAAATCTCTATGCTTGTAGGTTATACATATTGTTCCGTGAGAGAATCAAACCCGAGACACGAGGTGCACTAGCCAATTACTCAGCCGCTGTGCCAAACATGCCGTTAAATTGTACCGTTCCTTATTCACACCAACAGAAAAAAATGAAAAAGTTCATTAGAAAAAGTTTCATAAGAAAAAAATAACTAAGACAACTATTTTTTATCACCATTCCTTGCCAGATGATGGCCTTATCAGCATTAAACTGACAGACAGACATACCGACAAAGTCATAAAACCATTTCACCATCTCGATACAGAATCTTAAAAATCTTACCTTACCATTATTTTCCTAAGCATGACTTTGTTATAATGTTTTTTTGATTTATCTTATTTTAATCCACAACCAACTTAAAAGCAATTACGTTGGAGTTAGAAAGTCAGAACAAAAGATTGCTTCTTCACAACTTAGATGAATAATGTCATGAAACCTTGTTTGTTCTGACTTTTAAGTCTGATTAGCTGAGTTAGGGAAAGCTGGTTGAACCAAAAATATTTGTACGATTTTCAGTAAAAGTTTTGTTGGCGAAGTGGTTTAGTAATTGGCTGCTGTTCCATTGGGTGGGTTTCTATCCCGTACGGTACAGATTTTTGTTGAAATTCTTTATTCTAATCGGTGTCGAGAGACAAAGACATGAGATTTTTTTATAGGAAAAGTTAGTTTATCGCTAAGGTTTAAAAGTGACCAAAATTTTTCTGTCTTTGTATCGTCTTAACCCTAGAGTACTAATCATCGCCTGAGAGGCCGCCCGCGGTCGGTTTTTTCTGGTTATTTTGAAATTGCGGGGACGTATCGCGCCGTGCTTTCGTGCCAACTCCGTGTAGCCCACGACGCGGCGGGGAGAGCTTGCGCGCTCGGCGGGGATACAGCGTTCCCGAGATATTGCCTATGTGATCGCCTGAAGGCGATCATTAGTATTAAAGGTAGGTTTTTTACTATTGACTTAATTTACATTTTTGAGTTTTTTCTTTGTTTACTCACTATTATAAGATATAAAATACATGTTTTATTTCATAGATGGATCTCAACGAGCAGCAGACACCAAATTACTTGGAAGATGACACCTCTGATAGTGAGACCGAGGATAATTTAGAAGTCGCGGATTACGATTCTGATGACAGTGTGGTTGATCCCACTTTTGTTCCATACCGACTCGAAAATGAGTTACAAAATATTTTGCTAGATGACCCTGATCCTCAAGACCGAAGCTGTATTACTGCGCTAAATGTAAAAAAAAATATTGTTTGTTTCATGGATCTCCTAACTGCTATTCGTGTGATAAAAATAGAAGTCTGAGTTCGACTTAGTCTGCAGTAAGCTATGTAATGATTAGACTTGTTTTTTGTTATGTTTTTCATACTTTATATATTATATTGTAGTTTTTATACCAAAACAGTGGTCCAATGTCAACATTTTTTTTTTAAATAAAATATCGCTTAAGGCTGTGTTAGAAAGTTAAGTATTATGTGTAAGGCTGATTTTAAGACAAATAAGAGTTTCTCAGATATATATTTTTTTGCATTTCATAAAGGCAGAGGTATGCCTGTTATTTTGTAATAAATTTTGTTACATTTTAATAAAAGTTTAGTACTAAAATTTTGCTTTATTTATAAAGTAGCCTCCCAGGCGATAATTAGTATTAAGCAGTAATAAATTTATATTAGTACTCTAGGGTTAAGGTAGACTGTTAAAAGATGCCTATGTTATTAATTCAGACAGTTTTTTTACCTGTTTTTTTACTCAGTAACGCCATCTAGAATAATATATCAATATTGGAGTGGCAGCGAAGCGTACTAAAAAACTCTCATAGTGTGTGTCCACCGGGACATAAGTTTCGGATGAAAATTTTAAAATCCCGTCTATAGTAAACTAAGTATTGAATGTCTTTGAAGGCGACTAACAAAAGGTATTTATGAGGCAGATATTCACGGAAATGCTTTTTGTTACCATCATCAGGAACCAATCAATGGCAACCAAAACCAAAAACTTTTCATAAGAGTTTGGTTCACATTATCTTACTTGAGCTCTTTTGTAAAAGTGTAAGAAAACAAAAAAAAAAACTAAATTCCGAAACAGATTAATTAACTATTTTAACCAATTAAGTTTGTATTTTTATCTCTCAAAAAGATAAATGACACAGATTACTTGAGAAGATAAAACGGGGTAAAAAAGATTAGGAACACCAAAAAGATATTTCCCGGAAAACAGTAGAAGAACGACCGTAATTACGGCAAAAAGGCTCTTTAAAAATAATTGTAAGGGGATCTTTTATCATCCCTCAGAATTTAAGACGACTGTTAAATTCATCCAAATTGAATTTTGTAGACACATTTAATTCTACTAAGTGTTATATGGAAATTTTAAAATGGTTTCAGCTGCAGTGAGAAATTGAAATAAAACGTTAATGAGCGGTCATAAAATTTATTGGCTCAGTAATTTAGAATGATCTTCAGTTGTAATTTGATTACGGTAAATGATGATCTTACATTGTGAGTAAGAACTGATATTGAGTTGCTACTGTTGAGAACTTTGATAAAAATTAAAGATATCGCTGTAAGAGGAAGTCTGATGGTGGCGCTAGTGACCGAAAATTTATGTAAAAATCGGTTGTCATGGAACGAGGAGCATTTTGTGCGAAGAGAATTAATGTGGAGGGATTACAAAATAAAGCTATAGATAATATGGCTAGTGAAAAGTAATTATTAAGATGAAGGTAGATAGAGATGTATGCAAGAAGACGACAAGCTGTGCCGACCCCAAATAAATTGGGATAAAGGCACGAGAATGAAAATGTTGAGAAGAACTTTGAATTAAGTTTCATGGTCAAGAGGAGTTAAACAAACCACACTTACTATATTAGTGTATTATTTTCTGTATTCATTTGTTTAATTCTTCAAGCATATTATTACGGAGTAGAAAACAAAACAACGCCTAGAAAACTAAATACACACGCCACGATACAAGCCTTCAGTTGTAAAATGTCAATGTTTGGAGCCTAGAATTTTACTCGGAATATTATCAGGTTACACGAATACGTCAATAGCCCCTTAGAACTTAACATATTTTTTTTTACCAGGCTACCTTGGTAAAAGTGTGGTAGATGCAATTTGTAAATTTGAAGGATAACAGTAACCTAAATCTTAACAAAGTAACGTTATCAAATCTATATATATAAAAGAAAGTTGCATTATAGTTATTTGCTAAATACATATAAATATTCAGTTATATAACAGAGTTGATGTCATTCTAAAACGTGCCGCAGTGACTGGCAGCATTGCGCAATTGCGCATTGCCACGACAAACGGCAGTAGATACTTATTTTTGGCCCTAGATTGAGATAGCTGTTATCATGTTTACTTTTATGTATAAATAATAAACATAGTAATTATGCTAATTATTAGTAACTAGCAGACGTCATGCAGTATCACCCGCGTAGTTCCTGTTCCCGTGGCATTACGGGGATAAAAAGTAGCCTATGTCATCCAGGAATGGTGTAGCTTTCCACCAGTGCAATAATTTTTAAAGTTGGATCCTAATGATCCAACTTTAAAAATTCCGAAGATTACCCCCTACATACAAACTACCAAACAAACAAACAAATACCTCTTTATAATATTAGTATAGATTATAATATATGCTGTATGTATTTTTTTTTAAATCCCCAGTGGATAAGTAAAAAACTTAGAAAATATTCCTGTTTAATAAAATGTTGGCACCCTGTGCGACACCGGGGCGGGTCGCTAGCTATTAATAAAATTACGTTAACTTCTGTTATCTTGATCGAAAGTGAAGTGTTAGATATTGAGTAGCGTACGATATCGATAAATAGTCAGCTCTTTACCTCCTCCCAACTTAAAATAACTAAGCTCTGAGCACATTCAATGTTTTTCTTACTACCTCAAGTTCCGTCGAAAGCTTGACATGGTTAACTCAGGAAATGGAAGGGATTGGAACGATTTCGTATATTGACAGTATTAAGGTTATTCTGGTGCCTAGTTTATATGGATGTATTTTTATATAATAGCTACTTGTAATTATGTAACATAATAAATAATTTTCACTGTTTTTTTTAATAACATTCAAATAACCTTTTCATTAAAATAATGTTTATCTTAAATAGGTTTGACCACGACTTCATTCACGTGAAAGAAACCTAACACATCGAATTACAATCAATATTGCTTATTAACCTTGCTTGAATTGGTTCAGTAGTTCTGGAGATTATCCTCTCCTCACAAACCTACTTACAAACAAATGTTACCTCTTTATAATATAAGTTAATTATATTTTGCTTTCATTGTGAAGTAGTTTCTGAATTAGCCGAAAAAATGAAGAAATTTGAAAAAATATTGGTAGGTATTGCAATGTTTAAAAAAACACTAATGCACCTATTTTTCACTAGTAGCTCTTAAAACAACTAGGACAACAGAAATTCCCAAAGTAATTAAAAATTTACAAAAACTCGATCGCAATCTTATCGCAATCTTATCACAGCAACAAACAATGTCAAAATCTTTTCAAAAATATGAAAAAATCTGACGTATTTTTGACAGTTTAAATGAGACGAGAGATTTTTAAATAAAAAGTTTTAGATTTTGTTTAACGTTTTTAATTTGTTTAAAATTTAAAACACAATAAAATTGAGTTGAGGCAAGTAAGTGGATAAACCTTATGCAATTTTACCAAAAATAGTTGTTAGGACATTAACACTTAGGTGTATCAAATGCGCCAGTCACACAACATAGGTCACCTTTACGGCTGCATTTCATTTAGTAGCAGTCGATGAACTAATGGAAACTTTTACGAGAAGCTAACTAAATACCTAGTTACTGTTTGCAACTTGTATATCGTCTAAATAAACCTAACAGGCGACGGTATCAACACGGACACAGTTAAACTTCAAGCGTCTCTAACACTAATTGTAAATACTATTATGAAGTTAAAGATCACCACAGTACAACAGGTAGAGAGAGAGAGAGAGGGGGAGAGAAAGTGAGATAGAATGAAGCAAGTTTGTTGTAACTTGTGAGTTAAAGTGATGTTTTCACATAGGGTGTTCTTTTGCGTTGAGCTTTGGTATTTTGATTTTAATTAATAATATTTATTATTTACCTAAAATTAAAGTAATTATTTTTAATTTCCTTATTTCCTATTGCTTACAAAAATTGTATCTGCTACCGTTTGTCGAAGAATCACAGAAAGGTGAACTGAAATGCTTATAAGCATATTAAGTCCACCTCTGTATATTAGTGTGCTTAAAGTATCTATATATAAAATGATTTGACGTTTGTTAGTCTCAAAAATAATTTAACCGGTTATACTGTCTGGAATTTAAAGTAGACCAGGACAACTAAATAAATTTTATGCAACATAGAGACACACAGCGTAGTACTTAGTTCAGTTTAAAATTATGTATTTCGATTTTTTCTAAATCAATGCATTTCAGTAAGGTAGTTAGGTTATCTAGTTAGGTTAGCTATAGGATAGGTATAGTAAGTTAGGTTAGGTTATATATATATATATACATTACTTTATATACATTTTTTATATGTTTTACTTTTTAATTTTTTGTTATTATATCCTGTTTTTAGACGAAAGAGGCTGAATCCCACGACACAGGGTATCCTAGTGTGGGGTTCAGTGTTATGTAAATGATGGATGTTAACTTTTTATGAACAATAAAAAAATATTAAGTATTATTTATTATTATATAATATATGTATATGTTGCCATTATTATTCTATTTAATGCAAAATGTTTGAATAAAAGCACATCAGAGACTGGCCAAATAAAAAGTAGTTATTATTATTGTTATAGTTATTATTTAAAAGTAGTAGTTATTATTGTGTTGGGATCTATTTGTTGTCAATTATTAAATATATGTCTTTCTAATATTTAAAATTCTTGTATCTCAGTGTTTGTAACAAAAAAAAGTGTGTGTGCCTGAAACGGCTTGACCGATTTTATAAAACTTTGTGTAGATATTCAGGTCTGAGATTAGGATGTAAAATTATTATAAACATTAATTAATTTGGAGGCAGAATTAAGTTTTTCGGGGTAACTAGTTATTTTATAAGTAATATTTAGCTTGAGGAAACAAAAAAAAAGTTACCCAATACGAGGAACTGTTCCTCGATTTGTGGTTGATGGTCTCTTATTCATCGTAAAAAGTAGTTTCACCTTCGATCGAATTGTAGTACATACATACATATCGTCACGCCTGTAATCCCCGAAGGGCTAGGCAGAGGTATACCTGGTAGTACACCCACATTTCGCCATTATGTTTAAGTCCCATGTAATAGATCCAGTCCCATCCAGACTTCGGGCTGTTACTGAGAAATCCCAGATTGAAAAACTCAATGACACTTTGCCCGACCCGGGGATCGAACCCGGGACCTCATGATCAGCAGTAGCGCTTGCGACCACTAGGCCAACGAGGCAGTCAAATGTAGTTGAATTGTAGTAATGTAGTTGTAATATTAAGCCACACGGTTTTTTAGCTTAAATAAATGTTACCACAGAAGCAAAATGGTCTCGTTTGACTGTGTATTTTGTAAGTCAGATAGTCTGGAAAGTCACGACAAACAGACGAGGCGAAAGAAAAAAGAAGGAGCAAGAAAACTTTTTTAGTTTACTCTATGGCAAAGCGGCGGGTAGAAAGAACTACTAAAGAAGCAACCTGGCGAACAAAAAGCAACAAAAACTGTCTGCTTCAGACTAGTTACAAGAAAAAAAAAAACACTTTTAAAGTTGAGCTGCTAAGCTGAATCTTGGGTTCGATTTTTGGGTAGTTTTTAGTTTGTATCTAGGAATTCCAGTCCATATTATTTCGGAGTTTAGATTTCTGCCCGTTTGATGGCATTAGACCACGGACATTAAGTCAGCGGACAGCGGGGCGAAAGCGGAGTAGCGGCAGCAGCGGAGCGGGCGCGGGGCGTTCCAATTCATTTAATTATATAGGCGTCCCGTGACGGCTCACATTTTTTTGTAGTAAATTTTGCTTTCCCATAAAATAGAGCGCACACATGTCAGCGAGTTAAACGTTCGAGCTTTATGTCGATAACAGCCAAATTTTGTACACATTGGGACAAAATTAAATACAAGCTCTAAGAAATAAACGGTCTATTGTTAAGAGAGCATGAATCATTTTGTCGTGTATTAACTTATTAAAGTTACTTACAAGTCTTAAAGGTGTGTTAGTGTCCATGAAGGTTACGTAACTTTTTATTTATTTTTGTTCTTTGGCAATTGAGCTGATATCAACTATTCTGCCAGCGTTACCTACGTATTTGCGGCAGTAAAATATCAAAATTTTGAATTGTGAAGTTTGATTTTCTATGACAACACACGCGCGTACAGCATTTGACCTTTATCAAACAAACTTTGTACACATCGGGACAAAATTAAATAACAGCCCTAAGAAATAGTCGGTCTATTGTTAAGAGAGCATAAATAATTTTGTCGTGCAAACGAAGCGTTTCAGGACTTATTCATTCAAAAATTGTTACTTGGAGAAAGCAGGCCGCCTTTGTAAAACATTTGTCATTATAATCACCCAAAGCTGCCGTCTGCGGTAATAAAATTATTTCACAGTAAACATTTTGAAAATTAAATTTTAAAGACTTCTCACTTGGAGTAATGGCCCGTTTTAAGCACGGACGTGACGTAATAAGTTAGCGCCCTAAAAACTTAGTGAAGGTGGTTTTTTTTATACAAGGTCACGAGATTTGTGTTAATGGAACGATTGCGCAACCTAATTATAAAACTTAATTACATAATATCTCTAAAATAATAACATTTATTATTATCAAACTTTCTTTCTAAATCTACAACCACTCATTATATTATTTTTCTCTTATGCAAGGAAAACTGATGAGAAAACCTAAAAGAAGAATAAGCCAAATAATATTAGCAGTCGCTATCAACATTGGGTTTAAACGCCAACCTGGTCTAGCTATTTGAAGGTATGCAAATATGCTTTACACTTCCAAGAAATTCATACCCAAAAAGTTAACAGATAATAACAAGTCTACGAGATAACAAGACTTGTGCTCCTACTAAGCAATTACTTCGGTCTTGCGAGAATTGCTCGCATCGATCAAGTATCAAAAACATAAGAACATTTACGTCAGTGTCTGAAATAGTGCTCAAATACAGCACGTGCTTAGTTAAGCCTAAGTCGGCCTAAGTAATTAAAATAAACTCTAAATTAAACTAAATTCCCCAAAAATATAATAGTAGTAGACCCAAAATTTTAACACAGAATAATAAAGTGGCTCCTAAATATATCTACACAAACGCCTAACTATTTCTTTGCTGCGTAGGTAGCTACTGAAAAACAAAATTAAAATGAACTACCACGGCAATACATTCCCATCTCTAAACTCGAGTAATAAAATGTTAGAAACACAAAACCTCACTTCATTTTGCTACCCAATCCGTTTTACCTGCTAACGTGAAAATATATTTGTGGCTAGGGCTGCCAACATAGGATTCGACTTAATTTTATAAGTACCTAGTTATTATTATTAGCATAACCGAAACGTTGATAAAACAAATACACGGTCACCGTCATCTGCTTAGCCTTATCCAATTGAGGTCAGCTTCTACTCTTAGATGCAGTTGAATACCAGAAAAATAATTACAATTAAAATATTGACAAATTGTTGCGGCGTCAAATGTCAGACCTTCAAATGACGGCCTGGAAGGTTTAACGTGTTTTTTACTGGTTTTCAATGTGTATTACATAGATAGATAGGTAGGTATTTTGAGGCAGACGTAATTGGAAACTCACGGTCTTTATTGGTGACGTTGTTCAGTACGGTTAGGTGCATATTACTCGCAACCGGCGCCGGCGCGGCTTTCGTGTATGACTATAATATATGTCATAATGTCGTATGAACGTAAACCAAGCAAAAGAAGTATAAAAGAATCGTAGCAGGTAGCTCTCCTTAATATGTGCCAAATCTTATGCAAAAAGGCGTGAGTTTATGTATGATTGGGAAATAAAAAAAAATCACTTTAATCTCGCGTGACAACCATATCTCGGTAAAAGTCAAAGTTCGCCTAATACGTTCTTATTTATTACCTGTTTCTATATCTATACAAGCAAGCCATGTCGAAAATGTAATGATTCAAAGGGTCTTACAAATTGCAACGAAGCACCGTTACTATGTTAGCTTGCCCCGAGGCGATGTCCGTGTAAAACAAATTCCACCCCTTTTTACCCCATTAGGTATCGTGAAGAATCCCTTCTTGGCAGGTGCTTACGTAATGGGAACTAGGCAGGTATACCTTTTCTTTCAGGATTCTTGGCTTTTTATAAAGGTTTTTTTTAAAAAAAGCTTACTAACAATGTGGGTCACATATTACTAGAAGTCTTGTTAACTCCTCCAACTAAGATAATATGTTTGTGTCTGGAGAGCTTGTTGATAGTGCAATGGGTGAGGATTGAGGTCAGGACCTCTTAATCCCTAGTTCGACGCCTTGGCCATTGGGCTATTGCTGCTTTTGTCGGTCTATCTGTGCGTCCGTGCGGTCGTAACTCTAAATTAGGAAGTCTGTGACTTTGGTGGTTTTGTCTTATTCATGATGGGCCACCGACTTCCGAATTTAGAGTTATTTTACACCGTTTAGTGTTTTTTTTGAAGTCGGTTTTATTTTTTGCAAAAAAGTTTTTTATTTTTCCATTTTTAGTTGTTCCCATACAACTATTTTGCCATGAATTTATTATTATATTTTTATTACTAGCTTCTGCCCGCGACTTCGTACGCGGATCCTGTTGCTTATGCCAGCGACAACAGGGTCGTCAAAATCGAAGATCTGAAACATCTGATGTCGAATTCTATAAGCCCGGGGACGAGAAATCAATGGGATGCGCGAGACGATTCAAGATGTTCCTGATTTTTTATTTTTGTTGGTCAACAGGAAATACCATCAGACTTAACAACTTTTGCTAAGACGCCATTTCTATTATGTATATGTTATATTGTCTCTGGGCTTTGGAGTTCCCCTACAGGTGCTCCCGATCTTCAAATTTAGTCTCACAGCAGTAAACACTCTTCACGTGGAATAGTTTTTGCAATGGCACCATTTTTATATCTCTTTTACTTTAGGTGTTCCATTTTCCAAAATAAATTATAGCCTATAATATGTTGCGTGACAATCACGATCAGCGGTCAGTCGCGCATCTCCTTCCCCCACTTATCTCTAGAGTCGATGCGTATATACGCTGAAAACTCAAGCGTCATGCTTTTTCCGTGAACGTCTCCAACTCGCGAGACAATGCATGATGTTCACGATCAGCGGTCAGTCGCGCACATATTCTTCACTGGTCTCTAGAGACCTGGATGTAGATGCGTAAATACGCTGAGAATGCAGGCGTGCTTCGCGATCCCAAGAAGTTTCCACTGAGCGAGTTGCAGCCTCATGTTCTCGAACAGCATCAAGTCTCTCCTAACGCTCTTCGGTAGATTGTTGGGATCTTATGGTCTTTAATCATTTAGCACCTTTGGAACATTGGGAAAAATTTGACCTCTTTCTAGGCATGGTTATAGTTTTATTGTGATGATACCTGATCAATTAAAATCTAAGTGGCTGCTCCCCTGCGTTACCGGGTAGGCTACCGTGTAACGAAGATAAATGGAAAAGGAAATTAAACACTCAAATAACATATGCCCGAAGGCATACGATAAAAAAAATGGGAGTTTTAGCCAGTAGAGTCTAATTTTCAACGATATACCATCGTCATCGAAAATCAGTCCTGAACTGTTCCCGCCTTCACCGCGTAGTACCTCCTACTTATGTTATTTTATAATTATGCAATGAAATTAGTGATAGTTTTAATTTCTATATCAAATGTTTCTGATCTTCGATTTTTATAAGTCAACAGGAAATGCCTATCAGACCGAACAACTTTTGCTAAGACGTCATTCCTATTTGAGTTATGGTGTAGCTGGGCTCTTGGAGTTCCACAACATGTGTTCCAGATCTTCGATTTTTATACGTCAACAGCGAGTGCTCATAAGGCTGAACAACTCTTGCTAAGACGTCATTCCAATATATGTTATAGTGTAGCTGGGCTCTTGAAGTTCCACATCAGGTGTTCCGGATCTTCAAATTTATTCTCTCAGCAGAAAATGCTCATAACGTGAAACAATTTTTGCTATGGTACCATTTTTGTATCTCCTATAGTTTAGATGGTCTGTTGCGGTTCTGCATCAGGTGTTCCGGATCTTCAAATTTATTCTCTCAGCAGAAAATGCTCATCACGTGGAACAATTTTTGCTATGGGGCCATTTTTGTATCGCCTATAGTTTAGCTGGTCTGTTGCGGTTCTGCATCAGGTTTTCCGGATCTTCAAATTTATTCTCTCAGCAGAAAATGCTCATCACGTGAAAAATTTTTGCTATGGGACCATTTTTGTATCGCCTAGATGCAGTTTCCAAGATAAATTATAGCCTATGTGTTGACCAGACTTAATATCTATACAACAAAAAAAAAATCATTCAAATCCGTCCAGTAGTTCCGAAGATTAGCGTGTGCAAACAAACAGACAAACAGACAAACAGACAAACAGACAAACAGACAGACTTTTTTTTTTGGATTCGTGCTCTATTACTGTTTCTAAACCCCCCTCAATTATTATTTTTTAAATATATTCAATGTACAGACACAGTTTTTTTACAGTCTTATTATATGTAATATAGATGTCATGATAATAGGGTTATCCACTTATCCCTAATAAATGAAAATTAACATACCTAACTGTCTAAATCTAGATATATTGTACACATCTGCGTACCCCTCAGATGCATGCAGGCGTGATGATACGTCATGATGTTGTATAAACAATAAACATCCAAGCAATTCCAGCAATCACGACAGATTTTCCGTCTATTTTTTAAGAGTTCCGTTGTATATCTCCGAAGATCAGCACCAGATCTTCACCAAATTAAAATGGGACCACCTCAGGAGCATACTCTTTCAAATAAAAATGAATTTTGAGAATCGGTCCACAAATGGGGGAGAAATCAGGTAACATACATAAAAAAAAAATACATACACACGAACATAGAACCTCCTCCTTTTTCGAAGTCGGTTAAAAATGGACTAATGATAGCCAAAACCAACGGTTTAACATGCTGCGCGAAGCATGTAGAGAGGTCATGATTTCTAATAAATGGACATTCATCCACAGAATGACCTCAGCAAGCGTACTTTTACTTTCAATCGACTCGTATGACTATTTAATTATGAGCTATAACCCTTCTGTGATATTAAGAGTAGACTGTGTTTTTTTAAAAGAAATAATGTAAGTTATGAAAACTTCCGTAGTATCTGGCTACCAAACCCTTAGCGCATATGTCTGTTTCGCACTTGGCATACAAAATTTTACCCTCCCTAACAATTCGAAAGCAGATAATTTTTTAACGTCAAATCAATCTGACTTCTAATAAAGACCTCTTTAATTAATTTAGGCCAAATTTTATTAAGGAAATCCTTTACAGACACTTGAAAACAATAAGCCATTCAGGTGGAAGGATTATAAATTAATTTATATTGTGATTGAGTTCTGAGTTTTCGCGCGACCCTAAATTTTAATCATTTAAATGTCTTGCAGTATTAATAACAATGCTCCCGACCAAATTTCGGGTGGTGGAAATGAGCCAAATACTCGGGGCATAATTATTACGAATAGTGCACAAGAAGTGTGTGCAATGGGCTTCTGGCTAAAACAACACTCACACGAGTCAAGAGTATTTATTATTAAAAAAAAAAATCTGTTGTAGATCTCTGACAATCAGTCCAACCAAGAGGTATTAGTATCAGTTACCCAGTCATTGGGTACTTATAAAAATCTTCTAATCCAAATAGAACGTGCGCAAAGGATGATTCTAAAGGTTATGCATTTTAGGCGTAGAGACTATCCAACCGCCTTGCTGTACTCTGAAACTCAAGTTCTTACTGTGAGACAACTGTTCATTCTGCGTATAATTTTACGCCGTCACTCCATCCTGCCTCTTGACTCAAACATCCTCCTAAGACGTCGCGGTCGTCCTGTCTGTAATTCTGTCCAATGCTGTTCCACTTTGGCTAGCCGTCATTACTTAGTCCTAAGCGCTCGTCTTTATAATAGGGTACATAAGATAACTGATATCTACGCATTGACTAAGTTTGCATTGAAAGATAAGCTAACTAAATGGCTACAGAATCTGTCTTACGACGATACAGAAAAAATGTTAGTGTTCACCTCATGAACATTTAGAAGTATGGGGAACAGGGTGTCTCGTGGACAACTTTAACGTCGCGAATCGCGATATAGTTGCTGGTGAGACAATTTATAATAATTGTAGATGTTGGTCTTTAGTTCGTATGTGGCAAGATGGACGTCGCTATAAATATAATTGATGCAATGTAAATGTATGCTTAATGTATGCGTAATGTAAATGTATGTGTGATCTGATTTAAAAAGAACTTTGTCTCCTGAGATACAAGAATCTTTTTACTTAGTTCAGGAGTCAGCTGTTCAAACTGTTTTTTGTCAACAACTTGTACAATCTTCCCATGTTTAGTCTATAATTATTTTTTAAGAACTCATGTGTTTATTTTTGTACAATAAACTTATTATTATTATTATATTATTATTGGGTTGTGTGTGGAGGAATAGGTACTACATACGTATGTAGTACCTATTCCTCCACAACTCAATGACTCAGTGTAGCTCCATGTAAATACTGCTGTTTAGCTGCATCTGGTTAGACTGGAAACCGACAGCAACATAGATAGGTGAGAAATGGCATAGTGGGTAGATAAATGTTTGCTTTCATAAGTTGACTTGACTTTTAATGTTGTCTCCTAAATATGAATGTCTATTTCCATTTCAATTACACGTCAGTCGACTGCTTTTGATCTGGCGTACACTGTCATTGTATATTGTGTCCGTAGGTGTGACCGTGACATCACAGTGGGCCCTATCAGAAAACCAGCGCTGCAGTATTTGTTTTCATTTATCGCAGCATCATGCTGAGATAGGAGCCTTTTTGGCCTCGCACAGGTCTTCTCTTTTAGTATTTAGTTTTATATTCTTTTTGTTATTATTATTTTTTGTAGTTCCTGTGCTTGTCCCAAATAAATATTTAACTTTCTTTCTTTCTTTCATGAGCAGCCTAATAGCTTAGGCATTGTAACGAAGAGTAATACTTAGTATATAATAGTACAACATAAAACCTACAAATTTTAACTTTAAGGGTCTTAACTCCATTTTAAAAACAAACCTTTTCTTTCAATTCTCTCATACTCGAATATCTCACAAAATTTAAATTAAAGATCATTCAGCGAACAATTTCCCCCCTTAATTATTTGTTACCGCATGATTTTCCTGATAACAAGAGTGATGTGTGCAATCAATTATACGCTGTATTACTTACGCTATAAACGCGAAATCGGCATGTTATAATGGAGCTGTTAATTGTTGTAGCGTACGGGAATTGGGTAACTTATTCATAGCTTTGGTGATGGATTATGGGTACTTATTACAATATTGAAGTGTGGTGATGTTTTGAATGCAATATTTTCGTTTGTCGACGAAAATGTGAAAAACCTTTTGAATTAGACTTAATAATAAATAATAAGAGTTAAGAGTTTTTCAATCTGGGATTTCTCAGTAGCAGCCCGGAGTCTGGATTTGAGCCCGGTGAATGGCAATAGGCTCGCCCCCTATTACATGGGACTTAATCATAATGGCGAAATGTGGGTGTACTACCAGGTACACCTCGGCCTAGCCCTTCGGGGATTACAGGCGCGTGACGATATGTATGTATGTATGTAATAAATAATAAACTCACTAGACTTAATATAAGGCATAAAACAGTATGTCAAGTTAAGAGTACTTATGTAAGATAGGTAGGTAAGATGGTAGGTAGTTCGATATCACAGCAGGGAGAGAAATGTTCATTTTCATTTTGAAATATTCCAATCTTAGCCGGTTAGCGTTATCTAAACTAGATTGATTTCAGGTGAGGTAGTAGTCACGTCGTGTAAAATATAATCGGTATTTTAGACGAAGCGTCTGCCATTTTGCTGTATGTTCTGGTTAGACGGGAATCCAGTAACGGTACAATTATAGAACGGTTACAGAATAAATGCCACCTTCGAAAATTCGATGCAAATATTTAAGTATATTTTCTTAACGATTTGTATTTGATAGAATCTATCACGTATGTAAGTACCTATTAAGCTTAGTTCTATTAAATTAATAAAACAACACCAAAACCAGCTTCAAACATTATTCTCGTTCATAGATAGACCAAAAATGTTCATCACTTAAATAAATCTACGGTTAGTAGATTAACAACAATATATTTTTAATCAAATGCATTTTATTTAAAAAAGTGTACATGGATCGCATCAAATTAAGAACCCATTTGAACTCTGTCAACAACCCATCAATTACATCACATGCAACCATAGATAAACAAAACACTCATCACCCGAATAAAGCGACTAAAAAAAAAACACGGATAAAAACACGAAGTGATATTAATTCTCTTGTACTAAATGCTATACATTTGTTCACGAAGATATATGATCAGAGGAACAAAGGTACGTTCGGCCATATTAATTTAAGGCCATATAATTATCATAACAATATGTTTTAGCCAACGTTGACTTTCGAGTGTGGATAGCCATTATTGTACGTGGCATTTAAATTTCGAACAAGGGTCGGTGTGATAATAAAACAATATAGGAGCATTTTTTTTTTTTGTAGCGGTAACATAAATCGATTTCAAGCGGGAAGGGATATCGATGCTTAAACCCATACCATGAGCTCAGCTTCATTATTAAAGAACAAGACTTGTTTTTCAATTCCTCTATTTTGTACTAGGTAATTCGTTACATTACGGCAAAGCTGGTTGTAGGAATTTCAAGTTTTTGTCTACTCGTGACAACTGCCAAACATAGATAAATTTTGAATGTCGAGTTTTTGATATAGGAGTATCATACACGTGACAGTCACCCATCCAAAAGTACAACTCGGCAAGAGTTGGTTGAAATAAATAGAGAGTTTCAGGCATTAGTTACACTGAAAAAAAACTGACGATATTTTCTTACATTTCTTTTCATTTATGATTTTCTACTTCAACACCATTACCATAATAGGAGGCACTCTTTCGGAATTAAGGACTAAGTATAACAGTTTACACTAATGAACTAGAACACTGAAACATCATTTTAATACTCGAAACGAACGAAACCACTCAACTTGATAGCACCCTTTACGATTCTGAAACAATATGGCTAGACTATAATTATAAATAGTTTGGAGTTATGACTTTTATGCGTATTAAGGTTAAAGCTTCAGTTACACACGTTCACAAAGGTTGCCAGGTTTAAATAAAGGCGAATTTGGTAGTTGATGTTACTAAAAAAATCTTCTGTACAGTAACCAACTCTGTATTTTTTTAGTTGCTAGCCCGACAAAGTTGAAGCCACAATGTATTCTGTTGTACCAGCAAAAATAAAAATGGCGCCCATAATAATATAACATTTATGCCCTTGGGTTAACAGCATTTTATAGCAAGTATTACAGGCCGATTATTGCAGCGGGACATAAGCTATTATTGGGGCAGACTGTTGTTTCAAAACATGCGTTACGGAGTTTACGATGAACCAATTCCTAGTTTGAGTCCTGCGCAATTAGCGTCAAGTTTGAGTAAAATACGCTAAGTGGCGGCTAAGTTCGGCGGCGCTATTTAGGCTCGCTAGCTCTCATCTGAGGACTCTCATGACGTGTTGCCTCGTTTTTAAAAATACTGTCAGTTCATTACTCTGAAAGTATCATTATTATTTTATACTTGAGCTTCGTGTATGTAGCCGCCATATTCTTCATAAAGTTTACTTCATTAAATTTTTCTTCGTACGTATACAATTTGATAAGCCTTTGATAAATTTTACGCAATAAAACGAGGTGAAAAATTAATGGATTTGACTTAAAGCTTCATAAGTATTGTATTGTTACATTTGTTACGGTCTAGCTGTTCTCACTGTGGATTTTCCCAAATTGGAAATAATCATAAAAAATAATTTGATGGTTTAATATTCTAAAGTGTATTTTTAATGTTTTTATTTTTTGATGAACTAGATGTTTTACGAAGCACTTTAAATAATAATGCCTGTTGGCAATTTATGGTACCTTTTTGAACTAGTTAATGGAATTGATTAGTTTCTGCGGTTTGAGGTCGTGGATTCTATTACTCTGTTGACTGGAAGTCGACCACGACATTATTGGAAAAAGGCTTGTAATAATGACTCGTTCAAGAAATCAATAATAATTGGAAATCTCAAGAATGCTTTTAAGTCAGTCACCTAAGCCACTGCGATAATAAATTTAGTTTGTTGTTGTCGTAGGGCCTCCAGTAGATTTCTGAACTTAAATTAGTGACTTTTTACTCTTCGTGGATTAATCTTCCTGTCATGAAAATCGCTGTGATGAGCAAGCAAATGGTATTTCAATATTTTTGTTGTTTGAAATATTATTTGCTTTTTTGGAGTGGTAGTAAATACTTGGATTGTGTTACTACGTAACTGCTAACATCATTGCCAGCCTACTATTGAAAAAAAAACTTAGCACCTATTTTATGACAATAAATGATTAATTTAGCACTCGTCATAATTATGGATTGCTGATCACGATCAAAACTGCTAAGACAATCTTAACAAAATTATAATTACGGAATTTAAAAAAAAAATACTACAGGCAATATCAATTTTTTTGTAGATATTTTTTATAATTAATATAAAATAAAATTATTTCGTTTTAAATATTACTTACTTTGTAGCGAGTGAAGTAAGTATGTTTGTACATTACAAACAGCCCTGAAACATTGCTCATTACAATCCTCTTTCACACTGTCCTTTGCTAAGTAACTTGTTGATTTATTTTGTTCTCCCAAAAGGCCACCTAGAACATAAGTAAGTACTCTAAACTTGGAACAAAAATACCTAATCTCGTTGCACTTACCTATTCTCTTGTTTATACCAGTAAAGAGTTTACGGCCTTGTCCGTCCATAACCGTAAATTCTAATTTATTGAGTCCCTCATGACTACATAGTAGCTATTAACTGTTATAAAAGTTCGCGTTTGTTTAGAGAAAATTATGTAGACGTGTCTTAGAATGTTTAAGTTATTTTTAAGTTTTAAATGAATTTTCAAGGTACTTGAAAATTAAATATGAATGCAAGAGTAAATAATGTTGCATTAAAATAAATTTTGATGCTGAAGCAGCGTAAGTTTTAGAATGTATGCCACTCTTCGTTCATTTGTAAGCGGAGATTCCACAAAAAGAATTAGATTACTTTTAAGACTATTCGTCTGTATGAGTGATACTAATTTATTAAACTTGAATACTACGGGACAGTTGTAAGTTTTTGAATTCTCAAATCGTACGAATTGAAGTGAAGTTAAGATCAAACATTCATGCTACTGTATAATTGTAAAAGAAGCAAGGAGTATGAAAGGATCGTAGCATGTGGCGTTCTGTACTCTTTACTCAAAAGAAACAGGCGTTAGTGTAAGGGTGTATGTTAATCCATACTTAAACGACCTTCAAATAATCTCCAGCAACAAAAAAAAAACAACAAAATAAAAGTAAAAACAGCAAAAGGTCCCCCACAATATTGCAATAGCTACGAAAGAAAATCCAGCGCTTTGCTTCATCAGATATCTCTAGGTGAAGTTTGAATCGAGTTTCCTCCACGCAAGAGGTCAAAGGAATACTTTCCTTGTAAAATGCAACTGTTACCGATCGTAAGGTTGCGAACTGTTCGTTTTGTATCGATATGGCATTTATTGCGTTTTATTTTATGAGGATTCTTGTTTGTTTTCTTTTTATGGCTGCGTGGTGATGTGACTTTGTTTGTATGTTTTGTTTTGTTGTGGTTTTTGTTTTGTTTTTAACGTACCCATGATTATAAAAACCTGTCAATTACGACACGATTCGCACATAGGGATTCGTGCCATGTCGGGCACTATTTAATTTTTAACATACAATCTTGTCTGTTTTCCATTTTCAATGGAACATTTTGATATCAGTGACATTTACATTCCCGTAAAATATGACGTGAAAAACACGACAAGCCAAAACAAAATCATATCAAGTGCCACGCAAAAATAACTTCTATGGCAGACGAACCACTTTTTTTACAATACCCAATGTACTGTAGATAATATATCAGCTATACGCTAGCTTTACTATGAATAGCCTTTTTGGTCTCGCACAGGTCTTTTTATTATTTTTTTTTTTTGTTTTTGTCTTTAGTTTTTTAATCTTTTCTTTTTTTTTATCTGTATTGCTGATCTTTTGTTTTATGTTCTGTGCGTCCAAATAAAATATTTTCTTTCTTTCTTTTCTTTCAATAGCACTTTGATAAAATCCCAGGCCATGGCATGCTAAGACAGACCCCAGTGGTTTAATTGTGTGGCTTGTTAATTTTAAGAAAATTATACTTTATAATAAATAAATAATAATTGAATAATAATGTAATGCAGCTGACTAACAACAAATGGACAGACGGAAATACTGACGAAAATTTTGACATACGAGTTTGTACAGCAGCGATTTAGTAATTGGGCCCCATTAGCAGTGATTGCCTTGTGGTACCGATGAACTGGCAAGTCAGAGGTCTCAAGTACGAACCCAAGACCACGTCTGACTTCTAGGATTCATCTGCGTATTTGTATAATGGGCTATTAGACAAAATTTTATTTTTTAGTCCCTCATCTAGATAACAAGAAAATATTCGACATATTATATTTTTTTTCTTTTTCAAATTGATGGAAAACTGCTTAGATTAAGCGCATTAAAGTTGAGAAGTGGGAGCTTGTAAAGTCATTTGCTAGCATAAACTGTACTGGCTAGTGACGTCGTGCGACATTTTAACTCTATGTATCGCCATTATGAAAAATGACACGTATTTTTTATTAAAGAAAAAATACGTGTCGTTTGTAATCTAGATGAGAGACTACAAACTAAAATTTTATCAAATATCCCATTATCACTTGCGTCTAAAACAGTGAGATTTTTCTTTATGGCAAGAGAAGCTGAGGCGGCAAAAAACTCTTACACCACCTTGGTCACTAAAAAAAATAAAAAAGAGCTTGCATCCTTGGAGTAGGCCCACGCTGCGTCACCACACGAGATCACCCTTTTGCCCCAACGACCATCAATTCTGTGAGAAATGCGCCACTGCCACTTACGTTTGGCTATTTTTCGGTCTATAGTTACATTTTGTTCTCTTGCGAATATTTTCATTTCCAAGCAAAACCATTTCCATTGACCAAAGTGTCTAAGTGCCTAGACAAAATAAAATCATTTAACTAAAAAATACTAACTAATGTATTTAGTGATCTTAAGTATAAAGCTGGAGAGATATAATCAGAGATATGCAGGTGCTACCAGCTACACGAAACAGGAATGGAATACAGTCGACAAAATGTTTCCTTCGTTGTATAAAAAGCAGCTTCAAATGTAACTGCATTGTTCATAATGCTCATAAACAGACTCAAAATGGGAACATGAAGGAGCGCGTCTTTTGGTGTAAGTAACTGCGATTTTCCTCAGCAATATTGCTTCCTTTTGAGTTTAGTTCAATTTAGCCTTTATAGAATCACTTCATTGTTTATTTTCCTCCTTTTTTTCTTAAAAACGTGTTAAAGTATCCGGTCAATATAAAACAATTAGACCAGCGAGTTTGACGTCCATACAACCAACGAGTTTGACGTTGCTCTATGGTTTCTTAGATGTCGTGAGTTCTTAACCATGGGCTACCTTTTTCCAAAGTATTAACCTAACCACTTTATGTGAAAATAGTGCCTGGGCTTGTTTAAAATAGTGACAAGTTAAAATCATTTTATTGAAACTAGGCTGAGTGTTCAAGCTCAATAAAGTGCAGATTGAATTCAATAGATGGCGTTGTAAAAATATGTCACCATAGTAGGTACCTACATCGCGGTATTAATATTCTCCGCGAGATAACGACCTTAGAGGTAATTTAGGTTCAAAATGTAGAATAAAAATAGTACGTGAGAATCAGGTGTTTCATTACCTAAGCAGAGTCCAGAGATCTGAGTTACGGCAGTTCTAGTTCAGTGCGCCCTGAGCGTGACCATGGCTTAAACACTGAGAATAAAAAATCCTCCATACTGACATTCACTCAGTACTTCCTCTTAGTTTTGTTGGTAAGAAGACTAAGAAGTGGCGCAACAAACTCCGCAGCAACATATCTGTCTGTAAGAACTTGTTAATTTAATAATGTGCCACGAAGGTACTACCTAGCACATTCCAATGGTAGGTCTACCAAAAAAAAATGGCGAAGAAACAACAAAGCTTAATTTAAACCGAAGAAGAAAAAATACAATTTTGCTTGAATCATTAATAGAAAAAAAACAGGGTCAACGAAAAATTATCAAAAATACTACGTTATCTAAATGTGTGGTTCGTAAATAGTCGAGGACGATTGTCACGTGTCCACGCTCGTCCCTTGAGAGAAGTAACTGGAACTGCCATTTTGTCACCAATACAGGTGGTAGTAAAGACAGAAAATCCATTCAACATGAATTAGAAAGCTCTCAGCTCATCAATGTTATCTGTCGCTACTTATTTTTAAATTAGTTTATTTGAGTGGCAAATAATTTGAATTTATGATTTTTATTTGACCTTATAGCATTTTTTTGTAAGTCTTGTAATGTTTATTACTTGTTATGCTACTGTATAGAATAAAGTGATGTATTCTTCCTAGCTGTATTGCTAATCTGTAAAAACCTCTGCGTAATAATGTGGGTAAAGTGAAGGAGAAGTAAGCCATCACTTCATACTAACGCTAGGGATTGACAGTTTACTTCCGTGCTCACTTTCGTGCTTTTTACAGAATAAAACGGCCGATGAGTATGTCTGAGGAGACGGCTTTTTAACCGACTTCAAAAAAAGGAGGAGGTTCTCAATTCGGTTGTATATTTTTTTTTTTTTTTTAGTGTTTGTTACCTCAGTGCTCCGTCATTTATGGACCGATTTTCAAAATTCTTTTTTTGTTTGATAGGGCATACTAACAGATTGGTCCCATTTGTATCAAAACTCATACTTGATGAGGGATCTTCGAGGAATTGAGGGAACTCCTCAAAAAATATAGGCACACATGCACCGATTTCAACATTTTTAGTAACAAATCAAGCATTTTCATTTAGAAAGTATCATTTGGTGAAGAAAAACTGATGAAGAAGACAGGCAACGGAATTCTTCAACGCATAACAGCAAATTATTCGCGATTGTTATAGTCAGATGTCTATGCTGAGCTTTTGTATTTCCACAACATAACATTACGCCATTCTATTTTAAAAGGAGCCGGCAGAGATGTACATATTAATGTTTAGAGATAGAACTTCTTCAGCAATTGTTATCCAATTTCAATGATTCTTTCAAGTTTTGAAAGACTTTCTTTACATACCAAGAAACTAAAAATTACAAAATAAAAACTTTTTTACAAAAAAAACAACCGACTTCTTAAAAAAAAAACTAACAGGAGAAAAATAACTCCAGTTTCGGAAGTCGGTGGCCAATAATGAACAAAACAAAACCACCAAAGCCACAGAGTTCCGAAACTGGAGTTATTTTTCTCCTGTTAGTTTTTTTTTTAAGAAGTCGGTTGTTTTTTTTGTTGTAATTTTGTACGCTTAAAGAGTGTCGATTGTTAGTACAATTTGACAAAATAATATTCCACGTTGGATGAAAACAAGAGGTTTGTTAGTTTAACTTTTATTCTGTAGTGTATGGACAAAGTGAATAAAGGATACTCTACAGATAAATTCACAGAAACGCCTAGCCTGGAGTTAGGTTTTGTTTCGGATAAAATTTTGCTGGTTAGGATTCTAAGTAACGTGCATGAGGCATAACTACATTATTTTATTTATTTATTTGAAGTGAGTATCCGTAATGCGAAATTCAAAGATAACCTTCTGCATTATTTTTTTGTTCAGTGGCTAACACAGGTGGACTTATGTCATGACCCGAAAACAATTACGTGACGTAACTAAAAAGATAATTTTGATGGTGACATGGGGGCGATGCCCCTTGCGCCAGGCGTTAAAAATTACACGTTTTCTTGACATTAAAAAAAAATACTGTATTTTTTATAGTGAGGGTGTAGTTTGGAACTGAGCGAGTTATAATTTTTTTTTCATGTTAATAGCATTTCTCGGTTATTTTAATCATTGTATAGGTGTTTACTTTTGACTGAGTTGGAAGCCTGTCATTGTCTCTTTGAAATTAATAATAATAATAAAATAACAAAAATAAAAAAGCCTTATATTTCTTGCAAAATTAACTAACATAATGTTTAATTAAAGGTAATTATTTTGTAATCTAACTTAACTTAACATATTATAGGTATTAAAAAAAAAAACAAATTTTCTGGTAGCAAGAACCCTTCTTCAGGTGACGGCCTCCTCCAAAGAATTCCAATTCCAATAATAATAAATTTTGAAAATAAATTTATGTAAAGTTGAGTTAAGAAAAAGTACTTTCATGATATTATTGATTGTAGTTTGGAACTGAGCGAGTTATAATTTTCATGTTAATAGCATTTCCCGGTTATTTTAATGATTGTATAGGTGTTTACTTTTGACTGTGTTGGAAGCCTGTCATTGTCTCTTTGAAATTAATAATAATAATAAAATTAAAAAAAATAAAAAAGCCTTATATTTCTTGCAAAATTAACTAACATAATGTTTACTTAAAGGTAATTATTTTGTAATCTAACTTAACTTAACATATTATAGGTATTAAAAAAAATCAAATTTTCTGGTAGCAAGAACTCTTCTTCAGGTGAAGGCCTCCTCCAAAGAATTTCAATTCCAATAATAATAAATTTTGAAAATAAATTTATGTAAAGTTGAGTAAAGAAAAAGTACTTTCATGATATTATTGATTACATGTCATGCTATGTTCTTAGTGCCATGATCAAGTAGTGTGTAATGCCGAAATGCTGCTTTTCTTACTCACACCTGTACCTACTCTCCAAAGGTTAAGCAGAGATACAGGTAGTTATTTTTTTAAGTAGGCACACCCACATTTTGCCATTTTACAACGTGTTTTTTTTTATATCCCATAACTCTAGGGTATGATTGAGACCATATCAAAGAATCAACTGGCATATGAATTATGTTTCAATCATCCTTTTTTTTTTACTAGGTATCATACAAAATAATTCGACAAAGTCACGATGATTAATATAAAACACCCTTACGTGAAAGAAAAGTGACGTTAGAAAGAAGATTCGTCGTACTGGTGACAATTTTTGAACTAATTAGGTAATAAAAATAATATTAATAATAATATTCCACGACTATTCACACAACGCCATCTAGTCCCAAGCTAAGCAGAGCTTGTGTTCCGGGTACTAACCAACTGATAATTTAATTATGATTGATGATATCTCCGAAACTATGCATTTTTGGACCATCTATTCTAGGAGTTTTAGTATTATTTTTACCTACAGAATATAACCCTAGAGTAATGGGATATCAAAAAAAAACACCTTGTATATAAGTCCCATGTAGGTTATTAGGACGATGACCTATATCCATTAACCGGCTATAAATCTACTAATAAAATCTAGATGGAAAATTCCAACAATACTGCTCAACCCGAGAATCAAAATCCAAACCCTCGTGCTCAGCAGTAGCGCTTGTAAACGCTAGACTATAGCTATGCAAAAAGTTTAATTTAGATACAGAAAAGTGGTTAATTTAAGTCAAAATCTTAACATAAGTGTGCTATTTATTATATGTAAGTATTTGTAAATAATGGTTATAATGACATTTAGAATATAATAAGTATATTTAACTAATGTCATTAATAGAAGACCGGCGATATTTATAAACACTCTAAATAAAAATTATAGAATAGACATACGAAGAAAAATTACAGAAAAGTCATACAAATAGATATTACAAAAAAAAACAGTCATAAATCGGTAAAATTAATAATAGTAAAAATTTAAATCATATTTCTAAAATAAAAAATCGAATCATATTAAATGAAGATGCATAAGGTACAAACAAAAATAAAAGAAAATAAACATACCACCACGTCTCTCCACAACAAACATAAATAACATAGATAAAAAACGACAAAACGGAACACAAGGGCTCTGATCATGTCAGAGGACACTAAGAGCAAAGGCAGGAGTGGGTTTTAGCCGGTAAGAGTCCGGCACTGCCCAGACTGACTCCCAGTGGGTCGGTGTGGGCGTCCATGAGGATTTCCCACTCCTGTCAAACCTAAAAAAAAAAAAAAAAAAAAAAAAAACGCTAGACTAACAAGACAGTTCTCTCTCTCTCTCTCTTCTAAATAAATACGTGACGTAACATTACACTACACTACACTAAATAACCATTGCGCTAAATTATTCCGTGAAACTGCATTCGCGTCGTGGCCTCTTCGCCAAATATGCACACGACTGCAGCTTAAGGCGAAGCGACATAAAGAAAACATAAATTCCAAGCTTAAACATTGCAACACTGCAGGTACGGGGGAAATGGACCTTTATGGAAATTTACAATACTAGTCCATTTCCTTTAGTTGCTTCTTACAACTTGTGAAAAGCTATAAAGGTGATATTACTTTAGTTGAGATTTTGAAATGAACATTTTTAAACTAAATCGCTACTATATGATAACAGCTGTAACGTAAGGTTAAGCTATGCTCGCCAAGGTTGGTCATTTTCATTTTTTCATTGTTTTTAATACACAAAAGATAGCTTACTATATTTAGCCGTTTCCAGGATAATTATGATCTATTTCCTTGTTAATTTAATTCCGAGTGGTTCAGCCGTTTAGTCGTAAAAAGCCTACAACCAAATTTATAAACATTCTTACTGACAAATAACTACTTTCTTTCTCTCTCTAATATTAGTTTGCATGGGAATGTTACGTCTCCTTGAAAGATAGTAATTGAGACTTTTATAAATCTTCACTCTGCAGGTTGAAAGATGGCTATAAGTGATCAGATATTATAACAATAACAAATTGCTACTAAACACTAACCTTCTCATTAATAAACGCAGATTAAAATTACAACCCCTATCAAACTTCAACCTAAGATTAAAGTTTTTTACGTTAATTTTGGCACATTTTTATTATCCGTTTATTATGCAAAGGGAAAAACTACATCGATCGGTAAAGTCATACTTATTTCCTATTTCCCAAATGCAGCAGTAAGTAATTGATATCCAGTATTTCCCAACACTTCCAAAATAAAAAGAATTTAAAACACTACCACTGCGAGTGGTTCCGATATCGCCAGAATCCACCTATTGCAATAAGATATTTCGTTTAATGGCACCGCTTGAATTATTGCTAGCCATTGCCAACGAATACCACATACGTTTCTCACTTTATGTTTCGTGCTTTTAACTTGCACGATACGGTAAGATATTTTCGAATACCAGCCTAGTACCTACCTAGTCATAATAATATAGGTCTTTTATAAGTGAAGAAGTAGACCTACGTACTTGTATTTTTACTTTGAGAAGTATATTATTATTTTAGTTATTTATTATTTATTTATATAATAGGCAAGCCTACAATTGTTTACGCAATACATTATAATTTAAAGGTACACAGTTTACGTTTATGAGTGCAACAATTACTTACGGGCTAATACCACATGCACTATTTTATTTCACAATATTATATTCAATTACCCTTTTACGAGTTTACTAAAACTGTTAAGTACGAAATTCTAATATCATTCTTGTTATTGACTTATTGTACCAACCCACTACCTACGCAAATCGGCCTCATGTATTTATAAGTTATAATATTGTATTTTCTCTGTAAGTGATTGTAAATCTTTTGAGAAAATAAATGTCTAAAACCGTATATAGGAATAATATAGTGCACAAAACAATTTAAAAAACTAATTAAAATGATCGAATTGAGTTATACATAAAACATCGAATGGTAAAAAAATAACAGCTTAATAAATTGACATTATAACATATTACAATTTTTGGTTTGCATTTGATTATAATTAAAATTAAATAACAAAAACAACAAACAAACAAATTGGTAATTCATATTATATTATAACTTGGTTGTGCGAAAGTATTCAATAATTGATCTTCAAAATTTCCCTATGCTATCGTAGTTAATAGAAATGTGAGGACTTTTTTTAAATTGAACTAAGTAATCTTGTGGTAATCTTGTGTTTTTTTTCGGTGTCAGATAGTAAAACATCGACATCACTTTCTAGTTAAAACATGATTTGTAAAAGTGTTTGTTAGAAACTATTTACAGAAATAAATATCATTTATAATTTACTACTAATTGTTTATGACATAAATAAATTGAATTTTCTTTATTGGAAATCCTAAACAAACAAATCATATGGTTTATTTGGCGCAGAAATTTAAACTTACAAATTAATATTGTCTAAATAAAGATGTTCCATCCACATCGAGGAAAACCTTAAAGTCCAGAGCGTTGCGATTAAGCAAAATTCACCGAGTGAAAATGTAGGTAAAGTGAAGACGAATTGAGCTGTTTTACCATAGTAATGGTAGGCATTGATAGTTCACTTTACGTAAGTTTTCACGGGTGACTTTTACTGAATCGACCGGTAGCTTTTTTTTTAGGGGTGGAAAATCCTCATGGATGTCCCCCGCCCCGGGAAGGGCGGAAGGGTCTGTCAGACTCTTACTGACTAATAATCACCCCGTGTTCCTTCTCACACCTGCGTGGGGGTCACGGGAACAGAAGATACTTCCGCGACCTCCGGACTGGCGCCGGCCCCGAGGGCCTCGCCTCCAGCGAGGGGAAAGAGGTGTTAGAATCCCCTCGCGACGTCTAAGAGGGGCGCGCGTGGACACGAGGCGCCGCCTCCTCGGGTCCATGTACGTGGAGGGCGTCGGACATCCCCGCGTCCTTCGCCCTGGACCCATTTAGGGGGGCTGGAAGAGGGCGTCCGGCGCGTCTGCTGCGGGCCGGGTGAGTGGAAGTAATCTTCCTCTCCCTTTCCGCAGCCTCCTTCTGCGAAATGACCGTTTCGCAGAAGGACACCACCGCGTCCCAGGACTCGACGCTGCCGACCATCTTCTCGACCACAGCCGGCAGCGACAAGTCACTGCCTACGCCAGTAACGAGGGCACGGCGCGGCCCGTCCCGAGCGGGACACTCTGCCAGCGTATGCCGCGCCGTGTCCTCCCGACAGTGGCGCTCGGTAGCTAGCTTAACCTTTTAACGGTCTAAGTTTGACACACTCAACAAACATTTTTTAGTCCATTCCACTTGCGTCGTATATCTAACTAAGAACTTTTGGTTTTAAATTTGATACTTGATTTTTAAGGCAAGATTCAAAATGTGTTGATCTAAGGGGTCGTGCGACTATTATAAAATCAGTCGGTCAAAAGTTTAAACAGTCGAGGAACAAAATTGAAAATGTAACTACTAAATTAATAATAATAATAATAATAATAATTCTTTATTGCCATTAAAACAGGTTACATAAAAATGTGGGACCCTGGCTCCAGAGCTAGGTTAAAGTACCTGTGTTTCAGGAGCCAGTGACTTATTCCATTTTGGTTACAGTTAGGCAAGTTTTATGCAGCACAAGGTGACAGTTATATTACTTAAAATATTAAGGGTAATAATTAACATTTAATATATAATTATGGATTAAGAATAAAATCAAAATTATCAAAAATTAATTAAACTTATTAAAACTAAAAACAAAATTATAATAAAAACAGGATTAAATAAATTTAGATTTAAATGAATTACAAACAATATTAATTTTAAAATATAAATTGTATAAAACTGAAAAGAACAAAATTACAACAGAACAATTATTACAATAAGGCCAGAAAAAATAAAAAATAAAACTAAATTAGAATTAGGGGGTGCAGGTTGTGTGTGTGAGGGTGTGAGATGGCGTGGGTGTGTGTTTGTGTGATTTGTTTATGTTGATTGTAATAAGTTTTCAGTTGTGTCGTAGTCCTGTGTCAGTAACCAGATTTTGACCTTCTTTTTTGCTTCACGAGTCGTAAGGGGATTTATGTTCAAGATTTTGTTTAATTTATTATAAATAAAAGTGGCGAGGTATACACGCTGTCACCTAGCAGACGCCGTGTGACAGCGTAAAGGAAAGGTAACGTTTTTTATAGTGCGCTTCTTATTATTTTGAACATTATAAGGTGTAATACTGTGCAGCTTACAAACAACTTGCAGGATATAACTCTGTCTCACTGTGAGTACTTCACACTTCTCGTATAGGTCTTTGGTGGGAGATCTAAAGGGTCCGAACGTCATGACCTTAAGTAGAGATCTTTGTGCCCTTTCCAGGTGAATCATAAAGGTCTTGCATCCACCACCCCACACAGTAACACAATATCCCACGACGGATTGCACAAGAGCATAGTACACAGTGCGAAGGAGTTCGAAGTTAGCAACGTGTCTAAGCTTCTTAAATGCCCAGACAAGTTTCCTGATACGTGTTGTGGTGAGGTCTATGTGCTGTCTCCAGCCAAGTTTTTCATCTACAATCACGCCAAGGTATTTAACATGAGTAGACTTAGTGATACCAGGGCATGAGCGTGTCGTTGAAGAAGCCAAGCTGCAGACGTGTAACCTAATTTCTACAGTTGGAGGCATAATTTTAGAAAAAGAGAATTGGAGGAATGTGGATTTGGTAATATTTAAAGTGAGTCTGTTAGATGTCAGCCATTGGCCTACCCTATACAGTCCCAATTCGGCGCTTCGTTGAACTTTGTCCCAAGTCCCTCCATGGAATATTAGTGCCGTATCGTCAGCATAGGTTACGATCTTGCCATTTACAAGTGGTAGCTGACACAAGTCATTTATATACACCAAAATTCAAGTCAGAATGCGTCTTTGATGTCGTCAATTAGTCATCAAATCCTTCAGATAAGGAATCATGCTCTTCCGCCCGTTCTATGCAAGTAGGTTCTCGTAAACACTTGAATATAAGTACCCAGTTTGAAACAAAAGCAAGCGCTACACAATATATCATTCTCTTATTCCCCCATTCGTGATGTGTTATCAGTCAGACTCCCTAACTAGGATGTTCGGTCGAGTAGACGCATTAGGGTTGGTCGCGTTCTTGGCACGTACTCGTATCGTACGACACCCTTACGTGACGAAGAGTTCCCCAGCGGATAGCTGTCTAAAATAAAACCCCTTTTTTTGCCGGAAATCTCGCATTGCCTGCATATGAAGACATTTCTAATAATGTTTGAATAGGCACTGAAATGATTCCGGTATTCTTTCGCTTTTCCGAAAAAAACTGTTTCCTTTTGGTTTTTTTTTAACGTAGGTATTTTATTCTGATCGTAAATGCTATTTTCATTTTGCTCTGTTTTATGATTATATAATATATCTTATTAGGTATTATTGAGTCTATTTCAAATATTTACTTAGCTTTACGTTTAAATGTTTGGGGTTATGCAGAGTTGTATCTAAAGAAACACACATTATTATTTCACTAATGTTTAAGTTACATGTAATAGTCAGCGAAGCATGAAGTATTGCCACAAGTTTAGACTTCGGACTGATTCTGAGAAATTCTAGTCAATGAAAAATGGTGTGCCTAATGAAGTACCTCTGACTCAACGGAAAAACAGTAAAGAAAAAATTGGTTAAAACCGTATAATAATATAAAAGTTACAAGAGAGAATCAAATTTAGTTTTTGAAAGAGCATTTGCATTCTAATCTCAGTTTCTCAAATCTTTAAAAATACGTCTAACTTCTCATATTTTAACCTTTTTAATAAAGAAGACTAGCTTTCTGTAATAAATCTGAATCAATAATATTAATGCCCTGATTTTAGAAACAAGGTCGTATATTCATTTGTTTTGATTTTGCTGTCCAAACTGTGAAGTCTTGTAAAGAATGCGACAGATATTGCAGCGGGGTGAGACTAACTGCAATTTGTTTCACGCTGCTCCTTTCACAGCTCAAATAAGGTACAGGAGTATTTATAATAACTTTTGTTTGATAGCAGAAAGAAAACTACAGTCACCAAAATGAAAGGTTATATTACCCATTGCATTCAGACAAAAATCCAGACTACCAGCTGGAAAACAATATTACAGATCACTCTTTGTTTGATCTAGGAACGAGAAAAAAAGAAATAACAGCAAAAATTAAATGAAACTTGTCTAAAAAACAAAAGACAGGCAAGGCCAGAAAGGCCCTCTCTCAGCACGATGCCACATTATTTCAAGAAAAGCAATAAATACCGCAGCGCTGTTGATCTGATAGGGTCCACTGCGGTGCCATTAACACACTTTCAATATTATAGCCTTCTAGGAGGCATGAAAGAAATTACTTAACAACCAAGAAAATATATTATTTAAATAAAAGTACACGTATCTTTATCCATTCAACGCGTCTCCCACGCTCCAGCATCAACTTTCGCCAACTAATCCATAGATCTCATCACAGTCTAAAAACATACAGTCGTCCGACGAAACTGTCTAGACAGGGCAATCGTGCGGGGTGTGAAGGGCGAGACGCGGGAAAGCCGCTCCCGCACTGAGAACAAACCGATTTTCGTAGTGCGGGAGGTATTATTCAAGTCTAACGCGTGTAGAAATTGTCGGCATTTTTCCAGAGAAAAAAGGCGTCGTCCTACTGTATTAATATTTATACTGTGGATCTCATGCTTGGCAGTCACGCTTGCCTAACAAGCCAGCTAAAATACTAAGCTGTGAGCTACCCCAAACTGTCAAATTTATCCCAACTGATCATGAACCTTAACCAAGGGAAGAAATTTGTCACCTGTCCTCCAAGATGGCGCTGTAGATGAAATGTTTTATTTGGTTTTATTATTTTACATCCTATTCACAGACCTATGAAATCATCACCTGCCTAGCCTTTTCCCAACTATGTTGGGGTCGGCTTCCAGTTTAACCAATTGCAGCTGAAAACCAGTGTTTTATATGGAGCGACTGGCTGTTAGACCTCCACAACCCAGTAACTGGTTAACATTGGTTAAACTGGTTTCCAGACTTTCGGGCTTCTGACTACAAGTGGTAACGACTGTCAAAGATCTACAAATGACAGGCGGGACTAACGGCTTAACGTGCTTTCCGAGGCACGGAGGAGTCTTGGTATGTAATAAGTGGTCACCCATCCACGGACCGACCTCGTCAAGCGTAGCTTAACCTTCATATCAAAGAATCAACTGGCATATGTATTATGTTTCAATCATCCTTTTTTTTATCATACAAAATAATTCGACAAAGTCACGATGATTAATGTAAAACACCCTTACGTGAAAGAAAAGTGACGTTAGAAAGAAGATTCGTCGTACTGGTGACAATTTTTGAACTATTTAGGTAATAAAAATAATATTAATAATACTTAATAATAATATTCCACGACTATTCACACAACGCCATCTAGTCCCAAGCTAAGCAGAGCTAGTGTTACGGGTACTAAACAACTGATAATTTAATTATGATTGATGATATCTCCGAAACTATTCATTTTTGGACCATCTATTCTAGGAGTTTTAGTATTATTTTTACCTACAGAATATAACCCTAGAGTTATGGGATATCAAAAAAAAACACCTTGTTTAGTCTAGAATTGTATTTTTATTTTCCATTAAACCTGCCTAAAATTTTCATAAAGCTCAGCAATAAATTCACGCGTCATTCCTTAGATAACATTTGTAAGGTTTTAAAATAAGACAATTTTAAATTGTTTTCCGTCCGCATTCGCGCAAATAAAACATCGAATGGTAAAAAAATAACAGCTAAATAAATTGACATTAAAACAGATTACAATTTTTGGTTTTCATTTGATTATAATTAAGAACTAAATAACAAAAACAACAAAGAAACAAATTGGTAATTCATATATTATATTATAACTTAGTTGTGCGAAAGTCATGTGACTCTGTTTATTTGGCGCAGAAATTTAAAGTTAGATATTAATATTGTCTAAATAAAGATGTCGTGCTGTCGTGATGGCCCAGACGTTAAGGCGCCTATCTCAAGCACGAGGTTGTGGTTCAAATCCGGGTAAGTACCAATGCGACTTCTTCTATTCATATGTTCTAAGTTTATCTTAGTAATCATTGACATCGGTGAAGGAAAACATCGTAAGGAAACCTGGACTTATTGTTAATGTACGTCTGAACTCGCCAATCCGCCTTGAGCAAGTGTGGTGATCAATGCTCGAGCCTTCTCTGTATGAAAAGTGACCTTTGCCCTGCAGTAGGACAGTAACAGGCTGGTATTGTTATTTTTATTATTTACTACTTATTGTTTAAGACAAAAATACATTGTATTTTCTTTATTGGAAATTCTAAATAAACAAATCCTAGGTGAGTCCTGTTTATTTGGCGCAGAAATTTAAACTTAGAAATTAATATTGTCTAAATAAAGATGTTCCACATCGAGGAATAAGTCCAGAGCGGTGTGATTTAGTAAAATTCAACCAGTGAAAATGTAGGTAAAGTGAAGACGAATTGAGCTGGTATTCCATACTAATGTTAGGCATTGGTAGTTCACTTTACGTAAGTTTTCACGGGTGACTTTTACTGAATCGACCAGTAGCTTTGTTTTTTTTTTTGAGGTGTGGAAAATCCTCATGGATATCCCCCGCCCCAGGGAGGGCGGAGGAGTCTGTCAGACTCTTACTGACTAAAAACCACGCAGTGTTCCTTCTCACACTTTGGCCGGGGGTCACGGGGGTCTTGGTATGTAATAAGTGGTCACCCATCCACGGACCGACCTCGTCAAGCGTAGCTTAACCTTCATATCAAAGAATCAACTGGCATATGTATTATGTTTCAATCATCCTTTTTTTTATCATACAAAATAATTCGACAAAGTCACGATGATTAATGTAAAACACCCTTACGTGAAAGAAAAGTGACGTTAGAAAGAAGATTCGTCGTACTGGTGACAATTTTTGAACTAATTAGGTAATAAAAATAATATTAATAATACTTAATAATAATATTCCACGACTATTCACACAACGCCATCTAGTCCCAAGCCAAGCAGAGCTAGTGTTATGGGTACTGATAATTTAATTATTGATGATATCTCCGAAACTATTGATTTTTGGACCATCTATTCTAGGAGTTTTAGTATTATTTTTACCTACAGAACACAACCCTAGAGTTATGGGATATAAAAAAACACACCTTGTATAGTCTAGAATTGTATTTTTATTTTCCATTAAACCTGCCTAAAATCTTCATAAAGCTCAGCAATAAATTCACGCGTCATTCCTTAGATAACATTTGTAAGGTTTTAAAATAAGACAATTTTAAATTGTTTTCCGTCCGCATTCGCGCGTTGGAACGAAACAAAAGGGATTTCTGTTGTACCGTGTTACTGGAATAGAGGTATTTTTCTTTGTTATGTAAAAGAAAACAGTGTTAGCTACGCGAGGTGGGAAATGTGATTACATTGGTACACGATACATGTTTTAGAGCCTCAAAACGACGTTCATTTATTTTGACACTTGCCTTTGATACCATTATACAGATAGTTGAATATTATTCAGGAATAAACAGGGAATGTTTTTATCTTTTCTGTTAAGTTTATGCAAAGGTTGTCTGTGAGAGATCACTTTTAGCTATAAAGCCTACCATTGCAACAGCCACAAAGTTATTATTTGAAAGTTATTATGGTGTTCAACATAATTATAGTATTATATTAACTACTAGAAGTGCTTAAGAAATATCGCGGTTGGCTGGATGTCACATTTAGTACCATGTGCATTAAATATTTGAAGTAAACATTTTGTTTAGCGCGTTAGGCATTTTTGAGATGGAAACCGAAAACGTTACCGTAAACGATGCCTCTGTATAGTAAATCCTCTAAATGTTTATTTATAGAAAGAAACACTTCATATAAGAATGAAATATAATATTTCATTCTTATATGAAGTGTTTCTTTCTATATAACACGTAGATTAACAAAAACGATCCAACCCACAACATGACCAAAAATGAGTTAAGTATATCAAACTGCTTGTCAAGGTCTATATTTTCGATTAGCAAAAACAATCCAAGTAAAATACGAATATTTTGACATTAAAATGACACTGGTTACCAAGCCACATGTATGGCGAACCCCTATTTTAGTTTCGTAAAAACGATCCATTTTCCTTGGATCTTATTGTAAAACCGTCAGTCTAAAAAACTGACCCAAAACTAAAAAAAAATAAAAAAATCCAAAGCATGTGGATCCTTTTAGATTATAATATTTACTTCAAATCTATTCAAAAGATAAATCACTAATAAGATTCAGAAAGCATGAATCTCTTTTGTTAAACTAAATTTTTATTAAAAAAATGCACTGGTTAAATCACAAAAACGATTCAGGATGAACCCTTTGGATTTTTTTTTGTTTAACTAAACTTTTACTTAAAAATGCACAGGTAAAATCCCAAAAAGGAATCAGTATGCTTGGATATTTTTCGCTAAACACATTTCTGTGTTTCTGTAGATATTGATGACTACAACGAAAGGGATCCATACATATCGCAGTCATTATTAAACCTAGTAAGTTTCATCAAAACGAATAAAATATTAAGGACATTGGGAAAATTTATTCATATTTTTCTATCCAGCAAAAACTTGGTGGAAAATTTTGATAGCCGTTGGCAACACTGCATATTTTGCTACAATACAGTTACATGCGTTTCAGCAGGATTGATTGAACTTCTCTTGTTATGCAGGCACCGGACAACCCCACTTAAGAGTTAAGCCTTTGGACAGGGTAACCCGTACACGGAGTAACTCATATCGAAGTGTTACCTTTTGTTCGAGTTACATCTCGATACCCAGCGAAATGGTTAACACCTTTATTAAGGTACCCACGTGAAGGGGTTAACCCCTTCAATGACTTAAGCCTTTGAAGAGGTTACCTTCTCGAAAAGCTTTTTTTCGTGTTACCCTGGATTACCTAATAAACTTGAGCTGCATGTAGGTGGTGATGTATGATGGTGCCTAATATACTTGCACCCGTGCGTGCGCCGCGAACATGTTCCGGATTTTGAGTTTCATAGAACTTCGTTTGCTTTTTTTGAAAGTCGGGTTTTTTAGCTGGAAATGGATTTCTTGACCATTATTATAATTCATTATGAAATATTGTATCATTGAAGACAGTGTATCTTTTTATAAACACGAAAATTAGAAAAAAAATATGGAGCTAGGTTAAAAATATCGGTACACGCAAGATTGGCGGACCGCGAGTGCCGCCGGGCGCGGTACAATGTCACGTGCGGTCGTGGTTATGCCATTTTAAAACTAATGTCGATTGTAAACAGTGCAAATTACTATGTCTTGAGTTGGAATGGCTTACCCTGTTACAGTGTTACAGGGGGTTGAAAGAGTAACCCGTTCGTAACGGGTTTACTACATCCGTTCAAAGGTTGTACCAAAGGGTTTTTTTTTGAAATGCTTAAAAAAAACCCTGCAAAAACCCGGCCCGGCTGGTCCCTGTTGTTATGTGCACTGCTACTGCAAGTCTTGTTATTATAGTGTATAAAATATGAAGAGAATAGACCGAATATTTAACGCTTTAGGCGTACCAGATAATAACAACTGTGAAGATGATGATGGTAAGTTTTTGATGTTATATTAACTTTTGATGTTTTGACTAACATATTTGTTACTTACTTTTTTGTTTTTAGCTAATATTATACACTTCTTTTTCTACCTAGAGACTGCCTGGATTTCTATAAATCTTTAAGGGGCAATCCGAGTCTTCATGACGATATGGACGGGTTTGGCGGTGAACCGGACTTCGCACAGAAAGAAGAGTAAATTGGATTGATGTTTTATATAAAAAATAAACAATATACTAGAAAGCTAGTTGTTTTATTTATGAAATGAATAAATTTTAACGATTTATGTGGCAATTAGCTACTTTGAATCGTTTTTGCGAAATGAAAATGAGGTTAACATAATTGAAAATAGCTTTTATCAAAAAGGATCCTAACACACATTTCTCTGAATATCTCAAGAAATAAGACTAAACTTAATAAAATTTATTTGTATGAATAAAATATACATTGACACCGGATATCTATGATTGACACACACATATTTTCTTAAGAAACAATAAACGCAAGCAAGTCTAATAATGAGCAAACACAGGTTAAACTTCAATCTTCAATAACTCAAATGTAACATTATGTGGGGTGGATCCTTTTTGGTTATCTACATCCAATTTATTTTATAATAAAATATTTTTCGATGATTCAACATTCAAATTTTTAAAATCGACGTAACTGATTATTGTAGAAATCTTTGGAGGAGGCTTATGACCAGCAAGGGACGTCTTTAAACCTAAATGATCATAATGATGAGACATTCAGAATTAGAAAGCCAGATGGAAGGCCTTTGGCCTGCTGTGGCAAAATCCAGGCTAGTAATTATAACAGTAACACCATAATAACAACTAACATACTATTAGCCAGAAGTAATCGATATTAATAACAAAAAATTTATCTTTCTCGATCTGATGTTCTGTAGCTGCTGAGATTCTGAGGTGGTGTATTAATTGTCGGTAGCCATGAGTTTATTTTTACTCTCTAGGTGTGGGGACCAAATGCTCATTTTCTATTTGCAAGGCTCTTGAAACGTTTGGTTGACACTTTCCATTTAGCTTTCATCTGGACCAGAATTCAGCATTGCCATACTACATGGCATAGCATACTAATGTCGGCAGATTTTCGATATGATTGATACAAAACATAAATTTTTCGATGAATTTAGTATGTTGTTTGATTTATTTTCCTCATGTATGTGTGTTTTTATAAACCTTCTCAATACAGAAATAAATATCAATACTAAAATGTAGTTACATCTTTAACAACATAGAAGTCTGAGTTTAATGGTGACAACTACTACAAAAAAATGTTGCATAACTTTTGATTAAGCGAAGCTAAGAGGTAATTTGATATAGTTACCGTTACATTCAGAAACCTTTTACCCTATGTAATGTCCGTTTCAAGCATTACTCATCATACTTGCCCTACTTTAAGGCTCTTACTTAGTTTCCATCAGTACGGTACCCTACAATTCTAAAAATTCTCTTCAGAAGCACTCATAGAGCGTAACTAACGGGCATGTCACTTGCAACTCATTTTGCATTTCTCTGCCACAGTCGCAATATGAGCAGACAGTCTGTGGTATAAATGTGCTAGATGGGGTATGTCGTTGTAACTGTCTGGCATTACCACTGAAATTACCTTTTCTAATTCAATGGCTGAAATGAACCTTTGGGCACAGTCACAGTATAAATATTATTGCAGTAGGACGACGCCTTTGATCTCTGGAAAAATGCCGACAACTTCTACACGCGTTAGACTTGAATAATACCACCCGCACTACGAACATCGTTTTGTTCGCAGTGCGGGAGCGGCTATACCGCGTCTCGCTCCTCACACCCCTACCTACTATTTTTGACACCGGCTTCTGAAGCTTGACCTTTATTTGATTGATTTGGTATTTTGTCACCAGCTTCTGAAGCTATTTATTTTTCAGTTTTTTGTGTTTTTCTTTTAGTTTTTTTGTTTGTGTTTTTTTTTTAGTCGTGTTTATTTTTTTTGCAAAAAGTATTTTTGATACTGTCCTCAAAAAAGTTACAGTTTTACCAAGAAACATCAAAAAGGTACCTACTTATTTAAATCCAACTAAGACTTAAAAGCAAAAAAAAAACCACCTTCGGCTTCTTGTGTCATTCTAAAGGTCATTATTTTTAATCTTTCTGGAAGAGGAATGACCTAACAGGCGTGTGCGGGTTTGATAATATCTCTAAAGTTAACAATTCTCCAAAAAGCTTTTGGAAATTCAGCTTATTATAAGCTGTATACACACCTGAAAACTGCGAAACGCCCACACGACGACGTGCGTGCCCTTTTGGTCCTTCCATTTTGAAATTCAAAATGAACTTGTTCTAATAAAATCCACAAAAACAGACATATCAAGTCATGTATAGAAATGCGATACCTAGTCAAATTGCACTTATTATGCCAATTCTAACCCAGAATAGTTTTATGACGGTCTGAGTGGGGTCTATGCTCAGCAGGATTGAGCCAAAAGCTTGCGCAAACAATTGAGACTTGTTTTATTTTATTATAATGGCGCAAATCTTCGATTTTATGGCCCTCGTTTTGCTATAAAACTAGTTTCTGAGTAAGTTAATAATTTGGTTTAGAAAACTATGAACAGTGGAATTCCCTGCCGGTGTCGGTGTTTCCTGATAGCTACAACCTAGGGGTCTTCAAGTCAAGAGTGAACAGGTTGCTTCTAGGCAAGCGTGCTTCATCGTCGACCACATCATCGCTTACCATCAGGTGAGATAGTGGTCAAACGCGTGCTTATCAGAAATAATAAAAAAAAACTATTTACAAATGGTGGTGTCTTTCGAAAAGGTCAGGTGCGTAAAACTCTCAACCAGCGTGCGTGCACGACAGATGTTTAAATGAAGCTGAAGAAGTGTGTAAGAATCGCAGTAGGTTCTGTAGTTTCTGCTCACCCCGATGGGAAAAAAGCGTGAGTTAATGTATATAAAAAATTGTTTGCAGACCAGAGTTATGGGTAAACCATTTTTTAATATGCTTAGTCAAAGCATAATCACCTTAACACGGTTTGATACAAACGGTCAATATACCAACTCGTAATAACATTGTTTTCTTTAAGCAACGATTGCCATAGTCTATATGTGAATGAATACGTCGGAAGAAAAGTGAACAATTTATTTAGTACACGCCCAGGAAGTACAAAGTGCAACAACTAAAACTAACAGGCATATATTTAAAAAAAACGGCCACAAGGCATACTTATTTTCCCCAAAAACACGTTATCAAACGTACCAAAGCCACACACAATTATTTCAATCTCAAATCTTTATTGCATTCCATAATGTATACAGGTGGCAGGTGTTTAAAATAGAAACAATTATGGACCCTGTTGGGCACAGCTAAATTTCAAAAAGAAGAGTAGTGGCAGAGAGCACTAGCGCTTTATTAATTAAAATATTTCCTAATAAATAATATTTAAAATTAATATTAATAATATTGATATATTTTTGTTATTAAAATTTATTAATATTAATTATACCCACAATATTGTGTATAAGGTTATCTATTCATACAATTTATGTCATTTGTTATTTATTAGTATTATTTATTACCCGGATTTTAATTATCAAATATAATGTCAGTAAATTAAATTCAACAGATTAAATTTATTTCACATTAATTTAAATTTTAATTGGATTTGTCATCTAAATACTCTTTTACTGAGTAGTATAACTACTTATATGTATGTTCGTGGATACGATATTAATCCTCCGACTACTGCATCCACTATTTGGGCAGATGATCGATCGCATTGACACCAAGCTCTAGACATAATCGATCACCGTCGACATATCTATATAGAAAAAACTTCCTTTAATGTTATTCCGTATCCCGTTTATTGATAGAAAAAATTCTCGAATTTTTCCTCGAACCTACCTTATACTGGTCCGATTTGTCAAAACAATGTCGGAAGTGAGTGCTGTAAGATATACGACGTAAAATTGGATAAGAAAATGGGATGGGTGAGAGCATGGAGAAACAAAATCTATACTTTCAGGACATTATGCTGTTGAGAACAAGAATGTAAAGATATCGTATAAAGACTTGAAAAAGAAATAGAAAAGCAGAAACTTTACACAGAAGTGACATCAATAGTACTTTAAACTGGTGGACATACTACTAGTAACGAGTCGAAAATTGATGTTAACGATATCAGGGGGATTTTGTATTGTATGATATCCATCATATCTATATATTTAAAAGAAAGTCGTGTTAGTAACACCATTTATAAATCAAGAACGGCTGGACCAATTTAAATGAATTTGATATTTTTGGATTTGTTTCTGTCCGGAATAGGATAATAATTAATAAAAACATGAAAAGTCTTTGAAAAAATTAAATATCAAGAATATTCGTTTTCTCAAACATTTTTCAAACGCAACGCCATCTTGGATGACGCATGACAAGAGTCAAACTTCTCAGTTCATTATCAGGTGACAACTTGACATTTGAAAAGTCTTAATTAAGCTAAAACTAAGAAGATAAGGTTGTCAATTTATACGTTCCTACGTTCTGAAATTTATTTTGTTACTATACTTAGAAAGAGGTTTTATGTAGGATAAAAAAGTCATACATTTGAGAAATCAATTAATGTAATTAATAATGACGACAGAGAAGAACTTTAATAATTCTTTGCAAATAGAAATTTATTACTGATTGGAGTTTAATTAAAGTAGATTGGGAACTTTATAAATTATAATGTAACATAGAGGCACGCAGCGCAATAGTTCAGATTAAAGTTATGAATTTAGTATTCTTTAAATTATTGCATTTCAATAAGGAAGTTAGGTTAGGTAGTTAGGTTAGCTATAGGTAAGTTAGGTTAGGTTATAAATATACATGTTGTAATTTTAATTCTATCGAACACAAAAATGTTTAAATAAGATCACAGTAGAGACTCGCTACATAAAAAGTAGTAGTAGTTATTATTGGTTTGGATCTATTAGTTGTCATCTTATTAAACGTATGTTTATCTAACATATAAAAAAAAATTGTTAAGGGCAATAAATTGACTCTAGCGCACAACGAAGTTTGCCGGGGCAGCTAGTTTAATATAATTATGCATATAATATCCGCAATATATTACATTACACCTCTCGTTACGTATTTAATTTTCTGTTTCATTTTTGTATAGTTACAAAATAAAAAGATTTTAAAACTGCAGTACCTACGTGTTTCACCTTTCGTGCGAAACTCAAAGGGGAAATGAAAGGAACCTCGATTCTATTAAAACCATATATACAACAAAACAGCTTTTAAACAGAATTTCCTTCTATTACTCCTTAAACATCCCCATCTATTAGTTCCACATCTAGGTAACAGCCGCCGAACATCCCGTTTCTAACTCTTTTCGAATGCAGCTCGCTACAGAACTGCTCTGAATGTGACGTTTGAGCGGAACGCTCGAGCGACGATTAAAAGCGCGCTTAGCTATACACATGACGTTTTCAGACGGACTTTATGTCGACGGAAATTGAATCGGATTGAAAAACACACAGCGACCCGTTAATTGGCGTGCGACATGACGTTAGCTTGATTTTTTTTCTGGTCTTTTGATCTGCAAAGCGTTTGGTCCTTTGAGATTTGGCTTTATCTCGTGTAGCCTTAGAATTCGTTTAGACGTTTCGTTTTGTTTGTAATTTGCCTAATTTAGCACATCTTGCATTCTAACTTCAGGGCGTATTTGTATGTAGGTACATCAAATAGGATCGCAATGATGCCACTTTTGACGGGTGCGGCTTTGAAGCTGTCGCGTTTCACAGTTCACAGATATTAGATTTAAAATGTAGATAAGAATTGGCTGGCAATAAAAAATGATCTTTTTGATCCTTTAATTTCCAGACTGAAACGTAATATTATGCTTATAAACGAAATTCCAATTCATAAAGGTTAGGAGCGTTCCGTCCGTTTGTTAATGGAAAATAAAATGGGGAGAAGTTAATTGACGTGAAATTAAAACAGTCGGAGTTTAATCTAAAAGCCGTGTTTAACGCCGAGAAAATCTCGTCTCTTCAACAAATTAGTTGGATTTACTTCTTAACTAACGAAAGTTGAATCTCATAAAAATGTTTTGCATAAAAAATAATGGTTTTTAAACAACAGTTTTCTCTGGTATTTATTACCTTGTTTTTCAACAGACTGAATATAATAAGATGGCTCTCAGTGTTTTGTAGAATACCTAAGAGTTATCTATTATTATTAAGTAAATTGCGTTGCTGCATTGTAGAGAGTTCAATGACTTGTTCTCATTTTAGGATTCCGTGGACAGTCCCCAAAACGATATTAAGCGTGCGATGTTTTTGTCAGATAGACATGATAATTGCGTAGTTTAAATAAAAACTGTGGATTATTGTGTAAATAACATATTCCCTCTTGTATTTCTATACTAATATTATAAAGAGGTAAAATTTGTAAGTTTGTAAGTTTGTATGTAGGGGGTAATCTTCGGAACTAATGATCCAATTTTAAAAATTATTGTACTGGTCGAAAGCTACACTATTCCCGGTGGACATAGGCTACTTTTTATCCCCGTATTCCCACGGGAACGGAAACTACGCGGGTGAAACTTAATGAATATTTTAAAAGTAATATTAAATAACCAAATAAATAACAGTCTCTTTTCTGAATGTCTCACCACCACCCCGCAAGTTTTCGATCAATTTTACACAATTGAAGCTTAAAATTAAGAACTTCATTCTTAAATATATTTAATGGGGTACCTAATTAATACTCAAGGTACCGATCGAGTATCACAAAAGGCATAATTTTAATTTATATTGCGCTTTTTTTTTTTGACTAGCCCGTCTAGTAGTTAATGACCCTGATTGCTACGCCGGAGGTCGTGGGTTCGATTCCCACCCAGGACAAATGTTTGTGTGATAAGCACGATCATTTGTTCTGTGTCTGAGTGTAATTTATCTGAAATAATACGTATAGTATGTATTTAGGAATATATAAGTATGTTTAGTACCCATTACACAAACTCTGCTTAGCTTAAGACTAGATGGCGTTGTGTGAAAGTTGTGGAATATTATTATTATTTATTCTTAGAAGAAAATACAACTAAGACAAAGTGTAAAGTATCAAAACCATTTGTTACATAGCATAAATCGATGATAAAAATCCGAGAAGGTTCCACAGCCTAATCCTTACCGTCATAAATAGGTGTTGTATGGAACCCTTAGTAACTTGCACTATACTTGACCATTTATTTTTCTTGCTTATATTCTTTCACTTAGCAAATCATATTTTTTTAAAACAGGATCAAATTGTACTTACGCTTCGTTAAAAATGTGGGTATTGTGTGGTTTAGGGTTACTTATTCATAAAACTTACACATTTTGTTCATGCAGCATGGTTGCATTTTTATTTGAAGGTAAAGTGAATATGTTATCTGACAATGATGGTGTCCGAATAAAAAAAACATGTGCCGTAATTGCCGTAATACAGGTTAATTCCTAGCTTTTGTTTCAGCTCTGCTATCCACTAGGTAAATGTTAATTATTGTCACGTTTGTTTTCAAATAAATATTCATATTATTTAGCAAAGATATGTAATTTTTGTAGCATTATGTTGCCTACTAAAATGACTCATACCTTATCTCTGTATCTTTCTTATTTTTTAATTATTTTATCCTGAACCCGAATTAAGTGTTTTTGTTTTTATTTCTATTATTATAATTTTTTTCTTTCTGACAGCAAGAAACTTATCCAACCTTTTTTTTTGTCGTATAAAAACAGTGCAGTCACAAAACAGCACCACGAAAATCCACTCAAAACAATCTTAGATCTGACGTCCAAATATTGCGCCTGAGGGAAATGCGAATAAAGCAACAACAGAATTTAAATACAAACATTTACATGCCCTCGACATATTTGGCCTGAAAAGATGGCATAAAATGATACGTAAGAAGGAGCAAGGGTTCCGTATCGGTTGATTTCCATAAGCGGTGTTTACAACAACGTAACTTAGGATCAAGCAGTTGAAATCTCTGCCAGGATACCATATCTTAAAGGTTCCGACGTGATCGGATTTCCATAATAGGGGACCAGTCGGCTTTCTTCTATGTAAATGTTGAGTTTTTCGTACGCTCCCCGAACGGTATTAAGTGTAAAGGCTACGGGATGATTGATACGAAACGGATGTGTTCCCACATGATTTATGTGTCTTTGCACCATGTGCATAAAGGCTGACAATTCCTTGTTGGATGGTAGAAATGTACACCAATGTGTATACGATATCATCGTACTTATCTTTACAAAAACGACCTCTCTGGCCTTGAGTTAGTAGTACGGACTTACCAAGTTTAACTTTAACATTGTTACTACATCAAATTACACAAATGATACATGTTATTTTAAAGTCTCGCAGCCATTCATTAATGTAAAATAACTTTGAATATAACACCATAGAATTTACTGATACACGAAACGTATTATTTCGAAACCTTTTCACAAATCAATTATTACTTCTAATTACACCTACACGTGGATGTTAAATTTTAACAAATGAAAGTTATACGAAACTCTTGACTTATCATTAGTATTAATTTTAGTGGAGTCTACCTCAGCCCATCTTTATGGTGAATGTCCGTTCAACAATGACAATGTCAAGATGCTCTTTGATTGACAAAAAATAAAAATATCAAATTCTGAAAAATCTGGCAAGAAAAAATCTCTTAAAGAATTGATCGTATGCTTTTTTGCTCTAAAGCTTTTGTATCGCATATTACTTTCAGATTTTATTGGTTTCTTAGGGAGGTTTTATAGTGTCTAACCACACGATAAGAAGAAGAAGCAAAAATAATACCAGAAAGGATGTGTACTTCAGGTTCACCTTTGCTTAACCTTACAGGGATTACAGGCGTGATGTTTGTTTCATGTAAAAAAAACAAAAATTAAAAAAAAAACCGACGAAAAATTTAAATGCTGGGGAGTCCTGATTCATATACAGAGCTCATGGTCAGTGTGCACGACGATTTCCTTTTCACCCTGTATTTATTAATGTTATAAATTTAATCAAGAGAAACTATATGTTCATGTTTTGTATCACTTGATGTCGTACCCTTTTTTGCTCCAAAAACTAACTCAGAAAAGGCGAGCAGCGAAGCAAACCCATGTTCACGGACGAATGCAGACTGTATGATGAATACATAAAAATGGAACCTCGCAGCAACTGTACAGGCATAAGTAAACGGGTTTTACGCATTTCAAATGCTGAGGATAACTTTAAAGTGAATCCGAAATGAGAATTATATTTATCAAGTTTCTGTTTATTTTAAAGACATATCATGTATAGCTAATTAGAAAAAAAAGAATATTTATTTTCTTAGATCTCTATCTGTATAGCTAACATGCAGCGCAAATTAAGATGTCAGATGTCGACAAAATCCACAAATATGAAAAGCCGTTTCGAACGTAGATAATGAAAATAGACACCAATTAACTCCACTTCATTCCGAAGAAAATTGTTTATAATTTGTTTAATAGTTCGCCATAAAATAACAGCGAAACACGATCGCATCTCGTAATTATGATGAATTAGACCTCAAGGGACTCCCCTCTCCCCCCCGTACCGATAACGTCAAGTAATTAATCAACTTCATTAAATTTCCATTTTATGTTGAGGTTAAGTTACATTTTACATTTTATTTCATATTTTGTTTTTTTGTAGTGTAAATAAAATTGTTAAGAAAAGTTCTAGGAAGCTCATTACATTATATTGACTTAGTTTCACATATTTTCTACATCGTGAGGAAACCGGCATCTCTGTGAGATATTTCTTGTGGCATGTGGAGCCAACAAGCCGAGGTCCATGGACGGCCAAAATAACAACACTAGGTTTGTTAATTAGCACATAAAAAGTAGAAGACATTGACAATAGCGTGCGTGCTTGTTTCCCCGTAGAATTAGGCAATAGTGTACTTATTAAGTATCATTTACAATATGTTCTCAGTAATATTTGAGTCCATTACAACCGGATAGAGCGTTTCGCTACGTACTACCGGGCACAAATTTTAACTCCGGGCTGCGACAAAAAAATCAAGACAGAAAACTTAATGCCACTTTGCCCAAACTCGGAATCGATTTCAGGACTTGATCGATAACTAGACCATTTATACAGGTAAACGTTTTATTGTTGCGGTAATTTTAATAGTTTCAACAAAGTGTTGTGGTCAGAGTTAAGTAAAGTTTGCGTTTCATACGAATTTGAGCACCACCTGCAAATAGGGTTTGTAGTTTTTGAACGTTTAAGAGCAAGTTTTTCTTACAATTATTATAGCCATAATATTTGTACTATATGATGAGGAATTCAAAATGATTATGATTAATGTATGTATGTGATTCGATGTATGTGGTCTGTTCGTCAAGTAGTTTGTAGCCCTGACTGATATGACGGAAGTTGTGGTTTCGATTCTCACCCAGTACAAATGTTTGTCAAATGTTTTTATGGTGTACAATAAAGGGTATTCTATTCTATTCTATGTTTGTGTGATGAGCACGATCATCTGTCCTGTATCTGGGTGTAATTTATATACATATAATATGTATGGAAATATATTTCATCTGCTGTTTAGTTCCCATAACACAAGCTCTGCTTTGTTTGGGACTAGGTAGCGTTGTGTGAAAGTTGAAGAATATTGATTTATTTATTTTTTATTTATCTTTCCTGTTACTCATGATGCTGTAGGTCTTATCAGAGAGCTTACGATCAGAGAGAGGTACCACAAGATTATTAAAAGTTATGTTCAAAGAATGGAGACTCAAACTATCGGATACCAATGCTTATGAGTATTGCCAAGAGAATTTAAATTCAAAGAAGTGACACAAAGTTCAAACCTCTTAATTCGTGATTTCACAGTAATCAGGAATTCTACCAAGGTACTCATATGATTTTGTAAATTAGTTTTGACGAACACATAAAGACTAATTTACAAACAAGTGTGGTTTTAAACTAATATGGTTGGTGTGAGTTTCTTTTAAAGTCCACACATTATCTCGGTCAGCCGGTCAATTCAGCAGAAGTCACTTTGTGAAAACTGTGAAGTGAACAATCAATGTCTGATATTAGTATGGAATGACAGCTAAATCCGTCTTCATTTCGTATATATATTCACGGATGATCAGATCATATGAGGACTATGCAGATTAGTGTCTGAGACGGTCTTTGTGGCCCTGTCCAGTCAGTGTACGCATTTGTCAGTAATTGTGAACACAACTCGGAATTTGAGCAGCTCCATGACCGACGCACCCATTAACATATTATTATCTAACCACACTACCTATAACATATTTTTCTTTCTCCACAGTAAACATTTTAGGAGCGTAATTTTTATAATTTCAAACATGTTGCGACATGTCTGTGCAACAATATCCCGCTTAGTCCGCGGATTTTATACTCAGCTAAATTTATGCCACGTCACAGTATATACTCCTGAATATTCATATTATTCATATCATGCTGTTGTACTCGCTGCGTAGGCGAGAATTATAATACGCACAAGTATGCATAGGTATTTGTTTTTGAAGTCGTATGGAACTTAGGCGAAGATTTAACGGATGGAAATGGAATTGAGAGCTTTGCAAAAGAGAAATGTTTAACGCATTTAAATTAGCGTGTTAATTTACGATGACTGCACAGAGGGTCTTAGTCGACAACAATCTTTGAAAGTGGTTACTCAGAAGCTTGAAAGTCTGAAAACCAGTTTAATCAAGGGGCATCGTGTTACCCAGGCACTTTGTTGTGAGGCCAATGTCACGAGCACTTACATCTTGCGGATAAGTTTCGAACAGTGTTCGGCAATATTTTGTACCAGCGTACGATTGTAACAGCGCCACTACATTGCGTATAAAGAACTAATTTCGTAAGCATACAAATACAAACTGTTAAGCCATAAAATTTGTGCGAGCGGTATAACAGACACTTTCACAACCTAGTCACTGGTATTCTAATGCATTCATTTAGACTGTGATAAAAAACTAAGCAGATGGTAATGGCGTAAGGGACTTATAGTATGGGTGCTGGTTTTACCGATGTTTAACACCTACGTGTAGTTTGCAATTAAAGTTTGGAAAGAAATCATCTTTAGCGTGTTTTTCATCTGTATGTCTTTCTTCACCGATGGCAGTGTTGCCCAAGAAAAAGTTAGAAAAACTTACTACTAATGAATAATAATTGCAAATCATATTGTTCCATGGGCTACATATCAAGCTTTAGATTGCCAGTATACTTTAGATCTCGCATTTTAAAAAAGTTTTCCGTACAGTGTAGGCTCAGTACCTATAATATACTGGAACGGTATAGCTTTAAACTTGCACATGACATGCAGCCATCACGGCATGCGATCTCCAAATAATGTTATCTAAATATTCATAACAAAATGTAAACGATATATGCCATAAACTATGAATTTTTGGACTATCTGTTCGAATAAAACGAAACAGTATCAAAATAATGGCACAATTTTTACGCAAAACCAGATATGTGAATTTGTAATACAATATTGTGGTAGGCGCCAAATAGGATTCGTTTATATATTTATTTATTGTGAAACTGTAATTGGTTATGTTACAGTATAAGCTCAATTTATGGTAGATCAAGACTTAACGTTAGAAGTCCGAATTGTTTTGCAAAAATAGTTCACTTTAAATGTCTACAGAAATTCATGCTTTAAAACTTCGATTTGGATGTCATTAATTTATAATTGTTGTATATATTGCGTGCGTGCGGCATACACCCGCCATGTTATTTTATGATTATACGTCAGTACGGTAACAGCAAGCAGTGGTTTCACTTGTCCCCATCCTACGTATCCATCAGTGGCGACGAGGATGGGACAGTCAGCAGAACCCACACAAGGATCCAGCAGGACCAAGGACCCTGGCAACCACTCCTCGGTCTAAACGCAATCGTCCTAAGGTTAATTATAGGCAATACTTTTAGGTTAAGGCATTTGTTATTGTGTGTTCAACTGACGTGTATCTAACTAAGGGGAGGAATGTTGTAACAGCAAGCAGTGGTTTCACTTGTCCCCATCCCACGTATCCATCAATAATCAAAATGCTTTTTGTCAGACATGGTACGTAATACTGGGTTTCAAACACAAGCTTCTTATACGAAACAAAATACTGCGCTCCAAAACGCAAATAGTCGACTTAGCACGAAAGGCTACCCAACTAAAATGATACTGGGCTGGACTTGTCTGTCGCATGCCGAACGAGCTGTGGGCTCGTAAAGCCCAAAATTGGTGCGCTACAAAAGGGCCACGTGGCACCAGCAGTCCACGGAGGAGATGGCGAGACGACCTGGATGCCTTCCTTGATAATTGGAGAGTAGTGGCGCAGAATCGCGACAAATGGAAGGTATGGAGGGAGGCCTTTGCCCAGCAGTGTGAATGTTCAGGCTAAAAGTCATAAAATAATAGTACATGCTACGTAACCCTTTGTGAACGAGATCAAATCACACTTGGCAGATTTTTAATTTTCCAATAGGGAATCTTATGTGCGTATGTGCCAAAATCTTAGTGTGAAAAATAGTTTAACGTTAGATAATTATGCAAACTCATATTGGTAATTCTTCAAATTGACCGATATTTAGAATTTTATAGTAGCAGATACACTGGTTCAGGTTGTCAACATAATATGTTTTGTGTCAATCTGATATCACAAAAGGCAAAAAAATATATCATAGCTTGTTTATTGTGTAGTATTTATTGTTACATTATTGAGACATTGTTTATTGGTAGTTAAGTTAATAATGGCCATAAATATACCTTAATACAAAAGGAATATTATCCTCTTGTAATTCTCGAAGTATGTGTGGCCTAACAATGAATGACAGATTGAGAAAGGATGTGATAAAGCAACGTTGTGGTTTAAAAGAAGATGTAGTAACAAAAATTGAAAAGAGTATACTTAGATGGTTTGGTCACGTTAAAAAGATGATTGAAAGGCGACTAACAAAAGGTATTTACAAGGCAGATGTAAGAGGCTGAAGGAGACGCCCTAGAATGACACTCGTAGATCTTTTTGGTGATGTTCTTCAGAAAGGTCAGGTGCTTAGTACTCACAACCGGCGTGTGTGTATGACAACATGTGTGAATGTAAATGAAGCAAAAGAAGTATGTAAGAATCGTAGCATATGGCGCTCTGTAGTTTCTGCCTACCCCTTGGACCTCATGGGAAAAAGGCGTGAATTAATGTATGTATGTAATTCTCAAAGATTTAGGCAGGTTGTTTCAGTCTGAATTAACTAATAAGGGGTGGGCATAGTGCTTTCAACCGTGCAGCTAAAAAGTAATTCCAGATAGTAAAACCAAATCACATATTACCCAACCAGGGAGACGAACACACACCAGTAACCACTAGTCCAACACGGAATTTATATTTAACAATTAATTTGACATTGAAATACTTATTTATTATTTTTCTTACCGAATTTGCCGACATGATAGTTCCTTTATTCGAAGTTAGAGAAGCATGTTTTCTTTTTATTCGACTGATAGCGAAACTCAAAGTATGGTTATGATTTTGACCGCGAGGTATGCAATGATATTATAAGTAAAAAGGTGTAGGTACGTTACCTAACAAAATTCGATCTTCAAAAACGGCTCTTACGGCACACGAACGCACGCATGCTTCCGTTGACGGCGCGACGCGACACTGAGGTCAAGTGTGGGTAGTTAGCCACATTTTAACGTGTCTCTTGCTGAGCGCTTATGACCTATCTACACCTTTTTACTTTTAATATCATTGGGTGTATGTCTGTTTTGTATGTATGTATGTTGATCTGTACCGGCTAGTTACATATTACATCATTATTATTTTTACATTTTAGAATAGTCACCTCAATTCTAGCCATGTCATGGTTTAAAAAAAAACAACAAAACTCGTATCTTTAATCTTCCCCTACACTTGCAACCCTGCAAATTCATATTCAGAACATTTAAATATTGAGATAGGTACATTAAGTATAAAAAAAAAAACAATAAACAGTGCAGCATCTACTTGAATCGATTCACCATAATTATGTCAGGAGCAACAAAAAACATATTAAATTAATTACTCGTTTATTATGTCACCAAAGTTGATATCGGCCAAAATAATTGGGTCAGTATTAATACCCTCATCATACTGGTAATTAACAATTATTAAATACGGTGACGATACTTTTTTGAGGTTTGCATAATTTATAGGCTGTGGTAACGACATTTGAAGGTTCAGTTCCTTTTTTTTATATAATAAACCACAAAAGGGAATTGGTAAATTATAATTTTTGACGGAACTTTTGAATTCTAAATGGAAAGTAGGTGTATCAGATTCCACCGTTCTCTAGTAAAATTAAGTAGTTGAAAAATATAAGAAAGTTTTACATGCAGGTACAGTTAGCTACATACTCGTATTAAGACAATGACAGGCGGACACCGGTGTCCACTCGGGGTTTAATGAATTAATAAATCAATTCTAATCAGCAACAAAGTTTATAATCCCAAGACAAAAATTTACTTTACGCACATTATCAAAGTAAAAGAATCTTTGAAATCAATATCCAACGATAGCTGAGATGTCAAAAAACAAAAGCGGACAGTGAGCGCAGCGGTTTTAATCAAAACTTAAACAATACGAAAAGAGAGTCTTGTCCAGCTCTGGCTGACACTTCTAGCAAGTAGGCCGTACATTGCACATGCTGCCAAATTAATATGCAGAGCGTTTCTTGTTAGTTGAATATTAATTTAGGAAAGTGAGATTATGAAGCAAGTTGAACGAGGTTTGGTCTTGTTGAATGGATGACTGAGAGAGATCATCTAACCGCTTTCGGCAAGCGTGGTGATTAATGCTCGTGCCTTCTCTATATGAGATCTTGCAGGAAAAAACTATTATCTTAAAATGATAACTGTATAAAATTACACAGAAAATTACGGCAGTGTCTAGTCAATAATTCTAAATGTAATTATTAACAGTTCGTTTTTAACAGCGCGCTCATTAAATTCACAAAAACACATCTTTATCCAATTGCGGATAAGAAACATGATAGTATCATAATCAAACATTCTACAATACTAAAGCATTTCATTATTTACAAATTATAACCGAAAATCAAAATATACTACTACGATGTCGGCAATGCGTAAACCAAGATCTAAGTACTCGAGGATACGTCAGCCAGTGGCGGCCATTGTTGTATTCTTGGAATTTTCCTCGGAGCCATATTGACTGGTACAACATTTCTGACAGCAAGTGTACAAAGCCCAGCCCGTTGCATTGGACGCATTATGTACAATACAGAATGGCACGTCTCGCTGCAAATGAAGAACAAAAGAAAATCCACTCGGCTTCGCTTTCATCGTGTATTGAGGCAATACAACGCGAATATTATTGCTTTGAGCCCTACTTACTACCCACTGGGGAATATTAGAAGATTTGATGCACTGAGGATCACTGGATTATAAAACTTTCTTAATTTTATAATTAGTTAAGTGTCTTATATTTATGAGATACGACAGTGACATTGAACGAATAAAATACTAGTTAATTGACGGGCCTGTTGGTCTAGTAGTTAGTGACCCTGACTGCTATGCCGGAGGTCGTGGGTTCGATTCCCACCCAAGACAAATGTTTGTGTGATGAGCACGATCATTTGTTCTGTGTCTGGGTGTAATTTATCTTTATTATGTATGTATTTAGAAATATATAAGTATGTTTATCAGCTGTTTAGTACCCATAACACAAGCTCTCAAGCTTAGCTTGGGACTAAATGGCGTTGTGTGAAATGTTGTGGAATATTTATAATTATTATTATTAGTTAATATTATTACGTGGGTAATTTAAAACTTCACAGTGTTTCTCTTGATTTAAATAAGCGTTATAAGTTAAATGCTGTTTTATTTGTTTTGCTATAGTATAAATGTTTGCATTTTTACATGTTATAATAATATCTAAAGATATGTGAATTATGAGTGAATAATAGAATGACACAATGAAGGATTGTATAAATGAAAGGAATGTCTTGTCAACTGACGTTGTGCATGTCACTGTGTTGTGTTAGATAAAATACCTGAAGTGTCACTCTTCCACAAATGCCATAGAGAAGAGTTGAAGTTTAAGTTGAAAATACCTGAAGGATTTATAGGAGACGATATTCGTGAAATTAAAAGCTTTATATTATATGTTGTTTCTAATACAACAGGTAATGTACCCCTAATACATATTTTCTAAAACCTAGGTTGTAAGAAATACGTGTTTGATAAAACCATAATAAAAATCTTATATAGTAACGCAGTTGACTAGATTTGTGAATTTCGATCACCTCACATAAATGATCTTATAAATAAATCCTTTAAGGTCGACGTTACCAAGCTAAGAAGAAACACCTTCAAAGCAAGTTCAAACGGCAAAGTTTCTGTTAAAGGCTAAATCATATCGATTACATCGATCATATGAAAAACTTGCAGATTAGTGATGCTCTTTCTAGAGTGATTGATTAATCCACACAAATTTCAGTGATTTTGTCCAGTAACTGCACAAGTGCACACATTTGTCGAAAATCGTATAGGTGAGCAATTTCTCGGAAATTAAGTAGCCCTACGACCCGACGATTATTACTAAACAAAAGATAGTCATGATATTCTCATAATTATTTACTTTAAATTCAGGAAGAAAGAGCAGTTGACGTCTCTGTAATCTATTACGTTTAAGTAGGTTAGAACGAATTAATATGTCGTGCGACGCTATCTAACTCATGATCCAATTTAATTGGCCTTTAAACTGGGCGTGAAATTGAGGTTTCTGTAAAAGCACCATTATGTATTCCACCATACGTTATCATTTATGTTGCTCTTCATTTGTTCCTTACCTAATGACTTCCATCAAAGGTAATAAGGTTTGAGACAGGTTAATGCATTTAACAAAAAAAATACAGAGGAGTAGGTAATATTTAAACAAAACAGTGATAAAGTAAAGATGATAAAAAAAGTTTTAAAATTAAAGTTTTAGGGAAGGTTCATATCTGACGGAACATGCGTCGCATATTATCGGTCGCGTAACGCCAGAACAGACAAATGTATAGAAAAACACTTGACGGTTCACACTCAACAGATGGTGCGTTAGTGCGTCGAGGTACATTGTCGCAAACGCTCGCGCATGTTCCGTCAGATATGAACCTTCCCTAAAACTTTAATTTTAACACTTTTTTTATCATCTTTACTTTATCACTGTTTTGTTTCAATATTACCTCCTACACTGTATTTTGTTTTGTTACCAGCGTCCTTTTTAAAATTATGAATAAATAAGTAATATCAATTATTATAATTTACTAATTCATAATTTTGGCCTTATTGCCAAAAGCCTCGACGACAATCTTTCGAGGTTTACCTTACGCGGTTGAATCAAAGGCCTGATCTAGAAGACAGTACTCCACGATACGGCTCGCATTTTAAGAGGTTCCTGTCTCTAAGACCTTAACCTAGATTGGACCCTGCTCCCGCTACCTGGTCCACTATTTTAAAATGTATTTTGAAATGTTTTTATATATATTTTATATCAATATTTAAAAACGTAATTTATGTGTATAGGTACCTGTTCAAGAAATAAATGGAAATAATAAAAATCTTTATTTACGAAACTTAATACTTACTTATATCCAGCACTAGCGTACACTGTGTTACAGGAACGTCAAGGATTGTGTCAACGTTGTAGTAGGTAAAACTGTTAATAGTGTCACAAGTAAATGATGAACGGAATAAGGATAAACTTTAAAATCAATATTTACCCTGAATAAAACTTTGACTTACTAAAAACAATGGTATTTTGACTCTGACTCTGAGTACACACATGTCTTCGCAAAGTGTGAACGAAACCCAACACCCGAAGTCGTTGACGCTTGAACCACTTATTATTTCATGCGAGCATAATTTATAAGGTGAAATTGTAAATGGATATTCCCACACAGAAAAATATTTTCTCAAGTGACTATTAAAATAAAGTAACACCGTATGATCGTTGTACGTCAAAAATACTTAACTTTACTTATGGAATTGCCACTCTTCTTTAAAGCGGTTGGGTAAATATTTACATTTAGCTTCACATTTAAAACTGTTATTAATGCAATGCTCTGGATTCTCGCACATAAAAAATTTAATTCACAAAATGTGTGTACTTACGCATATCTATATCTATACATATAATAAGACAGTAAAAAATAGTGTCTATACATTATATTAAAAAAATAATAATTGAGGTGGGTTTAGAAATAGTAATAGAGACCGAATCCAAAAAAAAAAGTCTGTCTGTTTGTCTGTATGTCTGTTTGTCTGTTTGTTTGTACACGCCAATCTTCGGAATAGCATAGCAAAAATTGGTCCACGTGATGAGCATTTTTTGCTGAGAGAATAAATTTGAAGATCTGGAACACCTGTTGTGGAACTCCAAGAGCCCAGCTACACCATAACTCACACAGGAATGACGTCTTAGCAAAAGTTATTCGGTCTGATAGGCATTTCCTGTTGACTTACAAAAATCGAGGATCAGAAACATTTGGTATAGAAATTATAGCTATCACTAATTTCATTGCATAATTATAAAATAACATAAGTACCTCCACGCGGTGAAGGCGGGAGCAGTTCAGGACTGATTTTCGATGACGATGGTTTATCATTGAAAATTAGACTCTACTGGCCAAAACTCCTATTTTTTTATCGTATAAATATGCCTTCGGGCTTATGTTATTTGAGAGTTTCATTTCCTTTTTCATTTATCTTCGTTACACGGTTGCCTTTCCGGTAACGCAGGGGAGCAGCCACTTAGATTTTAATTGATCAGGTATCATCACAATAAAACTGTACCCATGCCTAGAAAGAGGTCAAATCTTTACCAAAATTCCAAAGGTGCTAAATGATTAAAGATCATAAGATCCCAACAATCTACCTAAGAGCGTTAGGAGAGACTTGATGCTGTTCGAGAACATGAGGCTGCAACTCGCACCGCGGAAACTTCTTGGGATCGCGAAGCACGCCTGCATTCTAAGCGTATTTACGTATCTACCAGGTATCCAGGTCTCTAGACACCAGTGAAGAATATGTGCGCGACTGACCGCTGATCGTGAACGTCACGCAACATATAGGCTATAATTTATTTTGGAAAATGGAACACCTAAAGTAAAAGAGATACAAAAATGGTGCCATTGCAAAAACTATTCCACGTGAAGAGTGTTTTCTGCTGTGAGACTAAATTTGAAGATCTGGAGCACCTGTAGTGGAACTCCAAAGCCCAGCGACAAAATAACATATACATAATAGAAATGGCATCTTAGCAAAAGTTGTTAAGTCTGATGGCATTTCTTGTTGACCAACAAAAATAAAAAATCTGGAACGTCTTGAATCGTCTCGCGCATCCCATTGTTTTCCCGTCCCCGGGCTTTTAGAATTCGACATCAGACGTTTCAGATCTTCGATTTTGACGACCCCGTTGTCGCTGACATAAGCAACAGGATCCGCGTACGAAGTCGCGGGCAGAAGCTAGTTTAAAATAAGCTAAAACTTATATAACGAATGACAAAAAGAAACCAATCTATTTCTAGCACAAACCTGTTTGTATAATATAAATGCCTACAAAAATAAACGAATTACTAATAAAATAAGTAAAGTTTAACAGGATAAATGGATGTTTGTTACCCCTTTATACAAAAATTATTAAACAAATTTATTATGTTTACTGTATTCATTATGTGAGTTTGTCTCTTTCTTAATGCACCCACGTTATAGATTTAATTCCTAAAGGAGAAAACGTTTTGTTTAAACTCTGGGGTTTTTTTTTAATAGTCAGATTAAATTATCTGATAATTAAATATGGAGTTTGACAGATTGCAAAACAGCCACTGAAGAAAGAAATAAGAAAGAAGAAATAAAATTTCTTAGATAAAACTTATCTGGCGTTTGAAAAATCGACACTTGTTTGCACTGAATGCAATATTTTACTAAATAGTAACAGCGACAGACACCAACGCGGCGACGCGCGACGTGCAAACTACGCTTGCCAAGGTTGGCCCGTGGATCAGTTATCATTCAATACATAATTATCAAAAACCTTCCTCCAAAAGCAAGTTAAGCCGCGGTTGTTCTCGGCTGTCATTTGTAGATCTTTGACAATTGTTACGGGTTCTCGGACGCCCGAAAGTCAGACAACTCATTTAACGGGAATTCGAGTTTTTCAGTCAAAAAACGAAAAATTAAGAGAACGGAAAATCGGGAAATCAGATAAAAATTTATCCCAGTGACTTTTGATGTTCTACCGCATCCGATTATACTAGAAACCGACTCCGATATAGTTGGGAAATGGTTACGAAGATGTTTAATGACCGATTTTACACGTCAGTCGTATTACCTTTAAGAAGATTCAGCTTAACCAGTGAAAATAAAATGGAGGCAATATAATGCAAGTAATCAATGGTACGATCTGAACATAACAAGGCAAATAACTAAGTCGTTCAGTGGACATCTGGTGATATTCGAGGTTATATTGCTTTTTGTCCGAATAAGAGGCTACAAAATCCGTTACGGCTTTTTTATTGCTGTACTCCATAACGCAGTATCGCGTCGCGAGTTCAGTGGATTATATTTATTATGTCACTTTTTTTTGGTACATGTTACTTTATTAGAAACTAGCACATTGCTTGCGACTTCGTCCGCGTGCATTTAGTACTTTTACATCCCCTTCACTCCCCTTACACTCATAAATAATGTGGCTTTCTATTGGTAAAAGAAAATCAAAATCGTGGATCCAGAGTCACCTCTACAACGTCACAAGTTAAAATTCTTTTTAATATTAGAAATTTTAAAAATAGTACTATATGTGCAGTGCACTAAGAACACATGAGCAGCTTATGGTTAAGTAATAATAGCACTACGAGTCCATTGAAGGTCTTCATTTACAAAGGTCAGTGGTTATGTTACTATTCTAGACATATCAAGACCATTAAACCTGTACCTGTTAAACCTTTTATTCCAGCTTTCATTTGTGTGATCTTTGACCGTTTGACGTCACGAGAAGTTGAGACCCCGACAGTCTGACAGCCAGGTAAACCTAATGGTACCGTGTTAACCAGTTACTGGGTTGTGGAGGTCGAATAGCCATTCGCGCCATGAAAACACGGTACATCTACATCAGGTGCATCTGGTAAGACTGAAAAATGAAATTAAATGAAAGGAAATGATATTTATTTCTGTAAGTAGATCTTCCCAGATACTTTTACATGTAATTTTTTTTTTAAACTAAATGGCATTTCCAAAGTCACTGATCCTTGAGAAGAAATGCCGTAAGAAACCCAGGGGTCATGGTGTCTTTTAAAGTCCAGAAATATGAATTTATTAATTTATTATGCGAGTATCACGATGCAGGGCAAAGTCTGGAAAAGTCTTTTGAAGACAGAATCAATTCAGCTTTTAGTTGACCTGTTCCGACAGACGGCATAATAGAGGTAAGGTAGGTAAGTAGGTATCCATTAAATTGATGTTGGTTTTTTAGCTGTGAATGTAGTTTGCGAGCAAACATTTCTACAAAACAGATTGAGATGTATTAAGTAGATACCTAGTAAACGAGTAAAACCGTTATTTTTTACCTCAAAATGGTTGAATCAATTCCCTAGGTATCACAAACGTCATTATTAAATGTTTCGGACAAATACCTCAGTCAAAATGTATGTTCGGAAGAGTCCCGCAAGCCCCATGCAATTACGTTTACAGATCCCAACAAAACGTGGACACGCTAACGTTATCCAATTTGGACTACTCAAACACTATCTTTCAATAACCTTAAACACACAGTTAAGTAGGATTTGACGTTTCACCTACGATCCCAATAGTATTGATTGTACTCAATTTACTTTGAACATTCAGAATTGCAGATACCTTGTTTGGGATCACAGCACAAATGTTTATACGAAAACTTTTGATTACGGAACCGGCAGTTATGAAAACGAACTGGACCGATATTTTGTCATCTAACACGCTGAGGCGAACCCTAATAATATATAGCGAACCCCTTTTTATTGGAAATCAAAACTTTCCGCTTCGACGCATTTTGATGAGAAAAATTTTCGTCGGTTTTCTAAAAAAACCGTAAACGATATTTATTTTGTATTTTTGCTTAACTGCCTTGTTTTTATTATATCTCTTGTTGTTGCAGATTAAAATTCATTGTGTTGTTTTTTTTCAATTGCTTATTATACCTTTAAAATACATCACAGGAAGCCGATGGATGAGGGCAGCAAAGAACCGATCTTTGTAAAAATTTTTGTGATGATAATGTCTAAATGTATGTCTGAAATAGTAATGACGATGATCTTAGAAATAAAACTTCAATAATAAGTTTTATTAATAACATAATCTTATTGACCAATTAAACAATCCGATAGTTTTTGTTGAAGCTTCAAATTTTATCAAAGCAAAAAGTTTTAAATTCTTAATACTCTTCTTGACAAAATTATGTCAAGCAACTTTTACCTTTAAATGTTCTACTATCCACAGCAACATTAGTAGAAAAATGTATGATATACCGACTAAAATTGCATAGCACACAACATAGTTTTACGCAGCCCAGTTTGTGTGTAATGGATGGAAAATGGATATCGCAAGTAGCTCCGGCTACATCACGCAACCTCAAAAGTATCGTTAAGCCATGTCTTAAGGAATAGAAAAGATATGGAGCGCATTAATAAGTATCTCAGCATTTACTCCCACATAAGCTGAAGTAGCAATTTCTGTAATTTGACTAATAACTATATCGTAGATCAGTTTAATACAAAAGATAACACAGGATTTAATTTAAGAATATTTTTTTTTTTACACAAGCGGATAATAATATAAATTTGTTCGTTTTTGACATTTGGCATTGTTAAAACTGTGTAAGTGAAGAAAAATGGAAAGGGGCCATATACCATCAACATCTATGTAACAATATTGGTTGGGACGAAACATTTATTTCATTGACAAAATCTAAACATTTCTGGTATGGTTTAAAATAAAACTGGTTAAAGGTAATATGGACAGGACGCCATTTGCTTAATGAATGTACCAAAACACCGTAGCGCTCTATAGCCATTAATACTCCTAAAACTCTTTAACTTCCAAGCAAAATGTTCGTTTACACCACATTCGTGATTCCGAGGCTCAAGGTAGGCGGCACAAGTAGGCTGTAACCCATTTAAATTAAAATTACTAACTTTGCACACCCAGCGAAGAGTCGTGTTTATCCAGGGAAACTTTCGCCACAGATTTCGTTTAGCGCGCTATTAGGAGGAAAGGTGAGAATTCAAAATTTAATTCCCGTGATGTTTGCGGTAGTGTGATTGTTGGAGTAATTCGCGATGCTATTAAAACGAGTTTATTGTAAAGGTAGCTATAGGAAGCTAGCACTTTGCTCGCGGCTTCACCTGCGTGAATTTCGACATTTTTAACTTTAACGTCTCTTCGAACCCCTCGCAGTTTTATGAAGAGCCCTTGAGCCGGTGACTGTGTTAGCCTTGTAATGGTAATAGTGATTATCTCTATTACGGGGAAACCTCACTAGATATTGACGTTGGTTTATCACTGGCTCATCCCTACACTCAGATTTAAGCGCAAACGCTCGTCCCACTTGTACCGCGTCTGACGACAGACCAGGAAGGGGGAAAGTAACGTAGTGGCTTAACATTTGAAAGATACTAAAGCCATCTATTACACCGTTCCTGAAAACAAGTCACATCAGTGAGTTCAAGTCCGTGAGATGGCATTTAAAACTCAAACAGACTAATTAAATGTTTTTTTTGATTATTTATTTCTTTGAACTAGATTTTCAAATTATTTTAATTGAAGCAGTTAAAGCTGTTTTTTTTATTTAAAAGAATTAAATAATTGCACTCGATGCTCACAAAACCGAATTCAGTATGTCAAAAAAACATAATTTTGTTTATTTTTTCTGTTGAGATTACAACTCACATCACAGAGTTTGTGAACATCTTGCCCAAATATACTAGCTATAGAGTCGTTTATACCTATATGGACTAACTATACAAGCTATTAATAGATATGTATATACCTATATGGAGTAATTCAGGAGCGGTCTACCAGATGGCAGTAGTAACAACTGGGTTACGAAAAATTCCGAGAAGAGGGCTCTTTATTTCATCTATATAATAGGACCTACTCTATGCGACTGACTACCCGGTCGGGTGACGTTGATGATTACGCCCTCTCTCGGGGTACATACGAGTATGTATAAGACAAACGTCAACGTGTATTATACAATACATATATACATACATAAACTAACGCCTTTTTCCCATGGGGATAGGCGGAAACTACAGACCTACGATTCTTACATACTTCTTTTGCTTCGTTTACATTCATACATACTCGTATTGTCATACACACACGACGGTTGTGTGTACGCTCCTGACCCTTCTGAAGATCCTCGCTAATAATGTCTGGGTCTGGTGTGGGTGTTAATCTACTATATAAAAATAAGTCGGGTTTTCCTTCCTGACGATATAACTCCAGAACACACGAACCGATTTGCACGGTTTTGCATTCGTTGGAAAGGTCTCGGGCTCCGTGAGGTTTATAGCAAAGAAAATTCAGGAAAAATAACAATAAATTACATTATTAGAGCTAATAAAAATAAATTAAATTACGTAAATCAGATGCAACCTTCATAGTCACTATGAAAAACTAAGACACAAAAAGAAAAAAAGTAAATGACAGATTGACAACTGACATAATGTCAGGCAAAAAGTAAATATTGAAAGGTATTGTGTTCACTGTGAAATTGTGAAAAAAAAGTAAAAAAAAAAGTAAGTTTTTCGTTTCCTAACATTTAAATTGGAAACCATCAAATCAATAACGTGTATTGTGCAAATTTTTATTGAATTTCAACAGCAGGCATTTGTCTTTAAGGTGGTAAGTTGAACTGTGTAAATTATGTGGATCGTGCATATGCATAGTTAGGTTAAAAATGTTCGTGTCACAATGTTCGTTCCCATGCTTTATGAACCGATTTTCAAAATTCTTTTTTTGTTTGATAGGGTATACTAACAGATTGGTTCCATTTGTATCAAAACTCATACCTGATGAGGGATCTTCGAGGAATTGAGGGAACTCCTCAAAAAATGTAGGCACACATGCACCGATTTCAATATTTTTAGTAACAAATCAAGCATTTTCATTTAGGAAGTATTACATTTGGTGAAGAAAAACTGATGAAGAAGACAAGCAACGGAACTCTTCAACGCATAACAGCAAATTATTCGCAATTGCTATAGTCAGATGTCTATGCTGAGCTTTTGTATTTCCACAACATAACATTACGCCATTCTATTTTAAAAGGGGCCGGCAGAGATGTATGATTAATGTTTAGAGATAGAACTTCTTTAGCAACTGTTATTTAATTTCAATGATTCTTTCAAGTTTTGAAAGACTTTCTTTACATACAAAGAAACTAAAAATTACAAAATAAAAACTTTTTACAAAAAAAACAAGCGACTTCTTAAAAAAAAACTAACAGGTGAAAAATAACTCCAGTTTCGGAAGTCGGTGGCCAATAATGAACAAAACAAAACCACCAAAGCCACAGACTTCCGAAACTGGAGTTATTTTTCACCTGTTAGTTTTTTTTTAAGAAGTCGGTTGTTTTTTTTGTAAAAAAGTTTTTTATTTTTTTATTATGTGGCATCAAAAAATACATACAACTCTATATTTGCACTTTTTTATCACCAACCCTTGCTTTTTAATAGTCCCGCTCGATAACATCAATTATTATCACTTGGTAAGTTATCCCCTCCATGTGTCTACCGGTGTCACTTCTCACCCTGTAAACAGCAAGCAGTAGGAATGTTACCTCTACAGTTTTCGGCCATTATTAGTGTTTATGCTTCAAGCGAAGTAGTTAATCATTTTTACTATCTCAGTGTAATTCTCATATCAAATATATTCTCGAGTAACTTTATTATTTATTTATTAATCTATAATATAAAAATGAATCGCAAAATGTGTTGGTAAGCGCAAAACTCAACAACGCCTGGACGAATTTGGCCAATTCTTTTTTTAAAATGTTCGTTGAAGTTCAAAGATGGTTTTTACGGCGAGAAAAATTCGAATAATTGCCGGAAAACCCCTAAAAAGATTTTCGTCAAACATTGCCAGCTGATGAACTCAATGCATGTCTAAAGTCCTCCAATTGTGGAAACATGTCAAAGTACTTCATTTAAGCAAGAATATGCATGTCAAATTGCAAAATGACCAATCTGGAAACATATTCTCTAAACAACTCATTGACATTGGTAGTGGCAAATTTCCTATAGACATGTTGACTGGCTGCATTAACATTTCTCAAAGTTTTTGTCAGTTAACTCGATCAAAAGATGAACTTATCCAGAAGGTGTTTCCAGATGTTTCTCAAAATTACAGGAACCATGATTGGTTGAGCGAACGAGCTATATTGGCTGCAAAAAACATAGATGTAAATGAATTAAATTTAAAAATGCAAGTGCAATGTAAAACAAATTACAGGCGAATCGAGGATATATAAATCAGTTGATTCGGCTACTAACCAAGATGATGTTGTGAACTATCCACCAGAATTATTAAACTCGCTGGATTTGCCAGGATTGCCATCTCAATCTTCAATTAAAGGTTGGATCGGTAGTTATAATGTTGCGAAATGTCAACCAACCGTCTTTGCAACGGCACACGGTTAGCGATAAAAAAATTACTAAACAACGTGATAGAAGCAACTATACTGAAAGGAAAGTATAAAGAAGAAGACGTTCTCATACCGCACATCTCAATTATTCCGAATGATGTGCCGTTTGACTCTAAACGACTACAATTTCCAGTTCGGCTTGCTTTTGCTATGACCATAAACAAGTCCCAGGTGCAATCATTAAGTGTTTGTGGTATTAATCTGGAAAACCCATGTTTACTCACATGGTCAATTGTATGTTGCCTGTGCCGGTGTTGGAAAACCATCAGATTTGTTTGTCTATATGCGCCAGATATCAAACAAAAAACATCGTATATCACAAAGCACTACAATGAAAATAAAACTGATTTTTGTTAATAATTATGATTCACATGATTAACAATAAAGGGATTACTTATTTTGAAATGCTTATATATGTTTTATTTAATTATATTTCTTATTCACAACGCCCTATCACCAGGGTGACGGTTCTGTTCAGGAGGTTTTTTTGCCCCGACTATAAAATATGTAGGAACAAAAAAATGTCACATTACAAATCATTTTGACAGGAATTTATTGCAATTTAATTAGGCAGTACGAAGTCTGCCGGGTCAGCTAGTGAATTATATAAATAAATAAAATAAATAATAAATAAATATTCCACAACTTTTCACACAACGCCATTTAGTCCCAAGCTAAGCTAAGAGCTTGTGTTATGGGTACTAAACAGCTGATACACATACTTATATATTTCTTAATACATACATATTATAGATAAATAAATTACACCCAGACACAGAACAAATTATCATGCACAACACACAAACATTTGTCCTGGGTGGGAATCGAACCCACGACCTCCGGCATAGCAGTCAGGGTCACTAACTACTAGACCAACAGGCCAGTCATATCTTCTTAAACTTTCAATCGTGTCAATTAGAGACACAATAGAAAGACAATGACAGTGCGAACGGTGTTTGCTTGGGGTTCCATAAGTTAATAGATATCAACACTAGAATGTTGAAGGATTTATTTAAACGGTTTAAGTAATTTTTGAATCCTTACTCCTTAATCCTTAGTGTAGAAAACTGAAGAAAACCAGATTGAATGTGGCTGTTTTGTGTTTGTAGCTATTTTATTTTATTCTATACACCACTGCCTCACCGTTCGAGCAGTAACAGGTATGAAATTGTGCCATGTAACGGGCCGAATTTTTTGTAGAATATTTTAGCGGTGTTTATTTTAACTCAATGCAAATTAAGGGTAAAATGGGATACGTACCTACTGCCGAACGTTTGATAATTATAGAGGTAAAGATTTTCCTCTTAAATTTGTACAAAATTGTGTGTGTTTTTTATTAAATATTACCCCGAAAATATCTGTTGATGTTTTAACAAAAAAAATTACGAAATAATTTAATGAACAAGAGGTTTACTTGGTTATGATGTTAATAAAGGCCATTATCACGAACCTTAATGAGGAAATGAATGAAAGATATCAATTTTCCAATACAGATAATTTTCAGACAGACTTTTACTAAAGTTAACTAAATATCAAAAAATACGATGCCCCCAAGCAATAAGTCGGTAATGTGCTATTATGGACTTTTTGCTGTTATGTCAAATTCGGCATTAATGGGTTGGAACACATATTGGTATTTTTTTTCAGATTTTTCCTAGTGATATTAACGAAGTTATAATGACATACACTTTTATTGTAGGGAAATGTCCAACAAAATTATGACGGCAATAGTATTGTTACATATCATTACAAAAGTTTATTTTGTATTTTATTTTGGTAAGCAGCGGTTACCGGATTATTGGCGTAAATAAACTTCATAAGAGTTTTTGGTAAACGTTGACACGGGTTTGTTGTCGAAATATTTTAAATATACCTATTAAGTAATAAACACTTACAATGTTTCCGAAGTAAATAATTACTCAAACAGTTGCAAATTATCGTTTGATTTGATGTGACGATTATTACTTTACGTCATACGTGGTACCAATTCAGGCCACTTATAACTGTTTGCATGAATTACTTTAACTCGGACCCGTTGCTTTATGCATTGACAACATTTCTTCTCTTCCTACCATATAAATGTAATGGTTTATGTTTTGAACCAACAAAAAGTTCCCTTTTTGATATCCACGCGTCAATTAAGACGTGTACTATTTATAAATGAAAAGTCGTATCCTTGCTGATACTATCATTCTTATGATGCGCTTGAGGGATGAGGCATTGACAATGTTTCGTTAAACTAGGTCCAATTAAAAGAAAGAGTTCAAAGAATTAAAATCCTTGGTAGAAAGCTCATTACACAACGAGAGGACAGCTTACTATAAGCACAATATAAATAATAAAATTCAAAACCCTAAATTACTATGGAAAAATATTAAGTCCACGTTAATACCCACAAAGTCTAGACAAGACCTTCCATAGATCACATACCCTGACCTTATTAGTATTTTTTTTTTACTGTCCCTGAAAACCCCGTAGTAGGAGTATATCTCTTATGACATTTTTTGTCGATCATAGACATAGTGAAGCCATTTTTTCACTTAGGTACTCAAGTAAACCAGGCAGAGATTTCGCGTATTATGTTTAACTTTAATAGTAAAGCAGTCGGCTACGACAACCCTTCTTTGGGTTTGGTTGCTATAATAGTGGACCAATATAATAGGGCCATTAACGATATTTAGTCTGAGGAGCATAGTTTGCCACTGAACCCAATAAAAACCAAATATATTGGGTTCGGCACGAGACAGTAGTTAGCAAGACTTCCTGAGACTTTTGACGTAAAACTTATGTGTGAGCCAGTTGACCAAGTGCTTGAAGTTCGGAATCTAGGTCTGGTTATGGACAAAAACCTTCGTTTTTAGAAACATATTGCAGACTCAATACGCAACTGTTTCTATCACTCGAAGGTTGTATACAAAATTAAATATTATTGCCTATTTATCCGAAACTCTACGGGAACAGTTAGTAGAAACCCTTGTGCTATCTAGGCTGAACTACGCGGACACGGTATACCGCTGCGCCTTTTAGCTCGCAGAGATCGCCTCATCCACAGTCTAGAGTCAAACCATAGCAACGGTTTTGCGGGGCTTAGTTTATAAGTTACTTACCCTCTATGATTAAAGATAAATAAATGATCGAAAGAATGAATCCAAAGGGTTCAAAGGGCCTGTGCTCGGTTTTGCTACAATATTCCTAGGAGAAGCCATATGACGCCCTTTTTAAACAAGCACTTCATTCTGAAAATGAAGTCCCGACGCAAACTACACCTAGCTTGTCTTCTGTTCGTAGTGGTAAATACCATAAACCAGTCTATCAGTTCAGTTGGGTAACGAGTAAACGGGAATGTGGAAGAAGGTTATGCTCGCAACTACTTTCGACCAGGTCTCGCGGTATAGCAGCTTTTAGAAGTAGCTTTCGTTGAGCAATTTCGAACAAGCATATTTGGAGCTAGATTAAATAAATAATCCACATTTTTCTACATTGAGTTGTAGAAGAAGGGGACGAAAGCGTACTCTACCTGTATCTTTAAGCCTAGATAATGTAGAGTTGAAACATGCAACAATCAAGTCGTTCCGGTAACTAAAGCTTAGCAGACCTCCTTAGTTTGTGTAAAAGTGCAGCCATCCCGAAAAGTTACCCTCCCTTTTTTGAGTCTTTGATGTTTAATACTGAAGCCACGAACGATAATATCAGTAATACGGATGAATACTGAGATTCGGCGTTAAATCTATCAATAACAATCGCAGTGAAACACTCGGAGTTCCCTGTGATTGTTATTACCTGTCTAAATTTTCCTAAAACCTAAAGTGATTGTTATTAATTGCTTTTTTTTCTAATAAACCTTGACATATAGCATTCTGAACATGCCGAATATTTTTATGGTACCGGATGGTTACACAAAATTATTAAGATGAATTTATCCTGGAAAAACAATGTTAGGTAACAACACTGTTACTATCTTTATAAAAAATTACCACAATAACATTGTATTAATACATTACGCATCACCTGTACTATAAAAAATAACGTTGTAGAGGTCCGTAAAATAATATTACTTACTAACAATGTTGACAAACTTACTGCAATAATCCCGTAAGTAGGATTACTAAAATAAATAACTTGTCACATTCCCGGTAATATTTATTTTCTTAGATTGCTCGGTTTAGCGCAGATATTATTCCATGTTGATAACACAATTACATTTCACAAAAAAATAGCTTTCATTTCATATATCAATGACCACAGTACTCCGATTCGTTGCAAAGATATTTAACAAAAACAGTTAAACATTTCTCCTGTAAAATTTGGATTTTACGATTACCGACTTATTGCTTGGGGGCATTTATGTAAACTTAAGCAATATTACTTAAGTATTATTTAAGAATGTTTGTTTAATACCTAAAGTTATTATTTTTTATGAATTTTAATTGACAGTAATATACGCATATAAAATAAAACCTCAATAATTTGTTGCAATTTTGAGATAGATTAATAGCACTAGTTTAAACTTTAGTGGTTTTTGGTTGCTATTTAAACTAAGATAGATTATAAGATTCTTTTGTAAAATGGTAAATAAATAAAAAAAAAAAACTAAAGTTAACTACGATGGTCGAGAGATCGTAGTCCTAAGGACGTGGTCCTGGGTTCATTTCCCGGTTCAAACATGAGATATTGGGTTTTGAAGTTTTTTCAGTAGCATCCCGGAGTCTGTATATGGTGTAAAGTGAAGTAAAGTAAAGTAAAAAGTAAAAAAAAAAGTAAAAAAATTAAAACGGTGGTGGTGTGTACGGGTAGATGGCAAGGTTTGCCCCCTTTTACATGGAACTTAACCACTTTCCAGTCCCATGAGTCACATATGACACAGCGTCTACTTTGTGGACAGTCAAAGTGTTAATCATAACTGGATATATGTGGGTATTATATTGTCTATATTATGTATGTGTGTTGTGTATGTCGTGATGGCTCAGAGGTTAAAGCGCCTACCTCTCATGCACGAGGTTGTGGTTCAAATCCGGGCAAGTACCAATGTGACTTTTTCAATTCATATGTACTTTCTAAGTTTATCTTAGACATCATTGACATCGGTGAAGGAAAACATCGTGAGGAAACCTGGACTTATAGTTAATATAAGTTTGCCTTGAGCAAGCGTGGTGATCAATGCTCAAGCATTCTCTGTATGAGAATAGGCCTTTGCCCTGCAGTGGGACAGTAACAGGCTGGTATTATTATTATTTATGTATGTATGTTGTACCCTTGCCTACCTCTAAGGGGATTAAAGGCGTGATATGACGTTATTACTTTTAGATCTATAAACCAACATTTTATTGGGTAACGTTCAAATTATGGGCGCACGTTTATCTCATTACCAAGACGCATCAACATATGCCAATATTAGCCAGACAATATGTGAGAATGAAATCCCGCATATTATATTGTAAGGGATCCAATAACGGCCCACAGGAACATCTGCGAAAAAGAAATTTATTATATACAGTGTTACGCCCGCGGCGCCACCCACTTGCGGTTTAAAGGGAACATCACTTTATTTGTTTGCGTGATTCACACAATGTATTGACGTAATATTTAATATGGAAAATTCTATTTATGGGTAAAGTGAAGCTGTGGAAATTTTTCCTGGTTATATAAAATTACTGTAGCTATTTACGTAGGACTTCATTTTCGATACATATTTATTTTTAGATAGCTGAACGTATTATTAGATATCGTAAGGTTTAGCTTCTTATGCTGAGATTGGTTCTTGATTGGGCAACCATTTGTTAAAATCGGGACCTTGCCGTACATCGGAAAACACGTTGAACGGTCCGGATGTCTTTTGTAGATTTTTTGAAGTCATAAAGCCAGTTAGTGAGTAAGCAGAAGCCCGAAAGTCTCAAAGCAAATCTAGCTTAGGAGTATCGACTATCAGGAAGTCTAAAATAAAGTTATAATAATAAGAAAGTATTATAATAGTCAACAACTGTTTAAATTTTGCGAATTATGATACAGTCGGATTTCAGTTAACAAATAAATAAATATAAATATTCCACAACTTTTCACACAACGCCATTTAGTCCCAAGTTAAGCTTGAGAGCTTGTGTTATGGGTACTAAACAGCTGATAACATACTTATATATTTCTAAATACATACATATTATAGATAAATTACACCCAGACACAGAACAAATGATCGTGCTCATCACACAAACATTTGTTCTGGGTGGGAATCGAACCCACGACCTCCGGTATAGCAGTCAGGGTCACTAACTACTAGACCAACAAGCCGAAATACACAATTATTGTCTAGTAATATTCCACAACTTTTCACACAACGCTATTTAGTCCCAAGCTAAGCTTGAGAGCTTGTGTTATGGGTACTAAACAGCTAATAAACATACTTATATATTTCTAAATACATACATATTATAGATAAATTACACTCAGACACAGAACAAATTAACGTGCAAACACACAAACATTTGTCCTGAGTGGGAATCGAACCCACGACCTCCGGCATAGCAGTCAGGGAGTAACCACTAGACCAACAGCACAGTCAACAGTAACACAGTGCAAAGTACAATATATGGTGAAATTTATAAGACTTTATAAGACGGACAAACTAACACTTCCGTATTATTAGTAGATATCCCAGACATTGTTCGAAGCAAGCATCTTAGAACGATTTTACATAAAAAGTCACTTACGTTAAGTCGACTTAGGTACCCATAGTAAAGCCTTCGTGTTACAATTCGACAGCTATAGCAAAAATTATGTCCATGCCTCCGGCAATTTATATTACTTACGTAAATCAGAAATTATATTTAGTAAACTAGGTTTTGCCCGCTTTTTTGTGCGTAATATATATAGGGAAAAGGCTAGACAGATAACGCGTATAGAAAATGTTTTACGTGAATGCCAAAAGGGAACGCTCTAAATAAAATTGTAACTGATGGCGTTCTATAGTTTCTGCCTGCTCCCATGGGAACACAAGCTTGAGTATATGTATGTCTATTTTTAGTACCATTATTTTTAAATTGAAATAAACATTAAATGTCTGGTGATGTTTTCCAAAATACCCGAATTGGTTCAGCTGTTTTAGACATAAGCGCGCACAAACGCATAGACAAATAAAGTCTTAAAGTTTTGTGTTCAGAAGCCCTCAATAATATTTTTTCTTGTGCACTGGATTTTTTTACCGACTTTCTATATTTTTTAAAAAGATGCATAAAATAGATGAATTACTTATTAAGAAATATATTAAGATAATAATATTGAAATTGAGGTTCAATTCCAATGTGTAGGAGTGTTTCTAATTTACGAAAGAGCGTGGCTGTGGTAAAATTTTGCTAACAAATTTTGTGCGTGTACTAATTTACTTTTATTTATTTATTATGTACTGAGATGAAACCCTTAATTAAACTCGACCCACACAATTTAGCAGTCCTACGTTCAGGCATCAAATGAAAAAAAAGAGAAATTATTGTTTTATTCGTAACTTTTAATGCCAGGTAGGTCATTTAGGCGTGAATTGATTGATTTGACAGATTCTGGCTGGCAACCGAACAATTATGTTACTATTTTGTGCTCATTTAAAACCATTAATATTGTTTTGTTTGCATTTATTATGCACATATTTACAATATTATATTGTGAACTCAAAACAAATAGCAAGCGTGCCACCAAGCGATGTGCCGGCACAACTATAGACCTATGCATTTCTAATTACAACTAAAGTGACGTCAGACTTGCTTGAAAGACATGTAGTCTCTAATCGCCTCGAGATACAGGCGTCTCGAAACAATTCCTAAGTAAGTAAATGCAGTGTTAGAACCAAGTACCTAAGTAGGAGTTCAACAAAGCTCATTGTTTTATTCACAAAAAAAATATCAAAACTGTATCTTCTCATGGCCTAGCTGGTTGAGACATTATTTATTTAGCCCAACCTTTACATAGAGCACCGAATATTTGCGTTTTACTTAAATGTCACAGTCCTGGTGACAGTCGAAATTAATAAATTTAAAACCAGCTTTGCATAATATTTTTCCTAAATTGTGGAGTAGGTACTTAACAATACAGATAAGAATGTAAATTTTAACAAACAACACACTCATTAATCACTAAAAAGGCTAATTTATCAAACCCTTTTTTCAAATAGAACTCCGAAAATTTTGCTTTTCTAGGTAGGCATTTTGTTTATAGGCCGATTTCATTTTGTAAATTAGCGTGCAAGATAATATAATAGACTTGATAGCAGTTATGCTGATATTAATCTTTATTTTTAACCTGATAATGCTTTTAAAGAGGTATTTATAAGGTATTTACCTTATAACTACCTCTTTAAAAGCATTATGTATTATAAGTGAAAACGTCGGAAGATGGTGGAGGCCCTAGAAGAATATATATTAAAAACTAATAATATTACCAGCCTATTACGGTCCCACGGTGATGGTCTATTCTCATTCTAACACAGCGAAGGCACGAGTATTAAATCACCAGGAATATTATAAAGTGGAAAGATTTGTATTTTTGTATTGACGAATAAACTTATAAACAGCCGGATCTCTTTGAAAATGTTTGCACCGTTGGGACGCTACAATCAATAAGTATTAATAAAACTTTATTTATTTATTTATTCAAAAACATACAACTATCATTAAAGTGACCCAACGCAATAGTGTAGTAATATAAAATCTTTTCCTAGCTAAAAGAGTTAACATAAAAGTAAACTAGTGGTCTCATTACTAGAAGTGGTAAACAGCAAAACAAGCTCTTGCCTGGTTTATTACGAACACCCGACAGCGTTCTAACTCTCTAATTCCTTTTGAAAGAAACAAGACGGTACATCCGAACTGAAAGTGTCACCAAAAACGGGAAGATTTTAATTAGCCTCAACAAGAGGCACATATTCTCGACGCAATCTCTTAAAAGGCTGTTAAAAAGATTAATAGAAGGGTCGATGAGGTCATTGCTTCGTATTTACTGCCCTCAAGGGTTGCATATAGCAAGCCCTTTTGTCTGCCCCCGTGAAGTTAACAGTTTCGCACGATTAGATATTGTGTAGCTAATGGGAATCCGTGATGAAGGCTTAGTCCTTTTAGGATTACAATAAACTACCAAGGAAGGTACCTTTTTATCTAGGATTAAGTTTAGTGTTGCGTATAAACGTTAAGTTGGTATCGTTTGGACTTCCGAACATCTGCTTTAGTTGCTTGTATTTCCGATTTATTTTTGTAGTACATTATTTTGTGGATTACTGTGTTGAATGCTTGATTAATTAGACGATCATGTGATATTCAGTATTCTAGGAGGTGGCGAAGGGTGGGGCGTTTTTGAGGGACTGTCTTATGTAATTTTTTGACGCTCAAAAAGTGCTGAATCTCAGCCTAGTTGGAATAAAGACTTTTGATTTTGATTGATTTTGATTTTTAGTATTAAGCATTCATCATCATCTTCGTAACCTTTTCTCGACTATTTGGGGGTCGGCTTCCAGTTTAACCGGATAAAACTAAGTACCATAGCTTTTTTTGGAGCGGCTAACCTCCACAACCCAGTAACTGGGTAACACAATACAACGTGGTTAAACTGGTTGTCAGACTTTCAGACTTCTGACTAGCCGTAACGACTATCCAAGATCTACAAATGACAGCTGGGAACAAGGACTTAACAGACTTTCCGAGGCACAGAGGAGTCTTAATATTATGTAATGAATGCTTACCCACCCACGGACAAACTTCATCAAGAGTAGCTTTACCTTCGATCGACTTACGGGTCATTATTGTCATTATTTTTATTGAGTATTTTGCCATAAGCTCCTAAAGCTCCTTGTTCTGTATTAAGCACTAGGAGACGTCACGCGGTTTCACCCGCGTAGTTCCTGTTCCCTCGGGATTACTGGGATAAAAAGTATATCATGTCATCCGGGAACAGTGTAGCTTTCCACCAGTGCAATTTTTTTTTAAATTGGATCATTAGTGCTGAAGATTATCCCCTACATACAAACTTACAAACAAACAATCAAATTTTACCTCTTTATAATATTAGTATAGATTACTTCACTGTAATTTGTTATCCTGAACAAATCAAAATAAACATGTAAGCAGTTATAGGTAAGTGCAGCACATATTTTCTGTGTCGGGGTATCATGATCCTTGGCAAGTAAATATAATGTTAGTATCACTTTACCGCAGTAAAGTGATACTAATTTATTATATTGTTACTCATATAAATAGTAAACCTTGGCCACACAAAAGTGAGTCGCGTGCACACGGATCAGAGAATAATCCTCTACGCTGTTTAACTTGCTTAAGTGTAACATTAATAATTGCAAAAAAAATGAGCAGATATGACTTAAAAAAAAGAAGAACAAAGTTGTTTTATCGCTCATTGCACTGACACTCAAATTACAAACTACACTTCCATTTTATCATAATGACTTTATTTTATATGTAAAACACATGTAAGTAAGGCTACCCTGATGAACTTACTCAAACAAAGATATAATGCAATATTCATAAAACTGAAAACATATTGCGATTTGTATTTTTTGTCTACTTGATCTAGAATTGATTTTTTTAGCTAAATTTTAACGGTTTTGTTTTTAAATCATCGGAATGGAATGATCTTACGTAACAAAACACAAGCAATGCCTTTGTATTGTGTACCATTTTGAGAACATCTACTATTATGCCAAGCATAGTCTGTAATTATAGATATTTCCCTAGGGACCATTAGTTGGGCTTCCTATGTACAGAATTGAACATTGCCGGTGTAATAAATGATAGTATAACACAGAATTATTGCAATTAAGCTTCTGCGCGCGACTTTGTCCGCATGGAAGTCTACTAATACTAACTTGTCACTGTCCCACTGCAAGGAAAATACCTCTTCTCATACAGAAAAGGCATGAACATTGACCACTACGTCACTGGACTGGACCAAGGTAGATTGGCGATTTCAAACTTACATTAAAGATGATTTTCGTCCCACTTGCTCAAAAAAATGACATTCTATGCCACAAAAAGCGAACATAACAATAGTCATTTTTGATCTGTTAAAAACAGGGAAAGAAAATTGTACTGGATTTCATTCATCCCCTAGGGAGAGAATGTGATTTAAATTTGGAATACTTACCGAAATTTATACTGAACTACATCTAAATTTACACCATTGAGTTTGTATTTATAGCATTATACATCTTTTTGAAAAAGGAATACGCGTTTATTATGCAGTTATGATTATTAATTAAATAAAATTACGAAAACCGACGAGGCCGTATGAGCTTGATGCCTTTGCTTTTCCGACAAAAAAATATTAATCTAGGAATTTGCCGCGTTTTTGTTTTCTTCAAATCATGGAGCAAACAACCGGGTTGTTTGCTTCATGCTTCAAATATTTAAACGTTAAGTTTATTTTAATTTATTTTTATAAATAAGTTAATGTTCTAAAAATACGTCTTCTTTAAATTGTCATTATTTTTAATAAATGCTTATCTCATATTATTATTGTGTTATTTTTTTCGCAAATGGTACGAAAAGTAGAGTATTTTCTTTGGTGATAAAGCTGTTTTAGTCTTGGGTGAAATTAAATCCCTCGCTACATTCAGGACTCGTCTTAAATCCCTCGCTTCGCTCGTGATTTAAGTTTTTAACACCCTCGCTACGCTCGGGAGTAAACCTCGAGTCCTTCGTTACGCTCGCGATTTAAATCGTCACCCGCGACAGAAGATACTGCTTTATCCCCTTGTTTAATAATCTACTATTTCTTGACTGATGTCAGTAATGTTTAAGATAAATAAATTCACTTTAAAAGTCACGTTAGCACTTACTTGTCCGATTTTAAACCACAACCTCGTGCATGAGAGGTGGGTGCCTTAACCTCTTTCCTCTCTCTCACTTTCTACATAGTACTACTACCTAATGTAGTCGATAATGTAGCTTTCTATTATGGAAATAAATCTTTAAAATCGAATGAGTAATTTCGGCGACCTTCCCTGAATACAAGCTTACTAATAAACAAATTTGAATTTTTAAGAGTAGTTATAATAGAAGTATTATTAATATTAATTAAAAAGTGGCATATTAAGAGTAGGTACCTAGGTCGGGAACCCCCTACCAGGTAGGGGGATAGGTACTTACTATGCAATAATATTATTATAATTGGAATATTTACATTCAGTAAATATTCTTGTGAAAACGTACAAGGGAAGACATAAATAGAAAATCAAAAGTTACGAGAAAAACCTGTTGATCTTCGAACAGTAAATGTAAAATTTAAAATTTAAAACGATAATAATTTTAGTAAAATATACATACATGCATATCTACACGCAAAAACTACAGAGCGCCATATGCTACGATTCTTACATACTTCTTTGGCTTCGTTTTGCATGCATACATGTTGTCATACACACACGCCGGTTGCGAGTACTGACTTTTCTGAAGAACCTCACCAATAAGGTCTATGTATGTCGTTCTAGGGCGTCCCCTTCCGGCGTTCCCACTTACGTCTGCCTTGTAAATACCTTTCGTTAGTCGCCTTTCATTCATCCTTTCAACGTGACTAAACCATCTAAGCATACTTACTCTTTTCAGTTTTTATTACTACATCTTCTTCTAAACCACAACGCTGCTTTATCACATCATTCCTCAATCTATCATTCATTGTAACACCACACATACTTTGCAAGTAACGCATTTCTACAGCATTTATTCTACTAGCAATATTTCTATTTCGTAAAATATGCCTACTATAAAGCTTCCTATACTTACTATAAGGCTTGGTTGAATGATAATGTATAATTACTGTTATTTTTGTTGTTGTTGTGATTAGTCTGGATTTGACAATTACAAGGGAAACGCCTACCTTCTGACACATCTTTTTACTTAATTGTGTCTAAATTCATTTGGGACCATTCTCTAATTAATATATTCAGTGCGTCCTGTCACCATGACTTTTATATTACTTTCTTGGATGTAGCGAAATCTAATAAAGATCGGTTACAATAGCAAAAGTAATCGTGTCTCATTAGTCACAAATGAGCTCGTATTATCTATACCTACATATAATAAGACTGTAAAAAAACTGTGTCTGTACATTCAATATATTTAAAAAATAATAATTGAGGGGGGTTTAGAAACAGTAATAGAGTCTGTCTGTTTGTCTGTTTGTCTGTTTGTCTGTTTGTTTGCACACGCTAATCTTCGGAACTACTAGACGGATTTGAATGATTTTTTTTTTGTTGTATAGATATTAAGTCTGGTCTACACATAGGCTATAATTTATCTTGGAAACTGGAACACCTGATGCAGAACCGCAACAGACCAGCTAAACTATAGGCGATACAAAAATGGTCCCATAGCAAAAATTGTTCCACGTGATGAGCATTTTCTGCTGAGAGAATAAATTTGAAGATCCGGAACACCTGGTGCAGAACCGCAACAGACCAGCTAAACTATAGGAGATACAAAAATGGTCCTATAGCAAAAATTGTTCCACGTGATGAGCATTTTCTGCTGAGAGAATAAATTTGAAGATCCGGAACACCTGATGCAGAACCGCAACAGACCATCTAAACTATAGGATATACAAAAATGGTACCATAGCAAAATTTGTTCCACTTGATGAGCATTTTCTGCTGAGAGAATAAATTTGAAGATCCGGAACACCTGATGCAGAACCGCAACAGACCAGCTAAACTATAGGAGATACAAAAATGGTACCATAGCAAAAATTGTTCCACGTTATGAGCATTTTCTGCTGAGAGAATAAATTTGAAGATCCGGAACACCTGATGTGGAACTTCAAGAGCCCAGCTACACTATAACATATATTGGAATGACGTCATAGCAAGAGTTGTTCAGCCTTATGAGCACTCGCTGTTGACGTATAAAAATCGAAGATCTGGAACACCTGTTGTGGAACTCCAAGAGCCCAGCTACACCATAACTCAAATAGGAATGACGTCTTAGCAAAAGTTGTTCGGTCTGATAGGCATTTCCTGTTGACTTATAAAAATCGAAGATCAGAAACATTTGATATAGAAATTAAAACTATCACTAATTTCATTGCATAATTATAAAATAACATAAGTAGGAGGTACTACGCGGTGAAGGCGGGAACAGTTCAGGACTGATTTTCGATGACGATGGTATATCGTTGAAAATTAGACTCTACTGGCTAAAACTCCCATTTTTTTTATCGTATGCCTTCGGGCTTATGTTATTTGAGTGTTTAATTTCCTTTTCCATTTATCTTCGCGACACGGTAGCTTACCCGGTAACGCAGGGGAGCAGCCACTTAGATTTTAATTGATCAGGTATCATCACAATAAAACTATAACCATGCCTGGAATGAGGTCAAATTTTTCCCAATGTTCCAAAGGTGCTAAATGATTAAAGACCATAAGATCCCAACAATCTACCGAAGAGCGTTAGGAGAGACTTGATGCTGTTCGAGAACATGAGGCTGCAACTCGCTCCGTGGAAACTTCTTCGAAACGCGGAGCACGCCTGCATTCTCAGCGTATTTACGCATCTACATCCAGGTCTCTAGAGACCAGTGAAGAATATGTGCGCGACTGACCGCTGATCGTGAACATCATGCACTGTCTCGCGAGTTGGAGACGTTCACGGAAAAAGCATGACGCTTGAGTTTTCAGCGTATATACGCATCGACTCTAGAGATAAGTGGGGGAAGGAGTTGCGCGACTGACCGCTGATCGTGAACGTCACGCAACATATTACGATGACCTAAAGTAAAAGAGATATAAAAATGGTGCCATTGCAAAAACTATTCCACGTGAAGAGTGTTTTCTGCTGTGAGACTAAATTTGAAGATCTGGAGCACCCGTAGGGGAACTCCAAAGCCCAGAGGCAATATAACATATACATAATAGAAATGGCGTCTTAGCAAAAGTTGTTAAGTCTGATGGCATTTCCTGTTGACCAACAAAAATAAAAAATCTGGAACATCTTGAATCGTCTCGCGCATCCCATTGATTTCCCGTCCCCGGGCTTATAGAATTCGACATCAGATGTTTCAGATCTTCGATTTTGACGACCCCGTTGTCGCTGGCATAAGCAACAGGATCCGCGTACGAAGTCGCGGGCAGAAGCTAGTTATATTAATATAAAAATTACGCGCCACGAGTTATATAAGTTTCGGTACTATATTTTTATGAAATTCGGCTTACTGTGTACAATTAAGTCTAACTAAAAAGATAGCACGGATCTACTAATCGCAATTATTGACCTCATTCTTTTTTTATTGCATACAATATGCGATCCTGACAGCGGTTGTCCATTGTCAAGCCCGAATAATGGTTTCGAACCCGAATACAATCTAATGAACACTAATACAACAAAAAAACAATTATCTAATTTGGTGCAGTAGTTTAGAAGTTATGTAACTAGTACATACATTTTGGCTATTCATTTTGATTTATATAGTTTTTACTTTCTGTATAAAAAATACCAGCTTGTTACTTACTGTCCCACTATAGGTCAAAGGCCTCTTCTCATATCGAGAAGGCAAAAGCATTGACCACCACGTTTGTTCAAGGGGAATGGGCGATTTTAAACTTATATTAACTTTAAGTTCATGTTTCCTCACGATGTTATCCTTCAGCGATGTGAATGATGTCTAAGATTAACTTAGAAAGCACATTTAAAAAGTATTGAAAAAGTCACTTTGGTATTTATTATATATTTATTTACCCGGGTTAGGCGCCTTAACCTTTGTCATCATGACATCTTCATCAGTTCTTAATTGTAAATAAAATACAATGAAAGCATAAAAGTAATAACAAAATCAAATGACTTACAGTTCTGTCGCCGCTGATTATCCTTTGACCACCGTTAATTTAACATCAATGATGACTCACAGCACTTCACAACAAGCCAAACTGTCACCAATCACCACTGAACACGATCTAAATTCGTTTACACCGTTTACACTGTTTAAATTGCAATGGCACGCACAAGTTAGTCACTGAATCTGAGAAAAAATATTTAAAACTAAAATTACTAAGAAAATTGAGTTTCTCATGACCAAACTATTACACAACACGCTTATTTATTTATCTAGTAATAACTCCTAATGGTTTTTACACTGATTAATGCTTTTAAAAGCCACTAAAACACGATATTTATGCGGAGCGTATTCGTTACTTCAATTAATTGTTATGAATTGAACACACAAAGAGGAGACGCAGTGTGCAAACCGACAGATCAAACTGAAGTGAATAACAAGGAATGGCAGCGGGTAGATTGATCATTTCTTACTTAGTTAAACGTTATGTTTTCCTTGAAGATCCCGCCAATAGATATTGTCACACACTGTTACGTGCTATTACAGAGCATTTTATTACGTAATGTTTTGCTAAAATTCTTTTATTGAATTTCACACTGAGACCACCCACAGATAGGAAAATAACAAGAAAGCTATTGTTATATAACGCAAGAGAGAAAATAGAATAGAACACAACGTTATTAAAAAGGAATTTCACTTTAGTTTTGCTGTCTTATTTATAATTTTAGACAGTTTACTAAGAATTTTCACGTTTTTGTTCAAAAACAAAATGTAGAGAACTAGCGTCATTCGAAATTCAAATATTTGAAAATCTCATCGAAGGGCCTTTTAAATAATGGTGCACCTATTCATCGACACGTAATGAACATTTTTTTTTTTTTTTAAATATACACTGCAACTATTACCTACAATAAAACGCACACTAAACTTCATAATAGATATCTATCCTAATATTATAAAGAGGTAAAATTTGTAAGTTTGTAAGTTTGTATGTAGGGGGTAATCTTCGGAACTAATGATCCAATTTAAAAAAATATTGTACTGGTGGAAAGCTAAGTGGAAACCTTCCCGGTGGACATAGGCTACTTTTTATCCCCGTATTCCCACGGGAACGGAAACTACGCGGGTGGAACTGCGTGACGTCTGCTAGTTATTTATATTTTCAAATGCGTTTCATGCAGTATTTCATTATGGTCCTTTTCCCAGGCGCCATAATTATTTGTTGCAATTTGTTTTTATAAATATGCAAAGGGCATTGTAGGTCTTACGGCCAAGTCTAGAATTATAAACTTAGCACTTTCATCACTTGATTTTTGAATATGATTTATTATCACAAACAGATTAAAGCGATTTAAAGCGCTGTGTGAAACCATCTATTCTATTTTTTACTCGTTATGGCAAACAAAAACAGGTTTTATAATAACTATGAAGAGTCATTACATATTTATTCCCCAACACATCAAAAATTCAAGCGCTAAGTCGCAAAAAATATAACTCACTGACGACTATTGCAAGCGTTATTTATTTCTGCACTATATGGAATATTGTTTTGATATTTTAACGTTGTTGTTGCATGATGTGTCTATCGCATCATGTTTTACCTACGCCATGCATGTTTATTGCTACTATGAAGGGTTTATTTATTTATTTATTGGTCTATCCACAATTGTTACACTTTTAAATCTATTAATACAAGCTAGATACATGCCAAGTGTACACTATAAAGCGATAGACACAGCATGCATAAACTTAACTAGAAAATAATTAATTACATAATAGTTGTACAATTTTAGCCATACTTAATTTCTAGACAGTAAGAAAAAAATAATAAATAAAATCCATATCACTAAGTTATTTTTGGTGGAGTTGATGTGCAGCAAATATCTATGACATCATCACATTTATTAAGAAGCCTGCAAAGTTTTGAGATTGGGGAGTTGGACCCTGAAACAGTCTTACGAAATGTTGAAATGTGTTCGAAATGTGTTCATACCAACAAAAAAAGAAAGACGGCGTACCGCAATCAGCAAAAGCGAAACCACAAAACCGTGCTCCTGCAAGTAATATACACACTCACGCACACTTCTATACTAAAACTATGCTCCTTCGTAGTACGTCGTAAGTCTTTGTCTAAATTAACTTGTCAAAAAAATATATAATTATGAGTTCCTGTGAAGTAGAAACTTCACTAATGGCAAATCACATTAAAAGTCTCACGGAATTACTTTTAACCTGTAAGTACTTGAAATAACATCGATTTATTAAATTAATTAACTTTGAAGTTTAGGTTACTTGCAACAGAAAACCTCAACAAGCAAAAGCAGTGCTATCAAGTGCGAGGGTGGCCATGATATAATTAAAAAAATGTAAAATTATAAGATTTCTGACTTCAAGATAAATGTTTGTTTTCTTTTTCAATGTATTTATTACAATTGAGGTATTCTGTACCTGCCAGTACATCAACCTACCCCAAAGTGTCAAATTTTCCCAATAGAACATGAACCTTATTCTGTCTGTCATAAAGTTAAAAACTATCAAAGAAATTTGACACATTGGGGTGGCTTGATGTGCTGGCCTCTGTACATATAATGCTATACTCTACATCATTTTACTCGTACTGACTTGAACAATATTAGCTTCCGCATAAAATATTATTTCCTAAGTTCTTGACTGCTTCAATTCTTACACCTTTCTTTTGTAACGTTTACGTTCATATTATTTGGTCACATACACGCACGCCGTAAAGGCGAGACTCCACCAAAGCGGAGACGAGAGGAGATTAGTGATGGGCAAAGGATAAATACTCGAAGGATAAATACTCGAAGGATAAATACTCGAGTATTTATCCGAAGTGGATAAATACTCGTTTTTACTCATTTTTATCCGATATTTACCCAAAATGATGGATATTTATTATTTTGCATGGTTTTTTTTATATTGATAGACTAGTTTTACTATTAAGGCTTTCGAAAATACTTAATACATTATTACTTTTTCAAGTTCTGATTGTAAAGACAAAGCAACGTGTTTCTAACCGCACCGCACTATATCCCAGCCTCATTTTGTCCTATTCCTTTTGTTTTATTACCTTTCCCCTCACACCACCGCGCCTGCACTGTGCCCAGGTATGTGTCTTAGAGAACGCACGCGCGTGTGCGTTTTTAACAACAAAAAAAATATTATGAGGTGATAGTGTTCTAGTTATATGAGACATTTAAGTGATTTTGAAGTTGGATTATAGCGTTCCAAGGTATGTTTTAATAGCTAAACCTTTCTTTGTTAAAGGTTTAAACACTGAATAAAATTGGCGGATAAGTAAACTACTAAAAATGAATAGAAAAGTGTAGTTTTATTATTGTTGATAACGCTAGAAACCTACAAAAGACTGAAGAGTCCCTTGTTATGAGTGTTTTGAAATCTCAGTGCGTCATGAGCCAGCAAATTAATAGTGTCTGCGCAGTACTAAACTAACTTAGTAAAAAAAGTTTAACAACATGTTGTGCCTCTAAACTGCTAGCAGTGCGTAATGAGCTAGCACACCCTTGCTAGCTCATTACGCACTGAAACGTGAAGTTTTCACCAATTTTATTAAACTCTGCATAGACGTCATCATCTGCCTAGCCTTTTCCCAACTATGTTGGGGTCGGCTTCCAGTTTCACCGGATGCAGCTGAATACCAGTGTTTTACATGGAGCTGTCTGTCAGACCTACACAACCCAGTGGCAAGGCAAGGCAGTGAACTGGGTAACATGATACCCCTTGGTTAAACTGGTTGTCAGACTTTGGACTTCTGACCACAATTAACGGCTGTCAAAGATCTACAAATGACAGCTGGGACCAACAGCTTAACGTGCTTTCCGAGGCACGGAGGAGTCTTGGTATATAATAAATGGTCATCCATCCACGGACCGACCACGTCAAGCGTAGTTTAACCTTCGATCAACCCATGCGGCTTTTATAATTTAGCCACAAGTTCCTCCGATGACTCATCTGCATAGACGTAATAAAATCATGTAAAATTACACGTGCTCGGGCTATACTTTATTTTATGGGCCATATAGTTGGAAGTCCATTTTTTTTTGTAGATAGTACTCATAAACAGAAGGTTTTTACATTTTTTTAAGTTGCGGAGACTCCCAGTTATAATAAAATAATAAAGAGAAACATATCTTTTAAAAGTTTCCATATAAATTGAAAATAACACGCCCGGTATCACCACTTTGTCGAATGTCGGGAGGATACGGCGTGGCATACGCTGGCAAAGTGTGCCGCTTGAGAGGAGCCGTGCCGTGCCCTCGTCTCTGGAGTAGGCAGTGACTTGTCGCTGCCGGCCGTGGTCGAGAGGATGGCCGGCAGCGTCGAGTCCTGGGAGGCGGTGGTGTCCTTCTGCGAAACGGTCGTCTCGCAGATGGAGGCTGCGGAAAGTGAGAGGGAGAGCAATTCCACTCACCCGGCCCGCAGCAGACGTACCGGGCGCAGGCGGAGGGTGGACAACGCCCTCTTCCAGCCCCCCTGAATGGGTTCAGGGGCGACGGACACGGGACGTCCGCCGCCCTCATGTACATGGACCCGAGGTGGTGGCGCGTCGTGTTTACGCGCGCCCCTCTTAGACGTTGCGAGGGTTGTCTAACACCTCACTCCCCTCGCTGACTTGGCGAGGCCCTCGGGTCGCAGTCAGTCGGGAGTCGCGGAAGTATCTTCTGTTCCCGTGACCCCCGGCGCAGGTGTGAGAAGGAACACGGGGTGGTTTTTAGTCAGTAAGTCTGACAGACCCCTCCACCCTCCCCGGGGCGGGGGACATCCATGAGGATATTCCACCACTAAAAAAAAAATAAAAGTAGCGGGGTCGTAGTGAGTGAGCGAACACAGACCCCTCTCCACCTCCTTCGTGGTTATTTTTTTAAACCACCTAGAAGTAGGAGCCCCGCCAAGCGGCTCCGGCGACATCTTGGCAGGTAAGGATAATAATATTCCTTGTACTTTATTTAACCTATCCGAAAAATACCCGAAACTAATTTCAAAATGTTAACTTTTAAATTTTAAAATACGTATATCTCCGTAACCTTGGGGTTCCGCGGGTTGGAGATGGTACAGGAGGTAGGCCCCTGCCACCCTCGCCCTCCCCGGCCCATAAATATATGGAAATTAGAGTCAAAATAATGGAAATTAGTGTTTTAACCTAACCTCAAACTTTAACAATGAATATCTCCATAACCATGGGGCTCCGCGGTGTGGGAATCCAACAGAGGGTAGCTCATCTCCCCCTACCTCTCCCCAGCCCCTCTCCGATCCATAAATCGATGACCCATAAAGGAAAGTATAACCCATTTTTTTATTATCGTGTGTAATCATAGGTTAGACAGGCTTGGTTTTTTTAAACTTCTTAATAAGTTTTAGAATTTCACTTAATTTCATCCTTTTCTTCGTCGAAATATAAAATTTCCCTTACTAAAATCGTGTATAATATTTATCCGCCGTTTTGGATAAATACTCGAGTAAAAACGGATATTTATGAGTATTTATCCATTTTTAGTATTTATCCGGATAAATTCCCAACACTAGAGGAGATGTCTTGTAATTAACCAATAGGATTTTGTATTGCGCTGAAGCTAAGAACTGAGCGATCAAAATGACGCAAGCTGATTGGTTGTAAAACACATCTCTTCTCGTCTCCGCTTTGGTGGAGCCTCGTCCTTAAACACACCTGATTTTATTCAAGCACCCAATACACAACTAAATGCTTTATTTAGAATATATAAACTAAATTCACGAATCTGTTGGGTGAAAGATGTAAGAACAGGGGTTCTTACATCTTTCACCCAACAGATTCGAGTCTTCTGCAAAACACAGGGGTGTTTTGCAGAAGACTCAAAAGGACTAAACCGTTTGAGTGAGTGTAGTGATAATTGTTAGAGAAATGTAGTGACAAAGTGTTATTTACGTGCATATCGTGCTATGGGCTACGAAACAAATAGGCACATGGACATTGAACAAATTGCTTCCACATAACAGATTCTAAGATTACGTTAGTGGACAAATTCCTTAGTTGTATTTTGTTAATCTGTAGACCAGATCGTTATTTGTAGTGAAGTATTTTGATTTAATTATTTACTAATATAGAAAGACTAGAGGCAGAATTCATGTCCGATCGATGGCAACAGGCTCGTTTTAAACATAACTGGTGAAATGTATCTGTCCTATAAAAACACCTCTCTCTGCCTAACTTTTTAGGGAGAGTAGAGGTAAAATGTTATGTCAAGTAACAGTAATCATTCTACCAGATTAAGATAAAAATTGGTACAGATCTCATTACCTTTGCTGAAATAATACCGCAAGAACTTAAGTAAAGTTTTCAACCTTGCCCCAAGTTCACTTAAACGACCCCTGTACTCAGATAATTTATTTAGATCAATTTTGTTTTAATGTTATGATTTCGAAATGATTTCGAATTTATCTAGATAACGATCTAGGTTACAAGTTTACTTACGATGAATACGCTGGTTCAATTTTGTTAAATTTAATTTGATTGATAAAACATACATACACACTTAAAACTCACGCCTTTTTCCCATGGGGGTAGGCAGAAACTACAGAGCGCAATATGCTATGATTCTGACATACTTCTTTTGCTTCGTTTATTCATACATGTTGTCATACACACACGCCGGTTGCAAGTAGGTACTACGCACCTGACCTGACTTGTGTTTTTTGTATTTCACACAAAATATACCAACTATTCTAACATCAAGAAAAGGCTATTGTAAATCATTTCAGCATCAAAAAGCAGTGAATTTCAAACTATCGTGAAACGCAGCAGTTTTATGAGACGAGGCCTACAGAAGGTACGCAGAAGCTCGTGTTTTAAATTTATTTATGTCGTTTGTTGTCATACACACACACCGGTTGCGAGTGCTACGCGCGATTGATAAAAACACACTTCTAATGTAGATATCAATTCAAGCGGAAGCCGGCTTTCGCGAACTAGGTATGGCTAAATAATTTAATTGTGTCTGGAATAGACAGGTAGTTGGCGAGTTGAAACACAGGATTTATGTGCCCACCTTTTAGCTTTGAAGCCATGGGAATCTCCCTTAATGTTATGTGGTTTGTAACTGACCTGAAATCGATGACCAGGTTCGACATTTTGTCACTAGGCAGTGCAATTCCATTAAATTGTATAAAAATTCCACAAATTTCACACAATGCCATCTAGTCCCAAACTTAGCAGAGCTTGTACTGTGACTAGGTACTAGATAACTGATAAACATACTTATATATTTCTAACATATAACAAATAAATAACACCCAGACACAAGACAAGTGATCGTACTCATCACACAAATATCAAATTTGTCTTATGTGGGAATCGAGCCCACGACCTCCGACATAGCAGTCAGGGCTAAAAACCACTAGACCAACAAGCCAGTCAAAGTCAAGTCATTGGCAGTTTACGAGTAGTTCACTCAAATTTTCACGCGGTGTTTTTAACAGAAGAAACAGAAAAAAAATACTGCAAAGAAAACAGTTTAAAGGCGGTAAAAAGCATTGGTATATGCACGATATACAGTACTAACAAACGCACAAGACACCTGCCTTCTTTAAAACCTGTAGTTTGTTTCAACCATCACTTTTAGAAAACCATTTTCTCGACGATAGAACGGATCTTTTAAGGAAAGGGAAGACCCATAATAGACGAACCCAAAAAAAGCTTAAAGTAATGACTTTTACGTGGAACTTCCAAAATACGGGTTTTCCCTTTACTTTTTTCCGTATTTACCGTACCAAGGTACGAACCGATAAACCGTGCTATTGAAACTTTTTCAATGTTTTCATTTATATTTCTCAACGAAATTGAAAATTTAAAATGAATTTTGATCAGGGCAATGAATAGCACGGCAGCAGCAGTTATATATTATAGTATAGGATCCCGTTAAGAACGATCTTCTCCGAAACCAATTTTATATGTAACTTAATATGTTAATAAATATATTACATAGGTAAATGGGTTGTCCAAAAAATGTCAGACCAGGATATTTTTTTTTTATTATTTGGTTAATAGACAAATTCCTTACCAATCGAAAGTATGAAGTCCATTTTTTTCCGTCACAACTCTCGGGTAGGCAGGTATAAACTGGTAAATGGATACTATATAGTAACTTACACCGTTAACGAATGAGATTTCAGACATATTCCATACCAATCGAACCACCTATGGAATTTGTCATCAAAACTAAGGATAAGAGCCATTTTTATATTATTTTTCTTTCATATGAATTAAATTTTTAGAAAGTGATATTTTACTTATTTTATTTTACAGACGCCAGCACATCAAGTTACCCCAATGTGTCAAATTTCTTTGATCGTTTTTCAACTTTATGTCAAACAAAATAAGTTTCAAATTCAATTGGGAAAATTTGACACATTGGGGTAACTTGATGTGCTGGCGTCTGTACAAACGTGAACTTTGAGCTAATAATTGTCGACTTGTAAATGTAAATGTAGATCCTACGTCTAAGTCTCATGTGATAGGGGCGAGCCTAATGCTGGCAACTGGGCACAATACTGAACAATCCTAGACGGCTAAACCAAAAACACTTTTTCCAAACCGGTTTCCGAACCCTTCAAGCCTAATGCTAGTGACCACCTTAACCTGCTACAGTGACAATTTACTTCGCTATTTTAATAAAATAGAACTAAATCCATGTACAGAGGCCAGCACATCAAGTTACTCCAATATATCAAATTTCATCGATAGTTTTTCAACTTTATTACAAACAGAATAAGGTTCAAATTCAATTGGGAAAATTTGACAGTTTGGGGTAGTTTTTTGTGCTGGCGTCTGTACACTCTAGCTGGAAGGAATATTTAGATGTTTTGTAATTATTTATTGTTAGGTTTAGTAAACTTTTTAAACATTTTAGTATGTGTATGATATTGTTAAGGCGTATTAGGAATTCTACTTTTTACGGCTGATTTATGCAAATATTATAATTTCAAATCTAAACAACAATATTAACCTGAATATGTCATGATAACTTACTCTATACTTGATATAATACACATAAATGTCTATTAGAAATTGACGACATTGAAGGTAAACGTCATCGTGAGAAAAGTAGAACTTTTAATTAAGGTAAGTTTTGAATCTCCAAGCCTCCTTTAGCAAGCCCCGTGATAAAAGAATTATTCAGTAAAAAATATTTACATACATTTTTCCATCTACAACTTTTTCTCTACACTGATACAGCAACCGACTGCTTTCATCATCGTTTTAGAAAACGTGCTTCTTTAAATACATATTTCTATCGATACACAAAATAAGCTATAAATTTATTAATATATCGCTCAACACAATTTCATCCATGTAGGCCATATCCCGGAATTTCGGTATTAAAAGCTTATCCTTTTACTTCATACACGAATTAATGGAACCAATCTCGCTGGAAGTCAGAGGAGATTATAACTTTACGTGAGCCAGAGATGAAAGTTCTTTTTCAGATTTTATCTTTTTGTATATCGATGGGAATAAAAATGTAATTTGACTTTTCACATTTGTAAGGAGTTAAGGTGTTTAAGGTTATTTGGGGATGGAGACGTAGATCACGTACAACGTGTATACATTTTTAATTTGTAAATATTCTGTAGCAGATTTGATAAAGAAACTGACTGCCTCGTTTGTCTAGTGGTCGCAAGCTCTTTTGCTGAGCATAAGATCCAAGGTTCGATCCCCGAGTCGGGGAAAGTGTCATTGAGTTTTTTCATCTGGAATTTCTCAATAGCAGCCCAGAGTTTAGATTTGTGCCCGATTGATTTTAAACATAAACATAATTAATTCATTAAACCCCGAGAGGACATCTGTGACCGCGCTGTCATTGTCTTTCTATTGTGTATGAATTATGTCTACGAACCGTCGCAAGAAACCCTGCTTTCAAATAAAAAAAACGCATTTAAATCGGTTCACCCGTTTGGGCCCTACAGTGCCACAGACAGACAGACAGACAGACACACACACATAGCGGTGAAACTTATAACACCCCTCTTTTTGCGTCGGGGGTTAAAAATTAAGATTTCAGACATATTCCATACCAATCGAAAATTGGTACATTTTTATATAATATTATTTTTCTTTCATGGATTTCGTTTGTAGAAAGCAATATTTTACTTATTTTGTTGTACAAACGTGAACTTTGAGCTAATAATTGTCGAGAATACATCGAGAGGACATCGGTGTCCGCGCTGTCATTGTCTTTCTATTGTGTCTCTAATTGACACTTAAGAAAAAGAAATGTGCCATTAAGTCTTGATATAAGGCGTTTTGCGTTGGCACTACAGCACAAGCAAAACATCACAAGTGGCATGCCATACTGAAAAAAGTACGCTTCAACGAGTTGTAATTCAATAAATTGACAAGAAATATAGATTTCCATATGTTTCGATATTTCTCCAAAGCAAGTTAAGGAGCTCACAACTAATAGATGCCGAACGAGTAAAGTTCTAGCAAGAGGTTTTGACATCAATTGCGTTCACAAGCTATACTGCACTATCAAACTTTTGGGATTAACTAAACCAAAGGTAGCTTGAGAAGATAAACAGCAAAGATATTAGTATCGAGTATCGATTTTACTTTACATTATGGTAGTTGATAAGGAAACAAGGATGTTCAACAAATATGGCACCTAAATACGAGAACCCGCTCAGGTTGTATTCGCACTGAAAGGGTTTTGTACAAAATACGCCGTATAAAACACGTTTTTTTGTATAAGAAAAACAATGAAAAATAATTTAAGATTAATAAAGGAAATATATGTAGATATAAATAAATACAACTTTTAAATAATAATAACACAACAAAAAAAATGAAAAAAAAAACGCAGCGCCGTATAATTGGCTAGAGGTTGTTCTATTGACGACTTTTTTATTCAAATTTAAGGCTTCTTTGTCATTCATATCTCATTACAATTTTAATTTAAATTTACTGAACATAACATTTAATAAATTGATCACTTATAATAAAGGTAGTTATTTCTGGCCTCGATATCTGTGTATGAGACTGTTTATTATTTGGAATTTTACTGTAGTTAGTTGTATAAATGTATTAGTTTACGACTAAAACTTGAAAAAAAAGATGAAAATTCTAAATTACATACCTAAAAATAAACAAACAAAAGAACAGTAAACCAATTATAGGGCATCAAAAAACTCATCCGTATCGCTATCAACGGGAAAAGTGCCCAGAAAACTGGCCGCATTGCCACGTTGTATGGCAATGCTGATTCTCTGACCGAAATAAAATAAAGGCCAGCCCTCCGGTCACGTGAAGAGTCGACCAAACGCTTGGCGATGTCCCGGTTAATTTGTTTTATTAGTTACTATAATTTACATTAACATTTGGAGAAACATGTAATTAAACTTAACTATTTTCACAAGATTTGTCCGAGGGTTTGATCCGAAATTCAATTGAGCCGGATCGTCAGTGATCAAAAATCGTCGTGTCACCAAAAATGACGATTGCAGAAATCCACCGTCCGCGCCACAGTTCCACAGTTTACTCAGAATCTGACCTCTGCAAATATACGAGTTTCTCTTTTTTCTCTCAATGTGTATTGACGTGGAAATGGGACAAAAGACCTTCGGTTCAATTCAAAGGATAATCAAATAGTTTACGGTTGGAAAACATTTGCGTTTGGTACTTTTAGGTAGCAGGTTTATTTATGTTCACAATAGCTTTGCGCGGCCACCCCTCCTTTGACAGATCATTTTGTGGTTAATGAAATGGACCAGTTACAAAGAGAGATAAGTATCGCGACGCAATTGACTCCTTCAGAAAGTTCCTTAATGAAATTCGGTCCTTCGTACGTATGTTTTATTTGTGTTATTTTCCCCAAGACTTTGGTGGGAGTTAATGATTTCGTTCTAGTGATATAACGTAATGATATTATCTTAGTTCGGCGAGACCCTAAAGTTTTCATCAGTTTGACTGCGAGTTGGGTTGAAACTAGTTTACTTTTTGTTTGTTTTTTTGATAAATATTAAGTTGAACGCCCAATCCCCGTAATTAAAAACATTCTGCTAATCTAGTCGCAATCTTGTTTCAGCGACAGTTAATGTCCTTTATTTTTAGGAGAATTAGACGTTTTCTTAAAAGATTAAGACTACTATTTAGAATGAGAACGTTTTAAAAAATATGAGAAGTTCTTAGTTAGTTAAAGTTTATTTAAGTTGTTGTTTGTTTTGTTTGTTTGTTTAAGTTTTTAAGTATGTTTATCAGCTGTTTAGTACCCATAACACATGATCTGCTTAGCTTGGGACTAGATGGAGTTGTGTGAAAGTAGTGAAATATTTATTTATTTTATTAATTTTAGTCGGAGACTCTGAGAAATTAAAAACTCCAAGTCCCCAAGTAGCTACTAAAGAAAATACATAAGCATTCCCGCACAAACTGTCAACTGTGTTTTTATTGCGACAAAAAAGTCAGTAGGTAACTTCCAGTATCAATTCCCGCCACGGAACTTGAACAAATTCTTTAGATTTTTAAACCAAAACATTCCTTTAAAGTCAGAATTTAATCTAGAACAGTAATTACACTCGCATCTAACGTTGTATGTACAATCCGGGATAGCATCTGTTGGAACAATTATCCGTCTAATTACTTAGTCCACGAGTTCTCCAGAGTAATTGTACCGAGTCCCTTTAAGTCCGGATTTGTTCATATGATCCTGTAGTGTCCACAGAATGTGCTAATTGAAAATGGAAGAATGGGGATTAAATCCGGAATCAACAGCTTTAGAAGATTATACATTGCATTCTACTACAAATTTTTCCACTACCTCAGCTCTGAGTATTTTTATTCAAACTTTTGTATTTCTAGTTTTGTATCGCATACGTAGGGATGTCGCGTGAAAAATTCCATAGTGCATTGAAGAGCAAATTCAATCGGATTGTACAATTTTATGGAGCGAAGATGCAGTCCTTGCTCTCTCTTTGAATGTTATTTTGTATTCAGAATCATAAAACCCTGCAAAGGGCTTTAGTATTTTACTAATAAGTAGTCTAGTCATTTGGAAGTTGTACCAGCAATGCTATTCTGTAAAATCACCCCGTAAAAATGAAGGTGAAGCGGAGGCGAATGGAACTGTCATTCCATACTAATGCAAAGCATTGACAGTTCACTTCACTCAAGTTTTTAGTGTGAATCGATCGACTGGAAAATTTACTGGGAGTTGATTATTAGAATAGAATAGAATACTCTTTATTGTACACCATAAAAACTATTAAACGTTATTTTTTGTTTATTTTTAATTTCTATGGGTCTAATTGTGCTTGCTTCATTAAATTAAACCTAAACATTGCAGGGTATTTTAAATTTATAAATTCATCGAATTGGCGTTATGTTTATGCAGTGTAGGTCAAAAAATAGTGCTGGAGTTACTGGTAGAGTAAGCGACGCGTTTTTTTTTAAAATTTCGATGTCAATGCACAGCTGCGAGCGAAGTGTTGCCGCGCTCGGAATCAGCCTGTTTTGCGGTCTGCAGCCCATCTCGGACTTGTACCTTAAGTTTTAGGTCAATGGCGAAATATTTTCATACAGGTCCCTACATAAAAAATACAGACTATGTAAAGACTCAACAAACCAACCCGGAAATCCAACCCAAGACCTCACGCGATTCTCTATTTTATGTTATTTTATTCAGACAGCAAAAACATTTTAGTAATTTATTAATAAATAAATATTATTCGAGTGAAAAAGGCACTAAAATACCGTTTCAATTTTCGCACCTACACAAACTGTAAAAGGAAAAACACATGTGCGCTATTATGTTCACGAGTGCACATCTGTGGCAACCTTCATCCATCGATGAGCACGCTTATGTCACTCGCTGTGACTGACTGACCTTGCCTATTCAGTAGCCAGGCCATTTTATAGCACAAATGTGGGCTATCGTTAATCTGATTGTCGGGTAATAGCCGTTGTTGGTTTCAAGCTGGTAAATGGTCTGGTTTGTTTTCAAAATAGAACACACAAGCAGAGGCACTGAATCATTCAAAATAAAAGATTTAAGAAGCCGAATTGTCACCCAGTTATATTTTAGACACACTACACACACCACACTTTCACACAGAAAGAATTATAAGATTATACTTACAATTTTAATTTGATTTTTTTTGTGACGGATGTAAAGTGCCTACGGTTCTGCAGTTGTGGAGACAAATCATAGTAGGAAGGAAGAAAAGTAATTATGGTCGGAAAAAGGTTTCTAAAATTAAGGAAGAAGACTAGATATATAAATCTTAAGGGCGAATGTTGTTCGCCGTTTTAACAGTAGGTACTATGTTAACAACACAACTATATTAGTGACACATTTAATATAACACACACAACAGAATAATCGTTATTTTCGCATCCCAGCAGAGATACTGGAGTAACGATTTAAGACAGTCCAGTCTGTCAGCAATCATGCTCAGGATGCTGTTGGGACTGGCTCGCAACCTGCGCACCAAGGACGTACACCTTTTACGCATTAAGGTATAAAAGTTATCAACACGTAATTCCGCAAACATCCCTGAAGCACTAATGAAGCGAGGCAGCCCCATCAACACCCTGAAAGCATTATTATACTGCACGCGAAGGGCACTGAACGATTACTACTCGTACTCACTATGCTCGTGCCTACTCAGTAGGAGAAAAGACACTTGCCCTTCGGTGGGACGGTAACAAGCTGATATTTTTATTATTATTGGAATAGAATGAGATGATGCTTAGATGGTTTGATCAAGTTGAAAGGATGGATGAAAGGCGACTAACGAAAGGTATTTACAAGGCAGATATAAGTGGGAACGCCGCGAGGGGACGCCCTAGAAGGACATACATAGACCTTATTGGTGAGGTTCTTCAAAAAGGTCAGGTGCGTAGTCCTCGCAATCTGGCATGTGTGTATGACAACATGTATGAATGTAAACGAAGCAAAATAAGTATGTAAGAATCGTAGCATATGGCGCTCTGTAGTTTTTGCCTACCCCCATGGGAAAAAGGCGTGAGTTTATGTATGTATGTATGTAATGAGATATTTCTGGACGACATGTGATATCAAGTCAAAGGACTATGGGTGGCAAAAAAACTTTCCCAGTTAGTTATTAAGCACATGTAAAGAAGAAGATAAGAATAGACAATTTGTATCAATAAACAATGTAAGCTATCTACGAAGTGGCCATCAAAGAAGGTTCCTATCGTTTGCACATCAAAACCTCTTCGCTTCTAGGAGAACACGTAAAACGGTTGTCCTCCACGGCTCATGCAAATTTTCAGTTGCCACAAGCATACCGAAGCCTTAAAATTACAAGTTGAGCATGAACTTTGTGCATAGATCTATTATAATATTACAATTATGAATATTATTTTGAAAATGCCTACTCGATTCTGTCTGCAATTTCTTTCTTGTGAAATAATACTAACATGGAACTGGAAGTCGTATAGTTATTAGTAAATAAAAATCGGTTGATTTGTACTGGAAGTTACCTTTTGAGGTTTGGTCATATATGCACGCTCAATGCATGTACAAAGACATTCAATTTAAATCTCTTTCGCAAGTAAACACTCAGGCGCGTCGTGGACTTCATGGCGCTTATCTTTCTTAATAACATCAGTCATCTAAAGTCAGTGTTAATTCCACTAAACTTAATTACAAGCCACCAACTTACGGCACTCCTTACAGTATTTATATATTTAAAAAAATATTTTTGAGTACACAGCCGTTTGCCGTCCGCCATCTATGTTTTAATGGTAAAAGGGTATATAAAACCAGAAAAAGTAGGTTGCTAAAAATGCAAAAAGACGGCTGAATAATAAATTTTGACAAACACATGACTGTATGCATAATAATGCATATCAAGAATTATCAAGAAATACAATTCTATGAGGATTGTTTGGCTCTAATTCTTTTTAAAGTTAATGTAAGATACAGATTATAGATGATGACAGTGAATGTTTTAGATACTAGTGGAATAAAATAAAGTTATATTACATACAGACGTACATACACTCACGCCTTTTTCCCATGGGGTAGGCAGAAACTACAGAGCGCCATATGCTATGATTCTTACATTCTTTACTTCGTTTACATTCATACATGTTGTCATACACACATGCCGCCGGTTGCGAGTACTACGCACCTGACCTTTCTGAAGAACCTCACCAATAAGGTCTATGTATGTCCTTCTGGGGCGTCCCCTCCCAGCGTTCCCACTTACATCTGCCTTGTAAATACTTTTCGTTAGTCGCCTTTCATCCAACCTTTCAACGTGACCAAACTATCTAAGTTATATTATTATAGGTAATAATGATTATATCACAACCACGACAACAGAAAACTAAAAAGATTGCTCTCTCTGTACACTGATCTCATTCACTTTAACTTTAACAAATGCACCGGTGCATACAATATCGCATGGAAACTTTCAACGATCATGCAGGGAAGGTCCTTACGAGGCTTTCCGACTAGCTGCCTTCGTAATGTTCAGGTCTGAAATAACTATGCATGAACAGGACGCATGCACAGCGCAACAACGGGCAGTAACTACAAATTGTTTGGACCAGTATTACCATCTTTATTAGTTGAGACTCTGTGTAATTTGTCCGGAAGCCGGCTCTCATATTTCCCGCACGGGTTTATTTAGGCGGGAGCCATTAGCATAATATTGCATTACGTTTCCCGCAGCGTCCCTCGCACTGATATTTCTGTACATTTTTACGTGCAATTATACAGATTTTATACTGTAGAAATATTGATGATAATTTTCTGTGATTAACCAGGCGACCGTTGCATGCTACCGTCATATTGATTAACGTGAATTATTTCAAAATGGTAATTTGCTAATGAACGTGCAACTTTGTTTCGGAATTGTATTTTGGTGAATGTTACTATAGGTATACATATCTATGTATACCTCTAGGTAGGTAGGTAGGTCTCTGATCTGTAGGTGTTACCTGATATTTATTACTTCTGTTTTCTTTGTTGCTGTGCGCTTGTGTCTGTGCTGAATAAATGTTTTTCTATTATAATCTATTCTAAATGGTAATTATGTTGAATAAATGTTACCGTACCACTAAACAGAGCGAAGGTATCTTATGGTATATGAAAAAATATCATCTCCTAAAATTCTTAGTTCCAAGTCCAAATCAATTTTATTCGAGACCTCGAAAATGTATCTTCTTCTATAATAATTTTCCGAATCATCTCAAGTTCGTCTTAATTTTATAAGATAGGAAAACTAGAAAGTTTCGAAAGATAAGGCTATAAGTACCTTTCATCAGACCGTAATATCCCTAATCTTTCTGTACTAAGATTTATTTGCGAAACTTTGCAACACACCTGGTTTCACTTTGGTTATTTAGGAATATAGCTTGAAGTAGCGTTAAATAATATTATTTGAGAAAGTGGAAGAAAAAAAACGAAAGAAAAGTCCTTGAGAGGTTGTTATCTTTTGCAGTACGAATAAATAAACTGCGTTTTAAGCACGTAAGCCTTATAGCCATGATTGGGAAAAACATTGAGAGTAGCAAGCCCTATTCCATACGATAAAGAATGTTAAAATTGGTATCCAATTATATTTTGGAAACAAAGATGTTGTTCAGACGTAACAATAGCTTATTTTTGAGAATGTCAAATAAATGTTCTAGAATTAAGTGTCATCATAATCAGTTCTGTCTACATTTTGGCGCAGACTTGTTTTTATATGGCTCCCATCTACTATATAAAAATAAGTCGGGTTTTCCTTCCTGACGATATAACTCCAGAACGCACGAACCGATTTCCACGGTTTTGCTTTCGTTGGAAAGGTCTCGGGCTCCGTGAGGTTTATAGCAAAGAAAATTCAGAAAATAACAATAAATTACATTATTAGAGCTAATAAAAATAAATTAAATTACATAAATCAGATGCAACCTTCATAGTCACTATGAAAAACTAAGACACAAAATTAGAAAAAAGTGAATGACAGATTGACAACTGACATAATTTCAGGCAAAAAGTAAATATTGAAAAGTATTGTGTTCACTGTGAAATTGTGAAAAAAAAGTAAAAAAAAAGTTATTCGTTTCCTAACATTTAAATTGGAAACCATCAAATCAATAACGTGTATTGTGCAAATTTTTATTGAATTTCAACAGCAGCCATTTGTCTTTATGGTGGTAAGTTGAACTGTGTAAATTATGTGGATCGTGCATAGTTAGGTAATAGAAATAATATTAATAATCTTCTTTCTAATATATAAAATTTTCGTGTCACAATGTTCGTTCCCATACTCCTCCAAAACGGCTTGACCGACTCTCATGAAATTTTTTATGCATATTCAGTAAGCCTGAGAATCGGCTACTATCTATTTTTCTAACCTCTAAGTGATATGGGGTGTTCACCCCAAATTTTATTTTTTTATTATGTGGCATCAAAAAATACATACAACTCTAAATTGGCACTTTTTTATCACCAACCCTTGCTTTTTAATAGTCATTTTCATAATTTTATCATTTTCTATCCCGCTCGATAACATCAATTATTATCACTTGGTAAGTTATCCCCTCCATGTGTCTACCGGTGTCACTTCTCACCCTGTAAACAGCACGGAGTAGCGATGTTACCTCTACAGTTTTCGGCTATTATTTATTAGTGTTTATGCTTCAAGCGTAGTAGTTAAACATTTTTACTATCTCAGTGTAACTCTCATATCAAATATATTCTTGAGTAACTTTATTATTTATTTATTAATAACTAATATTATTGAATATAATTAATTATTAATCTATAATATAAAAATTAATCGCAAAATGTGTTGGTAAGCGCATAACTCAACAACGCCTGGACAAATTTGGCCAATTCTTTTTTTTATTGTTCGTTGAAGTTCAAAGATGGTTTTTACGGCGAGAAAAATTCGAATAGTTGCCGGAAAACCCCTAAAGAGATTTTCGTCAAACATTGCCAGCTGATGAACTCAATGCATATCTAAAGTCCTCCAATTGTGGAAACATGTCAAAGTACTTCATTTAAGCAAGAATATGCGTGTCGAGTTGCAAAATTACCAATCTGGAAACATATTCTCTAAACAACTCATTGACATTGGTAGTCCTATAGACATGTTGACTGGCTGCATTAACATTCCTCAATGTTTTTGTCAGTAAACTCGATCAAAAGGTGAACTTATCCAGAAGGTGTTTCCAGATGTTTCTCAAAATTACAGGAACCATGATTGGTTGAGCGAACGAGCTATATTGGCTGGAAAAAACATAGATGTAAATGAATTAAATTTAAAAATGCAAGAACAAATTACAGGCGAATCGAGGATATATAAATCAGTTGATTCGGCTACTAACCAAGATGATGTAGTGAACTATCCACCAGAATTTTTAAACTCGCTGGATTTGCCAGGATTGCCACCTCAATCTTCAATTAAAGGTTGGATCGGTAGTTATAATAATGTTGTGAAATATCAACCAACCGCGTCTTTGCAACGGCACACGGTTAGCGATAGAAAAATTACTAAACAACGTGATAGAAGCAACTATACTGAAAGGAAAGTATAAAGTAGAAGACGTTCTCATACCGCACATCTCAATTATTCCGAATGATGTGCCGTTTGACTTTAAACGACTACAATTTCCAGTTCGGCTTGCTTTTGCTATGACCATAAACAAGTCCCAGGGTCAATCATTAAGTGTTTGTGGTATTAATCTGGAAAACCCATGTTTCTCACATGGTCAATTGTATGTTGCCTGTGTCCGTGTTGGAAAACCATCAGATTTGTTTGTCTATATGCGCCAGATAATCAAACAAAAAACATCGTATATCACAAAGCACTACAATGAAAATAAAACTGATTTTTGTTAATAATTATGATTCAGATGATTAACAATAAAGGGATTACTTATTTTTAAATGCTTAAGATGTTTTATTTAATTATATTTCTTATTCACAACGCCTAATCACCAGGGAGACGGTTCTGTTCAGGAGGTTTTTTTGCCCCGACTATAAAATATGTAGGAACAAAAAAATGTCACATTACAAATTATTTTGACAGGAATTTATTGCAATTTAATTAGGCAGTACGAAGTCTGCCGGGTCAGCTAGTTTCTTATAATAAGCTACCTCTAAAGTTGAACTAACAACTGAAACGAATTTCTGGCCGAATCATTTTTTACTTTGTTTTTTTTTTAAATAAAATATTCCACGACAATTCACACAACGTCATCTAGTCCCAAGCTAAGCAGAACTTGTGTTATAGGTATTAGGCGACTGATAAACTATATTAATAATTACATATTATAGATAAATTACACCCAGACATAGAACAAAATAATTATGATCGTGCTCATCACACAAAAGGAAATCGAACCCACGACCTCCGGTATAACAGTCAGGGCCACTAACTTTTAGACCAACAGGCCAGCCACAAATACTTAAAGGGCTTATTCTAGACGGTCTCCTCATTACATTTGTAAAGTATCAGTAATTAATATTCATAAACAGCAAAGTTATTAGCGTTTATTTATATCCCAAAAAGTCACCCAATTTCGGAAATATTGTACAGGCTATTTATGACATAGTAGTTTTCATTAATCGTCATCTCTCGCTCACGTTCGCGTGATCTCGCTTAAAATATGCCCCGCCTCCAACAGCTGTTTTCGTTATTTAAGTTTAACTAAATAGTGGCATATTTAAAAATTGAATTTCGATTTTTTTTAATATGATCAGTAACAGGTACGGATACAGCCCAATTTGTTTTAGAAATAATTAAAAAATAGTGGTTTACAATTATTATTGTTGTTTTTTTTGAAACCTCAAACAACTTGTTTCACATACACATAAATCTGAAAAACACAATCTATAATACCTAAACAAAAACCCTAACACAAGAACAAGACAAACATACATGCAAAGCCTTATGAAAAACCAATAGAGAGGGGGTAAATAATCCGCTTCTAACTTTCGCAATATCGGCTCTTACGGGATTAATTCATATCCTGATACCATAAGTTACGTGTTCGCATGAAAGTTTTATCCGTTCTGACGTTAACGAGTGTAGTTCGACCTGATTTGACCTTCTGTAACACGTGTATTTGATGGTAATTTTATGTGGATAATGTACTGCTTCTGGCTTAAGAGTTTGTGTTAGAATTTGGCTCATAGACCGTGTTGGATTCATTGTGGGTGAAAATTCAACCATCTATTTCATCGTTGATATTTTCGTATCTGAGTAGCTGCTCAGTCTATGATCAACAAAAGTCTCTTATTTTGATTTTTTTTCTATAGTCTCGTGTTTGAACCCTTTCTCAATAATAATTGATGGTAAGCTATGATGTGGTCATTGTTGAAGAACTCTTGCCCAGAATTAGTTACCTATTTACTCTTGACTTAAAGACTTCTAAGTTATCCATTACGTAAGTGTGAGAGTTTTTTAATGCTTTCAGAATAAAACTTATGGTTACTGTTTTACAGAATTTATATTTTATTACTTTTTCTAATCTTTCAGCTCTATCCCATTTACTAGTATTACTTAGTCTATTTTACTAGTATTACTAAGCATTCGTTCATTATCAATTTTACTCTTTGATTATTTCATGTACCTATTGATCTTTTAAAGTTGTTTATGCTTCACCTCTGTCATTCATCTTTAAATGTATTTCCTGTTAATTCTTTAAATTTCAAACTTACTAAATATAAATAAACACTGTTAGCGTATGTCTCTTTTCATATTGCCAGATTTAAAGATTTTATCGTACGAAGTAAAGAAGAAGCAACCGACCCCAAAGGCTTACTTAAATCTTTAGATTTGCAGAAAAAAGGTGGCATTTTTGTTCTACTTTGATATTTCTAACGCACACAGTGTAGTTTGCTGCCCTTTAAATTTCATGTATAGGGATATGTCTAGTCGCTTTTTTCTGTGTTGGCTCTTTCTGTACGACTTTTTTCACGGCAAATGTAACAATTGACGGACCCACGATGATTTTGGTGAGTTCCTATTTGCATTTTTAAGAGAACATTGCTACTTAAAATAAAGATTAACTCGCAAATTATAGCATTAGCTTAAATAAGAGACTAATCTAGTCTAATCTTTACTCTTTCTTAAGATACAGACAGATTTTGCCTAGTTTAGAAAAGGGGGCCCTATGCCTATTTTATGATGACCCCTATGATGCTATAAGACAACTTTGTATACCATGTACAAACTACTTATTGAAATTATTATTATATTACAATCCGTCAAAAGTAAATATATGACTTAAAAGAAGAAGAGCTAAGATATAAAAAACACAAACACTTCTTCATCTACAAACATCCCGCCATCTTGCCAAAATCAACGGATCGGTTTCCCATCACAATTCAAACCGAGCCAACAGCTGTTAACCAAAAACTCACCAAATTTCGGGCTCGAATGAGCACATCTAACGTTTCACATCTCTATTTAGCTGGCGGGCCTAATTACCATAATGCAACATTGCGACGCGCGACGATTTTGATTACATTGCCGCCTCACGCGGTGAATGCTAATAGACTGTGCATACAAGAGCGGCGTGCTATTCGGAAACGTCTATGATTGTGGCGTAATGTAATAGGTATGCCATTTTCTTGTAATGACTAGATGGAGTAATTGTCAGTGTTTTCATTAGGAGCTGTGGGATGGAAATGTTTTCTTTGTTTGAAATTAGTTCTTCTGCAAAGAAAGGAGCAGGTGGTAACTAAATAAAGGGAATTGCTCAGTTTGTTAGGGCTATTTGGCTTAAGGTGAACATTTAATCTAATATTTAATGGCTGTGGTTTTTAATAGTTTATACCTCAAAGAAATTAATTATAGTAATAAAGTTGCAGGAGAGTGTAAAAATAGTTTATATTTAGCATATCTACTAATGTTAGAAAACAACCAAAATAAATCATAATTATACCTATTAAACTGATATTCTCTAACTTTTAATGCAGTAGTAACATATCCTGAGGTCATCTAAGTAAATGAAAAAATAAAACTCATCAAACGAATCATAAAATAATAAAATGTTTTCTAAAAACTGGGCAGGCGGCATAATATTACTTTCGTGCCTTGCCCAGCTTACTATATTATGGTTAAAACGTGAGCACAGAAACTCACCGTTCTTCGCCCTACAAGGCAATTGAACAATATTGAGTAATTGTAATCGAAACAACATTCACAATACACAGAGGCAAAACATTAGTTTCTTAACATAATTTCATTATTAAACTCTTTGATTTCATAGTATGCATTTGTCATTATTGACAGCTGGTGTTGTCAGATAATTAAAAAAAATCGATTTAAAAATCGATTCGACAACAAACGAATCAATATTAAAATCGGATATAAAAATGATTTGAAGGCCAAAAACGATGAGTGTTTTGTTTGTTTTCAATATGATTATACGAAAATAAATATATCACCGTTTGAAAATCACTTGATTACTGATTTTCAAGAAAATGTAGTCATATTATTACTTATATTTTAGAAATCGATTATTATCTTTACCGTAAGAATAATCACAACTGTTATTAATGTGGCAACACAGAATCAGTTTCCAACTATAAAATGGCGACGATTTTGAAGTCAATCAGCTTCAATACTTATTAAACGAGATATTTTTACATTTACTTTCCGGCGACGACAACTAAAAAAATATTAATTTTAGATTTAATTATATTTTCTCATAAGAATACTTTTTACAGATCAGCTTGTCCACGTTTCAGCCAAGAATGAGCAATTCCCTTTGTATTAAGGCTGTTCATTCTAAAAGTTTGTAATATCACAAAAAAAACTTTAAAGTATATTAATTCATTTACGCCTAATACTAAATTAAACTATAATAATCGTTCCATTTGTACACTAAAGTAAAGATACTGAATTGCAATAATGAATGAGGTTGCGTAATAATAAAAGACAAATAATGTTTTGTGTTTGTTTCAAATATACATATATTTCAGTGCACTCAATAAAATGTAGATTTGTATAGCAATCATTGTAATTGTTATAACAAAATGCATAGCCTATAATAGCTATGGGCTAGCTTAAGATATTTATATTTGAAAGCTCAACTTCTATAATATCTTTTGTATTGTAAACATTCAGGTACGTCTGACATTGCGGTTTGTTATAGTAGTACTATCTTGAACTATTATGTCTAAGTACAACTTGTACAGCCTAGGCAACTCCTACGCCTACGCCTCCTACGCCTCTCCTACGCCTTGCTATCAACGATCTCATACATCTCTTACTAAGAAGATTTCCTATATAACAAGATCTTAGTGTTGCGAATATGTCGCTTAGTGTCGTGTTTCTCGTCTCGCCAGTGTAGTGACTATAGAATTAATGACTTAAGGAGATTATGTTAAGAGGATTGGCAGTTTTAGCCTCCTGGGTAAACGTTATATGAATTTACTGTAAATCACCAGTGTAACATAATATTCTATTAAATAATATTCGTGCATATTATTGAAGTTGAGGTTTCAAACTTAAGAACTGATGTAACACAATAAATATTCTTGCTTTCTCTGTATGGAAAGAGGTTTTGGCCTGCAGTGGGACTGAAATACTGGTATTAGGTACTACTTTTTTTAAGAAAAATAAAATTCAACCTCATATCACACCCACATGAAATACCAATCTAAAAGGGTATTTGAAAACGTATTCATTGTAGGTCTTAAATCAAAGTCTACTAGAACCCCAAAAACACTTCACACGCAATAAAAAATCTTTTCGTTTATTTTCACTAATGAGCTCACGGCCACTACTTTAACTTAAAAGCATCCTTAGAAGCCAGTAAATGCTCGGCAAAGATACGCTACGATACAACAAAAAAAAAAACTTTACTCACTGGAATTTCTAAAGTGCTGACGACAAAATAGCAAAAAAAATACGTAACCTGCGAAGTCTTTGTTTATTCCACGTTTACAACTAACTTTTGAGCTCAAATGAAATTGGTAAAGCTTTATTACATTCATTTCAGCAGGTGCTACATTCTGCTATGAAAATGAGTGTGCAAATGAGGTCGAAAGTTGCTGGTGACACTGCGTCCACAATGAAGTGAGGCCCTTAACTGTTGCGCGAACAGAATTAAAGAGGGGCTAGAAGAGGTTTGTTTCAACAAAACGTAATAAAAGAAATTACTGTGGAAAGACTGAGACCAGATTTTTATTCGCGCATGAACAAAATGTGTTCACAGCGTTCTCTGTCTTTTTTTATACAAAGTAGTTCGGTGACCTAGGGTCTTTTCATTGTCATACGTGTCATGCGCCCGTGTGCGAGCTCGCATGCGCTCCGCCCGCAACCTATCGTTTCTTACAAGTATGTGTTTATTATCACGCGCGCCACACGCATGCGAGACGCCGCCTTGGCTCAGTCACGAGGATACATGCCGCCCGCATGCGTGTGGCGAAACTCAACACAGCCAGTCATTTTTTCTGTCAAGTGGGTCGCACGCAAGTTGTTCTTTTCATTCATTCTGACACAAGAGCTATTACTGCGTGCGAGTGTAATTTTACTCTACGTGCGTCCCGCAGCACGCGTGCGGGTCTGGCTACAAAGATGATTGGTTCCGCCTGCACGCGGGCGCCACCAAGAATTACAATTAAAAGGCCTTTACTGACTCAAAGCAAACATCCTGCACAACTGAAGGTATAAGTACAAGACATGAAACTAAACCATTAAATCGGACACAAATGTAATTCATCTATAAATTTACCTTACAGAAATAATTACCCTAAGAAATATTTCAACTAGATCACTTTAGCACTCCACCTCACTTCTTCTCTTACTTATCTTGTCACATAACAGCAACCGTCACTCCACGACGGTAGTTTGTTTTTTATTTGACGGCATGGCCAGTGCAGAAATAATGTTACCGTGTAAGAATTTGTTTTTCATTGTATCTGAACATATCAAACAGTATGATATTGAATATAAAAGACGTGTTATATCTGATATGACTTAAATAAATAACTGCAATGATAAGACGCTTCCAGTACCGTATGTATATCTTTAGTAACGTCGACTGTATGTCACGGTACGTAATTAAATGACTCGTGCGGACAACTCGCAGCACAAGTTTCTACAACGTGTACTGTCAACTGTCACAGTGTACAGTCAACAAAACAGACAAGTATGCAGGCTAACTACAACAACTTAGTGTCCTAAGTTGTGCTTGTGTTGAATACACGTACTCTAATCTTTAGGACCTTTGCTTAGCATATGAAAATAGATATACATACACTTATGAACTCTGCTATTTGTATTCTGTTTGTTTTTACTGCTAATTTAATATACAATTATGTAGGCTGATTACAAGCACTTTGTGGCCTTTGCTGAGCATGACGTGGAGCTAATCCGAAACAAATCTTTTTCAAAACGCAGTTTCTGCCTTCTGCATAATGGTTGTTGTGGTTTTAGAACTTAACTAACAATCGACAATGTACAATGTATTCTAGCAAAGATAAACAAGATATTATGGGAAAATGTTAAACAACATTTCTTATACATTGTAACGTTGTACAGTAAGTACACTGTCTCTAAATTATATGCAAGTAAATTTTAACTAATTACGATTATGGTCAAGTCATCGTAATATAGTTCCAACCCGTACACATCACCTACTGCGCCGGTATACTTTTGTCTCACTCGCTCGCGTGATTAGGAACCTGTTTGTCTCCCACTCCATACGTCTTATGCGCGGACGCAGCCGCGGACTGCGGCCCGCGTTGAGCCGGCATTCAGCAGAATCGTCACTGGAGACGCACGTTCACCAACATTTACTTTTGCGTGACGTCACACGTGTGGTCTCCAAAGACACTTTATTCGCTGGTTCTTTCTTTTCATTTAAACTTTAATTTAAATTAACTTAGTGAACAGTGTTCCCCCCGTATTGGGTAAGTGTTGACCAATTCACGCTTTGCTTTCTCATGTGTCTTGAAGGTCAATGACTTGCAAATTATGTATTTCATCATCTTTTTTTTTACCTCAACTTTTAACTTCATTTCAACCTTAAACGCTAATTATTTGCTCACATCATTATCATTGTGTTCTAAATGTTTTAATCTGTGTAAATCCATTTAATGTATCTTTTCTTGTGAACTCCGATTCTGAAGGTGACCTTTACACACAACCGCCTTAAGCGCACAAGTACATCTGCCTTACGCTTATGCTTACGCTGCTGTGGTCACCGTCAGGAGAGGATAAGCTGGATAGTTAATAATCCACTGGACATGAATTCCAGGGTCCAAAGTTCCGGGTTCATTTGCCCCAAGAAGACCAGAAACCAACACCAAGGACCTTCCACCTCAGCCCTCGGGTCATCCGTCACCCAGGGACTACTCCTGAGCTCCGGCGTCGTCACTACGCGCTAAGCCAAGCCAGGGCAGTACTTAGTTGCACCTACTTCCTTAGAACGGGAATGTAAAAATTGACGGGCCTTAATACCCACCTACGACCCTTAATAAAAAATTATTGAAAGTGTTTAGTGGGTTTTATTATCTTCGTAGTTTTAATAAAAACTCACACGCTTCAACATAAAGAGTGTGAGGAAGAGTTCGTTTCGAAATAATAATAGCCTGCTGAATAGGTCGATTTTTAAACTTAAGCAACGCTTGTCGAGTTTGGTTCGTGGAAAGATACATATGAGACCCCTAACGTTCTTTGAAAAGCACGTTAAGCCGTTGGTTCCGCCTGGCATCTTTTACAATCCAGCCAGACTTATTAGGAGGCATTTTAGAGGGCTAGAATACAATTATAATTTATAGTTAGTAATTTAAATTAGTAAAAAAAAACATTCACAATGTATTTGTTTTAGGGGTTTTCAATATTATTAATCTAAAACTTGAGTGAGATTCAGGATTTTCCCAGTTTAGAGAGAGTCTAATAATATATAATTATAGTTGAAGAACCTAATATTGAAATATTTATGTCCAAGAATTATTTTAATAAACAATTTCGATTTCATACTGTGTTACCTAATCACTGTATTGTAGAAATCTGATAAGTAGTGGCTGTATTAAAAATACTAGTAAGTATTCAACTGTATCTGGTTAGCTTAGTAGCTACACAAACACAGTTTGTAAAAGGCTAAACAGATGATCAGGTGTGAAAAATACAAGAGAAAACACTAAAATGACATTAATTAATTTGGATTTTCCAACCAATTAGACTAACACAAAAAGAAAATCTATACATTTAACCCCAAAAAATAATTTGTGCTGCTTCTTAATAGTCATTTATTAAAATGTTTATCCTCAGTTCAAGTCATTGGTTTTATTAATTAAATAATGTACCAAACTGTTTTGCCGCGTGTACACACAACAATCGTGTTGTATTATAACTACCTAGCTATATGCACATCAGATTTGCTAATGGATTTCTATGAACGACGTTATTTGTTGCGTAAGCTTGCACGTGTAATATCTCTAGGGATGGTGTAAAATGAACGTGTACGGACAAAACATATATGGACTCAACTGGGAGAAATGAAACAAAGTAATGAATATTTCCTTCTACCGTCGAATTTTTCGTCTATCTGTCAGTCAGGGGGTTTTATCTCATGAACTGTAATAAGTGAACAACTGAACAGTCTTACAAAGTGCGTACTTAAATATTATTGTTGCCATAACAAAAATAAAAGTTTTACTTTTAACCGTTAGTCATGCGACTTTAAAGACAGTACAGTTTCAAGTAAATAAAAAATCGTAAAAAAAAAAAAATTACAAATACAAAACAGCCGTCGAGGAATTTTGACCGCTGGGGGCTAACATGTGCCTATTATAATTAAACTCATGTTTTGAGTTGTGCGTCAATATTGCTTTCAAACTGCAGTGGTATTCTGTAAAAATCACCGTTTGAAAAAGTAAGTAAAATTTTATTAAGGTGAATTAAAGATGGCCAATGCTAGGCATTAATTGATAAACCCCAAGAGGACACCGGCGTCCGCGCTGTCATTCTCTTTCTATTGTATCTCTAAATAACACGAATGAAAGGTTTATAGTTCACTTCACTCAAGTTTTGATGGGGTAACTTTTACTAAATCGATCGGTAGTACAGACAGATAAAAACTTCCTCAAAATATATAATAGGTATTCGTTTAACCACTTAAATAAATTCCTCAAAAATCCCATTACACCAACCACACCGTACAAAAATATTTCTATAATAATAATAATAATATTTCACAACTTATAAATTTTAGATACACAACCATTTATTAACACGCCAACGTGTTACCCGACGAAAATTTTCAACTTTCCGTCGTCTTGGGAACGATTTATCGTTTAATATAGCTTCGCATAGCTGCGGTGAACCTTCCCACGAGATACTATCTTACCTGACATTACTATGAAAACTATACAAAACTTAATTTCGTTCATATATGTGGTGGGACGTGATTTAGAAAATAAGTTTTTCAAGTTTCGTGGTGAGCGATATTGTGTGAGTTTCGGGTTTAGTTTTATAGCATGTTGTTAAGGTTAAGAGAATTTAATTTACAATATCTTCTTACTATTGGATTTAAGAAACGCACATTATCTTTATTTCTTCCAAGCTTTCTTGCTTGGAAGAAATAAAGAAAGAAAAGAAAATACTTTTGTTTGGGGCGCACAGAATTTTTTGCAACGAAAACTAAATCTAACATGTCAAAAACCAAAAGACCTGCACGTGGTCAAAATGGCGCCGATATCCCAGCACGATGCCACGATACTTCAATTAAAACAAAAAATACACACACATTTTCAATAATAGCCTAGAAGACAAAAAATAAAATTAAAAATACATAATATGAAGAAATTAAATAACTTACCAATAACATAAAAATAGAACAAATCTCCAACACGTCTTTCACGCTCCAGCGTCATTCTTCACTCACTTTGTTCGTGGTCTGTGGTCTTTAACGAAGCGCATGACGCGGGCGTAACCGGAGAGTAGACAATCAAACAGCTATGGCTTCTACGACAAGATGCAATTATACTTTGGTAAAACGCTCCAGAGCTAAATAAATAGAACAGTATTACTGCTATCAAGAAAAGAGTACTCTAATGAGGTAAAACAAGTGAATCAAAAAGCATGACACCTCCACCTTTTATTTTTCAAACTAAACATAGTCAACAGTGAAGTGCTAGTAAGTAACATTTTCATCTCTCCTAAGTCTATCCACAATTTTGAACCATAGCCATCCAAGTGATTTGAGGGCTTTCTTTCTTCCTGGAAACGCACTAACACCGCCAATAAAGTTTGGCAAGTGATTAATTCAATTGGCAAAGTAAGAAATAACAATAAAGAAACTTCGATTCTCCCATTACTTTCTACCACCCAGTATCAAAGAACAGCGGGTATTCAAAACATAGAAACCTCTTTACGGCTCATTTACATTGAGTTTAAGCGATCGTTACGTGGAGCAAGTGCTTCCGAATGTGGGCAAACGATTAATGAAAACGCTACGCTGTTTCACCACATGTATACGTATAGAAAACATATATACACACGTTTCGGTTTTCTCTGCACATCGTGAAGTTTAAGTGAACGCATTAATTTTGGGTTATCTCACTTATTGTTGGGAGGTGAATGAGGATTTAGACTCGGAATTGAACAACTTAACGTTACGTCTGTACTTCCTGTTGGGTGAGTTTTTCTTAGCGTGTTGACTGCATGAGTATTTGAGTTGATTGCTTAAGCAACCCCAATACGCAACCATTAAGTCCTCACTGCTGCCATAAAGGGGTAGGTTAAAATGTATTAGTACCGATTTGACTTGCCTGTTGATCTAGTGGTGATACTCGTGCTCTTATCATTTATTCACAATGTTTAAAAGATATTAAACGTATGATTGTACAGGCACGGGTTAATGGCACTAGCTGCTATGCCCGAGGTCGTTAGCTGAACGGATTTTGAAGAAATTTGTCACACGGACAAACCAAAATTTGTAGATTGAAAAACTTTGTTTTTTTTGGATATCACGTTCCCATAAAATGATTTTCGACTAAAACACAGGCAAAGCGGCAAAAGCTAGTAGACGATGTGACGGTAACTCTGCATAGTATCCCGACATGGTAAGCGCTCATACCTCAGGATATCGGTATTTTCCAATAATTGGGTTCCGCAGAATAATTGGTAGTTGCACAGTGTAAACTACTAAGTCGCTTACTGTTAGGATGGAAGCTGACCTCAACATAATTGGCATTGATGGTTGCAGAACTGGCAAGGCTAGGGTGACGGTTGGAACTAAAGGATATTCAGACAGCTACCAAGTCTATGTTAACGAACGCAAAGTTAGGCATAAATACGATAAAAGGAAAATTTGACATACAACCAGTTCCACCGGAGTTCAGAAAATTATTAGGTGCACAAGTTTTTTCGTGACAGTTTTATAGAGGTAAGTGCTCGAATTATTGTCAGCTGTTTCCTATTTTTAACCGACTTCAAAAAAAGGAGGAGGTTCTCAATTCGGTTGTATATATAGATATATATATATTTTTTTTTTAGGGTTTGTTACCTCAGTACTCCGTCATTTATGGACCGATTTTCAAAATTCTTTTTTTGTTTGATAGGGTATACTAACAGATTGGTCCCATTTGAATCAAAACTCATACCTGATGAGGGATCTTCGAGGAATTGAGGGAACTCCTCAAAAAATATAAACATGCACCGATTTCAACATTTTTAGTAACAAATCAAGCATTTTTATTTAGAAAGTATCATTTGGTGAAGAAAAACTGATAAAGAAGACAGGCAACGGAACTCTTCAACGCATAACAGCTAATTATTCGCGATTGCTATAGTCAGATGTCTATGCTGAGCTTTTGTATTTCCACAACATAACATAACGCCATTCTATTTTAAAAGGGGCCGGCAGAGATGTACAGATTAATGTTTAGAGATAGAACTTCTTTAGCAATTGTTATCCAATTTCAATGATTCTTTCAAGTTCTTGAAAGACTTTCTTTACATACAAAGAAACTAAAAATTACAAAATAAAAACTTTTTACAAAAAAAACAACAGACTTCTTAAAAAAAAACTAACAGGTGAAAAATAACTCCAGTTTCGGAAGTCGGTGGCCAATAATGAACAAAACAAAACCACCAAAGCCACAGACTTCCGAAACTGGAGTTATTTTTCACCTGTTAGTTTTTTTTAAGAAGTCGGTTGTTTTTTTTGTAAAAAAGTTTTTTAATGTTCTGACCAGTGGTCAATATTTCGAGTTTCTGACTTCTTGTAACGTCTGTCAAAGATCTACAATTGACAGCCGGGACCAACGCCTTAACACGGAAAAAAATCATCCCTCGTCTTGATACGATGTAGAAGGTCACCTTTCTACTGACCAACCTCAGTAAGCGTAGTTTGACCTTAAAACGATCCTTGCGGTTGTTGCTATTTAGCCTCAAGCTCCCAAAAGGGGTTGGATGTGCTGATGCCTAAACAAATAAGGTTGATTACCAGCACTTTAAGAAGGTCATAATTACCTAAGTCAGTTCCCTATCACCTAGTGTTTGTTCTTTTTAAGTAATGGTGCAATAAACTACAGCTAAGCTACATTCACAGCCGGTAATTATCAAATTCAAGATGGCTGATATAAGTACCACACTGCGCTCCAAAACACAAATAGTCGACTGTGCACGAAAGGCTGCTGAACTTAAATGGGACTGGGCAGGACATGTCTGCCGCATGCCGAACGAGCTATGGGCTCGTAAAACCCAGAATTGGTGCCCTACAGTGACACGGGGCCGCGGCAGACCACGAAGGAGATGGCGGGACGACCTGGATGTCTTCCTTAAAAATTGGAGAGAGGTGGCGCAGAATCGCGACCGATGGAAGGAATGGAGGGAGGCCTTTGCCCAGCAGTGGGACAATTTGGGCTAAATAATAATAATAATAATAATAATGATATAAGTAAACGGCTGAAATATATTGATTTATAGGCAGTAGGATTATTATGAATGTATTCAAGTACAGTAGCAATGGTAAAACAGACTATAAAGCTGCATTGTTCTTGATTTCTATACTAACAGGCCACACAGCAAAGCGCACACAGAATCTATCAGCCAGTTCATGATCAAAAGGAGCAGTAGATACACCTCGTCAAACGCAGGAAAATCCACAAAAAATACTGCTAACAACTTGTGACCCAGAGTTTCCAGTATCGTTTTTGCCACGGCATACGGCGCCGGTTAAAATATAAAAAAGAAACCGAACAAGTGTGATACTGACTCGTAGATTGTGGGTTCCGCATAAACTCGTGTGTATCTACATACGATTACAAACTATCTAACTCGTCCATTACGGGAATCAGTGTAGCCATAACACAAATTATTGACATAAACCGATTTAAATGATAATTAAATTTAGAAATACAGTACATACAGTCCTGCAGTATTTAGGTTAAAATTTACGAGGCAAACAGAATATTAGAATAACCCATAGATATGTATAAATTCAATGTACTAAATATTAGTATCGAAACAATTATTATTAATTTTAAAATCGCAAATTTCTACGTTTGGGTCATTTCGTGTAATAGTTGTTATTGTTATTGTTTATTTTTTTCTGAACAATTGCTGTAAGATGTGAGCTGCGGGAATAGTAGTATTTCCTATAGCTTTTGATTGATTTAAGAGCATAAAAAATATGAGTTTTACAGTAAGTACCGAAAATCTTACTTCTAAACTTTTATTTTGAATTTTAACTTTATTCCTCCATGCGTTCCTGAGAAAAGGAGGTACAGATTGGTGGACAGAACATTGAAAATAATATAGAATAAACATTTTTACTGTGTGCGTAGGTATATGACATACTTAACATAATAGTAAATTGAAGTTTCAATATGTCCTCCCTAAATGACATAAAATAATTACATAATAATGAGAATCGTGAATTTATAAAAAAATAAGTGAAAAGTTTGGTATTTATAAATGACAAAATTAAGTACTAGTAAATAATCAAAATATATTATTTAAGAAATCTTGGATCATGTTGTAAGCTGTATTGATTAAGAAATTACGGAAATTTATTTAAATAGATTAAGTTCTTTAGTGTACAGAAAGAAAGAAAGAAAAATATTTATTTGACATCAGTCATCAAAACACACATACACACAATAATTTATAAAACACTAAAAAATATACAAAGTAGGTACTACATATCATGTGCTGTGTGCCTCACGGCTGCGCCAAAAAGGTCCATTTCAGCATTCATGCCAGACAGGTGATGCTGTCTGACGCTGGTCTTCCAATGAACCTTGAGGGGTACCCAGTAACGGAAGGAAATAAATAAATATAAAACGAGTAAGTAAATCAGTTCAGTGTGTAATGAGAAGAGGTCGGTTATACATAAAAGTAAAAAATAAATATATATTGTGTTAGAGAGTGACACTAGCAACGATAAATAAATACAGAGATAAACTAAGACTGCATACTTAAATATTTTTAAAATAAACAAAGTGTATATACAGTATATATTTTAGTTTAAAAGAAACAAAGCACTTTAATGACATGGCGTGTTTTTGTCTCGCTCCCACCCCACCCTCGCGTCACCCGCCGTCTCCTGCGCACACGCCACCAACGACGGCGGTCGACACCGATCATACGACCACATTTCAACCGTGCACCTGTTAGCGTGATGACGTACTATGCGTCAAAAAGTCAGAGCGGGGGTGACGCGTCGCCGCCGCACGAGTCTCTGTGCTCACGCGACGCTTCCCGCGTGATTGGGTACCTACTTGCTTACCAACATCTGGTTGACGACGACTCGACGCCTACAAACAAGTAACGCGTTTTCTTGGAAATCGTTATACCGTCTCGAGCCGCATTGGACAGATATACCTTGCCGATAGATTATAAACCTTATGTAAGTATTTGTTTATGCTTAAAGTACCCATTTGCTATAACTCCTCTTTTTTTTCTTGAAAAACGCCTTTCACGTACCTAATTTCTAATTTTATGTTGTTTTTAGGGATCTCATGAAAGATGGCCGATCTGTCCAACAGCGAGTGGCAGCGGGAAACATCCCACGAAGGCGCAGTCCTATGTCGGGACATTAAGAGCAGCCGTGGAACGAGCAGAGTAGCTGTGGTACTGCTGTGTTATGTTGCTGTGGCGCTCAGTATGTGTCCGGTTCAGTACTTCAGTAGGTACGTGAGAGAAGATAATAATAATATGGCACGTGAACAGTGGCGCAATAGTTCGCGTGTATGCATAAGTAGGTATGTACACGGTGCAGTCGTACGCAAGCGCTGCAAATTTCTATTATTATATTATAGGAAAATTTATATTATTATTATTATTATATTATTGAAATTTCTATTATTATATTATAGGAAAATTTCTATTATTATTATTATTATTATATTATTGAAAGATCCATTGTAAGTAACCATATCCAATTTCTGCTGTGCTGCTAACAAATACTGCCGCAATCGTGTTCGGAACGTGTGTATAGTGCCCAATACCCGTAATGGTGGGGGAATATTATTCCACACCTTAGATGCAGCGTATCGGAAACTGCCCCTAAAAGCAGCTGTCCTATGAGACTGTGTTGATAATTGCTGCGCACAGAGCCTAGGTGCACACTGTCGTCTACTAGCCATCCAACTCAGTTTGTCGTACAAATACTTAGGCTTCGCAGTCTTAATAACACCAAAAAGTAGACACGCTAGGTGTAACTTTCTCCTCGACTTCATTTTGAGAATACAGTGTTTGTTCAGATAAGGGGTGACATGACTTCTAGGGGGAACCGAGTAACAGAACCGAGCACATGCATTTTGGACTCTTTGTATAAGCCTGTCCGTGCGAGCCAGCAAGCGAGGGCCGTAAACCGTATCAGCGTAGTTTAACTTGGATAGTACAAGGGTTTCGACTAACTGTTCGCGAAGCTTTTCGGACAGGTAAGGCCTCATTTTGTATAGCAGTTTCAGGCGGTAAAAGCAGTTTCTCATGGAGTTAGCGACGTGTTTCTCAAACCTAAGGCTATTGTCCATACACAACCCTAGATTCCGCGCTTCATTAACTTGGTCAATAGGCTCACCCATTAGAGTCAAACTAAGGCTTACAGGTAGCTTATTCAACTGCTGCCTCGTACCAAACAACATATACTTTGTTTTCAAAGGGTTTAAAGCTAGACAGCTCTCATCTGACCAAGTGGCGATTCTTTCCAGGTCGTCATTTAGGTCTGTAATTGCTGAGTCGATGTCATCAGGCTTGAAGGACAAGTATAATTGCACATCGTCTGCATAAATGTGATATTTGCATTTCTGTAGACACTTTATTATGTCTGCACAATATAAGATAAAAATGATTGGACCTAATATAGACCCCTGAGGAACTCCTCTTTCTATTGAAGTAAGGGCCGAAGTTAGGGTAGTACCATCCGGCAACCGTAGTTCTACGAGTTGTTTTCTGTCACCGAGGTAACTATGGAACCACTGGATTGCATTGTTGTCAAAACCGTAGTATTTTAACTTAGATAATAGCAGTGGGACATTTATGCAATCAAATGCACGGGAAAAATCAAGTAACACCATAAGTGTACACATGCCTTTATCTTGGGCGGACAAAATGTTGTCGGTAACGTCCAGCAACGCCGTAGAAGTACTGCGCTGTTTCCTGAATCCAGATTGTAGGTCAGGTAATATCTCGTTCTCTTCTAAGAACTTAGTTAATTGATGGCATACTACCCTCTCCATTACCTTTGAAAGACAGGGCAGAACACTAATAGGCCGCAAGTCTTTAACCTCTATAGGGTTTGGGTTCTTGGGTAGAGGTCTAACTGTTGCAATTTTCCATTGGTCGGGGAATTTTGCTGTCCATAAGGAGCAATTTATTATGTCAGTAATAGTTACTAAGGTGTATGGCATAGTCAGGGTAAGCATGTTCAAGGTTATGTTGTCGTAACCTTCAGCATTAGACTTAAGGTCAGATATAATGCGGGAGACATCATTTTGGTCTACTGGACCAAGTGTGAAAGTGGCTTCACTATACCTGTTGGTCTCATAAAATGATATAAGCGAAGTGCTAGCTAGTGGGTTCCCAGGGACAGTCAAAAAAGTGTTATTAATAAGGTCTGGGTTTTTAAAGTGTGAGGGAAGGTCCAATCTTTGCCTAGAGGGTGCAAACGTGCATTTAATATTCTTCCATAGTAATTTTGGATTATTAATTTTATTATTTATATTGTGTCTGAAATATGCAATTTTTTCATGATAAAGGGAACTTTCAACTAAATATTTTAATTGTTTATAGTATTTTTTTTTTATTTCTGATTTTGTACACCTATACTTGCCTAGTGCATTGTCTCGTAACTGCATCATAAGTTTAATCGTGTCCGTAATCCAAGGATACGACAATTCCCTAATAGTACAGGTTTTTAGTGGTGCGTGTACATCAAACAAAGATATTATGCAGTGATTAAAAGTATCAACCATGTCATTAATATCGGCTTGTTCAGAAACACGCTCAATATTTAATTGTATCAAATCCTTATGAAAACTATCCAGACATATATCTTTAATCGGCCTAAATCTAGTAATGTAAGGTATAAACTTGTCCCGCTTTATGTGAAATTCGCTGACTAAAATGGAGTGGCCAGTAATCGAACCAAAGGATTCTACTGTCGTATATCTGGGCCTTAGGTCTGTGCACAGTAGGTCGATCAGAGTTTCACTCGTGTCTGTAAAGTGAGTAGGCGACGTGACTAGCTGAACGACGCACGTGTAATTTAAAAATTCTTGCACCTTTTTAGTTTTAGACTCGTTTAAGTTGAGCATATTTACATTAAAATCGCCGAGCAAAATATAATAAATAAATAAATAAATAAATAAATAAATGATCGCAATTACCCAGGGTAGTAAAAGTTTTTGTGATGGCATCTAAGAAGAGGTCAATGTCAAACCAAGGTGGTCGGTAAGCTGTGCCGATGGCAATTTTTTTCCCGCTTACCGTAATTGTTAGCCACATCTGTTCGACGGAATCAAACCTGGAATCAACCGTACCAGAACAGACACGCGCGCTAAGGCCCCGGCGCAGGTAAAAACCAACACCCCCACCGCGCCCCGCGCGAACAGCTGTAGGTCGCGGAGTGTGACGTAGGCGATAGCCGGGGACAATAGGCGCGCGCCCCTACTCGCCCGCCCGAAGCCAAGTCTCGTTTATTGCCATAATATCGAAACTATGCCTGTCCATTGCACAAATCAAATCGTCATGACTTGTTCCCAGAGACCCTGCGTTAAGGAAGCCAACTTTAAAATATCTACCACTTTTAGGCATCATGACAATTTTGAAAATAGGCTAGTAAAGTTATTTGATTTGCTATGACCTGTGTTGCGTATTCATTAGAAATCATATCCGTTAGAATACATAATAAAAATAACATTGTCTTCAAAAGTAAAGTTGTATAGATGTTTTTGTAATAATATATTGAATAATAGATACGTATAAAAATATATAGAAATATGTATAAGTTCGAAATTCGTGCTTGTGATGTTTTTATGTTGATGTAAATAATAGGTGTGTAATGAAACCGGTTAATGAGCCCACCAAGTTTGGCCACCGCCGTGCGACAGACAGCTGCGACGATTAACAAAGATAATTGATAATAGTTGTTGTGCCATGACAATTTATCGACAAACAGAATTGATGCAATAGATATCTTATAAACCAAAAACACACAGCAATAATACATTAAAAAAAAACTGAAATTAAAAAGTTAATGAAAAAAATTAGAAAAACACATTTACAAAAAAAATAGAAAAAATCGTCACATTTAAGACAGCATATGGCCGTCGGTAACCGACAGAGGTGGGGATTGAAATATGCGCTGTATATCCGCCTCACAGCTGATTTGGAAAGTGGCGTCTCCGGGTTTGTTACGGGCAAGGATACGGCCTCGTTTACACCACACAAATTGCCACCCAAGCCGTCCCCCAGCATCTCGCGCCTGCCGAAATAACTCTCGATTCAGTTTGGTGAGACGCTCGTTGACATAGAATCGCGCAGGTGGACCGGGCATACCGAGATCAGCAGAAGTCATGCCACGACGTACTCGTGCGGCCTCCAGTAACTCGTTGCGTATATCGCGGCGCGCAAGGCGCACGACGAGAAAGCGCGGGCGGGATTGCATAGGCTCTGACTGCGTTGCATTTATACGTCTACCTCCCAATCGCTCGGCGCTCACAATATCGCGAATCTCAAGATTTACGCCCATCTTTGACGCCACCAACATAGCCGTATGTACAGGGTTTTCACCACTCGTCTCAGGCAAGTTCGATATCTGTATATCTGTAGCTAGTAGTTCCTGATCGCGAACATTTATGTCGCTCCGCAATTGAGCAATTAAGTTTTGTACATCGGACGATACCTGGGCGTGAACCGGTTTTTTATTTTCCATAATGGCCACCCTTTCCTCCAAACTGCTCATACGATCGTTAGTGGACTTTAGAGAAGATCTCAAGTCAGCTAAGTCATTTCGCAGTAGCTGAAACTCACTTCGTACTGTGTTAATAAAATCTTCCTTAAACTTCCCCAGCTCGGAGGTGAAGTCTAAGGAGAGTTCAGTCGTCGCACCCGAAGCAGAGATGTTAATTTGACTCGTATCTGTGCACTCGTCCAGTGGTTCTTTTCCTTGTCCTCGTACTGGCGTTTCGGACCGGTTGTCCCGCACTAGGTTTTTCTTGCACTCCGGGCAGTGCCAGGGAGAGGCTATGGGACCTGTTTGGTTCAATCCAGCGCACTGACGGTGATAACACAGCACACATTTGCTGCATTTAGCGGCATCTGTTGTCGCGAGAAATTTACCGCAGGCTCCGCACTTGACCATCGTAAAAAATACTCGAACTTGTTTCTTCGATCGGTCTACAAGTAGTTTGTCTTAAAAACGATAGATGGCGCTGTTTTCAAAATATGCGTTTACGGCAATTTCTATGGTGTTATGGTAAGTTGTAACACCACAAGACGTGACACAGCAACTATGCCAAGACACGCAAACACTGAAGTTATGTCACTAAGTATTTGTAGGCACTGAGCAAAACGACTGTTATTATTTATATGTATCGGGTAGAAGTTTAGCAGTACCAGAATGGTATGGAATTTTTGGTGTTTTATTTATTGTACACAGCACTGATTCGTAGGATAATATCGTCACTTGTAAGTTGCACTATGTTAATTATTTTCACAATAAAGTTTTTGTAATTAAAGTACTGGTTTTTTTTTAAGAACTTTAGATATATTTTGATACTGTTACTCGAAAAAAGATCCGCTACCCGCTACAGAATGTCGATAGGTAAAGGTATCTTGTAGTTTATAGGATGAGATGTAGTCCTAGGGTTCCGCTTTACTCTTTTGTGGTAAGGAACCCTAAAAAGACAATTTAAAAATGGAATCTAGAAAACCAGTGGAGCGTACAACCGATTCGCGATATGTGTGCAGTTGAAAGTCAAAAAAACTGGACGTATCGGAAAAGTATTACTTGACAGTTAAGGGTCGGGACACATTGATTGACTGCGTTCTACGGTTTGTCTATACAATAAAAAAACCGCATCTAAATCGGTTCACCTGTTTGGACGCTACGGTGCCACAGACAGACAGACAGACAGACACACATAGCGGTGAAACTTATAACACCCCTCTTTTTGCGTTGGGGGTTAAAAAGAGAGCAAAGTATGGAACGACGTACGTATCCTTTCGCATCGACGCGGAGAACGCGCTCCGACGGCGGACTGACACAAAACTCGGTCATGCTTGATAATAATGACTTAAATAACCCCGCAGAGCAGACCCCATGGACCTGATCTCCCGGGAGATGTCTTGTTCCTCACCTCTGGCTTGCCTTAATTGGCCGGCCAGAGTGAACTCTGACGAGGAACGGAGCTCCCACCTCTTTTTTGCCTTAGTTAGCCGGCAAGAGTGGAGATTTGCAAGAGCAAACGTGCTCGGAGGAAGGAAGCATTCCAGTAAGGTGCTGATAGGGATCTTGACCTTACTTCCGGGATTGTCCTGATAGCCGTGGAATGCTGCTCCACTATTTTAGCTGCTCAGGACATGTTGTTCTCTTGTCGCTACGTCACTATGTGCTAGCGGCCGTTTTAGAGGGCCCATTATTGAGTGTGCGAGTCACCCTCTGCCATTTAATCCGTGTGTATATAACATTGGTGAGGCAGGGGCCATAGTACTTCATAGTTCCAGGTATCCAGTCCATTTTAGACACCCTGGCCTATAGTCCAGTACTTTTGTTGCCAGTCTGCAATAGTCTTACACCAGCCGTAGGTTTTCCTTGGGTGCACTTGTGTAGTGCATACAGGGAAAATCTGCGGTTAGTGCCCCATTTCATCGTACGCATTCCAAAGGACCGGAACCCAAGGGTTCCGAGAAATGAAAACTTAAATAGATGTAAGTAAATATGTACATTATTTACTTACATCTATTTAAGTTTTCATTCGCTTGCTTGCGGGCGGATTAATATGACTAATAATAAATAGTATTTATTTCTGTAAAAAGGTTCATACAAACGCGTCATTTTTTAGCTAGAAGGTGAGGTCGGTGTTCTACTATCTGACTACTCTGAAAAGAAACACCAAAATAAACTCAAAGGTCATAGTCCCTTTTAAAGTCTAAAAATTAAAATGCGAAAAGCCGTCGATCAATATGTTTAGACCCATGAAAATCCTCATGGATATCCTCCGCCCCGGGGAGGGCGGAGGGGTCTTTCAGACTCTTTCTGACTAAAACCACCCCGTCTTCTGTCTCACACCTGCGCCGGGCATCACGGTAACAGAAGATACTTCCGCGACCCCCGACTGGTGCTGGCTATTATTTCGTAAATATTTTTTCAGTGTTCTCTTTTATTACACTATTACTACTAGGTTAAAGTAAGCGTATAATTTACGAAGTCAAGTCTCAAATTGCTCAATAACTATCTGTCATTACTTTAACACGTGACATAAAATAGTTTGTTAGATTCAATTAAACTAAACTGAACTAAATTGAAAATGTGATGTTTATGGAGGTTGTCGTTAACCGATTTATGTTATTCTTTATTTACTAAGACTATTTTATGTAAAATCAATACCATGTTGTACCTACTGTCATTTAATTTTATGTATTACCACAATACACATATTATTTACTGTAGCTACAAACAAGGAACATTTCCGTGATTTCACACCCTGTTTCTGGAACGAAGTTAATCAACATGTCAAAAACTAAACGCATGTGAAGCGATACGATTGACATGACAGCTTGCAGTTAACCATAGACATAGAGAATGGACTGAGCAATACCTCTTCAATCAGTAATGATCGAAGAAATACCCGCACAAAATTGACCACTCGCTAGAAAAAGACAGAGGGACTGTGCGGCCAATACTTGTCTATTTCTTTCTCTTTTAATCATAATTCTTGAAAGAGACAACTATTGACCGCACGTTCGCTTTATCACTATCACACTTTCATAACAGTATTTACCTCACAGCAGGATAAGTAAGACTCAGTCCATTCTCTATGTCTATGCAGTCAGCGGGCATTTGACAATTACTCATAAATGCGATTTGCTCCTGTAGAGAAAACAGGAGCTTTAAACTATTAAATAATTATTAAAATGTATCGAAAAAATTAAGACCTGCTTCCCATTAGTAAAAAGAAAAAGTAAAGCTAATAATTAAATATATGTCATTGTGCTACCTTTTTGAAAAGTTAATCAGTTCTAAGGAAACTTCATATAACGCTGTGAACCCAGTTATTTGACACGATACAGACACGGATAAAAAATTAAAATTAAAATTTAAGAAACCCCCACCGCAAAAAAAGTAAAACATTTAAAAAGTTAAAAATAATACTTTCCTATCGTTGAGCCATGAAATTTTACTTCACGTCACAAAAGAGTTGTTAACCTTGAAACGGCTAAACTGATTTTGATGAATCATGTCTAAGAACCATCGCAGGAAACTCTGCTTTCGAATAAAAAACCGCATCTAAATCGGTTTACCCGTTTAGGCGCTACGATGCCACAGACAGACAGACAGACACACACACATAGCGGTCAAACTTATAACACCCCTCTTTTTGCGTCGGGGGTTAATAAATAAAAGTACAAAAGAAAATAATTTAACTAAACAAAGAATACTGTGCCCTGCGACTGCTCCAAATAAGTCCAGTGCTTTGGCTAATCATTTGTGTGGAAGTGGAGCCAAAATCTATAAGAACTCCTTGTTTTTGGTACATATCATCGACACGTCAGAAATGGGACGCTAGTCAATTGCTGCGATTGGCTGTAAATAATTCTATTTAAAGAATGACTGGAAGAGTTTGTCTATGGGACTAAGTCCACCACTGTGATTGACTATAATTCAAATATTAGATAAATAAATAAATAATTTAAATCCTTCAAAATGCAGTTAAAGACGTGTTTGATAATTTGTCACATTTATTTTGCAATGTATTTCGTTCCTAACACTGGAAGTTATTTAGTTATAAATAGAGGTTAGGAACTTTTGTCTACTAAAACTGTTGGCAACAGCTATCTATTAACGATTTGTCGATTGCAGCCTCCAACCTTGTATATATCGTCGAATTGATATTGATTGATTGATTCGTCGACCTTAATGGTACGGTTGTACTGTGTGCTTTTTCTTGCTGATTCGATTCCCGTATTCGAACAAAAATCTATACCAAAGTTTTTTTTGCGTGCATTGCATTTGTTTGTTACCCGACACATTTTTGTTTGTTTTAGACTTAGGGTGCTTCTACACGATGGAAGTAGCTTGTATATTGAGGCACTTGAGCAGGTTGTATGCATCGTAAACTGTAGCGTTAAAAAACGTGTGCGGGTCTAGCGACTCGAGGATGTACCTAAGCCAGCCACACGCGCAACTAACCCGCGTACTCTTGCGTTACTTGCGCATGTAGCTCTTGAACACGAGCAAATAACTTGTGCGTACTGCTTGCGCAAGAAGCTTAGGTCTTTACTTGCTCCAGTTATTTGCAATATGTACAAGTAGAAGCGAGTAACTTGAACAAGTATAGCTTGCGCATGTTACTCCAGCTACATGCACCGTAGGGAGGGGAGGGGGAAGGAGGAGGTGAGGAATGGGGAGAGGGGGAGGAGAGGAATGAGGAGGGGGAGAGGAGAGGAGTTGATAAAAAATGCTATGCAATAGCTTTACCGCGGCAGTCTCCGAGTGCCACACGTAATTTTTTTTGTATCCTGTTGGATTTAATATCTAATATAACCTATTATTTTATATTTCTTTGGTGTGGAACAGAATAGATATTTGTAGCATCTCATAAATACATACATACATAAATTCACGCCTTTTTCCCATGGGGGTAGGCAGAAACTACAGAGCGCCATATGCTACGATTCTTACATACTCATTTTGCTTCGTTTATATTCATACATGTTGTCATACACACACATGTAGCATCTCTATCGCAACAAAACAGTCATTGCGTTTTACCCTTCACATCCCCATTGACATACTTTCGCCCCAAAACTGCTTACAGCTTAAAGGTCTGATGACGATAGTATTATGAAAGCTCTGATGACGGTCATATGTTCACAGTTAAAATCCTACAGCTCCTTCTAGTACCTCTCAATATCGCAGTATTTGCACAACATACACTGCGTGATATATTTGATAAACTCGCCCGACACCGCAAGTGAATTTACTTTAATTAAAGGGACGGAAGGGGTTCCGTATCTCAAACAGAGTATAACATTTTTCAGCTTGACTTACGGATCCCTGTGTACAATTTGAATGAGTGTTTGTTAGTATTTGACACAGAAACGGCTAGCTATTTGATTAATGGTAATGCCTAATTATATATGTATATTATTTTTCAAATTAACCTTGTATAATACATGAGGTGGGTTAGTAGGTACTTTGAGACGACACACCGACACTTACTCAAAATTCACAGTTTCTTTTAAAGTCCATTCATTTCAGACACCTGTCCAGACAGTACACAAACACTAATTGTCAGTAATAGTAATAATGGTAATATTTTTTCAAAATACAAAAAAACTTACTGATGATTTACAAAGGGATTCGAATGTTAGATGCCTGTACTAGGGTAGAAAAACCCGTATCCCGTAAACTGTGTCTTGTGTTTAACTATCTCCCGGTTCCTTAGTTCCCGGTCCCTTGGAAATACAGGGATAAAAAGTAGCCTATGTGACCCGGGGATAGTGTAGCTTCACAACGGTGAAAGAATTTTTCACATCGGTCTAGTAGGTTCGGAGCCTATTCGATGCAAACAAACAAACAATCAAACCTTTCCTCTTTATAATATTATTATAGAAAACAACATTTTTATTTATTTGCACCGTGATTCACTTATGATAACTTTGATTTCAGTAGGTAGGTAGGTAGTGGTAGTATGATTTTAGTAGTAGTTTTTTTTTCAGAAGACGACTACTGAAGAAAAAAATATTTTCAACTAAATTCCTCACGATGATGACAGTTTAAACACTAGTTTACACTCTCATCATCGTGAGGATTATAGTTTTTAGCGTGAACACGTCATATACATTCTTTAAGAACTCTTTTGTTATTAAAATGAGTTGAAACAAACACATTTCTTTTACCATGTGTTATCCAATCATGAAATACCGTGAAGACAGCATAATGAATCAAACTGTAGTCCTGATTAATCATTTAAGCCGGTGATAAAGCTTCTCAATTAAAAGTGTGGGGGTATCAAATGAGCTAAAGAACTCAATTAGTAAAGAAAGCACCGTGAAACGCGCCAATAGGGTTGGGCCCAGGTATCTTGCCATTTTGTTTTGCCGTTTTCATTTAAATGTTTGATTTCGAAAATTTTCTAACAGTAACTGAAGAATGCCGACTGCCTCGGTGAAGCAAAGCGAGCGCTACGTTCTGCAAGGGCCGCGTCCCCAGCGGGCTTGCACTGATGAGACTGCTTAGACGCCATGGACTACGCCATACACCGCATAACCAAGTCTGTGGTGGGCGCGGTGTAAAACTGGGACAACAGCCCTCTTCACCAAAGATGGCAGTCCTACTATACGCCGAAAATATCATTCTTACCAATTAATCTTATTGCATAAAAATACTACTCTCTCCTGAGAGATGGCACTTGTAACACAGGTTAACCACCTTTTTTTGGTGCGGGTTGGAAAATCGTCATGGATGTCCTCCGCCCCGGGAAGGGCGGAGGGGTCTGTCAGACTCTTACTGACTCAAAACCACCCCGGTGTATTGTCTCAAACCTGCGCCGGGGGTCACGGAAACAGAAGATATTTCCGCTTCACAGGTTAACCAACCAGCACAATTGTCAGGGACTTCACACAATTATTATAGTAAAAAGATTAATATTATTATTAACTTAATTTGCGGCGTCTTAATGTTGTATTGCAACGTTATTTATTATTTGTCGTTTTATAATATGTGCGTTCAATATTTAATCACTAGAACAGCAATCTGGCATTTTATAAGCCAACAGGCGGTGAATTGTAACGAACAGAAACCTGAATGAGTGACTTCAAGTCTTACCATGAGGTTTTGTAGAAATAGCAATTGAATTTACTAGGTTGTAGACGTCAAGTTTCTGAAAATCCAGATTGTTCCTAGCAATAACACCAGAAAGTTGTAACAGACAGAAGAGTCTTATGTGGTTATTTAAGACGTTCAAAAATTGATGTTTCTTAGCCTTATTTAAAGCCCCATAAACCTGACTCCCAACCGAAATAAAAAACAATAATCCCATCGCATCCACTCTGTAATGAACCACCAGAATATTACGTCATCGAAACCGGGGCTGAGCCCAAAATAATTAATTAATAACCTCGACTCGCTACTCTGGATCGATTAGGTGAAAGTTTACCTAATTGCCTTCTAACTTGCCGTAGATCGCGTTCAATTTGTTACTCATTTCATTCTTAATTCCGTTCAATCAAGTAAGTCCTAATTTATTGACTTTTTAATCAACTTGATTATTTTCAGTGTTATTTTAAGTTCTTTTGGTATTTATGAGCAATATTTTGAGTGGAAAACAGCCTGGTAGTGTCTTAACAGACTCAGGTTTGTCGAAGCGGAGTAATTTTGCTCAGCTGGAGATCAAAAGACGATTCCTGTCTGCAGGATAGGAATGGTGCTGTTCCACAAATGGTACACTTAATAGCGTGTCTTGCATACCTTGGTGCTTCTACGCTGGAGGATTTTATGGACGCCTAACTTCAAGCGGAGACAGTTTTTTTTGGGCCCAATGTTAAACGGTAACGTATATAAATCATATTATTACACATGAAAGTAGGTGATTATCTTATTACTATTAACAGACCAAAAAATCTATAGAAATGTAACCGGAATAATGAAATAATAGTAAAAAAGTGTTACGGCAAAAAATACTTGTTTAGGAGCGTTTTAGGTTTATATTAACGCGAAAACAAATATGTTAACACAGTGCGCAGTGGTAGTGACATCGGCTTTAAAACTGTCTCCTTTCGGTCGAATTTTTTTAGATTGATATTGATGAAGAAGACCAAGTGTTTTGTTTTAAGAAATATTTGATATTTATGTTTAGATTAAGTTAACTGAACTTTTTCGTCGACATTTTTAGGTTTTTTTTTATGTCGAATGAAAAAACAATTTTTACTTATAATCAAAAATCTCATGGTATTTCTGCATCGATGTCCCTTTCGCCTCGTATAAAATGTTGATGCCCACACAAAAACCCGTGGTTTCATTATTAGGATGATGATAGCTTAAAACACTAACTTCAGGTAATATTAGAGTCATTGTGTGTCATATTTTGAAGCAATTTAAGTTGTCTTCAAGTAAAGTATGCCTACTAAGATACCAAGCACCCTTGTACAATCTCCAAAAATATTTTATCAATTAATAGGAATGTTTACGAAAGATAAGTAGGCACCGCTGCCGATAATGATTACGCTTTATTCATTGACCTAATTTAAACTGACGACCTCTTGATAATTTCTCAACTTCAGTTGGTAAATTATACCTTTTCATAATCAATTAATATCTTGCAGAGCAGTATTTCTCTCCTATTACGAATTCTTGACTCCCCAATACGGTAATTCCACTGGGCAATTCTACCATAAGTGTGTCGGCGTACCTAACAAACTACTACTGTGGGCTTATATAAGTAGAGCAATTATGTACTGGAACACCGTACAAGGACATAAATAATGATAAACTGCTTACCTATTGCTTAATGTAGGTACGCACTATAATTATGTAATTACTGGGCTATGCTTTGGTTATTTGGGTTATAAGGAAATTGAAGTGTGTTCCCTATTAATTTCCTTTTAAATTTCTTTTTTTATAAAGGTTGATGTAGGTTTAAAACTCCACGAGCAAATAACTACCTAGAATAACACGATACCTCTTAGTTAAACAGTTTGTTGGCATCCAGTCTAGTCCAGTCAATACCACGTGGAGCGACTACTTTTCTGACCTCCACAACCCAATAACTGAATAAAATAAATACAAAATAAATATACCACAACTTTTTCACACAACACCATTTAGTCCCAAGTTAAGCTTTTAGAGCTTGTGTTATGGGTACTAAACAGCTGATAAACATACTTATATATTTTTAAATACATACATATTATAGATAAATTAAATTACACCCAGACACAAAACAAATGATCGTGCTTATCACACAAACATATGTCCTGGGTGGGAATCGAAGCCACGACATCCGGCATAGCAGTCAGGGTCACTAACTACTAGACCAACAGGCCAGTAATAATACGCTACCTCTTGGTTAAGTTGGTTGTTAGACTTTAAATGGTCTGACTGGGCGTAACAACTGCCACAGATCTACAAAAGACTATGGCTTAATATGCTGTTGCATCCACGAGTCGATCTCAGTAAACGTACCTACCTGTTTTTTTAAAGTAAGTTAGAGTACATTTTATTTGTTTAAACATGGTGTTTAAGTGCAGGTTTTTTATAAAATTAGGTTTTAAAAACTGAACTAGCCTGAACTGTTACAGGTTTATGATGAAATTGAGTTTAAATTGTGTCATCTTCCGGTTTTTGATCAAAAACCTAGGTTTTGATTAAACATGGTGTTTAAGTCGCAAGTTTTTTATAATTTTAGGTTTTAAAAACTGAACTAGCCTGAACTGTTACAGGTTTATGATGAAATTGAGTTTACATTGTGTCATCTTCCAGTTTTTGGTCAAAAACCTAGGTTTTTGACCAAAAACCTAATTTTATGAAAAACCTGCGACATACACATTGCATTCAAGATAATATTTTTTCAAAAAAGTTTTGACATGTTCAGCCGCACATCGTGGCGTACAAATCGGTAGAAGAAATGGTGCATAAACCGTAATAATATTCATCATAATTCATTAAAAAAAAGTTGAAAAACACACACATACACACGAACACTTTTTAAATTAACAATCTATCATAAAATATCTAAAAGTTTCTGCAACTTTATTTTGGTACTGTTTTGCTACCCGCGGAATTTTAACAAAACAAATGTCGGAACAATTCAATATGGCTGCTTCGGGGATACCTTTGCATGTAGTACGGACGCCACCATTCCATTCGGTCTATCTGTTTTCATGATTGTTATTGTATCTCCGTATCGTACAATCCAAATTCTATTTTCCCTTACAACAGATCCGTTGCGACGGTTTTTCGTGATAGAATAGTTGGATTTAGAGTTTTTAAGTTTCGCTCTGCACAGTGGTTTTGTTTTTTAATCGTGTAGAGTTGGATGTCCATATTGTCCATACTAGCCGCTAATGCTGACACGTGCGCAAGTTTATTTTAATTTAAATTTTCTAAAAGTACTATCACCAAAGAGTTATCAAAAAATATGTTTCTTATACAACAGCTGATACTTTTTCAATGGATTTACTAATATTCGTACTTTAATGGAAAGAATATCGTTCAAGTATCTGCTGACGATTTTATTTTATAACTTTGACCCAGAAATTTATTCGAGCTAAGAACAAGAATGTTAGTCTACTTCGTAGGTACACATTTACACTCAATCACTTAACCGAATCTACCAAAAAAGTACCAATGAATAATATTAAACGAATGAATGAAGGTGCAGCACCAGTCACAAACTCACAATTCGTCGGACATTTGACATCAATAATTCAGACAGCCGGCCGCGATCTCGTTCAATCTCTGATTTATACGCGAACACATTCAATGTACCTACGCATTCCTGATGGAATTCTGAATTAGTCGTCGTAAATAAAGTTTTGAATATTGGGAAACTGATCGAATTTCAGATTCGAGTGGCGCAGAATTGTTTTTTTGGTGATTTAGTTTGTTTTGTCAGAGTAGTTTATTGGTACGGGATTCTTACGAGTAAACAGATTAAATAAATTGCAGGTGAGAAATCTTTTAAAACACATTTCAATATTATACAAATATCGAATAGTAAAAGGAAAGGGTGTTTATTTCAGTAAATCTATGTATGTAGGGGTAGTAATAAAAAAAAATAAACCTAGGTACTAATAAATAGCAACAATCATCGAAAAATTATTCCGCATCGCTACCAGCTGGTAATGTGTCCAAAAGACTGGCGGAATAACAGCGGCAACTTATTGCGTAAAGGTGTTTAGTGCTTTCAAAAGCATTCAAATTTGTCTTCCCAACAAAAAGGCACAAAAATAAAGTCTAGAATGCAACTCGTTTTTGTTTTTTACAGACTTCTTCTTTGGCTAGAAACTAAATATTCCCTCACAACGTGACAAAGCAACGCTGGTATTCTTTTGAAATCTCTTTTTAGTCAACCGAGATGAAGAGCAATGTTTTTGACGCCAATTATAATTTGGTAACAGTGAGTCTGTAGGATGTTAGGTAGCATTTTTTTTTATAAACATCACGTTTTTGGTGGTGCTCCAGCAGATAAGCAATTGCTTCCAATGTACGAGACTGTGAGTTCAAATCCTGGCAAGAACCAATGTGACTTATTACATTCAAAATTATGTATTTTTGAAGTACATAATTTTAAAAATAATACACCTAGACTTACATAGAATCTGAATCTGAAAGTCTGCAATCGCAAAAATCATATACATACTCACACACATACTTACATATTTTGTTCTGTCTTTCTTGGTGGCGGGAAATTTTATTTTATGGTTATTGTTTCTTTCTTTGTTTATTGTTGAAATTTTATGCGTGTAATTTGTAATTTTATGGGTGCCAATGATTGAAGTAAACGATTTTTATTATTATTGCCAAACTACTATTAGCAAACATGGCAAATAAATGCTTGTGTCTTCCCTTTATGAGAGAGAATGTTTGCCCTGCAGTGGGACCGTGATAGGCTGGTTCCTTAACTATCATCATCCCTATTTAGCCTCTTCCCAACTATGTTAGTTTCGAATCCCAGCTCAACTGTGTGCAACTGAATACCAGTGCTATATGGTACTGCCTCTCTGATCTTCACAACCCAGTTACTGGGTAGCACGACACCCCACGGTTGTCAGACTTTCGGGCTTCTGACTACCCGACAAACGACTGTTAAACGTTTACAAATGACAGCCGGGACAACGGCTTAACGTGCTTTCCGAGGCACGGAGGAGTCTTGATATGAAAGTTACACATCCACGGACTAACCTCGTCAAGCGTAGCTTAACCTTAGAGCCGTGAGGCTGTTATTATTAAGGCACACGCTCCTATGTTCCTAAAAAATAAAACCTAAAACTTCCCAACCGATATTGATCACATTGCAAACTGCATCAATCAAACGCACAAACAGGTTTAGATAAAAATGAAATAACCTGTACCGTCCACATACAAATCCCGAAGTCATTACTTTATCAGAGGCACAGGGCGCAGTAGCAGGTCATCAATAATTCAGTGAGGTGCTCTCAATCCGTATCTGGTGTCGCGCCACTAACGAGATTATCTGGACATTGTAGCTACACGCTTTTACACGTTCGATTTATGACGATTTAGTATTTCGTTTCTTTTTTGTTATAGACTAACTTTGTACCTATCTACCACCATCTGTGGGCTTAAGAATGTTTTTTTATTTTTTTAGACAGCTAAAAAATAATGAGATTTTTTTTGTGTGTACTCTACGCGATGTCTTCGCCAATTAGTTCATTTAACATTATCATCATCGTCAGCCCACAGTAGTTCACTACTGACCTCCCTGCCACAACTAAGTGTGCAGCCCCTTTCGGCCATTTTACAACCGCGATTCGCAACCAGTTGCGAATTATGAACTTTTATTCTTTGTTTGCAACCAGTTGCAAATGCAGCCTTTTACAGCTTTCCCAGTTTTGGAGCGCAGCATCTTATATACGTCTATAAATATTATTATACTATTTCAAATAAATATTGTTTCTTTATTGTAAAGAATCTTGTGCAAGGTTGGTCCCATAGAATTTTAGTCTAGTACTGAAGTTCTTGAAATTGATTAAAAAGTAAAGTGATTTTAGGTGTTTTTTTTCTATAAGTATACTTTAAGATTCTCTGGCCTTTTTACGATGGTACAAATCCCTTTAATTTCGATTACAAAGGTGAATGCCAATTTATGCCCCAAAGTGTACAGAGATCATTGTAATACAAATACTTATAATAAAATAAGATACGAATTTTACAAGTTAACTAACATTCCATACCAGACGTGGAAAAAACTCACAATAAAAAGTATCTTTCTTTTTATTTCACTTGAAAGTACCCTCAACATTGCCATTTATAATATATTATTAACAAAGAGCAAAACAGGGAAAAACTATCTTAACACATACCTGGCCTAAAATGTTAAATATTTGTAAGTTAGCGTAACTTAAAACGTAATACATTATTATTAGTGTTTTATGTTTTCTTATCCATAAATCGAACTGTAATATTGTTAGATTAATAGTTTAAAATAATCTGAGCATACATATCTAACATTATTTTACTTTTATTTTGGCAACACTCAAGTCTTTGATCAAACGTTAAATGTCATTATGTCACAAAATATTCTGTCTACAAACGATACTAACCTTAATAGATTTACTTTGAAAAATAATGCCCTCCCAGTGCTTTAAAACGAATACACTGTGTATATTAATGCCTGGAATAGATATCTAAACATGTTTATACCTTAATGTTAACAATAAACATAAAAATACTTTAGCCGGTACGTACAAAAACGGTTTCTTTAAACCTTTATAACTTTTGTCCACAACTGCTGAGCAATATGCGCCTTTTATACTTTTGTTGTAGAAGACCTTTACTATTAAATTACATAGATTTCATTTATGTACAGCCTGGGGCACAGGTTCATACAATTTTTGGCATTGTCTTTTAAAATTAGCCGATATTCAACTCTCCAATCAGAGCCGAAGCTTGTCCGTCGCTTCATTAAATAAATACGTTTTAATAAATAATCCAGCTTTACTAGTTTAGAGTATAAATGTTTTTATTTTATACAGAATCGAATTAATTATTTGATGAATGTTTTAAGCTAGAACACAAGCCGAGTTTATTGAAATAGGATCAGCTTTTATGGATTATTTATTTCAATGACTAGGCATCTGTTCACTGGAAGAGTCAAATTTTATTACTTCTTTTACGTTTGCTAATAAATAAATAAAACTGGTTTTATTTTACAGATGCTAAACAATTTTACGATTTGAGAAAGACCGAATGGATAAACTTAACATGCAATGATGTTTGAGCTATCAAGATGTCATCAAATTCAAAACGAAAAACAAAAAAAAAACTTATTGAAAAAAAGAGACTTTATTGGTGCCAAAGGACTTTGAAAGTTTGGTGAAAGTTTATGTGGAGGAGAAGTGCAGGAAACTAATATTTTTATAAATAGGTATATGTTTGAAAACTTGAAAATTAAATTAAATAAAACATTCATTGTTATCGTAAAAAAAAAGATGTTTAGCAATTCTGCCAACACCAAGTTTATAACGTAATCATATTGGTCAATATTTTGACAACCAACATAAAATATGACAGCTTTTAACATGGGAATTAACGTACAAGGAAATTCAAAGCATTCCAGTTCAATTAATTCTTCTGAGATGTAAAATTGACGTGCCACAGTGTTTTCAACAAAATTCCTCGAAACTGACTTGACCGATTCTTGTGCATTTTTGTGATAATAATATATCATTTAACGTTTACCAGATTTGAAAAAAATATATAATATCTGCATTTGGCGTTGTTAAAAAAAAAATTTGATTGCCCAATTCTTGAAAAAGGTATAGGCTAACAATACGCCATGATCATTAGATGAACGGATGAGACCGTGAGGCCCAACCAGTTACGTATAAAAAGAGAGAGAGAGAGAGAGAGAGAGTTATATAAGCTCCTCTCCGAGTATGCTATTCTATTCTATTCTCCGCTGCCGCTCCAATATTCATATACGATCATTAATGCCCTGGCTGGAGGCCCTTGTGTACAAGGACATCCACAGGTTCGTCCGGTTTAAGCAGTCTTCACCTTCAAAAAAAAAAGACAATATTCAGATATTATTCTAGATGGCGTTACTGAGTCATGGGATCAAAGTTTTTCACTCTATAATATTTTAAATATCTCTATTACTGATTAATCTGGTAACAGACTTATTATTTTTTTTTTATTTTTTTTTTATGCCGCCCTTAGTCCTCTGACTTGGCTTAATACGTCGCACGCCGTCGAGGGGAAACATCTAGAAAGAAAGAAAGAAAGAAAGAAAAATATTTATTCGGGACACACACATCTCTACTTTTTATTTCCTCACAATGTTTTTTTTCACCGTTAAAACCGATTGAACACTCATCCAAAAAACTTTTTAATAAAATTCAAGCTAACCTCTCCTTGCTTAACTTCTTTCTCAGAATAAGATTTTCAACAAGAAATACCAAAGCAAGGATCTTGAAGTACGCCTTTTGTAGTATTTGTTGTGGCGCTGCGGCTGGATATGCGAGAGGTTTCGATAAATTTCGGTGCAAATTTAGAGTTGTATATATTTTTTGATGCACCTTAATAAAAAAATTAAAAATATAAAAATTATCAAAAAAAATAAAAATAAAATTTTGGGGTTACCCCTTATCACTTACAGACCCCTTATCACTTACAGGTTAGAAAAATGAATAGTAGCCGATTCTCAGGCTTACTGAATATGCATAAAAAATTTCATGAGAATCGGTCAAGCCGTTTCGGAGGAGTATGGGAACGAACATTGTGACACGAGAATTTTACATATAAGAAGATATCATGTGCACTTTCTGTCCGTAAATATTGTTAACATTCGAAAATCTATCTGAATAAACTTTAAAGTAAGTAGGTACAACAAGATGCTTAAGCTGTTAGTTGATGGTCAAGCAATCTGGTAGAGTGCAAAACAATGGCTAATGCGGACTTTAAAGTTAACGCAATCTTATAAAACGATTCCCACATGTTACAATCCAAAGGAATTACGCTCACCTACTTTAAAATGAAGAAGAAATGAACTGTCTTAAAAATAAAATGGTGGCATTCTTTTATTTTTACTGTTTCTTTGTTAACGCCAGACGGAGGGCTAAAGAAATCGTGAAAAAGATTTATTAGATCTATGGAAGGAGAAAGATCCACATAATATACGAATCTCACTAATAATAATACATTATAATACCAGCCTGTTGTCACAGAGAAGGCACGAGCATTGATCACCACGCTTGTTCAAGGCAGATTGGCGATTACAGACTTATATTAGCCACACTTACAATAAGTTAAATGTACTAAATCCAACTAACAAACAGGTTAAATTATCTGGATGTCCACAACCAAATAATTAAACTTTTTCTTATCGTGTGGTTAATAACTAACCTGGTGTCAGAGTTTTAATGCCACCCATAGGCCTCTGACTTGGCATCACATGCCACCGAGAAATATCTCTCGGCATGCCGGTTTCCTCACGATGTTTTCCTTCACCGTTTTTGAAGCAAGTAATAATTATACAATACGCAAATGAATCCGAAAAATCAGAGGTGCGTGCCTTGGGTTTGAACTCGAGACCTTTGAATTGGCATTTAATTAAACTAACAAGAGGCTTATCCTGCTAGTCTTACTAATATTATAAACGCGAAAGTTTGTGAGTATGGATAGATGTATGGATGTTTGTTACTCTTTCACGTAAAAACTACTGAATAGATTTTAATAAAATTTGGTATGGAGTTAGCTGACACCCTGGATTAACACATAGGCTACTTTTTATTCATGTATTCCTACGGAAACGGGACTTACGCGGGAAAAACCATGGGTCGGCTGCTAGTATTATAAATGCGAAAGTTTGTATGGATCTTTGTTTTTCTTTCACGCAAAAACTACTAAATGGATTTTCATGATTTTTTACAATAATAAGTATAGCTTAAACATCAAAATAACTGATAGGCTGTATTATATAAATTTATTGGAGAAATTGTCTAAAGTATAGCGATAATTGTTAAGTAAGTAGAAAAAAAATCTGCAATCTGCGGTCTATTCTGGCCTGCTGATCCTACGCAGAGGAAGTCGTGGGCAGAAGCTAGTATTTTTATTAATGAAATTCTTCTATTTTCGTTTTCGTGATGACCAGATTCTAATACAAGCAATTCTTGTTGTGATGTTTTTCTAATAAAAAAAATCCTGACGATGTCTTGAACATCACTGACACTGGTGATGGAAGATGTCGTAGGAAAATCTAGACTTACACCAATTAATAATAAATATTATTCTAAAATAGCCTCATATATACAAGAATACCAAATATTGGTAGTCTTCTTTGCTGTCAATTAGTGAATAGGATGTTTATCTATAGAGTGAATTATTAATAGTAGTTTGATTGAGCTGGAATGGCGATCTTTTCCTAAATATGATGAAGTCAGCTTACATACTAACTGGATGCCTAATACCAGTTGGTTACGTAGAACTTCATGACATCCTTTGTAAGATTAGCTGTCAGGCTTTGTGAACATTTCTTTGTTAATGAAAAGCGGATTCACTATGAAAACAACAAATTTACCATTAAACAAACAAACTGTAGGTACTAAATTCGCGTACCCATTAAACATCGAAAATCCTAACCAACGAAAAAGTTACTAAACGAATACTTTTAATATAATAAAGCTTTCAAAAGGTCGAAAAAGGAATCTTTCCGCTAATATTCCCTAATCCCATAAGATTACCCTTCATAGATACCTACCTACTGGCCATTCGTCTCAATGTTCCTGCTAATCTCTTTTAGTGAATATTGTAGGAACAAAAATCAGACGCCATTTAGACCGTGTACTCTCTAAGGCTTGCTGTTCAATAATTCAACGCGCCAGTGTGACTCGGGCTTTACTTGGTCTTATTATATGATTAGGTTAGTCTGTAGTGGGAATGTATAGCTGAATAGAGATATATTGGTTTTATTATTTGATGAGACAGAAGAGCAGCCATGTGACGTTTTTGTAAATTGTAGGATTTCTCACTTGGGGTGGAGAGGTTACAATAGAATAGAATATTCTTTATTGTCTCACTACTAGATACGTCGCCGAGATCTTCTTTATGGCCAAGCAGTTTATTTTTAAGCAAGATGAAATCACCAATGCCTGAAAGAACTATTGGGGCATTGACTTTGGGAAATCTTCTGTTATCCATAAGAAGAGACTCGCCGTGTGCATTCCATCAATTCTCGGTTTCCGAACGTGGACTTAATTATTGAGCTGGGGTTCACGCTTGATAGATATAGAACGCAGCTTCCTGGGTATCAAAATTGTTGAGCGACGTTAAAATACAATTACGATCAGATCCATCATAAAAGTTACCGATGACAGACGGAAATCTGTCCGGCTTATTTTACATCTATTAGAATTTTACACGACCCAATAGATGTTTGTATGTGGCCAGCAACTGCGAAGTTGCAAGAGCTGATCTCCTTCAATCAAAATGGCACTTTAATAGCCCTGAACAGTGCTAAGTCGCCAAAAAGAGGAAAAACCTTTGCCCTGCCCAGAGGGAAGGTAAGTTATTACAATGATGAGGAAGATATTGTTACTTAAGTAAGGTCAAATCAGACTGCCTGGAGATTACTTCCACTCACCGAGCCCGCAGCTGACGCACCCCGCGAGTGAAGGATGAACAGGTCACTTTTCCAGCCTCCTTATATGGATTCAGGGGCGATAGACTCACCGCCCACGTATATGACTTATTCCCCCTACCTACTTGTCGAGGCCCGTGTGGCTGTCACCAGTCGGGGTTGCAAAAGTATCTTCTGTACCTGTGACCTGCGGCCGGCGTTGGTATGAGACGGAGCTCCGAAGTGGTCTTTAGTCAGTAAGAGTCTGACAGACTCCTTCGCCCTCCCCGGGGCGGACATCCGTGAGAATGTTCTACTAAAAAAAGAGTAAAATCATACTATTGTTAAGAGTACTCTTTTAAAGAAACTTGTAGTGGTGACTCGTTAGTGAATGCTTAGATAATAACATTAATTTAAAAAAAACGAGTGGCGCCGACACATCTGTCGGGTCCAATCGTTTTTGTGCTGTCTGAGCTTTAGTTTCGAACCCGATCGCAGCACCATACAACGGGTTCAATTATAAACATAACTACAATAAAAAAGAAATTTTCTAATTTGATGCCAGCGCGAGCGTTTCGAAGTTGTGCGCGTACACGTACGTACAGTTTAGTGATTCATTTTCATTTATATATAGATTTTAACGTACAGGATCATCGATGACATGGACTGACTCTAGGTATCCTAATGTACGCCTATATCCCTTCGATCTTCTACACCAGAATGTTGCCTGCCTGCCTAACTACCCTACATAACCCAGTTACTTAGTAACATGATACGCTTCGGTAAGATTGGCTATCAAACTGGCGGGAATCCCACAACTATCAACAATATAAGAGTCACAGCTAGTTCCGACGTACTTTTCGAGGTACGGACGTCATTACATCGCATAAATATTACAACTCTTAACTAAGCTGTTAGAACATGTGCAGAGCGATAGGGTTGTATTAATATCAGCTTTCTAAACCAAGAGTATGAGATTAGCTGTAGCCCGATAAAGTTTTGATTTTATTAGTGCCGACCCCGAAACTGACACGCAAAGTTTTGAATTGCGCTCTTTATAAATACGATCTTCTTCATAGCGTTTGGTTAGTGACTAACTTAGTGCCAGAGTTTATGCGCCTAGATTTTACATAGATAGAACCTATAACATTTATCTTTCTATCAAGCTCCAACAACTAAAAAAAATAATAAGTACAAGTAAGGGAACACATGACGTCACAACATCAAGTTGACGTTTTGATTGGCCTGTTGGTCTAGTAGTTAGTATCCCTCACTGCTATGCCGGAGGTCGTGGGTTCGATTCCCACCCAGGACAAATGTTTGTGTGATGAGCACAATCATTTGTACTATGTCTGGGTGTCATCATCATCATCATTTCAGCCATAGGAAGTCCACTGCTGGACATAGGCCTCCCCTATAGATCTCCAATAAGACCGGTTGGAAGCGGCTCGCATCCAGCGCGTTCCCGCGTTCTCGCGTCTGGTTGTAATTTATCTATAATATGTATGTATTTAGAAATATATAAGTATGTATATCAGCTATTTAGTACCCATAACACAAGCTCTGCTTAGCTTGGGACTAGATGGCGTTGTGTGAAAAGTTGTGGAATATTTATTTATTTTAAGTCTGTAATTCCCGAAGGGTTTAGTTAAGGTACATACACCCAAATTTTGCCAGATATGTTGAAGTACGATGCAACGGGGGCTGAGCCAATAAATTTAACGAAAAAAATGGGATAAGCTTACGAACAATATGTCAAAGCTAGTTTAGGAGCTGGTGGTTGAATGGAAACAGCGTCATGGGTTAGGCTTAGTGGAAGTATCTTCTGGGGCTCGAGTCTGCTATTGCAATCGTGTCTCAATTACCGGTCATTGATCGAATATTTGACAACTTTGACAGTTTTTGTATGAGAAACGTGTCATAAGTTTGACGTTATACGTCAAAAATCGATCATTGACCGGTCATTGAGACACGATTGCAATAGCAGACTCGACCCCCTGTCCCCGTGTCTGTCAGTAAGAGTCTGACAGACATAGTATATCCATGAGGAACTTTAAAAAATAAAGAACCTACGCTTAACGAGGGTGGTCCGTGGAAGGGTTAAGTCAATGATCCGAGCTGTCATTTGTTACAAAATTCTGAAACCCGAAAATCTAACTAGCAGTTTAACGAATGGGTATCGTGTAACCTAGTTCATTCTTCAGTTGCATTCTCAAGAATAAAAATGTTAAGCTATAGCCCATACTATATGGCAATCAAAATATGTAATAAGTTACCCAACACGTTTAAAACTGAAAAATCAATATCAATATTCCAAAAAGGGCTAAAACTATTTTTAATTAAAAAATGCTTCTACTCAGAATATTTAGAGTCTAGCTTGAAATTACGACTTTCCTTCACGTACAAAAGTGGCGATCTGCCCTATATAAAACACAAGATTTTATTTGAGAAATGAGAATTATCTTAAGATTTTAGTTTATATATATTTTTTTTCTCTCTATTTCTTATTATTGACATTTAAATTTTGACATAATTTATTATTACGTTGCCGTGACCTTACCGGTCTCAGACATGTTGAAACTATAATTATTTTATACTTAATATAACAACTATGAATGCAATAAACAGTTTGAGTTTGAGTTTGAGTCAAGAAAAGCTGGTGGGTACCAAGCTTCATACCCTGGCCCACCGCCGCAAAGTTGCATGTCTGTCGGTCTTTTACAGACTGTATTTCGGTGAGTGTGCTCTAGAGCTCCACGAGCTCATTCCACCATCTCCTTTCTTCCATCGGGAATCCAGACGTACTGCAGGTTATCACCCATTCCTTGTAGATGTTCCACACATTTGCACGAAGCGCTTTGCCTGTTCCTTCATTATGCGCACAGCCAAGGAGTGGAATTCCCTGCCTGCATCAGTGTTCCCGAGTTCATATGACCCCAATCTGTTTAAGTCGCGAGTTAATAGGCTTCTTATGGGTAAGCTCGTTCCATCGTCGACCTCATCTTTGACCGCAGGACAAGATTGAGGTCAAGAGTAGACCCATTATATATATGAAAAAGAGTGAGTTACTGGGTTGACAAGGTCGGACAATCAGTCGCTCCATGTCAAACTCTGGTATTTAGCTGCGTTTCGTTATACTGGAAGCCCACCCCAACATAGTTGATAAAAGGCACGCAGTGATGAATGGCATTGTGTTAGTTAGAAATTATGAGGCTTTCATGACTGCCTCGTTAGTCTAGTGGTTACAAGCGCTAAGTCCTGGGTTGGATCCCCAGTTCGGGCAAAGTGTTATTGAGTTTTTCCATCTAGAATTTCTGAGTAGCTGCCCGGAGTCTAGATTTGTGCCCGATTGATGGAAATAGACTTGCCTAGTATGACTATGTACTGCCAGGAACGATCCCTTTAGGGATTACAGGCGAGACGTAATGTTATGTTATTTTCATGGTTTTTCACAGATTTGAGCAAAAATGACGTCAAATAAAACCATCTAAGTTTAACGCTAGAAGGTTTAGAATCATTTATTATACAGAACTTATAGTAACATTAGGTATGTGCGACAATGTTTCTTCCATCCTGAAATGCTTCGACGGCAACGCTACGTCCTACGGAGGCGGTTTAAAGCGAAAGCGATTATGACGCGATTCTAAGCGGCGATACTGTCGCCATGCCACCGGCAACAAAGACACGAGGGCACCGCATCCAGTTCGCGAACAAATATCAAGCCAACTGATCGCGTTTGCTTCACTTCGCGCCGCATCGCACCGCACCCCACATGTACGTTTGGTCACGTAGGACACTTTTTTTTAATATTATCAACCAGTGCTTTACTGCAATCCCACCTGGTGGTAAACTTCAATAGATTTCTACTGTTTGTGGTTTTCGCGCCGCGCCGCATTGCGTTCGCTTCTAGATCGCTCTCGCAGGACGTTTCGTCACGCAGGACGTCGCCTTAGCGTTTTAATATACCGTTGGTCAATGGAATTCACGTCCGGAAATCCGAACATTCCACATAGAGATACTCGGAAACGATAATAATGCGATGTTTACATAATCAAATAATGTTCGGAGTCCCTTTAGATAGCCAAATTTTCTAGTAGGTATCTACTTGAAAAGGGTTGTATCTACGAAATAATGCCAATATAATCTGTATTAAACACTGCTTATTTTTAACCGACTTTCAAAAAAGGAGGAGGTTCTATGTTCGTGTGTATGTATTTTTTTTTTTTTTTTTTTTTTTTTTATGTATGTTACCTGATTTCTCCCCCATTTGTGGACCGATTCTCGAAATTCTTTTTTTATTCGAAAGAGTATACTCCCGAGGTGGTCCCATTTTAATTTGGTGAAGATCTGGTGCTGATCTTCGGAGATATGCAACGGAACTCTTCAAAAATAGACGGCAAATCTGTCGTGATTACTGGAATCGCTTGGATGTTTATTGTTTATGCAACATCATGACGTATCATCACGCCTGGTATGCTCTGAGGGGTACGCAAATGTGTACAATATACCTAGATTTCGACAGTTAGGTATGTTTATTTTCATTTATTAGGGATAAGTGGATAACCCTATTATCATGACATGTACTGTTTACAATTAACAATATATATAGCAAATATTTGTATGGGAACCACTAAAAATGGAAAAATAAAAAACTTTTTTGCAAAAAAATTAAACCGACTTCAAAAAAAACACTAAACGGTGTAAAATAACTCTAAATTCGGAAGTCGGTGGCCCATCATGAATAAGACAAAACCACCAAAGCCACAGACTTCCTAATTTAGAGTTATTTTACACCGTTTAGTGTTTTTTTTGAAGTCGGTTTAATTTTTTTGCAAAAAAGTTTTTTTTTTATTTTATTTAATACAAAACCTCTGTAGGTTTTATAATAAATAAAATAAAAAACTTTTTTACAAAAAAAACAACCGACTTCTTAAAAAAAAACTAACAGGTGAAAAATAACTCCACTTTCGGAAGTCTGTGTCTTTGGTGGTTTTGTTTTGTTCATTATTGGCCACCGACTTCCGAAAGTGGGGTTATTTTTCACCTGTTAGTTTTTTTTTAAGAAGTCGGTTGTTTTTTTTGTAAAAAAGTTTTTATTTTGTAATTTTTAGTTTCTTTGTATGTAAAGAAAGTGTTTCAAAACTTGAAAGAATCATTGAAATTGGATAACAATTGCTAAAGAAGTTCTATCTCTAAACATTAATCTGTACATCTCTGCCGGCCCCTTTTAAAATAGAATGGTATCGTAATGTTATATATGTGGAAATACAAAAGCTCAGCATAGACATCTGACTATAGCAATCGCGAATAATTTGCTGTTATGCGTTGAAGAGTTCCGTTGCCTGTCTTCTTCATCAGTTTTTCTTCACCAAATGTTACTTTCTAAATGAAAATGCTTGATTTGTTACTAAAAATGTTGAAATCGGTGCATGTGTGCCTATATTTTTTGAGGAGTTCCCTCAATTCCTCGAAGATCACTCATCAGATATGAGTTTTGATACAAATGGGACCAATCTGTTAGTATACCCTATCAAACAAAAAAAGAATTTTGAAAATCGGTCCATAAATGACGGAGTACTGAGGTAACAAACCCTAAAAAAAAAAAAAAAAATATATATATACAACCGAATTGAGGACCTCCTCCTTTTTTTGAAGTCGGTTAAAAAGAAGCAGTGTTTAAACAGTGAGTTATCCAGTTATTCCTTATAGATATCCATTTTAGTACATTTCCTGTTCCTACTGCTAGGGATGCATCTCAGGAACAGGAAATGTTAAGAAATACTTTTCATACAGACAGACAGGATTCGGAGGCTTAGTAGTCAAATATATTTTTTTCCAATTAGACCATTAAAAGGTACTTTTAAACGTCATACTTAAAAGTTAAAAAAATTAGAAAATGGTTTTAGTTGCCCTTTCCAAAAGGCAGTTTTGTACGAAGAAAAATGGGAAAAACTCCATACTTACTTTTTTGAAATAGGTTTTACAATACTTTGTATACATTCATCTGATTATGTGTGAGGACCTAGAATAAAAGATACTAAGTATACTGAAAAGGCATTATGGTAGTAAATATAAGCAATGGAGATGGAGAAATAATTAAATTATTATATTATGTTAGTAGATACATTATGATCACCTCATCAAGAAGTAAAATAATCATAAACAAATTAATAGAGGAGTAAAATAGTTTTGTGTGATCTCATCAGAACCCTTAAAACCTTTTGAAACTCCCGTAGAAAAGAAACATAAAATTATTTTACCTGGCATAGAAACCAACCTCATAGCAAAAGTAGCCAATTTGCAACGGCGAACCCAAAAAGTTCATACGGTTCCAAAATATATCGAATTCTATCGTGCCCACTAAAAACGTCACCAGACGTGTTCCCGCCAAAATATACAGGACGTTTGTTTAGTACAGAGAGTCGTGCATGACTCATGCAGTACGTGATTCTGCGCAAACTGCAGGAGTGTCGCTTCAAGTGTTTCGGCCATATTGAAATAGAGCTACCGACTTGTTTGTAATGTAAACCTTGTACAGTGTGGTTTTCGGAACAATCAATCCTTCTATCCTACTTCCTATGTCGCCCCATATTTGGCTGACTTTTGGCATACGACGTAAACCCGTGTATGTACAAAGATTTATTTGTATGGCTGTAGTACATTCTGTGGTATACAGGATGTCTCATTCAAATCGGTCAGTATGGGAAAGTCTGAAACTATAAGACATACGAAGATCTGTTCTGAGGGACCATGTCATCGATTTTAATAACAAGAAAAACTGCATTCATACATTTTAAAAAACATCATGAATGAGACACCCTGTATATCTATTAATAAACAACGGCAAAACCGCTAGCAAAATCTATATAATATTAATTTTAAAAAGTCACTGTTTCTGACTTTGAAAATTTGATTTGAATGACATCCAATACTGTGTGCTTCGGGGACTCTTCGAAGAGCCTTCAACCGACTGTGCCCGCTACCAGTCATGGACCAGAACTGCTTTCCTGGGGCGGCAACATGTTAACGCCTAGCGTGTGTATGCACAGACGTCTCACGCACACACGCACACGATGTAGACTCAACCGCCGCTCGCGTCTTTGCCGCGCGCCTCTCTCGCCCTATGACCGTCAGAGCCACCACACGCTTCATTATTTTTTTGTAAACGTTATTAAACGTGTTCTAAAGTTTGTGTGTCTCGCATCATTTTTCCACCCTGACCAATATCTAAAAAATAATAATAATAATAATAAATATTCCACATCTTTTTCAGACAACACCATCTAGTCCTAAGCTAAGCTAAGAGCTTGTGTTATGGGCACTAAATAGCTGATAAACATACTTGTGATTTCTAAATACATACATATCTATATATATAAAAGAAAGTCGTGTTAGTTACTTCGCTTATAACTCAAGAACGGCTGAACCGATTTAGCTGAAAATTGGCAGGGAGGTAGTTTAGAGCCAGGAGAAGGACATAGGATACTTTTTATCCCGTTCGACATCATAAAAATAAATATCAAGAATATCGGTTGTCTCAAACATTTTTCAAACGCAGCGCCATCTTGGATGACATGACAGGAGTCAAACTTCCCAGTTCATTATCAGGTGACAATTTGAAATTGACAAGTCTTAAGCTAAACCCAAGAAGGTAAGGTTGTCAATTTATAATACGCACCTACGTTCTGAAATTTATTTTGTTACTAAACTTAGAGGTTTTATGTATCATAAAAAAGTCTTATATTTCAGAAATCAATTTACGTAACTAGCAATGATGACAGAGACGAAATTTAATAATTCTTTGCAAATAGAACTTATTTTACTGTTAGGACTTTAATTAAAGTAGACCGGGAAAACTATAGGCATAAATTATTGTATGTAACATAGAGGCAATAGTTCAGATTAAAATTATGAATTTAGTATTTTTTAGTAAGGTAGTTAGGTTAGATAGTTGGGTTAGCTATAGGATAGGTATGGTCAGTTAGGTTAGGGTATATATACATGTTGTAATTTAAAAGTAGTAGTAGTGATTATTGGTTTGGATTTATTTGTTGTCGTCTTATTCAACGTATGTATATCTAATATAAAAAAAAAATAAGAGCAATGAATTGACTCTAAGGCACAACGAAGTTTGCCGGGGCAGCTAGTTATAGATAAATAACACCCAGACACAGAACAAATGATCGTGCATATCACACAAACATTTGTCCTGGGTGGGAATCGAACCCACGACCTCCGGCATAGCAGTCAGGATCACTAACTACTAGACCAACAGGCCAGTCAAAAAAAGCCGCAGTACCGTTCACATTTTTGGTGTCCAAAAATGTGAACGCCGATACTGCCGCTGTTTTATCTGGTCAGAACGTTCATTTTGTTTAGTACTTATAAAACATGATATACAGCTTGGCAAAAAAGAGTCTGACGCGGTGACAGTTGAAACTAAAAGTGGATGATTGTGGCAACATTGATTTATTTGTCTAGTGCTAGTACATCATGTGTCAAAAGTGCGTAAATCCTCGTCGTTTTTCATAGATTTAACAAAATTATTAAGTTTCGTTGCAAAATTAACGATTAAAAGTTAATAAAACCATTCGTAGTTGTATCAGAGCAGTGATTTACCTCGTCTTTTTGTGGTGTTTGGCCAAACCTGGAGCGGGACAAGTTTTGTCCGATATCGGGAATGTTTATCGAAGAACTGCCGCTAGGACAGGTATTTATCTACCCTAATTAAATCATTGTACATTAAATAAGTTTTTCTAAATGTTTTCAATGCGTAGTTTTGTTGATATACAGATTTAAGTAACTATTTGTCTTGTTTACAGAAATTGAAATTTAAGGTTATGTTTTGTAGTTTAAAGAGCCTCGTATACCCATATTTGATACTTGAAAGGAATTAATAATAAAGTACCGCATCTTTTTGTTTTAGGTAAATCTGTCAACACAGTAAGAAAAATGTATAAGGAAGGTAAAAAAAAGATATTTTTAAACACCGGGAAAACTTCAAAGGTCGCGTGAAGAAAGTTACCACCTTATCATTGTGACGTGAATCTAATTGAATTAATATGGGGCATTGCAAAACATTAAATTGCTTCAATCAATGTTGGATCCATTGATATAAAGGTATGTAGCCTAGTTTATACATATTTAAATTTGCTATGTTAGAACCATTGTTTATGATTATTTTTTGTTTTTAAAGGTGGCTGCTGAACAAGCATTTGCAAACATTACTAAGATTGGAAAAAATCATGCAAGGAATATTGTAATGAAAATAGAAAAATAATATCATGACAGTAATAAATCTCACAGATGACAGTAGCAGTGATTTATCAGCATTACAAAATACTAGTGTTTCAGAAGTTGCAGGAAGCTCTAGCCAACATGTGAGCTTTTCCGGAATCGAATATTTGATGGTAGTGTGTTCGATTCGTCTGATTAAATTTTTGGTATTAAAATAAAACTTAAAAAAACGTGTCCTTTCATTATTCCTGTAAAAAAACTATTGTCGTTAATTCCTAACAATCTTACGGTTAGACTGCTCTCGAGGGCATGATTATATCTGTCTGTGTATACCTAATGCATCACTTTCGTGCAAGGCTTCAGTGCCCACTCATACATATGTATATTAACTCACGCCTCTTTCCCACGCTGGTAGGCAGAAACTAGAGAGCGCATACGAAGCAAAAGAAGTATGTAAGAATCGTAGCATATGTTTATGCATTCTTACATACTTCTTTTGCTTCGTATACATTTTTACATGTTGTTATGCATAACAACATGTAAAAATGTGTTCATTTGCCCACTATTAATAGTGTTAATACTGGACATTGAAGCCTTCCATGGTGTTTGCGTAGCATCTGACAGACAGAACCACCCACTTAGCTTTGGGAAAAAGTAACAAGTATCAAACCTATTAAGTCGTACTATTCAGGGTGGCCACATGCGCGATACTAGCGACCTCATTTATTCCACACTCTTTTTTGCCAAGCTGTACATGAGTTTTAAATCGCCAAGTCCAACAATCGCCATGAGTAAGCGTAGGCAGTTGTGTCCGGCAGATTTCTAAGTCATAGGTCTCGATTTCAAACACAAAGCACACACCTCAGCCTTTTCGAAATCATGTGCGTAGGAGACTTGTCTTATGGTTGGATAGTTATCACTTGCTTCAAAAACGGTGAAAGAAAGCATTTTGAAAGTGCCTGAGAGATATTTTCTCAACGGCATGTAAAGCCAAGTCAGACATAAAAACTCTGCAACCAGCACGCGTAGCATGATCACCGAAGAAACGGTGTTTGTCGTGTCTCGGAAGAAAAGAAATTAAGTGTTCATGCTACGCAGGCAGGTTTATTGAAAGAAATTTGACAGATTGAGGTTCCTGTCTATATAATCTGTCACTTTGCCGATTCGTCTGTAGACAAAGGCCGTTTCTTCGGTGTTCAATGTGTTCATGCTACGCATGCAGGTGGTTTGAAAGAAATTTGACAGATTGAGGTTCCTGTCTATATAATCTGTAACTTTGCCGATTCGTCTGTAGACAAAGGCCGTTTCTTCGGTGTTCAATGTGTTCATGCTACGCAGGCAGCTGGTGATTCATTCATCACTCAAAAAGAAGAAGAAGCATATTGATTATTGCACATACCTTCTTTGTATTGGAAGAGGCGTTTCCCCTAACATGGCAGCAGGCTCATACTATCTTAGAAAAAATATCCACATCTTTTTCTGACCAAATATAGGCGATAGTGAGTTAAAGAAATCTGAACCTATTAATTTGCCCACCATTAAAAATACGCTAAGAAAATTTCCTCCTTACAAAAACCGAAGATAACATCCAGCCATTAAAGTGAACTATTCTTATACTCTTTATCTAGTTTCCAATACTTTTTGCATATTAGTGGTGGAATATCCCGGTAATTCTTAAAGCCATCATCGAAACCACGTTTTAATTACTGATGGTAATCTGCTTTTAGCGTTGGAGTAGGGAACTTTGTGATGTTTAGACGAACGTCAAAGGGTTGAGCATCAAAGAGCTTTTTGAAGTTTAGAGAGACGAGAGTTTTTAGTTCGCTGTCTAAAGGCAATTAATGTGTCAGTCGGATCTCAGGAGGATTTTTTGCTATAGCTTAGAAGGATTCTTTTTGTGTGTATGTTTTAAAAGCTATGATGTTGTTTTGAATTAAACAGAGTGAAGGCTGTATAAATCGCCGGATTTAAGTTCTTTTTTAAATGTCATTTTTTTTTGTATGTTTTATGAGTAGATAGATAGATAAAACATTTATTAAGTACACACAAAAGACACAGACAAACACACAATACAAAATCAAAAGATATAAAACAATCAACGATGAATGATACAGTGTGCGGTGTGCGTCTCAAAGCTGCACCAAATGGAAGTCCAGCTCAGCATGTGCAGGGAAATCTACCTGTATTAATTTATTCTAAAAAAAAGTTTTCTCTAAATCCCAAGTACCTTATGTAATGTAATGCATGTTCTTCTCTATTCCTCTATGTATGAAACAACCGATTGAAAAGTTGACTATTAGACCTTGTCATTTTGACATTTAAAAATATCGTTTGACCTTTTGTTAAAAAAAAACATCTTCATCATAGAAATAACATACATGGCGGGTAGAAAATCTATAGGTACTGTTAAAAATCTGAGAGAGTTTAAAGTCATTCGTAGTGTTTTTTGTTTGAACTCATTAATCTCTGATACTGCTTGAAACTGATTTGGAAGATGGAAAAGAAGAAGTCAAAAGGTTCGCCCTGTATAAATTGTTAAATATTCTTCATTTTTTTCCTGAAATAGGTCATCAAAAGCAAAAATATTTTTTCAAATCTGAGAGATAGTAAGAACTACTACAACTACTATACTAAAGTTTGGTCTAACTGTATTATTTTTAAAGGAGTCCGATAGAAATCCTATCCAATACCTACCGCACAAATTGCCATTTTGGAACTAGGTCAAAATTTATATGCGCACATGTGTCAATGTACCTCATACTGATAAATGATTGATACCCACTGACATGAATGAATGATTGGCTATTCGATTTTTTTTTGAGTGATTGTATCTGTTCTGGTTGGTAACTTCGTAATAGACTTTGTAAATCTTAGCAAAAAAAAACAAAAAGTATTTAGCTTGGACGATATAATTTTTAGAGTGTTGGCAACATCTATAAGACGGTTATTAAATTGTCTGGTAGATGATACTGTTTTTATCGAGAAAGTTGTCCTTTGACCTACCTTGCCTGGACAATAAGTACCGTAAAACGGGGTGGATAGAAACACAAGGGTGAATAGAAACAAAACTTTCAGGAGGATTTTTACGCTAGTTTAATGTTGTTTGATACTAACAAGGTGTTGAAACTATTCATTTTAATTATTTAAAAGCAGTACAGTCCTCTTCTGTAACAAACAAATTTTAACTTACGTGAATATCCTCCTCAAAGTTTTGTTTCTATTCACCCTTGAGTTTCTATCCACCCCGTTTTACCCGGTAATTTTTATTTTAACTTACACAAACAGCAGGTCATGATTTAATAAGTAATTTTCATGTGTGAAACGTGCTATACTTTTTACCTATTGTAATATTGCGGACTGACAAGATACTGCGTCTGTCTGATAAGGTCGAATGACTTTAATTTACACAGTATTGGTATTTAATTAGCATAATCAATAAATAAATAACATTGTGGTTTAAAAGAAGACGTAGTGACAAAATTGGTTTGGTCACGTTGAAAGGATGAGTGAAAGAAGACTAAAGAAAAATATTTAAAAGGCTAAATATGTTAATAGATACGCCGGGAGCTGTCGCCATAGAAGGACATACACATGACAGTCCTTAATCATAATTCATTATTAAAATTAAATTAAATCTACGCAATATATCAAGTTAAAATTAATAAGATATGTACTCTAAAACTGACTTTAAAAAATGGGGAAATACAAAACCGGATGTTAATTAATGGCTCAACGATAGGAAAGTATTATTTATAACTTTTTAAATGTGAGCTTTACCATTTTGCGTGGGCGTTTTTTAAATTTATAATTTAATATTTATTTGGTTAAAACAAATCCAAATACTACCTATTATTTTCCAAGAGTGTAATACCTTTAAGGCTGAACCATTGAATTAGAAATTTTCTAATTCAATGGGCTGAACCGATTTTAATTAAGTAAGAACTGTCGCAAGAAAGCCTGCTTTCAAATAAAAAAAACACCCCCAAATCGGTTCACCCGTTTAAGTGCTATGGTGCCACAGAGTGACAGATAGACACACACACACACACACACACATACACACACACGAGCACATATAGCGGTCAAAACTTATAACACCCTTATATATGCGTCGGGGGTTAAAAATGGTACAAAATGTTTGTGGCCTTAAATTTTCCTCCGTTCATAAGTGTCCTTGAAATATGAAATTAACAACAGAGATTGAGATTTTATTTTACAAAAAAATAATTTTAAACATTCTTTAACCTCCAACATTTATGTGCGTATAAGGCATTTAAACAACTATTGAACACAAACGTTCTTGTTTCTTTTAAGAAGGTACCCATTTATTAATAAATATATATTTTTTTAATTGTTTTGAAGATAAAATTTGACATATTAATTTAAAAAATCAAGCTTCTTAACCTGTTTTATTGTGTATATTAGTCGAAAGAACGCATTTTCAAGGATGTTTTTTAAAAAGTCATAAAAGTACGGTGTATTCCTAATCGTTCGAGACTATTGAATCAGATTGAATCTACATTGGTGCACAATTGGTTGCAAACTAGAAGTCGTACTCAAAGTGTTTACTTCAGGGTCGTCCCAGGGGACCTTAAACTCTTCCTACTCGTAAAACTCAGAACGAGGCCAATAGGAATAGGGTGCGTTGTTGAAAAAACACAGTGAAATTGTTATTTAGGGTGGAAGGACATCGTAGTTGATACTGTGAGTTCTATGAATTATTAGTATACTAAGAGACTTAAGATACCATTGAGAGAACATAAGAAACGTCATATAAAATCTGTGAGTCATGTCTAAGCCTTCTAGCTTGATTAAATAAAAAATACTCATTGTCCAGGCAAGGTAGGACAAAGGACAGTTTTGTCGATAAAAACGATATCATCTACCAGACAATTTAATAATCGTCATATTGCCAACACTAGTCCAAACTAAATGCTTATTGTTTTTTTGTGCTTATAAAAAATGGCTGCAGTGTCGTCACAGCGCTAACGTTTTCCCTTGGCATGTTTACTTCTCTTCAAATTTTGTTACGGAATTTCACCTACCACTGTTTGTCTCTCTGCATTACCTAAAGGTTGACTGGTAGAAAATGCCTAAGGCATTAAGTCCGCCTATGTTCATTTGGGTGCTTGAAGTATTAAATAAATAAATAAATATAGCAATATAAGAATGGCGGCCGAGCGTACTAAACTAGACAACATAATAATATTCCACAACTTTTTCACACAACGCCATTTAGTCCCAAGCTAAGCTAAGAGCTTGTGTTATTGGTACTAAACAGCTGATAAACATACTAATATATTTCTAAAAACATACATATTATCGATAAATTACACCCAGACACAGAACAAATGATCGTGCTCATGACACAAACATTTGTCCTGGGTGGGAATCGAACCCACGACCTCCGGCATAGCAGTATGAAAGTTGTGAAATATTTATGTAGTTTATTTTTGCCCGACCCGGGGATCGAACACAAGACCAACCAACGAGGCAGTAATGTCTGTTTTAATGTCGTAAAAAATAAAAATCATTATCGTCATTATTTTTTTCAAAGACATTTTAAATTTCGAAAAATAACAAATTGTATTCCAGTCAATGCTTGAAATCGAGCCGCGGCACTCGAGATGAACCGGGATTCAAATAAAAACGTCATTATAAAACATTCAGGCCGACACTTCGGACGTTTCGTTAAAAACAAATGAGGTTAATTAATCGAGGGATTATCCCGGGTTCCATTAAAATATATTTCGCGAATTTTCTATAACACACCGCCATTACGCAGGGGTGGGCAACGTGTGGTGAAATAATGAAAATTGTTTAATTACTGAGGCCCCTAGCGGCCCGCGTTTCGCGTGTCTCGTTGAGTAGTTTCGGTACATTCAAGAGTTTTCGGGTCGAGTGCTTTTGCATGTTGCACGTGAGTAGGTTTTAACAAAATGGATGCCGCTGTGCCGGTCGTAAATCTTAAAATGGCGGTTCCCTGGACGCGGCCCGTGATTCGGGTTTGCCAAAAACATCGCATTGAACGGGGTGAATGTTAACAAGCTGTTGTCATTGGCGGGTAACATATTCTCGGTGTTTGATTGTGCCATGTTTTTTTTTTTAAAAGTAGGTATCTGTTTGTATTGTGTTAAGTACTTTTAACAAGCGTCTTAAAGCAAATATTTTTTTTTATTTTTCATTTTACTGAACTGGCTGTACTTTTGAACATTAAAACAAAAAAAAAACGGAACAGTTCATCGGGACAAACTTTTGTTTCTCCACATTTCCTTTTTTCTAACAATGTGAAAAACAGATTAGAGAAAAAAATAAATGTTTAAGAAAATATTTGGTGTGTACTGAAAAATTCAATCACAGATACCTGATGTTTGCGTCTCTTTTTGCGTTGGTGTTTATAGGATTTTAGGTTAGCGAAACCTGGGGTTTCCCCAGTTTCCTGCGTCTACATTTTTCCGTCATAAACTACATACAGAAACCTTAGTTCAATAAGCTTTTGTAGCTTAAATAAAAACACCTCACAAGGATAAGAACCTCCTACATACTAACTTATAAGACCATTGTAGGAGACGAGACGTAAACAGAATTGTTCACCGTAAAATTGTGTTTTAAAATTCTCCCAAACGAATACCACGCTTGAGTTTCTACGAATCTGTTGTTGCACTAACCAATATATCATGCTGTTTTGACAAACTACATTGTGTTTTTGTCCCCTGGACATGGTTCGTTAACCCCAGCAGGATCGCGTTCGTGTGAAATTGGTAAACTTGAACCGCATATTCTAGTGTTTTTGGTCATAAGCTTGCCTAACTTCTCCCTGAATTTGTAATAAAATACCAGATGATATACATGTATGCACGTAAGTGAAAGTCAAAATGAAAGTCAAAACCAAAGTCAAAGATTAATTTGAAAACTAAGTGTATCTACATTTTGATCTATGATCAATATTGATCGAAGATTTTGATGTTATTTTATAATGTAGTAAATAACTGAAAGTGACTGACTGTCTGACTGTGATTTCCAGGCATCCCTGTTTAATCAAAGGGTACATGCCCTAGACGAACAAAAAAAAAATTAGAAAAAAAAAATGAAAATGATTGATTGGTGATGAATGAAATGAATGAATGATGAATGATTGATTTTTTGATTTTTTGATTGATTTATTGTCTTGGTTCTCTCTTCAACCCTGTATTTTATTTCATAGTACTTTGTTCTATTATATAAACTGGATCATTGCTTATCGGATTATATATTATTGTAAAAAAATGTGCAACAAAATAGGTTTCTGCTACATAGTCTGACAATATCATTCGCTCACTAAGATTTTTATTACCATCATATCGAATCCGATTAAAATAAAAGCCAGTAAAATTTTACAACTTGCTAGTTGCCCGGGGCGTAGAATTTCACTTTGCCTCAACAATATAATTACGCTATGTCTCCGGGCGAGCAAATAATTAATGGTACGAATAAATCTTATAACTTTTGTCGAGTTTTGTTACTTGTCGTATTTATTATTTTAATACGCCCAGAAGTTTTTTTTTTATCTCCGGCAAACGTCCGCGGATTTTCGGCTAAGTCGACGTCGGAGTTGGTGGAAAGTTTTGGTGTTACTGAACTAAATATGTTTTATAAATATGTATGATGTTGCAATTCAGGGTTTGAGATTAAGAGGGGGATTTAGAATACGGTGCCACGATTTTGTGAGAGGATGTTTTTCTTTTTAAAATTTGAGAAATTTGGAATTATTTAAAGAAGAAAGAAATAAAAGTTATTATGTACCTTAATTGATGTGGAACGAAAACTAAGAAATGATTGCGTGAAAAAAGACATGGCATGGAAGAAGGTGACTTTTAAATAAAAGCAAGACGTGGTGCGCTGACAACAAATAATTTGGAATAAGGGCGGGAAGAAAATTTTGTGACATAACTTATTTAGTCATGGATTGGTCTGGGTAAATACTCTTTACTATAAATAATTAAAATGTGTCATTCATAATGTATACCATTCGTTTGCATGCTCGTACTTTTAGACTTAAGTTAAGGTTGATTTTATATCACGAAAAAAAATATATTAAAAAAAAAAAACACAGGAATTCCACACTTCCGTGACACTATAACATCACGCCTGTAGTCCCGAAAGGCAGATAGGGGGCGAGCATATTGCCATCAAAAGGGCTTTTAAATAGCCTAACATACCTATGTGAAACTTAAGGTATTAACGGATAAGGTAAATCGGCCTTCGCCAGCCTTCTATAAAAATCTCTCAGTGAATAGTAAAGAAAGTAAAGTACATGTGAAGTGACCTTTCAATTTAAGGTATGATATTCACATTGGTCCTAGATTATCATTTTAAACTTAGAGTCACAGCCTTATGAATATACAACGTGTTTGTTTTTGATATCGCATAACTCTAGGGTATGATTGAGACCATATCAAAGAATCAACTGGCATATGAATTATGTTTCAATCATCCTTTTATTTTATTTTTTTTAATACCTATCATACAAAATAATTCGACAAAGTCACGATGATTAATGTAAAACACCCTTACGTGAAAGAAAAGTGACGTTAGAAAGAAGATTCGTCGTACTGGTGACAATTTTTAAACTAATTAGGTAATAAAAATAATATTAATAATACTTAATAATAATATTCCACAACTATTCACACAACGCCATCTAGTCCCAAGCTAAGCACAGCTTGTGTTACGGGTACTAAACAACTGATAATTTAATTATGATTGATGATATCTCCGAAACTATGCATTTTTGGACCATCTATTCTCAGAGTTTTAGTATTATTTTTACCTACAGAATATAACCCTAGAGTTATGGGATATCAAAAAAAACACCTTGTATAAGCCAGCATTGCACATGTAAGCGGGTACGCCTTTTATACCTGGAGGCTGTTATTTTTCAGTTTTGTATTCGTTTTGCTTGAGTTTAGATTTCAATGTTATTATGAATATTTTTATTTACTTTTTTTTTCTTGGTATAGTGGAGTGTGCTAGCTAACACGTGACAGCCATTCTGAAATGTAATATTTTACAAACCTTAGTGCTATTTATTGAGCATTTCATTGCATAGATTATTTGTATAGTTCTTCAAAAGAATCAGACAGATATGTTGCTGGGGAGTTTGTTCCGCCACTACTTCTTCCCAGAAAAAACACTAGGAAGTGGCGAAGGGTGGCCGTTTTTGGGGGACTGTCTTTATGAATTTTTTTGACGTTCAAAAAGTGCTGGTTCTCAGCCTTGTTTGAAAAAAGACTTTTGATTTTTGATTTTGATTGGCACTGTTCACTTTGCCCTTACTTTACCATCAGTTTCAAAGTGAGTTTTTACAGATCAGCGCTGCAGATTAGCTAATTCAAAACAAGTACCAAAACCCAAGTCGTTTGATGTCTCGAAATGTATGAAACGTTAAATAAAAGGGTAGTAGAAAACATGGGATGCTGAAACTTAAACTCGGGATCAAGTAGTAAAGTCTTTCACAGAGGTACTTAAGGCGAGACCTCAGCGGAATCGGTAATGGGTTCGTGACGAAACTGACGATATTCTCAATAACATGCCGCCAAAAGCATCGCTTTTAGTAACAACTTATTTTTTTTTTAGTTTACTTACTGGTCTCGTAATGGCGTCGGAGGAATAAACCTTAGGTACGTATATATTTAATACCTTTCCGTCGAAGAGTAATAAGATGTTATCCCTTTTTTTGGTGAGTATTGAAAGTAATAACTTGGGTATTCCTTTATACTCTTGGACTAAACATAAATGTAGCACGATAACCAAATACATGGCCGTATCCAGCCGTCAATTATATTTATGAAAATTTTAAAAGGTATCGCAATTAATTAGTCCTTAAACTTATTAAACCTTGTCACCAGTCTGAAAATAATCATAATTCTCGGACGGATTAATGTCAAAGACAAAGTTATTATATTACTAGCTGCCCCGGCAAACTTCGTTGCGCCTTAGAGTCAATTTATTACTCTTATCATTTTTTTGTATTAGATATACATACGTTGAATAAGACGACAACAAATAAATCCAAGCCAATAATAACTACTACTACTTTTAAATTACAACACGTATATATACCCTAACCTAACTGACCATACCTATCCTATAGCTAACCCAACTATCTAACCTAACTACCTTACTTAAAAATACTAAATTCATAATTTTAATCTGAACTATTGCCTCTATGTTACATACAATAATTTATGCCTATAGTTTTCCCGGTCTACTTTAATTAAAGTCCTAACAGTAAAATAAGTTCTATTTGCAAAGAATTATTAAAGTTCGTCTCTGTCATCATTGCTAGTTACGTAAATTGATTTCTGAAATAGAAGGCTTTTTTATGCTACATAAAACCTCTAAGTTTAGTAACAAAATAAATTTCAGAACGTAGGTGCGTATTATAAATTGACAACCTTACCTTCTTGGGTTTAGCTTAAGACTTGTCAATTTCAAATTGTCACCTGATAATGTACTGGGAAGTTTGACTCCTGTCATGTCATCCAAGATGGCGCTGCGTTTGAAAAATGTTTGAGACAACCGATATTCTTGATATTTATTTTTATGATGTCGAACGGGATAAAAAGTATCCTATGTCCTTCTCCTGGCTCTAAACTACCTCCCTGCCAATTTTCAGCTAAATCGGTTCAGGCGTTCTTGAGTTATAAGCGAAGTAACTAACACGACTTTCTTTTATATATATAGATAAGACCATTAAAAAGGCGTTTTGAAACGTTTATGAACCGGCTCGCGCTTCTCCCGATCCTCCCCTCTTGGACCTTTTTTAGTATTGGCTAAACTTATACCGACTAAACAAAACGAAACATTGTCAGCTGATCGCAGAAATGTCTCTATTTCTACCGATTTTATTTCTACATATAAAACCTACATAGGATGTGTGTGAGTAGAAGTATATAATAAACACCACAAATAACCTGTTTATCTTTTCTTTTTCACTATGAAGTCCCTCCAAAGCTGGTCTGTAAGAGATCGCATTTAGCGATAAGGCCGTCCTACAACGGACCCACGCTATGTACTCGTAGCTCTTAAATAAAATGTTTTTTATAAAAAATAATCTATTAAACATACATTTTTTAGCAATACTTACGTTTGAAAATTTACTTATACGGTAAGAATATTAACTGTAGATGTTAAAAGTAATGCACAACCATCCATCCATTTATCTGTCTCCAACATTTGTACAATAAATTAATAGTGTATGCCTAACGGGTGGATTTTTGAGCTCTTAAAAGAAAGTCGTGTATCATGTACAGACGCCAGCACATCAAGTTACCCCAATGTGTCAAATTTCTTTGATCGTTTATCAATTTTATGTCAAATAGAATAGGGTTCATATTCAATTGGGAAAATTTAACACATTGGGGTAACTTGATGTGCTGGCGTCTGTACCTTTTGGGGCCAAATAAGTGATTTTCTTAACTTGTTACACTCTATTCCACATAGTTCCGAGACCTTTGCATGTTTGAATTTATATAACTATTACAACCTCATTTGACTACATTGACAGTTAAGAAAAAAAGAACTAAAGAAAGAACTAAAGAAAGAATCAAAGATAGAAAGGAAGAAAAAAGCATTAATTTGGCCCGAATGTAGACACACGACAATAAATAAAAAGAAAAAAAATACCTAAACAAAAAAATATAACAGTTAAAAAAAACTAAAATACTTAAAGAATTTTGTGCGTTACAGCTGCGCCGAATAGGCTAATAAATGCATGCATCACATTATGGACTTAGTTGTACTGTTTAACAAAAGAGTTCAAAGTTAAACTATAACGATACTTAGTAGGTATTATTGAGAAATGTTACAATTGCACTAGGTATTATTGTCGGCGGTGAACAGCTAACAAGAATGCTTGACGGTTCCGTGCCTGAAGCGCGCGTGCTTTGTTTTCATTATTATAATGTGTAGAAACTTCTAGAAGCTTCTATACGTCTTGAGCATAAATTGTGGTGCGAGTGATTCGTTTCAATCCAATTTAATATGGTCGCGTTTCAATCTATATTATTCGAGTATTCTAACAAAACCATAATTTTAAAAGTCAGCACGGTGTAGACAAAGATACAAAATTATGACATAACATCACGCCAGTAATCCCCGAAGGGTTCAAATAATAATAGTAAAAAAAATATTTTACATCTTTTCACACAACGCCATTTAGTCCCAAGCTAAGCTTGAGAGCTTGTGTTATGGGTACTAAACACCTGATAAACATACTTATATATTTCTAAACACACAAATATTATAGATAAATTTCACCCAGACACAGAACAAATGATCGTGCACAACACACTAACATTTGTCCTGGGTGGGAATCGAACCCACGACCTCCGGCATAGCAGTCAGGGTCACTAACCACTAGACCAACAGGCCAGTCAAAGGTTAGGCAGGCGTGTGCGTGTGCCTATTGCACATCCACACATCGCCAGTTATTTTAGAGTCCCACCGTCCCACGTAATAGGAGGCGAGCCTATTGCCATCAGTTGAAACAATTGATATTGCACGGGTTTGCTCGTACACACCCTTTCACACGCACGCTTCATTTCACCCACACATTCAAACGAAAGTATCCCAGGAACTCCGCACAAAAGTCCGTCAGCATTGCCTCTATTAGCAAATACCCCGAACAGTAGTTCAGAGTCGGATTAAGGTCCAGTGACCTTATTTAATAACCCGACGCAGTCAATAAGCCGACGAAATGAAATCGTAAATCCCAGCCGAAGGGCATGATATATTGGAGGGTATTTAATTTGAATCCCAAAATATGACTATTGTCCAACTATCCTTGGGAATATTTATTATATTATTGTTTGGGGAAAAGAAGATGTCCATACTTAGACGGTCACAAAATAATATAATAAGAATACATCGGAGGGCCAGGGTTTTGATTGTTCGTCTCTTACAACATCATGTGGGCAGACGCAGGTTGTCGTACAAAAACAATGTACAATCGACAAATCACGAGACAATAAATAATATCTGCTGTTTTGTTTTGTAACTATTACCGCGACAAAATGTAGGTAAAGTGAAAGCGAGTTAGACTGTCAGAATCAGAATCAGAATTATTTATTTGTAAAACATAGGTGAAGAACATAATATACATTAATCATACATGTCAAGGTCTTAAATAGATAAGTGTTGCACTATTTTATTTTATTTTATTTTATTTCATGAAATAGGAACAACAAACAGCTACATTATGAAATATTACACCATGATAAAAAATAACTTGAATAATAATGTAGCCCACAGCGCTGTTCACAGATTACCATTAATGACTAAAACTTAAATTGCTAGGAAAGAAGCTGTTCATGCAAGACAGTTAAAACATAAAAAAATCATAAAAGAAGAAATATCTAACTATGCATTCTAAATTATGTAAAATGCACTATGTTTTTTAATTTTCTAAAAATTAATTAAAATTGTCTATCAATTCAGTCATTCAGTCATTCTATACTATATTCGGGACACTCTAAGAAATATGATTTGACATTTTTCTCTTCTTGTGTCGCGATAACTTTGTGTGTGCGCCTACTTATGCGATTGAAAAATAAAATCTATAATCTTAATTAATTACTATGATGTGTTCACTATAAGGACGAGTATCATTAGTAAACGTTAAGTTTATGTTGAAGAAGTTCACTCTTAAACTCGAAATCGTTGAGTAATATTTCAGCAGGCAGTTTTTACAATATTATGACTTTAGAATGGTTACCGCTGTGTTGTTTTCGATAAATCCATGTTTGAACAGATTAACCGTTTTTCTTTTAAGTCTTTTGCTCTTACCAGCAAAAAAAAAAAGTTGCATTTATAGCAATCGATTTTTTTTCTTCTCACTACATAAAGTATTACGATAGTTGTCAAATCGTACTTCTTAGATTGTCACAGTTATAATATTTATTAGGCATTGACAGCTCACTTCACTCAATACAACCGGAAAATTGCAGGTGCACAAAATAGGTGGATACTACAACGAATTGTGAGCATCACGCGTTGCATGATCACCGTAGACACTGGTATGTCATGTCGAAGAAATAATCTACAAAATGATAGATGGTAGGAACTTTTATGCCGCTTATAGAAGAAAATAATACTTGAGCCCACCAAAACATTTCACGTAAAATGTTGCCAAGACGACCACATAATGTTTGCCCTGTGAAAAAGATATCAGATCTCATGTAGAGCCATGCTTCTGTATCTACACGTTACGTACATACATTTACACTGATATGTGGAATTTGTGAAGTTAGGGTCGGTAGGTTAGGCCGTGTAGATTCAGAAGCTTGGCTCTACATTTTTATTGCTGTTTTTTTTAATTCTAATTAGTTATTCTATTGAGTTTTTGTGTGTTTATTAAATCTATTAATGACATCATATTCTGAGAATATGCACTCTCTAGTACATCGGAAACCAACTCTATGAGGGTTCAATAAAACGACGAAACACTTTGAGAAAAGGTAGGTAGTGCTCTTGCGCTTTGCTTGGCTCGTCTTGGCGGGGCACTACCATGCCCCCAGATATTGTAGCCTATTCTATTTCTTCTCTTAATTCTTGACCTTGTCGTGCTCAAAACAAAATAGAAAGAAGAAAGAAAATACTTTATTTGGACACACAGAACATAAAACAAAAGAACAACAATACAGATAATAAAAAAAACAAGAAAAGATTAAAAAACTAAAGACAAAAATAAAAAAAATATCGCGTCTATCTCAGCATTAGCTGCGACATTTAAAAATATAAATATCGCAATTGGCAAAATAATTGTTTCTTCGATCTTTTACTTTGTCGTTTTTTTTGAAGACAACATTCATTTCTACGGCGGTCATGCTACGCGTGCAGGACTGACATGAAATGAAGAGACAGGTTCCATGATGTTGCCTCTTTCTGATCTCCAGGGAGTAAGTAGGACTCCAGGCGGTAAGTCGACAACTGCACCGTCCGCCTGACAGCGCTCGTCCCAATTCATAACTTCACGACTCTGGCCAGTGCTACCGACATAAAGTGAGTGAGCAAGGTTCTGGTTCTGAAGTAAAGATGTGACTTGTGTTGTACAATGAATGGAAATAGACGCGTTGGTCGTCCAGTGGCGAAATACGCAGTCGTCATTGTTGCCACTGCTGGAATATCCTGGACTTGGCTAGCATAAGGACTGGATAAAGGTTGTCAGGTTGTAGATGAGCTAGATTTGCTGCAGGCAGCATGCTTTTTGCTACATGGCCGGAAACATTGATGTTGTTCAACATTTAATTAATAAATATAGACGATTTCATAATCCCTTATAATCTATGTATCAATTTTAATTCCGATCACTAAAATGTATGATGATATTCCTATACAAGAATTGATTTTGAAACTGACACTTTCATCATTCAAATGGATTTTCAATGATCACTTGTTCCTTCATTAATATTTGGTTTAATTTTATTTCATTCATTAATGAGTTATGCCCACAACTGTGTCCATATTAATTTCTGTACACCCCAACTCATAGTTCATATAACTCTCAAGCACTTTGCTTGCGACTTCTTAATCGTGGATATAAGATCCCCTGCACCCCTTTAACAGTCTATGTTTTTTTGCCTAGATTAAAAGCTTTTTGTAATGTTCGTCATACGCACCTTCGGTGAAACAAAAACACAAATAGCCAAAACTGCAAAATCGACCTAAGTGTTCCAAATTGTCTCTAGACCATGCATATGTCGTAGGATAATTTGATACTTCGAATTTTCGCGAAAATCCTAGGAAATCCTAGGGGTTTTGCGAAAACGCGGATAATTAGACATAATGTTGGTTATGTTGGTTAGGTTAGGTTAGAACCATGACCATAAGCGCGCGAAGGCGAGCGAGCGAAGCGAGCGTGCCGCGGTAGCGGCCGCCGAGCGCCAGATCTCTTCTATTGTTGGTGAATCATGTTGGTTAGGTTACAATTTTTTTTTTTTCGCCTATGTCTAATTATCCGCGTTTTCACAAAGCCCCTAGGATTTTCGCGAAAATTCGAAGTATCAAATTATCCTACGACACATATACTTGAAGCAACAAAAACACCCGCGAAAGTATTTCAAAATTCTACGAGATAAGCGCAGGTGCCTTTGTTTATGTTTTTTTTGGCGGTTTTTATTTTTAAAAGTTTGAAGATTATTCTGAAACCATTTAAAAGACTCATTACAATACTGTTTGTAAGTTCCAAAGTTAAAAAGACTGAGTATTAAGTAAGTCTGTATTTACTAGAATATGATTACAACCCAAAGTATGAAAATGATGCCAAATAATGTTGTAGTTATAACTATTGAATTGTTTTGAGTTACTTTTTGTTATTAGTTACTTTTTCAAGAAGAAAATAAACGATTATGTTAGGTTAAGGCACTTAATTTCATTTAGAACCTTATCTTAAATAATATAGCTTTAGTCTTAAAACTATAGCTAACACAATAAACATTTTTATTTTATAAATATTTCCAACCAGTAATCCAGAAATGAGAAAATAAGTAGGTTTTTTTTTAAAGTCCTCTCCTGTAAAACTAGGAAATTAATTTGTAAATGAAGTCCAATTCAAATAATTTAAACGGTAATTTACGCGTACGTAATCAACCTTAATTATCAAACCACTTATCATGATACTACTAATATCACCACAATTTGAATCCATCCTTAATTGAAATTAATAATTGAAACTAGGACTTGTTATTGTGGCGTAACTATAATTATAATAGTTGGCTTATTACCATCGCAGACGTTTTTTATGAGCAATCATTTAAGTTCTTAGTTTAATTATTACAAACAACATTATTTTATACAAATCGTCAATAGTTTTCGCACTGCACGCAAAATAATGACTTTTATAGGGAGCATTTTGATGCCTTTGATACCCAAAATATTAAATTGTTCTTCAGAAGTAAAGTAAGTAAGAATAGTAGCAGATAGCGCTCTGTTGTTTCTACCTGCTCTCATGGGAAAAAGGGGTGAATTTATATATGTTTGTATTATATGGTACACTGTTTTGTTGTTGTTTTGAGAGACCATTCTGCAATATTTCTAGTTCCAACATGAACATAATCATTTTGTTCTTTATATGCAGCAAAATATAGACAGAAAATATTCGGGCATTCTAACACTATCGCAAGAAAGTGGACATCAGCACCTTTTTTGTTATGAATTCCTCCCGATTTTTTCAACAACGATACCTACGTGTTAGAAAAAATTGCGCTACGAGTCCTCGAACTAAAGATATGAGAAAAGGTGACAATAGTGGCGATCAAAGGAAAGAGTAACGGAAATAGAATTTCCTCGTAAGGATTGAAACCGTGACTGTGTGTTGGGTGACGAGGAAGATCAGTTTTTTTTATTAAATATCAAGACTTATTACAGATAAAGGTGACTGACACCAGCACATCAATTAACCCCCAACTGTATTTTTTTTCCGAATCTTAACCTTATTCTTTTGGATTAAAGGTGAATGTCGTGTTGGCTCATTGTTCAAGGTGCCTGCCTCTGAAGCACGAGGTTAGGGTCCAAATCCAGTGACCTTGTCGGCTGTTTATTCGGAGTTATCATAACATCATGCACCCGCACACCTGTTCTGCCGAAGAGTCAAAAAGAAGTGTATCTATATTACACCCTCATTTCATCAATTAAATTCAAGTTCCATAAACCCAGGCTAGGCACGAATCCAGAACCCGAGCTGCTATTAGGTTCCAGATAGGAAACCAAATTACATTTTGCCCAACTCGAGACCAGGATCTCAAGCTTACAGCAGCAAGTTACACTAACAAGACAGTGTGATGTGTCTTTTTGATGGGCATCTCGTAGTTATCCTAGACGAGGATGAGAACTGCTTAACCGGGAAATCCTGTGGCGGTGACTTAACTTTAAAAAAATAATGAAGACCTTCAGCCAGGTTATAAACTTAGGAACTAAGCGATTACACAGAGCACTGGCTATGAGGTACGGGCCGCGGCTTAGGGCGTCGGCGCTGCTGAGTGAGGTGCCGTATTAGGTGGCTTTTATATAAACCAAGAGCTAAGAGCCGCCCTTGTGGGGTTCAGGCCTCGGTATAATGAGTCTTTGGTGGGTGGGTAGAAAGGGACAGACTAGTTTGGATCAAGATAAATGAGCGGCAAATCTATAGCTACATGCCTTGTGGAGCTACCTGGCTTGAGCAAGGATACTTCTATACGGTATCTTAACTTTAGACACAGAAACAGTGCCTCTTTTGAAGTCCAGATTTCTCAGGACAGATTTCAAGACTATAAAAACCACAGATAGATATGAGTGGACCTGTCCAGACATTATACGAATTTGTCTTGAGTCTATTGAGTAAATGCATGCAATTATGAACAACTTAGTACCCAGATTTGACCCCACATTCTCATCTATAAGACCCTAGGACACCGGCTATCAGCCGGTCTACACAAGACACAAAATTTTATAATAATTTTGTATTGAAATTCAACATTGAAAAATTACATCTAACAAGAACTATTCTGAGGTGAAACATTTCACTTCAATGAGCATTACAAAATATGGAGCTGATCCGTTCCATACGACGACGTAAGTCAATAAGGTTCTATACTTTCTTTTCTTCGTAAAATTGGCTTGAATATCCACAGAGAAATTCACATTCAAAATTATATATAGAAAGAGCGAGTCATTGGGAGGCAATATGAACCCGCTAGAGCACTCAGTCAGATTGGAGGCATTCTCAGGGCTTTCGTGTAGCGATCGGAAGCTTTCAAGATTTCCGACATTTTTCGCTCGAATAATATCGTCTACGGCGAGATCTAGGCTAACGTCTATTTTTATTCTAATGTTAGTGTGTTTCGGGAAAACAATAAAATTCGTAGGTATTGTTTTGGCGATTGCTGTTTTATTTTTGTCATTAGGTGAATCTGGACCCGTTTCGTCTATTAATATAACGTGGTAGTAATTGAATTCTGAAACAAGCGTGGCTATCGAATTGTTGAATATGTTTTGTTTGATTTACTAGAAAACTGTCAGTTAGATCAATTAAGTGCTATATTTACTGATTCAACATCGATATTTAAATATATTGATCGATATGGAGTGATTGACATCAACCTAGCTGATTTTATTTAAATACGCTTACAACCACCCGCGACATTACTGCGTACGTACAGCCCAGGTATTTGTCGGAATTCTTAATTCGTTTATTTGTTTTTCTGAATTAAATTTCTAAATTCATTTATAATATCTTATTTCATACATTTGTACCAAATACGATACGTGTGTGTTCGTGTTATTTGTGTTTTGTTTCTTTGTATTGTTTTGTTGTTGTAGCTGGTTTATTGTTTAGTTCAATTGTGTTTATAACGATTCCACGTAAAGTCTAAGTCGGTAGATTTTTCTAGGAATCGTTACTAATACCTCTTACATTTCATCAAGTATATCGGAATTATTCTACTATAATAACGATGTTCTTCCTAGATTAATAATTTTTCCCACGACATCCACAAAGACTCGTCAAAATGCGATGTTAAATTGTTATCTTTCAGGGAATTTGACGATTGAAAATTAGTACGTTATTATACAGTTATGTATTTCGATGAATAGTTTCTACCTTTTATATATCTTGTATTCTTTATATATTTAACAATTCAAGTAAGTTCCACTTCAAAACTATTCTTGTTATTACAACAAAATTAATGTAGTGTGTTCTGGAAATTGAAAACATAACTTATAACCATTACATTTCCTTTGATGGGGTTATATGAAGTTAACGGTATTTGTCAACAAGCCCGCTACCACCCGTGCACTAATTCATTAAACCCCCGAAAATAAGGCTCTAGACAGACGGACCGCATTTCAACTGCAATCCAACCGCAAATTGCAGTTCGGATGCAGTTTGTAAAAGACAACGTCGTGTCAACTGCATTCAAACTGCATTCAAACTGCATCTGAACTGCAATTTGCGGTTGGATTGCAGTTGAAATGCAGTCTGTCTGTCTAGAGCCTAAGAGGACAGAGAGAGTGAGAGTGTCCGCGCTGTTATTATCTTTCTATTGTGTCTCTAATTGACACGATTGAAAGGTTAAATAACAGATGGAAATTAAACTCTGCATCAACAACTACATTTGGCCACATGAAAGCAGAATAGTCTTGATAAAAAATCAACAAAAAGTTTGTCTGAAATGCAAAGTCGTGAAGACTATGGCCCAATGTTTTGAGTCGTAAATAACCCAATAAAAAATAATCATTCAAAGAAAAAATCTTTGCTTTCTATTCAATTCAAATGTTGTGTTAGTCTTGGAACAATGGATGTATATCCAATCAAAACTAGTTAAACATAGAGGTAATATATTTTTTTAGTGAGGTTTTGACTTCGACCTTAACGCTAGCTAATAGCTACGATAATTCCTTAACAAGAATAAAAGGTGTTGTTTTTTCCTATCACAAACACAACAATCCTTCCCAGTCACAATACGACGCCTATAAAGTAAGACCATTACAGAAACTATGACAGCACACGATCCACCTAATCGGTCAATGAACTGACGTCACGCGATTCCCCTAAAACTTCCGGGTCGTACATTACACCCTTTTAGTTGGAATCGGCACATTCTTTTTCATTATAAACTGGATAACGTAGTGTGGCAACTTCCGACCAACAAAAAAAGGAAGACGGCGCGCTGTGAACATCAAAAGTGAAGCCACAAAACCGTGCTCCTGCAAGTAAAATACACATTTACGCACACGCCTGCACTAAAACCATGCTCATCGTTCTTAGTGCGTCGCGAGTCGAGCAGTGACATTAAGTGCGAGGGTTGCTATGAGATGATTTATTACTTCTCCATTGTCTAACTTACCTGTTGGTCTAGTAGTTAGTGACCCTGACTGCTATGCCGGAGGTCGTGGGTTCGATTCCCACCCAGAACAAATGGTGTAATTTATCTATATTATGTATGTATTTAGAAAAACATATATAAGTATATTTATCAGCTGTTTAGTACCCGTAACACAAGCTCTTAGCTTAGCTTGGGACTAAATGCCGTTGTGTGAAAAAGGTGTGATTTTTTTATATTTTTTTTATTTGATAATATACAGTATGGATTTTACTCTTATACAATAATTCAAACCACGAGTTATTCTAGTCCACAGGAGGACGGAAACATAAAATATTTGATAAAAAATCGTCAAATAAAAAAGTAAAATTTTCGAACAAAATAAATATCAAAATAACATCAGTAAAACTCTACACTCTGTTTAGAAAACGTACCTTGACCCGGGAAGAACGGCAACAACGCGAAGCGGATTCACAATGTAGGTAGTACTACCGACACGTGACGTTAGCTACTTAGCTAAGCACTGTCACGTGTCGGCGCCAAAGATTTGATTCATTTGAGAATGTGCGATGAAATTAAGTTCACTTAGTAAGTTTGTATTTATCACCATATTTTCATTTCGCAATAACTAAACTGAGCTAAATAAATTCAATGTTGCACCTTAGTTCCAGTCGTTGTTCAAAAGAAGATGAAATAGGTATGACGCGGAACGATACTTTGATTAGTGATAAGCACTGTTTTTCTTCCCTAATTTGCACTGATTGTATTTAAACCTTTGGACAGTTCCCAGGTTTGTACAGACACTAGTTGGGCACACGTAAGTTCCGCCACATCTCGCATGGAATGCCACGGCTCCCGATAAATTAGATAAAAACACACGCGCATTCACAATGGTTAGTAATATCACTCTACAAAAATAAATAATAATTAATTGAAAAACACAATTTACGCACACACACTAAGTCAAGTTGCTAATAACTTATAAGTTTACACTATTTTCACCGTAACTAAAACAAAAAATATCGTTTTATTTTAATTCGACCAAATCACCGCGTAAGTCCCGGCGGGAGACGGCGCGCACACTGACACAGGACACTCAAAAATAGCAAAATATTAAAGTAATAAATAGGGTTAACCGTGCAATTGTAGTTTATCGATACTTTTTTACACTTATTTATTTACTGATTTTATTTGATTTAAATCCTGCTAAATGTTCAGTTATATCTTTTAGCAGGAAACGCATCCCTCTCCCTACATCATATTTACTAAAAGGGCAGCTGGTACAGAGATCTGACGGTGTACGTGACCTTGGCGTTTTTCATGATTCTAAACTTTTATTTAACGTGCACATTGAGAAAGTAGTAGCAAAAGCTTCTAAGGCACTGGGTTTTGTCATGAGACTCGCTGGGTGTTTTAAGAAAGCCAAAACCCTTAAGATTCTGTATTGTTCGTTTGTCAGAAGTCATCTTGAATATGCTTCACAAATTTGGAACCCGGCTTATGGCAAATACATAACTCGTATTGAGGGTATCCAAAAACGATTTATTCGCTTTCTCTGCTTTAGGCTGCGTATTCCATACCATTCTGATGATTACTTAAGTCTTTGCAAAAAATTTCATTTACAGCCGCTGAAGGATCGTCGTCGTTTAGCTGACTGCACTTTTCTTTTAAAGATTTTAAATAATGAGCTTGATTGTCCTGACCTATTGCAGAAACTGAATTTTAATGTCCCGCAGAGGTCAGTTAGATTTAACCCACCTATCTCCGTTCCTTTTTCCTCAACAAATTACCGGCAAAACTCATACTTGGTGCGAGCGAGTAGAGACTTTAATATTCTCTGTAAAGAGTTCTCATTGGACCCATTTGTCACCAAAACCAACTCAGCTCGCACTCGGCTGAATGCCAATTTCTTTAGAAGTGCGTAGTGTTTTTGGTAATCTAACATTTTTTGTATTACTTTTTACTTCATGTTTGCCTTGCCTTAAGTGTATTTAGTGCATTTGTATCCTTATTTCTATTATTTCTGTTATTTATCGTGCTTGTTAGTGATCTTAAGATTTCTGTATACTATTATGTTTTTTTCTCGTGAGAACCTGTAATTGGCTTTGTGTTGCTTATTTAATTGCTAACCATCTGTTACAGCTGTTGGTTCTCCTATCAATAAATAAATAAATAAATAAATAAAAATAGACGGCAAATCTGTCGTGATTGCTGGAATCGCTTGGATATTTATTGTTTATACAACATCATGACGTATCATCACGCCTGTATGCTCTGAGGGGTACGCAGATGTGTTTTTTTTTTTTTTTTTTTTTTTTTATTACTGATAGGCACGCGTTTGACCACTATCTCACCTGATGGTAAGCGATGATGTGGTCGACGATGAAGCACGCTTGCCTAGAAGCAACCTGTTCACTCTTGACTTGAAGACCCCTAGGTTGTAGCTATCAGGAAACACCGACACCGGCAGGGAATTCCACTCTTTGGCTGTTCGCACAATGAATGTGTTTCCATAACGTTTAGTACGTATGGTTGGGATATCTACCATGTACCGGTGGCGCAGTGCTGAACGCCTGGTGGTCCGATGATGGAAAGGGCTTGGTGGAATTAAATCGTGCAATTCCGATGCACACTCTCCGAAATATAACCGATAGAAAACCGACAGGCTAGCAACTCGGCGTCGATGCTCAAGACTTTGAAGTTTTGACACAACGAGTGCATCATTGCCGATGATCTTCTTGGCTCGTTTCTCAATAGACTCAAGCGCATCAAGCTGGTATTTGGCGGATCCGTCCCAAAGATGAGAGCAGTACTCCATACACGACCGAACTTGCGCTTGATAGAGGTTGAGCAGCTGTTCCGGCGTGAAGTAACGTCTCACCTTTGCTAAGATACCTAACTTTTTTGCAGCTATTTGAGCCTTTGCCTCGATGTAAGAGCTAAAATTGAGAGTGGATGACAACGTTACACCAAGAAGATCAAGATGGTCGGTTATCGGCACGGTTACACCTCGGAAAGATGGAGCCGGGTGGAATAGGCTCCGCTTGGCGGAAAACAGACACGCCTGGGTTTTCGCAGCATTGTATGTGTACAATATACCTTCGATTTCGACAGTTAGGTATATTAAGTTTCGTTTATTAGGGATAAGTGGATAACCCTATTACCATGACATGTATTGTTAACAAATAACAATATAAAAATAAATTCATGGCAAATATTTGTATGGGAACAACTAAAAATGGAAAAATAAAAATCTTTTTTGCAAAAAATAAAACCGACTTAAAAAAAAAACACCAACCAGTGTAAAATAACTCTAAATTCGGAAGTCGGTGGCCCATCATGAAAAAGACAAAACCACCAAAGCCACAGACTTCCTAATTTAGAGTTATTTTACACTGGTTGGTGTTTTTTTTTAAGTCGGTTTTATTTTTTGCAAAAAAGATTTTTATTTTTCCATTTTTTTGACCAAACTACTGGACCGATTTTGTTCATTTTTTCAAAATCGTCAGAAAAGGTGGCAACAAGTATGTGGTTTTATTTATTGTATATGAGTGGTATCCATACTGTATACCATAGTGTACATGATCTTACTTACAATGACTTTTAAAGTATTAGCTTGTGCATAAAATATTATTTTCAAGTTATAGAGGGAAATTTCAACAAATGGCAACCCTTCGCGACACATATAGATAAAACGATAATACTTTTAACTTAACCGATTTACAAAAGAAAAGAAGAAAGCCCTCAATTTGGCTGTATTACTTATGTGTACCTCATGAGTCCGTAATTTTTGAACCGAAATTGATTTTTAGTTTGTTTAAGAGGGTGAAACTCATAATTACAAGAGCTTGTTATTTAAAAAAACATTGAAACCTTAAAATTCTATACCCCTACCTATAAAATACTAAATCATTTCCATTTCCCCGCACCAGCCAGGATTTTCAATGAATTAAATAAACTCTCTCTATTAGCACATATAAATTAACACTGCCTCTAATTAAAACTCGATAATTATGCAAATTGATTCCCACTGCGGAAAGCCATTGGGACACACCGACCTAAAATAATTCAGATGGAAAAAAGACATGTCTGCTTCTCAATCAAGAGAAAATTTGACGCGTCACCAATAAAAAGGTCTATTTTATTATTCACTTAGAAACTTTTAACGAGAAAAGTTGATGTTTAAGTTTTTCGAGTTTTTAGTAGGCCTTGCTTAGTTGAATAAAAAAAAACATGAAGCTGTTGGGTCTCCGAGAACTCGTCACGTTGAGTGTTTCAATAAAGTTACGAAAACAATGATTATTATCTGTAAGTCCTTTCGAGATCTAGTGGCATTTATGAGTACGCTGAATTTAATAATGAGAGGAGATGCCAGAAAGTCTGACAACAAGTCTTTCATAATCTTGGCTATTGTGTTGACTAAGGTTGTTGTTTATGACTGAAATAGTTAGGAAAAGACTATGAGACAGGATCGGATATCACTGATGATTCACACATGGCGTGATACTATGCAATGAAATATTATAATACTAGCAGACGTACCGGGATTTCACCCGCGTAGGTCTCGTTTCCGTGGGAATACAGGAACAAAAAGCCTATGTGTTAATCCATGGTGTCAGCTAACTCCACACCAAATTTTATTAAAATCCATTTTGTAGTTTTTACGTGAAAGAGGAACAAACATCCATCCATCTATCCATCCATTCTTAAAAACTTTCGCGTTTATAATATTAGTAGGATTTAATGTATTGAATGAAAATAATAAATTAGACTTACCATAAAAATTGCAAGTCTACTAACTAACTAACATCTTTCTGGACATGAAAACTCTCACACACACAAACCAAAGATGACAAATAACAGTTATTCCATATATTTTCATCTAGCAATGTGTACATTTTTTTGTAATTTATTTACAAACTATCCTGTACTGTACAAGGTGTACACAATTTTATTATTATATTAACTAATTCTAAAGTTAAAATAATTAGTTAGTCTTTAGTTCCGCCGCCAACATTCACAAGCATTTAAAAATAAAATATTAATTCATTTTAACTATGAAAACAGTCATTGCAATTAATCTATGAGGATAAATTAAAGTAATTATAAATTTATATTCATTCGTAAAATATTCAGTTTCAACATTTAAACACTCCAGTAAATAATAAAGTATTTTACTGGCTGACAATAAAATTTGACGATTGAAATTACGGGCTTCGTAAAAGAAATTTTAATCTTATTACTTTGAGGTAAAGTTGAAATTTGCTAATAGTTTCTTGGTTAGTGGAATATCAATTTGTGGTGGTACTTTTAGCGGGTCACGTTAGGTTTCTGTGAGTCGTTACAAGTTGGTGGACACGGAATGGGCGTGCACTCCTGAAGCTATATTGCAAGTAATGTTACTAATATAAGTGGATTTAAATTACGTTAAAGAAGATTTATAGAGCTACCAGGTAGATTGCTGGAATGTCTAAAAGTTTTTAGTTGATAGCTAATGGGTTCGGATTCAGGTTTATTTTAAGCGATAACCCAGATTTTAGGTTTAGAAGTTCGTGATCTACGGTGCAATAGTGTTGCTTAACGCTTCTGAGTCTCTTCGAGTATTGATGCTTTTAAGAAAAACGTAATTACTATTACGTACACGCCTAAAAACTAAACAAACAGATGAACAGTAAAACAATAAAAAGAAAAGTGCCCAGAAGACTGGCCGCATTGTCACGTTGTATGGCAATGCTTGCGTTGTTGCATTTACCACATGCTTTCTCTAGCGAATTCCATTAGTAGTGAAATAGATGTCTTTGTAGGTTCTGTAGCCTCAGTAAGGACTAAACTTAGAGTATTAATTGTTTAATTTGTTTGTTTCTTTTTTGGTATTTCTTAGGTAATTTTTTTCTTTCCCAAAACTTTTTCATAAATGTTGGGAAAGTTCATAATTTGTAAGTTTTATTTAATTGTCTAGTATGCATGCTACATTCACTTCCAGTAGGTGACAATCAGAATTATTATGTTGTAATTTTTTGATTGCTTTTGTGATTGTACATCAGTTTTGTGAATTAAATAAAAAAATAAAAAAGCTGATTCTCTGAGCGAAATAAAGGCCAGGCCTCTGGTCACGTGAAGAGTCGACCAACCGCTTGGCGATGTCCCGGAAAACTAAATGGGCATTCTGACCCCAAGGCCCGAGTGTTTCAACCCCAAACGGTTCAAATATATAACTTCCAATAAGGTTGTTTGTTGTTGTTTGTTTTTTTTTTGTTTGTTTTATTGTTACGATTATAAAAAAACAGCGTGTATAAGATCTGCCGTGAGCGGAGGCCTTTAGAGGCTTTTAATGGGATCTATTAAATCTCAAATTTATAAGTAACTGAATTTTCTTAATATTTTATTAATAAATCACTTTATGAAAAGCGTTTCTTGTAACTACTCTACGTCTTAATAATGTATGTTAGAATCTCGTTTACCAGGAATCTTGGTAAGTTAGGTTGGTCCCAAAAATAAAATCAATTTAAGACCCTTTTATGCACGCAAAACTAGATGTAGCTAATAAAATATCTATCAGTTTTATTTAATAATTAATAAAAATGAGGTAATGGGTAGCTTGTTTATTCAGGATTATGCTTTCACGGTTAATTTTAGACCTTTAAACCACATAAGCAAAAATCGATCAAGCCATCAATCGGTCATCTCTTATGGTTTTTGACCGCTATGTGTGTGTGTATGTCTGTCTGTCTGTCTGTGGCACCGTAGCGCTTAAACGGATGAACCGATTTAGATGCAGTTTTTTTTATTTGAAAGCAGAGTTTTTTGCAATATTTCTTAGATATGATTCATCAAAATCGGTTCAGCCGTTTGTGATCTACCTTTTTGATTTTAGATTTCTATGGGTATTAACTTCACTAACAAATATGATTGGCTTAATATTTCCAACTCCCATGTGTGTTACAATAATAAACAAGATTATGGTATATTTGGTCTAATGCAGCCAGGATTATCTAGCACACTAATACACTCTTGGGAAAATAATAGCAGATATGTCGTGTTTGGATTCATTTTAACCAGCATTTGATTCTGCACACAATGCACTGATGGAAACAGGATGAGCTGATGCTGCAGCCTGGCTATCCAGCACACCAGTAGGTAGACTCTTGACAAAGTAATAGCAGTTAATATGTCGTGTTTCGATTCGTTTTAACCAGCATTTGACTCTAAATTCAAATCACTGAAAAATTCTCATAACTGTAAACTCTATAAAACAAAATAAATGCGTTTAAAAATATTAAAATAAAAATTAAAAAATCCCCACAGCAAAAAGATAAACATTTAAAAAGTTATAAAAAAACACTTTCCTATCGTTGAGCCATGAAATTTTACGTCGTTATTTTTTTTTGCGGTGGGGGGTTTTTAAAATGTTTAATTATTTTTTTTATACTGTTACTAGCTACCCCACTAAATTTATTCCGCCTTAGACTCAATTTATTAGTTTTATTTACCCATAATTAGGTTACGTCCTATTCTCAGATCTACCGAATATACACACAAAATTTCACGTGCATCGGTCAAGCCGTTTTGCATGAATTTGTAACAAACACTGTGATACTGAAATTTTGTAGGTTAAAAGATAGTCCGATCATTTTAATTTCACCCCTAACAAGTGGGATCTTTTCCCCTTTTTCCTTTTTCACCCCATAACGCGATAACCCGTGTAATTCCCGAAAGACTCGACATTATTTGATAAAACCATTTTTAACAATTTGTATGGAGGGCACGCCTATACAACATGATTGATTGCGTTGTACATTCAACAACAATAATAGATGTACGTAATTAAATGTAGATACTGATTAAAAATGTCACGCGAAGTAAACATTTTTGTGTTGATATTTGTTTTCATGCGTATGTTAACATAATTTGCATGTTATTATACATTTAGATATTGTTTTCACTGTATATTGTAACAAGCAAATTCTGTCTTACACAATAAGATTCATAATGAAACTTACATTGTTTACTTTTTCATTATCACACTTTGTCATAGACAAAAATATTAAATGACAGGTTATTTTCTATCATAAGAATATAATAATTGGTTGACAAAATTTCTCGTACCACGAGAGAGACTAGAGCTAGTGTCGAGTTAAACAGTACCTAAACCATATTTTTAAGAACATGTACATCTAGATAAAACGATTAAGTCGCTCGTCGAGTAGTTAGTGTTTAGGGAAGTGGTATATTTTATTCATGGTAAAAAATGAACACTTTTATTTTTATTGAATGTCTACATGATATGACCGAGATTGTATTCTATCAATTCACATACAAACAAATTGTCGTCCGTTATGACAACAAGAGCTAGACAAAATGCAGAAATGAACAAACCTGGTTCACGCATGAAGATCCAATGTTTGCTTTAGCAAATGAGTGTGTTCATTAGGACAATGAACGCAAATAGTGACCTGATTACTAAACTTGGCAGCCATACTGGCGATCAAACCACACAGGTGATGATAGGTGGGCGAAAAGGATCCCGCAGACAGGACAACGCGACTCGTCATTCAGTGGGCGTTTTCATAGAAATTGTTATAATTATGGATATATCTTAAAACTGTGATGCATTGTTGCGTCGCTCCAGCATGTGGGAGGGAGCCTTAACTATAGTAGCATTCTAATTGTCAATGGACTAACTTTGTTTTGACTTGAAGCTATTACCTGTCTAACCTTCACAACCCAGCGTCTCTATACACCTTGATTAAACTGGTTTTCGGACCTCCAGGCTACTGAGTTTTTGACTAATCGTAGCAACTGTCATATATCTATAAATAACAGCCGGGACCAATGGTTTAACGTACTTTTGAAGGCATGTTGAGTGTTAGTGCAAAATAGTTCGATCTCCAAATGATAAACTATTACGGTACTTATGCAGAAAGAGTTTCGCCTGAATTTTATCGATGTAAGTGGTTCGTGCAACACGGGTCGCTGTCTTATTTAGTCACACACTCCTTATTTTGGCTATACCATTTAAACAAAATGTAAATCCCCTTCAGTCGCAGCGATTATCTGCAAACATCAAAATACCACCTTAAACAATATGGACCCAACTTTTGTAATTGTTCTCGCTTTTGCATCAAAATGCGGGGAAATGTTGATTTTGGCTTATCGTCTCTTTACACGCGAATTCTAAATGACGTTATAATACGTTATTTGAATAAGATTAGACGTTAGAAATTAAAGTAATGTCTCCTTTAAAACCGTTCTCGAGATTCGGCTTATCTTTGGGAAGTTTAATTATTGGATTTTAGTACCTACCGATGTTAATGACGTCACGGCTGTTTTACAATTGCTGTTTTTGTATCGCATTAAGTAAGAAACTATATTATAATAGGTGTGCTTGATTATAGGAACTAGTAGAGTAAATCTGTATTATATAACAATCAAACAAATGTCCTCACTGCTTTAATTCATTAAACCCCAAGCGGACGTCGGCGTCCGCGCTGTCATTGTTTTTCTATTGTGTCTCTAGTTGACACGATTGAAAGGATAATTAACTGATTAGTTGGATATCCCTTAGACTACTTGCTGCCGTGGCACCAGCTCAGGGTTAGCTTGTCTTGAACCAAAGTACACAAATCTTCTAACCTTTGATTCGTTAGTAACGAACAGATATTATGTCAAGCAGGAAGAGATCATAAGCTCATGCTTATGATCTCTAAACATCTGATTAAAGCTTTATAAATTTTATTGTAGGCCAAAACCGTTTTGATGGCGTCAGCTTTCAAACTATTTATAATAATAATACTAGCCTGTTACTGTCCCACTGCAGGGCAAAAGACTCTTCTCACACAGAGAAGGAACGACCATTGTTCAAGGCGGAATGGTGATTTCAAACTTACGTACATTTATTTATAAATACAGGTTTACTCACGGTGTTGTCCTTCATCACTGCCAAGTATGTCTAAGATAATCTTAGAAAGTACATTATGAACTCAGAAAGTCGCAAAGATACTTGGCTGGTTTTGAACTACAACCTCGTGCATTAAAGAAAGGTGCCTTATCTACCGGGCCAATACAACCGTGAGCACATCAAAATCGATCTATTTGTTTGGAAGCTCTGAGGCTACGCATTCACACACAGACAAACAGATGTAGGTACTTAGTGAGGGTTAAAAACTACACAAAATCAAGCGTTATACGTCACAAAACATGTTCTTACTTTTAAATAAAGCCTCTTTTACTTCATCAAAACGACAAGCTATTTAACTGTAATTGAAACTGAACTCATAAAAACGAATTTATAAAAAAGCTGCCTCCCTGATCGGTGCTTCATTAATTAAACATCTTTTAATAAAGAGCAGCTCTTTTTAATAAGACTACGTCAAGCCGTCTTAGTAATTATCTTGCATAAATGAATTGACTGTTCTCAGGTGTAATAGATCGGATACCTTCTTTCTTCGTTCGTGAAAATCGAAAGGTTATGCAGACAAAACTTAGACGTAACTTGAGGAAACTTACCTTAGAACATATGATTGAGTTTCGCGAGCACAAAGTCGAGTTATTTGCCGTAAATCGTTGAGTTCCTTCGACAGTCTTCCATTTCTATCATCTTAATTTACTCATCTCTCTATTAATAAAACAAATATAATAATATTCCACGACTATATTCACGCTACGCCATCTAGTCCCAAGCTAAGCAGAGCTTGTGTTATAGGTGCTACACAACTGATAAATATACTTATATATTTCTAAATACCTAGCAACATTTATATTATAGACTAGCTTCTGCCCGCGACTTCGTACGCGGATCCTGTTGCTTATGCCAGCGACAACGGGGTCGTCAAAATCGAAGATCTGAAACATCTGATGTCGAATTCTATAAGCCCGGGACGGGAAATCAATGGGATGCGCGAGACGATTCAGGATGTTCCAGATTTTTTATTTTTGTTGGTCAACAGGAAATGCCATTAGACTTAACAACTTTTGCTACGACGCCATTTCTTTTATGTATATGTTATATTGTCTCTGGGCTTTGGAGTTCCCCTACAGGTGCTCCAGATCTTCAAATTTAGTCTCACAGCAGAAAACACTCTTCACGTGGAATAGTTTTTGCAATGGCACCATTTTTATATCTCTTTTACTTTAGGTCATCATAATATGTTGCGTGACGTTCACGATCAGCGGTCAGTCGCGCATCTCCTTCCCCCACTTATCTCTAGAGTCGATGCGTATATACGCTGAAAACTCAAGCGTCATGCTTTTTCCGTGAACGTCTCCAACTCGCGAGACAGTGCATGATGTTCACGATCAGCGGTCAGTCGCGCACATATTCTTCACTGGTCTCTAGAGACCTGGATGCAGATGCGTAAATACGCTGAGAATGCAGGCGTGCTTCGCGATCCCAAGAAGTTTCCACGGAGCGAGTTGCAGCCTCATGTTCTCGAACGCTCTTCGGTAGATTGTTGGGATCTTATGGTCTTTAATCATTTAGCACCTTTGGAACATTGGGAAAAATTTGACCTCTTTCTAGGCATGGTTATAGTTTTATTGTGATGATACCTGATCAATTAAAATCTAAGTGGCTGCTCCCCTGCGTTACCGGGTAAGCTACCGTGTAACGAAGATAAATGGAAAAGGAAATTAAACACTCAAATAACATAAGCCCGAAGGCATACGATAAAAAAATGGGAGTTTTAGCCAGTAGAGTCTAATTTTCAACGATATACCATCGTCATCGAAAATCAGTCCTGAACTGTTCCCGCCTTCACCGCGTAGTACCTCCTGTCCTACTTATGTTATTTTATAATTATGCAATGAAATTAGTGATAGTTTTAATTTCTATATCAAATTTTTCTGATCTTCGATTTTTATAAGTCAACAGGAAATGCCTATCAGACTAAACAACTTTTGCTAAGACGTCATTCCTATGTGAGTTATGGTGTAGCTGGGCTCTTGGAGTTCCACAACAGGTGTTCCAAATCTTCGATTTTTATACGTAAACAGCGAGTGCTCATAAGGCTGAACAACTCTTGCTAAGACGTCATTCCAATATATGTTATAGTGTAGCTGGGCTCTTGAAGTTCCACATCAGGTGTTCCGGATCTTCAAATTTATTCTCTCAGCAGAAAATGCTCATAATGTGGAACAATTTTTGCTATGGTACCATTTTTGTATCTCCTATAGTTTAGCTGGTCTGTTGCGGTTCTGCATCAGGTGTTCCGGATCTTCAAATTTATTCTCTCAGCAGAAAATGCTCATCACGTGGAACATTTTTTGCTATGGGGCCATTTTTGTATCGTCTATAGTTTAGCTGGTCTGTTGCGGTTCTGCATCAGGTGTTCCGGATCTTCAAATTTATTCTCTCAGCAGAAAATGCTCATCACGCGGAACAATTTTCGCTATGGGACCATTTTTGTATCGCCTATAGTTTAGCTGGTCTGTTGCGGTTCTGCATCAGGTGTTCCAGTTTCCACGATAAATTATAGCCTATGTGTTGACCAGACTTAATATCTATACAACAAAAAAAAAATCATTCAAATCCGTCTAGTAGTTCCGAAGATTAGCGTGTGCAAACAAACAGACAAACAGACAAACAGACAAACAGACAAACAGACAAACAGACAAACAGACAAACAGACAAACAGACAGACTTTTTTTTTTGGATTCGTGCTCTATTACTGTTTCTAAACCCCCCTCAATTATTATTTTTTAAATATATTCAATGTACAGACACAGTTTTTTTACAGTCTTATTATATGTATAGATAATTTTTAGTGTCACAAAAACTACAGAATATGTTTTCCAATTGTGAAAAGTTCATACGTGAAAATTATGTTGGTTAAAAATATCTTCTGGGACCAATTTTAAGGTATCTCCTATTCAATTTAAAAAAACAATGGCCTAGTACAATGAGCTCAGAACATAATTTACATTAGACTGATAATGCGATAATTGATGAATAGTCTGATGTCATTGGGCTGTTGACAGTTTTGTCAGTAATATCTTTTATTAGATAAAAAAAATTCTACAACTTTCACACAACGCCAAAGTTAAGCAGAGCTTGTGTTATGGGTACTAAACAGCTGATAAAAATACTTATAATAATATATTTCTAAATACATTAAACATATTGTAAATAAAATATATCCAGATACAGAAAAAAAAACTAAAAATAAAAATCTAATTAATTAAGATTAAGCGAAGTGGGTTTAACCAAAATTAATGTTATGTTTTGAAGTAAAAAGTTATTTTTTTTTAGAACAATAATTGATCGTGCTCATCACACAAACATTTGTCCTGGGTGGGAAATGAGCATAGTAGTCAGAGCCACTAACTACTAGACTAACAGGTCAGTCAGAAAGGAAGAGAAATGTCTATTCCTTCCTGACTGACCTGTTCACCAGTTGTTCTGGCCCCCCAGCTATAAAAGTCTTCGACGACTAAACATTGCATTGTCTTCATAAATCGAATTCTATGGATAATTTCTAATTAAACATATTTCTACTATTTACCACACTAGCACTTTGGTCGCGACTTTGTCCGTGTTTTGTACAGACGCCAGCACATCCAGTTATTCCAACGTGTCAAATTTTCCCAATTGAATATGAACTTTATTCTGTTTAACGTAAAGAAGAAAACTAATTAAAGAAATTTGAGACATTAACTTGATGTGCTAGCGTCTGTAGCTATAGATGGCACAGCCATACATTAAAGAAAACAGAAACCTGTATAAATCCGCTTCTTTTATAATATTGAAAGGCAACACTATCGAGACGGGATTTATCCAATATTCCCACAGGAAAATGGAAAATAGGTCACTGAAATTTTGATGCAAATAGAAGTAGATGGCTTAGCTTTTAGCTGCTGCTTTTATTTGTAAACCTGAAGGTGCCCTAAGTAGTTGATCCTGGCGCAATAATAGGATGATACCTACTGCAAAACTGCTACCTTGTGTTGCAACGCTTACCGATATTATCCGTGGATGAATGACCAATGACCATGCATTGAAAATAAAGCGAGAGCGCTTATAGCTGTGGCCCTAGTGAAAAGGGGTACAAGTCCAATATTGTCGAAAATGAGTTAAGTGTACCAAAGTGATCAGAAAAAAATGCTCTATCATTTGGTGAAGACAGATCTAAGCTATCTCTAAAAATAAGAAAGTTACTTTGTGTAAAAGGGTCCAACTGTAACCAAAAAAAACTGTAAAAGTCGGTTTTCTGATCAGTTTGGTACACTTAACTCATTTTCGACAAAATTGGACTTATACCCCTTTTCACTAGGGCCACAGAGCTAGTAGAATTTTTGACGTTCAAAGATAAAGCTGATTCCATGAATGTAGGTTTTGATTTGGATTATTTGCGAGTACTACGCACCTGACCTTTCTGAAGAAGCTCACCTATAAGGTTATGTATGTCTTTTTAGGGCGTCCCTTTCCGGCATTTCCACTTTCACCTTATAAATACATTTCGTTAGTCGCCTTTTATTCATTCTTTCAAAGTGATCAAACCATCTAAGCATACTCTTTTCGATTTTTGTGACTACACCTTCTGGTAAACCACATCGTTGCTTAATCACATCACTAGCAGACGTCCCACGGTTTCACCCGCGTAGGTCCCGTTCCCATGGGAATACAGGGATAAAAAGTAGCCTATGTGTTAATCCAGGGTATCAGCCAACTCCATACTAAATTTTATTAAAATCCATTCATTAGTTTTTACATGAAATAGTAACAAACATTTATCCATCCATCCATCCTCACAAACTTTCGCGTTTATAATATTAGCAGAATCTCTCAATCTGTCATTCATTGTTACACCACACAAACAACAACTACGACTTCTTTGTATAAGTATTAAATGACGATTAGCCACGGTTCCTCTCTATATCTACTACCTTTCTATTAAGATGACTTTGCCAATAGTAACGCGGTGTATTGTCATATACCCATTCAATGGTATGATGCTGCTCTCCATTGGTTAAAAAAAATATTACACAAGTATTTTAGCGCAATGAAATTAAAGAGAGGGAGCTAGTGTCGTCATAATTCTGTATAAACTGAATCAATTTGTGACGTCATGCGACATTTTATCACGATGTTACTACCGTTTTTTTTATTACCTACGTTAAAAAAAGAAAAAAAAAATAGTGTCTAATATTTTCTAGTAATCTAGATGAGGGACTCAAAACTATAATTTAGTCAACTACCCCATTATACATATAGTTACAGAAACACAAATATATATTGTCAGAAACACCAACATGACCTAATTTCATCTTCATTGTTGGATACAAAAAGGCCATAATCTCTTAAGTGAAGACCGTTCGCTTTGCATCCATTAACAAAGTAATCACCTTTGTGAAACATTTTTTTTTGGACCTAATGGAGTCAAAAATTCATGGCATAGTAATTTAATTTCACCCTGACTGAATTATGGGTGTAAGAAAGACCATAATTGATTGATGCCCGTGATAGCATTTTCAGTCTTGTTAATATAAACATAACAAACAATAAAAGCATTCATAAACTGCAGACAATTAAAGAAAGAAAGAAAGGATAGGTACCATTAATTTGGTACACACGGGAATTTTAACAAAACAAACTTTTTTTTATTATCACATACTGGTACTGCAATCCTACCTGGTGGTAAGCAGAGATGCAATCAATGATGGTGAAGCACCCTAGTGTATTAGATTTACAATAGGCTTGAAGACACCTAACTCTAAACTGCCATCCATATGCCAATATTATTATATAAGACTAATGAAATAAAAAAATATCATAATAAAAAAACTATAGAGTACGATAATACATACAATTTATGTAAATTATTATCGTATCGCATACTTTTACGGAGTTATAATAATTCACTCGATGGTAGAATTTGATCTAGATTAATTTACAAAATAGATTAAAATTATTGAAACACAAAGTTTAATAACTTTCGTCAAACTAAGGTTGAATTATTTAATATTCAAAGCAACCTTTAACATCTTGATGGCAGGAATAATAATTTTAGCTGTAGTAGTTGAAAGGTTTTAAGTCTAGTTAAATAAATAAGTTTGTTTTGGTTTTGTTTTCATTTTGAGTAAGTTAAAAGAGAATTTGTGTAACAAGTCAGAATAACAGACATTCATTTTAAAAGGTTTTTAATAAAATGTTGACACATATTCGGCAAATATTTCTTATAATAGCAAAAAAATACCATAAAAAAGTTTTTATCTCTTTACGAAAAAAAACGAATGGAAGGAGATACTAACATTGCTCTGCGACTAGCTGCACTATACTTTCCCTGTCTCTTTGTTCGGGCCTAACCTCCGAAACGGCGCAGTCGATTTTGACAAGAGTTTTACTGTTATACAGGATGAATTTTTAGTCACCGTCCAAATTTTGATATATTAATCTTTGGCAAAAATCATTGAATACGTGTTTTTTCTTTTAGTATCACTCAATACAAAAATATTGAGATATCACTTCACAAAGTTATCTATAAAAAGTTTATGTTTCTGGACACTGCCGCGCCGTGCGTACGCGCTAGGTGAAGCTACGCGAGCCGGGCCGCCCCGCGCGCCGCGCGCCGCCGGAATTCATTGATAACACAATACAAACAAAGTTGCAAATTTTCCCTTCATACTTTCACGGGCTTAGGACCGTCAATAAGCAAAAGGTTTGTGCTATGTTCACTATGATTAGAATCTAACCCTTAATTAATCAATTAAGTACGTATAAATAAAGTAAAAATCAATTAATTAGATAAGAACTTGAGACCTTAATAAAAGCTGAGCCAAAACGTTTTGCTATTAGGCGTATTTAAAAAATTTGAATCAACTTATGTACAAATAATAAAAATTTAATCAAAATCATCAACAATCAAATTAACAGTACTTTAATAAATGTTCAAAATGCATACCGTTTCTCTCTAAACAGAGTCTTGCACGTTTTTGCACATTGTTTTTAATTTTATTGAGCACTACAGTGTCACTTTTAACTTCGTCGAATGCACGTACAATTTGCTGTTTTAATTGGTCTAGGTTTTGGGCTTCCTCCACATACACTCGTCGTTTTATTTCACCCCACAAAAAAAAGTCACATGGAGTAAGATCTGGTGACCGGGGTGGCCAGACGACGGGCCCCCCGCGACCGATCCAACGATCACCGTGTTCGATGTTTAAATAATTACGAACGGCGGCGGAGTAATGAGGCGGTGCACCGTCCTGTTGAAAATAAAAATCTCGATAGGAGATTACCGGCACGTCATCCATGAAGTCAGCAATTACTGTGCGTAACATATCTAGGTACGTGCCCCCGGTCAACCGTCCCTCAATGAAATATGGCCCCAGTATTTTGTTGCCGACAATTCCAGCCCACACATTTGCACTGAACCGCACTTGGTGATACGTTTCTCGTATCATGTGTGGGTTTCGAAATGACCACCAATGTTCATTATGATGATTATACAGCCCCACTCGAGTAAACAAGGCCTCGTCAGTCCACAAAATGTTAGCATCGGGGTGTGCAATCAGCCACTCACAGAAGGCTCGACGGGGAACTGCATCTGCGTCGTTCAAGGCCTGTGCCTTTTGAAAATGGTACGCGTGCAACCCGGCAGAATGGAGAAGTTTCCACACGGCATATTGGCTTACGCCGAAGCGCCGCGCTGCATCTCGCGTACTGGATCTAGGGCTCCGTTCAAAGAAATCGAAGATATCTTCTTCGATCTCCACTGCGAGTCTCGGCCTGCCCCGTCCTTGAGCGTGTGTAGGTACTATAAATTGGCCATGGTCTAATAGCCTCTGATTTGCGGCCAAAATCGTTTGGCGATTTGGTAATGAGGGATTTATTCCTTGATTGCGAAGGCGAGGAATACTTTCGGTTTCGTACAGTCTCCGGGCACCGTTCAAGCTTTCACCACTCAGTATGTAGGATCGCACCATTTCGTAATACTCGCGGTGGGAATACGACGACATTGTAAATAAATTCACGATACGCACGGGGCGCCGTCGCGCCGGCGCCGGCGGGTTGCGTGGGAACGCCGGGAACACGGAAGTAAGCGCTTGCGTCGCGAAAGGGTGCGCGCGCGAGACCGACTAACGATAGATGATAGATGTCATAAATGTGTCGCGCAGGTGTAGCGGGGTGGGGGTGAGCGGGGTGAGCGCTGCCTTTTTCATTGAATATTTGCGCGGCAAGTGTAGTATTATTAACGTTTAACTTGTGACCACGCAGAGCGGATAATTTTTTCGAGAAAATGATTAAATATGAAAATTTTATGTATCGATTTTTTTTCAAAAATGGACTAAGTGAATGATACCTAATGCCTAGAAAAAATTTGGACGGTGACTAAAAATTCATCCTGTATAGCTAGCGAACGTCACCCGGTTTCACCCGCGTAGTTCCCGTTCCAATAGAAATACAGGTATAAAAAGTCGGGGTTAGTCTAGCTTCCAAACAGTGAAAGAACTTTTCAAATCGGACCAGTAGTTCCTGAGATTAGCGCGTTCAAGCAAACAAATTCTTCAGCTTTATAATAAAGATGAAAAACTTAGGCTATTTTTATTTTTAGAATACTATTAGGAATCCATGTAATAAAAATGTAACTTCATGAAATTCCATGCAGAAAGCTAGTTAAACAACATTAACAAAACTGAACTAAAACAAACAAACAGAACAGAGTCAGAACAGCAAAACAAAAACAAATCAATAGCAGTAAGTATTTAAAAACACACTTTGCTTATTTGTTTTTTCAATCAGTCCCGTTCATTCAAAGTCACCAAGTTCGTCTTCGCGGGAGATTTCCACGGAATTCATCGCATAGATTTGGCGGAAACTCGTATTTTCTTCCGATCGATTCGCAGAGGCTTTATTATTTTGTTCGGAAGCCATTTTTCAGCCGATTAGCGCAAACGCAACCCTCTCCAAAATATCTTAGACAAATTTATTCAAGCTTACGTGGGTTGTTTTGTTTGCATGACAAAATAAGTACTTTCACGTACATTTTTAGAAAGGTCTCAACTGCTGTCGTTTCGGGTAACAAAAAGAGATATTATTTTTTTACTAAAGTTTTATGAGAACCACTTGTTTAAATGCAGCCATTTAAAGTGTCATTAAAGACAAGTAATAATAATAATTTATTGAGTAGGTATTTTGGCCTAAAGAAGTGTACAGACGTAGTTTTGAAACAGGTAGGTACAGTCAGCCTCATAAGTCGATGAACATATTCATATTTCTACTACAGACTAGTGCCAGGATTTAATTAACGTCTTAAAAGTTCAAAATTCACTCGTCTTGTTTAGCAATTTGTGTAAGCTAAGGTGTTCATGAGTTTAGGAAATATGGATATGTTCATCGACTTATAAGGCTGACTGTACATAAAATGATGATGACTGTAGTAGATTTGAAAGTAGACAAAAAATACACATACATACATATCGTCACGCCTGTAATCCCCGAAGGGCTAGGCAGAGGTATACCTGGGTGTACTACCCACATTTCGCCAGTTATGTTTTAAGTCCCATGTAATAGGGGGCGAGCCTATTGCCATCGATCGGACACAAATCCAGACTCTAGGCTGCTACTGAGAAAATCCAGATAGAAAAACTCAATAACACTTTTCCCGACCTGGGGATCGAACCCGTGGCCTCATGCTCAGTAGTAGCGCTTGCGACCACTAGACCAACGAGGCAGTTAAAAATACAATTTTATTAGTACCGTTTAATAAAATACTTATCTTCGTGTTAAAGTAAGTATTCTAACATAATAATGATACTCAAATATAAGTTTCACGGTAAGTTATTTAATGACCACAGTTACTACAAATGATTTCATTTGTAAATGTGTTTTTGAGATACTGAAATGTTCGAAGAAATATTTATCCCTCAAAAGTTGTAAGTTTGTGAATGAAAGTTGGGACTTGAAGCTTTAACTTGTATTTCAGGATATTAACCCTCTGCGACTGACGTGACTCAATTTTTACAATTGTACTGACGTGGTAGTACACGAGACACCATTTCAACAGTAAATATGTTTATAGAATTAAATGATGTAGTTTTTTTTATTTATATTTATTAGATCTTTAGCCTATTTTTTATGATAAATGAACTCTAAAATAAATAAACTATTTGTATTTTCAAAATTAAACAGTGTTTATTGACTTCTCTCGAATCAGTCTATGAATTTATCCTTAAACATTGATGACACTGAAAAAATTACAAAATCAACTTTTTTTATAATAAACATTAAACATTTTAAAAATTAACAATTAAAATAATCGGTCTTGAAAATATGAAATATATTCATTGGTTGAAATTAAAATTAGACCATTTTCAAATCACAGCTTTTCTTGACAATTTTATATAGTGGCAGTAGAGCACTGAAGGCAAATATGCTTCGAACAATCAAAGGAACAATATTTGGTTTTTGGGAGTTGCGTTTCTGGCTCGAAAGTCGGTTCTTCATCTTCATCTCCAATAGGTATTGCTAAACTCATGTTCACTTTCCTCTTCCAGCCACTCTTTTATTTGATCTTCGTGATCTACAAATGTTTCAGCCTTCCCTTACGCGTAGAAGAAGTGCCTGGCCTAGGGTTGTAACTTGAGTCAGCCATCTAAAAAACAAGATGTTTTTTTTGTAAAATAAGTAGGTAAAATTATCTATCCACCACGATTTCGTCCGCGTGGATTATGAATACAATTTTACTTTATATCTTACTCAGTGATGATATAGCATTCTATTAGTGAAAGAATTTGTATCCTCTTTATAAAAATAGTAAAGAAGCATGTATAAATTATGTGAATAAATTCAAATTCTAAAATAACGCGAATGAATACAAAAAATACCTTATCGTAAGATAGCTACATTTATTTACTGATGTGGTTGCTTAGGAGACACTATGAAACTATAAACATTTTACTGAGGTGGTAGTATACTAGACACTTACCTTAACACTGATGTGGTAGTCTCGTGGACACCTTCCTCTCGCTACGCACATGTACGCTCGTTATGACCGTCCCCCGCACACTGACCGACACGTGAGCTTACTACAGTAAGGTACTGAGAGCGGCGGCGTTCAAATTTGAAAATCAACAGTAATAAACTGAATTTAATAATTCGCGGTGTCTGTTGGACTACCACGTCAGCCGCAGAGGGTTAAAGAACTTATTGTGACAATTAAATGGTCTAGCCTACTTGATTTACTTCTGAATAATAAATGGAATGATAGCACACTACAACACAAGCCTGTTACTGTCACAATGCAGAGCAATAGCCACTTCTCAAAAGAAGATTAGAGCAGTCAAGCACAGATCACCAAGCTTAGTGAAGGAGCATTGGCGATTAAAAATGTGCATTGACTATAATATTATGCCCAGCCTGCGTAGCACGAACACATTGAACACCTAAGAAACGGCCTTTGTTTACAGACGAATCGGCAAGGTGACAGATTATATAGACAGGAACCTCAATCTGTCAAATTTCTTTCAATACACCTGCCTGCGTAGCATGAACACTTAATTTCTTTTTTTCCGAGACACGACAAATTTATTTCTGTCCAACTTGACATTTCTTCTACCCGAGCATGAGGCGACTCGTTGACAAGCGTTTGTACGTAGAGAAAGAAATTTACATGCTGTCTATAGCAACTGTCAAGTTGCTCTTGTCTTGGTCTCATTTGATGTAGACTGTTTGACACTTGTTGACAGGAAATGTTTCAAAAAGAACTGTCAAAAGTGGAGAAAATAGGTACGCACTTCATGCTCGGCATTGTTGATTCTTGTTTACTGACGAATCGACATATAACTTCTCATCTTTCTTGACATTGTCATGCTCGAGACGAAAGAAATGTCTATATAATCTGTCACTTTGCCGATTCGTCTATAGACAAAGGCCGTTTCTTCGGTGTTCAATGTGTTCATGCTACGCAGGCAGGTTTCTTCACGAACATCGAAGACGGGGCCCGCTAGGTCCAGCGCCTGCTGGCAATGCGGAATTTGTTTGAAAGAGTCACCGTGGCCCTGGAATGCAAATTAGGAGGAACACGGTTGGGTTTTAGTCAGTAAGAGTCTGACACTCCTTTCTACTTCACCCTGAGTGGGATGATTTCCCATCCTTAAAAAAAACGGGTTTCTTCACAATGTTTTCCTTAACCTCTAAGATTAACTTAGAAAGCATATATGAATGTAAAAATTCACATTGGTACTTGCCCGGATTGAACCACAACCTCTTGACCATTAAGGTAGGAGCCTAAATATTTATAAGCCTCTAAGTCATCTCAGCACAAACACATTAAGAATAATTTAATCAACATGCCTAAGTTTTTTTTTCACTGAAACGATAAAACAGCATCTGTCATGCTGTCACAATCTACTTTACTGTCACACTGTTATGACTATATTTATTTGAAATGTTTGAGTTTAAAGGCGACTTAACTTTAGTAAAAAGCTTAAACTATTTTGTTCTTTGCTCACACCGTAATTAAATCTAGTTTTCTGTTCAGTCTGCTCATTGCCGTACTACTTTTAAAATTATTTTCTTTTTCGAATCAGAACATTCTTACTTTTTAATGTTCTGATTCGAAAAAGAAAATAATTTACTAAGTTGACGGAGAAATAAACTACTCATACTGAACTTGCTTTTGTTCTAGCCTGTGTATTTTTTGAATGTTGTTTTATCGGTGAAATGCAAAAAATAATGATTGTTTTATTCCTATATAACAGTTATTATTCACGCAAGCACGCCTAAATTCTCCGAAGGAATCGGCAGACTGGCAGGTTCAGCCTAGGCTTCCGTATATCCTTACTTATATAAAAAACGAGAAAGTAACTCTGTCTGTTTGTTTGTCGGCGTTTCAAGACTAAACGGTTAAAATGATCCCAATGAAATTTAGCAACGAGATGGATCATATCTTGGAGAGAGACACAAGTTCTTTTTTATTAAAAACAATGGAGAATTTAAAAAGAATATGAATATCGTTTTCTTAAACATGTTTCAGATGCAGCGCTATTTTGGATGTCATGACTGGTTATAAAGGTTCTTTTCCAGTTCGATAACAGGTGATAATTAGACATTTGGTAAGTCTTAAGCTTAGATAAACATGGTAACACGCCGTAAATTGATTCTAAGTCGTTTGCCGGGCAGCCAATAATTTAATAAAGAAGAAAACAAAAAGAAAGCAATAAAAGAATATAGAAAACAAGAAAACAAGAGAGAGAAAATAACACAGAGCAACAACAACAGATACAACAACAACAGACAACACACAACAACAACAGCAACAGACAACAAAGACAACACAACAACAGAGACAACAGAGTATTGAAAACAATCCTGTTTATTCATTTTATACAACTTTGAAAGCGTGGAGGGGTCTTGCCGACAGAATAAAACTAATGGATGGTCACCTTCGTATGGTATTACAAACCTACCACATTTTTTCTTTTGTACTGTTATTATTAAGCGACAATTAGCCCAATGGCTAAGGCGCCTGCCTGAGACCACACCACACAAACATATTGAGTTAACAAGACTACAAATTATGTGCAAACCGCATAGATAGTAAGGTTTTTTTAAATCTATGCTTTTATACTAATATTTTAAAGAGGAAAGATTTTTGTTAGTTTGTTTGTAAAGGATTCCAACGAACAAATTTTAAACCGAACAACAATCTATTACTTTATTTTGTTTCCAAAACTACGTAGGGGTTCACGCGAAAGTAGTCTCGAGTGAAATGCTAGTTCTGATAATTAAGCGTTTACCTTAAAATATGCCATTAAACATTTGTGGCGCAATAAAGACTATAAAAGGCACATTGCTAAAACAGTAAAATTAATAATACAAAATAACCTATCATTGTCAAGAGTTTTCAAGTTCCACTTGCCTCTATTTTTCTTGATACGATTTAAACTAGAAAATAATCAATCAGTTTCGTAGTGAGTGCATTTGACCGTTCCGATTTCAACAAAGTGATGGATGGTGCAATGCACCGTATATTTCGAATATTAAAACTTTTGAACCACACCTGAGTTTTTATTAATGGGAAATACGATGTTTTGGCTCAGAGGAGCTTGTGGCTAAATAGTAGCAGCCTAACGGGACTATCTAAGGTTAAGCTACGCTTGACGAGGTTTTTCCGTGGATGGGTGACCATTAATAACGTTTCAAGACTCCTCAGTGCCTCGGAACGCACGTAAAGCTATTGGTCTCGGCTGTCATTTGTAGATCTATGACAGTCGTTACAGATAGTCAGAAGCCCGAAAATCTGACAACCAGTTTAGCCAAAGGGGTATCGTGTTACCCAAAAACTAAAATAAAAAAACTTGAGAGGTGTCAAGGGACACCCGGATGGAACGCAGTTCCCTTCGATTGATTAGTAACTGTTCAATCTTCTCTCTCCCCCTCCCCCTCCATCTTCCTCCTCCCGTTCCCCTCCCTCCCCCTCTCCCTCCCTCCCTCCCCCAACCCTACCCATATCCCCTCCCCTCTCCCTTCCCCTCTCACTCTCTCTCCCTCTCCCTCTCCCTTTCCCTCTTCCACTCCCTCTCCCTCTCCCTCTCCCTGCGAACATGCGACGCCGCACAGCTTACAATAGCTTACTATAGCAAAAAGTGTCGTGACAACTTTTCGTAAGAATTTTTTTCCGTCTAGCCCCCTTTCACAACGCGTGATAAGGAACTTCGTTCCAAAAATAAATAAAATAAATATTCTTCAACTTTTTACATAACGCCATTTAGTCCCAAGTTAAGCTTGAGAGCTTGTGTTATGGGTACTAAACAGCTGATAAACATACTTATATATTTCTAAATACATACATATTATAGATAAATTACACCGAGAAACTGAACAAATGATCGTGCTCATCACACAATCATTTGTCCTGGATGGGAATCGAACCCACAACCTCCGGCATAGCAGTCAGGGTCACTAATTACTAGACCAACAGGCCAGAAACTGGGTTGTTGAGGTCCGACAAGCAGTCGCTCCATATAAAACTCTGGTATTCAACTGCATCTGGTTAAACTGGAAGCTGACCCCGACATAGTTGTGTAAAAGGCTGTTCAGATGATGATGACGATGTTTAGGCTCTGTTATAGAGGAGAAACGGAAAAAATATCTAACGTAAAATAAAAATACCTAATACCCGCCTGTGCTTCACGATGGGGTAGACCCTTGTCTATCCCTAACTGGTGAAATGTGGCAGTATTAAAACTTTTTTACAAATAAAACAACCGACCGAGGTGTTTTTACACCCGTTAGTGTTTTTTAATGAAATTTTAATGAAATTTTAATGATTTTTTAATGAATTTTTAATGAATTTTTAATGAAATTTTAATGAAATTTTAATGAAATTTTAATGAAACTTTAATGAAATTTTAATGATGAAATTGAAATGAAGTTAATTTACATGAAATTTAATGAAAAAAATGAAAAAAGGAAAAAATTAAAATGACAATTTGTAAAAAAAAAAATATTTTGTAATTTATTGTTTCTTCTCAAAGAAAATTTATTCAAAAGTTAAAAGAATCATTGAAATCGGTTAACAATAATTGCGGATGAATTTTTGATGCCTTATAATTTTCTTTTCTTTTAGTTTTTATTAAGTATGTTATAAATGTATTATTAGTTAGATAAAAATAATAAATGACCCGCTGATACTTACAATAATTGCTAAAGGAGTTCTTTTCAAACATGAATCAATACATCTCTGCCGGAGAAGAAGATGAGAATTAGAAGGGTCTAAAATAAACAGGAGTAATGTTTTGTTGGGGTGATACAATGTGGTAGTATACGCTATCAAATAAAAAAAGAATTTTAATATAGATACCTAAGACGAAATACCGTCGCGCGCGCCTCACGCCCGTACGGATGCGGTGTGAGTATGTTATGTAATACCCTGCGGTTTTTGTAAGAAAATCAAGATTCTACAGTGTAAATTTTAAAACCGCACACCGGAGCAGTATCCAGTGCATACATCCACATTTTGCTAGTTATTTTTAAGTCCCATTATTGAGGAAGCGAGATTACTGCCTCTGATTCAAAATTTAAACTCTGATTCTTATAACATATTCTTGCCCGACAAGACAAGACACCTTTGGTAGTAGATATATCTTTCCGTTAACTTTAGTTAAGGTAAACGTTTTATAACCACCAACTTTTACTTTTAACTACAATATTTATGCTACTTATGTTTTCCTCCACTTTCTAGTTTTATATAATACATGCTGTGAAACTCAGTAATTGGCTTCAGTACCTCCTAAGACATTGTTATTACCATATCTTTAACGTTAAAAAAAGCTGTTGAGTTTCCTATCAATAAACAAAATAAATAAATAGTGTTTGTTGGGTATCCTGACTTTTGACGACCTATAACGTTTCTCAGAAATCTACGAATTACAGCAGAGACCAATAACTTAGTATCTTTTGAGGCTATATAATACATGGTCATCCATCCACTCAGCAGGAGCAACTTAACGTTAAATCGACTCGTGCAGTTGTTATTATGTAACTACAAGCCGCTAATGGTAAGGAAGTATATTCCCACTAAATATAAGCCCGGTAAGAAACTTAAGGATCAAATCCATCATAATACGGGAACTTAAGAACTGACATTGATAGACGATGTCCTCCATTTCCAGGCATATCTGAAAATATGAACACTAACGTAAGTAGTTAGTGATTGAGGCAGAGGATAAATTATTCAAGTATTTTTTATGTATTTATTTAAGGACTATGGAAGACTTACAGCTAAATACTGCTTGGACAGTGTGTATTTTAATGTGCGCTGACTAACGCTATTTTACCATGGCGTTTGATATCAATAGATGCCATACCAATAAGGTTACTGACCTCGTTTCTATAGCGTAGACCTCTCCTGGCGTTTCCTCACACATGCCTCATAAATATCTTTTTTATCACATCTATTCAAAAAGAGCTAGCTCATTAATCCTTATGGACCAAAATTGATTTGAATTTGGAATGTGGATATTGTTAGTAAATGTTTCAATCAACAAAGAGGTGAATCATAAACCATGCGGGAACAATGTATTGAATATGTGACTGGCTGAAAAACTGCGAGTGCGCCAAATTTAAAAAAAGTTGATGAAAAATAAACAACGCGCGAAATTAAATGCATTCTGCTTTCGTTCGTAGTTGATTCATCTTCAGATTTTAGAATTATAAAAAATGAGTGCGTCTTCCTCAAGTGAAAGTATTGTTACGTCTTATGGTTCTGAATTGTACGTAAATAAATTCTTGTTCATAAGTTGCACTTACTTATTTTCTCATAGAGGGTGATAAAAAGTAGAGTGTCCACCTCGGGACCAACACTATTTTAAGCTCGAGTGACATACTTTAATCCCTTGTTGCGCTCAGGATTAAAAAAAACACTCTCACCTTTAAAGTATGTAGTTGTTTGCTCTCTAGATAAACCATCTACTATTGCTAGTCGCCTTTCATTAATCGTCTCTGCATCAATATTCCTCTACGGTACCATTTTCATCTAAACTAATACTATAACGAGTAAAATTTTGTTTGTAAAGATATAGCTCAAAACAACTGAATAAACTTTGAAAAATCTTAAAAAAAACACCATTACAGAACTATTATCACCGAGTAACGTGGGCTATAATTTATTTCCTAAACTACAATGGGGAATGTTAAAGCAAGCGATGTGTTAGTAATATAAGAAGCAGATGGTACAGTAATATAGAAACAAGTGGATGCTGTTATAATATCTACAAATGCTGCTGCAACGCTCCCCTAAGCACTTTATTCATTTCACTCGAGTTGTCAAGCTCTAGTTTCATCAATACTGAATTTAATTAAAACTCCAGCAAACTATTAAATGGAATAGTGAATGAAACCTTAGCAAATATTAATATCGTACGTCGAAATATTATGTTCTTTCATAATATTCAGTAGCATATTTGAATGTAGAAAATTCAATGGTTTCGCTTGCAATTTATTTTTAATAGCAAAAGTATGAGTTGGTAGGTCGTTTGCATTCACGAATTTGTTTAATAGTGGTTCTTTCACATTTTTATTGTTTATGCTAGTTAATAATGCAGGCATTAAGGCTGTTGAATTGTATGTGATTGTGTGTTTTAAACTATTTTTATACTGTCAACGATGAAATTCAGAGAACAAACAAAACTCTTCAAATGATTTTCACGTTAGTTTCGATTCCCTTTTTTTTTGTTGCAAGGTTAGAAATCCTCATGGATGTCCTCTGCCCCCGAGAGGGTGGAGGGGTCTGTCAGACTTTCGGGCTGTTACTGAGAAATTCGAGATGGAAAAACTCAGTAACACTTTGCCTGACCCGAGGATCGAACCCAGGACCTCATCCTCAGTGATAGTGCTAGCGTCCACTAGACCAGCAAGGTAGTCAATAAATACTATTTTAATTCTAATTATACTTTGTAAATTCTAATTCTTATTATTTTTCAGACAGATGCGTTGCTGGAAAGTTTGTTCTTCTGACTTCTTCTACTTATTTTCTCAGCAAAAAGACTGAAGTGGCGAGCTTGTACTGTCTCATGCAATTTTGACGGTCTACAAATGCTAATCCTAAGCCGAGAAAAAAAAAGCCGATAAATGAGAGACTTTTGATTTGATACGTCGCATCTATTATTTGTTTAGTATTTCTCTACTTTTTCAATCTTCCACATTCATACTTAAATCTATTCTCATAACATGATCCTCATTATAATTAAAACCACATAACCTTTTACTCATAGGTGCTACTTTTAGATTTTCTTTTATAGACCCTTCTTTTATTCTATCTATTCGCGTAGCACGAAAAATTATTTTTTCGTCAATTTTTTACAATGTTTATACATTGTTATGAAGAAAATTCGTTTTCTGAAACATTTTTTCGAGCGATGCGCCATGACTGCCAGTTACAAATAACTTCCCAGTGACGATATGACAATTTCACGTTTGATAAGCTTAAACTTAGAAGGTACATAACATAAATTGTATTTAAGCGTAACAAAGTCTGCCGGGGCAGGTAATTTTCTATAAATTATAGCATATTTTTATTTCCACTTACAAAACAATGTACCTCTGCATCTTACCCTAGATTTTTTAGAAAAGAATGCCTGAGGCGTTAACTTCGCCTTTGTGCCTTTGCCTGCATAAACGTTAAATAAAAAAAATATTGTTGATATTTCTTATTGTAATATTTGATCATTATTATTGAAGAAGTTAATGAGTGAAGTGAAAATAAACGATGAGGAAAATGAAGTGAATATTTCGTAAGTTATTTTTTCGTAGTCTAATCTTACCATAACAAGTGAGGCAAATGAAGTGAATGGATTTTAATATTTCGTAAATTTTTTTTCGTCGTCTAATCTTACAAGTGATACAGTTGTAGATAATTTGATAAAGAAATTATCTACAAGAATATGTAATAAAGAAATAAAAGAAGAAGAAAAAAGAAATAAAGTGTATAGTGCTACCCATTGCGTTGTTACCAACTGCTTGATGTCCAAAAAACATTGACTATTAAATGATGATATTCACAATCAAAAGATGCGCTGGTGCCTACACTTACATAAGGAAAAAAATCTTGGGTGCGGCAAAAGAGACAGGATTGCAGAAAAAAAATGCTGTAGGTACCTACCTTTACGAAGTTTTGGCGGTAAGTAATACCAAACCTTATATTGAAAGAGACAGATTGTAGAACAATGTAATAGTGTTTTGTTTAAAAAAAAACGTAGTGACACACCTGAAAAACGAATAAGTACCTATGCATAGATTGTTGATCGATTTTTGATTGTTGTGATTTGGTTTCTCTCTAGAGCCCTAAACACTAGTGGGTTACTATTTTAACAGTCGAAAATTTTAAAACTATAACGTGCTTGTAAAAGTAAATAATGACTACAAAGGTGTCGAAATGACCAAGTGATTAAGGGCATCAAATGCTCAGAACGAGACTTCAAATTCGAGTGAGAATCAACGTATCTTTTTTAATGTATAATAATATGTCTTTCGTAGCATATCGTAGCATATGGCGCTCTGTAGTTTCTGCCTACCCCCATGGGAAAAAGGCGTGAGTTTATGTATGTATGTATGTCTTTCTATGGTAAACTTTATTGCCGTAAGTAATGGAATAATCGCAAGGAAACCTGCAGTGCATTCTGAAATGTTATAACCTCTTGAAAATTTTGACGAATTGAAGGTGAATTGAGCTATCATTCAATACTAATACTAGGAGAAGATTGTCGCTCAATAATAACAGCCGCGCGGGTTGATCAAAGGTTAAGCTACCCTTGACTAGGTTGGTCCGTGAATGGGTGATCATTTGGTCAATAGTTATGAAAACGCTTGGCAGATGATGATGACTAGGCGTTGATACTTAAATACACTTAAATTTTCACGAGGTGACTTCTACTCAATACTCAATACTCAATATTTATTGCGTTCCACAATGTACAGACGCCAGCACATCAAGCTACCCCAATGTTTCAAATTTTCCCAATTGAATATGAACCTTATTCTGTTTGACATAAAGTTGAAAAACGATCAAAGAAATTTGACACATTGGGGTAACTTGATGTGCTGGCGTCTGTACATAAACGGTCTAAAGAAAATATAGGTACAGAATCGTTATGGACCCTGTCGGGCACAGCAAAAACTTAGAAGAGAGGAAGAGGGCTAAATGCAGCAGTAACTTAATTTCTAAAATCTTATTGTCTTATTTTAATATTATAGTAAGTACCAATACTGCAATATTTATAATGTGTTATATATAATTATTATGTACTAGATTTATTTGTTTCTAATATTATAAATTTATGTGGAGGTGTTTTAATTATTTATTTGTTTTATGTGGGTGTATTTTATGTGTATTTATAATATATGTCGGCGTCAGCGATGGCTGAGCGGTATGGGCCGACATCTAGGGTTTCGTGGTACCAGGTACATAACGTTGAATAATAATCTTCATTGCAGTAATAACCTCACTTTGTTTAAAGTAATCACATAACATTACTCAGATAGGTAAACAGACAGTTTCGCACTGGACTAGTGTCTTCGTTGGTGTCTCAAATCCAACTGAGCTCTGCCTAGCTTCCACTTCCCAACACGACCATCCACGTGACATCACTCGCGCCATTTGCAAATGACAGCCGACGCGACGTCACGGCGTTTACCATACTCTGTACTAATGTAATACTTCACAACTTCTTATTTCTGAATATCGTTCGCCACGACATAATTATATGATATTTGTCTATAATATTATTATGTTTTTAATGTTTTTGTTTTAATTGGTTTTAGTTAAGTTTATCGTAGAAAAGCTCAATTGACCGACTAGACTCATCCAACTGTATATAAGGTGTTTTCTAAATATCTGCCATCCTCTTAAGGGGTCATTGTACTCATCATTATAAACATCTTTTATTATGGGACAAACTCCAAAATCGCGAAAATAAAATCAGCTGTTCCCTACATTTCGACGAGTCACGTGACCAAAAATGTAGGGAACAGCTGATTAGAAAACACCTTATATAATATGAATTCAATTGTTACTTAATATTATTGTGCCCTAATAGGGTATATAACTGTACTATAGCTTTATATGACATTATGGTATGCAAATAAATGATTATGAACATTAATCTGAAATTACTAACGCGCATTGAGCAAACATGCAGATGATGAATACATAAGTCAAAAAATATTTGCAGTGTAGTTAAGCAAGAACATGCAAGTATTGTTTTATTTAATAAGGTACAACGAAAATAACTTAACAATTTCTTGTGAAAAAGGTTCGATTTTTGTAACCAATATCAAGCCTAGCGAAATAACTTTTTCGGCATTTCTAGGACCCCAAAAGTGCTAGAACCTTTATAATTTCATTACTGCGGTACGCCTGGTTCCCCACGTGGCCTTGTTACAATGCCTCGGCTTACCTATTTGACGAATAAAACCTATTTATCTGAGGACAAGGTAAATCAGAGAATAAATGGAAGTGTTTTTGGAACTCCGTAGTAAGATTTATTTTTTAATTTTATATGGTGTGTCGTAATAGCAACAAATAATAAAATAAAATTTAAAGCTGAGAATGAAACAGTTTAGTTACACACACAACACATACACACATTTCCATACTCATACACATACAGAGATACACACACACACATACACACACATACACACACACACACACACACACACACACACACATCAATCTTATATTGATGATTGAATCTTTACTACATATCTATACATCCGTGACACCTTACAACGTCAGGTACAAATGAAAAACAGCGTTAGGCATTAAGTTGTCTGGCATTTTTGTCCGGACCTATTCAGCGCAGCCGAAAGGCGTACAATATTGATCTTGTATTATTTTTTTTTTTTAATTATGTGTGTTCTCGTTTTTGCTTTTGTTTTATTTTTTATCACGTGCCTTTTGGGTCAAATGAATGCTTTTTCAAACACAAATTTTGTGGCAAGCGATTGAAATCCATTTGCGTTTGTTATTTTGCATCTGGCTTGCACTGGATGAAGTTTATTTATATACACACTAAGTAACACTAAAGATGCAAATGTAATACCCAAAAAGTCGGCTTACTAACAAGCCTCAAGATTGGCTCAAGTATTTTGCACTCGACCCGAAGAACTTTGTCTTTTACTTAAACAAGCGACCAGTATTTGTGTTACTTAACCGTTTCAAGTTAAAGAAATAACTGGATTTAACTTCAGGCTCTGAGTTTCTGGTGCTTAAGCTAACGAAAAGTTTCTTATTGAATTTCGTCGCTAACCAAAAACGGCATGAACACAATGTAGATGATTTGGTATACTATATTATCTGTCAACACTTACACGAATGTAATGTCGTGCTTAACCCGTAACATACAAAACACTGAATATTTAATGTTAGGTACCACCTAGCTAAGTAGTCAGGCCTTTAAATTAAAGGTTAAATCAATAACTATACTTGGAACTTTGTCATAATACCTATATGATGCGGTAATTCAAAGTCAAAGTCAAACCATTTATTTAAATTAGACCATTGTAAGGCACTTTTGAACGTCAAACAATAGTTAACTTAAAAAATGATTCTAGTTACTCCTTCCAAAAAGTAGATTTCTATGGAGAAGAATGGGCCAGAAACTCCGTAAAATGGTATATGTATAGGTATCCTACTCAAGTATGGCATAGTATCATGCTACTATCCTATTAATATTTTCTACTAATATTATAAATGCGAATAATTGTTTGGATGTTTGTTATTCTTTTACGCAAAAAGTACAGAATGGATTTTATATTGAAACTTTACAATAATAAAGCTAGCAATATACATCAGAATAAAAAGGATATAATTTATAAAGTTGATGAACTATCCAAAATATAAGTGTAAAATAAGTAAGAAACAAATCTGCCATCTGCGAGCTATTCTGGCATGCTAATCCTGCGCAGACGAAGTCGCGGGCACCAACTTGTAAGTTATTAATTTATTGTCAAGCTACGAGGCTAATTTGTGGTAATTCGCCGTGTAATAACAGCCGCAGTATCTAAACTTAAGTTACAATGACCATGGTTGATCTGTGGATGATGAGTACCTATATATAATACGCACAACTTCGCATCTGTCTGGAAACTCCCTAGTCAAGAAACTAGGCAGAAAAAAAAACACAAACAGGTGCTAAATAACTCTAGTTTTAGAAGTTGGTGGCCAATAATAAATTAAACAAAACCTCCAAAGCTAGAAACAGACCAGAATCTAACCTCTCAGAAGATATCAGATTTTTTGAAATCGGTCCATAATCGATGGAGTTATGAGATAACACACACACATAAAAAAAATACAGCCGTATATTAAGAACCTCCTTCTTTTTTGTAAGTTGGTTAAAAATTATAAAAAACTGGTGACATTGATGATGTATTAAATAACGCAATATTATTTATTGGATTCACGTTATTTGACAAGATGTGCTTACCATCGATAGGTAGGTACATAAAAAGAAGTTCCTATATTATTTAATTCTAAGAGCTTGGCAATATATTGAGGAAAACATTTTATTTTTCTACCTAAGACATGTTCTCAATGTCAGAAAAAAAACAAACCTGTGGGACCTGTTAGAATGATTGATTGAGTACTTAGCCTTAAACTTGTGATATAATATAAATAAATGCTTCACACTGAAGTTCCCTTGGTACCTGGCGTTATTTCTTTTAAACCAACTTCAAAAATAGAAGGAGGTTCTCAATGCGGTTGTATTTTTTAAGTGTAGCGTATGCAATGCCAGGCTTTGGTGCTAAAATAGAAAAAAGATAAGAAAGAAAATCATTTATTTGGACGCACAGGAAAACATTAAAAACGAAAATTTAACAACAAAAAAAAAAAATGAGTGAAGACTGTTGAAAAGGACTCTTATTAAGCTTAAATTATGTTTCAATACATTTTTATTTATAAAACAAATTTTAGGACGCATCGAATCGTTTCCACTATAATCTGCGTGCACCAATCCAGAGCACATAGAAGCTTCTAGAACTTTCTAGAAGTTGAAAAAAAAACATGACGCGCGCCCACGACGTCGCGCTTCCTCCAGTAGGCAGCCCTCTACTTTGATGAAACGACTACGACATTATACAACAGTGTGTTGTAAATAAAGAAAGAATTAAGATTCAAACTGTCACTGGCATAGCTAGTTTGCGTGGGAGTGTCCATAGCATTACAAAGTGCCCTATCAGAATAACAGCGCTGCGGTATTTATATTTTCAAATGTCGCAGCCAATGCTGAGATAGGGCGTTTTTTCGTAGTCTTTAGTTTTTAATCTATTTTTGTTTTTTTAATTTATTTTGTTGGTTCTTTCGTTTTATGTTCAGTGCGTCCAAATAAAACAAACAACCATAGAGTGGAATTCCCTGCCGGTGTCGGTGTTTCCTGATAGCTACAACCTAGGGGTCTTCAAGTCAAGAGTGAACAGGTTGCTTCTAGGCAAGCGTGCTTCATCGTCGACCACATCATCGCTTACCATCAGGTGAGATAGTGGTCAAAAAAGTGCCTATCAGTAATAAAAAAAAAAAAACGTTTTTCTATCTATCTTTTCTTTAAGTTGCACTCCTAGATAAGCTTGGTTTGTATGGAAACTAGATTTCTCTATCAGCGGTAGCCGAAGATCTTAAAGCAAAATGGTATTAACAGTGCAACATTTCTTTTGCAGAAGCGGAGAGACTAAAGCAATCAACGAATAAACTTTCGCCCCTGGGTATGGGGCTGCGGACGATAAAGAATGATCTGTTGGAAGAAACATAGGCATCCTACGAAGCTGTGAGATCAAATCAATCACACAAGTACGTGAAAAACATCAAAAACCAGAGTTTTCACGCCATGCAAAAACGTTCGAACCAACCAATCCATAACATCAGACAGTGCGGTATGTTCCAGGCTCATTGGAAGTCAGCGCTTGTAACGCTTTAATAAAGCGTAATGATGACGCGACGCGTGTTCAAACGAACTCAGCAGATTGAAAATATCCGACGTACTGTGCGACAGAATGACTGATGCCATACGTTTTCTATTATGCGAAGCCTTAATATACTTTTATTGCTTTCCTGCTAACCAAAACGCGTAACTCTTGACGTTAAAATATTGTTTACAACGAATGTATTTTACCTGCTCATTTCAGGGTAGACGTTTAATTTGATTGATGCGGCTTTCGAAAATGTATTTGGGTTTTGAAATTCTTGTAACTAATATAATATTAAAATGGTAATTTCTGTGAACTTTTTTTTTTGTGAATCTGGTTGAGGATTAAAAGGAAGCTACTGATTAAAAAGGCAAAGGAGCTTACTGATCTTCCTACACAAGTGTCGACGGCACAAAGGAACAGTTTGAGGAAATGCTTTGCCTTCTTCAAGAAAAATACCTCACAGTCGTAACCTACGTAAGACTTCTAGTATAATATGGTTTGAAATAAACGACCCAGAAATTACATATTCAACGCACGGTTGAGATAAAAAACGAAATGAAATTTCACCACGACATGCACTCGTTTTAACTGACTTTAAAAAACTAGTAGGTCTCAATTTGGTTGTACAAAAATATTGTTTCTTAATGTGTTTATAACCTTCAGAACTCCATCATTAGCTCATCATTTAGCTCCTGTATGTAACACACTGTATGAACACTAGCACAGGAGCTAGGGAACTCATTAAGATGTATGTATTAATTTATGTCAATAAAGATTATTATTATCATTTAGGTATAAACTGATTTGTAAATCTTTTTATCGTTTGTACTGTCCCTCTGGTCCCATGAAATTTAATCAAATTTCAGCTTGATTTTAATATCAAAATAATTAGAATAAGTACTTTTTTAACAAAGAATACAACAGACTTTTCAAAAAATTCGAGGTAGATGGTGTAAAGTAACTGTACTCTGTTTCATTAATTTATTTGCCACCGATTTCCGAAACTAAGGTTATTTTCGACCTTTTTTTGTTTTTAATATCGGTTTTATTTATAATTATCTCATGCAGACAGAAGTAACAATAAAGTAGCATCGCTAGACTAAGCTTATATTCACAAAGCTCATTTCACAAAAAAAAATGAGGTACCTACTTAAGAAACAACCTAATAAAATTTAATTTCTAATTTCAACCATAGTTGGTGGATTTGCGGAGAAAAAATATATTTTTTCTTCTTCAAAAAGTCATTTACAATGAGATTTTGAAGCAATAAAATTAATTTACTGAGAGCCTCTTTGATTCTCAACCGACAAAATTATTTTTCGAGAGCGAACCAAATCTTGGAAGTAGGTACTTTACGTTTGTTTTAAGAAAAAAAGTTATTGTTGCTTAATTTAAAAATATATTAAGGGCTTCTTTGACATATTAAGTTGCCAACATTATTAAGCAGACATTTTATTTTTAAGCGAGTGCGTTGAATAATATTCTCAGGAATAAAAAATAAAAATTAGAAAACAAAATTTGTTTTTCAGTATTGCAATGCGACTTGGAAAAATTAACCGTGAAACCACTTGAGAATTCAAATTAGCATCATATTACTTTTTTAGAAATCTTGGCTTTCATTTTTTTGAATAGCACCTATTTAAGAAGAGATTTTGTCTCGTTTAAAGTTAAATTGCATAAAAAGGAGTCTTATTTCATTTACTTACGTGAAAATATTGCAGAAATAATTTACATCAACTCGGCTTTAATCTATAAAGTCGAGTTTAAGTAATCATTTTTGAAATCATTTTATCTCTTTGTTCTCGAAATCCATCAATAACTTTATTATACGCGATGAATTGTGATGAATGTAACAAAGTTCCAGAGATAAAACTGTCCAAACAAATATAGGTATTTAAAAGCTTTAATACTGGCAACATTCACTCAAACATAACATTTACTCAAAAGAAAATAAAATCTACTCATCCACGCTCACTTGCTTATGGCAAAAAAAGCATACTGTATGAGTGAGTTCAACTTTTTAACAGCCTACCTAATGAGTTAAAAATGTGTAATAAATTCAATACCAATAATAGTAGAGGATCTATAAGCTATTAATAAAAAGTTTTTTACAAAAAAAAAAGAACCGACTCATTGAAAAATACTAACCGGTGTTAAATAGGTAACTCTAGTTTTGGAAGTCCGTGGCATTGGTGGTTTTGTGGCATTCATTTTCACTGGCCACCGACTTTCAAAACTTGAGTTATTAAACATCTGTTAGTGTTTTTAATGAAGTCGGTTTGTTTTTTTTTTTTTTTGTTAAAAAGTTTTTAGATGGCAATTTTTAGTTTTTAAATGAAAAAGAATAAAAAAACTATTGTTTTTTTTCAATTTCCAGTGGTAAATACCTGGAAAGTGCATACCGTTACAATTTCAACAAGCCCAAACACGGCTAGGATACATTGACTTATTATGGAGTTCCGGTGCCTGTCTCTTGGCTTCATCATCAGATCTGATGATAGAATGGTTCTTATTAAACACAAATGCTTCACTGGTAGTAAACAATACCAAAATCGCTGAACGTTTTCCTGTTAAATTTTAAGAAATCCCTCGATTTCGCCAAGATTCCATTATCAGATCTCAACTTGGTGACTATGGGCCCATTAAGGAAGTATACCCATTCAAAAAACAAAATAATTTTTCAAATCGGTTGGTTAGCGACGAAGTTATGCGCAAACAAACAAACATCCGAATTGATCACGTCCTCCTTTTTTAGAAGTCCGTTTAAAAAACTAAAGTTGCACATAACCAGCCAGCATGCTAAATAATGTAATTTTTATATTCCTTGTACGCTTCGATCAGTAATAGTACTGATCGAAGCTTGAACGACAAACAGACTGTGGACAATAATGCTATACCTAATTTATTATGAAACTTGTCATCTAGTGCTAAAGCTAAGTTTAAACCAGTATTAAGATATTTTGTAAATCTCATTTTGAGTGAACTAAGTTCTTAGGAGCAATAAATTCTTTTAACCCTGTATTATTATAAATCATTAATTTTGAATCGATTTAAGGTGTGTTGTTATTGCGTCGCCGTAAATTGTTTAAAACTGTTTACTACAGTTTTATAAAGTCCAGTGTCCAGTGCTGTGTAAATGTATTATCAGTCCATCCAAATTAAGGTTGTCTGTAAGAGATCGTATGTAGCGATAAGGGCGCATATGTATCCCTGATACAAGTATTATAATTTGTAAGTTTTTATGGTGTACAATAAAGAGTATTCTATTCTATTATAAACTCACGCCATATATAAACATATTCATAAATTCATACCGATGACTTAAGGGTACGATGCAAAATAAAATTCGCAACAATAAAAAATAAGATAAACACAAAAGAAGAATCCGTTTTGTTTTCATAAAAAAATCAGAAACAAAGTGCACCCCTTTTCACGACGACAAGCATGTTGAATGTCTTCATTATTCCACATCGTAGCTATGGTCACTGCCACGCCAGTTTTAATATTTAAGGATTTATGGTCCCACAGGCGACATTCATTTCACCATCTCTTTACACTTGAGGCCACATAAAATAATATTATGGAAATTTTTCGCGGAGAACTGTTTTTAATGTGTTGAAATTTTCTGTTTGTCGAAACGTTGTGTAAAAGTGTTTTAGAATTCATTGTTTAGTTGGAAAAATATATCAGTTTTTCTAACAAGCATGCTGTCTACTCAAGTTTTAATCAGATACAATATATTTAATTCCCTACATTTCATAGAAACAAACTAATAAAATACGTAGTTTTACTATTACTCGTAGGTTATCATCCAATATACCTGCATTTGCTGCACGTGACAATATTTTACTGAAATTTGCAGGTTGTAATTCAAACGCTTAGCATTGAAATTCGTATCGTGAGAACAGATTATTATGTATGCGCACCCCGCTAATTAGAATTCCAAGCGGAAACCGACACACGGATTTAATCCAATGCATAGTTCGTAACGTCATTCCTGTGAACAATAATACTGACTGGTCCAGAATGAGAATTATATCTGTATCTAATAATATTATTAGATTTGTTGGCAGGTGACATGACTTAGGGAAAATTATTTTTGTTATTTTTGTAGACTTAATATAATTAAATTGGCTTACACGTGTCTGTCTTATTTTTATAACATTGCTTGAAATAATATGATGAGAATAACATAATAACATAAATTATTCATTATTTTGCGCTTATTTCCTTTTAGCGAAACGAAAATCTTTTTTCGCTGTATACATTATTTTGGCTTACACTACACAAAAGTATATATAGTGTAGTTACCTGCTATGCTTCCCAAGTAGCATCCCTTGGAGGGTAATACAACATTTTGGGGAGTATATTAAATGTGACCCTAACTGACCTCCGGCATTGTATGAGAAGATTCATCCCCTTAGCGCCATCTTCTTATTTACCCTTCTGTTTACTTTTCGTCACTATAATATGCTTCAAGGGATCGCTTTGAAAAAAAGCCTTTCATTTTACATTTGCGTTCATGAATAACTTCGATATTATTTTATGCATATGATTTTTTATTTATATTGTCTATACTTGTCGTTTTCTTTGTTGTTAAATCAGTTTGAATATTGTATATCATTAGGTCTATACTCAGGTCAAACTTCACTTCAGTGTTGTGCACTGTTTGCTGTATAGTTCTTTGTTTGTAGTTGTTTGTTTTGTTCTTTGTTCTTTGTTTGTCTGTTAAATTTCTGTGCGTGTCCCAAATAAACACATTTTCTTTCTTTCTTTCTTTCTTTCTTTGTTGCTATTTCAATACTATCCGAGAATTTATTGAAAAGAAAGCGGCCAAGTGCGAGTCAAATTAGCCCATAAAGGGTTATGTAGCACCAAGTAACAAAATATAAAAGTTCTTGTAGTTCGTAAAGGTAAATTGCGGTTTACGATTTATGACGTATAAAAAAAAACCGGCACATTTTACCACTTCGGAAGTGTCTCTCGCGCAAACTATTAGGTTTAGAATCAAATGGTATTAGAAACCACAATATTATTTTTAAAGACTTTTCCATAGATGGATACCTGTCCCACACGTACGGGTTGAATGAAAAAAAAATTGAGTTTCAGTTCTAAGTATTGGGTACCAAAATTATTTAAATTATTGTTTTTGTTTTCTATTTTTGTGTGAAAATCTTAATGCGGTTAGCAAAATACATCTTCTTGCCAAGATTCAACAGTACAGTTCGTACAGTTTCGAAAAAAAGAGGCTGCAATATACAGATGGATAGACAGACTGACAAGATGAATCCATTTGCCACTTGGCTACGGAACCCTAAAACATTAATTAATAGCCAATTCTTAATACTAAAAAAAATAATCAATTTAAACAAATTTCGGAAACCTTGCGACATAAAATTGAGGTGGATTCACATCGAAACTGGTTGAAAGATTCCACAGGGGACCTAAACATGTTTAGAAAAGAATTACACAAACAAAAGGATAGATTCAAAATGGGATGTGAGGACACGAAATAGACGTTGATTGACAAGGGTAGTACTGTTGAGGGATGTTACATTAATTGAACAGGCGCCGATGATGAATAAAGAATGAGAGACGGCCACTAGGTTGGAACTACACCTGAATATGGTCTATGAGCGTGGGATGTATTGCCACTATTTCAGATTCAATTATTCATTCTAAGGAGAATTACGTGCATGGGTAATACATCCGTTGAAAGTAAATACCTCGATAATTAACCACGGTATTTGGCAGCCTAAACAAACTTCTTGTCCATTGCAAATTGTCTTATAAAAAGGTGGTAATTTATTCGTGCCTCGTCTGTATAAGAAAATGCCTTTGCGCTGCTGGCAGTGGGGCAGCAAACAGGGTGGTATTTCTTATAAAATAATTTATGGGACAAAATTGTACAGACGCCAGCGCATAAACCTACCCCAAAACTGTATTTTTTTTTAAATTGAACATGAACCTTATTGTGTTTAGAATAATGTTGATAACCTATCAAAAGAAATTTGACACATTGGGGTAGGTTTGTGTGCTGGCGTCTGTTCAATTCAAATTTTATTTCGTTTAATAATTAGGTACTATACCTTTGCAGTGAAATTTGTATAATTACGCGTAACGACTGACGGAAGAATCGACCAAGTGACTGGTGGTATTATGCGTTTCAAATAAGAATAGGAACGTCAATGACCTCTATCTGTCAAATGTCGCTTGAAAAGTACGGCCTGCAACGAAACCTTAATCGCAAATCAATTATTTTATTTTTTTGTTAAATCGAGTCGCAGTTATTCAAAATGATAATAAGTATTAAATTAATTAGTTTTGTGGAGTACTTACGTTTAATTTACTAATTATGTTTGTTACACAGTTGTTTATTGTTGTTGTTGATATTTGTTTTTGTTTTCATCTCGCTGACTGTTTGAAAATGTGTGAACGAGGCGCTGTTTTGCATGGAAGGACTCGAGAGATTATCTCCAATGCAGAAAATACTTTGAGAGTACAATTTAGAAAATTATTCGTAAATAAATTATATTAAGAAAAAACCTTGTTTTGCTGATCTTACCTTAATAATTCGCATTGACAGCTGTCACGTCACAACATAGCGCAAAGTCATTCCCGTTCTCATTTGAAATGCATAGTAGACATTTTTTTGAAGAAAATAATGTTCGATATTGTAGACTATTTTCAACTGAGGAATCTACACATATATTCTCGTCATTCTTGGCATTGTCGTGCTCAAAACAAAATAAATGTATCTACAATCTCTCACTTTGTTGATTCTTTTGTAGACATAATGCGTTTCGTTCAACACGCGTATCTTGAATTTACTTGATCTTATGTCTCAAATTGTACCGACGACGGTGGATGCTGGTCAACAAATGGATGTTGCTTATTTTGATTTTAGGAAAGCCTTTGACACTTTAGATAATAATAAATAAATGACTAATATACCCGTGCTGAGCGTTATATTAAAACTTAATGTGTACTTTTACTACATTACATCGACACATCGACACAATGATAAATACCAAACTTGCAATTCCGTACAATTACTAACTAGGTAGACAGGATAGCACCTACAACAATTAATAGGCAGTGCTACCAGTCAGCTAGCAGCCTGCTAAAGCAATTATATTGCCATGTATAGGCATGCTGGGGTGAACAGCATTCCAGGCGTTTCTGAGGCAAACGCAGTTTGAACCACAAAGGTAGGAATATCAATATGGTTGGGACTAAATACTGTGTGATATTTAATGAACGGTTTCATTGACACTGTGCATATTATGTATAGTGTTGATTGAGTGGTTGCAATTGATACGGTGTTATTTTAATTGTGTTTATATTAGTAGAACAGATACATAAATAGAGGAAAAATTACAGTGCGTTAGTTAGTCAGTTAATGATAATTATTATTTTTCGTCCCATTTTAGTTGTCCCATGTTTTTGGAGTCGGCGTCACATGTTTTCTTGTTTCATGCTCCCATGTCAACCGCCATGCTATCATTGATTCCTTTTATTTCAGTACTTATCATTCATCACACAATCCAATCTATGAATATGAATTAAAGGCGATTAAAGAATGGTATTCGTAAGAAAAATGCATCTGAGTAAAAACATTTTTAGTAACAGTCCGGAGTCTGGTATTGTGCCCAATCGATGGCAATATGCTTGCCCCCTATTAAATGGGACTCAAACATAATTTGTCAACTTAGGCCCTTCGAGAATCACACGCGTAAGGGTATGTTTAGAGTCAACGTCAATAATAAGTTCAAGAAATAAACCAATCCTTTGTTAACCCGTAGTCACAAAAACACAACAAAACAATATAAAGACACACAAAAACGAACGTTGACGGATTCCGAAGCAGTTTTTACGTTTCGCTAACCCTAAAATAGGGGCTAGAAAAACGTTGTTTTATTCAAATGTGCGATACACCTGTGCGGATTTAGATTACAAGCAAACAATCCGTTTGCTGCCTATATAACATTTGGCACGTTTCATGTGATCCCTGCCGGCTCTTTTTATGGTTACAATGTTTACGAGTGTGGGAATTGGTGTTTGTTTCAACTATTGGTTCCTGTTTATAAATGTTTACTGTTGTTTTTGTGTGTTTGATTTTGTGCTATCGGCGGGTTTTGGTAAATCAAATACGAATACCTTATTTTTTTCACACTACACTACTAAAAGTCAACATTTCTGTGTAATCCAATGAAATAAAGTAAAAGTAAATATCTAAATCACTTTTGTTATATTAAAAATGTCAATGGGTGAGCAAAGAGATTTAAGATTCTAAGTATACAGGATGTAAAAAGACCCTTAACGTTAACGAAAACTACATATTATTCTATCCATCATTGGGATATTTTTTTTCTTCTAGAACATACCTGGGAATTCACTGGTTTTGGAGATAATATTCTAGGTCAAAGTGCTTTTTTTTCGTATTATTTTCAAAATCATATTCCAAGTAGCATAAGTAAACTTTCTTCCGAACAAACGTTATCAAAATTATCGATTTTTCAAAACAAATTACGCATTTGGAGTTACAAAAATGCAATAGATACTAAACACAAGCGGGCGGTCGGGTCAACAACCAAGCGCGTGTAGGCGCAGCCGGCCGTACGCTCAGCTGATCGAAAGTTGCGTTGCGTTGTCACGCTTTTCATTTCGCGCAACAAAAAGCATCTCTTTTTTAAAGATGAAAAAAAAAGTATTTTCCCAGCAATATTTTTGGATAAAGTTATTTAAGTATATGAACAGAATGTGTAGTTCTAAGCTACGTAATCGGTCTTTTTACATACAGGGTGTAGAGAAGAAGTGTCATAGAAAAACTGTGATTTCATTTCTTAGTTATGGGCATAACTAAGAAATGAAATCACAGTTTTTCTATATCTAGCATAATGTAGCAATATCGGAGCGGCAGCAGAGCTCACTAAACTAGTCTCGCTGACATTGTCCACTAGGACACAAGTAACGGATAAAACATGTGTTCGTGATTTCCCGGCTATAGTAAGTATTAAATGTCTTTGGGTGAGAGAGGAATCGAAAGTTTAACAACTTAAAGTACTAAACATAACTTATTTTTAAGAAAATTACCCTTCGTACGCATGTGTATATTGTATAAATTATCATTTACTCACTTTTACTACTACTCCTTCTTTCTTCTTCTTCTTCTGCTTATCTGTTTTGTTAATTTTTAAGGATTTTTGCCAAATAAACTCAATTTTCTTTTTTTTTCTTTCTTTCTTTCACTTAAAACTAGTCAAGGGAAACATGGCATGCCTGAAAGATATTGTATTGAAATTTTAATCGATCGATTAATGTTTTTCGATTGCAATTGATTAGAAATCCCTAGTGACATTTTGCAAAGATGGCGGCTGGTGGAAATTATTAGTCATTTAAAATACTATTAAATGTACATTTTGGCATACAGCTAGTCCGTGTTGCAAAAGTATTTGCAATTTTCATAATGAAACAGACAATTAATTATCGTACATTCAGATACTCTTTAATGCACAGGGCCATTTTGGTCTTTAACTTTTAAGCATCAAATTAACGATGCCAAAACAGAACTTACACTGTCACTATAAGCAGAAAAATAAGCAAGAAAATAAACGTTATAATTCTGTGAAGTCACGTCGTCTTTTTTTAAACCGTTTGTGCTTCATCCGTGTTCTTGAATAGCAACCAGTGTATTACATCAAGCTTCAACATAAACCAGTACAACATAGCTAAGGTAGTGTAGCGTAACAGAAAACCTAATTGAAGGCACGGAGAGGGGTCATGTGTCACTCTTAAGCCAGATTACATGCGGTAATCGGCTTATACGCCAAACACGGACTTTTACGATCCCCGTTCGTTCTAATACCTAAAAATAGTGGCGGGTTACGGTGTTGCCAACTTCGGACAGGGTTAGAAAACTAAAATTGATATTTATAAATTGGTAACATTGTGGGAAAATTTGTCGGACACGAGTTATAGAGAGGAAGTTTTTAGCTGTGATAAAGTTCTTAACAGATTTTAGAGTCGGAGAAATAAGGTTTAAGTGTAAGAAAGTTCAATCTAAACAATGACATAAAAAGTGCTGGATGATTTTACCGAAATATCTTAAAAATTCAAAAGAAGTTTTTTGTTTCAACAGTGTTCCGTACGCAAAATACGCGCTTGATCAGGGGGTTGTTTTTTTTAAGCGAAAAAAATGCCTAACACATACCACTCCGTCCGGGGAGACGACGTGGTTATGTGGGGCTTGTTCCCACTAAAAACTTCGTCTGTGCATCTACTTTCGCCTTGACGGCAGGGCGGCGAATACTGCTTCGCATGACATTCGCTTCCCATTCAGTAGAGCCTACTTCTGAGCTTCTACGTCTTTGCCCGCCTCCGACCTGTCCGATAAACCCTACCTATCTACAGTTCACTAACATTCTGCACATTGTAATCAACTCAATTTTCAAGTACTTACTTTATAACTACTTTATACTATACTTACTACTATACTATTCGTAACATAATAGAAAACTATTAAAAATATTCAACAACAGAAAAACATCACAGTATTCATTTAAATCCTTCTTGCAACAGCTGTGGCATTCATTTTCTTACTTAATAAAGAGCAGCAAAAAAAAATACACTTCAGGCCAGATTTAAGTACAAACGTTTTGCGGCCCAGTAGGAAATCTTATTCCAAGTACGCGACCATGTTCTATCGCGATTAGTCACTGATAAAAGGGTGGAGGGATCTCATTTCCGTCGGCGTGGACTCGTGTCGGACCCGGCGGAGGAAATGACGTTACGTTCCCAGTTTATTCTCTTGAATTTATAAACGGTTTTACCAGCTGGAATTAAAAAAATAAAAAGTTTTTCCAGATGAAAATATTATAAAAATGAAAAGTTCTTTTTTCTGTAGGGCTTGGAATTGGGTGGGTCGGTAATTGTGGTTTAGAGTGTTGATGGTATTTAGTTTACGCTGTTTTGACGTGCAATGAATTCAACAGATCTCATAATATTATAAGTTTAAAGAAAACATTTAACAAAATTAAATAAATTATGTTATTATTCAGCTAAAATGAAATATTAAAGAATCCAATTTAACTAACTTTTGAAACAGCACAATTTCCCACGAACCCTCGTACAAAAAAAGCAAAATAAAATATCTATTACCTTACTAAAAAGAGTTCAACCTTTTCCAAACAATGAGATTTGGAGGCAAAAATCACAAATCAGAAATAACGAAACCTAAACTAACAAAGGCTCTTTACTTTCGGCTTACGATAACGATCAAAAGAATAATTGCTTTGCTTTGTGGAGCAAACTAGTGTGACCTTTGGATGTTAACTGGCATATCATTTGAGGGTCATTTATCATAAAACGACTTTGACGAAGAGTACTATGATCCGAGTTTACTTATATTTTATCAGATATAACATCACTATCTGTTTTTTAAAAAGAACAAAAGTAAGTACTTGATTAGCAGCAGTGGCCCAGTGGTGGCAGCCCCGACTTACGAACAGTAAGTCGTGAATTCGAACCCAGGCAGGCACATTACTTTGTTTAATTTATTTCATCACCACTGCTCTCAAAAACGGTGAAAGAAAACATCGTGAGGAAACCAGCATGTCCTAGAACCAAAAATTCTAAGAGATGTGACATCTACCAATTCGCACTGGGCCCGCGTGGTAGATTTTAGCCCATACGCAAAATAGCCCGGTATCTTTATCTTTATCTTTATCTTTAAGTACCTTATTAAAGGTGTTTCAAAAATAAGAAGTAAATAATTTGATTTCACTTAGAGTAGGTAAATCAAAATTAGATAAAAAAACATTGTGTTTTGCTTTTTTATTTCTTCCCTGACATTGTCAGATTAGGAATACCGACGCCATCTGTAAAAAAAATACGTGAAAGAGTGTCTTAAAAAATGAGAAGAAAAATATAATTTTATTTCCCTTAGGTTGAATTTACACTCAACTCAAAAAAAAACCTACTCTAAATAGTATTGTGTTGGGTTCTGCATTTTTTCTCTGACTATTTCAATGTCACAATACAGAAATGATGTATTTAAAATAATATCGTGCAAACAATGAAATGTTTCCTCTTTAAATATTAGTGTAGATTTACACATTTGAAACAAGAGCCATCCAAGTAGATCGGCGTTTGCAATTTTCTTTTCCAATAAAAGTCTTCAATCGAAACCTCTAACAATTCATTACAACAGCACTTAGTGAGTATTTGAGAGTAAATTGTTCAGGGTCCGATTTAAAGTAATTACTTTGAGATATAGATGAGAAAAGTTGACATAATTATTTTTAGTTGTATTCATATATATCAAACTAGGTGGAAGGTATATTGGTGCACAAACGGATAGATATAAGATCAGTACCCTAGTCCTGGACCCTTTGGCGTTAAAATGTTTCATCGACTTTTCTTAATTTCCAGGTTATTTTTTACTTCAAGTTTTATAGCTTACTTTTCTGTCCAAACCAATGAGGTTTGAAATAAAAGAAGTGACTTTTTTAAATTTTAGGGGTATATCTTAAAGAGATAAACGGGGAAAGATGTTTTTTTTGTGGTCCCCTTTAGGTTGGCAAAAACTGCAAAAAACCAGCTGGTAAAAAAAAAAAAAAAAAAACATACGATTCGTATGATCCTAACATACCTACTTCTTTTGTTTAGTTTACCTACGTTCAAGCATCTGTACCCCTAGGCCGAATTTCCTGCAGAAAGTTTTCGAACAGATATCGGCAATTGTTTTATTACATAATTAGTTCCTCATACGCAGCTTTTACAATCCTACTATAATAAATGAATGTCAGTTACTATTCGAAAAATACTTTTCGCAAGAAAATCGTGCTAGATAGGTTTTGGTCAAACTGGCGTGCTAGCTAAGTACTATGTACCCATCTTTTCTAAAGAAATACCTATTATATTAAAATCTCTTCGAAAGCAACTTAGTCAATTGTATTAATTCTCATCTAGATTACTTTTTGATAAAAAAAAATTGGAAACCAAACTCATTGTCAAGTTTTTTTTATTAAATTTAATAAACTCCACTTCTCCAACTTTGCTACAGCAATTGGGGAGATAAAATTAAAAAATATCGGGCAGGAAAAATGGAAAGGAAAGCAAAAGAGTCTCACAGGTGCGTTACCCATTTATATTCTTTCTGAAGCTGAAATTGGGTATTATAATGTCTCGTTTCACAGTATGACAGAGAATTTGCACTTCATAAGCGTTAAATTGGTCATTAGGCCTCCCCGTCGTCAAATAAGCGTAGCAATAAAGTGTGAAATATTTATTATAACGTCTTTGCTCGAGTGTTGAGATGAGATGTGTTCAGTAAATTTTATATTACCCACCGTGATATCACGTGTGAATTGTTCGTTGTCAGCTGAATATCATTATATGACGTCGGCGAGGCGGAATCTTAAGGAGTTATCAACGGAGATTCGTGTGGAATTATATGAGTAGGTTAAGTTAATAAGCGCTGCTTCAGCGCACTTGGGCTGTTATGAATTTTGTGCCAAATGTGTTCTAATTACAATATTAAATGTCTTTTGTGACGTGTGCAAACGCGCGCAAGCGGTTTTAACGAAACAGTTAAAATCGCTTTCAAATAATAAAAGGTTTCTCAATTTAGACATCATCGAGACACAAAAAAAACTTTTTATTTTTAACTTTAATCACCTATAAAATGTATGCCATGCTTGCATTGAATACGAATAGCACTTTCTGCGAGACTAACTGGGAAATCATGAAAGACAAACAGCTGTTTTATACACAAGTTCAATACTCACTCCACCTTAATTTACCTATGAAACAGCCATTTTCTGGTAAAATGTGTTGGAATTGTTAATAAAAATATTGGACTACATTTTTATTAACACGTCTAGGTATTATCTTTACGTATAAAATGAAATGCGTCTGTTAGTCTCACTAAAACTCGAAAATGACTTGACCAATTTGCCCAACTTAAAAAAAAAATATTATTAATTTATAGGAACTATAAATAACAATTTAAGTACCCATACAATTAGTTGCTATCTGTCAAACATTTGATGTTGATATTTATAAATTTTAATATTTCAATGAAATCCCTTCAACTATGGCTGCGACGCCGCGACGGTAAAATAATGCAAACCTAAAGTATTCCTAAAGTCTAAATTCCAGTACCGCTGATTTTAAACTGCACGTAATTATATTTTCAAGTGTAAATCTTTTCTAATACCTACTACAAAATAATACAAAAAATCTTAATACCTGTATAGGTCAGTACCTATACAGGTATTAAGATTTTTTAATCTCACTTAAATTAATTTATTTATTTTATTTATTAAAACTTTATGCACTAGTAATTTAAAATAAACTGTACAAAGGCGGACTTAATGCCTTAGGCATTTTCTACCAGTCTATAGGTCAGTACTTATAGAAATAAACATACCTACAGTTACATAACTTAAGATAATAAATGGGCCTCAGGTAATCAGAACCTCAATCTCGGAAGAAGGTAATATCATACATTAAGTAATTTACGAAGTAAGCTTCTAATTAGCGCCAACCAAGATTTAGACAGTAATGAAACTCGTAAAGAGTTCCATAAAATTAATCGGTGAAGCCATTTTGTCTCACATACTTAATTATGAAGACGTAAATTAAAGTAGCCGTTAGTGTACACATATGTTTATTTTACAAAATATCACGTAATTTAACCCACGAAGGGTTAAGTAGAAATGTACTTAATAGTTCACCTAGTTTTGTTTTAGTTTAACCAGGTACTAACAAAGACTTTCAATACCTACAGACCAGACATCAAGAACAAAATTTTCATCCGAAACTTGCTGGAGTAGACAAGTCTATAAGATTTTTTTAGTACGCTCCGCTGCCGCTCCAATATACATATATTATTCTAGATGGCGTTATTGAGACTTGGGTTCAAAGTTTTCCTATGACATTTCCTCGCATATATCTGGGCCCTATCCAATAAAGCTGACAATTCGACATATATGTCAAAAAATTACAAAATTGTAGAATTGTCGCGCCTAAGCTGTTTAATAAACGTGACAAATATGTCAAAAATCGACAGGTGAAATCTTGACACATTTTTAATGTAAAAACACGTTTAATAAAACTCGACATATCAAAAAACCACAGTCACAATATTTCTGACAATTGTCGGTGACAATATTGTCGGATTGTCGTGACAATTATGTCGACTTTTGACATATTTGCAAAGAATTTTGTTTTATGAAGCTGGATGAGGGTAAAATTGAAAAAGATATTATCAAAGTACAAGAATAAAACAATCACTAGTGCAACTTCGATTGTGTTAAGATCGCGTGTAAGATGGAAATGCACAGAAAACTTACCATTTTGGGCCTTATTTACGAAAGTAAAAATATACTTTTTGGGAAGTTTAGTGACCAATAATATTAACCCACGATGTAAAAATAAATAAATGAAAGGAAATAGCTTAAATATGATTTCGCGACAGAGGGTAACGCGCCTGTCAGAATTGTCGGACAATTCTACAAATATGTCAACATGTCATGACAATTTTCTGTTTAATAAAGCAGATTTGACAAGTTTTTCACGACAAATTGTCACCTGTCACCTGTCGCATATAAAGTTTTATAAAACAGAAAAATGTCAAGAAATAAAAGAGTCCGACATATTTGTGAATTTTCCACCATGACAATTTTGTCGCCTGTAAGTTTTATTAAACAGAAAAATTGTCGAGTTGTCACTTTTCGACATATGTCGGACTTGTCGGATTGTCAGCTTTATTGGATAGGGCCCTGCTCTAATAGTATTTTAAATCTATTTAGTTACAAATATATTGTGAAAATATTTTTATTAAACATTAAATTCTTCTTGATTTCGATACTTTTTGATATTTAACTGTATTTTTTTAAATAATTTTAATAAATAATTTATTTTACTCATAATTATTTGTGATCAGTTAGTGGTGTAACCGTTTGACTACAAAGTCACAGGTCTCGAGTTCCAACCACCATTGTCATTTTGGATTCGTGTGCGTATTGTATAATAAATCACTCGATTTAAGAACGGTGAAGGCAACATTGTGAGGAAACCGGCATGCCTGAGAGATATTGCTTAACGGCATGTGATGCCAAGTCAGGGATCCATGAGTGGCAGAGTACTAGTCACTTACTACATGAAAAGAAGAAAAAGAAGATTAAGTAAATGCTTTGATACAATTTTAAATAACAAATTTAATGAAGTTGTTTGCTATACCTAAAGTTGTGTCAATCTAAGAAAAGCATTTTGACAGTTGTGAAAAAAAAATATGTAGTGTTGGGGAAAAAGAATCGGTTGCTATTAAATCCGATTCTTGAGACATATCGATTTAAAATAATCAAGAGATCGTCATCGACAATAATTGTATTTGGTTTGTTTTAAACTGATTTTTGAGGAATTTCGTTTTATTACACGCTTGATTTGTATTATTGATAGTATAATACATTTATTAGAATTCTTAAAAGTAATGATTTTAAAGTAAATCGATTTGATCCGGTTAAAAAATGGCTTTTGCCGGTCATGACACTACGATAACCAACGCAGCGACATAACATTGCAATAACGTTCTGTTAGAATATTCATTTATTTATTTTATTTATTAAAACTTTATGCACTAGTAAAATAATCTGTACAAAGGCGGACTTAATGCCTTAGGCATTTTCTACCAGTCTACCTTAAGGTGGTGCAGAGACAGAACATGGTAGGCGCAAGAAGGTAACAAAAACTTGAAAGAAAATAATGATAATAATCAAAGATGAATTCGTGTTTTTGGGTGCATTTTCTCAACATAAAGTTAAACTTAACGCTTACTTATTGCTACCCGTCGTTATAGTGTGTGGGTACCATAGTAATTAATTTGGATTATGAATTTAATTTTTAAATTTTTTACTAAGACGTACATACAAAGTTATAGCGACACAAAAACAGAAAAACGTCAAAATGCACTTCTTAGATTGCTATTATTATATTTACTATTCGTAAAATTAAAAAAAAATTAACGCTAGGTAAATTATTTACGATCTTCTCAATCAATATACTTTCTAACATGCTCATTTTGTGTGTAAAAGCGTGTTTTGACATATAAATTATACTTTTTCTTTAAAAACAACAAATGATACTGCAACGCAAATATGTTGACTGAATCAAGACATCTGCAAATTGGCACCAATTAAATATTTCCGAGTTGTTTCTGCTCGCTTTCTGTCAGCAATATGTGTCTATGAGACGTATGCGTTTTTTATTTTGTAACTCTATACGTGGATAGGTAATTTATATTTTGAACCTAAAAACAATTTTAAAAGTTACACATAAATTTTCCGAGGTTTTGTACTCAAAGAGCCAACATGAAACTAATATACCTCCACGGTCCGTTTGTCCGTCTATCATTACTGATCAATGTTGATAAAAATTTGATATTACGTATGAAATACTTGCCCAGATTTGGACCGCAAACTCGTGTATGAGAGGTAGGCTCTTTCATCTCTAGGTAATCGCGACCATCTGATTGGATGACATGATGTTATTGGTATGATGTTAAAAATATTTTTTATAACAACTTAAACCAATGAACAAGTAATAGGTTCATTAGTCGGTGGAAAAAACTAAATATCAAACAAAACAAATATAGCCACAGAATTCTAACCTTATAATTATTTTACACCTTTTAGTGATTTTTTTTAAATTTTATTTTTCAACTAGTAGACGTCACGTGGTTTCTCCCGCGTTTTTCCCGTCTCAAATTCAAATTTCAAATTCATTTATTCATTTTGTGAACACAGAGTAAAATATTATGATGTTGTTTAAAAAAAATGTTGGTCCATACAGTGTTCCACCGAACGGCATACAAAATAGTGTCGTGCCTCTATTTGCAGATATTATTAATCATTGCCTCGTTGGTCTAGTGGTCGCAAGCGCTACTGCTGAGCATGAGGTCCCGGGTTCGATCCCCGGGTCGGGCAAAGTGTTATTGAGTTTTTCCATCTGGGATTTCTCAGTAGCAGCCCGGAGTCTGGATTTGTGCCCGATTGATGGCAATAGGCTCGCCCCCTATTACATGGGACTTAAACATAACTGGCGAAATGTGGGTGTACTACCAGGTACACCTCTGCCTAGCCCTTCGGGGATTACAGGCGTGACGTTATGTTATGTTGTTATGTTATGTTATTAATCAGACCAAAAAATGTCAGAATATATTATTATAATACACAACAATAACAATCTACGATACAATTACATGTCAATTATAATTTAAAATTTGTCATTAAGATATATAAATATACCTTGTCATTCAATAGTTCAAAAGCTGACGTTTAAATGATTAAAGTTATTTTTAGCAATATGTTTGGGTAATTTATTATATAGCTTTGGAGCCATTGCATATATGCTTTTGTGTAGAAATTTGGTTCTTGTGTAGAGCAAGTGCAACTTATTCGAGCGTCGTTGACTTTCGACCGGTCTATAATAATGCATAATATTATTCTTTACGAAAATACAGGCTTCATAAATGTAAAGTGATGGTGGCACAGTCAATATTCCTAAGCGTTTAAAATGAGATTTGCATAACACCATCCGATTAATTCTACAAATAGCTCGAATGCATTTTTTCTGTGCTCGTTAGAATACAGGGATAAAAATTACTATGTCACCCGAGGATAGTGTAGCTTCCCAACCAACGGTAAAGAATTTGTCAAATCGGTCCAGTCGTTTCGGAGCCTATTCAATACAAACAATTAATTCTTATTTGTATAGATTTCTAATAAGCAAGTAATTTTTGAGTATGTTAAATTATAAATGATATTTATTTCTGTAAATAGGTCTAAACAAACACTTTAACGTGTCTCTTTTTAATTACAAGATGATGATGATGATGTATTTCACTATCTGACTACTCTGAGCTTATGCTTACTCGTGCTTAACTGAGTTTCTTTCGGTGTTTCTTCTCCGAAAGAAACTCAGTTAAGTAGATACGAGTGTTAGTTAAGTTCGAGTAAGCTTCTGTAAACCGTTGAGTAGATACCCATTTCGAGGGCGCATGCGACTCTCAATGTCAACAATATTTATTCGATCCTCGGGAAATGAGTGGAGTGTGTGTTTTACGGATATACAATGTCGTGTCTCGTTAACAGATTCAATTGTATTTTATCATACTCACACGTTGTTCAATGTCGAAGCGGATTCACAATGGGGTGAATCGAAAAAAAAATGTTTGCGTTACATGCTTCTGGTTTTCAGATTGGGATTTGCAAGCATAATTGGTTTTATGTTTGTTCCTATGGAAAGGGTGTCATAGGAAAAATAGAACAATGATCTTGTTAGTGGTTCGTTGTCGTCGACGCAAAATTTATTATGTTACGTAACTTAACAGCGAAATATTAGGGGGTAAAAGACACACAACAATGACATGGGATTACAGAAAGCAAGTTACCTAATGAAATATAGATAAACCTAATTACTATTAATTAAAAATGTACTCTAAAACAGCTAACTACAAAATAAAATATAGTTTATATAGTTTTGAGCCGTTTGGGGTCGAAACGCTCGGGTCATGGGGCCCGAGTGGACGCACCCTTTACCAGGTGACTTTTGGCTGACTGGCCGACACTTCCTTTGACCAGGAGGGCTGGCTTATTTCTTGGCTTATTCTTGGCTTATTTCATCCAACGTGGCAATGCTGCGTCTTCTACATGAAAGCGATAAGGATTTTTAACACCTAAGTGTTCCTGTTTTGTGTTCCTAATTTTGTTGTTTTTAATATATATTTTAATAGGTACTTAAACAAAAATACCTGGTATGTTAAAATAAATATTTTTTAACTTTTGATCAGAAAATCTAAAGTAAGTGAATCACTCTCGGGCAATAATGATAATTGAAACTCCGGAAAAGGGTGTCCAAAAAGGCCATGCACTGGCCCTATTGGTGATATCAGGCACACCGGTAGCCAGTACCTACGAAACTTGCTGGCGGCGCGGGCGTGCGCAAGAACGAACGAAAACCAAAGAAAAATAAGTACCTATGATAAGAATCGTATATGACAACATTTATGAATGTTAACGAAGCAAATGATAAATAAGTAAATAATAAATAAATATTCCACAACTTTTCACACAACGCCATTTAGTCCCAAGTTAAGCTTGTTAGCTTGTGTTATGGATACTAAACAGCTGATAAATATACTTATATATTTCGTAAATACATACATATCATAGATAAATTACGCCCAGACACAGAAAAAATGATCTCATCACACAGACATTTGTCCTGGGTGGGAATCGAACCGACGACCTCTGGCATAGCAGTCAGGGTCACTAACTACTAGACTAACAGGCCAGTCGATAAATGATGATGATACATGATATTCATTTCTGTAAATAGGTTTTTACAAACACTTCTACAAGTCATTTTTTAACTTGAGATGTGATCAGAGTTTTAATATCTGACTACTCCGATAAGAAACACCGAAAGAAACTCAGAGGTCATAGTCTCTTTTAAAGTCCAGAAATAATCTTGGTCCAATCACGTAAGAACCATGCAGATTAGTGTCTGAGATGAGGGGACCAGATCAGTCAGTGCAAGCATTTGTCAGTAATCGTGAGCTCAACTCGGAACTCGAGGAAGTAGAAAGAACTTCTGCCTACCCCCATAGGAAAAAGGTGTAAGCTTATGGATGTAAACTTACTCAATTTGTATTAGTTTAGGTAAAGTAGAGTATGAGTCTGCACATAATTAGGTGTTAAAATACTCGTGTGATAACAATACGCGAGTGTGAGATAAAATCACGCTCGCTATATTATTGATTAATACTTGATTGAATATAAAACATCGCATTGTATACTCACAAAAAAATTACATCGCATTAATTTGTTTCCAATCAGAATGTTCTACATTTAAAGTATGCGTAAACAATACTATTTGTAATATTAATGTATGAATGTGAAATATTTGGGACACACGAAGCCCGTAAATTCTGTGGCCCTAGTGAAAAGGGGTATAAGTCCAATTTTGTCGAAAATGAGTTAAGTGTACCAAAGTGATCAGAAAAAAATGCTCTATCGTTTGGTGAAGACAGATCTAAGCTATCTCTAAAAATAAGATAATTACTTTGTGTAAAAGGGTCCAACTGACACCAAAAAAAAACTGTAAAAGTCGGTTTTCTGATCACTTTGGTACACTTAACTTATTTTCGACAAAATTGGACTTATACCCCTTTTCACTAGGGCCACAGAATTGACTTTCCTTATTTCATTCATCATTTTCCGAACACATTTTTAACGTGTTCCTAAATTCAAAAGGCTTTTAAATTAATTAAGTATCCACGCTATTCACATGCCACTTCATACGTAATCAATTGAAATGAAAAAGCGTATTTCTATTTCCGAGAACGAGCATCATTTGCTTGAGATAAACATACGTTTCACGGGGAAAGTATAAATGCGGCCCTGTGAGGCCAATCAAAGGCACTCTTTGTTATTCAATCCCGTTGCTTTCACTAAAAAAAGAAGCTGAAGATCTTTCGAAAAGGCCTTTCATGAGCTAGGAACCGTTTCATATCAACTCGAAATAGAGTGTGCATAGTGCATTGCGTCGTTGTTCAAACATCGCAAGACGCACTCATTCAAATTGTACACTCCACTTAGACATGGCCTTTCTTGCATCGTTCACATAATCGCGGGCAATCTTGCTGCATACGGGCGCTGCGGCGGCGGCGTACGAGAAAATACACCTTTACCGATTTTCGCAAACATTTAGCGCGCTTGGAGCAATATTTGTGTACGTCTTTTGAGTATGTTTGTATAATTATGTGATACGAATGTTTGTTAAATAAGTTTAAAAACCATATCATATTCCATAGGACTTGTTATTGGCTGTCAGTCCAACTTACTGTTTCTTACCTCTTGATTTGTTTTAGCTGTAAGTTCTCCATATCATTATTTCGGTTTTTTCCTACCGTAAATATTTACTTTAAGGTTTATTTCTAGTTTAAATTGGTTTCGTCCTTACGACTTGTGTCAAAATAAAACAGCCACTCGTGTATATGGAAGGTTAAGATATGCTTTTCCAAGTCAGCCAATAGCTAGGTGCTAATTCTTCTTCTGGAAGACCTTTGTTTGCATGGAAAGAAAAAAAGAAAGAAAAAGCATTCATTTGGCCCAAAAGCCACACGATAATATATAATAACTATAGCAGAAAAAAACAGTAAAAAGAAATTAAACAATTGAAATAATTGGACAAAAAAAAATGTATGCCTAAAATAAAAATAAAAAATGCTAAATGTGTGCGTGTGTGTGTATGGAAAGTACGTTAAGAACGTAGTCACAGAGAATGCAGCCAAGTACTACTGTATAATATACACACATCAAAAGTGTCTAGGGATCAACATATATTTTTGCAATAACTTTTCTCCTGATTGATATTAATTAAAATTTTCTTTAAGGATTCATCAAATAAAGTGTTTTCGTTTGTCACAGTAACGATAAACCAAGTCACCTTTGCATTAATAAAGAAATTTGCCATTTTCCTAATAAAGGGATTTTTGACATTTGAACCACTAACATTAAAGTTCGAAAAAAAGACTGAAATAACAGTTTTCTTTAAAATTTTATTGGGTAACTTAAACAATTAATAATCCGTGTTTCTACCGCGAACACTAACAACACAAGAACATCGCTTTGGCATACTCAAAATGAGTTCATCCAAATCACGCTGTGGAATGGCCGCCCATGTTCGTTGCAACAACAAAAAAAGGTCTTCTTGCGACTGGATACCCTCCATATTCGGCAGAGCTCTTCTCTGTAGCATATCCCATGCATGCTCAATCGGGTTCAAGTCTGGCGACTGAGCAGGCCAGGGCAGGACATTGATGTTAGCTGCGGCGAGAGTCTGCCTTACAACTCGTGAGGCTTCATCACTCTTCAGGGAACTTAATTAGTGACCAAACAGTCAGAAACCGCTTGCATGAAGTTAACCTTCATTCCCGAAGACCGCTACGGGTACCACCTATAGCAATGCACAATCGTAGGATTCGATATCAATGGGCTCTTGAACACAGAAATTGGGCAGAAGAACAATGGCGTTTCGTGTGCTTTTCTGATGAGTCTCGTTTTGGTATGTGGCCGGATACAAGACGTATACGACACTGGAGAACCCCTGGACGCCAACAGCGATAAAAATCCTGCCAGGAAGTCCATCCTTATAGTGGTGGAACCATCATGGTATGGGCGGGTATTTGGATCGGCGGAAGAACTGCGTTGATTTGGATCAGAGGCAACCTCAACGCTCAAATTTATGCTGAGACGATTGTATCAGACGTCATCGTTCCTCTACAAGTGCAAATCGGTCCCTTATTTCAGTTAATGCATGATAATGCACGACCGCACACCGCAAGAGTTGTAAGACAGACTCTCGCCGCAGCTAACATCAATGTCCTGCCCTGGCCTGCTCAGTCGCCAGACTTGAACCCGATTGAGCATGCATGGGATATGCTACAGAGAAGAGCTCTGCCGAATATGGAGGGTATCCAGTCGCAAGAAGACCTTTTTTTGTTGTTGCAACGAACATGGGCGGCCATTCCACAGCGTGATTTGGATGAACTCATTTTGAGTATGCCAAAGCGATGTTCTTGTGTTGTTAGTGTTCGCGGTAGAAACACGGATTATTAATTGTTTAAGTTACCCAATAAAATTTTAAAGAAAACTGTTATTTCAGTCTTTTTTTCGAACTTTAATGTTAGTGGTTCAAATGTCAAAAATCCCTTTATTAGGAAAATGGCAAATTTCTTTATTAATGCAAAGGTGACTTGGTTTATCGTTACTGTGACAAACGAAAACACTTTATTTGATGAATCCTTAAAGAAAATTTTAATTAATATCAATCAGGAGAAAAGTTATTGCAAAAATATATGTTGATCCCTAGACACTTTTAATGTGTGTATTATGGAATAACCATTAAGATGTTTACAACCCAGTAACTGGACAAGAAGATATCCTTTAGTATAACTGGTAAACAGTCATTCGGATTTCTAACGTGTAGTATCGACTGTTATGTAATAGATCTGCTAAAGGCAGCCAAAAGCAACTGCTTAACGTGCTTTCCGATGTTCTGTGAGGTCTTGGGAAATGTAAAGTCGGTGTGTATAATATGTGTGTCTTCGAATTGGCCTTCAACTTGGAAATGAAGAACTCAAAAAATAAAAAAAAAATAACATTGATTGTCTTACACATCTATCTGGTTCGTTTAAAGAACTTGAATCTATTTCTTCTAATTCTCATTAACTACCAGAAGTTGAGAATAGTGCCCGAATTACGTGAGACTCATACATAACTAGATAAATGTATGTATAGGGCTCATATCTGGCTACTCTTTTGGGGTCTACAAATGATGGTGGATGGTGGATGAATGGCGCAAATGATACCCTATAAAATCAAATAAACAAAAGACAACAACTCCGATGAAAAGCCCCTATACACAAACACAAACCCTGCTAACATTTGCGTATAATTTGAATCAGAACAGTTCCAATCATTTAACCGGCATCACAAGTCAAACGGTATCAAAAGACTCCTTCAATAGCACCAAGTCTACAGAGGAGTACGAATGCGAATGCTCTTTTCAAAATGAAAAGAAAACACTACGATGTTTCCCAGCATAAATTCTTGGCACTCGGCAAAATTGAAAAGTCCACTCAGTAGAAGCTTCCGTTTAGGTAGAAGGCACAATCTCAAATTGTTTACGCTCTCGTGCCCCTTAAGACAAGAATGGTGGCTGTTAGACGGCTGAGGAAATGAATATTAGAGTGTTTACATGTTTGTGTGTTTGTTCCGTATAATATGGATGGCGATACGGAGGAGCCAAACGACGGATAATAGTTTGTTCTTGAATTAAATTGATAAACAATTTTTGGTGATTTCTGATGTCTGTTTTGTTTTACGGGATCACTTTGTTTAGATTTAATGTTGAGGAACAACTTATAAGGTAAGCGTTTTGATCATGAAAATGACTAAATTAGGCAATGCCTTAAAGTCCGCTTCAATACATTTGTTTGCTTAAAAAATGAAATTAATAAATGATGTGGGAAATATTGAGTGAGTATATTAATTATAACAGAAAATTGTATAGAAAAACAGTCAAAAGCCATAATCTCATTAGAACTCATAACATTTTATATTGATAAAGATATTATATAAGGCATAAAATGTAGGACATAGTTGGGATTTTTTTTTTGATCAAGAAACCATCTTTGAGGTGACCTGTCCCAAATCCCAATAGATCCCATGCATATAGCAGTCATCGTGTAAACCATCATACTTTTACTAACCCTAGATAGATAACCATATTGCACAGTACACTAAAGATAACCATACGTCGATTCGACGTGCGAATGTTTGAGTGACCAAATTTTGGATTATGTATATACTAGGTTTATGAATGTGATATTATGTCTTTATATATGTAATTTTATTGTGATTAAAGGAAAAAACATCAGATTTTACATACATTTTTGTTAAAAAAAAAAATGAAAAACTAAACAAGTTACTTCTTGCTTTACAAAACTTAAACATTTAGGTAACTTTTCGTCAGGCTTATTATTTACTATGTAAACTCTTCAAAATCCACTTTTTGTAATCATTATAACATAATAAATCCGAGTAAATAACAGTATTTATTCATTTTGGCCTCAAAAGCACTTAGGATAGGCGCTGGACTTGTGCTCTCCAGAAATGGGATTTTTACAGCTGTCGCAAATTGTCTTTGTCATCCTTCTAATTTTTGATGGACAAAAGGCACAATATTTTCTTTTCTTTGCTTTAGGTACACCTTCACGTTGTGTGGGGAGGTTCGGCTTGTCTTTTTGGCAATATACCACAATCTTTTATCTTTTATATTCGTCGGCAAATTAAGCATTTGCTGCCTTGTCTCCATCCATGAGGTCATCAAGCTATTGCTGAGTTTTTTTCATAAAATCTCTACTCTATTTTTTTCTTGGATTAGGACATTATCACAATAAATCATATATGCATTTATAAAAGCTTAATTTAGGATCCCATAAAACACATACACATTATATACACGTCATTTGATTGAAACTGTTGACTCCCGCTTTTGTTTCATTATAATAATGAATCATATTTTGCTTTGCCAGTTGTTGGATAAATTGTGCCCTCTTTGTAACACGATGATAAAACAAACACCATTTTCTAATAAATTATCTTCAGTTTTACTATACGCCCCTTGAATCTCTTCATCGCTCATTTTGTGCAACAACTGACTGATTTCTGCATCGTCTGCATGATTTTGTGACGTCATTATGTTATTTTTATCATGACCTCTAACAACTAAAAAAAACTAATAAAAAACATAATGCATTTGTGCAAAAAAATTGAAGTAACACTTTTTCTCAAAAGTCTAAAAAATTACATTAAAGATAACCATACGTCACTTCGACGTATGGTAGGTAAATATTGACGAACGTACTGCACATACCAAAGTGATAAGGGTGTATCCTGCAAGCTCTGACGGTCGGCTGAGTTGGCAGGAAAGGGCACTTTAGTAACGCGCGAAACAAACGAGTTCTACAGATTTTTCAAAATCGTATACGTCGTTTCGACGTAGGTTATCTATCTACGGCTAATCTACAAGACAATAACGTATGCCAAACAAAAAGCCAGACCGTCAAGGAATCATATAAAATCTACGTAAATAATAAAAATAATATTCCACAACTTTCCCACAACACCATCTAGTCCCAAGCTAAGCACAGCTTGTGTTATGGGTAATAGACAACTGATAAACATACTTATGTTTTTCTAAATACATACAATATTACTGTAGATAAATTACACCCAGACACAGAACAAATAATCGTGCTCATCACACAAACATTTTGTCCTAGGTGGGAATCAAACCCATGACCTTCGGCATAACAGTCAGGGCCGGTAGCTACTAAACCAACAGGCCAGTCAAATATAGTCCTAATTATAGTAAACCACCAAAATTTAACAGAGATCATCCGTTAGTATCGTCTAAAATGGTTCAGTTTCGGAATTTTTTGTACCGTTAGATTTACCGTGGAACGCTTTAGACAGAACTGAGCCGCGCGGTTGAAATACATGGCAGGAACGAGCGATTGGAAAAATCGCTCGTATATAGAAAATACTGCCCGATTCTGGACGTCGACTGGTGCTCCTTCCAACGTTCTTTTTTTTCGATTCCCGCCACTCACACAATGTTATTTTGTCTTTTAAAATGTATCAAAAATAGAGATAAAATGCACATAAAATCTAAAAAATCACCAGATAATATCATTCTAAAAACTTCTTATTCACGCTATCGTAATTTCTGCAATAATTTATTAAGAAAACTAAAAATATCTTATGAAACGGGTCAACTTGAAAAATCCGAAAAAAATCCCAAAGCCTTATGGAAAACAATTAAACAAATAACAAATACCCATAAAACAAAACTTAGTCCAGCGGAGCTACTTACAATGCGAGACAGCCCAAAATCTGCAATAAATGAGGTAGGCAAATTTTTTGCCAACATTGGCAAAAACTTGGCTACAAAAATAACAAATGATACTGCAGCATCATTATCGGCCGGTGGCCAGCCCTCACCTTCACATACAGACACCCAAAACTCACCTGTAAACTCTCTCACTATCCTGGAACTAGATGAAGCTGATGCTGTGCTTAATCCTACAACTACGCTCTGACTGTGCAGTCGGCTGGGACGGCATATCATCGCTAATATTAAAAAACGGTCGACATGCACTGGTTCCACCAATTACTTACCTTTTTAATCGTTGCCTACAGGAGGGAGTTTTTCCGGAGGCTTTTAAAAAAGCTGTGGTCCATCCAATATACAAGGGAGGGAACAGAGACTGTGTTAATAACTACAGACCGATATCGGTCCTACCTGCACTCTCTAAAGTTCTTGAAAAAATTCTCAATAACACTCTACAAAAATTTCTTGACAAACACCAACTCATTGCTAATAACCAATACGGTTTTCGGACAAGTCTATCAACAGAAGATGCAGTTCTGGATTTCACGCAACAAGTTGCCTCAAACCTAGATAATAAATCGAAATGCCTAGGTATATTCCTAGACCTTTCGAAAGCTTTTGACACAGTCTCTGTTCCCAAACTCATCATGAAGCTGGAAAATATCGGTGTGCGTGGAAAGCCTCTAGAAATTTTTAAAGATTACCTAAAAAATCGTAAGCAATGCATTAAAATTGATACTTACTTAAGTGACGAGTTTCTCGTGTCCTATGGTGTTCCCCAGGGTGGAATCCTTTCCCCAACACTATTTCAGATCTACGTAAATGATCTCTGTAGACTGAGTCTTCCAAACGGTAAAATTTATGCTTACGCAGACGACACCGCAATTCTAGTAGACGGAATCACTTGGGACATGGTGAAAACAAATGCGGAGTTGGCGATGGCCAAGGTTATGATGTGGTTAAACTCGAACCTCCTTACATTAAATCTACAAAAAACAACTTACATTCCATTCGCTATACGACGTAACGGTAAACCATCTCCTTCCTTTAATATAACTGCTCACTTCTGCACAAACCCCCCCACCCAATGCACTTGCCTTCCGCTTGCAAGATCCGAAACCGTAAAATACCTCGGAGTTCAGATCGATGATGGACTGAGATGGGACAAACAAATTGACGCCGTCACCACTAGAACATTGCGCCTTATACATATATTTAAGTCTCTCAGATTATCCGCCGACCTAAAAATTCTTAGGATGGTGTACCACGCACTATGCCAATCAGTGATTGGCTATTGCATAGTTGCATGGGGCGGTGCCACAAAAACTAGCTTCCTGAGAGTGGAGAGAGCGCAGAGAGCTATACTGAAAGTCATGACGAAAAAGCCCTATAGGTATCCAACAACGGAACTGTTCTCTGACTGTAAAGTACTTACGGTTCGTCAGCTTTATGTACTTAAATCCACCCTTAGAAAGCACGCAGGCCTGCCACCTCCTTTTCCAAATAAACGCACGTATCTTCCACCAAGTATCCAACACAAAACTTCCTTCGCTAAACATCAATATTATATACTAAGTACACATATTTATAAAAACATTAACAAACACCTAAATATTATAAATCTGAATTCGCATGCACTAAAATCTAAACTAACAGAGTGGCTGCTCCTTAAGGACTACTCTTACACGGAGTCTTTACTTACCTATCTTGTATAATACACACACACACACACACACACACACACGCACACACACACACACACACATACACACACACTCACACTCACACATACACACACATACACACACACACACACACACACACACACCACTCACACACACACACACACACACCACTCACACACACACACACATACACACACCACTCACACACATAAACACACAACACACTTACTCATATATTTTACTCTTTAAGCACCATACAGTAGAATGACACAGTCCACTTGAGATAAGTTTTTGTTGTTCATTGTAAACCTAGACCGTAAACTACCTCTTAAAATACAGGTATACCCTAGCTTAAGAGGTAGAGTATTTTTCTTGTACAGAATTTGCAACTTAGACCATAAATATATTTTAAACATAATGTCAAACTGTATTTCAAACTCTGTATGTTTTTTAGATAAATAAAGATTATTATTATTATTATTTCGTATATTCATTTAAAATTCTTATAAATTACATTTTTAAATATTAATATAAAAATAAAAACATTTAAAAATATAAAAAATAGTAGGCCACCGACGGCGGGAGCAGGGTCCAAGCCATCGGTGGTTAGGGTCTCAGAGACAGGAACCTCCTCACAATGCGAGCCGTATCGAGGAGTACTGCCTTCTGTATCAGGCCTTTGACCCAACCGCGTAACGAAAGCCTCGACAGATGGTCGTCGAGGCTTTTTGCAATAAGACCATTGGCCGTCACAACTATCGGCACAATGACAGCAGAATCCACATCCCACATGTCGACAATCTCGTGGGCTAGGTCAAGATATTATATGGTTGGAACGGTATGGTTGGTTGGTTGGTTGGTTGGTTTTATTGTATGGTTGGTTGGTTGTGGTTGGTTTTATGGTTTATTATTATTATTATTATTTGAAGGTAAATTGTTTTACAATTTTGATTGACTGTTGAAATGTTATGTTATGTTATTTATTCATTGACCCGTCTATGAGTTGCTGAAATAGCAGATGTTGAGCAAAGCTCACACGGCCATCTGTTAGTAACTTATGAAATTAATAATAATTTTATTATGAAAGCAATTAGTTTGCAATTAAACTTTTTTGAGGTCAAAAATCGAGATGAAAACTATAAAATCTTTTAAGTTTGATCTAATTACACACACTCAGCCAAACTCTATTAAAACTAAATAAATAAAGTTAAGAGCTTGTGTTATGGGTACAAAACAGCTGATAAATATACTTATATATTTCTAAATACATATAATATGACATAAAATGTAGCAGGACTTTGTACACGCATATTTAATACTTTCTCTTAGATCTAACGATAAATAATTTGCGACATAATTATTGCAAAAATATGACTTTTTACCCGATTTCAGTGAACAAAAAGGAGGGTTATGATTCAGACCGCGATTTATGTATGTATGTTTGTCACATTAAATTGAATATGGCGTCCTATAGAAGACATAAGGTAGTGCATTAAAAAAAAGTGATGTGTTGATGTCGTGTGGGTATTAAATGAATAGGCTTGATTAGCACATTACAATAATATAGAATTTTATTACCCGAAAACTGGTGAAATAAAAAAATATAGTCTTAAAATTATGGAACAAGAAAATAAATTCCCTTATTAGAATATTTTCTTAAAGGACAAAACCGTGGTCGAATGCCGCCTACCTGCACACGATAAGAAGAAGAAGATTATGTGTAGAAAGTTATGACTCACTTAACCAATCGGTAAACTAGAAAAGTATTTCCAAGTTAATTAGTCAACATGACTGTTTAACCGCATAGAAACATTGTGAAAGAACAACCACGGTAGTAATATCACTTAGTAAACTTAGTTTGTTTTGTTGTCACTAGATGGCGTTCTACGATTTCGATCGATTCTTATAACTCGGTGTTAAGATTCTCCGGTCGTAGTACCTTTATGGTCTCAGGATAAAAAAAAAGTTTATAAACCTAATCACTTGTAAGTATTCCAATAACGACATTGGAAAATAAATCGGGTTGAGGTTGTGTTGGTAAAGGTGTTCCACACTCCTAAGCAAATACTTACTGAAATTTGTTGTTTCAATATGGAAGGAAATCAATGGAAGGTGATGGCATTCGTGATACAGGATTTACCTAGTACGAGTGCCAAAGCACTCCTTTCACACCAAAGCGCACATTGTACTTGACCAAATTTATATAATAAGGAGATTTATTGTACCAATTTTTCCAGTTATAAACATTTTTTTTTTTAATAATCAAGCAACCCTCAACAATCTAACCCTCTAGGTTCGAGGGTTGAACAGACTCTGTGACTTACTTAATTTACTTTCTTAACTTAATACCGAATACCATTTCTTGCTTGTTAACTGCCAGGTTTCGGGAGCATTTTATTTGTCATTTTCCCGATGAATTGTATCTTTTTTTTTAAGGAAAAACGGGCAAACAGGAAAACGGTTAGCAACTTTGTTAGCAATCAAGTATAGAATATTTCTGTACTTACCTGCGTATAACACACGTATTAATAATTGCTGACTCGTTCTTGCGGGAATTCTTGTCACTTTAGCGAAAATGGGTAGATAGATTGATAATGTTTATTTATCCTCCGCAATATTGCTTTGTTTCCTTGTAGTTTTAACACTTTATATCTATTTAGATAATACTATAAAAAGTATATTTTAATAATCAAACAATGGCATAAGTTTATTAAAACTAAAGTAAGAAACATGTGGAATACAAACTAATAAAAAAAAAAACCTAGAACACCTAGGCGTCTAATTACTCCTCCACATCCTTATCATCCGGAAACGTGCCCAGAAGACTGGCAGCATTGCCACGTTGGATGGCAAAGCTATTTTTTTGGCCAAATAATAAGCCAGCCCTATAATACTTGTAAGAGGTCAAGTACAAGCACTGGTACAGGGTACACATATGAATTGAAAAAGTCACATTGGTACTTGCCCGGATTTGAACCACAACCTCGTGCATGAGAGGTAAGCGCCTTAACTTCTGGACCATCACGACATTACCTCTTTATAATACTAGTAAAGAAGTATAGATAATTATAATCAGTTAACTTTGCCAAAAATAGAGTTACCTATTTACAAAATAAGAGACTGAAACAATGATGTGAAGTGAAATTCATAACAAAACATAGATACCACTAATAGGTGTAGGTAAGTTTACACATGAAATAACGTTGTCAAAGGTAGAAAATAGTTATTTATGTACACAAACAGAGTATTAATTTTAATCTGTGAGATACTGAAGCATCAATGCAACATACCGTTGCAAAAGAATACGATCGTCGATATCTTTTCGAGATAACTAGACTGCATTCCTCGTCAATCTAGTCGCCAAATAGATTCACATAATTATAAAGTACCGTAAAACGAAGTTACATTGATAAAAAAATAATTTAAAACTCATGTATTTTTTAAAACAGTTAACTAAAAAAAATAAAAGAAATAACATAGTGACGATACATTAAATGATCACTAAGTAACAATTCTTTAATAAAAATGTATTACAAGTTCCGGGGGAAAAAAATAATGCTGTTAATTAAATGGCTACTTTGATAACTCCCAATATTGCTCTCTAAAATCACCCCTAACTATTATGTTAACATAGTAATGACTTTTACTCCACTCAGAGCTAGCTGTTAAAGCTAAAACATTGGCGAAACTTAGCCTAACAACAAAAAATTCTATTAGCAGAATAATAATCAGCTGCATTAATTTTTCAGGTAAAACGGAAAAAAACATTGTACTACTTTGTCTAACTATCAAAATTTCCCAAAGACTCAAAGTAACTTCGGTTTACTGGTTCATAATATTGTATCGCTTTGCATTGCACTGTATCCTGGTAGGTGCAACTAAATGTGTTCATTACAGAATTGTTTGCTGTTCATTGTGTGGCAATACACTGCAAAGCTAAAGTAGGTACTCTATTTTCTCATACAGTGTAAGGAATGATTTTTGAACACAATACGTTTGGACCATAATGATTTTGCACCACCATGCTTTTAAAACGTAATATATTTGAACCGTTATGACGTCTGTTAACACAATCACTTAAAGTTTTTTAAGTACACAACATAATTTCGTGGTCCACCACCGACCTTATCTCCGACCGCAGGACAAGATTCAGGCCAAGAGAAGACCCACTTTTATATAAAAAAATATAATTTCGTACAGTAGTTTGTCGTTGCAATCAATAACAAATTTTCTTTAAGATAATTAAGCTTTCAAATAGTTTAGTTCATTTTAGTATCGAATCTACAAAAGACCAAATAGTGTGTGTCACAGAATGACTTCAATAATCCATCAAAGTATTTGTGTACAACTTAATAAACCGAACATCTACAAAATACAAACATGTGACGTCATCACATGCCAGTAAGTCGGCTTGAGACGAGGAATTCCAATCTCTTCCCTTACACTCAATAAAATCAAAGAGACTTCTCATGTCGCGTTTCAACATATTATCCTAAACGATTGCCAAACTTCCTTTGTGTCCCTTACTATGAGTTTATGAAACAATTATGTGGAAAAAGTTGTAGATGGCTTTTGAAATAAAAAAAAAATTGAAATACGCTTACCGTAGCTGGTACACTGGTACACCTTTCCATAAGTGTTCTATCTAAAAAAAAAACACAAAATGAACATTAAAGTTTTCTTTCGATTACTTTAATAACGTGAGACATATCGTCATAAGATTCGAATCTGTGTTACTGGTAAGATCGCTAGAACTAAAAATACAAATTCCAGTACAACTTGTGAAGGGAAAGAACATAAGCTACAATCAAGACTGTCTGGTGACCTTGGCTACTCAATTAAAACACATTGCACAAGTACGAAGAAAATGAAGGTACGAGCTCACAAGAAGTTTCTCTTTTTAGCTGCTACACAAGCAGCAACACTAAGCTTGGCTGATCTCTTTCGGCAACAATCGAAAACAATTGGTAGTGGCAATATTTTAATGCGATTGTGTTGTCTCTGATATTGCAGGGGCTCTAACCATTCCTTTGCCTATTAGAAGCTCTTCAGGCTCTTATTTGAGTCTCAATGTTCAGCATTGTTACTTGTATTTCATGGTGATTCGAATGTGTATGTTAATGTCGTATTCAGACTTTGGTATTGTCGGTTTTTGTGTTTATTTTCATTGGAAATGCAAAATATCTTTTGTCTTTTTGTTGACAAGATTGATTAAAGCTCATTTCAGACTACGCTACACTATTGTGCTGTTTAGTGTAGTAAATAATAGTAAGCCTATAATATTTACAGTCAAGTGCGTGTTCATAATTCATAATCTTCATCGTGTATGTTGCGCGATATTTGTATGCTATGAACTATATAATTATGCTTTATGTTATTATATTACAGCATAGTCGGAAAAAAACTTAAAAGTACTGATTTATTAATCATTGTTTCGATAAAAGGGTAATGTTAAAAGATTCTATAACTTATTAGACAGTTGTTTGGAAAAGAAAATTGTTACGCCACTTCTTCCTAGCAAAACAACATTAAGTGGTGATGGATTATTAGGCGTCGACTTTCTGTTCATTTCTGATACCCTGTTACTATCAAAACAAGAGCCATAATTCGATTTAATAAACCTGTATGTCTCTTTAACATAATTGACCAAAAGTGGCTTAACACTTAGTTCTAGTCAATTTATGTTTGCCTGGTAAAAAAATATGACAGTCAATATAAAATTGTCTATCGATATAATTTGACTAATCCATCGTACCCCTCGCTCTCTCATTTTAATCGTGGTTGCGCTTTGCGGAATAAAAATATGGTATTTTCATTTTGATTTTGTTAGCGCAACTAACGGTTGTGCATCGCGGAATAAAAATACAGTATTTTAATTTTGATTTTGTGTGCGCAACTAAAGGTTGCGCTTCGCGGAGTAAGATAGTTGCGCTTCGATGACTGCGCTTAAAAAAGGTTGCGCTGCGAGGAATACTAGATAGGAGTTTTGGAAAACTTAATTTTATGAATTAATTTAATAGTTTTTTATGCTATAAGGTTCACGTGTTAAATAATAATGATAATAATAATTTATTTATTTCAAAAAAGGTTTGGTACAGTCTTTAGTTACAATAGATAGGTTTTAACAATTAGAAGGTTATACAATTATGACTCTGGCATCCTAGCTAGGTTACATAGTAACCTGTATTAAGGTTAGCCAGCCCGAGTTCCCATGACAGGATTTCATGATTTCAGAGAGACTGCCATCAACAGTGTTGCTACCCAATAATGATTAAATTAAGTATGCCACCATAAATTAAGTGTAAAAGGTATCGCCAAAATCAGTACAAAAAGAAAACACATACAAATCAAGTAGATGGTAGACACAGAACCGATAATCGTGCTCATCACACAAACATTAAATTTGTCTTCAGTGGGAAGCGAACTCATGACCTCCGGCTACTACCTACTACTACTACTACTATGCTGGTCTGGTAGTTAATGACCCTGACTACTAAGTCACCACAAACACTTAGCACCACCACCTCTAAGCCACTAAGCACTAGACCAACAAGCCAGTCAAACCTATTAGTAGACTATGGTAAAATAATAGAATGGAAAAAACTCGGGAAACCATAAAGTTCGTTATTACGGTTATTTTCAGTTGTGCTGCATAAAATTTTATTATGAAATAACTTAGATGGAAACATTATTGACCAACAAGTTAGAAACAAAATTATTTTCAAATTAAAAAATAACAAAACAATATTTAAAACTGTTATTATTCTAAATCTAAAAGTCCCGAGCCAAAAAGTTGCGAAGTAAGACACCATCGATCATTTCCTAAGTTTTATAATACCCGTGATAAATGATAGGAAAGGCGTCCACTGTAACTTATTTTAGTTTTCATAACTTTCTGAATAATCTCTTCGACAATTTTTTCATGGAAACTTTTGAATTTCTTTCTTGGCTACGAAGTGAAGTGTCTTTTCTGTTCTTTATAAATATTTTCTTTACTAATACACTTAAGACATTTATGTCAAGAAAAAGGACAGTTTTATTCTATGATAAAATTGATATCTCTTTCTATAAATAAATCTGAACTTCCTTTGATGTGCGTTTATTAACTTACTTAATATTTGTATGGCCCTGTATTTAGTCTTTTCCGGTTTAACTGTTTGTGTATGTGGGTGTATATGTGTATAGTTAAACAAATATTGAGATAGAAATAGATAGTTTTGACCTAACTATATTTCGCGTTTAAAAATAAGGAGGGTTAGATGGCAAACAAATTGATTTGTAGACTTGATGATTAATCGTCACTGATATGTTAGACCGTCTTTATAGACGGTCTAACATATAATGACGGTCTAAATATGAGGCATTATACATTGACTCCCATGGCTTTATAGCCATAAAATAAATATAATGCCTTATATTTGTGTGATTGCAGACCTACTTGTCTAGTTGTGCCAGTAGTTACAAGTATAAGCACGGAGCGCAGTGGGTCGGACCAACCGTTATTAAGTATTCCCATCTAGATTTAAGAGCGGCTCAGTATCTGTATTTCAGCCCAGTTAATAGACAGACAGGCAGCGGGCTTTCCACTTTCTTACATACATAGTCATCATCGTATCATCATTATTAATTTCTGCTATACGACGTCCACTGCCTGACATTGGACATAGGCCTCCTCTAGTGTTGCCACACCAACTGTTTCTGTGCGTCTCGCATCCATCAGATCCCCGGGACCCTCACCAAGTCGTCGGTCCAGCTTGTGTGAGGCTTTCCAACGCTGCGTCTTTCGGTACGTGGTCACCACTGCCGAACTTTGCGGCCCCAACGACCATCTGTTCTGCGAACAATAAGCCTTGGCTTCTGTCACTTAAGTTAAAAAAATGTGGTTGTACAACAATAGGTGCATCTCTGACTTACCCTGTACGGATCACAGGCATGATAAATGAAACTAAACTATATGCAATCGGCTTAAGAAAAGTTTTAGTCCGACTGACTAATGCTCACCCGTTCTATGTATTATCTATCACCAATAAATGGCTCCTGATTGTGGAGTAAATCTAAATAAAATCATTTTTTTTCATTTAGACCTCTAGCATCCATAAAACAACAATAAAACACAAAAGACTAATTAAATGAATAGATCTTTAATTATCTACTTAGTGACCAGAACATTGTTGGACACATTTACGAACAATGTCATAGAGAATCAGATGGTTGTACTTCCAAGCTATAGTCTCCAGGATTCAGTATAACACCCAGGAATAAAGTCCCATACATTTACAGCAAAAACCTCAAAGAACAGTTAGAAGCACTTTTGCAGGCAGAACTTTTTTTGTTGATACAAAGTGGAATGTTGCATCCAGCTTCTCAGATTCTTTGTAGACAGGCACTTTGTGAGCGCAAAATGGGCTAGTTTTTTTTGGCTCTGTGTTTACTCATAAAAACGATGAGGATGTTTCGAATTTCGTTGTTTCTTTAATGGTCTTTTAAACTTCAACGTGTTGTTAAACCAGGGTCATTATTTTAAACAACATTCATAAGGAATTACAAGGATTCTAAAACATTGCAAAGTTGAATGGCTAACCCAGTTCTACTTGGATCTTTTAACTAATGACGTATTCCTTTTTACCAATGACGAATTACAATAAGTCGTGGAAAGCTGTTCAATATTATACCTCTAGGAAAACCCCCGTTTTTGCTTGTTTTTTAGACTTATCGAAGGCATTCGACTTCGTGTCCTACGATGTACTATGGGGTAAATTACAGAGAGAGACAACTATACCAGATGAAATTACATCGTTGTTTCGCTACTGGTATTATAACCAGAAAAATAACACTTTAGCCATGAAATGTTACGTAACGTCGGGGTACCGTTAAAATAAGTACCTACATACCTACAAGTACTAGGAACATTCCTTACTTAAGCGGTACCCCGACGTGAAGTAAAATTTCATGGCTAAAGTGTTATTTTTAACTTTTTAAATGTTTTACTTTTTTGCGGTTGGGGTTTTTTAAATTTTTAATTTAATTTTTATTTTAAAATTTTTAAACGCATTAATTTGATTTAAAGATTATACAGTTATGAGAATTTTTCAGTGCATTGTATGTAGAGTCAAATGCTGGTTAAAACGAACCCAACCATGACATATCTGCTATTATTTTGTCAAGAGTCTACCTACTGGTGTGCTGGATAGCCTGGCTGCAGCATCAGCTCATCCTGTTGCCATCAGGACATTGTGTGCAGAATCAAATGCTGGTTAAAATGAATCCAAACACGACATATCTGCTATTATTTTGTCAAAAGTCTACCTACTGGTGTGCTGGATAGCCTGGCTGCAGCATCAGCTCATCCTGTTGCCATCAGTGCATTGTGTGCAGAATCAAATGCTGGTTAAAATGAATCTGAACACGACATATCTGCTATTATTTTATCAAGAGTCTACCTACTGGTGTGCTGGATAGCATGGCTGCAGCATCAGCTCACCCTGTCGCCATCAGTGCATTGTGTGTAGAATCAAATGCTGGTTAAAATGAATCCAAACACGACATTCTGCTGTTATTTTCCCAAGAGTGTATTAGTCTGCCAGATATCCTGGCTGCATCAGACCAAATACACCTTAATGTTGCTTATTAATATTACACACATGGGTGTTTGAAATTTTTAAACACACATATGTTTGTAAGTAAAGTTAATACCCGTAGACGTCTAGAATAGCAACGGTAGCTACCACAAAAGAGCTGATAACCTTGAAACGGCTGAACCGATTTTGATGAATTATATCTAAGAACCATCGCAAGAAAACCCTGCTTCCAAATAAAAAAAACCGCATCTAAATCGGTTCACCCGTTTGGGCGCTACGGTGCCACAGACAGACAGACAGACACACACACATAGCGGTGAAACTTATAACACTCCTCTTTTTGCGTCGGGGGTTAAAAAATAGTGTCAAGTGGGCTGAGACACAATCAGATGTGTATAGGCTGGAGTGCGGGGTGAGACAGGGGCGGTTAAGCTCCCCCCGTCTCTTCAACTTATACATAAACATGCTGATCGTTGAGCTCAGCAGCACCAGAGTTGGATGTCATATTGATAGTGTTTGTACGAATAATATTAGCTATGCTGATGACATGGTGCTGCTGAGCCCTTCGATCGGCGCTCTGAGGAAGTTAGTTGCTTTATGTGAGTCCTATGCAGTGTCCCATGGGCTCAAGTACAATGTCACGAAGAGCGAACTCATGATGTTTAAAACGCGTGACACTAACTATTTGGATGTCCCGAGTGTCTCGCTATGTGGTGCTCCTTTATCATGGGTGACTAAGTTTAGGTACTTGGGTCACTGGGTCACTGAGGATCTGAGGGACAATATAGACTTAGAGAGGGAGCGCAGGTCGCTGGCTGTTCGGTGTAACATGCTGGTTCGAAGATTTGCACGTTGTACAAATCAAGTAAAGGTAACGCTTTTTAAAGCCTTCTGCCAGTCCTTTTACACGTGCAGTCTTTGGACCACTTTTACGCAGAGGACATACAGCGATCTGCGTGTCCAATACAATAACGCATTCAGAATACTGTTGGGGCGGTCGTGGCGTTGTAGTGCGTCCGGTATGTTTGCGGAGGCGCGTACCGATGACTTTTACGCAATAATAAGAAAAAGGACCGCATCCATGGCCGACCGGCTGCGTACCACCACTAACAGTATTTTGAGCGTGTTTCGAGATAGGTGGGACTCCCCTCTGCTGCGCCACTGGATAAGGATCCACACCAGTTAAATTTCTTTTTGTATTACTAACACTAGTCTTTAAGTAATTTTGTTTTACTAACCCTATGGACGTTTGTCTGAATTAAATAAATTGAAATTGAAATTGAATTGAAAGCGATATTCTTGAATAATAATTTGTGAAGTTTATTAACTCAGTACGGAGTCTATGGTGACCAGCACGTGACGTTACTTGTCATTTGAAAAGGCGCGAATGTGTTTTATTTATTTATGGTGCATATGTGTCTTTGGTATATATCACGTGGACAGAGTCGTGCTGGTGTGTGGGAGTTGGGCAGAGTTCAGGTTGACTTGAGGCACCATCAAAAACACACGTCCAGTGTGAAACTCTTGGTTTCGATTGTTAGGTGAGGTTATTACTGCAATAACGATAAATATTCTTCGTACCTGGTACCACGAAATCTCATTCAGTATTAGCTCATCGCTAAGCCACCGCTGACGACGACAAATATCATTGCCTTGAACCCGAAATATTTGTCCTGCAGTCGACATTGACCTTTCTTACTCCTTTTACGATCACAAACGTGATTGTATTACAAGACTAGCTATTATGCGATTTCAGCCGTTTTCAAATGTGTCTGTGAAGTTCATAGCTTATATCTATCACAAAAATAAGGGCTTTAAAAATCACAAAATAAAATAAAACTTCGGCTGGAAGATTACCGCGTTCAAACAAAAAACTATATAACATAGATGTTCACTTTCGTCCTTATTTTAATTAAATTATAACAACCATCATTTTGTTTACCTACCGATGTTCCCTTAAGCAACAAAACTTTGTACATAATGAAAGCAAAACATGTACATTATTAGAGCAACCAACCATACAACACAATGTTGTGTTTATTAAACACACAGAATGCGAATGGAACAAAAACAGACATTTATGAAGAAATATTATTACAGTATATTCATATCTACCCTACACAATGCTGATGTACCAAAGTACAGACGCCAGCACATCAAGTTACCCCAATGCGTCAAATATCTTTAATCGTTTTTCAACTTTATGTCAAACAGAATAAGGTCCATATTCAATTGGGAAAATTTGGCATATTGGGGTAACTTGATGTGCTGGCTTCGGTAGGTACAGGTTGAAACAAACATTGAACCATATCTGGACAAAATGAGTTGTCTACATCATCTTGGACCCCTCAACGTTGAAATTTTTCGTCAATTTTTACTTACATCCAAGTTTTAACATAACATAACGCCTGTAATCTCCAAAGGGTTAGGCAGAGGTGTGCCTGTAATACATGTAGTTATGCTAAAGTCCCATGTAATAGAGGGCGAGCCTATTGCCATCGATCGGGCACAAATCCAGACTCAAGGCCGCTGCTGAGAAATTCCAGAATAAGAAGTTTTACCTGAAATTATTTATTCTTTAAACGGTATAAAACGAAGATTTCCGTCCTGGTCGTTTGCCAACCGCCCTTAAAAAACAATGCATTCTAACAGTTTTGTAAGCGGTCATAAGCTTTAGGGCAATACGACGTGGCTAAGGCCCTAAGAGAATAATCCTCATAAGATAATTTATTTTCTTAAAATAATATTTGACATGTAGTTTGTATCGTACAGACGCCAGCACATCAAGTTACCCCAATGTGTCAAATTTTCCCAATTGATTAAGAACCTTATTCTGTTTAACATAAAGTTGAAAAACGATCAAAGGAATTTGACACATTGGGGTAACTTGATGTGCTGGCGTCTGTACATTAATATTGTATTTTAAAATATTCTGACTTTATTATTCCTAATTGACATTGTTCATTAATTTTAATTTAGCTGACATTATATTCTTCTAGACTACATTACGATATTTCGTACTAGGTATTTTAATTAATTTAATTTGGTTATGATTATTACGATTCTATTTTGCATGCCTTTCAGCGGAACATTGTATGGACCATCATTTTTGACATGATAATATTGTATTCACAAAATGAATAATTTCTTTTTTTTTGTAATTAAATAAAATAATAATATGACATTCAGTTATTAACAATATGATGTATTATAAAAGTACCTACATTACTGTTATTCGTGTGTTTAATCAGTTACCACCGGCAATTAAACAGTTGAATGGAAATATATTTAAAAATAATTTGAAAAAAATGTTAATTGAAAATGTACTTTAAAGTCTTATTTATTTTTATTTTTTTATTGTTGCATGTCTGACTTGGGTAAACTGTTGAAACCAAAAATGTAATAATCGGCAAAAGACTGCGATAGGCTGAGTTGACGATTTCTCTTGTGTAAAACTATTTTGGCAAAATATTAACTAGTAGTAGACGTCACGCGGTTTTACCTGCGTAGTTCCTGTTCCCGTGGGATTACAGGGATAAAAAGTAGCCTTTTTCATCCGGGAATAGTGTGGCTTTCCATCAGTGCAATACTTTTTAAAATTGGATCATTCGTGCTGAAGATTACCCCCTACATACAAACTTACAAACAAACAAAAAAAAATTACCTCTTTATGATATTAGTATAAATAACTAAAAATGGAACTTTCATTCACATTCAGTGGTAAACATTTACCTATTTTTTCTTTTCTTTTCTTCCACGTGTTAACCGAAAAAACTGTAATTTGTATCTTTTATAACATTTCATTCGTCCATTTCTAATGCCATCGGTATGATAAATAATGTGTTCGGTCCACTGTCGCATTATCTGGGATAATATTATGCAAGTGATCGCTTATTGGAATATCATTAATTAACCTTCAAACGTGATTTTTGGCCCTATCATTGTCTAGTGCTTTAGAAGGTCCATCTTCACATTTATTTAGAATTTGTGCTCGCTAGCTGGTTGTAGTAAATATCCTTACAGGGAAAAGTAGCTGATGATAAAGCTAAATAATAAATAAATATTCAACAACTTTTTCACACTACGCCATTTAGTCCCAAGCTTAGCTTGGGACTAAATGGCGGAGTGAGCTTGTGTTATGGGTACTAAACTGCTGATAAACATACTTATATATTTCTAAATACATACATTATATTATAGATAAATTACACCCACATACAGAAGAAATGATCGTGCTCATCACACAAACATTTGTTCTGGGTGGGAATCGAACCCACGATCTCCGGTACAGCAGTGAGGGTTACTAACCACTAGACCAACAGGTCAGCTAAATACTGTGCGATCGACGTTAAGTCCAACAGTTCGCCGTTTTTAGCGGATGATTATTGTAATGAAGCCAGCATTTGTCGACATCTGTCTCCAATAAAACCAGCCATTACTAAACGGACAAGAACGGTCACACACATTTACATAATGAATTCGAAACATTAATTCGTTATCACAATCCGACTGCACATTTGCCTTATTAGACCAAAAACTAGGTTCTAATTTAAATTGGGAGCAGTTTATTTACACATTACATAGGTATTATAGCGCTTGACCTACACTTTGGACCGTTGAATCTAGGTTAAGAGCTAAAACTTTGTTAATTAAGCGACGGCTTAATTGCTCAACTATACCTATTTATATGAAAATGTTACCCGCACTCATTTTGAGCTATATTTCAGTACCTAAGTATTTAAAAAGAAGCCATTTCATGACAGCTTCTAACAAAGCACATTTTAAATGAAGACAGAATGATACGGTAGCTGTATTTTAGTAGGACTAAAGTTAATAAGTAGAATGTTTGTTTAAAAAATAGATTTGAGATCATCAGGGCTGAAACTGATATTATTCAAGATGATGATTTTATCATCTCAGCAAAAAGCCAAAAGCGTCAAGCACTAGTTGCCAAGCACTAGTTGTCAGGCACTTTTGCTGAACGCCCTATTTGGCGCGATATCTTTCTTGTAATTTAATTCTTTTCTCGTGTACTTTTATTTACTATCGTGTGCCTGTGTTGAGCAAATAAATGATTCTTATATCTATTCCAATCTTTTTTTATAAACTATGCCAAGTCAAAATTTACATTATGAGACAATGCCGCAAAATGGTAGCCGTTCACGCGACACAATAACGTCGTTTGAGTTTAGTCCAGCCTCGTTTCATTCTCCTAAGCGTTTGATTAATTATGTAACAGATATCATTGGGACCAGCTATCTAGAGCCACTTAATCTACACATTTTACAAGCCAACCTGCTTCTATAACGTGCTTAGGAATTTAAAATATTTTTTAATTAAAGTGTGGTTCGATGGTCAGAATCAGGTTGAAATGAAACGTGAAAAGTGTACAAGATACAATAAATATTATTCTGGCAGGACATATACTCTCATTAACATGGGTGTACGTGAACTTACACCTTTTTCTTATGGCGGCAGGCAGAAACTTAAAAAAGCAACCTGCGATCCTTACATACTAGCTGCGACAATGTTTCCAACTAATGTCACTATTTTCGAACACACTTTTTTTTGTTTTTATGTGTTTTTGTTCTCAAATAAAACAAATATTCTATAATAAGATAAAAAGATTAGAATAAAACAGAGTAGAATTTAATTCCAAAAGTAAGTTTTACATTGTACACCGCAACTTCAGACTAAAAATTAATTAAAGTGAGTTGGAACTTACAATAGGTTTACACAACTTATAATGGTTACACTCTTAAAAATGAAGTAATAATTTTGTATGTTAAAATCATGCCTTTCAGTTTTGACTTCGTACTGTCAAAAATATTGATGAAAGAACAATTTTAACAAAAGTAAATTAATTGGCGGGTTAGACTCCTGTTGCTTTGTTTTTACATCTGGCAATACACTTACGTCAGTTGTGAGTACTATGCACCTACGTAAAACTTTGCTCTCCTCCCCATGTCAACAAAAAAAAACGTGTTAGCACGTTCTCGCATCTCTTCATCAAAATATTTATATGAACCACTATGCTGGTGCGAAAAGTGTCTTTTTTTGGAAAAATCTGGTCCTGCTTTTAAGCTACATAAGTGACGGCAGATGGTTTTTAAGACGCAACAATGTTACTCTATCCTGTCCTGTGCACTTTGAATCGTATTTATGTGACTACTTACTATTTAAATGGCAGTCTCAATCTACGAACTTTTAGAGAGCCTTAGTGTATTGAAGTTACCACCATCGTGGCTGTCAAATGATTAAACCTATTAACAATAAAACAGGTCAAATAAAACTAAAGCTTTCCGGGAACGGGCTATGGATACTACCTTTAATTTTTAAAGCACATTTAGCAGTTGATCGCAGCTACGAGTATCATATACCGCATCATTACATTGACAAACTACCATAATCAGATAGTAAAAAAAACCATTAACAGACACAAATCTGCATGGTTCTTACATAATCTGACCAAGATAATGTCTGGAATTTAAAAGAGACTGTGACTTTTGAGTTTCTTTCGGTGTTTCTTCTCAGAGTAGTCAGATAGCGAAATACTGACCTCATCTTCTTATTTAAAAAATTACATGTAAAAGTGTTTATATGAACCCATTTACAGAAATAAATATCATCATCATGATCATCATCATCATCATCATCATCATCATCACCATCATTAAAAGTAAATAATATCAAAGTATTCCACAACGCTATCTAGTCCCAAGTTAAGCAGAGCTAATGTTATGAGTAATAGACAACTGATAAACAATAACTGACAAAAATAAATTACACCCATACACAGTTTAAAAATGATCGTGCTCATCTCACAAACATTTGTCTCTGGTGCGAATACCGCACCCACGACCTCCAGCATTGCAATCGGAGTCACACCACTAGACCAAGAGGCCAGTCAATTAAAGATCATCAGAAGGTTGGAATTTTTAAAAATACAATCGTTTTTATCAAATGTGTCGTGTAACTAGAGTAACTACAGTTACTGCTAGTAATAGTACCCACCTGAGGCTGGTTTTCTTTTGGACCAGAGTTCACCAAACATTTACATTATCTGTTACGTACAGCAAGACGAACCTTTAAAGGTACGATCGAAGCGGGCCCCATTCTTTCCTTTGTTTTAAATATTCATCACCTGCAACTCTCCGACTTAATTTAGGGGACATCGTAATCTGGCGTTCGGAGTAAGCTTTAAATACCTTTTTAACTTACCTTTGTTTTATTTTTTTTTTACAATTTATTTTCGCTTAATGGATTGCTTTGCAATTGTCTTTAGTATTTATTGTAGAACTTGACTACTGTATAATGGAATATAAAATGGGGAGCCGTGGAAGTTATTCATGAAGCTTTAGCGTTTTTTCTTGTCATGCATGTGGCGACACCTGCATGGCGACATAGGAACTAAAGTGACGTTTCCTAAATCGTAATGTCAGAGGTATTCGACGATTTACATCTATGTTTAATTTCCATTAGTAGCCCAAGCACGGATCCTTGACGATTTTATTAAAAATGGTAAATAATCACAGACATTCAATACTTACACTATTTAGACAGGACATCGCGAAGAAAATTGACATCTTTTTTTTGTTGTCTATGACTTTTGTTTAGTACGCTCCACTGCCACTCCACTATATGCCATATGGCGTTAGGGATCACAGTTTTTCTATGCGATTTATTCGCATGTACTCTATATAGTATCTTTAACCTCTTTGTAAATATTAAACTAGACCTTAAAATAAGTTGGATAGTGTAAAAGGGAATTTAGAATAAGTTATATTGTTAGATAAGTAGACGATAAGTTCTCCTCTCCATAAATTATGTTTCTTTTGCTCTGCCCGACACAAATAACACAAAGAGACACAAATAACAATAAAAATATCTGTAACAATTTGGATTAGAACACAGTTGCATAAATATGCAACTGTGTTCTAATCCAAATTGTTACAGATATTTTTAGGTTCAACCTAGTTCAGGCAAATGCCTGAACTAGGTTGAACCTGTGTTTCAGGCTAGACCGTTCATAAATACCTTAATTAGAAATTATAAATAACTTAACAGTGAAACGTACTTATAAAGATGTATGGTAGTAAACATAAAACATTATGTTTGAGAAATATTTGCTAACAAGAAGTAATTCTTCTGTCTGTGCGTACGAAATATTTCTTAGAAAATTAATTACAGTTATTTTACAATTAATATATTATTATTTGCTTGGGAAAATATTCAAAATATGCCAGTTGATTTTTTGATAATAATTATCGTGACCTTCATACCCTAACTGGGAAATTTTCCCAATTGAACATGAACCTTATAGTGTTTAGAATAAAGTTGAAAACCTATCAAAGAAAATTGACGTAGGTTGATGTGCTGGCGTTTGTACAGACGCCAGCGCATCAAGTTACCCCAATATGACAAATTTTCCTAATTGAATATGAACCTTATTCTGTTTGACATAAAGTTGAAAAACAATCAAAGAAATTTGACTCATTGGGGTAACTAGATGTGCTGGCGTCTGTACATTAGTATAGATGAATATAAAAGTCTTTTTCATGCATGAGTTCAAGCAAGGCCTTTACCACTGAACCTTAAGAACCTAATTCAAATTAGCTATTAACAAATCGTGTAATCCAAAACGTACCACAAAATTATTATTACCAACTCGTGCTACCTAATCTTTTACCCACTTAACAAGCAGAAACGAGCTTAATGCTGAACAAAATGAATTTTTAATCTTATCTGAAGGAGCTCATAGAGCAAAAATATCAACGCAATAAGTACGTTTTTATAAAAAGTAAAAAGGACTGTTTCTTTGAATGTTTAAGACAACTGTTTTTCACCTTCTTAAGCGAGTACTCTGTGCCAGTGCTGTACTCGACTTGGCGTCCGCGTCCTATTAAAGACTCCTTCCTTTCTGTAAGTTTTTTTTCAAAAATATTTCAAGTGTTATAAAAGTTTTTTAGAAACTGTGTAAATAGATTTGTGTTGTGCTAGTAGAGCGCTAAGATGTAGTTTTTAGTTGCTTTTTTTAACAAGAAACTTTAAAAAGAGACATGGTCAATGATTTTATATTTTTTAGTGCTCTGTACACTCAACCTTCAATTGACAGCCTATTCTCGATCATCATCATCGATCGATCAAAGATTAAGCTGCGCTTGACGAAGTTGGACCGTGTGGTTTAGTGACCATTCATTACATGTCAAGATTCCTTCGTGCCTCGAAAAGGAAGTAAAGCCGTAGGTTTCGGCTGTCACGTAGATCAGACGTCACAGATAGTTGGAAGCCTGAAAGTTTGACAACCAATTTAACCAAGGGGTATCGTGTTGTAGCGGAATGCCATTTAATACCTATTTCAAAGAAAGAAAAAAAAAAAAAAATAAAAAAAAATATTCCACAACTTTTCACACAACGCCATTTAGTCCCAAGTTAAGCTTGAGAGCAATAGCTGATAAACATACTTATATATATTAGAAAAAAAGGTAATAGAAAAAAAGAAAAAGAAAAGAGAAAAATTAAATAGAGAAAAAGTAAAATATATTATGTCACTTAGATTTTTCCTGTTGTCACGTTTCCTGTTTTATATGTTAATTATATTTTTATCGTGGCTCGCTTAAATAAGCTGATTATAATGTTACTTGTACCTATGTAAATAAAAGTGTATATATTTCAACTGTTCTTCTGTCCGCTGATTTCTCCTTCTATTTTATAAAAGTATTTTCCAAGAGTGTGGACTCACACTCGACCCAATAATTTCTACAGTGTTACCCAGAAACTGTGTTAATGGAGATCTATCCGGCAGTCGCTTCATATAAAACACTGGTATTAAGCTGCATCAGAATAAACTGGAAGCCAACTCTAACATAGTTCTGAAAAGGCTAGATAGATGATGAGTGCTCTGCACCGTCAGTTCAACTGTCTGTCAGTCAAAAACCTTTTTTTCAAGAACTTTTATGGTTCATAATGATTGACCATTACCTTAACGTGTTTTATGGTGGTATGAAGGCATTCGATTAAGTAACGAATGATCATGATCACCCATTAACGTATCGAACTCAGCTTTTATTGTTAAGCTACAATATATTGATCAATGATTTTATCAGATCACATTGTACCTGCATAATTGTTAAGGTAGGTTATTTTTTATACTTTTTTGCGTTCCACATCGGTAATTCATGCGAATTCGTGTCTTTTGTAATCCTGACATTACCAGAAATGGTTGTCGACGCCGTTTTGTTTCCTCGTAAAATTAATAGGATTGATATACAGCTGAAAGACAGTTTTATAATCGTCGAGGCAACATTTCTTCCTCAATATTGGTTATTATTTACGCTTTTATTTTGTGTTTCAAATAAATTATCCCAGCCAGTTACTGTTTTATTGCAAGGCAAGTCCTCGCCTCATACATAAAAGGTAATCGGGATTTGCCTTGGCGGATGATGATGCAATAAAGAAATTAAAAAAAAAAGACTTCACCGAACAAAGTATAAAACAGTTTACATATCCGCCAACGTATGATCGCGTCGGAAAAGTGACGCAAAAATTTTAGCAGACACCAACAAACTTTACAAATTCAGTTTTGAAGTTTAAACCCACTTATGAATAGTGAATACTCGTGTAAATTTTCACAAATCCACTGCGTCGCTGGAAACTTAAACCGTGTTTGAACAGGTTTCAATTCAGCTATCGGGAAATGCAAGTTGGTGAGTTTCAATCAATCTGAAATCAAGACTGTGACAATTGCGTTGAAATGAATTAGTGGGTAGAATAATGGATTCTATGTTACTCAAGCATAATTAAAAGGAAAAAGACATTAATTTTATGACAGTCTATACACCCCTATTTTTTAATTAGTACAAAAAAAATTGGGCTGTATCCGTACCTGTTACTGATCATATTTGCGTAATCAAAAGTAAAAAAAACGAAGTTCAAGTTTTAAAAATGCCATTATTTAGTTAAACTTAAATAACGAAAACAGCTGTTGGAGGCGGGGCGTACTTAAGCGAAATCACGCAAACGTGAGCGAGAGATGACGATCATTAATGAATGTAGTATTCATAAAGTATATAGTATATAAGTATATGATATAAACAAACGCTAATAACTTTGCCGTTTATGAATATTATTAATGAATACTTCACAAATATAATGAGGTGACCGTCTAGAATAAGCCCTTTAAGTATTTGTACTAATTAGAAATTAGTGGTGTATACTTACCTATCATCTATCTATTTTGAGATTAAAATAACACGATTCCGTCCTCCGAGTTTCGTCATGTTGCAGAAACTTCATGCATATTAACATTTACATACATAAATTCACGCCTTTTTCCCATGGAGGTAAAATACCAGAGCTCTATCTGATACGATTCTTGCATGCTTCTTTTACTTCGTTTACATTCATACATGTTAAAATACACACACGCCGCCGGTTGCAACTACTACGCCCTTGACCTTTCTGAAGAATCTCACCAATTAGGTTAGATTACATGTGTATGTCGTTCTAGGGCGTCCCCTCCCGGCGTTTCCACTTACATCTGCCTTATAAATTACCTTGCCTATTATTTGATTTGCCTTTTGTTATTCGCATTTTGAAAGATTCATCTTATTTTAATTATTTTATTAGAAACGAGCTGTGGGAAAACTGTGACTAATTTGTCAAACGTTGGCTTTTTCTACTATTACCGATTTTAATTTGATTTTGCCACATGCGAGGAAATAAGTACAAAAACCATGAGTATAGTATATTGATAGTTCAAAAAACAAGAGAGCGCAGTTTTAAAAACATTTTTAATTAATATTTTACACTTTAAAAATAGCAGTCATTTTTATTTAAAAACAATTTTTGCATTATATTATTACAATGGTAAACCATTAAGATAATGTCGCTGCTTGAAGTATTTATCCATAATTTATTCGTCTTATGTAGAAATTATTCAAGTAATTAAAAACCCTAATATTTCAACTCACGCCTTTTCCCCTGGGGGTAGGCAGAAACTAAATCAAATCAAATCAAATCATTTTATTCGCATAATATGGGTTTTACAAAAGATGTTACATTTTTTTGTGGTTTCACCATACTCAGCCTATATATAAGCATGCAAAATTTGGTTTATTACACATCGTAGATAATCAATTCAAACAAAACAATCAATTGAATTTTATTGGAATAATAATATTAAAATAAATTAAATTATAAGTTCTTCATTGAATTTCATTTCATTATGTTTAAATTACTTTATTTATTCACACATATATTCATTTAGAGTATAATATGCTTTATTTATAAGAAAACACTGTAATTTCTTCTTGAATAGCGTAACCTGATTGATATTGCGGATGTCTAGGGGTATTTTGTTATAAATTTTTGGTCCCATACAAACAAAACTTTTGTGTAAGAGCGCTGTTTTGGAAGGTAGAGTGCACAACTGATCTGCATGACGGCTCCTTGTACGGTATTCAAATAATTCTGGGTGTGATTTAATAAATGCTGCAGTCTCATATATATAGATACAGGGCAGAGTCAGTATTTTGAGTTTTATAAAATAAGTTTTGCATGAATCAGTTTGATTTAAGTTGCAGACAGCTCTAATGCATCTCTTTTGCGCTCTGAACGCACGTTCCAATTCAGTGGAGTTGCCCCAAAAAATAACTCCATATCTAAGAGTAGACGATACATAACCATGGTAAGCTGTCAACACGGTTGGTATATCAACGATTTTACTGAGATTACGTAGCGCAAAGGAATATCTATTTAATTTATTACATATGAACTCTATTTGCTGTTTCCAAGTCATTTTGTTGTCCAAATATAATCCTAGAAATTTAGTTGATTCTACTACTTCTATTGTTTGATTATCATGATGTATATTTAAATTTACTAGTGGAAGTCTTTGGTTAAAGTTAATAGCTTTCGTTTTACTGATATTAATTTTTAGATTATTTTTTATTAGCCAGTCAATAACATTTTTTAAAGTCAAATTGATTTTGTCATTAATGTCATTTTTACTATATGCGTCAAAGAGAATAGTACTATCGTCAGCAAAAAGAGTCATAGGATTATTGGTAACAGTTGGGAAGTCATTTATATATATTAGGAACAAAGGTGCTCCTAGTACACTGCCTTGTGGCACGCCATATTTGACATGTCTCATGTTCGATTTGTATGTTGTTAAGGTCTTTGTTTTAGGACAGATTTTGGATACCTCAGTTAGTTGTTTCCTATCAGTAAGATATGATTGTAATAGTTTATGTACATTACCCCTAATACCAATTGCATATCGACGGTTAAAAGGTAATAGGGCATAAGCGACATTTTGGTCGGAAATGAGTTATGAATGCCATCCTACTTAAAAAAATTCGCTCTATCGAATCCACTTACTCCCTCGGCTCTACAATGACTTTTTTGTCACTTATGCCCAAGCAAAAAACTGCGTTTTCGAAGTGTCATTTCGGTGTAACCAACAGAATTTTAGGCCTTTTTTACCCTTAAGGCGCTTGTACCCCTGTAAAAATAGCATCACTTTTGGTTTATAGTCGGTAATGTATTTTTACTTCTTACTGGCGTAGGGATTCCGGGTGCTTACGCCTCTTTACAATTGGCACCTATTTTAAAAGCTGGCACTTATGTCTCTTTACCTTTGTCGCCATAAACATTAAGCGTCGGTTATACCTTACTACCATTTACAAGTTTACAATACAGTTGTCGCTTATACGCAATTACTTAAATGTAATTTGATATTGAACTGTCGGTTATACCTTACTACCATGTACAAGCTAACAATATATTTGTCGCTTATACACAATTACTAAAATCAAATCTGATATTGAAATGTCTGTTATACCTTATTACCATTTACTATTTTAATATAACTTTGCCACTTACGCCGTATTATAATGTAAAATAGTAATGTAGGTAAGTAATCTAGTAATTTGGCATGTGTGAACAAATTTTACCTGACATATCGTAGGCCTAACCTAATTAAACCACAGCTATATCCCTAATCTTTTGAGCTATGTTAACTATAAGGACATTTAAACAAATAAGGCTTTAAAGCCTACATTATCATTAGCTTACTACCTAAATCCTACTCTAGTACTTTTCGTCTGAAAAGTACCTGCCTAATATCTGGAGACCAGCTATGTTAACTCTTATTTTAAAGGAGAATCATGTTGGTTGTGATTCTATTATTTTAAAAACTGACATTTAATCCTCGTTACCATTTGGCCAAATAATGCCGTATGTTGGATGTTCTCGTTTTCCTCTTGATATTGAAATCATGATGTGTGGAAGTATCATGTTACCTTTTTTCTATTCCACTTATAGTGTCGCTAATGTCTAACACCCTGAAGATGTTTTTGCTAAGCATTGTTTCTTATGTTCCATTACCTTATAGCATAATAATGTGAATCGTCACTTATCCTTCTTTACCCATTTAAATTATTCGACAGTCATGTGACATATTCCCTATTACCTCTTGGCATGAGGATATCAAATGTAGCTAATTCTTCTATACTCTTCGTTTTTTTTGTGTAGATGTAACTTATGCCTAATTACCTCATAAGGAAAATAAGATCAATTGATCTAAGCGACATAAAACCACATAAAACAACGTCGAATCAAATAAATAAAAGTGCTAACTAATGCCTTAATTTTTTTTTAATCTAGAGCTGTTTCCAGTTTCACAATATGACAATAAATAAAAAAGTTATGTCAATTTTTCTACTATTTCAAACTTTAAACTCTCTCTCTGAACAATTCGGTTTTTGTTGCTTATCCCCTATTACCTTTTAACCGTCGATATAATTTGTCCAAAAGAATGTCAATTTTTACGCGGTCGAAAGCTTTTGTCATGTCCATAAACAGGGCAACAGTTGGAGATCGCTTATCCATATTGCTTAGTACTCGATTACAAAATTGATATAGTGCTAGGTTAATCGATTTATTTTTTCTGAAACCCATTTGTTCTTTGGCAAAAAGATTATTATTTTCAAGGTAGTTGCATACGCGGTTATAGATGACTCTTTCGAAAATCTTGGAAAAAATAGATAGCAATGCAATTGGGCGATAGTTGTTCATGTTATGTTTCTCTCCTTTTTTATGTATAGGTTTAAAAATTGCAATTTTAAGTAACTATGGGAATTTACCTGTTTGTATAGATAAGTTTATGAGATGTGATAGTACGGGTGAGGTTATATGAGCAACTCTTTTTATAATATTTGTATTAAATCCGTCATACCCCACACTTGAGGTATTTTTTAATGAAAGGATGATCTGCTGTATTTCCTTAGGGTCAGTTGGTGTCATAAACATTGAGTTGCTGACGGATGGAGGGGGTTTATGTGAAGGTAGGGGATCTTCAGGTTTTATCTGATCAATGAAATAATTATTGAATTGTGTTGCTATGTTATTTGGGTCATAAATTAGTGTGTCATTAATTTTAATGTTATGTATGTATTCTCGAGGTTGGTTGTACTTATTTTTATTAATTATTTTCCAGGCGGTTTTTGATTTATTGTTAGAGGTTTTAATATTGTATGTATTTTGAGCTTTTTGTGTTAGTTTTATAATCGCTTTTACTTTTTTGGCATACTGCTTAAATATCAATTTATTAGCAAGTGACCGTTTTATCCTATATTTCCACAATAGAGCTCTTTTACGCGTACAACAGGTTTTAATGCCTTTCGAGATCCATTTGGGCTTTTTGGTTTTTGACATCTTAATTTTTATTAAAGGGAAGCATAAATTATACAGTGAAGTAAAGTTTTTATGTAGTTCATTGTACCCTTCATTTACATTGTTATAGTCATAGATTTCCTTAAAACTTAGTTGGCTTAAGTTCTCAATAAATTTTTTAACATTGTCTTCCGAGTAGTCACGTTTAAATTCATACCAATGATCAATATCGTATACTCTTTCTACTGGATATTGCAAAATTTGGGCTGTGTGGTCAGATAAAGCTAGTTCCTTGACATGTGATTTGCATCCTTCAATATTGTGTAAGATGTTATCAATACAAGATTGGCTAGCAAGTCTGGTAGGTTGTTGAATTGCAAGCTGTATATTATTACTTAAACATATTTCCTTAAACTTAGAAGATTGACTAGTTTTCTTAAGCAGGTCTATGTTAAAATCACCACATATAACAAGCTTCTTGTTTTTTGAGATTTTAATGATCATACATAATAAATCAAAAAATATACCATAATTATTACTATTTGGAACTCTGTACATACACACAACAATTGTTTTATACTTAACAAGCTCAACTGCTACTCAACTCAACTTAAAGAGCTCCAACTGCTACGATACACTTACTTGTTACAAACTTACGGCGTGAGTTTATATATATTATTATGTACTTTAAAACTCTAATTTAATAACACAGAAACACATTTTTTTTCTATCCACAAAGACTCCACTGCGTGTACCTCACTTACACTCCCAGTGTTTAAAACAAACCCATCGGCTGGCAGCAACGGTTTATGATTAATTCAAGCCACGGTAAATACGTTTATTTCGTAGCCGTGGCGTTGACAAAGCGCACGCCAGTGTACGTGACGAAATTGGCCGCACGCTCGATATCCGTGGGGGTTGCTGTGAAATAAATCGCTCCCGTGAACATTTACCGGCTAAGCTGATAAAGTTTAACGGGAAGCGAGAAATGAGAGAGGTTAAGCTGGAGAGCTGTATTTCCCCGCACTGTATTAGCCAAGAGCCGTCTGTGTGTCACGTAGTGATCGATACGATAATTCAATGAAAGAGATAAGTGCTGCAGCTAACTACGTTTACTTTTGACCTATATTTGAGTGTTAAATTGTCACGTTTTATAACTATTTCTTTGCCAATGTTAAAGTTGTTGTCATGAAGATTGTTGTCATAATAAATGGTATTCGTTTATCGATAATATAAGCCATTCCACGTGTCGCCACGTTTTTAACAATGCGAAACTGACAATACGAAACTTGTTCCTTTTACTGTCATAACAATACCGTATTCCGAAATAAACTTGGTTTTTATACACCCAGCTTGAAGGACCAAAATTCGATGAGGGGTGAAAATAATAGTTCAACAGCTATGTAGTGTTGAGGAATTATTTGAAGATTTATGCTAACACAAAAAATATGTAATATGACACGTCGTTCTATTTTAATTTCCATCTTGAAACTATTATATATCCTACACCCTAAAAGGTCAAAGGACATCCTGATAACTAATCTAAAAAGTCTGCAAAATCTAATTTCGCCATTGCCTAATACAAAAAAATGGTAGAAAGTCCAGTGGCCTTATTAAATGCGCAAGCTTCAATACGCAGCCTAGAAATATCAGAGAGAAATGCGGCTGCAAATACTCTGAGCAAATAGTTCATAAGCAGTAGTTTTTCTATTAGATCCCTAGCATGTTACTGTGGACTTTCGTGAGATTTTCGCAAAGTATTCTGGTCAACACTGAGTTTGCGGAAGCCTAATTTAGTTAGGTTCTGTTATGATCGTCCTTTTTTGCGGGCGTTTGTTTTTTGTTGGGTAAATTAAGTTTATTTGGTACGGAATGTTTTGAATTCATTATTGAACATGCGGACCGATATGTAGAGATGGACGTGTTGAGGGTCGAAAAGTACAAGTACGATTCTGAAAAAATCACCACGTGATAATCACGTGGTGATTTTTAAAGGATCTCACGTCTCACGTATGTTAGAAAAGACAAATTTATTGAGCTTATCAAAGTACGTTTCACCAAAGACTTAATTGCCAATGTACACGGATCCGTTGTGATTTATGCCCGCACTTTCTTTGTCTGAGAAGAGGCTTTTTTCCTTGCAGTCGAAGAGTACTTGTTTGGTATTATTATTCTTAAAAACAATAAACCATAAAAATGGCTTTATTAACCATCGTCTTAACTGTTGTCATGCGAATTATATTAGTTTGCTGTATTTTTGCAAGTTTCTAACTACTGGCCTGTTGGTCTAGTAGTTAGTGACCCTGACTGTTGTTCCAGAGGTCGTGGGTTTGATTCCTACCTACAACAAATGTGTGTGTGATGAGCACGGGTAATTTTTTCTGTGTCTGGGTGTAATTTATCTATAACACTTTCACTGTCCACAAAGTAGACACTATAATTTAAACAATCAATATGAGTCATATACATACATTTTAACCACTTTCATGTCCCATGAGTTACAACTCATGGGACAGGAAAGTGGTTAAAATGTATGTATTTAGAAATATATAACTATGTTTATCAGCTGTTTAGTACCCATAACGCAAGCTCTCAAGCTTAACTTGGGACTAAATGGCGTTGTGTGAAAAGTTGTGCAATATTTATTTATTATTTACAAGGTGGGCCAATAGATGTGTCCAGAAGTGTATAAGACTTTATAAAACCTCTAAGTTTAGGAACAAAATAAATTTCAGAAAGTAGGTACGTATAAATTGACAACCTTACCTTCTTAGGTTTAGCTTAAGACTTGTCAATGTCAAATTGTCACCTGATAATGAACTGGGAAGTTTGACTCCTGTCATGTCATCCAAGATGGCGCTGCGTTTGAAAAATGTTTGAGACAACGAATATTCTTGATATTTATATTTTCGAGGAATTTTCATGTTTTTTACTAATTATTATGCTATTCCGGACAAAGACAAATCCAAAAAGACCAAAGGCATTCAAATTGATCCAGCCGTTCTTGAGTTATAAGTTGTGTAACTAACACGACTTTCTTTTATACAGGGTGTAACGGAAAGGGTATATACATACAAACAGGGTGAATAGAGTATTTAATAACGAGTCTTTCCTCAAAATTTCAGCTCCCAACTAATAACTTTGAAACTTCACGATATTATTTAATATCGACAGTTTATTAAATTCAAAATCATAACAAACGTGTCACCGCACTATGAGGGTCATAATCCTGTTCGGCAAGGTTCAAGTACATCTATCTCGGGTTCTGCGCGCCTAGTACAGACCTATCGGGCTCTGCCTAACCGACGAAGGCGCGACGGCGCGGGCGGGCTCAACTTTACAATTATGTATGTATATGTATAAAAACGTTGCCATGTCGTTTCTTATCACCAAGAGAATCCGTGCCCTTCGTATGTATATACCCTTTCCGTTACACCCTGTATATATAGATTTATTTACAAAATTCTGTATTTTACAATAATTTGAATAATAATGCCAAATAAAATGCTTTATATCTTTATTGATATCCGATGATAAATCAATGTGACAGTTATTGAAAGGAATAACAAAATGAATTGGAGCTGATAGGGGGACAGAAGGAACAACATGATCAGCTGTTTTACTTCCCATGGCTGTAAAAGTCAATTGAATATAGATTACTTTACTATGGGCTACTAATTTTGTTGACTTTCCTATAAAACGTTTATTGAAACATGCATTCATGGCAGCTACAACTTTGTTGACATTACAATTACGATCAATCACATAGAGTATTGGTTTTGCTTAAACCCATTAGATATGAAAAAAAAAAACTCAGAACCTACAGGCCTAGCCATTTTACAAATTCTATTACTATTCTATTTTTATTATAGAAAGAAAATGGCGTATATGGAATCGGCTGTTTGTCAACTGTCAAGTGTATCTCATTTTCAGCCATATTCCAAATTCTACTCGTTAACACTTGACAGTTGATAAATAGCTGATTCCGTATACGCCATTTTGTTTCTAGTGCCGCCTTATCGATTACGATAATAGAAATAGAATTTGTAATATGGCTATTCATGCTCATCTTTTACATGAGAATCTGCCAAACCTTTTCCTAACTATGTTGAGGTCGCTTTACAGGCTAACTGAATGCAAATTAGTACCAGTATTTTACCTGGAGCCTCTCTGTAAAAACCAAGTAACTGAAAATAAGACTTTCAGGCTTCTGACTATGCGTAACAACTTTTAAATATGCTACTAGTTGCTATCAGAATAATTTATTGGTTGGATATACAATTTCCTTTATTTTATTTAGGTTTTGTAGTAATTAAAAAATAATTTGACTGCCTCGTTGGTCTAGTAGTCGCAAGCGCTATTGCTGAGCACGAGGTCCCGGGTTCGATCCCTACGTCGGGCAAAGTGTTTTTGAGTTTTTCTATCTGGAATTTCTCAGTAGCAGCCCGGAGTCTGGATTTGTGCCCGATTAATGGCAATAGGCTCGCCCCCTATTACATGGGACTTAAACATAACATGCGAAATGTGGATGTACTACCAGGTACACCTCTGCCTAGCTCTTCGGGGATTTCAGGCGTGACGTTATGTATGTAAAAAATAATTAAAATTAGGTTAAGATTTTATTTCAACAACACTCTAAAATCTTTACAGTGAATTTTTTTTATTTTTTTTTTTAATCTTTTCTTTTGTCCTTAGCCACTTTCTAGTGTTTTTGTCGAAAAGAAGAAAAAGTGCAATTACCTCTTAGTAACACATTCCAACCGATTACTTAAAGCATACAATGCAAAGTAAGTAACATATATAAACTATAGCTTAGTTAATAAAGTTTATGCATGCATACCATAAAATTGTCACGTGTTAGCTCAACACTCTAAATACGAGTATTACCCAAATCTCTCCAATATGATAGTAAATAATAAAACCAGTCAAAAATAATATACATAATATAAACATAATCACGGGCCTCATAAAAGATACGCATAGCTATGTACAAAACCGGAAGCAAAAAAGCAACACCCAAAAAAATACCTCGTAAGGATGTTTACAAATTGACCAACGAAATGATCCGCTTTGCTTCATCAAAAATATTGAGAAGTTTCCAATTGAATATCCGTAGAGCCTTCCAAACGGGGTCAAAGGGACGGGTACGGTCACCCGTAGTTACACCTTCATTATTATAGGGACAAAGTACGGATGGTTTGTTTATGTTTTGTATTTTAGATGTTTTTGTTCACTTCTTTTCGGGTGCTGACCGTCACGGCTTCTACTGTGTTGTCTGCGTAAAGGAACGTTTCGAATTCTGTGGAGTGTAAAATGAATGCTACTTTATAATCTTGCAAGATGTGCAGAGGCCAGCACAAATCAAGCTACTCTATTGTGTCCAAATGTCTTTGAAAGTTTTTGAACTTTGTTAGAAACAGAATAATTTAATTTAGTAGAAAATCTTACTATGTTATACAAAAACTTAAAATAAATAAAGAACTAAAACTAACAATACATAACTACAAAGCGTCAAAAAATTCTTCTGCATCGCTGCCAGCTGATAAAGTGCCCAAAAGACTGGCGGCATTGCCACGTTGAATGGCAATGCTTAGTCTCTGGCCAAAGTGGAGGCCAGCCCTTAGGTCACGGAAAGCGTCAACTAAACGTTTCTATTTAGTAGAATAGTTTAATTAAGAAATGATAGTTTGGGGTTATGGTGGAAGCGATGGTTAGGATTGACATCATTTTGGTTCAGCGGTATCGGTTTCATAACGCAAAATTATAATTTTCTTATCAGATAATCTGACTTCAAACAGTATTGTTATTAAAGTGTGTCCTTGTTGGTGTCTCATGTCAAAGTGAGCTCTGCAGTGACAATACAATACGACTCTGTCCACATGATGCCTTGGTGCCATTTGAAGTATGACTTTGAGATAATTAAAATAATATTTCACGACTATTTACACAACGTCATTTAGTCCCAAGCTCTTGTGTTATGTATTAAACGACTGATAAACATACTAAAAAATATATTAATATATTTATTTATTTTTTATTGATATTTGTAATTAAATACATATTCAGAACAAAACCGATCGTGATTATCACACAAACATTTGTCCTGGGTGGGAATCGAAACCACGTCTGCTGAAGTGAATTACTAGAATGTATTTTTGTTTGGTATTCTATGAATAATAATAATAATACCAGCCTGTTACTGTCCCACTGCAGGGCAAAGGCCTCTTCTCATACAGAGAAGGCTCGAGCATTGATCACCACTGTGTATTTTTTTTTATTATTATTATTTATTTAATATTTTCTTGATTTGTTAAATATTAATCCGTGATTTTAATATATTTTGTAAATGTGAGAGTACCATGTATCTATCCACATAATTATGTACTTATCTACTAAAATGCTTAATCTATCTTAGCATAGTATGTTATTTATTATTTATTTTTTTTATTTTACTTTGTTTATTCTAGGTACATCGTATTCACATATTATGTATTTTTTATTGTATACAAATATTGTAAAAACTATTTTAAAAGAGTAAGTATGGAGTGTCTTGCCCATTCTTGTCCATACAAAACTACCTTTTGGAAGGGGCAACTAAAATCATTAAATTTTATTTAACTTGTAAGTTTAACGTTCAAAAGTGCCTTTTAAATGGCCTAATTGAAATAAATGATTTGACTTTGACTTTGACTTTGACCACGCTTGCTCAAGGCGGATTGGCGATTTCAAACTTTTATTAATTATAAGTCCAGGTTTCCTCACGATGTTTTCCTTCACCGATGTCAAATGATGTCTAAGATAAACTTAGAAAGTACATATGAATTTAAAAAGTCACATTGGTAATCGCCCGGATTCGAACCACAACCTCGTGCATGAGAGGAAGGCGTCTTAACCTCTGGGCCATCACGACATTTCATTTTACATTCTGCCAATGTGTGATGTTTATTAATTCATCTTAAAAAACTGCTGGTTATTTAACGAATGCATCCAAAACGAAACAATGTTTTCTTTTTTTCTTTCCTGTTTTCTTTCACTTTAATTGGAAATCCTTATTAAAACAGTAGTGCACTCACTTAAATCCTCATACACATTATTGTGAATGCAAAACTGCAGTTGAAACTGAAAATAAAATGCAAATTGCCAGATACCTAATTCAAATCACGTACCAGCCATATATTATTGGAGGATTCATACGAAACTGTGCAAAAGGTAAGTATCCGAAATGTTCAGGAAATTTAAAAGAGTGTAACATTAACTTGGGTGTATTTAGAAGTTTAAAAAATATACAAAGTTACTTATCAGCAGATAGTTAAATACATTTGGTTTTGTTTGTTATTAATTAAGTGTGTTAAGTATAGTGCAATAATTTGTCTGAGCGAGTGAACGATCATGTCTTTACATAAATATTAAAAAAAGATAATTTTTGTGAGTTTGTGATGATGTAACCATTTTATTTTGTATTAAAATATAAAGAAAGAAAAATGCATATTTGCTGCAAAAGACGTGCGTACTATTAATTTTACTTTACCACCATTATTTATGGTTTACGAATGGATGTTTTATTTCTTAAACTAGATTAATAGAAATTTCAATGTCTAATTATTTTATTAAACAAGAGTTGTAAATGGTTAATAACCAACCATTATGTTTAATTTCAATAACTAAGCTATATAAAAATACTATTACCTATGTGGTGTATTAAATTAAGCCATTTTATGTTAAAATAAAACTGCACAACTAACTCTTCTATTGCAATGAAAATAATAATATTTTTTTATTCTAACACTTGCGTCATAAAAAGACAACATTGGTTTATAAATTACAATTTTAAATTAGTCGCATTCGTGAGTTTGAGAAAAAAAAACTGAGAAAAGTTGTGACCGACAGACCAGAAGGGATCTCTTAAACAATTTTGTTTTGGAACCCTAAAAATTCACGTTTCCTAAAGTCAGACAAAAGGGAATTTAGAGGCGATTCACGACACACGGCAAAGGTATTAACAAAGTGTATTTACTAGGTCGCTTCGCACGATTAAGGCTGGCTACAGACTCCCGACATTCGGTTATTATTCGATTTAAAGTTAACGAGATGGCTTTTATAAAATTGAGTTCAAAGTTAAAGCCCAATCATTTATTTCAATTTAATTCGGCCATTTAAAAGGCACCTTTGAACGTTAAACATACAAGATAAAATATACTGATTTTAGTTGCCCCTACCAAAAGGTAATTTCGTATGAAGATGAATAGACAAGGAAATCCATACCTACTTTTAAAATAATTTTTACAATATTTTGCATACAATAAAAAATACAATTATATTTGAATACGAAACAATACCGAAACTTGTGTTAGTTAGTTTATGATAATAACTCGTTCCCGGAATGCGTGCCCTTCGGGTGCACTCGGGTTCAAAATATAGTAGTTATAGATTGATTTTGACAGAATCGCACTGCAGTCCCTCGTGTGTACACAACTTTATAAAGGCGAACGTAAAAAGTCTTTTTGTCTTGTTTGTCTTATTTTAAGTATCTTAGTTTTATTTTAGCTTCAACATAACGCTTATCTGCCGTTAGCAGTCTTTATGCTTTGAGTCCCTTATAAAATATATGGACGCTGAATCCGTATCGTTTTATTTAGTTGGAAAAACATTGTTGGAGATTTTTTTAATCTATTTGCAGTTGTCGATGTGAGAATATCAGCATCAGTAAGTGAGACTTGTTTTGTGGATTGTTTATTTATGATGCATTTTGTTTGCAGAAGAACTTTTTGTGGGTTTTTAGAGAGTTTACTTTTACAGCTAAAATTTATTTTTTGTTTAATTGTTAGTATCACAATTATGCCGGCTGTAGTCAGAGCGATAGTCGGCAGCGATGAGTCCTCGGATGCGGTAATGTCCTTCTGCAAAACGGCCAAGCAGGAGGAGGCTGCTAAAAAGGAGAAGGAGATTATTGCTACTCGCCCAGCCAGCAGTAGAGGCATCGGGCGAAGGCTCCGACTGATAACGTCCTCTTCCAACCCCCCAAAATGTGATCAAGTTACCCCAATGTATCCAACTTCTTTGATAGTTTTCAACTTTATAACAAACATAATAAGGTTTATGTTCCATTGGGAAAATTTGACAGTTTGGAGTAGCTTGTTGTGCTGGCGTCTGTACTTCAGGTGGTGGCGCGACGTTTTCCACGCGCGCTTTTCTTAGACGTTGCGGGAGGAGTTAAATACTTCACTTCCACCGCTATATCAGTGAAGCCCATGCGGTAGTCTGAGGTTGCAGAAGTAAACTTCTAACCGGGTTCCCCGTTGCAGGTGTGAGACGAAATACCGGGGTGGTTTATGGTCAGTAAAATTCTGATTGACCTCTCCAATCTCCTCGGGGCGTAGGACATCCATGAGAGTTTTTTCAGTGATAGTCCAGAATCCGGATTCGTACTCGGCTTCTGTTCGTGCCTTACGGAAAAATACATGGGTGGTACAAAAATAAATTATAACTTAATTTTTGTACATTAATACCTACACCTATAAAATTAGTAGGTACCTACCTACAAAATTTTACAAAACATACAGTACAGTAAAGTATACAGTTCCACTCTAACCAAATTAAAATCAAATACATTAAAATAATGAAACTGAGTTCATTCATTAGTAACGTCGAGTTAATTGTTTTAATTAAATCTTCACTCTTTCGGCGTTTCGTCCACACTGCTGGCGATAAGCAAACTAAACAGATTACACGGGTTAACTGTGTTAAATAGTTGGATTTGAATTTAGCAGACTTGAAATAACATTGCGACTTTTCAACGAAATAAATAAACCTATTCGCGCAAATTATTCTGAAGTAAAGGAATACGAGCAATTATTTATAGCTTAAGATCTAAGAGATACCGAGTGTTAATTGATATAGTCTGAGATAGAGACAGTTTGTTCGTTTTACTCTACTTTAATATTAGCCTCTCACTGTCCTACCTGGTCTGTCCTACTGAAATAGGTTAGAGCTACACGATGACTGAAGTAAGCATGCCGTCTGTCGGGACAGATCAACTCAAAGCTGAATTGATTCTGTCTTCAGAAGGTTTTTCCAGATTTTGCCCTGCATCGTGACTAGCATAATAAATAATTGATACAATTTTATGTCTGAATTTAAAAAGAGACCATGACCCCCGAGGCATTGATCAACACGCTTGCTCAAGGTGCACAATTTCAAAAATATGTTATGTTTTGCTTAACCAAAATCGTACCGTAAATTTTAATGTTGTCACAAATAATCTTAGGGAGTATCTACATAATAATTAAGAATTGTAAAAGTGACATTAGTACTTGGCCGGATTTGAAGCATGTCTACCCATTCGTCAGTTATAATCATTCTAAGGTAATACTCGTACTCGTTGCATCTTCGATTAACAATACTTGATTTTTTATGAGCGTATCAAAAGCTACCGAAATAATAAGACCGAAGAAGAATATAATAAGTTCTATTTGAAAAACGCCTTTTTTTTCAATCTAAATATACAATGAAATTCCCCAAAAAAATCAGAGACTACCAAAATTTAAAAGAGGCCTAAGGAATTATTTATTTGGCATTTAGGTTTAGCTTGCTTGGTTCTTCTTTATTTATTTTGTTTTCTTCAACTGGTATGTACGTATTTTAGTTAGAACCTAGTAATAATTGCTGTTTTTTTTATTAGTTAAAATATGGTGTTCTGTTTCTTGGATGGCTTGAACGCCATACAAACTATTGTGCTACTTTTAATTTAGTTAAGTTTCTCGATAAGTAAACTGATATATTTGTTTTTTTGAGAAATAAACGCCTTTTAACCTAAAGTAGTAAATATATTGCAAGGGAAAATAAACTTATTTATGTTTGAGAGCATAATTATATTTGTGATCATCGTCCCAAATTCAAATTGTTTCAAACTCTTAATCTTGACCTTCTACGTTCCTTGTTAAGATCAAAGCAGGCATTTTATTGTAGTTTTTACTACATTATGTAGCTATGCAATATATTTTTAAGGTTGTTTTTAATGTATGTGTAATGAATGTAAAGTATATGTAGGTTTTAAATGTGTTCCTGTGCGTACAAATAAATACTTTTCTTTCTTTTTTATTACTTATTCATGTTTAAATATTGATCAAGCCATATTATATAAAATTTTTGCCCACAAAACTGGCCAACTTCTAAAATAACCATCTAGCTCCCGCCAACGAAAACTGAATATTTCAAAACTAAATTTCTTAAGCGATCGCTTCATCGAACATTCTCGTCGCCTCCGCAGCTGGGCGACATTTCCTCTCGTGTTTAAAACGCGGAGACTTACTTTGGGCGTACATTCTATTACTCGTTCGTTGAGTGTCAAAGCTTTCAGTGTCGTGTGTCGTTTAATCCTCAGCACTAAACGGTTCAGTCGAGCTAGCTTTTAAAATTTCTTATAATACACACGTTTTAGGGTTCTGTACCCTTAGGGGTGTCAATGGGACCCTACATCCTGCAAGTCCCTGCAGTCTATCCGCCCGACATTCTGTCTGTAACCGGGCTTTAATCAATTAACTGTAAATTCGTTGATACGAGTATGTAAACCAAATCACAAATAGACTTTTGGGATTTAGGTACAGTCAGCCTCATAAGTCGATATACATATCCATATTTCCTAAACTCATGAACACCTTAGCTTACACAAATTGCTAAACAAGACTAGTGCCAGGATTTAATTAACGTCTTAAAGGTTCAAAATTCACTAGTCTTGTTTAGCAATTTGTGTAAGCTAAGGTGTTCATGAGTTAAGAAATATGGATATGTATGTCGACTTATGAGGCTGACTGTACCTACACTTATCAGGGACGAGAAATGTCAGTAACGAAATCCTCGTGATTTACAACACATTTATTCTACTTTGTCTTCTCTTTGGTGCAGTCCTAACCTAAAACGTTTAAATTGTCACAGTATATACTTCTATTGTTGCTGTTACAGCAAATCATACATCCTCCTTTAATTTTTATTATCAAGAAATGTGATTTATAATTTTTGCTCGACATGTTAAGGAACACTTAGTGTGCGACAAAGACTCGCACTTGGCTGGTTTTTTATATATTCCTCTAATGTAAAATGTAAGGTGAGATTTTAAATTTCACACCAACAAAATGTTGTCCTTTATAGTGGAAAATTTAAATTTACGTCGCTCTAAATAAGAGTGCAGGTATTAGCCACGTTGAAGTTGTCATGAATAATGTAAGGTTATAAATTAAAGTGTTGACAATCTGTACAGTTTACGACCGTCCCACGGAATTATTCATAGATTCTTCCTCTTGGAGAAGTGGTGTCATGCTGTTAAACGCATCAAAAGAGGCTTAAAGGCTTAAGGCTCTCTATAGTAACCCGAGGATGTGGACCTTGAGAATTACATCCATCGTTTCTGTTGAATGTCTTCAAATATGTTTGGCCCGGCTTTCCGTTTAACCAAATGCGGATGAATATCAATATTTTATTCGGAGCGTTGCAGCCGTACTACTGCAACCCAATTCCTGATTATAAATATTTATGAATGTAATGTAGGTATGTAGTTAAATGCAAGGAATACATATTTACAATGTTTTAAAACACCATGCTTTGCTTATGTGTATTTGAATGTATTGACAATGTTATTGTAATATTATTATGCACTTTTAGTTCAACACAGTGCTTTTTGGCAATAAATAAAATAAAAAGGCACAAGAGACAATGTATGTCTTTTAAAAAAAGTCTCATCATTGTCATACCGAAGTGTTGGCGACAGATCTGGCAACCCTGTTGCTAGGGTTTTGTTCTGTTGTTTGGCTAGCGACGGGGCGGCTTGGTTTTTCTATTCTTTTCATTGTAATTTTCCTAATATAGTTTCCTATTTCTTTTGTGATCGAATTATTATTATACCCAATTGCACCTTTAACTGATTTTATTTTGGTGTTTAACATTTGGTCGACCAGGGTTGTGCAAGTGTTCCCTGGTAGAGACGGGATAGTGCGAGTAGCGGACGTAAGGACTAGTGCAGGGGTCCTACGTCGTCCTGCGCGTAAATTAGTTAAACTGGATCTGTCATCATAGCTGCTTTGGTAAGACTTTAGGTTCTTACCAGGGGGGAGAGATGTTGGCGACAGATCTGGCAACCCTGTTGCTAGGGTTTTGTTCTGTTGTTTGGCTAGCGACGGGGCGGCTTGGTTTTTCTATTCTTTTCATTGTAATTTTCCTAATATAGTTTCCTATTTCTTTTGTGATCGAATTATTATTGAAATATTGCTGACGCTTTTAGCAGAGATAGAGCAAGTAATCAACTCTCGACCGCTAACGCACGTGCCGGTAGCACATGAAGACGAGCCCGCCCTGACTCCCAACCATTTCTTGTTGGGCATCCACTCCACACTACCATCACCAGCTTCCTCGGACACGGACCTCAGCAGTAGGCAAGGATGGCTGAAGGCCAATCGCCTTGCTGACCAATTCTGGTCACGTTGGCTTAGGGAATACTTGCCCAATCTTCTGCCGCGGGGCCCATCTTTAGAACACCACAACTTACAAATAGGTGACGTTGTCCTTATCGGTGATACAAATTTCCCCAGAGGGATCTGGCCTCGCGGAAGGGTTGTGCAAGTGTTCCCTGGTAGAGACGGGATAGTGCGAGTAGCGGACGTAAGGACTAGTGCAGGGGTCCTACGTCGTCCTGCGCGTAAATTAGTTAAACTGGATCTGTCATCATAGCTGCTTTGGTAAGACTTTAGGTTCTTACCAGGGGGGAGAGATGTTGGCGACAGATCTGGCAACCCTGTTGCTAGGGTTTTGTTCTGTTGTTTGGCTAGCGACGGGGCGGCTTGGTTTTTCTATTCTTTTCATTGTAATTTTCCTAATATAGTTTCCTATTTCTTTTGTGATCGAATTATTATTATACCCAATTGCACCTTTAACTGATTTTATTTTGGTGTTTAACACCGAAGCTTTAAATGTAGTTACAGAAAGTCTCCTGTAACTACATTCTTTAAACTGGTTGTCAGATTCGGGTTTCTGACAAGAAACCCGAGTCTGACAACCAGTTTCACCAAGCGACGCTATACAGCGTTACCTAGTGACAAATGAATAAATAAATATTCCACAACTTTTCACACAACGCCATTTAAGTTAAGCTTGAGAGCTTGTGTTATAGGTACTAAATAGCTGATTAACATACTTTTACATACATATCGTAGATAAATTACACCCAGACATAGAACAAATGATCGTGGTCATCACACAAACAATTGTCCTGGGTGGAAATCGAACTCACGACCTCCGGCATAGCAGTCAGGATCACTAACTACCAGACCAACAGGCCAGACAAGATTGTGGTCCTCAGGTAGGAAGGTACTAAGTCGCTTCATATAATACACTGGTATTCAGCTGCTTAAGGTTAGACTTCGAAAAAAGAAGACAAAAAAGCACAATAGAGTTGGAAAAAGCAAGGTAGATAGAAGAAGCTGGAGCTATGGGTGTATATTATTTATTACAAAAATGTGTTTTGGTAAAATCTAACAGTACTAACAGCTTAAGATTGAAAATAGGGCTATAATTTATATAGAAATACGCGGAGCGGCGTAGCGGGTGTCTGTTTGTAAAAAAGAGAGCATAGATTTCGGAGTACTTTTATAAACGTGTACGGAACATTTACCCACAAAAAAAAAAAAAACCCACAATAAGTTTATAAGAACAAACCATTACTTTCAATGACTTAATGTGCTTCTACGTTTCCCACCAGGGGGTCGAGTCTGCTATTGCAATCGTGTCTCAATGACTGGTCAATGATCGATTTTTGACGTATAACGTCAAACTTTTGACACATTTCCCATACAAAAACTGTCAAAGTTGTCAAATATTCGATCAATGACCGGTCTTTGAGACAAGATTGCAATAGCAGACTCGAGGCCCAGGACTAACGCAAGGGCCTTGTTAGTGGCACTTACAACACTGACTAACATATTGGATAGTTTCAAAGTAGTAGGTATTTGTTCTTGTGTAGCAGTATAGTGCAACTCATAAGTAGTATAGTAAACTTCAAGTAGTGTTACATCCTATAAGTAATTTCCTTGGCAATGAAAGGATGAATGAAAGGCGACTAACGAAAGTTATTTACAAGGCAGATGTAAGTGGGAACGCCGGGAGGGGACGCCCTAGAAGGAAATACATAAACCTTATTGGTGAGGTTCTTCAGAAAGGTTAGGTGCGTAGTACTCGCAACCGGCGTGTGTGTATGACAACATGTATGAATGTAAACGAAGCAAAAAAAACATGTAAGAATCGTACCATATGGCGCTCTGTAGTTTCTGCCTGTTTGTATGTATGTATAATAATGATGTTGTGATTATTTGTTTCTGGTGTCTGATATAAATTGGCTTTTACACGTCAAACGAGCAACAATTTGTTTTAAAATTAGTTAGTTAAGTGAGGTCAGTTTGAGAAAAATTTAGCGTCTTTATCTTTTTAAGGAAGTCGTGATGAGGAGGTTAGGCTCTCATGCACATGATCGTCGGTCAAATCCGGATAAGTTCCAAATTTGTTTTCTTCAATTCGTCTAAGTACTTTTTAACTGACTTCTATTTTCAATTCGGATGTTTGTTTTTTATGTTTTTTGTTGGAAAGAGTATACTTCCCAAATGGTCCCATAGTCACCATAATTCTTTTCTTTAGTCCATAGTTTCCATAATTTTTTCCTGTTGTGAAAAGTCAGAGCTCCACGTGATTTGTTTACGTGGAGACGTAGACAATCTTTATCTAAGAATATATTATAAAATAATTTATTTTCGTATTAACATCAATTTAGATTATGAACACTTTTATCAGTACCTTGGTTTCTTATATAAGTCGGGTTGATTCATAAAAGGCTTTTGAGCGAAGACTTACTGTCACAAGACAAGTCTTAAGTCTTTGTCACGAAGACACAGAGGGATAAAAAAAAAATTGATGGCGAAGGTGGTTTTTAAGCGTCTTACATTCAAAGTCGTCGTTACGTATTTTTCCGTGTGGTTATGTGTGTTTACCTAAGTAATGAATGATACGTTTGATGAAAAATAGAATTTTTAAAATAGACATATTCTTTTTTTGTTTTGTTTACGTATTGTTATCTGTGTGTGTGATTTTGCATGACGAGCACGATAATTTGCTATGTATCTGAGTGTAGGTATATGTATGTATTTACACATACATACATAAACTCTCACCTTTTTCCCATGGGGGTAGGCAGAAACTACAGAGCGCCATATGCTACGATTCTTACATACTTCTTTTGCTTCGTTTACATTCATACATGTTGTCATACACACACGCCGGTTGCGAATACTACGCACCTGACCTTTCTGAAAAACTTAGGTATATGTATGTCCTTCTAGGGCGTCCCCTCCCGGCGTTCCCACTTACATCTGCCTTGCAAATACCTTTCGTTAGTCGCCTTTCATCCATCCTTTCAACGTGACCAAACCATCTAAGCATATGTATGTGTGTATGTACGTATGTATTTAAAAATAAATAAATATTATTTTTGTTTATCAGTTGTCTAGTACTCTTAGCACAAGCCCTGCTTAGTTTGGAACTAGACGACGGTGTGCGAAAGTTGTGAAATATTATTATTTCTTAATAAATAAAAAAATGGCTATATGGAAAAACTCCTGTATGTTTAAGCTACGTTTACAGGGTTGGCTTAGACTATAATTGACCATCAATGGCATGATAAGACCGCTCTAAGTCTCAGAAAGGACGTTAAGCCAAGTCAAGGGCCGCTGTCGTTGGTAGATCTTTAACAGGCGTTACTGGCGAAGCTTCTGACCACTAGTCTTGACAAGGGATATTATGTTACCCAGTAAATAGAGCGATGGACATCAGAAAGCAAGTCAAAGTTTAAAGTCAAAAGTCAAAACATTTATTTCAATTAGGCCATTTAAAAGGCACTTTTGAACGTTAAACTTACAAGTTAAATAAAATATATTGATTCTAGTTGCCCCTTCCAAAAGGTAGTTTCGTATGGAGAAGAATGGGCAAGAAACTCCAGACTTACTGTTTTAAAATAGTTTTTACAATATTTGTATACAATAAAAAATAAATTATATGTGAATACGATGTACCTAGAATAAACAAAGTAAAATAAATAAAAAATAACATACTATGCTAAGAGAGATTAAGCATTTTAGTAGATAAGTACATAATTATGTGGATAGATACATGGTACTCTCACATTTACAAATATAAAATATTAAAGTCATTTTATACAAGTACCTAAGTAGGAACATCATCGCACCTACTGATACCTTGACGCGTCTGAGTACATGGTTTTGGATTCCCAAGATTTGAAATTTTACGCTTTTTTTCTGATGTTATTTTTGCCTAAAACTGTAAAGAACCATGAAAAATCCACTACTTTCATCTAACTCGATGAAATTTTACCTTAAAAAGTAAATAAGTCTATTCTTTCATTTAAAGTCATCATTGGTTTGGACAGAAGTAACGGTTTGAAGCAAAAATAATATAAGGAAAATATTAGAAATTGTAAAACCTGGCTAATCGAGTATTCGAGTCGTCTGTCTTGGTATGGACATGTGATGAGGAGTGATGAAGCACATGTGACTAAAAGATTGATAAATTTGAGTGTTGATGGCAGAAGAAGAAGAGGAAAATGGAAGAAAATTTGGATGGATTATGTGAGAGAAGTAAATGAAACTATGACAATGACCGAGGAGAATGAAAGAAAAAAAGGTGTTGCGTTGACCCCAAATAACAATGCGACAGAGGCAGGAAAATGATGAAAATGATTAAGGAAATCTAACGAAAAATTTCAACGCTTGGGAGATCCAGGTTCCAGGATCATGGGCGCTTGGTGTCCAGAAGTGCAACGATGTGTCTTTAACCCTTTAAAAATGCTGGTATTTAGCTGGATTTGTTTACTGGAACCTGACCCCAACGTAGTGGGGGTAATGAGGAAAAAACATTATACAGGCCAAAATTACTATAACATCTGATTGTTGCCTCGTCGGGTACTGAACCATTACTCTACAAGAAAAATAATAAATTCAAGTATTCAAGTATGAAAAAAAAATAGTTTGGGATTACAAAATTCTAATATACTGGCGGACGTCATGTGGTTTCATTCGCGTTGTTCTTGTTTCTGAGGTATACAGAGATAATAAGTAGCCTATGTTACCCGGGAATAGTTTGACTTCCCAACATTTTTTAATAGTTCGCTCCACACAAAAAAACAAAACATTATCTACTAATATAGATTATGGAAAAAGGACACTGAAAACAATAAGGGTACATATAGTTTAAAAAACCGACGAGTGAAATGCGTGTAAAGCCAAGTTTAATGTAAGGTTTCGTAGCTATCCACCACAATGGTTTAGACTAAGTAGAGGGTTTTTAATGATATTTTGCGAAATTTTTACTTCTCCAAGTCACACGACAAAAATGTTAAGAAGAATTAAAAATATAAAGCCACGATATAGAAGTTATATGAGTCAGTGGCTGTTTCCCAGAGAACTAGAATCTAAATAACAAAAACATAAATTAAACACATCCATTACTTAAACTTGTTGATTCGGTTTTATAAGCAAGGAATGCATACCTTCGTTTCTAACATGGGTCGAGGGACAGCTGACGCGACCACAAGCGTAATAACAGGTCCAGAACTTGAGTTGGGACTTTTAATATCGCACCCAGTGTTGTCAACACCCTCTTTTTGGAGACTGCCCGTAATTTGACAGGACGTGAGTACGCGATGTGAATTCACTTATAGATGTCAGATTATTGACGGGTGATATCGATAGATAAAAGAAATGATCTTGTGATTTTTCGTGTTAGGTACTGGATAAGGTTTGAGTTACTTTCGTCATTTCTTCTCAGGACTCTGTCATTTTTGAAAACTTGGGCGTAGTTTAAAAAAATATATTGACGTCTTCCTTTCTTGTGGTAATTACCTAACCTGGTAACAGAGTTGATGCTACCCATCATGGGCCTCTAGCTTAGCTTCACATGATGGATAAGGTTTGAGTTACTTTCGTCATTTCTTCTCAGGACTCAGTCATTTTTGAAAACTTGGGTGTAGTTTAAAATAATACATTGTTGTCTTCTTTTCTTGTGGTAAAACCTTACCTGGTAACAGAGTTGATGCTGCCCATCATGGGCCTCTAGCTTAGCTTCACATGTCATCGATTAATATCGTTCAGGCATGCTGGTTTCCTCAGGGTTTTTTCCTATAGCGTTTTTAAAGCAAATGAAACAACATGCACATAAATCTTATTACCAAGCTATCACTGCTTGCAATATTGTAAGTAAAAGTCTCCTGAAAGATCAACTTATAGAAATTAATATCATTTCAATACTGGTTAAAACTTGAAGGATATATTTAATATTGTTGCTATTAAGTTTAATCCAATATTAGTAGTTGGTAAACTGAGAATCGCGGACCAGAGCTTATAAACTACAACCACGATCATTGACTTTAAATTTCTGTACCACATTATTTACCTATTTCAAAAATAAAAATCAAAATCAATAGTCATTTATTCAAATTAGGCTGAGGATCAGCACTTTTTGAACGTCAAAAATTACATAAGACAGTCCCCCAAAACGCCCACCCTTCGCCACTTTCTAGTGATTTTGCTGGGAAGAAGAAGTGGCCGAATAAACTCCCCAGCAACACGTCTGTCTGTTTAAATGAATTTAAGTTAGACACTCAACTTAGTATTTTCATTAATATGTTTTATGTTTTTCTCACTATTAATATAATATAAGTGGACAAACACAGTCCACGACTAATCTAACTTACCATGTGGTGAACACGAACTGTTAATTTCATATTCTAAGTCAACAGCATGTGCAGTTTTCAAAATAAGCAGACGAAATCACAGCGTTTCTGCTTTAACATTTTAGAACAATACCCTAAAAAACTTCTTGTATTAAATGTGTAGAGCAAAAAACATTCATAAACGACCAAAACATGGAAATACTTTTAGGACTTCCAAAAGCCTATCCTAGTTTTAATACTAACTTTCCTAGTATTAATACCCACCTTGTCTCCAAGCTTATATAAAACGGGTCGGACAGAAATATCCCACTGGGACGCAGGTTGAATATTTGGGTATATCAGACCTTTTCTCACAGCCTTACATTCCCGCACCCAAAATTTCATTACGATCCATCGCTTCGTCGGGGGATGTTTGAGTAACAAACAAATAAACAGACTTTCGGGTTTATATTAGTTAGGATTTGTTATGCTCCATCTAGGGTTTTTTCGCTTTTAGGATGAACAGATTTTTTATCATGGATGCTTTCTTTCGTTATTCGAAAAACATAATATGGTGAAATAAATTGCTTTGTGTTATTTTCAGATTTTTATTTATTAAAACTTGCACAAGTAAAAAAAACTGTACAAGGGCGGACTTAATGCCTTAGGCATTTTCTACCAGTCTACCTTAAGGTGGTGCAGAGATGGAACAAGGTAGGTGTAACTGGGCAAAAATTAAGGACAAGGTGACTCTAAAAAAAAAAGAAAGAAATAAAAAAAGATTTTACTTAGCATCCTCCAACTCTAACGTATTCTTCCATTCTTCTAGAACTGCCATTACTTTAATCACACGACACACACGCCACACGTCACTGATACATTCATTTTTCCTTGGTATTCCTCTACTTAATTTTTATCTTACTCTCCAATTTTTTAAATTATACTTTCTTTTAAGTGATCCTTACTCCTTTGCATCATGGTTTTCTTCCATTCTTCTCGAACTGTCGTCATTTTAATAGGCGTCTCCTTCCTAACCACACGACACACACGTCACATGATACATTCATTGTTTTCTTGGTATTCTTTTACTTTTTATCTTACTCTCCAAATTTATAATTAAATTTTCGTTCAAATGAGCTGAATCCTCCTTTGCATCACACGTATGGACGTGTGATGCAAAGGAGGATTCGGCTCCTACCAAAGCAACCGATTTTCACATAAATTCCCGGTCATAAGCACCACTTTCAGACTTTATCTTTCGTACTCATTTCTTATTCTATCTATTTGTATAACACCACACATCCGTCAGCATATTCCTCGTGTCAGCTACATACTGCCTTTCATTTATCCCTTTTGTAGCCCAAACTATTGAGGCATACAAAACATTCATACATTTCGCTTTTATTATTGATTAGAAAATTTAAACAATAGCAGAATTTATGGCTTGAACCGTTGAGCACAGAGACGGGTCAGCATCTAAACACGCCATTATCATCACTTTCCAAATAAATCTTGCATTTTAAAGAGTATCTCTGATAGCCCATAGTGGTGGTCGTTAAAATTCTAACGAGCAAGTGTATTAACAATCCAAGTCTATAAACATATAATTAGTAATGGTAGTCGCTGCTATTGAATCCCGTGGCACACTCTCTCACGATTAAAACCATAGAACCTGCAAAGTAAAACGAAAAATATATCTTTTATTTAAAAAAACGTGCCTCGACCGTAATAATACGCATGTAAATTCCTTGTGCAATAATTCACCTGTCCTATTTTCTGAACGAAAGCTCTTAATTATTTAACCTCTTCATTCGTTCATATATAATTTTATTTTAATAAATGGACAACAGCTTCCACATTCACGTCATCATTTATTAAAACTTAAATGTAAAAATTTAAACATCTCTTTAAAAGCTCAGGAATAAACAGATTTCCACTAACCAAACGTCGAACATGATCATTAAAGCAAAAACAAGTATACATATCTGTGCAGAGCCCATTAGCGCACAATTTCAGTGGAAAATAATGAACAAAATATTAAATCGAATATTCTGGGAATTATTGCTTGCAACCTCATACTTTTGATGTTCGATAAAAAATTTAAAACAACTCGAGGTATGTTTGTGTAAGTCTGAGTGAAACTCTTCATGCGCGATGAGGAGCAGCCTCAAACAGAAACGTGAAAATGTGACGTCATTAAAATTAGTTCGATCTGAGAACCTGTGTATAATTTAAGTGTACTAAAGGGAGATTAAAAACATTTTTTTAACTTTATATCAATGTACAGACGTCAGCACATCAACCTACCCCAATGTGTCAAAAGAGATTGCCCAGGAACAGTACTCTTGATAAATCACTTGTGTCTCAAGTCTTTAAACGACATGAAATATCTAAAATAAAAATATCTTTTTTAAAAAGACTTAATGATCATTTAAAATGGGATAGTTTTTTGAACAATTAGTACTTTTATGTTTCCGACGTTATAGAACGCCATTTTTTACTATCAGCTGTCAATACTAGGGATGTTTATTTTTAACCGCCTTCAAAAAAATAATTTTACGTTACGTTTTTTTCTTTTGCGGGTAATGTGCATACCTACCTACATAAAATAAAACGATATCGATTTTGTGTTGATTGTTCAATCTATTATTGTAAAGTAGGTATTATCAGAGTTCTAAGTATAGTATTTTTAATAGCAGTGGTTGTAAACGACGGCATCGGCGCCAAGTGGTATTCGTGAAATATCACTGGCTGGTTTACGGAAATCTATCTCTCATCAGTATGGGTACAACCTTATTTGACATTTATTGCGTCTGTCATATTTTTGCAATACAATACTGTCATTTCTACTGGTTTTGGTACGTTGTGCGTCGAGTCGAGCTTTTTAGTTCCTCCGTTACTGCTGCCAAACCATTGAAAATAAACATAATTCTAACGCCGCAGCTGCACCGTGTGTGTTGTTTATTACGAAAGGCAGGACTTTTTTAGTTGTGATCATGGCGAGTGCGACTGTGATGCAATGTCTCAACTGCTCTTTGAGATTAACGCCACTTAGCCGCAGACGCATGTTGTCGGAGATTTCGAATAACATCATGAACGTTTTACGAGTCTGGATCTCGCCAACGCCGGTAAGAATGCACATTGTCTCTTTATCGTAGTATGATTTTTTTACTTAGGGACTGCGCTTTATGTTTACGTACCATATAACAAAATCTTAGAGGACAAAAATACAATCAATATCTGTGTGTTAGTTCCTCACCTCATCAGTCCCGACTGATATGGTTCCTACCTATATTAATATAGATAATACTATGATAATATTACCGTGCTTCTACTGATGTGTTGGTACTAACTAACTTATTAACTAGGATTAGAAGAATAAATTACAGGTTTAAGAAATAATCATTTTTTTATTTATTGTATTTAGTGTTGTGTGTTTTTCCTTCCCTCTCTACTTACGAAGACAATTTCATGATACCTACCACATCTATGATTTGAGTACCTAGGATCTCTAGATCCTCATCAATCGCTCATTTTCATATCTATATAACACAGCAATTGACTATCTTAGTAATGATTTCTTCCACGCTTTGCAATTTCATGAAACGAGGGAATAAGATTTAAAAATGCGTAAAATCTAAATCAGTAAGACTTGGTGAGGTAGACACAGATTTACACAAATATGCTTCAAAGACACCAAGTTAACCCGTAAACCCATTCAGACCCTTTTAAATAACTTTTTTCAACTAATTTTTGGTCTAACATAACCTCAAAATAGTAATTTCATTTGTGTAAATATCTCGGAAATGCCATTGTCGTTTGTGTTAAACCTTTTGAGGTAGTATATAGACATGCCATCGAGTATTTTAAAGATAATTTGATGAAGACACAACAATGTTAAATTGAGTACATTTGTCCATAGCGCCGTGGGCATTGTCCTTTCTTTGATAGGTTTTCAACTTTATTCTAAACCCAATAAGGTTCATGTTCAATTGGGAAAATTTGACAGTTTGGGGTAGGTTGATGTGCTGGCGTCTGTACCTACATTGATATAAAGTTAAAAAAATTTGTTTGTTTTTTTTTTGTTTTTTGTTTTTTATTACAGACCTTTATTTGTTTGTATTTATGTAGAACATGATTTGAGAAAAAAGTTGACCTAATATAATTATGTGTATTATATAATCAATGGCATTATCCAGCGTTTTTGTGATATAACAAAATATGTTATCTTCAGGTTGGGCCAAAACTTGTGGATCATAATTATGAAATAAGACTAAAGCCGTTACCTGATTACACGTTCTCTGGATCGCCATTTTTGTTTTAATGAAATAGGTACTCATTTCTCTTATTGCACATTTTAAACAAATTTTGGTTGTTTCTTGAAATACACTTAAATAGCTATAACTTAAAAGAAAATAAAGTAAGTGGTCTGCAACAGAGAATTTTTAAATAAATTAACCCCAACTATCGCCCTGTTTCGTTTTATCCACGATTTTTAACCCACCTTGTACATAATTAAATAATTCCAGCCTGTTACTGTCCCACTGCAGGGCAAAGGCCTCTTCTCATACAGAGAAGGCTTGAGCATTGATCGCCACGCTTGCTCAAGGCGGATTGGCGATTTCAAACTTATATTAACTATAAAGTCCAGGTTTCCTCTCGATGTTTTCCTTCACCGATGTCAATGATGTCTAAGATAAACTTAGAAAGTACATATGAATTGAAAAAGTCACATTGGTACTTGCCCGGATTTGAACCACAACCTCGTGCATGAGAGGTAGGCGCCTTAACCTCTGGGCCATCACGACTTTACATATTACATTGTACATATTTAATCTATTATTATTATAAAAATGAATCCCTCCTCATCTTAGCGATGGCATCACGCGCAAACGGCTGGACCAACTTCACAAATTCTTTTTTCGTTGCGTTTGTTATAGTCAGGAGAAGAATCGTATGAAAGAAAGAAATAGGAAGTTGAGCGGAACCTTAGAAAATTTAAGAAAACTTGACTACAATCAAACATTTTAAAATGCAGCGCCATCTTTGATGATAAGACAGGTTACAAAATGTCTTCTCGTTCCATTTTTACATGACATTAATTGATTCTAAAGCGGATCGAAGTTCACATAAAATTATCACATAAAATTCATATGGCAGTCTAAACCACACCATATGATTTAGTCAACAGCTACTTTATAACCTAATCCAAAACTAGAGTACTTTTATAATTTCATTTCCTCAGTTTCTATTGTTGAACTACCTTCAATGGCGAGGCTTTAATATTATAAAAATAGAACGTAAAAATGGAACGAAAAAAATATCCAGCTATTCTATTTACATCTGTTAAGGCGGGTTCAGATTATGCTAGTCGAGTATTTTATTCAGTTTACGAGTATGTTTTAAAGGCGGATACGCACTGGACTCTAAATTGCCAGTCCTTTTTTATTTCGTATAAACTCTTGAAATTAAAAAAAGCTGCAAGGCAATGCGTGTCCATTACGTTAATAGAAAATAATGAAATTAAAATATATTGTAAGGTTTATTGTTAGATCTTCTGGGGTAATTTTCGTTAAAAATAAATAAATATCGCTCAATATATGCAACTTTTTCTTTTTATTAAGAATTATCACGATATGTGTAGGCCAAATGACAACTGTGCCGGTCTTTTGGGACGAAACAACACAAAAATGGACGATTTTTTAATGCACCTTGATTCTTTCTTTTTCTTTTTATACTATTGAAATGAAATGAAATGATGAAATGATATTTATTTCTGTAAGTACCTAGATCTTCCCAGATATTTTGACATGTCATTTTTTAAACTAAATGCCACTAAATGGCATTTCCAAAGTGACTGATCCCTGAGAAGAAATGCCGAAAGAAACTCAGGGGTCATAGTCTCTTTTAAAGTCCAGACATAAAATTGTATACATGTATTATGCGAGTCTCACGATGCAGGGCAAAGCCTGGAAAGGTCTATTGAAGAAATAATCAATTCATCTTTGAGTTGACCTGTCCCGACAGACGGCATGCATGCTTCAGTCATCGTGTAGCTCAAACCTATTTCAGGGAGCTCGACGACCCACCACACGACGCTATCTGCCGGTCATTTGCGTAGGCCGCCAGACAACGTAGCTTATAATATGCGTATAGAACAAACATGCCAGCTCACCAGGCTACTCTATCCTTGAATCAGCCTAATGTACTGGCTTCTGTGCCTATATAATACTCATAAGAAATAGATAGTTATATTATAAACAAAGAGCCATAATACACTATAGGGAGGGCACGTGAAGAAATGACATACATGGAAAAATTGACATCCCATGTCTCAGTAACGCTATATGTAGCAATATTCGATCGGTAGCGGAGCATACTAAACTAGACTAATCGACTTGTGTCCACTAAGACACAAAGATCGGACGAACATTTTGTTCGTGATGTCCCACTTATACTTACTGTATTGAATTCCTTTAAATAAAAAAAATGCCTTTATTTCCGTATTATTATACACCATTAATTTTTAATTAGTACAAATACTTAAAGGGCTTATTCTAGACGGTTTTATCATTATATTTGTAAAGTATCAATACATAATATTCATAAACAGCAAAGTTATTAGTGTTTGTTTATATCCCAAAAAGTCACCCAATTTATGGAAATATTATACAGGCTATTCATGACATAGTAGTATTCATGAATCATCATCTTTCTCTCACGTTCGCGTTATCTTGCTCAAGCATGCCCGCCTCCAACAGCTGTTTTCGTTATTTAAGTTTAATTTCATAGTGGCATATTTCAAAATTGAATTTTGTTTTTTTTACTTTTGATTTCGCAAATATGATCAGTAACAGGTACGGAAACAGCCCATTTTTTTTGTACTAATTAAAAAATAGGAGTGTATACAATAATGGTTTTAACTTCTACTAAATTATAGTAGATAAGGTCTCTTTTGACGGAATGCCTTTCGGCATAGGCCTCCTCCAACTCTCTCCAGTGTTGCCTGTCAGCTGCCACTCTGGTCCACCTAGGTCCCAGCGTTAGCACCAGGTCATCTTCCCACCTTTTGGCTGGTCTTTCCTTCCTTCTAACGCCATCCCGAGGGTACCAGAGTGTCACTTTTCGGCTCCACTTGTCCAGGTTGCAGTGCAGCATGTGACCTGTCCATCTCCACTTCTGCCTATCTACTCTGGTCAGAACTGCTGTTAGTTTAGTTACCTTTCTAATATGATCCTTTGGTTATAAATAAATCATTGTGAAAGCTTTCAGATCCATTTTGAATATTTACACACATAGCATAGACAAGTTCTATTGAAGGGAAGACAAAACAGAAGGACTCGACACAATGATAGCTGTGTGTACACAAAGTGGCTTCTTTTCCGGACACATTCTAAACAAACGGAGCGTGTGTCTCGACGGAGAGCTATGTTGCCCCGTAATAAATGGGACATCACTATTTTTTCGTGAGCGACAAAAAGGTCTTTAGGCAATATCGCAAGTGTTACAAGCAACAAGGTCTACATTAGTTATCCAAATAGTTTTATCGATAGTATTGTCTCTAAATGTGATATTTATCTGTACGATCCCAACTTATTTTGTTAATTCAAATATGAGTTTTGTTTGTTTGGTTGATCGAGTTTTCATGAAGGAACGGCTAGACAGATTTGAATAAAATTTTGCGCAAAGGATATGAATCCTCCTATTTCCTGTCTAGGTTAGGAAATAGGATACTTTTAATCCCTATAGTACGTTATCATGGGATAGTTACCGACCTCTTTCCCAGCTTAAGCTAGTATTAGAATAATATGTATATATTTTTTTAATGTATGAATGAATCTTAAGAACTAACAATCGTATTTGAAAAATATTTTATTAGATTTCCCCATCCTTGACAAAAAAAAATAATTACTTATTTCTGTAATTTGGTTCACAAAAACACTTTTACACGTCATTTTGTAGCTACTTGAGGTCGGCGTATCCTTTTCCGACTACTCTAAGAATCCGAAAGAAACAAAAAAACCGAAAGAAACTCAGACTCTTTTAAAGTCCAGTTAATATTTCAGTCAGATCATATAACAACCATGCTTTAGACTTGTGTCTGTAATGGTTGAAAAAGGTTAAAGGTTATTTATCATCAATCAACAACCTCAAAGAGCGAGTACAATCACGTGGTACAGCTATATTTTTTGCAATTTGATTAGAGGTGGTGCTTGTCTGTTACAGTTGCAACTCGTAAGATACCTCCACTTGAAACGTTAATGCAATCGCAGACACCTCCTTGCATTTCCCCCTTCATTTAGAAATACAGATAAAAAGTCTCTTGTCTTTGTGACTTTACCGGCACTCCTCATGCCGCAAAGCACTCCTACTCTGCGTCAGATTTGTTCATACCGCGTACATGGTTATATGTTGGTTGAACTATGCTTTTCCCATTAAGGTATACGACCAGGAGTTTATATTACGTCATTATTTTCTACTTTTATTTGTTTTTCTGTTTATAGTGGTGATTGCCCAATGACTTTCTCATGATCATCATAAGGCGATGAGTTATAATCCGAACAAGAACCGATGCTTCACTGCCGAGTCTTATGCAGTTTTTAACTATAAGGACGTCTTATTGGTACTTGCCCGAATTTTCGTGTAAAAAAAAAACATTGTTAGGGAATCTAGACTTCTACATGGCGTAGTTATTACTGCTATGCTCGTGTTACACAAACACAAACACACACAAACACACATACACAAACACACACTCAAACACACACACATACACACACACACACACACACATCTTTACTCGGTCAATAACAGACCGGTATTATTCCTTTCATGACAGTTCAGTTTAAGCCGTAGTGTAAAGAAAATGCTAGGCAGATCTGAACGGGGCTTTAGGTCCGACATTTTTTTGTAAATAAACTAGTGAGTGTACGCAACCGTGTTTTCGCTTCGTTACCGTCATTCCAGTCACGTTTGTCTCATACAAATGTTGCTCCAGTTCTTGTGAATATTTACTTTTTTATTCACCATAAATGCTGTAATAAATCGTGTTTATATTTTCAGCTTCGAGTGCTGTAATGCGGAATTATTTCATGAAAAATTACTGCTCAAAATAAATTGCATACATGATGTTAATTTACTATAGAACTGAACTGGTTAATTATGGCGATCATTGTCACATCGATTAATATTATATTATTTACACGGTGATGTTTTAATCGTCTGACAAATTTTTACAGGGGGTTCTACCCGTGAATATGAACAACTTTTACTATGGGACAAATTCAGAAATCAAGAAAAAAAAATTGGTTGTTTCATAAATTTTGGTTATGTAGGTATCGCACTTTTGTGTGCAACAGCCGTTTTTTTTTTCGTGATTCATGAACACCCTGTGAAAATTTGTCAGACGATTAAAAAATCACCGTGTATAACAGTCGATGCCAGATTTCTTCCACTTTTCCACATGACAAGAAAGCTAGTTACTTAAAACGAATTATTTCGAATTTCAAGAACAGTTGCTATTTATGATTTGATGGTATACTTTGCCATGTAATCTTCTGTTACAAATGTTACGCTTTTTTATATAATAACATGCAATGCGTTCTTTGCTATGCTACGCATGCTTTGTATTCTTTTTCAGTCGATTTGAAGCCATCAAGAGTTCTAAATAATGGCATAGCACGCTATAACTACGCAAGCCACGTGTTTACAGGGTTTTTGCCAGTATTCAAATAGTTTTCTGTATAAACTCGATCAAAATATAAGAAACAGCACATACAATTTTAGAATCGAACCCATATTTAAAGTTATTCATAATCATAGCTAGCACAACCTGTTAAAATTTGGATCGTAGTAAAAAAATGTTTTGTAAATTTTGTTGTCTGTCAATCTAAATGCGTGTACTTACGAAGCAACAATCTTCTGTATATTAATAGTATTTATTACGCCAGTCCCAGTCTCAGTGGTCCAAAACATTTCGCAGCCGCTGGTATATAATGCGATTATGTTGTCTTGGATATTACTTGTCAAAGGTTTACCCGAGCCGCCTCTGTTGTGGGGCTGTGATTTTGGGTAGGGTTATGAAAGCAGCGTATAAACGTTTATAAAAACGATAAGTTTTAGCGATTTAAAATGTATTGTTCTATGTTTTCATACTAATACTGGCAACTGGCTCGCGACTTCAACAGTATGAGTTACGTATGTTTTCCTGGGAGCTTTATCATAAAAAAAATGTTGAAAAGGTGTGTGTTTCTGTAAATAGTTTTTCAGAAACACTTTTACACGTCATTTTGTTTAACTAGTAGATGAGATCCGTGTTTTACTATCGAACTACTCTGAGAAAAAACACCGAAAGAAACTCAGAGGTCACAGTTTCTGTTAAACACACATCATCTTGGTCAAATCACTTAAGAACCATGCAGATTAGTGTCTGAAATGGTTTTTTGAGAAAAGATACTTCATCGTAGTTTTGAAAACAATTCGGCTTTTATTACTCGATGGTAATAATAAACCGTATATTAGCTAGAAGCGAATCTCCAATTTGTCGTAGTCTAAAGGCGCTGAAAGCCCTTCTTGCTGCCAAACCTGAATTAGATGTATTTACGGATGAATCGATTAAAATTATGCATATACGAGTATGCCTGGTGTCCTGCGAGAGTAAGTATGCCAGGGAGTCTACTGTTCCGTGTAAGTTTTTAACCCCCGACGCAAAAAGAGGGGTGTTATAAGTTTCACCGCTATGTGTGTGTGTCTGTCTGTCTGTCTGTCTGTGGCACCGTAGTGCCCAAACGGGTGAACCGATTTAGATGCGGTGTTTTTTATTTGAAAGCAGGGTTTCTTGCGATGGTTCTTAGACATAATTTATCGAAATCGGTTCAGCCGTTTCAAGGTTATCAGCTCTTTTGAGTTAGCTACCGTTGCTATTTTAGACGTCTATGGGTATTAACTTTACTCACAAAGATATGTGTGTCTTAAAATTTCATACATCCATGTGTGTAATATTAATAAGCAACATTATGGTGTTTTTGGTCTGATGCAGCCAGGATATCTAGCAGACTAATACACTCTTGGGAAAATAACAGCAGATATGTCGTGTTTGGATTCATTTTAACCAGCATTTGATTCTGCACACAATGTACTGATGGCAACACGATGAGCTGATGCTGCAGCCAGGCTATCCAGCACACCAGTAGGTAGACTCTTGACAAAATAATAGCAGATATGTCGTGTTTGGATTCATTTTAACCAGCATTTGATTCTGCACACAATGCCCTGATGGCAACAGGATGAGCTGATGCTAAAGCCAGGCTATCCAGTACACCAGTAGGTAGACTCTTGACAAAATAATAGCAGATATTTCGTGTTTGGATTCGTTTTAACTAGCATTTGACTCTACATACAATGCACTGAAAAATTCTCATAACTGTATAATCTATATAAAACAAAATTAATGCGTTTAAAAATTTAAAAATAAAAATTAAATTAAAAATTTAAAAAACCCCCACCGCAAAAAAGCAAAACATTTAAAAAGTTAAAAATAACACTTTAGCCATGAAATTTTACGTAACGTCGGGGTACCGTTAAACCTACCTACATACCTACAAGTACTAAGAACATTCCTTACGTAAGCGGTACCCCGACGTGAAGTAAAATTTCATGGCTAAAGTGTTATTTTTAACTTTTTAAATGTTTTGCTTTTATGCGGTGGGGGTTTTTTAAATTTTTAATTTATATGTTTTTTATTTTTGATTTGATTTTAATTGTAATTGCAATTGTCTCTATATTACTTAATGTAATTGATGTTGTACCGTATTAGGTAACTATAATAATTATAAATAAATAAATAAAATAAAAATATATTATAATCTAATGGTAGAGAAAAGAAAACACGTTAAGCTATTGATATTGACACTTATTTGTAGATCTTTTACCGGCAATGGCTATCGGCGACCTCAATAATAAGAGTTGGGTAGAGGCTAGGCAACCGTCTGCCTAGCCTCTACCCAACTCTTCTATGTTTTCAAGTTTGCACGTAGGGGGTAATCTTTGATACTAATTGTACGATTTCAAAAATTGTTTTACTAATAGAGATCTACGTATCAAAACGAGTGAGTGCTAATATGTTTTCTTTTATGATATGTTAGACCTCTATGAGAACGAAGCCACGGGCAAAAGCTAGTGTTCTAAAACCAGTCTTCATTGGATAACGAAGTTGCGCAATGTATTCATAATAGGTAAACAAAATTTGTATGTATTTCAATAACATTAACAAAAATAATGTTTGGTTTGATCAAATATTTTACCGATTTTGTTTTCATATTGCAGGAGTAAATGAGTTAATGTTTGGACAAATAATATTAATGTGGTTCGCTAAAATAGTTGCAAGTTTGGTCAAAAATGTAGTGAGTAATTTTGTCTGAAATTACTGACAAATAAATCATCCATTATACCAAGTTTCAATAACTAAAATTAATTCCCAAATAAAGATTAAATTAATACTAATAACACATTCTATAATATGACGTCTGTAATCTATTAAGGGTTAGGCAGACACTTGTTATATATCCTTTTTTGCCCTTTTGTTATCTTTATGTTTTGGAAGGGGCAACTACATAATCGGTTTTGTACGCCAGCACATCAAGTTACCCCAATATGTCAAATTTCCCAATTGAATATGAACCTTATTCTGTTTGACATAAAATTGAAAAACGATCAAAGAAATTTGACACATTGGGGTAACTTGACGTGCTGGCGTCTGTACTTTATTCAACTTGTAAGTTTGAAATCCAATTGTTCTTTTTTTAGTGGGCCAAAAAAATATTTGACTTTGAAGACTAACAGCATTTCAATGTTGAAATAGTTTAACTGTACTAACTTCGTAATAACTTATTTCTGCTAATAACAACATGTCCAACATAAATTTCGTGGCCCACACTGCACGGACTTCACCGTATTTCTTACGTTCCAGCTAAAATATGACGGTTGTCTGAACTAGTGTGCTCAAAGAATTTGTTCAGGGTAAGCTGACATGAGCGTAACGTCAACTTAAAATGCTCGTGACTTCATTATGGTCGCATATTCTTAAGTTTATGCGGGGGATTTGTGACATATTTTTAAGAATGTTTGTATCGTTATTGTTTGTATTGTCAAGTGCGTTTTGGTGAATAATTATCACAGCAGCTTCATAACAGTGATGGCCTAGTCGTAGGTATTGAGCTTGAACTCAAGGCACGCACCTCTGACTTAACGAATTCATGTGTGTATTGTATAACTAGCAGACATCCCGCGGTTTCACCCGAGTAAGTCCCGTTCCCGTGGAAATATAGGGATAAAAAGTAGCCTATGTGTTAATCCAGGGTGTCAGCTAACTCCATACCAAATTTTATTAAAATCAATTCAGTAGTTTTTACGTGAAAGAGTAACAAACATCCATCTATCCATACTCACAAACTTTCGCGTTAATAATATTAGTAGGATTATCAATTGTTTAAAAAACAATGAAGAAAAACATCGTGAGGAATCTGACATTCCTGAGAGGTATTTCTCGAAAGCATGTCGCGAAGCCAAGTCGGAGGAGGCCATTGTGGGCCAGGTTAATCATACGAAAAGGAAGAAGAAAGCAGATTCAGAACAAAATTATAGTCTAAATCTTTTTCGAAGTACGTCATGTTTGTATTTATCACCATGTCGCATCCTATTGCGTCTTCCCTACCACTACGAAAAAAAGGCATATTTTGAACAAACAAAAAACTTATGATGATCAATGACAAATATCTCAAACAAGCCGAAACAAATCGAATGCAATAAACACACCAAACAACACACAATCTCGAATACTTTTAAATATATCGACAGCTATATTATATTCCGTTTTTCCGTTTCCATGATACATTTTGTTGGTCAGAAATATTGCTTTGTATATTCAGAAAAATAGTTTCCCGAGGAATGTCAGTATGAACATTCGCTTGACCAATAAGTTGTCCGTTGCGGTGTCGACGGAAATTTGATTTCTTCGGCCTTCGTACGAATTTCTTTTGAATGTTTGATTGATTGGCTCCTGACTGTTTGTATGAATATGTTATGTTGTTAGCCTGAAAAAAAGGAAATTACGTTAAGATTATTCATTGCGGAAGTCAGGACAGGATTTGTATGAAATATGAATTTACTATTGAGAAAGAAATCAATTATTACAAGGTTTATAGTATGGCCTTGAGTGTGTGATAATGAATCACGTGTGAAAATAGGAAAAACAGAGGGAAGTTTTGCCAAAAGGGTCTAAGTTGGCTTCCATTGTAATTGTTGTTTTGTTTTTTATTAATCAAGTCAGCGGCGTTTGACTTTAATGTTTTCAAAGATAAAGTCATTTTTTAAATTATGTTGGAAAATATGATTTTCATAAATCTTTCTATGGATATATTAAAACAAATATAGTTATATATTGCTACTATCTTACAACAAGCCATGAGAATCTTTTCATATTAGTATCAGAAGAGACAAAGATCATGAAGATGATGAGAAGATGCGAGCAATACATCACCACATTTGCTTAAGTCTGGTTGGGAATTTTCGACTCATAAGTTATTAGTCCAGGTTTCTTGACGATATATATTTTCATAAATTTTAATTATGTCCAAGATATTATACTAAGAAAGTACACAGTGGTACATAAAAACTTAAGCGGTACCTTCTTTTGCTTGTATACCTCTACGCACATTCACTGTGCATACAGCTAAGGTGTGGAATTCCCTGTCGGAGTCTATCTTTCCTCATAGCTGCAACCTAGAGGTCTTTAAGTCAAGAGTGCATTATGTTACTTCTAAGCGATCGTTCTTTGTCGTCTAGCACATCATCTCTTAACAACAGGTAAGATAGTTTAGTCAAACGCAAGCCTCACAGTATTTAAAAAAAAACCGACCTATTGAAAAATAATGTGACGTAAAAACAAAATTAACACTACACTGAAAACTTACCGCCCGTAACATAGACGCAGGTGGTAAGTCTTTTAAATGTAGGTGGTCTTATCAAAACAGACGCAGTACTATAAATGGAATTTAAACCATACCTATCATCCCACAAAGTTCTGTAGACAATAGTCCTCTAAACGACCGGTCATAGAGTACGTAGCCTTACACCCAAACAGTTTTAATAATAACTACGTAGAATTAAGATGTGCCCACCTTAATACTCCAAAAATGTAGGGATGAAATTCTGAAAGTAACAGATCAAGATAAAATGGCATTGTGCTGAGATAAGGTAGATGCTTTTTGGACCTTGTACAGGTCTTATTATTGTTGTGTCTGTGATTTCTCATTCGTTTAATTTTACCATTCTTGTGCGTGTCCGAAACAAAACGTTTCTCTTTCTTTAATTCTTAATTTTGTACATCATAAAACTAAAGTGTACAGTACCTATTTTTGCTTATCAGACACAAATACCCTTAAAGAACTTATGAAGACCATGAACTCTGATTTATTCACATTATACATTAGACCATGTGATGCGGCGTATTCTTCACAAACCTTCAGCATCTCCCTGACTGACCTCGCAATCGAGTCTCAGCAAACTGATCAAACACACCTACTGGCAGCGTAAAACAAGTCTGGTTTCAATAAGTACAAACAAAAAAAAAACTCAATGAAGAAAACTCCATAAAAAATGTCAGAGTGCCTTCTTAGAACAACGGTGGGACGACGCAACGTTAAGGAAAGAGATATCGCCTCATTCCTTTTTACGAACAAGAGATCGTGCCGCGTAATGTTTCGGATAATCGTGATAAACAAGCGTGGGATGCGGGATACGTCACTGTGACGTCACTAGTGCGCTGCCTAGAGTAAGAATAAAGTAGATAGGAGACTTCTTCTACGGAGGCATTTTAAAAGAGATTCAAAGTACTTGGAAAGTGCAAAGCTAAATAATACTAAATGTAATAGAGATTTCTCTTATTTGGGACCCCATTTCACTTAACTATGCTGTTATAGTGTATAGAAATATGTAGAATTATGTATTAAAAACCAGCGATATTAATTTAAAAAGTTTTTAGCTTTGAATGACAGATTGAGGAATGATGTATTAAAGCAACTTTGTGGTTTAAAAGTAGATGTAGTAACAAAAATTGAAAAGAGTAGGCTTAGATCGTTTGGTCACGTTGAAAGGATGGATGAAAGGCGACTAATGAAAGGTATTTACAAGGCAGATGTTAGTGAGAACGCCGGGAGGGGACGCCCAAGAAGGATATACATAGTCCTTATTGGTGAAGTTCTTCAGAAAGGTCAGGTGCGTAGTATTCGCAACCGGCGTGTGTGTATGACAACATGTATGAATGTAAACGAAGCAAAAGAAGTATGTAAGAATCGTAGCATATGGCGCTCTGTAGTTTCTGCCTACCCCCATGGAAAAAAGGCGTGAGTATATGTATGTATGTTTCTGGCTTTGGCAAGGCCGGTCATAAAAGGATAGTTGGCGCCAAAGATGATAGTTTCGGCTTACTTAAAATTATTTAAGATTCACTTCTACGTAGTTTGTACATATATTATATTCTTTGCGTGGTGTTTGAGATTCACACGATACAATGGTTGAGCTAAATGCCTAGTGGAGTGTAAATAAAGAACGTGATGTAAGGCCACTTTTTAGGTAGTCGTTATGAATGTGGGTTCGATGACTTTGTAGTATTTAGTAAGTCAAAAAGTAGGCTTTCAGTAAGAGTTCTTATAAACCAAGAGAAGACTCCTTTACCGTCTCTTCAAATAAGTGTCACAGATATGATATAGAGGAGACGTTGCCTCTTTGATACGTATGCAGATGGAAACATCGGAGTAATTTTAAGATTTAGTTTGGTAAGAATCCAATACTTATATCTTCAAAGACTGGGCGCCTTGTAAAGATTATCCCGAAAAAACAAAAAAAAAGCGAACGTTCGCTTGACGGCGAGATACTAGACAATAGCGACCCATATTGTAATGCTATCTATGTCATTGACGCGAAACGTCGCGTCTTGAGTATCCAACTCACTGGCATTTGTTAGTTTTCTCACTAAAACCTATCAAAATGTTTTTTTTTATAATTTTCTGATCTTGAAAAAAATAAATAATTATGTATCAAAATGTAGGTAATGATTAAATGCATGTGCTTTAATTATTTTTTAGGAATAGGCACGAAATTTCGAATGGTCTACGTGCATATTTTTTTAAGGTAATTTTTGTGTCACCTTGATTATAATATTATGAATTAGTTTCTATTAGCGTAGCTGTTGCTACGACGTAGCAATTAGTATGACGTCATAGCTACGCTGTCGTAGCAGATAACCAAATTGTGCTTAAAGTTTGAGGGTTGGTACTAAATTTACTCTTTACGTATTTAGTACGTACTGTAATGGTCGTTAAATATTAAGAAGAGTGTAGCGGACTATATAATATTTGTTAAAACGTATAGTATTTCTCTTTTTTTTATAAGACTCTAAATAAAATAAGCCACGTGCTGGCTGTTATAATAAGGTAAGAATAAAATCTTTCATGTAATATTTACACGGAAAATTCCGTGCCTCTCTTGACCCAGAGTATATTGAAGATTCACACGATACGATTGAGCCAAATGTTCAGTTAACCGTGTATAAAGAACGCCGACTGGTGTTTGAAAATGTACGTTTGGATTTTTTCGTCGAACTTCTTAAGATACTGGATTTTGTATTCAAGTGTGAAACCAGGCATAAAATAAAAGGTTTCAGTTTTAAGAAACGGTACGAATAAAAACTTTATTTTCAAAAAAATACGTCTGTAAGTTATAAATAATCTATCACTCTAAAATTGAGAAAAGGTGATGATGGTAATTGCAAGTTTCCACTTATGGACCGACTGGTTTGGTTTCCAAAACACTGGTTACTTTGCCACGTTACGTAGTAGTTAAGATAGAAGCAAGAACTTGCCGTGTCACATTATATAACAGCTTTCATTCTTACTTACCATAATAACACTGATATACATCGGTATGTCTATATATGAAACTGTTGAATCGGGAAGAATTAATTAGAAAGGTAGCTTCTACTTTTTTGTGTCACAGCTTGTAATAATTTAAATGTGAAAATTTGTGTAGATGCAGAGATGTTTATTACTTTAGCACGTAAAAATACTACACAGATATTGATCGATTGATCGAAATATGGGTACTACTACTCGTTTTAATATAATCTTCTTCTCAGCGTGCCAATAACAAACAGGATTAAAACTAAACTTGTTTTTGCAATCGTGGTGAAAGGATTTGTCAATCTTATATTACATATACTCTTACTTATTTATACTTATATACATAAGTTAAGTGTATGAGAGATCTTAACCCGCGATTATAATATTATTATATATCATCGCTCAGCCATCGCTGACGCCGACATATATAATAATAATCGCTTTAACTCAAGTTTCTCCTCATTTTTATAACGGTCTACTACAAAAGCAAAATTTCAAAGCCACGCAAAAGTTAGTCCTGCAGCGTCCACTCCTTAAACATCGTTACTCCCACATAGATCCTACCACATAAACTATTCAACTCCACTTAACAAAGTATAATGCAGGTAGAAAGTATCTTATACAGTTTGCTAGCCACTATAAAAGCAACGTGGGGACATAGCGAGAGACACAAACAAGACACTTTTAGACGCTGAGAAAAGCAAGCCAGATAAACTTAAATACTAATAATCGAGAATCAGTAACATTTTATTAAAGTAGGTGATAATGAAATGCGCAATGTCTTACCGATTCACATTCAAGAATAATGATAAAAATGGTAATATTATTAAGAGTGGTTACTAGCAAATTAAAATATACATACACTAGCAGACATCCCGCAGTTTCACCCGCGTAGGTCCTGTTCCCGTGGGAAAAAATTAGCCACTATGTCACCTGGGGATAGTGTAGCTTCCCAACGGTGAAAGAATTTTTCAAATCGGTTCAGTAGTTTCGGAGCCTATTCAAAGCAAACAAACAATTAAAACATTTCCTCTTTATAATATAAGTATAGACTGCCTCGTTGGTCTAGTGGTCGCTAGCGCTACTGCTGTTCATGAGGTCCCGGGTTCGATCCCCGGGTCGGGCAAAGTGTCATTGAGTTTTTCAATCTGGGATTTTTCAGTAACAGCCCGGAGTCTGGATGTGTGCCCGATGGATGGCAATAGGCTCGCCACCTATTTCATGGGACTTAAACATAATGGCGAAATGTGGGTCTACTACCAGGTACACCTCTGCCTAGCCCTTCGGGGATTACAGGCGTGACGATATGTATGTATGTAATATTAGTATAGATTAGTATAGACCAGCAGACGTCCCGCGGTTTTACCCGCGTATTTCCCGTTTTCGTGGGAATACAGGGGTAAAAAGTATCCTTTGTGTTAATCCAGGGTGTTGGCTAACTCCATACCAAATTATATTAAAATCCATTCAGTAGTTTTTACGTGAAAGAGTAACAAACATCCATCCATCCATCCTCACAAACTTTCGCGTTTATGATATTAGTAGGATACATAAACTCACGCTTTTTTCCTGCGGAGGTAGGCAAAAACTATAGAACGGCTTATGCAGAGATTCTTATATATTTCTTTTGCTTTGTTTTTGTTCATATATCTGGTCAAGCACGCACTCCCGCCAGATGAGAGTAAAATAATTAAGCAATCAAATAAAAATTCAATCGCGATTTACTGACATTTGAAAAAGGTATACAGGGTAAAAAAAAACTTTGATGGACCACCAAATACCTACCTACCATCGAGTTCAGTAAATAATATATTATAATTTTTAATGTTTCAGTTTCAAGTCATAAAAGATCGAAAGAAAAACGGACGGACTTTGGGACAATTTGATTACAGACAGACATTGCAACAACCCTTTTTTAGCTTTTATAAAATACTAAAAAATATTTCGTATTTAAGACATCGCACACAGCATCGATCCAAATGCATAGCCTCTAGTTTGCTTTTAGAAAAAGTAAAGGAGCCAGTGTACTACTCCCGGCGTAAGAACGCTAAAACACTACGATGCTTTCAACTTATAACGTTTCATGGTCTCCTTGGGAGATCTCCGAAGTACCCCGTACTGTTTTATTAAAACTTTTATACCGAGTTTTCCTTTGTTTTCTAGAACGAATTGTGGATTTAGTCGTCCTATTTATAATCATGTATGAAATGGAGATCGTTTTTTATCTTGCTTATTAACTTCTGGATGTACAGAATATTTCAGGGATTAGTTTCGTTCTTGACTGGCCTGTTGGTCTAGTAGTTAGTGACCCTGACTGCTATGCCGGAGGTCGTGGGTTCGATTCCCACCCAGGACAAATGTTTGTGTGATGAGCACGATGATTTAATCTGTGTCTGGGTGTAATTCATCTATAATATGTATGTATTTAGAAATATATAAGTATGTTTATCAGCTGTTTAGTACCCATAACACAAGCTCTCAAGCTTAACTTGGGACTAAATGGCGTTGTGTGAAAAAGTTGTGGAATATTTTTATAGTTACGTAACGTGAACTTATTAATATTTTTTATGGAAAACTGTCTGATACACAGGACACTATAAAAGTCAACCAATTTACTTCCTTGTCATAGAGGTAGTTTCAAATACCGTTAACGAAAATACCAAAAGAAAATTAATTAATTTTAGAAGGTATTTTACCTTAAAAATAAATCTATCCATATAATAAGACAGTAAAAAAACTGTGTCTGTACATTGAATATATTTAAAAAATAATAATCGAGGGGGGTTTAGAAACAGTAATAGAGCACGAATCCAAAAAAAAGTCTGTCTGTTTGTCTGTTTGTTTGTACACGCTAATCTTCGGAACTACTAGACGGATTTGAATGATTTCTTTTTTGTTGTATGGATATTAAGTCTAGGCAACACATAGGATAATTTATCTTGAAAACTGGAACACCTGATGCAGAACCGCAACAGACCAGCTAAACTATAGGAGATACAAAAATGGTACCTTAGCAAAAATTGTTCCACGTGATAAACATTTTCTGATGAGATAATAAATTTGAAGATTCGGAACACCTGATGAGGAACTTCAAGAGCCCAGCTACACTATAACATATATTGGAATGACGTCTTAGCAAGAGTTGTTCAGCCTTATGAGCACTCGCTGTTGACGTATAAAAATCGAAGATCAGAAACATTTGATATAGAATTTAAAGCTATCACTAATTTCATTGCATAATTATGAAAGTAACATAAGTACCTCCACGCGGTGAAGGCGGGAACAGTTCAGGACTGATTTTCGATGACGATGGTATATCGTTAAAAATTAGACTCTACTGGCTAAAACTCCTATTTTTTTTATCGTATAAATATGCCTTCGGGCTTATGTTATTTGAGTGTTTAATTTCCTTTTCCATTTATCTTCGTTACACGGTAGCCTACCCGTTAACGTAGGGGAGCAGCCACTTAGTTTTTAATTGATCAGGTATCATCACAATAAAACTATAACCATGCCTAGAAAGAGGTAAAATCTTTTCCAATGTTCCAAAGGTGCTAAATGATTAAAGACCATACGATCCCAACAATCTACCGAAGGACGTTAGGAGAGACTTGATGCATGAGGCTGGAACTCGCTCCGTGGAAACTTCTTGGGATCGCGAAGCACGCCTGCATTCTCAGCACATTTACGCATCTACATGCAGGTCTCTAGACACCAGTGAAAAATATGTGCGCGACTGACCGCTGATCGTGAACATCATGCACTGTCCCGCGAGTTGGAGACGTTCACGGAAAAAGTATGACGCTTGAGTTTTCAGCGTATATACGCATCGACTCTAGAGATAAGTGGGGGAAGGAGATGCGCGACTGACCGCTGATCGTGAACGTCACGCAACATATAGGCTGTAATTTATTTTGGAAAATGGAACACCTAAAGTAAAAGAGATATAAAAATGGTGCCATTGCAAAAACTATTCCACGTGAAGAGTGTTTTCTGCTGTGAGACTAAATTTGAAGATCTGGAGCACCAGTATGGGAATTTCAAAGCCCAGAGACAATATAACATATACATAATAGAAGTGGCGTCTTAGCAAAAGTTGTTAAGTCTGATGGCATTTCCTGTTGACCGACAAAAATAAAAAATCTGGAACGTCTTGATTAGTCTGACATAAGCAACAGGATCCGCGTACGAAGTCGCGGGCAGAAGCTAGTAAATAAATAAATTTACATGGTAAATCAAAAATCACCAATCACGTTCATTTTTACCCCCGACGCAAAAAGAGGGGTGTTATAAGTTTGACCGCTATGTGTGTGTGTCTATCTGTCTGTGGCACCGTAGCGCTTAAACGGGTGAACCGATTTAGATAGAGTTTTTTTCTTCTGCCCTGTTTTCAAATAAAAAAAACCTTATCTAAATCGGTTCACCCGTTTAAAATTTCATGGCTCGACGATAGGAAAGTGTTATTTTTAACTTTTTAAATGTTTTTGTTTGAATATGTCACACTCGTACAAATATTATTAATTTTGTGGATCACCTACTTTGTCATTGGTGTAATCGTGAATGGAATCTTAATTTTGTTAGACTGTTTTTAGTGTGAGGTATCATACGTCTTATAAATAAATAAATAAACAAACAATACCAGTCAAGTACTACACGCAAAGACTTCTTACCGTTTAATAACACATTAAGTTGTTAAAATTCTACTAATTTAATCATACAAAAAAACAGTTAGGCATTATATAGACTGACCTATATTTTTTTAAACTAAATTCAAGCATTCAATAGTAACATACAAAAAACTAAGTTAATAGAAATCTCCAGGTTTATAGGGCGTGCACTTGAATGGGCTATTTAACAACTCATCTAGATTACAATAAAATATTCGACAGGTATTCATTCTTTTTTCACGTAATCAAAAAATAACTGCAATACATCGAGTTAAAATGTCGCATGACGTCACTAGCCAATACTGTTTATGCTAGCTAATGACGTTACAAGCCCCCACTCGTCAACTTTAATGCGCTTAATCTAAGCAGTTTTCCATCAATTTGAAAAAGAAAAAAATACGTGTCGAATATTTTCTTGTTATCTAGATGAGGGACATAAAACTAATATTTTGTCAAATAGCGCATTGTTGTCAATAATGTAAAAAATGCCTATAACTCCGCCTTCATTACATTAGTGTGCGTGAAGTTTTAAATAGGTAATGTATGACACCATAATATAATCTAATATGACACGCAACCTCAAAATAATTACTCGAGAAACATACCCAACATGTCCAGTACATAGTTGTTTAACATTAAATTAGTAAACTTCCATGATAACCTATTGCTTTCCTTCGTGATGGCGGTACTTTAGCAAAAGTTTTCGAATTACGCCAGGCGGGATATTCTGGTGAACTAAATACCTACATTTTATGAGTATTTATACATTGCGGTTTGTAGATCTTTGACAGCCGTAACGGGTTGACAAAAGCCCATAAGTCCAGTCTTACAAAAAACTAAAACTTGTCTTAAATTGGCTTAAAAAAAGTGACGAAGGCAGTCAGTAACGGATATCGTTTTACCAGTTACTGGGAAGTCAGTAACGCAGGCGTTGCTTGTAAAATATTCAACGCAGCTGCGTCCGGGTAGACTGCAAGTCGGTCGGTCAGTTTCTGCCAATGAGCTGGCACCCTTTTATACGGAACTCAAACATAACTGGCCAAATATGGGTGTAGTAGAAAAATATGATTTATGTTAGTATAGTTCTGGCACTGGCATCACCCAAATATTCAGCGATAGGATTATGTTGGTTGGTATAAATTCAGACAAGACAGAATGCTTCGGACCGCACGGAACCCTATGCAGCATACGCGCAACGGACGAATAATCGTGAATTTTGCAGCAGCTGAATGGACACGGATGAGGCCTGGTGCACGTTCCACATTCCAGAGGAGCCGATCTCTAACGCGATTGGCGCATTTGTAGGTACATAAGTATTTCATGCTACTGAAAGGCAATCGTAACATGAACAGCGGCGTATGATTTTATTTAATGTTAAAAAGTTTATTTGTTACAACATAGTCAAAGTTCCAGCATAATATGACGTTCAAATATTTCCATCACATACACAAAGGATATTTTAACTGATCTTAAAAAAAAAATGATATATTATAAGAATAATATATTTTATGAGTCTATATTTTTTCATAAATTATTTTTATGCACGCGTTTGACCACCATCTCACCGGATGGTAAGCAATGATGCGGTCGACGATGAAGCACACACTAGAAGCAACGTGTCTATATTAGTAAATTAATCAATATTGATATTGCATTGTGGTAATAGTAATTGATTAGTAATTATTTTTTTTAACAATGTGCTCTCTTTAGTTTAAGTTTTACATTTTTAACTCAATCTAAACGTGAAAATATGTAATTTCCAACGGTTGATTCTGTTTTATTTATTAAGTTTGTGTTAAATATAATTCTTTCACATTATAACATAAATAAATTTTAAAGTTGCATTGGTATTATTACTACTTTATAGCCTACTTTTACTTCCACATAATATTGTATTACAACCCTCGACAGCCTGCGCTCAAAAGCTTGGCAAAGGTAAATTATTTTACCAAAAAACGAAAATAGTTCGTACCTTGTTTCGCGGCAAACTGTTTGTTAATTAAAAGTAAACAGAGCCAACGGTTTCGTTACCACATCAGTACTTTTTCACTTTTGTTTACACATTCTCCAATTCTTTGTTAATTGTTAAAACTAGATTCTTTATTAAAGAACTTTTATATATGTATGTATGTACAAATATAACCTCAGGCATTTTTCGCTGTGATAGACACTACCGAACAATAGATCCTTACAAACTCCTGCTTCCTTTACATACACACGGCTACACATCAAGCTATGCAGCTATAAGCTGATCTCGCATGATATAGGATTTCCGTACAATGCGAGGTCAGAGTAAACTGGAAATGTATAGCTTACTGTAGAAGGCCAATTCTCAGGTCAAAAACGTTAAAACTCTAGTCGCAATTTTATTGCAATGAATGTTTAAATAAAGGCAAAAGTGATTTATCCTAGACATATTGAGATTGTGCTTAAAATGCAAACGTAGTTAAAAATATGCGAAATGCCCTCATTGTCATTTACGCACACTAGTAAGTGCCAGTACGCCGCACTCTTACGTGCCTCGCCTTTTACCAGCTTTGTTGTAGTAATCTTCCAGTCTTATCTCTTGCAGCTGAAAATCAGTGTGCAAATGGAGCGACTGCCTTTTTGACCTTCACAGCCTAGTACCTGGGTAACAGAATACCCATTGGAAAGACCAGTTTTTTTAGTCATACGGGGTTCTGACTACTTGTGACCACAGTCAAACATTTACCAATGACAGCCGGGACCAATGGTTTAAGGAGTTTTTTGAGTCCCGGAAAGGTCACAAATCTTATGTACTGTCCTCAGCAGACGGAACCTATTCTATACTAGTTGTCTGGTAGTTTTGTTGCAGAACCTATTTGACGCACTATTTTGATTTTAATATTTCTATTTTTTTACTTCTTTTTATTTAATTCTTCTCTTTTGTGATTTTATATATTATCGCGTCTTTTGCTTGTTCTTTCTTTCTTAGATTGACCTATGCAGGTGTTCTTATTAAGCCACTAGTTCAGTACCGTTAATGAGAGAAATAAGATATATGTAAATAGCCTGAAATAAATTTAGCCACGTGTCATCATGGAAATCGGCAACATCATCATTTTCCTGCCTATATTCCATCGGCAACTACATCACACACACATCGGCACTTACTTTTATATAATAGTAGTTTCATAAGTAATAAAAATTTGTTTATTATTTTTCTATTTAAAAAAATATTATCTAGAATAAGCTTCCTCTTTCCTAAACTCACTTATTTTGCTGTGCCCGACAGGGTCCATGTTTTGATCTAATTTTACGTTTTACCACCTAAGAATACATGTGGAATGCCATAAAAATATTGAGTATTGGCAACAATGTCTTATTTATAGCGAGAGTAACGAAAGCCACATCAATGTACGGATACCTTTTCATCTTGAACCAGTAATATTCTTCGCCATCGAAATACTGTCACGCACCATTAAAGCTATACCCTCTGAATTCAAACATCCAATATACGTATCCAATATAGTACTAAGCGAAATACGATAAAAGGGGAATGCCTACCTTACTATGTAAAGAGCAACCGCATAGTGATCTATCATTTTTATGAGCTCCCCATAAAAGCCCTAAGCTGGAAAGCCGAGTGTATGTAACTGCCTATATAAAACCATTGTAGTGGGAAATTCACTAAAGTTTACGTTGTAATATCCAGTATATTTGTGACGTATGGTCGTTGTGCTGTCAAATGGCCGTTTGATAAGTTGTCATTTGAATGTATTGTAATATTTTTGTGTGTGACACAGAACTGTGTTGTTTTTCGGTGTTGCAGTTTTGTTTCTATTTTACAATAAATCTGAAAAATTGAGGATTGTTTCATTCAGTACCTCTATTGTACGATTATCTGAATAAAGACATAACTCTCTCACCATCCACAAATGGAGTAAGATAAAACGTAGATTTTATCATTTAAAATGACACTCATTTTCAGCTGTTAATCAGTGCATTATGAACGTCATAAGTAAATTTTTTTCACTCTTCGTCATTTTCACACAATTAAGCTTGATTAAAAAGAGCCACCATTTAAATGCTGTTAATTTTCTAAGGTTTGGCTCAGTACTTTGTTAAATTAAGTCAGAAAGATGAATTAAATTTACTCTTCAAGTTCTTCATGTAAGTAAATTTTATTACAATAACACTACAAAAAATCAACATCATTACAAAGTTTTACTAAATCATAAACGGTGCTGTATTCGAATGATCTAGTTTAAGGCGCACACATATATAAGTACAATTTTGTAAGTACCTATTGTATATTTATGTAATTTTTTTTCACTCTTCTGCAAAGTTGCTATTTTTAGCTTAAGCCTTTTATTTCAAACATCCAGTCTCACTTCACATAACACTGTGTACAAAGTGTAAACAACGTAGCTTCTAAACATGTAAGTTTTGCGCACCGCACACAGCCCTCGCGACCAACAGTACGGAAAAGGAATCTATTCAGTGAACACATTTAACTCACTTGACCGACTTTTTTCATATACCACTTTGCCTCCTCATCCCTTAGATTTTAACCCCTACCCTTGAATAGGAAAGCGAAAACTGTAACATAAGATCGTAACGACACATAAAATGGAGGGTATTTTAACATAAAGATTTATTATCTAACGGTTCTAAAAGAGAGTGGAATAATTGTTGGAATATGCTATTGTGCCTCGTTTCCCTTGGGATCTTTGAAAAGCAAATTTTTCGATGTCCAATGCTAACAGTCATGGCTCATTCACGACCTTGCCGCTGTGCTGGATTATGTAGCCAGCGGAGAGACTTTCTCCATGGCCAACTTGAAAAAAAATAAACATGGAGTATGTTTAATTTTTTGCACTCAAGTCAAGATAATCTGTTAAGGTGGGGTTTTGCAAAAACATCAGGTAAAACTGAGATATAAAGAAAAATTGACAAAAAAGCATCATCGCTTACCATTAGGTGAGATAGACGGTCAAACGCGTGCCTATCAATAATAATAAAAAAAAAATTAAACGCTGGGGGTGCAAAATGACGTAGAGAACTTATTGTGTTTGGATGTGCGACGATGTCTCTTCTACCCTGTATTCCGTGACACCTTTTATAGTTTATGAGATACAGTCCACTGATATAGCCCGAAGAACCGCCAAACTTAAGTGGCAGTGGGCAGGACACATTACTAGCAGAACAGCTAGTCGTTGGGGCTGAAAAGTTCTGGAGTGGCGACCACGTATCGGAAGACGCAGCGTAAGAAGGTCTCCCACAAGGCCAACGACTTGGTGACAGTTGCGGAAATCCGATGAATAAAAGACGCACAGAACCGGACGTTGGGCGACATTTGGAGGAGGCCTATGTCCAGCAGTGGACGTCTTTTGGCTGAAATGATGAGTCCACTGACAAACAGACTACGACGTAAGAGGGTTCCGTTTGCACCCTTTCAGTAAGTATCTTTTATACTTGACATTATGCTTTCATGACAATTTTACATTATATTTTTGTAACTCACGCCACGCATTCACGCATTTGTACGCCACGAAATGCGGCTAAACATGTTAGAACTATTTTAAATATTGTCACTATCTTGCATGCAATGTATACCATGTTTAAACAAATAAAATTTACTTACTTACTTACTTACTTACTTACTTACTCATATTGACATTAATTTATATCCAAATGATCATTAATGTATTCAAATCTTTATGCCGCTTTTAAATTCAATTTGTTTTTGCATGCCTAATTTGAGGTAGTTAAACCTATCTTGAACATCTTTATTATGTACCTACCTACATACTATCTGTGCAAATAAAAAATATTATTATTAGTACTAAAATTTTAAAATAATTTTTCGTAAAATATCACCATTATTACTTTAGGTAAATTGTATTTCATAGCCTGGGAATACGACGCTTTATTATCAAAATTGTGCACAAGCGAAACTCCGGGATGATACAAACTGCAGGATAATCCATTTTTCTCAGCTTACTAATTGGACGGCAGCCGCAAACTTTCTGTGCAGCGATATTTATCCTCCTCTCCCATTGATCATTATTTAAAAAAGCCATCTACTATATCAAATAAAAAACGTTATCCCCTTCTCGGGCAGTCGGTTAAAAATTATGTCGTTAACAAACTAACTTCACGTAATAAAATCCATTACGCTGTTAATCTCGAGCTCAATAAATATACTTACTTTCATAATAAAATTTCGAAGAACATTCGCGAGAACATAAAACTAGAAATTCCATTGTATTGAAGTTTTGGAGATTTATCGGTGCTTATAAGAAAGATATGCGTACAGCGATTCGGACTTTAGCGCTTCAGGAATAATGTGGATTTTGTATTATCAGTTTAATCTAGTGTTAACATCTGTAGGCTAAAATGGCGCATTGGATCATCGAAAATATGGTTGTGTTAGCATATTCAAGTTACGTCACTCACATGATTTAAAAAATGAGAATTTTTATTGGAATAACCATTCTATAAAACTCAGTAATGCTTAAAAATAGTTATGACTGACAGCTTGTTGATGAATAATGTCAATCTTAATTTAAGTTTATATTATTTTTATCAATACAATAATAGGACGCGCTTTTACCTAAACCAGGGCACACTATCAGATGACTGCGATGCCGAGGAATTTTGACGCCATATTTTTGCCTATTGTTATTTTTAGTTAGCATTTCCAGAAATTAAAGATTTTAAGTTTACTTTAGTAGTTTTAAATCGCCAATCCGTTTTAAGGAAGTGTGGTGATAAATCCTTGTACTTTATCAAAATGAGAAAAGGCTATAACCTAGCTGTGGAGGGTATGGTCTAGTCGTTGCAAGTGCTACTATTGAGCACAAGGTCCCGGGTTCGAACTCCGAGTCGGCAAAACATGTAATGTGGAATTTCAAATTAGGGTTTGGATTAGGGCCCCATTGTTAGCAATAGGCTTGACTCCAATTACATGGGACTTAAACATAATTGGCCAAATGTGGGTGTACTTTAGGTACATAGATTTAAGGTAAGGTGTTATAGTACAAACTCTTGCACCATCACCTACTGCCTCTTAAAAGTAAATATCTGTTATATAACTGGCCTGTTGGTCTAGTAGTTAGTGACCCTGACTGCTATGCCGGAGGTCGTGGGTTCGATTCCCACCCAGGACAAATATTTGTGTGATGAGCACGATCATTTGTTCTGTGTCTGGGTGTAATTTATCTATAATAATTATGTATGTATTTAGAAATATATTAGTATGTTTATCAGCTGTTTAGTACCCATAACACAATCTCTCAAGCTTAACTTGGGACTAAATAGCGTTGTGTGAAAAGTTGTGGAATATTTATTTATTTATTTATTTTTATAACATAGCATTTTAGTGGCACAATTTAAAAGAAATAATGTAATTTGGGAACTTCGCCAATAAAGTTCAACAATAATCTACAATAAAGTGATTCTTCCAGAAGTAATATTGCCTTACATAATTGGATTATAGCTGTCGAAAACTTCGCCAACGATATTTTTTATTCTTTATTATAAGAATTCAACGTTGCCTTAATAGTTTGGTTCGATGGAACAGAGCTTGTTTAAAAACTTTTTAATATTTTCAAACGAAAACTTGTAAAAAATATTTATTGAGTATCGTACTTTGTTGGCTCTTTTGAGGGTAGTTTTTAACAACTAACGTCGATACTTTGGTGTCTGTTAGGCGCCATTGCTTTTGTATTGTTAAATTGTTGTATAATCATTGAAATTTGAATATAATATATTTTTTAACATAGCATTTGCGATGCCAGATTCTTTTTTAAACTGCAGGACGAACAAAAATATTAAAACTTTTTTTTAAGAAGTTGTTAACTATTACTTTGTATTTTTCAGATTCTTATTGATTAATTATTGTATTAGTATTGTCATTTAAAAAATATTTATAAACGCAGTATTAAAAAAAATCGTAGGAACCTTTTTTTCTTATTTCGACTATACAGCTTTTCCAAATGTTTTAAAATTTATCATTTATCTGGATTTGTGCCCAGTTGATGTGGCGTGCCCTGTATTATATAGAACTTAAACATTGCTGATGAAATGTGTATCTGCTATAGATTAGGTGCACCACTGCCGAACTCGTTGTGCAACAGAAGCGTGATATTATGTTTAACAATATATCTATATACATATAATAAGACTGTAAAAAAACTGTGTCTGTACATTGAATATATTTAAAAAATAATAATTGAGGGGGGTTTAGAAACAGTAATAGAGCACGAATCCAAAAAAAAAAGTCTGTCTGTTTGTCTGTTTGTCTGTTTGTCTGTTTGTCTGTTTGTTTGCACACGCTAATCTTCGGAACTACTGGACGGATTTAAATGATTTTTTTTTGTTGTATAGATATTAAGTCTGGTCAACACATAAGCTATAATTTATCTTGGAAACTGGAACACCTGATGCAGAACCGCAACAGACCAGCTAAACTATAGGCGATACAAAAATGGTCCCATAGCAAAAATTGTTCCACGTGATGAGCATTTTCTGCTGAGAGAATAAATTTGAAGATCCGGAACACCTGATGCAGAACCGCAACAGACCAGCTAAACTATAGGCGATACAAAAATGGCCCCATAGCAAAAATTGTTCCACGTGATGAGCATTTTCTGCTGAGAGAATAAATTTGAAGATCCGGAAAACCTGATGTGGAACTTCAAGAGCCCAGCTACACTATAACATATATTGGAATGACGTCTTAGCAAGAGTTGTTCAGCCTTATGAGCACTCGCTGTTGACGTATAAAAATCGAAGATCTGGAACACCTGTTGTGGAACTCCAAGAGCCCAGCTACACCATAACTCAAATAGGAATGACGTCTTAGCAAAAGTTGATCGGTCTGATAGGCATTTCCTGTTGACTTATAAAAATCGAAGATCAGAAACATTTGATATAGAAATTGAAAATATTTATTTATTTATTTATTAAAACTTTATGCACTAGTAAAATAAACTGTACAAAGGCGGACTTAATGCCTTAGGCATTTTCTACCAGTCTACCTTAAGGTGGTGCAGAGACAGAACATGGTAGGCGCAAGAAGGTAACTAAAACTTGAAAGAAAAAATAAATTATTATTTATGATAAATACATATATACATACATATTATATAAAATCCAGAGATACCTAGGTCAAGAGAAAAGAAAGAAAAAAAATAATAAAAGACATATTATTGGAGAAACTAATCTGCTTACTCAACTTAGGGATAAGTTTGCCAACACCTTGTGAATGTGTTCGCGTGCCTTTACTTTAAACGTGAACAAACTGGTTGCCACTAATTTCATTGCATAATTATAAAATAACATAAGTAGGACGTACTACGCGGTGAAGGCGGGAACAGTTCAGGACTGATTTTCGATGACGATGGTATATCGTTGAAAATTAGACTCTACTGGCTAAAACTCCCATTTTTTTATCGTATGCCTTCGGGCTTATGTTATTTGAGTGTTTAATTTCCTTTTCTATTTATCTTCGTTACACGGTAGCTTACCCGGTAACGCAGGGGAGCAGCCACTTAGATTTTAATTGATCAGGTATCATCACAAAAAAACTATAACGATGCCTAGAAAGAGGTCAAATTTTTCCCAATGCTCCAAAGGTGCTAAATGATTAAAGACCATAAGATCCCAACAATCTACCGAAGAGCGTTAGGAGAGACTTGATGCTGTTCGAGAACATGAGGCTGCAACTCGCTCCGTGGAAACTTCTTGGGATCGCGAAGCACGCCTGCATTCTCAGCGTATTTACGCATCTACATCCAGGTCTCTAGAGACCAGTGAAGAATATGTGTGCGACTGACCGCTGATCGTGAACATCATGCACTGTCTCGCGAGTTGGAGACGTTCACGGAAAAAGCATGACGCTTGAGTTTTCAGCGTATATACGCATCGACTCTAGAGATAAGTGGGGGAAGGAGATGCGCGACTGACCGCTGATCGTGAATGTCACGCAACATATTATAGGCTATAATTTATTTTGGAAAATGGAACACCTAAAGTAAAAGAGATATAAAAATGGTGCCATTGCAAAAACTATTCCACGTGAAGAGTGTTTTCTGCTGTGAGACTAAATTTGAAGATCTGGAGCACCTGTAGGGGAACTCCAAAGCCCAGAGACAATATAACATATACATAATAGAAATGGCGTCTTAGCAAAAGTTGTTAAGTCTGATGGCATTTCCTGTTGACCAACAAAAATAAAAAATCTGGAACATCTTGAATCGTCACGCGCATCGTCCCCGGGCTTATAGAATTCGGCATCAGATGTTTCAGATCTTCGATTTTGACGACCCCGTTGTCGCTGGCATAAGCAACAGGATCCGCGTACGAAGTCGCGGGCAGAAGCTAGTTTTTAACATATAAGTCCACCTTACCATTAACATCAAGACCCCTGTCTTTTTTCAGATTTATGTGCGGATTGTATTATTAACACTTGCCTGAAACGGTAAAGGCATGGGCATGTGAAGCTAAACTATATATTCAGTTACCGGGTTGGTCACTTACCACTCGAACAGAAGAACCTCTTGGTCTCATCACCGAAGCAAATGAGTCTAAAGTACAACAACCTCAAAAGATCAGATTCGCAATAAAAGTGCGCGAACAAAATTAACCGACGCTCACAAACGTTACGCTGTCGTCCTTTCATATCTGTTAAAAGGAAACGCCGTCGACCAACCAAACACAACCCAAATACGACTGTTTTATCTTTTTGTTTACGAGCTCTGAACGTTATATGTGGCAGTTTGGCAAAATTTAACTCCCATTTATGCTTACTTTACATTTTGTCGGGAAAGTTGGCAAGATGCGAAACACGGTGAGTCTTAAAACTTAGAATTACGTTGGGAATATTGTGTGTTGTTTTCTATCTGGTGTTTTATGTTAGAATTACGTACGGTACGCATATCACATTTCACTGTTGGCGTTTTATCGTGGGGCGAAAAGCTTCCATGGTTTATAACCGCATGGCTTCTGCACACAATGGGCCATTTCGCCACGTTTCAAAGCCTTTTGATAGAATGCTGGTTTGATGGGTTAAGTTTTTTAGTGTGTTCAAATGGGCGATAAATGTAATCATTTGAACCACAAAAGTTATCGCTGGAATAAATAGTCGTAAGTCGACGTTCTTACTACATAGAAAAAATTAAAAACTAACACCCAACTATTGAAAAAACACGCACTAAGAAAATTGACAAGGGCAATGAGCTCTTTTCTAAATAATAACAGCCTTATGGGTCAATCGAAGGGTAAGCTTCGCTTGACGAGGTTGGTCCGTGGATGGGTGACCATTTATTACATATCGAGGCTCCTCCATGCCTCGAAAAGCAAGCCGTTGGTCCCGGCTGTCATTTACAGATCTATGACAATCGTTACAGATAGCCAGAAGCCCGAAAATCTGGCAACCAGTTTAACCAAGGGGTATCGTGTTACCCAGTAACTGGGTTGAGGAAGTCTGACGGGCAGTCACTTCATATAAGACACTGGTATACAGCAGCATCGGGTTATATTATTTTTCATTAAATTTAGTATATAATTTTTCTTCCTACTTCTTCTTCTGTGTCTCTGTTTGTTTTGTTTTATCGAATTTTTACCTTTGCTTTTCATAATAGTTTTATAATCCACTCATATAACTTTAGTTCAAATTGTTAAGTTTAGTTATCATTTACTATTTTTATAGTTTAGTGCTTGTGGCACACTATGTTTATGGGGCATGGTGCTAACCTGTAAGAAATTGTTACACTAACTTAGATTATGGAATATTACATTAACTATTTACAGTGTAAACAATTGTTGGTTGGCCGATAAAGAGTAATAAAAATAAAATAAAATAAACCGGAAGGCCAACATAGTTGGCAAAACGCAGATGATGATAAAATATTGCCAAAAATGTCTTAAAATAAATCACCCAATGACATAAATAGCCACAACTATACAACCACAGAAGTATAAAATCTGTAAATTCAGTAAATGATACAATAACAGTTTATGTATGAAGGTATTTGCATTCTCATAAATGTATTAGAAAATTATATCGAGATGTAAACTGCGATATTTTATTCATAGTTCTCAAATAACAGCACATATCGAAAAATTTGCAAGTATATTGTACTGGCGATGTTCAGAATAAATAAAGTCTTGGGATGCTTCCAATATAAACTTGTAAGTCTTAGATGCAATTTCTGTAAGATGCCTGCCTCGATAATCCAAGTTTCATTTCGAGTTTGGTGACCTTGCGCTTCGTGTCAAGTACGAGTACGTAGGTGAAGTAATAATAGTTTCAAATCTTACTAGTAAAGGTCAATTTAACGTTATACAGTATTAATAATTACAATGCATGATGTTCTTTTTATTTTCTAATGAGTTAGGCAGCTCTATCTACAGTAGATCCTTGATTCCCAAGCATGCTTAGCCTGATCACGGTTCAAACAGATTTTGTCAATGAAACGATTGGCAAAATTACAGATTGCAGAAACATTTCTGCAAGAGTTATAATAATAATGTATATAATAATAGTAATTTATTTATTTATATTATAACACATTATAACATCACGCCTGTAATCCCCGACGAGCTAGGCAGAGGTGTACCTGCCTACCTGGTAGTACGTTACCTACATTTCGCCGGTTATGTTTAAGTCCCAGGTAATAGCGGGCGACCCTAATGCCAATCGTGCATAAATCCAGACTTTGGGCTGCTACTGTGAAATTTCAATTATTCTATTCCAATTTACTTATTTAATCAAATAACGATTTTAACATTAAATACAACCATCTGTACCTACTCTGTACTGTACCTACAGTTGACCTAAGCTAGTTGATATACTTACACCCCTATTTTTTATTAGTACAAAAAATGGTCAAAAGTAAAAAAAAATGAAGTTGAATTTTTAAATATGCCACTATTTAGTTATACTTAAATAACGAAAACAGATGTTAGAGGCGGGGCATGCTTGAGCGAGATCACGCGAACGTGAGCGAGAGATAACGATTAATGAATACTACTATGTCATGAATTTAGCCTGTACAATATTTCCATTAATTGGGTGACTTTTTCGGATATAAACAAACGCTAATAACTTTGCTGTTTATGAATATTATTAATGTATACTTTACAAATAGAATGAGAAGACCGTCTAAAATAAGCCCTTTCATTGTTTTTCTATTGTGTCTCTTATTAACACGATTGAAAGGTTATGTCTTTTTACCAATTAAAAAATAGTGGTGTATAAAGGTAAGTAAGAAAATGTGTAGATCAATGCATTCAATAATGGGCAGAAATCTTAATACGTCTGTCACTTTGTTGATTTTTCCGTCGTCTTCCTTTTGTACTGTAATTAAGCCACGCATGTTCTTGTGTTTAACACTTTGCCCGAGCTAGGAATTCAACTCACGACATCATGCTCAACAATATTGCATGCAACCATTAAACTTACAAAGCAGGATTCCTAAATCAATATTATTATTAACATCTCAAGACAATTTTTCCGTCTTAAGTCTGTTGAGCTTTAAAAGTTCAGTTGAGTTACAGGATTAATTTACTGCCACATGCATGCAGTGATTGGACCAGTTGAATCTGTGTGCTTCTCTGATCGCAAGAGTACTTCATGGAGACTGATTTTTCTGAGTTTCTTGTTAAAGTATTAGGCTAGATATCATCAAAATCACTTAAATTCATTATTTATAACTAATTTACTTAGGGACGCCCTAAGAGGACATAATTAAATAGACCTTATTGGTGATGTTCTTGAGAAAGGTCAGGTCCGTAGTACTCGCAACTTGTGTGTGTATGACAACATGTATAAATGTAAACGAAACAAAAGAAGTATCGTAGCACATGGCGTTCTGTGGTTTCTGCCTACCCCCATGACAAAAAGGCGTGAGTTTCTGTATGTATGTGTGTAACTGAAGAAGTTAAAAAAAATAAGCATCCTCAGAGAGTATCGCACACTTCCTTCGATAAGCACATCCCCTGTGTAAAGGTACCACTTTAATCTCAATAACAAATGAAATTTTCTTTAGTAGGTACATCACAAAAATGTCCAACAAATCTTAGAAAGCACGAACGACCGAGATTTTTCAGTTAGTAACACAATAATAGAAGGAGCATAAAAGTTGAGATAGCAGGGTTTTATTTCATTCCAGGGAAAGAAATCTTTACGGGTGAGAATATCGCATGTTTATTGTTAAAATTTTATTTTCCTCCTAAGTGTTCGTGGTCACGATTTCGCTACAATTTCTTCCTGAGCTAGTAATAGAACCTGTTATTGCTGCAAATTGTTTTAAAATATTTTATACAGGGTGTTTAAGAAATCGTGGGGATCATTTTCAAAGGCTGTTCTACCCATGAATATGATCAACTCGGAAATTGCGAAAAAAAACAGCTTTTGCATACAACAGCTTAATACCTAATCGACTAAAATGTATGAAACAGCTGATTTTTTTTCGCAATTTCCGATTTGGTCCCATAATGAAAGTTGATCATATTCATGGGTAAAACAACCTGTGAAAATGTTGTCCACGATTTTAAAGAACACCCTGTAAAAACTATTGAAAATAAAAAATTAAAGTCTTTTAATTATATTGAATTATTTCGCTAGCTAGGCTTTTAGCCTGACTATTTTCATATTTCCTTTTGTAATTTTTATTGTATAAATTTGAATATGTTATTAGATTTGTGTTTTGTTTGGCAAAAGGCTCACCACCATGGGACTTTAACATAACTGGCGAAATGTGGGTGTATTCCAGGTACACCACTGCTTAACCCATCGTGAATTATAGACGTGATGTTAAGTTTTTGGATGGTTTTATTTACGGTGGTGACTGCCTCGTTGGTCTAGTGGTCGCAAGCGCTACTGCTGAGCATGGGGTCTTAGGTCGGGCAAAGTGTTATTGAGGTTTTCTATCTGGAATTTCTCAGTAGCAGCCCGGAGTCTGGATATGTGCCCGATTGATGGCAATAGGCTCGGCCCTATTACATGGGACTAAACATAACTGGCGAAATGTGGGTGTACTACCAGGTAAACCTCTGCCTAGCCCTTCGGGAATTACAAGCGTGACGTTAAGTTATATTATGTGTCTTATTTGGAATATGATTTAACATAATGCCTTCTTTTCCTGAAGAGTTAGGCAGAGGTCCACTCATTATTACACCAACATTTACTTTTTTACTAGCAGACGTCCCGCGGTTTCACCCACGTAGGTCCCGTTCCCGTGGGAATACAGGGATAAAAAGTAGCCTCTGTGTTAAACCAGGGTCTCGGCTAACTCCATACTAAATTTTATTAAAATCCATTCAGTAGTTTTTTACGTGAAAGAGTAACAAACATCATCACAAACTTTCGCGTTTATAATATTAGTAGCATAGTAGGATTTATGTTATGCATGAAGTACACTTTTCACCAGTTACGAGAATATTTAAGTTCCACGTTAGGTGGTCTACTAATAAATAGTTCCTGATTGAATAACATCAAAATGCTTTTCCCAACCCAAGAATGAAAGACAAACCCTTACGCTAAGCAGTAACGCTTTTGATTACTAGACTAATGAGGCGGTAATAAATTACTAGGGAAGGTTTGAAAAGCTACCTTTTTAACTGAAAGCAACTCCAAAAAATGAAAATCCTACTGTGTCGTCAGTACGTTTACAAACACATAAATTTTCATACACAAACAGCTCAACAACTATCTGCAGTCATTACAATTAATATTTGCTCTGTACAGGAATCGAACTCACGCAGCACTTCAGCCAATCGCTCAATCACAAAGCTAACCATGCCATCGTTATTTTTACGATAAAAATTCCATTATCAGGGTAAGACAAAAATACCTTTGATCAACACGACATACCGCTTCACAGAGATTCAAAATAATACTGAAACAATGTTCCTGAATACTGAAAGAATTCTTCAAAGTTGTATGGACACGTAATTTCCTGAACGTCAAAGGCATCGTATCAAATAGCTCCTATTTTAAATGCAAAAACACATGTATGAATAAAAATGTCTTGCCAATGGACTTAAGGAGTTCCATGAGGGCTCAAAACACGGTATGAACAGTATATTGCACTTCCAGACAGAAAGCAATTTTGTACGATACTCGACACTTTGATTTCTCTTCCATTTCTATTTCTACGTCGATGTTTATTCATAATTGCCGGCTTCTGTACTGCATCGAAGTCTTTATTTCAACTTGATACGATTTTTATAGGTATTTAATATTTCGAAATGAAATATGTAAATATGTAGGTACAGACGCCAGCACATCAAGTTACCCCAATGTGTCAAATTTCTTTGATCGTTTTTCAACTTTATGTCAAATACAATAAGGTTCATATTCAATTAGAAAAATTTGACACATTGGGGTAACTTGATGTGCTGGCGTCTGCACATGTCACAATGTTTGATGTTAGAGCACTTATAGACTAATTAGTTTTGAAGAGCTAGAGCTTTTTATACAGTTATCAAACAATTTGATTGGCTGAAAGACTGATATTTGACGTGCCAGAACTAAATCAACCCGTAAAAAAAAGGTATACTTAAATATGAAAATCACAATACATAAATACTTTATATGTTGCAAAGTAACAATCTGTTATATATTAAGACGTGTTATGAGAGAGGTAATAATTTCTAAGCATATTTTTAAATGATGATAATTATTGTTTGAGCTTGTCTCACTGACCCTGTGCAAAGCATTACATGGCCGAAGCATTACATGGCCGAAGCATATCATAGCCGAAGCATTCCATAGCCATGTATAGCTTCCACTTAGAACGATTGTGCATAGAAATTAGTGGTTAATTAGTGGATATTAGTAAGCGCAAATTGTTTGAGATCTTATTTTATCATTCTAAGCGTCTACATTTCGGGATCCTATGGCATGCCAGACCGTAGCGAGGGATTCCGAAGCAGGCTGTGGCCTATCAATGTTATGTGAGCGTTAACAGTGTTAAAATAGGAATCAAAATCATCTGTAATAATAATAATAAATTCATTTATTTCAGGTAAGTAGGTACACCCATTGACAAAAAAGTTATAAAACAAAAAGCAACATAAAACTAACTAAAAAATAAATATAAATAAAATCAAAATCAATAACTTACAATTCAATTAAATTAAATTAATTAATTAGTAGCAGCCCGGAGTCTGGAATTGTGCCCGATTGATGGCAATAGGCTCGCCCCCTATTACATGGGACTTAAACATAACTGGCGAAATGTGGGTGTACCAGGTACACCTCTGCCTAGCCCTTCGGGGATTACAGGCGTGACGTTATGTTTATGTTGTGTTCAATTAAATTAAACTTAAACACCAACATATTAAATCAAATTAAATTCAAACACCATGTCAATCAATTAATCAATAAATAAATGCAATTAAAATTTATTTCTATTTAATCCAACATACCCATTCTGATTATTAATTGTCGATGTTGATTGATTGTAATGACTTGGCAATCATCGGTACCACCAGTATCATAAGTACAATAAATATGGATTTAAAAATTGTGTGTGTAGGTGTACTTAAATAAACGGGTTAGAAGTTATACTTCTTTGGCGTAATAATAGAAAAAAAAACTTGAGAGGTCTCAAAGGACATCCGGATGGAATAAAGTTTTGTTATTATTTTTTATTATTTATAAAGTACAAAAAACATACAGGCCTAGCCATATTACAAATTCTATTTCTATTATCGTAATCGATAAGGCGACTATAGAAAGAAAATGGCGTAGGTATATGGAATCAGCTGTTAGTCATCTGTCTGTCTGTGTCATTTTCAGCAATATTTCAAATTCTACTCGGTAACACTTGACAGTTGACAAACAGCTGATTCCATATACGCCATTTTCTTTCTATTCGATTACGATAATAGAAATAGAATTTGTAATATGGCTAGACCTGCTGTACACGCTCAACAAAAATAATCGTCGCGACACCACACTGTACAATGCGAAATAGAAAGAAGAAACGAAAATAACTGGCTTGCTTTCTATGAGAGAGAAAGAGAGAGAGAGAGAGAGAGAGAGAGAGACAGAAACACACGCACGCTGCACGACTTACAACTATAGCAAAAAGTGTCGTTACAACTTTGGGTCTTATTTTTTCCGTCTAGCCCCCTTTCGCAACGCGCGATAAGAAATTTCGTTCCCAAAAATAAAATTTTCACTATAGCTAACTTCAGGTGCCGGTTATTGGTGACGTTGTTCGCGCGCATTGTAAAAAAAATCTCTCGTCATTTTTCCCAAACGTGTCAAAAGAATTATTGTATATCATCAAAAACTTACAATGCTATATCCCACACAGTATTATACGCAAACGACATAATACCTCACAATCTTCTATAATAACAGTAGCTCGCGCTTCAGGTTGACGGCACGGTCCATATTTTTGTCTTAATTTGTGGAGTGCTCTTCGAAAATTAGATCTATTATAATCGTTGAAGGAGACAATGACTTTAGCCTCAAGCGATCTCCGGGAAGTTTTCATTTAAATTTTAAGCCTGGTTCACACTGAGAGTGATAATGACAGTGTCGAAGTTTTGTTGGCGTTTTAAGAAGCGTTCTTATTAAACACGTGTGTTAATAAACAAGCTGAGCTTATTTGGAAATTACGTTTAGTGGCGGGTTTGTGGTCCGCCTTAGCTTGAGGTCCCGGGTTCGATCCTCAGGTCGGGCACTCACTTACATAACGTATTGGAAATTACGTTTATTTGTGCCTAACTAGCAAAAAAGCGTTTATTTGTCACGTTTATGACTCGTATGTTGTAAGAAGATTAAAAAAATACATTTACGTGTCGAAGTGAGAGTGAGAGTGTGAGTGAGTGATCTTTGTTTTTTTGTCACTTAAAAAGACAAAGAAAAACCATAGTAAGTTTAAAAATAAATAGAAATAGTAGTAAGTTTTATCTATAGAATTCCTTTTTTGCTCCAAACACATTATTCTTGTTTTCTTTCTCTTTTTTTCTTACTAATGAGGAAACCTCTGACCCAAAACTGTATGAAGAGATGTTTAATATGCATTATAATCACGGTACGCAAACATAGACGCCATTAAAAACGCGCACAAAATGGCCCGGCCATCTCGTACAATATTTTACTATCATACCATTACTTTTATTTTTTATGAAACCTTCAGTATTTTAGTACGTGGACAGAATTTAATAAAAGAGGGAAACGTCACAAAAGTTCCGTGAACTACGTGACGTCGTGTTTGCTTTTATATTAGCGCTATGAAATGTTTAGATTCATTTATTTATTATACAAATAATAAAATAAAACTTGTAAATCTATTTGAGTTAGGTTAGATGCTTTTTTTTTACAGAAACCAACCTTAACGTACAAATAATGATTTGGAGAGTTCTTAGTACGAACACCCATCTATAAAGCGACCTCGGCTAGCGCTGGTGAAATTTGACAATTTATTCAAATGTATTCTGGTTTTTTTTGAGCGCTGTTAACAATTTTCTAAATTGTTTTCTGATTAGCAAAATCACTATTATAAGGTATTTATATTATTACGAACGTTATCTTGAAACAGGTGAGGTTTATGAAAATCTTCATGAAGTGAGGCGTGTCTGTTCTTCTGGCGGAATTTTGGGCTTCAGTAGGTACTTAAGATATTCCTACCGAATTTCTTGGCAAACATAATATTATGTTCCTGTGTTAAAATAGTAACAACGTATCAAGCAGGCGTGATTCATACATGTATAATGTTGGCATAGCCACTTTGCTAAGCAGCTGTAGCACGGCTACGCGTGCGTAGCACTGTTGCCACGCGTGCGTAGCACTGTTGCTACGCGGGAGCAACGATGCTCCTACACGGTCGTAGCGCATTTGCTACGGTCTTTGCACTTACATACGCTTGACTGTGTGTTACATACTAAGAAATGTATTCAATGAATGTAATATAGCAGCTATTTAATTAATTAAGAAGCTTCGCTAAGAGTGATCTCCTGGATGCCTTGAAGTGAATGAACGACAGCTTATATTATGTGTTCAAAGTAGTGTACACAATGCAGGATGCGCTGATTTATTCCAAATATTAGCTCAATGATACTGACGATTAAAAAAATTTGAAGTGACTTTTACGTTAGCCAATCAGCATGCAAGTGGCAAACCTTCCTGAACGGGCAAGATTGTTTGCAAAATTCCTAATATTTAATTTTTATTATAAATTTTAACAATTATCTGTAACCAGCCGAACCCGTTTACTCCAGACGTCTGGAACCTGTAAAAGTTTGTTTCACAATCGCTTCAGTGACTTAGCGTATTACTTTAAGTCTGTTTCAATTTTATTATGCCTTTACTTTGAAAGTTACGCAAGTGTGATCTTATCCGAGAGAGTAATCGATTATTAACACTTTCAGTAGTTTAATCGTCTCGTACCCGGTTCAGTCGTCTTGTTTTAATTTTAAATAATGGATTACATAATTAGCTTACAACATTATCATTTGTAAATCTTGGATAGTCGTTACGGGTAGTCACAGCCCGACAGTCTGAAAACCAGTTTCACCAAGGGGTGACGTGTTACCCAGTTACTGGGCTGTGGAGATCACAGGCAGTCGCTTCATGTTGAATACTGGTATTAAGCTGCATCCGGTTCACCTGGAAGCCAACCCTTATCAGGGTTGGCTTCGGGAATTGTCGAACACAGTGACAGTGACAGTCGGGAAAAGGGAGGCAAATGAAAATAATTAGCTTACAACGTCGTGAATGGACTTAACCATTTGACCGCCACACTAATGTATAGATGATAATCCGAAATGTGTCCATTATGCCATGCGTCACGATGACATGTCAAATTTATGGAATAATTCGTAGCTGGGCGGTGAAGGTACGTTTTTGCTTTTTTGATGCGGATGTCAAAGGTTTAATCAACAGTGCAAGTCCAGAGCGGGTGGGAAATGCCACATAACACGTTTTACAATTTTTGATCTAGAACCAAAAGCCTGTATACCGCGTACATTAAAGGATATCCAGTATAACTAAAAAATCGGACGAGGAGATTCCAGTCCTATTTTAATTTGGGGCCTTCAAGGCTAAGCTTTCAATAAACTAGTGCGCTTCACCATCATGTGTCAAGAAGTTATTTGCATTGTAAAAAAAGCCAAGCTTACTAGACGTGCCAATTTCACTGGGCCAAAACTTACTGCTTTCTTTAATTTACCTTTATCTGTATATAAAATATAAGGATATACATATAAGTATGTTTATCAGCTGTTTAGTACCCATAACACAAGCTCTCAAGCTTAACTTGGGACTAAATGGCGTTGTGTGAAAAGTTGTGGAATATTTATTTATTTATTTTGTAAAACACAACTTTACAGAGGATAATTAGTAATCATGATTATATACAACTTTTATTTTGAAACCAATCAGCGGATACCGTCCCTCTTCACCAGGTAAGTACCTACTGAATTTGGAATAAAACTTTGATATTTTTATTCCTGACTCAGGGCTCGTCCCATACTAAAATTGGCCCAGAACACAGCAAACAAGATAGAACTGTTTGCCTACAATGACAGTAACAAACAAAGTATCTCTTTGCGGGTCAATTGCTACACCTAACTGTAATATCTATTGGTCATAAAAATAGTAATGTTATTGCTTTCAATATGCTTTATGACGTTATTCAGTGTCGCTTTTGGATACTTGTGCTCTTTTCTAAGACTGCAAGAATGAGAGAAACCAAATGTTAAACTTACATTTCGGTTGTAAAGAAAGAAAATATATTTATTTGGGACACGCACAGGAATTAAACAGAACAAAACTAAAACTAAGATTATTAAATAAAAATAAAAAAAAGACCTGTGCGAGGCCAAAAAGGCCCTAAAGGTTTGCACAATGCCACGTTATCTAAAGAAAAACAATAAATACCGCAGTTATTCTGATAGGGCCTACTTTAATGCCATGAATACATTATGTACAATAACCCACAAAGAGGCATAAATTAAATACAAATAAACGTATAATAAATAATAAGAATTTAAAATGACAGATGCAAAAGATGATATTGTATAAGATTAAAAAAAAAATTAACTCTCTAACGCATCTCCCACGTTCCAGCGATGATAAGCTTGGATATACCATCACAGAGCATGAAACTATGCTTACATAGTCTGTGGTCTGTGACAAAGGACGCGGGCGCAACCGGAGAGCCGGTTGTCAGTTAAAACTAATAATTACCAATAAGCGTTTTGCATTTTATGTCACACTAGCAGACGTCACGCAGTTTCACCCGCGCAGTTTCCGTTCCCGTGGGAATACGGGGATAAAAAGTAGCCTATGTCCACCGGGAATAGCGTAGCTTTCCACCAGTACAATAATTTTTTAAATTGAACTTTAGTTCCGAAGATTATCCCCTACATACAAACTTACAAACTTACAAATTTTATCTCTTTATAATATTAGTAAAGTAAAGTAAAGATAGAATAGAATTAATAAAATATATAAGTACAGATTATAATTGATTGGCAATATCGAGAATTTTTATGATATTTTTAGCGAGAACAACTTACTTTCCCCTTGCAGAACAAAATTTGAACCGCAATACATTTTTACAAATCATTCAATAACAAATGTAACTGAGGACTTGTAGCCAACTAATAACAGCCGTACGAGTTGATCGAAAGTTAAACTACGCATGCGAACGTCAGTTTGTGGATAACCATTTAAAACTTAACATAATCCTTTCCTGCTTCGAAAAACACGTTAATCAGTTGGAACTTGAAGACAATTTCAGATCATCATTGACAGTCATTACGTTTGACAACCAGTTTAACGATGGTCACCCAGTTACTGGGTTGTCGAGGTCATATAGGCAGACCTTTCATGGAAAACACTGATTGATATTAAAATAAATAAATAAATATTTCACAATTTTTCACACAACGCCATTTAGTCCTAAGTTAAGCTTGAGAGCTTGTGTTAAACAGCTGGTAAACATACTTAAATATTTCTAAATACATACATATTATAGATAAATTACACCCAGACACAGAACAAAAGACCGTGCTCATCACACAAACATTTTGTCCTGAGTAGGCATCGAACCCACGACCTCCAGCATAGCAGTCAGGGTCACTAACTACTAGATCAACAGGCCAGTCATATTCAGCTGCATGCGGATAATAATGACTTTAAAAAAAATTGTACAACTGCAATCAATAGAATGTTGTGAGGCGAACAATATCAGCTTAAAATAGAAAACAAAATATCTAGGCCGACTTAAAACAATACAGCATTACATTTTCAACGTAATATCGATAAGTTGGCAAGACTTGAGCAGACATCTTAATTTTATCTCAGCTTTACAAGCGAATCCATCAAATCCGCTTAAGCCGAGAGAGACGACATCGCCTTAGGCCTCAGATAAGGTAAACCTATTGAGTCAAAAAAGTCTAAAAAGAAAACGTACCTTGTACAAAAAATAAAACATACTTGGGTATATTTTTTTTGCCATTCCTTGCTACGTTTCTTCGAACTGGAAGAATAGTGTCGAAAGTGAAATCTATTTCAGGTTTGCATACTAATACTACTTGGAACTTCCTTTCTTAAGATTTTTCGTGGTTCTTGTACAATAGTGTACAATGAAGTGTATTCTAGTTTATTCCTAAAAATTGGATTTGAAAATAGCTTACAAATAATTATAATAGTTCTAACTGTTAAGGATGTTGAGGACTTTATTTCCACGGTTTTGGCTGGAAGAATTGAGAGAGGTTTGTGGAGTAAAAAATAAACGTGACTTGTTCAGGGAAACAATCGAGATGCTACATTTTATTATAACTGACAGTTGATTTATACATAAAGTAATACTGTTTTAAATTTAAATTTAAAAAAGTAGTAGTATAACATCATTACATTTAAAAGAGTAAGTATGGAGTTTCTTGCCCATTCTTATATAGATAACAAAACTACCTTTTGAAAGTGGCAACTACAATCATTTTCTTATTTTCTTTACTTTTAAGTTTGACGTTCAAAGGTGCTTTTTATCGGTCTAATTGAAATAAACGTTTTGACTTTTCTTTGAATTTTTTTTTTTCAGGTGTTTAAATTGCTTCCCTGTCCCATAAGTCACATCCTACCAAAACATTTCATGTAAAATGTTGCCAAAACGACCACATAAGGTTTGCCATGTGAAAAAGGTATCAGACCTCATGTAGAGCCAAACTTCTGAATCTGCACGGCCTAACCTACCGACCCTAACTTTACAAATTCTACATATCAGTATAAATGTATGGCTTCGCCGTTTCGCTACCGTCGCGTCGTGGAGGTGATGCGAATATTTAGTTTCTGAAGTAACGAAACAGCCAAGCTATACATTTATACTGATATGTAGAATTTGTAAAGTTTGTATGTTTAATAAGTCTATTAATGACATCATATCCTGAGAATATGAACTCTCTGGTACATCGGAAACCAACTCTATGAGGGTTCAAAAAAACGACGAAACACTTGAAGAAAAGGTAGGTAGTGCCCTTGCGCTTCGCTTGGCTCGTCTTGGCGGGGGCACTCCCGTGCCCCCAGATATGACTCATATTGATTGTTTAATTATAGTGTCTACTTTGTGGACAGTGAAAGTGTTAATCTTTTTAAGTTCCTGACAATGAAACAGATTCGCATTATAATAAAATTTGGGACCCAATAAATCAAGCCACTTTATTTTTCACGAATTGTTACAAAATTTTTAATTCAGAGGCAGATTAATTACTTATTAGGGTTAGGTTAAGTTTAAGTGGTATCTCAATAGTTTTACCCTCGAAATGATGCATTTCTTATTAGCAAGAATAGTTAGTAGTAATATTTAAGGTAAACAACCCAACATTAAGTTAATCGCATAAACTTATGTTGGGCTATTTGCATCTCTGTCTTTCTTAAAGAACTAGAAAGAGGCGAACATTTTGGTCTTCAGGAGCCTCTTTGTGCTGTAAATTAAATAATTTTATTGTAACATGTTAATTACTCAGGATTATGTTTGATTAATTTTCAATCGGTATCTTTACAGTAATTTGTATTTCTGTGATAGTATGGTAATCGTGATGGCCCACAGGTTAAGGCGCCTACCTCTCATGCACAAGGTTGTGGTTCAAATCCGGGCAAGTACTAATGTGACTTTTTCGATTCATATGTACTTTCTAAGTTTATCTTAGACATCATTGACATCGGTGAAGGAAAACATCGTGAGGAAACCTGAACTTATAGTTAATATAAGTTTGAAATCGCCAATCCGCCTTGAGCAAGCGTGGTGATCAATGCTCAAGCCTTCTCTGTATGAGAAGAGGCCTTTGCCCTTCAGTGGACAGTAACAGGCTGGCATTATTATTATTTATGGTATTACAATGTTGCCTCTTCCGATTTCAGCATTTACAATCGGTTTTAGAACAGTGTCTATGGAGATTAAGCTAAATTAGTCAGAAGATAGACACTATCCACTGACTAATACTCCTGGCTATTTCTAGACGATTCTATTAGGGTTTATTACTAAGTACCGATACTTCTACTGTTAGGTACTAATGGGTAGTAATTACTTATAAACGAAACAAAGCGAAAGAAAGGTTTTCACCTTTACCCATAAGACATTTTGTTTCAATACTGGCTGCCCCGGTGAACTTAGATCCGTCTTTTTTTTTTTTTAAATATGGTTTACGACCTATTCTCAGACCTACTAAATATACACAAAATTTCATGAGAATCGGTCAAGTTATTTCAAAGGAGTTTAGTAACAAACACTGTGACACGAGAATTTTACATATTAGACTAGCTACTCCGTCGTTCCGGTGCCCTTTTACAAAAAAAAGTAGATAATATCTAGTGAATTTTGAACCTTTAAGACGTTAATAAAATCCTGGCACTAGTCTTGTTTAGCAATTTGTGTAAGCAAAGGTGTTCATGAGCTTAGGAACTCAAATCCAGTACGAAACTGTCAGTTACCTATTTGAGTTATGTTTTGTGATTACGATTGTTAAGTGAGGTTATTACTGCAATGAAGATTGTTATTCTACGTTATGAACTCGGTACCACGAAACCCTCATCGGTGTCAGCTCATCGCTCAGCCATAGCTGACGCCGACATGTATATGAAAATAATCAAGAAATGTAAAGTGTGCCTCATTTAAAATAGCTGACTATCAACCCGATGAATATTCAACAAGCATTGACCGCAGTAAAGCGAAGTACTAAATTCTAGTTCACAAAAGTTTCAAACGGCTGAAGCCAGTCAACAGTATTAAGTCCTTGTTTACATTCGACCATTCAAATTCCCTTTGTGTAAAGCTCGCTGCAAGATCAAATAGTTTCAGTGATGGTAGTAATAGGCCAAATAATTTTTAAACACTTTCATATGCCTCATACGGGCAATGTAAATTGTCTTTTATGACTATTAAAACAAAATCAGTAACTGCTTGGATTGACCGCAAATGAATTAAAAGAAATAATACAGTAATAATAATATTTCACAACTTTCACAACGCCACAACGCCATCTAGTCCCAAGCTAAGCAGAGCTTGTGTTATAGATACTAAACGACTGATAAACATACTTATGTATTTCTAAATACATACATGGACTGGCCTGTTGGTCTAGTACTCCCAGTCCCACCCAGGATAAATTTAATGTTATTGTGATGAGCACGATCATTAATTTGTTCTGTGTCTGGGTGTAATATAATTATAATTATGTTTAATTCTGCGATAGTTTCACATTCGCTTTTTGTCGATGCTGGAAGGACCTGCCACCAGCTTTTCGTGCTATTAGAACAGTTGGTATTTTTTGTATGAAATACAAAGAATACTGCGTAATCAAAAGGAAACTAGTCTAAAACTTACCCAGGGTATTCACGTAGTTGGTATTAGGGGGAGAGTCGGGTTCAGATGTCTTAGCAGACGAGTCAGCAGCATAACACTCAATTTTGATCACCTCAACCAACACAAATTAAGTACACTAACATACTCTACACAGTCGTAAACAAATACGTTACAGCACACCCGCACTATTTTAGTAACCTTATTTAAGTACTCATTTCTTGACAGAAGTAATACTATTCTAATTGTTGAGTGATATTTTACCAATCTACAGTCATTTAAATGCCTGTTTTTTTTTTTCTTCTTTGGCAACTGAGCCGATGTCGACTATTCTGTTAGCGTCATGTATTGACGAGAAATGATTGTTATTAAACTGTATCGTTGAAGCAACTTTTTGACAGCCGGCTCTTTGGTGGCGCCCGCGTCCTTTGATTCGTCATAGATCACAGAGCACAGACAAAGTGAGCGAAGAATGAAGTTGTGGCTTGGAAAACACGTTGGAGAGTTTGTCTGCTATTTATATTCTTTCTTTCTTTTTTATAATTTATTTTTATTTTTTATGATATAGCTCCCGAAAAGATAAGGAGTTTTTTTTAATGTCGTCGCATCTCGCCGTTAAAGGGGTTTTTTGGCCTCGCATAGTTCTTTTATTTTTTTGACAAGTTAGATTTAGTTTGTGTTGTTATTTCTATGCCTTTTTCAAACAACTGTACTTTCTTTTCCTTTCTTTTTGTTCAATGAAAGAAAAATAAATGAGATCGCTTTTAGCGATAAGGCCGCCCATTGTAACACCTTATGTACCCCTTAAAGTTATTATTTGTAAGTTTTTATGGTGTACAATAAAGAGTATTCTATTCTATTCTATAAACGAGAAAATAAATAATAAGACCAATGTCTCAACTTCTCTCTCAATATCTTTATTTTAACTCCGGAAATATTTATTTCGTGGTCATAATAAAAAACAGAATAAATTAAATTTGAAGCTGGTGGCTGGTTATAAAACAAAGACTTTACTGTTATTCAATTATACACATGAAGGCTCTTGTGACTAAATAATAACAGTAGTACAGGTTGATGATCGTGGAATTAATTGTGCATTCCTTTTATTTGCTTGTGAAAATTCAGTTACCTACAACGTCCATCGTTGATTAATACTTAATTAACAAGGTTTGCCTAATCCAAAAGTGGAGATATGTTCAAAGGCATGAGGCATGTATATCAGTAAATATTATATGAGTTTAAACCCCAAATTGTTCGTTTTTGAGGTCGTTGTCAGTCAAGTCAAACTTTAACTGTAAAAATGAAGTAGATTTTTTTTTTTAATCTGCTGTTATAAATGCTTTTTCGACTTAATCTTTTAAGAAAATGGACACAATATTATGAAGAACCCCTGTCTTGTTCCGTCGATAGCCTTGAAACTATATTTGCAAATTATATTTACAAATTGCAACCAAACAGCGAAACAAATTAAAAAACAACTTTAATTATTTAACTTCGCGTCACCAACAATTCCAGTATAAATTATTTGAAAACAAAACCACGTTAGATAATACTTGTGACCACTTGGCAATTAAAACTTGTATGGTGAACGCGATTAGCAAAAACTATAGTCACAGAATAATTTGCATCTACAGAGAAACGACACTTCGGTCCTAACGTGCACAAAAAGGAAGAGACATTGACGAATACTGATACCGTAAGTTAAGTAGTATTTGTTTATTTTTTGCTTTATCTTATGGTTCATCATTCATCATTATCAAATAGCAATGGCCCAATGTCGATGTCATACGTTTTCCTTATTACAATTTTGGCTCGAAATACCAAAACCTAAGCAACAACACAAAAATTATCTTCATTTCAGTTAGTCAATTAATAATAATAATAATAATAAAGTTTATTGGACAAAAACAAAACTTAGCCTACTACAGTTTCAATACTAAAAACATAAGATATAAGAGGCTTTAAGAGGAATTCTCCACTCAATATATTCCCAGCAATTCCAAATGGTAAGTATACTAGAGGTCTTAGTACTTGCCTACCACTAGGTCCCCCTCGTGTGTGTGATAGTGCCTGATCAAAATATTTCTAGAGTGTTGACATTGGGAGTCTCCCCTACTAACTCGTAAGCCTTTAAAGGACACAAGAATATTTAGGACATAGTTTTGTAGTTGTTTGGGTGTTTCACAATGGAGCTTGTGAGTTTTTTTCTTAGTTTACATTAAAGTCTTTAATTCTAAATTAAAAACTTTGCATTTTGCATGGTCATTATCATCTCCCTAGCTTTTTTCTAACAATATCGGGCGGTCGGCTTCTAGTTTAACCAGATGCAGCTGAGACTTTGGACGGGCGATGGAGAGGTCGTGAGAGTTCCTCCCACACATTGCACTATTGACATGAACCCATTCCAAACACAAGAATGTTATGTAGGTATATTTGAATGGATTATCAAGATTTCGATAATATGCAACCTACATTGCTAGTATTCAAAAAAGAGAAAAAAGAACCACAACTTTTTTTTCAAACAACGCCATCTAGTCCCAAGATAAGCTAAGAGCTTGTGTTATGGGTACTAAACAGCTGATAAACATATATATAATAATATATTTCTAATTACATGCATATTATAGATAAATTACACCCAGACACAGAACAAATAATCGTGCTCATCACACAAACATTGTCCTGGGTGGGAATTAAACCCACAACCTCCGGCATAGCAGCCATGGTCACAAACTACTAGACCAAAGGCCAGTCAAAGTCAAAAAAGTTTGTTGAACATAATATTTCCACGCGGTTTGCTATGGTTTTCCTTTTAAACTGTAACTTTATTGTTTGAAACGGTTTCTTAGCTGAGCGAGTTCCCGGATTGTAGCAGAGTGGTAAGACAGTATTTATCGATTATTACGGCATTCTCTGTTCTTAAACTCATGGCTATGTGGGGCCTAATCGTCATTTGAGGAAGAGCAGCGCGGTTTATACGGAAAGACTTTGACATTCTGTTGCACACATAGAATGATCACTTCACACACAGCCTTAACTAATTACCTACCTTACTAGTATCTTATACCTTCAACTTTTTTTTGTACGAGCTTAATAATATTGTTTTCTTTCTCCATTTTCCGAAATGTGACCGAAGAAAGGCAAAAAAGGAAAGCAAGAAAATGTTACGGTATTAGTGCAAAAAGAACTCAGAAGTGTCACTTCTGTACATATTACTTACTCTGTGTCACAGTAAGTATACGCGTGACGTCGGCGCCAGATAAATGAGGGTAACTTTTAATTGCTTTCCGACATCAGTAGTGATACTGATGTTTTCCACATTTGTGCACTTTTTACTTGATTCACTGGTTTATAAACATGTTTGCTTAAAACTGCACGTTTCATTGGTGTTTTCTTGTGACTATGAGATAGATAAAGTAATTTCAGGATAAAAACTGAACATCATCATCATAATCATTTCAGTTATCATACGTCCACTGCGACGATTTGGTTCACTTTGTCCCCGATCTATCTTCGCTGCGAATTCCGATTCGGCTGTTAGATAATTACAGATACTTGTAAGTACATTTAATTTCGTACTAATATTTCAAAAATGAAGTTGCAACTGGTTATTCGCTAACTGAATGAAAAAAATTGGTCCAAAACTAAAGAAAATATTCATCATTGACATCGATAATTGGTATCAACCTACAAATACGAGTAAATTACACAGCAATTAATGAATATCCACAACTTTAGTTAAAAAAAACAATATTCTAAACGAGTAAAATGAAAAGTAAAACAATGAATTCAGTAATATCCTACTAGTTGACAAAATTTTATCTAATTTTCAGTCAAACTATTGTAAACCTTTTTAATATTTTAATTAATTGTATGATAGTTATTTCACTAGACTGGTCGAATTACGTGATATTTACTGGTTGATACAATTTGAATTCCAAATCATCTGTTTAACCATTCCAGACGTTTTTAGTATTTTAATTAATTGTTTGTGGATAGTTTAGATAGTTTGTAGATTTCATTATAGTTGTCGCTCCTGAAGTTATTAAACATTTTAGCTGCATCACGTCATGAAAGCAAGAATTTAATCAACCGCATTCTATATCATTATTAAAACTGCTTAATTGTCTCACCCATCTCTTCAGCAGATGCACTGACAACTGAGCTTCACTTCTATCCTAGACAAGAGGGAATAAATCTTGTTCTTGTCAAATAAAAGCATTCATTGCTAGCACGGTAACGTTGGCAAATTGTGAATAATTTCTTCGCCATTTCGCTTCTCTCGGGACGGTTGATTCAGCTGTGACGTCCATTTGTTTCATTTTACATTTATATCTATGAAATATAATTAAGTTTTCGATTAAATTTCGTTATTGTGAACGTAGTGTTCTTGATTTGTTGGAAGATAAAATATCACACGCTATGCGTTAGTAAACATTTATGTTATAGGTACTTGATTCTACTAGTGATATTGCTTATTAAGAGATCTACTATAAATAATTCATACCACATTTTAATTTTTTTTTCACATTTAAACTTATAAATAAAGAATAAAATTTGGTTGTTTGGATGAAATAATTTTTCTTCTTCTTTATAATATTTGTCGTAAAAGTATTGGTATTTTCACCATCTCATAAGAGTTTGAAATGAAATAGAAAAATAACTACAACTATCTGTCTACAACAGTATTCAATAAAGCGATTGTTCAAAGTCAAATTCGAATCATTTATTTCGAACAAGAAAGCACTTTTGGACGAAAAACTTATAAAAATGATTCTAGTTGACCCTATACCTACTACATAATAATGTTAGTTACAAAATCCTCCTATATATATACAGAGTGTTATTATAATCATGGGGAAAAAATCCCAGGGTGTCTAGTCTTCACTTGAATATAAACAACTTTCACAAAGAAACCACATCGGAGATCTTGAAAAAAAAATCAGGTGTTGCAAAGTTTGATATCTACTCGACCAAAATGTATAAAACAGCCGGTTTTTTTTTTCGAGATTTACGAAGTGGTCCCATGGTCAGAGTTGTTCACATTCATGTGTAGAACAAAAATTACAAAATTACACTCGATTCAAAACAATATATCGGCAATCTTTTCACAAAATCACTTTTGCTAACGAATGTACCATCGCTCACCATTTGTGCTTCCGAGCACTTTGTCTTGCAACTGAAAGACTGAAACAAAGACAATCCCGATTTCTCACTACTAATGGATAGAGCTAGTCGGTCCGTCCAATCCTTTTTACTTTAATTACTGATGTTTCTGATTTCTAGTTTTCTACTTAGAAGGGGATTACTGTGAGCGGTTTTCTTTGTATGAAATAGCTTCTATTTGATAGCAGAGTATTTTGGTTTGTGTTTTTGTCTTGCTATTGTACTATTTTTTTTATAATTGTGTTGTGTCATATTATGAAGTGACTAATGCTGGATATAAAAATGAAATAGTGTTTGTTAATCTCAGTAAAACTCAAAAATGGCTGAACCGTTGCGGCTCGTTTTAGTCATAAAATATTTGTGGAAGTCTGAGAAAGGTTTAAATGGCGAAAAAATGTATAAAAATTGTGAGGAAGGTACTTAAAATAACAGTTTAAGTACTCATACAATCTGTTGCTCAAATATTGATGTTCATCCCATTGTCGTTACTGCATACATTACGTGTTACGGTTACGGTGTAAATTCAATAAGGATTTCAAATCGACAACATGCAAGGGAAATATTGGGATTATCCAAAGGCATTCAATACCTATAGACCGGACATCACAATCAAAACATTCGTCCAAAACTTGTATCCTGCTTAGGCACAAGTATATGAGTTGTTTTTAGTACGCCCCGCTGCCGGTCCAATATTCATATGTTATTCTAGATGGCGTTGCTAAGACATAGTATCAAAGTTTTTCTTTGACATTTCCTTGACATGCCCGCTCTATAGTATCTTAAATCTCTTCGGGATTATCACGTATTTAGCAGGCCTAGCCATATTACAAATTCTATTTCTATTCTATTTCAATTATAGAAAGAAAATGGCGTATATGGAATCAGCTGTTTGTCAACTGTCATTTGTATTTCATTTTCAGCCATATTATAAATTCTACTCGTTAACACTTGACAGTTGACAAACAGCTGATGCCATATACGCATATACGCCATTTTCTTTCTATTGTCGCCTTATCGATTACGATAATAGAAATAGAATTTGTAATATGGCCAGGCCTGCTGATTTCTAAAATATGAAAATTGAAATAGTGTCACCATGACAACGGATCAACATATTTTTGGTTGTCTAAAAATGTACGTTCTGAAAGTTATTTTGTTACTATACTTAGAAAGAGGTTTTAAGCTGCATAAAAACAGTCTTATATTTCAGAAATAAATTGACGTAGATAATAAATGATGACGACAGAGACAACTTTCAATAATTCTTTGCAAATAGGTAACTTGTATGTAACATTGAGATACGCAGCGCAATAGTTCAGTTAAAAATTATATATTTTGTATTTTTCAAAATCAATGCAATTCAGTAAGGTAGTTAGGTTAGGTAGTTAGGTTAGCTCTAGGATAGGTATGGTAAGTTAGGTTAGGTTATAGATACACATTTATTTTGTCATTCTTATACTTTCTTACACAACATGTTTAAATAAAAGCACATCAGAAACGCACCATAGGATGTAAGTAATAAATTGATTCTTGGGCTGAACGAAGTTTGCTAGTTTTAAATAATAATAATAGTAATGATTGATATTTTAATACATTATTTCTTTCAATTATTTATTGTTGATGATTATTAATAGAGCATTTATTTTACATTAATTGCACCCCCAGTGCGAAAAAGGCGTAAGTATACGTCACTTTTTTTATTGCAGTTTCGTATAGCGTAGATAAAGATACACAATTTTTAATTTTTCCGTTAAGATCTGATGAAAAATTAATCCACTATACCAAAAAAGACCTTTGTCGCGTCAAATACGTTTTACATTTTTTCAGATTAAAAGTTCATAATCCTACTTAACTACATAACATTTGACAAGAAATATATTTAATCTTACTTACGTATTTATTTCCCAATATCAAGCTGAAATTAGTAAACGTACTTTCTAAAATGACTTGATTTTAATGACATATATAAAACAAAATAAAGCAAAAAAGGCGTAAGAAGTGTTTAACCCTCTGCATTTTATCATGGTCTACAAGACATAACCACGAGCAGTTACAGTGTCCAAATACATTTATAAAACGATGATTGGAGTCAACAATATTACATTTAAGAATTTGTCCTAATTAAATACCTAAATAAAACGTGTGTAAAACTTAAAATATTTATTATTCTTTATACACGACCTTTTCAGGTATCTGAAATATTGTTGAAAAAAAAAGCTGAACTTTTTTGATATTTAATGGTATATAACAAAAGATTACAAGATCAAATGCTAAATAGATATAAGTACCAGACCAAACAGTTTTTTTGCTATCCTGTAAAGTTAGTATATTCTTCTTACGCCTTTGTCGCACTAGGGGTGTGTTTATGGTTTGATCTCTTGGACTTTTCTTTCCCGTTTTTTTACTTTCCAATAACGTACATTACCAGGGAAGCCCGAGTGTAGTTTAGCCCATACTTCCAACTTTAGTTGTAATTTTTATTTGAATTGTAAGAGATATCACTGTTGGTGAAATATCATTTTGCACATAATCCATCTCTTGTTTCTTTGGTGTTTCTTTAATATTGTAGTCCTTCTTGTTAAATCTTCCACATTCATACTTAAAAATTTTGAACAAGATAATCTCATCACAGTTAACCTCTCCCGCAACATACTAAAAAACGTTGTTTCCAATTATCCTGCTACCTTACATTTTAAGACGTCATTTTCCTCACAACACCCATATCATAACTTTTATATGAAGCAACGTAACACACAAGGTACACACATAATAAATAATAAACAACCTCGAACATAAACACAAGAAATACATCGTATACTCACAGATTGCTTATTTAAAATTCTCCGAAGTTTCAATATACTCGTACGTTGGAACGCAAAAGTTAAACAACTACATTTAAGATTTTAAAGTACATCCCATACTACAAGCTATCTATCGGGCTTCAAAGCGAGAGTTAGGTAATTAACTCCACTGTTCGTGGCGGAAGCCAACAGGTCTAAATGTGCGGCTGTTAAAACGACTGGTGACGATAAATGCTTGAATTTTAATGTGTGATTTTTTTTATATATGAACGTATTTCAATAATCTGATTTTTACAAACACTTTCCGACGTCAAACAAATAAAATATTGTTTATACTACTGTCAGTGTTTTTTTTCATTTTTACTACTCTGCGAAGAAACAACAAGAACAATCTCAGAGGTAAGTCTCGTTTTAACTTCAGACATCTTTGTCCGATTATGCAAGAACCATGCTGAGTAAAAAATCATGACGTATTAAAGTCATTTTAAATTGAAATATTTTTTCCGAAGTAAATATCATTTAAAATTCCTTAGATGAGCGTATTTAAATTATCGTTTTCCACATCGTCATTATCCACAGCCCGACTTAAACCACTGCTAGGTATAGGCTGTCTTTGCTGATGCCAAGCCTCAAATCTTTATACCAGCCACATCCAGGATTTTACCGCAATGGCAACAATGTCGTCTGCTCATTTCGCCGGACGAATAAAACTTTAAATAAAATTAAATAAATAAATAAATATGTCACAAGTTCTACACAACGCCATCTAGTTTTAAATATTATAAACTAGTGCTTGACTACAATCCCACCGATGGTAAGCAGTGATGGTGAAGTGCGCTAGTTTATCAAGAGCATAGTCACTCTAGCCTTGAAGACACCTAAATTATAATCGGACGGGAAGACCGCAGCAGGCAAAGTGTTCCAGTCCTTCGATGTACGCGGCGATCGCGACGAGGCGAAATGCTTTTTCCGGATCATAGAAGTGCCAACAACGAAGACGACTCCACTCGACTCTCTTCCAAAATAAATCTCAATAATATGTAACCACAAAACCCGCCTATTTCACAGCCCAACTCAACGAGTTGGTAGCAAAAGTTTAAAATTCAATCAATTTTGCGCTCCGCAGCCTCTATTCACAGTTCGGGTGTTTTGTTCCTGTAATTTTCCCTGTTCAGTATTATGTTTTCCAGTTCACTCCTATTCCTTTGCGGTCATCGTGAAAATGGTTTAAAATAGCGCCACTTTCATACAATCAGCTGATTGGGTTTATAAACGGATTAATTTTTGTTTCTATCGACGAACACTTTATAGTTGCAAGTGCTTTTACTGACCGTAAGGTTCTAGGTTCAACGTTTTGGGGGGATAAGTGTATTAGAGTACTTAGTTTCGTTATTTGTGCAGGGAGAGAAAAACCCGTATTCGCGGAGGTGTGAGATGGAATACTGGGTTGATTTTTAGTCAGTAAGAGTCTTGCAGACTTCTTCATGCCCCGTAGAGTGGAAAACGTAAATGAGGATTTGACATCCCGGATAAGAAGCAAAAAGGTCACTATTTAATAATTGTCTAGACTAGACATCGTACGGCATCTAACTTATGTTTCGTTTTAGAACCACCAATGCACAAAAACAATGTTTTATTAAACCCTTCGTGCCCTCTCTTTTATAAAATAATCTTTTGCAGTGGGTCAGTTACAAACCAGTACAATCTCATGTTATATCAGACAAAAATAAACAAAAGACAACCAAACAAAAACGAAAATAATCGTCCTCTAAACGGCATTTAGGGTGAATTGGAAACATTTTGGTACAGCGTGATAATCGCGACAACGTGACGCTCTTTACTGGCACGTAGAATATGGACGGCGTTTGGAAATGCCGCTAATGGGCACAACTCTTGATGTATCGTATCGTAAAGTTGCGTTGCTGCGTGGCGTTTGAAATTTTCTCCATGTTTTTTTTAACACAGAAATAGAAACAACCTCTTTGTAAGGGAAAAATGTTTAATAGCATCAGCTTAGGTTACAGTCCCACTGCAGGGCAAAAAAATAACATAAGGAGGATGAGATTGTCAAACAGCTATAATTCTAGGTTTCCTCACGATGTTTTCTTACACAGATGTCAATGATGTCTTATATAAACTCGGGAAGAACGTATGAGTTTAAAAAGCTACATTGGCATTCTTACTTACTGGTATTTTAACCAACAAGCCACGAGCAGAAGAAGCAGCTGTTTTACCACTGGGCCGACACGATTTTTTAAAATTACTTAGTATAAAATCAAAATTTGAAATCTCTACTCGTTTTCAGAGGGACATCATAGAGTTACATATACATTCAGTTGATAAATATTTTTTTATTACCTACAACTGACATAAAAAATATCAATAATAAAAATGAAAATATTCTTTACTCCGAACATTTTAATAACATCCTACCGCCATAAAGCGTACAGGGAGATTTACAGACACAACATTATGCAGTCAACTTGTACAATGTAAACATAAAAATAAATATAAAGCTTATTTTTGCTGTGGCAACTTTATGTCGCGACTGCACCGTGATTCAGGACGTGGTCGCTAACGAACCAAGAGTTGCGGAACGACAGTATTTGAACAACATTGTCTGCGGTTGCCACGGTTAAAAACTAAAGAGTACTTCTCACTATTTTTGGTGTTTGAATAAAGTTGACTTAAGCTGGTCTGTTGATGCTGATTGGCGGATTTGGCGAAAAGTTTGCGACTTATTAGATGGTGAGTGGGCAAGAATGGAAGCAGGTCTTTGTTTCATCCCTGCGGTGGGACACAAATATATTTTTTACGGTCCCAATATCAAAAGGGACAACAGAGGGGGCGGGGGGGATCTCAAGGTATAGCTACGGTTCACGAGGTTAGTCCGTGAATGTGTGACTGTGACCATTTATTATATACCGAGACCCCACAATTATTCGATAAACACGTCGAGGCGTTCATCTCAGCTGTCATTAATAGATCCATGACAGTCGTTATGGGTCAGAGACCCGAAAGTCTATCAACCTGTCATACGAGTATTGTGTTATCCAGAGGCCAAGTTGTAGACCTCAGATAAAGTCGTAGTTAAAGTCAAATCATTTCTTTCAATTAGAGCGTTAAAAGGAACTTTCGAACGTCAGAACTAAAAGTAATAAAACAAGAATTCTAGTAAATGATAGGCAGTTGTTTCATGGAACATATTGGTGGCTGCATCTGGATAGACTGGAAGCAATCATCAACCTACGCGTAGTATGAACAAGGCAAGGTAATAGATGTCTACTACGCGTAGTAGGAACAAGGCAAGGTAACAGATGTCCACTACGCGTAGTAGGAACAAGGCAAGGTAACAGATGTCCACTACGCGTAGTAGGAACAAGGCAAGGTAATAGATGTCTACTACGCGTAGTAGGAACAAGGCAAGGTAACAGATGTCCACTACGCGTAGTAGGAACAAGGCAAGGTAACAGATGTCCACTACGCGTAGTAGGAACAAGGCAAGGTAACAGATCTCCACTACGCGTAGTAGAAACAGGCCAAGGTAATAATTAATGTCCACTACGCGTAGTAGGAACAAGGCAAGGTAACAGATCTCCACTACGCGTAGTAGAAACAGGCCAAGGTAATAATTAATGTCCACTACGCGTAGTAGGAACAAGGCAAGGTAACAGATGTCCACTACGCGTAGTAGAAACAGGCCAAGGTAATAATTAATGTCCACTACGCGTAGTAGGAACAAGGCAAGGTAACATATGTCCACTACGCGTAGTAGGAAAAAGGTAAGTTAACAGATGTCCACTCCGCATGGTAGGAACAAGGCAAGGTAGCAGATGTCCACTACGCGTAGGTAGTAGGAACAAGGCAAGGTAACAAACGTCCAGGGTTTGGACTGAGCGGGTTACCGCTTCTATTAGGTATCTTCACATTTTAGCTCGCGTTTTGCGATTATTTTGAGATAAAAGAATTGTTTATCCTCAATAACTTGGTCTCAGTGACGTGATCATAACTTTGACGCACTATTACGGACCATATATAAGGTTTAGTGATAAAGTCTACAGTAAAACTCCACTTATATACGAGTTGTCTAAGTCCTCACCTGAACTATTCTTTTATTCTCGCAGTGCGGTGGTTGTGCCCAAGGTAAACATATCCGCGAACTACTCCGAGAAACTGGTAAGCGCTGAGCAAGTTTTATTTAACGAGGTGTATGCACTATGCAAGCAAGCCACTTTAAGTTTTCGTGTTAGGTTCAAAAAACTTCAATAAAAAGTCTAAAATGCAGGAAACAAATAATCATAAACAAAGTTAGAACTATGCGGTCCAGTGAGAAGAGTCCGTGACAAAAACTTTTTATTTATAACAAACGGATGCTGCCAAAAAATGCTCACATAACTTGTTCTTGTAAATCTGATTGCAGTTTGGTTGAATTTTTCAAAAGACATTTTTTACTGTGTACAATAAAATTTTAGATTGCAATTTGTTTTTGTTTTAAACTTATAAATAATGGTGAACATATATAAGCCGTTTATTTTTTACATTTTTGGAAAAACCTCGTGGCGAAATTAAAAAAAAATCCACGGGTCGATCGTAAGTTGAGCTACGGTCGTCAAGATTGATCATAGCATGGATGAGCAGTAATGACATACCTATTAATTGGTATGGTAATATGTGCCTCGGCGAATACGTTAAGCTAGTTAGTATTCAAGTGCATATGATTAGTCTAGAAATCAGACAGTACTACAAAAGATTAGGCTGACGAACTAATTAAATACTAGGCAGCAAATTAAAAATAATACCGTGTTGTATATTTAAATTTCGCACCTTCTGCTCAACTGACATTAAGCTGTCACTTTGTTATAATTGTCTCTCTACTCTGTGAACAATACTAGCTGGCACGTTTTATTAAAACTTATTAAAGTATTTGCTATTTTACTATTTGAAACTAATTGTTTCCATCAAAATATTAACATACCAGCTACCTCATATTCCTTTCTCAGCACAAATAAAAAAAACACCGAACTTTGTAAAAAAAGGTGTAAAATAACTTTAATTTTAGAAGTCTGTGGCTATGGTTGTTTTTTTTTTCATTCAGTGTTTGCCAAATATTTTTTTAGTTTTTCGTTTTGATGAATTATTTTTTCAAATTATAAAATAATATGAAAACCAAACTACTATTTTTGCTATGGAAGTACACTGAAAGTACAGTTTCTTAATAACTACTAAGAATTTTTCATTTCGGATCATAATTGACAGAGTTCTGAGGTAACACACAAGAAAAAATACACCTCTTTTTTTGTAAGTTGGTTAAAAATTAATCTGTACCAATAAATAATGTCAGCTGGCCTTCAATGTTCAGCTTGTTATCGTGCTCGGGTATTGCAACAATGCCTTGGAACCTTTCCAAACGCATCATACTGGAAAAGCCGTCGCTTATAAGTTCTATTGACAATTATTGCTCTATTTTAAAAGTGAACTGTACAAGTTTGTAAGTTATTTTTCGGTACCTAGGTGAGATAAAATATAACAAACAAAAAGAAAAAAAGCCTAATGAATTTAATTCAAATAAAAATATTGAATACTACACCAAAAATTCAATAGGTATTTGAAATAATAAATTGGATATCACCTGTATAGCTCACTCACTCTCACTCTCTATACATCTATTGCCTGTCAAATTATATAAATAAAACAAGAGTCAATTTTCACTTATTCAAAATCAAATCAATAACAACTTTATAACTGTTATTAAATTAAATGTGAAGAAAAAGAAAGGTATCTACCAAATCACTGCCAGACTACAAATAAAAACTGTCTAAGAAACTTTATTGATTGCCGCTGACACTAGACGTAGAAACTCTAAAAATGGTACAAGTTATAAGATTATTTTTATGATCTGTCTGATTTTAGCTAAGTATTGCAAAAATAAGTGACGGTTTCTAAACTTTCTCTTCGTACTGACATCATTAAACTTAACTTACATCACTTCTAGTCTTCTCCACTTTCTGTTTTTTTTATACTTCCATTATTTTTCAGTATTTTTGTGACACTTAACATTTTTTATTCCTTTTTTTTATTATTTTACTAATTTTTCGTTCGACATAAATCATACTGTTATTCTATTTTGAGCGGGCTCGATTCCTCGTTAAAGTAAACTCGTCGAGAAATCGTGAATGCAGTTTTATTGCTTTTATAAAATACGTTTAGTTTAATAATCTATCTAAGGTGTTTTTTTTTATATCCCATAACTCTAGGGTTTTATTCTCTAGGTAAAAATAATACTAAAACTCCTAGAATAGGTGGTCCAAAAATGCATAGTTTCGGAGATATCATCAATCATAATGAAATTATCAGTTGTTTAGTACCCGTAACACAAGCTCTGCTTAGCTTGGGACTAGATGGCGTTGTGTGAATAGTCGTGGAATATTATTATTAAGTATTATTAATATTATTTTTATTACCTAATTAGTTCAAAAATAGTCAGCAGTACGACGAATCTTCGATGATCGAAACATAATTCATATGCCAGTTGATTCTTTGATATGGTCTCAGAGTTATGGGATATCAAAAAAAACACGTTGTAGATTTAAAGTAGTTTCCTTTACACGCCTATTGATTTTTTTCCCATCCTGCAGTGCTTTTTTGTGAAAATCATATTCTGAAAAAGTAGGTAAAGTAAAGTCAAATAATCTGTCATTTCATATTAATGCTTGCCATTAACACGCTCACTTCACTAAAGTTTTACGTGGTAATATTAAAATTTACTGAATCGACTTCAAATTTCAATTTTTTTTTTGCTTTTATTGTAGCTGGCTGTTGTCATTACGACCGCGTTAGTAAAAAATTTCCATCCTTTCAAATCGTTTATCAGCTTATGACTTGTGCCAAATATGTCGAGTTTCCCAGAATCGTCCAAGAGCGTCTAAGTTGACATCACGCGCAACAAATATGTCGGGACAACACACAAACTTTACTAACTTTGTTTAGATTTCTTGTAAAAATCTTGCAACTTTTTAATTGGCTTTTGTTATATCGTATGTCGGCTTAGTTTCGGCTCTTTACGTTGAACACAGATTGGTTTTGTTAATAATTGGGTTATTTCATTTTAAGAGTAGATTTTGATGTTGGTACTACACACGTAGGGAACATACATTTATACATACATAAACTCACGCCATTTTTCCTATGGCTATAGGTAGAAAACATTTGTAAGGTTTCAAATCACAATGGAAAAAATGGTAACACTTGATAAGTTCGGTCTGTCTGTCTGTTCAGATTATTCACATAAAACTATAATATGTAAAGAGATCTAACTTGACTTCCTAACGAGTATTTTTATCCCTCCTTGCGTCGTACTCCTCAATGCTGAGGGTCGTGACCTGCTTCATCACCTATTTCTTCACGATGTTCCTCCATCTGCTTCTGTCTCTGGCGGTGTGAAGGGCATCGTATACCGAAGAGTCAAGAGTGGTGCGGATCTAGTCGGACCAACGTTTTGGGCTGCGTCCACGAGGCCTTGTCACGCAGCCTTTCGAGAATACCACCGTCTTTCCTTTCTATGTGACCGAAGTATTGAAGGATCTTACGTAGGCACTCGGACAACAACCGCGAGGAGATCTTGAGTTCTCGCAATATGGATACGTTGGTGTGAAATGCTGTCCAAGGGATCCGGAGCATCCTTCTCCAGCATCTCAAAAGCGTCAATACCTACGTTTGCGGTCTACAGTTTTCAGCGTCCAAGTCTCAGCACCATATGAGAAGATCGATCGAGTAACAGTGTGACTGGTTGGGAGAACAATTTAAAAAAAAATCCCAACGAGTCACACTGTTACAGGTAACAGTGTGACTTGATGGGATTAATCGCATTCTGTAAGACTGGAAGCCGACCCAACATAATTAAGAAAAGTGGAGTAGATGAAGATGAACTATGATTTACGCATTTTCTTCCTTTTTTAACGTAGTACATAATACGTGTTAATTAATCAAATCTACGAAAACCTTTACTGTGCGTTAGTCGACCCGCATTGGCTGGTTTTATTTAATTGGAAACGCAAACTGGCAAACGGGGAGGGGATCATCAACATTTATTACCAGCATAGCAAAGTTATGATTTATTTATTGTTATTTTTAAGTTTTATTTTTTTTTTCTCCTTGTCTCTTTCACTAAAAAGCTAACCAGCAAAGTGGGTTGCACATTTTTCTTAGTCTTGTTAACCCCTTGAACTAAGCTAAATATGCTTGCGGGGATTGACCAGACAACACAATTGTTTGGAGAGTTAATTGATTTATGAGTTAGTTGGACATTATTTCACATTTATTATATGTATTGTATTGTGCTAGTTGCTCAATTATTAAGTAACTAGCAGACGTCTCGCGGTTTCACCCGCGCAGGTCCCGTTCCCGTGGGAATACAGGGATAAAAAGTAGCCTATGTGTTAATCCAGAGAGTAGGCTAACTCCATATCAAATTTTATTAAAATCCATTAAGTAGTTTTTACGTGAAAGAGTAACAAACATCCATCCATCCATCCATCCTCACAAACTTTCGCGTTTATAATATTAGTAAGAAGTAGGATAGGTCATGCAGTGCAAAGCCGTATATACTAACCTTATATTATAGAAGATATATTTTTTTACGAGTAAACAATAGTTGGTAGCCTTTCAAAAAATAAAATAATAATATCAGATGGGCAACTCATCTTTATTATCTAACTGGAAAGCAATCTATTAAACATTGTTTATTATTAAACATAACATAACATCACGCCTGTAATCCCCAAACGGTTAGGCAGAGGTTTACCAGGTTACCTACATTTCGCCAGTTATGTTGGATTTATTATGATTTAATAATTTATTTAATTTAAGACTACTAGCCATACTAATGTTTAGCGTTTATTAATGAATGTCAGTTTAAATAAACACAAATCCTTTTACTTTTAATTAAGCATAAACCAACAAACCACAAATTATCATACATTTAAAACTAACTGATTAAATACAACAAAATCAATAGATTAAAGCAAAAGTGGATTCAATATCGTAAAGTATTTTTTACCAGTCAGTCATAATAAATTTCCTTTTAAATTCAAAACCTTAATAAAACAATGAAAAATGTAACGTAGAATCACTTAGGTAAATCAGCCCTGAAATCTTAAAGAAATCAAAATACAAAAAAAATACCTGTGAATAACTTAACCTTCCTTCATTTTTCGAAGGCGTTTTAAAAGAAAACGAACCGGTAACTTTCTTTTTACCTGTTGTATATATTTAAATTTCTAAGAATTCAAGTGATGGAAGAATGATTTTTTTTTGGAGTGTTATCTTTGTAAAGCCCGATTTCTTATAAAAAATATCTCTTTCTCTCGGGCTTTTCTATTGGTCCAACACCAGTACGTTAAGCTATACTAAATTGAAACAAAATCCCTATTAAATATAAACCATAAGTTCTTGTATTAAAGTTGAAAAACTATCAAAGATACCTATATTTTGACAGATTGGACAAACTTGATGTACAGACGCCAGCACATCAAGGTACCCCAATGTGTCAAATTTTCCCAATTGAATATGAACCTTATTCTGTTAAACATAAAGTTGAAAAACGATCAAAGAATTTGACACATTGGGGTAACTTGATGTGCTGGCGTCTGCACTATAAGATCTTCATATTTTCGAATGGAAATTAGTGATTTACTTGGGGTCGGAGTTTTTATGACTCTAGTGCTGTACAAAATATTATTAATCGACTCAAAGTAATACTTGGTACACCTTCAATAGGCCTGAAACTGAATATTTAAAGGTATCAGGAACTTAATCTTACTTAGGTACTTAATTTTTCGCGATTAGTTACAAGTTTCTTAAAACTATCTGCTTACTCAAAATTACACACAGTATATTTTTACATAATATCTCGTTTTGAGTTACTTTATTAAGGCAAAGCCCGTCTACCCACTACCTACCTACCGGCTAGTGCGAAATCCTGCAGAAATGACGAAAATTCATGCTAACTTTCTTCTTAATTTTAGGTTAAGTTCTGGAACAGTATTTATTTATTTATTTATTTATTTAATACTTCAAGCACACTAATGTACAGAGGCGGACTTAATGCCATAGGCATTTAGGCAGTATTCCGTAGTAGGTACTGACTTTAGTTATATAAGGTCTTCTCTTGTAAAATGTCATGCTACTAGATTCAGCTGTTATGCAGCGTGAAACTGCTCAATCAAAAAAGAAAACAAAGGCGTTATTGAAAGTGCTGGGTTCCTTCATTGAAAGAGAAAATGCCGTGATCCGAGTATCAACTCCCTAAAACATACATGATTCCCTGTTCGCACTGAAAAGATAAAATATTCTATGAATAATTCACACGTCATACATTCGACAGGGCTGAATAAGATCGTCTATTCGTCTCGTCAACACAACGGAGAAAAACCTTGAGCGAATACTTTTTCGGGCGCTCAAATGCGATTTGGTGATGTTTGCTTAGATATAGCACTCGAGTATGTAAAATAATAAGTGATTTATACTATGTTCCACTGTGTATATACTGAGTTTACTTATTATAAAACAAATATTGTGAATGTTATTCAGTTTTACATCTAGATTTTCTTAGTAGGAATCTGAAATCTAGATAGGTTCACGGCACACTGTGGTCTGGATTTTGAGTTTCATAGAACTTCGTTTGCTTTTGTTGAAAGTCGAGTTTTTTTGGATGGAAATGGATTCCTTGACCATTATTATACTTAATTATGAAATATTGGATCATTGGAGTCAGTGTATCTATTTTTATAACACTAAAGTTTTTTAATAAAGTTAGAAAATATGTATGGAGCTAGGTTAAAAATATCGAATATCTCCAAAACCGCGCGTTTTGCCAAAATATCCTCACACACGGTGATACTTCTATTTATTTAAGATTTTTTGGCATACTTCATATATTGAGTGCAGGTGCGGTTTTTTTTTTTAAATCGGATAGTAAGTATTTTAATCTTTCATACTGTAGTTTTAGCATGCATTTATGAGTAGGTGGGAAGTGCATGTCCTAATAATGAAAAAACTTAATTAATTATATTTTTTAAAATGGCCACTACCTACAAAAACAACTGTCACATTTGGAATATTGGCTCAAAAATTGTTAAAATTAAAATGACGTCGAATTGGTCATAAGCTGAGATTTCACAGGAACGAACGAAGTACACCAGGTTTTACGCGCGCATTCATTAGTTGATGTACTTATTACTTATACTCATTAGATAATTGGTATACTCATTACTTAATTTGTTTACGTAGGTAGTGAAACTTTTCGTTTTGTCAACAAAAGCAAACGAAGTTCTATGAAACTCAAAATCTAGACCACAGTGCGGCAGTAGAGTTGATTCTATTTCATGGATTTCAAACATAACTGGCAAAATGTAGAATGGCTTATACACCTCTATCTTATCCCTCGGGTAACACAGGTATAATGAAATCATTACGCATGTCGGTACTAAGTATTTTTGTCTGTAACACAGATTATTCTTGTACATTGGAAACGTGCATTGCGCTTTGCAATTGTTAAACAACTATTTTAACCTTGTACAGAGGCCAGCACATTGAGCTACCTCAATATAGTCGCCTTAGAGTGACAACCTCGGGAATGCATTTTTGCTCAAATATATTTTATTGCGTTTCTAGTAAGGAAAACCTCGCAACGCACCTCCTGATGTGACTAATTTGTTCATTTGATCATCAGCGCCATCTCTGGCAGTAAATGAGAACCTCGTAAATACTCGCATCTGTCAGTTAGACGCGAATTTTTTTCTTCCTCCAGAAAAGTTACTTCTTTTACACTTACGAGGTTTTCACTGTAAGGCGACGATATGTCAAATGTTCTTTGAGAGTTTTTCAACTTTATTACAAACAGAATAAGGTTCATGTTTAATTGGAAAAAAATTACAGTTTTAGGGAACCTTGATGTGCAGGGCGCCTGTACATTCGGTGATACGTTACAGCTTTAACAATATGACTGGGAATAAAACACTAATGATTAAAATAATATTAGCCTTAATCTCAACTGTAATGAACGCGTCATAAAACCTCCAAATCCGCCATAAACTCATGCACGTTTTAAAAATGACTTCAAATTTTATTTGATGAAGATTACAATAAAATGCTGTGACTCCCCGATGTTGGGGCGAGCGTTTGATGAAAATACAGTATTCAACACCCCAGTCACGATTCTGTTAAATTTCCCTAAAGATAATAAACATTTCCGAGGTAAATTAAACAGTTGTTTCATACCAACGTACACTGTATTTTTTCGTCGGACGCCGCAAAAGTTAACGTGTTATTTTAAATACACCCTTCGTTATTCCATGGACCTTAATAAGGTATGGAAATTAATGTAATTATACTGTACTAACGTTAATTACGACAGTAATTTAGTCTTTAGGTCAAAGGTTGATTTGAGTGAAAATTATGTATAGATAATAATTGGGAAGAACGGACGGGAAGAGTATAATGAAATGAGTAGGTTCGAAGGACCGGGCTTTGAAGTCAGTCGACGATAATAAAAGGAATTATGTTTCAAGAGAAGTACTTTGTTTGCTTTTAATATGGGTTCCGTACCCCCAAGGATAAAAAACGGGGCCCTATTACTAAGACTCCACTTTCCGTCTGTCTGTGTGAAACTGTATTTCATAAACATAGCAAGACAGTTGAAATTTTGACAGAGGATATTGTATCGGTTGCTGCTCAGAACCCATCGTTTGGAAGTCCGAATTGCATTTAGCCGGTTTTTGAGGACTTTATTGTTAAAAAGCTAAACATTAACCGTCTTATTATAAAACTTCCGTAAGTACCAGATTTAAACCAGGACTAAAAGGTCTAGGTTTGTTACGGTACTAACGTTAATTAAGAATTTGACTTTTAACAATTTAGTACCATAGTTAAACTAGGGGTCACGATGGTCTAGCTTTGGTATCATAGATAGTTCTAGGACTAGCGATAAACTTCGTTTTGTAATAATGTTTATTTAAGTTCATAGTTTAAACCTAGTACTAAACCCGGTACTTTTTTAAGATCACGTTTTATAATAAGAGGAGAGAGGAGAGTGTGTAGCGATACTAAAGTTAGTTCTCATTTCAGGAAAATTAACACCAAATTTTTACCAGAATAATTAAATGAACAATTTATGAGCCTGCGTCTAGTTTAAATATTATATTGCCATATTGGCGTCATTCGAGTGAACATCGAAAATTGTTCTACATGAACGTGCGACCCAGATTAAAAGTATCCTTTGTCCATACTAGGTCATAGTGTAGCTGAGTGCCACACACATTTAAATAGGATCGTCCACTAAGGCGTGATCTGTCATGCTAGTCCATTTTCTCACACAGCTCATATTTATATAATAACGAACGCCCGCGACTTTGTCCGCTTTTATTTCTACTGTAAATAAGTGGATTCAATTTCTGCATAACAGCCAGTAAAAGCCCCATTGAAAGCAGTCTAGCCGTTTCGGAGATTACAAATAGCCCGACAGACCGACATCAATATTTTGAAAACGGTTTTTAAGCAGAAACAGGACGCTAATAGCTAAGCTAAAAGAATATACAAAAAATGTACAAGTTATGAAACAGCAGACGAAAAATTCAAATTTAATCGAGTACAGAACTTTGGAGTTCAGTTGAGCGTCAATATCCTTTCCACCCTGCATATGAGAGTTACGTCAAAAACACATATTTTTCGTTTTGTCTATCGGTCTGTTTGTTTGACTGACGTAATCTCCGAAACGGCTAAACTGATTGCGACAAATTGTTGACTAGCAAATAAAAGTAATCACCAAGTGGTGTTATAAGACTTAGTCTACTTTTATTTAACTAACTAGGGTTCCGCACGTACGAATATGCGGGATAAAGCTAGTTCATTTTATAAATAATTATGTAATATATTTTATAGTCGGAGAATTAGGTAAGCTAAGTATAATGATATAGAGTTACTACAGGGAAACCATTCCACTTGTAAATTGGCTTCTGATCGAATAATAATTACCAAGATTATCGTTATGTACTTCGATATCAGCCATGATTAACTAGGTAGTTTATTATTATTAAACGTATTATAAAGGTGTCTATTTGAAGCCTTTTAAACAGATTATACCTACATCATATTATAATATTTGTATAGGTACAGACGCCAGCACATCAAGTTACCCCAATGTGTCAAATTTCTTTGATCGTTTTTCAACTTTATGTCAAACAGGTTCTAATTCAATAAGGTTCATATTCAATTGGGAAAATTTGACACATTAGGGTAACTTGATGTGGTGGCGTCTGTACATCATTAGATTAGTATTAAGTCTAGGTTTTTTCACGATTTTGCTTTACAGATGTTAATGTTTAAGATAAACTGTTATGTGTGTCAAAATATTAAACATATTGTGTATAGGTTAAACTTATCTTATTTTAGTTTACTAATTTTAGTTACCCACATTGTTGAGTTTATAGGTTTGTAGGTATACTGTGTTTATTTTGTAACTTACTACTTTTGTTGTTTAAATATTTTTTAAATATTTTCAATTATGAGAATTGTTACTTGTTTAGATTAAGAATGAAGTACCTAGTTAATAAAGAACTATGTTCTTTGGTGGGCGGAATGTCTAAATAGTTGTTAAATTTTCCTATGCAAGCCGATGAATCAATGTGTACCTACCTATCTATATTTAATTGCGTCTATGTATACAGTCCACACGTAAGAAGCAAACGAATATTCTAGTGCAAATATATGGAGCGTACGGAAAGGACGTTGTTTCTGTTTTAAATAACCCTTCACTCAATTAACAACCTAATTCACCTAAACATATGGTCACCTAAGCATTGAAAACATTGTCTTGTTAAATAACTGGCATATTTTGTGACTAATGTTAAAACTATATTGTTCTTACCCCCACACAACTGCTCACTTAAAACAAAACAATCGGTAGATAAAACGCGAATGTATTGTGACTTTATTTATCACCCAATACTTGAGTTGCAACGCCATAACTGAACTGAGTAAAATACGGCCGCCCGCTACAAGTCTGTTGACAAAGATATAAAGTTGGTACTAGAAAGAAAATCAACTAAAACAAAACATCAAAATAATATCGTAATGCTCATAAAGACTCAAACAAGTTAAATTGCCTAAACAGTTTAAATAAGTGGTATCGTGTTACCTAATCACTGTGTTGGAGGTCAGATAGGCAATTGCTTCATGTAAAGAACTGGTATTCAGCTGCATTTGCCTAGATTTGAGGCCAACCCTAACGTAGTTGAGGGAGTGCTAGACAGGTGATTGAGACTCTTACAAATTACGGTTCGTAAGTATAAACAGACAATATCACAATTTTACAATATATTTGAAAAAAGGCTAACCAGGTGTATGAACTGATAAAATGCAAGACGGCACGATTAGCCGATTGGCTGCTGCGTTGAGTGGGTTTAAAACACGCACGCGACAAATATTTACATGGTCTTTAGATTGTTGTTCGGGCTCTTACTATTTTTTATGCTTCCTATTCGTGGACATAATAAACATCTGAAGACGACTGATACCGAGTTTAGTACACAGCACTCCATTACGCGCCACCGACCTGTGCGTGGGAGATTTAGTTTTATTTGACGTTTAAAAAAACTAAAGTGCTATAGAAAAGGTTTGACTTCTTAATGCAGTTGAGTATTTACGAATCACATCCAGTAATTGTACATCTCTGTACCAATGCATTTTGTATACTACCCACGTAGATGCACTAGCAACGGTTGAAGGCAAATAAATTCCGCGATTTGTGGTTGGAAGGCTTCCAGGGCGCTGTTGTTGGTCGACTTGGGATGTTAGGTGCCCAAACACGGTTAGTAAGCTCTTCCAGAGATAGTCTGTGATATATATATTTTGTTGCTAATTTATTTTGGCAGTGTTGCTGGTTTATATGATTAAAGTATTTTTTTTGGATTAATAACTAGGTAAGGTTTGCATTCTTAGATGGTTTGGTCACGTTGAAATCACGAATGAAAAGCGAGTAACAAAAGGTATTTATAAGTCAGACGTAAGTGAAAACGCCGAAAGGGGACGCCTAGACGGACATATTCTGAAAAGTTGGTGGAAAATTTCAATACCTACTTACTTTACTTTCAGAATGATTGACTCAACACTTTTTTTTTAAATAACCAGCTTTTGCCAATGAATTCGACGTGTGCTTTAACTAACAGAGGCTAGCACACAAGCTATCCCAATGAATCGAATTTCTTTGATAGTTTTTCAACTTTATTACAATTACAATAGGATTCATGTTTAATTGGGAAAATTTGACTGTTTGGGGTCGCTTGAAGTGCTGGTGTAGGTATATATCGTCGTATCCTACGAATAGGGGCGTAACTGCATATTGGCTACTTTTCAGGAGACACTTTTTTGTGATTATTTAAATTACATATATGTATATATGTGTTTGTGGTTTTATATAATGTGTATGGGTATCATATGGTTCGGCTAGCATTATTTTCAATAAATTATCTTTATATTTTAGACGCATTTTGTCCCTTAAATCCTTATTCTCTGTTGTGTTAAGGCGAAATAGGGTTGGACTTGAGCAATAAGTTACATTATGCCTTTTATCTGCGGAAATGTCGAGGTCACAATCGCCTTAATGCCATTTTTATATTGTTCTGATGCGCCGGTATACACTTTTATGTTATAGAAATTTGTGTATTAGAACTATTTTACCATTACTGGGAACAAGAGAATGTAATAAAAGAAAATAATTAAAGAATCATATTATTTAATTCGAACAAAATCTGAATGTTAGTAACATACTTGCTTGGTAAATATTTAAGCATACCAACCAAGTGAATGTCGATTAACAAGAAAAAATGTTTTCATTCATAAAAAAATATCTATAGAAATAAATATATTTTCTAATCATGTATAATAAAAACCCCTAAAAAATAAAAATAAAAAAACCCGTAACTCTACAAACCAAATAATTGTATTTTCTTAAATAATTCTGTTACTTTTAATATTTATTTGGAAACAAAACTCGTTTGTTTTAAAACAATCAGAGCTTAATATTAAATTACACATAATCGAAATCAGAGTTTCAAATGAAATTGCACAGAAACATAATCAGTCCTTAAATCAATTTACACAATATAATCAAAATCAGACTGGATTGAATTAGACTGGCCTGTTGGTCTAGTAGTTAGTGACCCTGACTGCTATGCCGGAGGTCGTGGGTTCGATTCCCACCCAGGACAAATGTTTGTGTGATGAGCACGATCATTTGTTCTGTGTCTGGGTGTAATTTATCTACAATATGTATTTAGAAATATATAAATAATTATGTTTATCAGCTGTTTAGTACCCATAACACAAGCTGTCAAGCTTAACTTGGGATTAATGGCGTTGTGTGAAAAGTTGTGGAATATTTATTTATTTATTATTTATTTATAAAATTAGTGTTTCATATAAAATTGTACAGAATCATAATCAGTCCTTAAAATAAAATTGTAAATTATCAAAATTAGTTCTTAATATCAAATAACATGTTATCAAAATCAATCTTTAAAATTAAATTTGTAATTTTATTGATAACATGATCATAACTTAAAATAGAAAAATAGAATAACTCATAACGTTGATTCGATTCTAACTGGCAAATATGTAGTTCTTTGGTCAGACTCTTCAAAATAATTTGGGATTTGGACGGGGGTTCTAGAGGGTCGCCATTCTTTAGTTCCGGATTTAGTAGATTCTGTATTTCGGACAAGATTACAATCTCACTTGCACTATCATTTTGGTAAGGTTTGTTCATGTCGTTTTCAGCATCTTGAAAGAAGGAAATGAGACTTTAAAATCATACAATTATCATACTAAACTAGTTTCGCATTATTTTTAATAAAAATGTATTTAAATTATTTGTAATTTAAATAAAATTATGAACTAAGTTTACTTACTGGAATACGGATCAAGGTCGGAAACGAAATCAAGCGGAATAAAATTATTATAAAACGAATTACGCTATTAAGCTCAGAGTTAATATTTTCTCGGATTAAATAATTCTATCTCTTTTTCACAACCTCGTGGCACCGGAGCCTCTACGTGGTTCCTTCCATCATAGCAACTTTCAAGAGTGCTTACTGAAAAAAAAATGTTGTTGATAAAGAAAACGGAATTTCGTAAGTAGCTATAATAAGAATTAGATCGTACAAATTTGCACGTTTTCTAACTATCATTAAATAGCCGTTACATTTAAAACAGAATTGTTCTAAAACTTTGGGAAAAAGGCAAAATAATAAAAAGCGTAATTATAATTTTCGTGCGGAATGCTAATAATGCGGCCACAAATGCTTTTATATCAATTTTAAAGCAATAGAAAAAAAACCTAACTGCATTTATGCCCCAAACCAGAAAAACCAAGTTTATGCATAAATAATATTTTCAATGTACAAAAGGGTTAAAATCATGTGCGCGTACAAAAAAATGTACTTAAAATAACAATATGAATATTTCAAAAGCATGAAGGAGATAATAAAAGACAAAAACATAATTTGAACGTAGAAAAAAGACACAAACTTAATTAGGTCTTAGTCTTTTCTATACATATCCAATTTAGCCATTCCATAGAACACGGCCACAATCACCATAACAATCTCCGCGTTCCGCCGAATAGTGCCCGAGCGGCGCTTGAACGTTCTCCCCGCGCCCGCGCACCTCCACTACTCGCGAAGAAAGAGGGCGCGACGGCTATTTGTGGCTTTATTCTTCGTTGAAAACGTAGTGCTTATAATTGTGGCTTTTTAGAAAACCTAATTATTTGATAACTTGTACCGTTTTTAATTGTTTTGTTGAACTGATTACATGTGGTATGATGAGCAGAATTGATTTATGCAATAAAAAAAGAAAGCCCTTATGTTCGTTAGGGCACTATTCGTAGGATACGACGATATCTATCATATCTAATAGAACTTCGCAATATTGTGGCTATTCATTCGTAAAAGATTTTTTTAATCAGGTGACAGGTTTCCTATCTTAGAAAGTTTAAGTTAAGGTTTCTAAATATGTTTTAAAGTATCTAAAATTTATAAGTAATTAAATAAGTTTGTAGCTTTGTACTTTAACAGTAAATAACAAAGCAGAAATAAACTCACAATCTAATTCTATCTTAGAACTCAATTAAGATATTAGTTCCCTCTAGGTTTGAAAGTTCAATTTCAATGTATTTTTGTGTTATTTCGTTTTTGCAATTTGTATATAGGTACTGTCTATAGTAAACAATAACTGTGATTCTATTTACGCCATCTATAATATAAACCAATATCATATGAGGATACTGAGGCTCTCCTGCAGCACACATCATAACTCACTCATCCACGCACACACTTACTCATATGCACATTTTTACAATTACACACATACATCTCACACACACACATCCTACACAAACATTCATACATCCCTCAACACATCGCATATTTTCATCTCACAATATTGCATACACAAAACGCACACTAAGTTATATTTATTTTTAATCTACTTTCCTAAAATTGTATAAATTATAATTATAAATAGTAAACACTGCATTTCTTGTGTACATTATGTAAATTTAAGTTGCGGAAGAGGGAAGTGTCCTATTACAGGCATTTACTTGCTTAAAAGGACACTTCTATCACTAGTATGTAGTACAAACTATGGTATGGTAAAGAAAATAAACTATTTGTATTTGTATTGCAGCGGCAGTGGAGCGTGGAAATTTAAACTCCACGTCTCGTCTTTATTTCCATGTCCTGTGTCCAAGTGGACTCAAGTATCGGATGAGAGTTTTGTTAATGAAACCACCTCGTGAGTATACGTACCGTTTTAATCAAAAGAAAAAGAACTTTCAAATCATTTCACATTTAACCCTTAACCACCTGACGTCGGTCTCAGAGACTCTTGCGATTTTATTTTCAAAATAAATCTGTTGCTATGCGCACGGTGCAACTGTGCGTCCTTGTACTTTTTCCCCTCCCCCATCAGTACGCGCCACGCGCTCGGCAGCTCCAGACGTGCGCGCATTTGTGAATTATAGGTAATTATATTTTGTGTGCGGTCTGAGTGACCGCACACAAAATATAATCTAATAATGTATAAGTAATAATAATAAATATAAATGAGTGAAAATTAAGATAATATGTTCGACTGATAGTAAATAGGTTTATTATAATATGTAGTAATTAAAATTCCTATTCAGATCTCATATATCCAAAGTTCCTTCTTTTTCCTAAAATTTCATATGTTTATTTTATGTGTCGATTTAGTATAAGTAAATAAAGACTTCTCATTGTTTAAAAACTTAAAACTAATAAAAAATATAATAAAGATATATATTTGACTTTCATTTAATATAATATATAAATAAAAAATAATTTAACATAGTAAATACGCAAGCGGTCTCTATGACCGACGTCAGGTGGTATTGTAACTGAAAAACACGTCAGGTGGCTAAGGGTTAAAGGAGAGGTCGGTGAAAAATCCTAAAAAAATATTTACACTCGTACCTATATAGAACCTTCTTTTTTTTTAATCGGTTTGTAAATTACATTTAAAAAATACATCATCTTTAAGCTTTATTCAATACTCATTTTTTTTTACTTACTACATACACTACACACACACACACACACTACACTTACTGTAGGTTGGTCTCGTAGTTAGTGACCCTGACTGCTATTGCCGGTCGTGAATTTGATTTAAACCCAAGACAAAGGTTTGTGTGATAAGCACAAACATTTTTCGTGTGTCTAGGTGTAATTTATCTACAAATTATATAAATCATAAATCATTTATTAATTAGGCGAATATGAGTACAAAAGAAAAAGGTTTTATAACTATTGGGTCCATTAGCCATATCCTACCATAAGGCATGCAAATTTACAAAATACACGTTAATTAAAATTTGACATAAAAGAAAAAAATAATATCACATACAGTAGCATTACATAGGTTTATCCTCTAAATATTCAGCGACAGAGTAATATACCTATGTATTAAGAAACATTTACGTACCTATATTTGTCAGTTATTTAATACCCCTAACACAAGTTCTGCTTAGCTTGGGACTAGATGACGTTATGTGAAAGGTGTGGAATATATTATTATTTCAGATTTTTACATAATTAAGTCAACGATTTTGAAAAAGCCTACGAACAACAAAACCAACAATTGAATATCCTAACTACTAAATCAAAAAGTAATATTCTTAAACATCATTATTTTGTAAACGTTAACAATTATTATGTAACTTACTAATATCAACAATACTTTTATCATAATAATAATCAGAGTGAGGAATGATGTGATAAAGCAACGTTGTGGTTTAAAAGAAGATGTAGTAACAAAAATTGAAAAGAGTACTTATGCTTAGATGGTTTGGTCACGTTGAAAGGATGAAGGGGACGCCCTAGAAGGACATACATAGACCTTATTGGTGAGGTTCTTCAGAAAGGTCAGGTGCGTAGTACTCGCAACCAGCGTGTGTGTATGACAACATGTATGAATGTAAACGAAACAAAAGAAGTATGAAAGAATCGTAGCATATGGCGCTCTGTAGTTTCTGCCTACCCCCATGAGAAAAAGGCGTGAGTTTATGTATGAATGTATGTATGTATATACCTACTTTCATAATAATCTTCGACCACAAGATCACGTTCGTCCACTTAATCCTATAGAATTCTTATACTCATCTTATAAATACTCTAGACAGGCACCGTTAGGTGTTCAATTTTTCTTGATTGTAAATACGTGAGCCGTTTCAAGCTTTTATTACTAAAAGCTATGTTTAATAACTATATTCTCTGTAATTATTGTGTTTACACACAATAATTATTATTGCTATTGTTCTCTTTGTAGAGGTATGAAACCTAACACGTTCGTTACGTGATTTTTTCTAGTTGTTGCCCTCGACCCAAATTGAAGAGGTGTTATGAGTATGACGTGTCTGTTTGCGAGTGTGTGTTGAGTTAGTCTGTCTGTAGCATAGCTCCTAAACTGATGAACCGATTTTATTTTGATTGGTTTGAAAGGAAAATTAGTCTAGAATTGTCTTAGCTATATTTATGAAAATCAGTCAAGTTTTTTTAGTTTTATTTTATGCCTACGACATTAAGTCCGCGTTTGTACTCTATTTGCTTTGAGTATTAATGAATTAAATATATTTCTAGAAAGACAGTAAAAAATAATGTAATAAAACGTTGGCAAATGGGTCGGTAGGCACAGACAGTTCCATTGAAATTTTTACAACGAAACACTATCGTAATATTTATTCTGTGGGAGCACTGGGACATATAAAATTACGACTTCCCATACAAATGTGGAACTTCCGCGCAGTTAGCTTGCCATCATATTTCATGCGTTGAATGCCACGTTTGGTGGCCGGCGACCGAACGTTCTGTCCAATAAACTAGTGGGTTTCTTAAAAATATGGCAAATTTTATTTGTTTGTTTGTTTCTCTAATCTTTTATGGAGCTGTGTGCCTGAAATAAGTTTGTGGAAAATTTAAAACAATGTTATATGCTCCGACATTTATATATTCGGTATAGCATGTTTGTTTGTTGCAAACACAAAGATTAAATGACTGTAACGGGAACAATTTGCAAATGCAATTTGAGATAATAACCTTAAACTTGAAGCACTGATAGCCTAATGGCGTGACCGTCAGATTGCAAAGTCATAAGTTTTGAATTCGAACCTAAGGCACGCACCTCTGGCTTGTTAGATTCACGTGTGCATTTTTTTACTTGCTTCACAAATCGTGAAGGAAAACATTTTAAGATAACCGGCATGCCTGAGAGATATATTTCTTGAATGTATGTAATGCCAAGTCCGACACCAGACAGGTTTGTCACTCACACACAAAAAGAAGAAGACCTCAAAGTTAGTAAAATAATACAGTCTGTCAATTTGTTTAGTATACACACGACTTACAAACTAGTGTGTAAGAACTTACATCTAGAAAAAACAATACAAAGTATTATTTACTACACCACAGTGGCTTGGAGGCGTATCCACCCAGTATGGGGCTATCAGCAAATGTTTTCAAAGTCAAAGTCAAAGTAATTTATTTGTATAACATAGGTAAAAAGTGTATGACTTGGTGACAATATCAAATTCTATGTGCAACACTATGTTTCACCGTGCAAGGTATACAAACTTTAACATTGGTTAAGTATCTTAACACTGTAAAAACTAGTAGGAAGTAAGTACCTACTTTTTTACACATTCTCATTTAGATTTTTATTTTTCGCATTTTCTATGGACCAATTAATTGGTCTTCTAAATATTCCTTAATCAAGTAGTATGTTTTTTTAAGTAAAAACTCAGAAAGCATTTTTTTAAATTTACTAAAATTATCTAATTATTTTAAAATTTTCAGGTAGCTTTTTGAAAATTTTGGGTGCCATACTTAGGTTTTTGAAGAGATTTATAAAGGACAACTTCAGACCTACTTTCTTGTGTAGATCAGGATGTTGAGCCACAAAAGGAAAGAATGTAAGGCAACTGCATGCAGCCGTGATTTCATAGACACAAATTCATAGAATAAGAAATGAGTACCTATGTAAGAGGAAGTGTAAAAGTGGCGCCGGTGACCGAGAATTTGTGTGGAAATTGATAGTAAAGAATGGATCTTTACTATCGATTTCCACACTAATATTGTAGATGAGAAAAAATGTCTGTTTGTCTGTTCATTCAAAGTGAAAGTCAAACCATTTCTTTCAATTAGGCCCCTATAAGGCACTTTTGAACGTCGAACAAAAATTAACTTTAAAAAATGATTCTAGTTGCCCCTTCCAAAAAGTAGATTTGTATGGAAAAGAATGGGCAAGAACCTCCATACTTAATCTTTGAAAATAGATTTTAGAAAATTTTGTATACATTAATAAGATTATATGTGTGGACGATGCATCTAGAGTAAAAAGTAGTATACTAAGATAGGTTTAAGCAAAAAAAATAAAATAAGCAATGGAGTTGATAATTACATGATAAAAATGGTACAGCTAGATACCAAAGTTTGAGAGCAGCGGTGGCCCAGTGGTGGCGGCCCGGACATACGAACAGTAAGTTGTGGGGTCGAACCCAGGCAGGCGCATTACTTTGTGTAATTTATTTCATCACCACTGCTCTCAAAAACGGTGAAGAAAAACATCGTGAGGAAACCGGCATGTCCTAGAACCAAAAATTTGAATACATGTGACAGCTACCAATTCGCACTGGGCCCGCGTGGTAGATTATAGCCCATACGCAAAATACGCGCATTGACGTGGAGTTGCGGATACCAGCCCGGTATCTTTAATCTTTTTTTTTTTTTTTAATACCCAAAGTTTCTCTTCAGCCAACTCCCAAAGGAAAGGGCGTGAGTTTATGCACATGTGTTTATTTAACCTTGAACTTCCTTCATATATCATTTACCTGGGTTTTACACGTGTCTTTTTTCAACACAAAACCAACCAGAACACGTTTAATTGTGTAATAAAAAGTTGTAGGATTACTGTAGCATTAAAATAAAAGCGTTTTAATTTTATTAAGCGTTAAAACTGACGATGTTTTGGACAAGTTAAGCGCGCTTTATTACAGGTAAATACGTTTTAAACAATTGATTGTACCGTTCTACGAAATTAAATACAATTTGTGAATTGCGTTTTACAATTTCTCCGAGTTTCCTTTACAATCACTACTTCATGTCGATTTGAAAATTATCGCGGAAATGTCTGCGCTTTAAACTTTGTACTTTTATTTGAAACTAAACAATTAGGTGTTTTATTCTGTTACTAACCCATTGCTGAACAAAGGCCTCTTCTATACAGATTATGATTTTCAATCTAACACATGGTGTGTGCGATCTGATAGTTTAAGATTTATTTATTTTAACTCAAAAAAGGTGCTTCAAAAGACTTGGTAACTTACCACGAAATATGGTTAACAGTTTTTTTAGACATTTATTTATTTTCTCAAAAGATTTACACAATCACAACAGAGAAAATACAATATTTTAACTTAAAAAATTATAGCCGATTGGCATTATAACCCAATACGTCAATCGGCATGTACAGACGCCAGCACATCAAGTTACCCCAATGTGACAAATTTCTTTAATCGTTTTTCAACTTTATATCATACAGAATAAGGTTCATATTCAATTAGGAAATTTTGACACATTGGGGTAACTTGATGTGCTGGCGTCTGTACCTAATTCTAATGCATAATTATTGTCTGTTTATAAATTGTTATTTGGCTGTTACATTAGTTTCTCATTAAGTAAAATTTGTAAAGGAGCTGTGGATTACGTTAATAAATAAATTTATTTTTCTCGTTTGTTTTTCCTATGCGTGTATCAAATAAATATTGTCTTTCTTCACTTTTTAGGGTTCCGCTGTCAACTAGGAACCCTTACAGTTTCGCCATGTCTGTCTGTCCGTCCGTCCGTCCGCGCGTAATCTCTGTGACCGTTATCACTAGAAAGCTGAAATTTGGTAGTAATATGTGTATCAATCACGCCGACAAAGTGGTAAAATAAAAATTAGAAAAAATTGTTTTATTAGGGTAAAGGGCTATATGTAAAATGGAAAGTTTTTTTTAATTTCAACCCTTACGTGTGATATACTATGGGAAAGGTATTTAAAAATGAATAGGTACGGGTTTACAAAAATCATTTTTGATAATGTCAATAATTTCGGAAATAATCGCTCCAAAAGTAAAAAACAATGTGTGTCCCCCCCCCCCCTCTCTAACTTTTGAACCATAGTTATAGAATATGAAACAAATCTGAAAAGTAGAACTTTATAAGAACTTTCTAGGAAAATTATTTTAAACTTGGATGGAAACAGTTTTTGTACAAAAAAGACAAAAAGTTGTACAAAAAAAATTCTGGACTAAGTTTGTAGTACTATGTATAATCGTATATGCAAGCATTTTGAACATTTATTGTGACGGCCGGGAAACTACGGAACCCTACACTGAGCTTGGCCCGACACGCTCTTGGCCGGTTTTTAAACGACAAAAAAAGGTTCTCATTCTTTTATGCATACAAAATATTGTTGCGTTTTTTGGCTCGCATCCAAATCTTTCTTTTGTAATTAATTAGCAGCTGGAGCGCAGCAGATTTGGCCACAAGACACCGCAGTTTTAAATAACTCTTTCGTACAAATTATTCATCAAAAGTAATCCTAGCGCGCTCTTAGTCTAGCGCTCTAGGCAATAAATTTACACCAACGCCGTGTGAAGTGGTGACCTAGCACTTAAGTCCGACACTGCTTATGTACCGTTGTATCTTTACACCTAGCTTTTAGTGTTGAGAATGTAAACTTACATTAGAAAAGAAGAGGGTTGAGTTACATTTATGAGCAGTAGTTTAATGGCTAAGAGCGTGTCGTTTCTGCGCAATTAATGGTTTATGTTCTTTGGTAATGACCTAAGTGAAATTTCACTTTGAAGTTCGTCTTGAGATTTACTGTGTTTTTTTTTTAGGTCTAAAGGCTCTGGCGTGTAATAAACAGTCAGACAAAAAGTCGTTCTTTAGTCGAAATTAATACACTACTTATGAGGCAAGAATGGCCAACCTATGTCACACGAGCCAGTGGAGGCTTGTAACCTTGATCTTGATTGAAAAAGCAAACATTAAATGGTAAACATTACATTATCAATTCAATGTATTAACTGTAGTCAGCTGTTCGCTTAGTCTGGGGATGGCCTGAAACACAGGTTTTTATTAACCTAGCTCAGGTAGGTCGTCACAAGATAATGTCAGTTCCACCGCACCTTCTTTTAGATATTTAGAGATATGTGTTAATTAAACTCGTTTTTACAATAACAAGTTTTTAAGCTATTTTGTTTAAAAAAACTTGATTCGACTATGTATTTTATGTTTACAAATGTAATAATGTGTAAAAGGACCTAAATAAATTATTATTATTATTATTTATTATTATTATTACAACTGCTGTTAAAAAAAAAACCAACAAAACTTAGAGCCTCCTCCTTTTTTATTCTGTTGCAATCAAACAAACACTGGTAAAGTTTGAGTCAGTATGCGCATTTACCTGACAAATGCGTTTACTAACCTAAATTTGTCTGGTTCATTCCTGAAAAGACCATCACCAAAGAGATTAACGATTCTTTAGAGAGGACTTTCATCCCATGTCTCAGTAGCGCCATCTAGAATAATATACCAATTTGGAGCGGCAGCGGAGCGTACTAAATTGAACTCATATGAAAAAAAAAAATGATGAAGATTTTGTTCATGATGTCCCGTTTATAGTAAGTGTTGAATGTCTTATTAATCGTACATATTAATTTGTAAAAACTAATTTATAAGAAAGAAAAGAAAGAAAGAAAATATTTGATTTGGACGCACAGAATATAACACAAAAGAACAACAATTCAGATTATGAAAAAAAAAAACAAGAAAAGATTAAAATAACTAAGGACAAAAGAAAAAGTAAAAAAATAAAAAAATAAAATAATAATGACCTGAGCGAGACCAAAAAGGCGCCTATCTCAGCATTAGCTGCGACATTTAAAGATATGAATATCGCAGCGCTGTAAAAATAGCGCGTTTATAGAAATTTTGGATGTAATTAATTTATCATAAATACGACCTAACTGATACACATTTACTTCACAAATGCGTATATTGACATAAATATGTATGTCTAGATAAAACCTTATAGACATTGTGCAAGTGAGCATAACAAAATACAATTATTATTTCTTAAAACCAATTTTCTGTAATAAATATAATTTTAAATAATTTAAAAGCACATTCAAATTTATTAAAACATCCCACGCTTTATCTCCGTAAAACTATTCAACATATAACAAAATCTCAGTGCCTTAAGCCTAGAACATTAATCTACAGCCATTGTCGTGCAAAGTGACCGACCCACTTAGGTCTCACGTGTAAAATGTAAAATATAATTTACTGAATGCGTCATCAGCATCTATTCAGTAATTTCTGTTAAGAGCTTTGACCTTTTATGTGAAAGGACATATAAAGGCCAGTGCTGAACAACGGGAGGATAAGGCTCAGCAATGTATCTTAAAGCGCAGGCATCTTGTGGTATTTCGAAGGGCACCGCACCATATCGTACATATGGAAGTAAATGCACGAGCAAATAGATATTTTTACCTGTCAGCCGAGTGAATTCACAAAGATTCTATTAAGTAATTTGTGTTATAGATAGATAATAATAATTTCTTTTTGTTTTTATTTTTGTTTGTTTTTTGTTATATATCTGTAATAGTTTGGATTAGTTTATTAGAATGAAGGTATAGAGTATAATATTGTGTATGACGCCGCTAGATTTTATAATACCTTGTTATCGCATTGGGTCCTAAATAACCTGTAATGTTAACTCGTGTGTGTAATAATAAATAAATAACAAATAAATCCGCCTTGACTACTACATCTATTCTAATATATAAAGAAGAAATCTTTGATTGTTTGTTTGCATTGAATAGGCTCCGAAACTACTGAACCGATTTGGAAAATTCTTTCACTGTTAGGAAGTTACATTATTCCCGGGTGACAAGGGTTACTTTTTATCCCTGTTTTACCACAGGAACGGGAACAACGCGGGTGAAACCGCGGGACGTCTGCTAGTATTAAATAAATGAATACTCGGATTAGGTAAGGTGTTTTGCATGACTTGAGCCGGTAGAGACGGTGTTGTAACAAAATTAAAAAATATTAAACACGTACATAACATTATATAAACACATTCCATAGAACACACAAACACAACAGACAGGAACAAAACATAGAACATACAATTTTAACATAGAAAACGTTTACGTAAACGTTTTACTGTTATTTTTATTTTTACTTAGAATTTTTAATATTTTGTTAAATAACTTGTTTTAAATAATTGTATAAAACCCTGTTGATTTGCAAGTCACGTAGTGGCAAACATGTTTGCACTTTTCTTACTTCATCTTGGATGCACTTTCTATATGTTTACTAACACATATTTATGGAAATAAAACATCTTATCCAATCCATGTTCTCATGAAGATAGGTAGAAATTGAAGAAAGTAAACTGCTACGTGCACTTTTTGAACATCAAAAATTACATAAAAATATTTGACAAAACATCCGCCTTTTACTTCCTTGGATTTTTGCCGGTGAAGAAGAAGTGGAGCAACAAACGTCTATAAAAGCATGTTTAAGTCTGAGAAAAGAAGAATGTGAATCCAAACAAAATAATGCATTAATAACATAATGATTGCAAGTAGGAACCACACCAGACCTTTCTAAAAAACGGCACCAATGAGGTCTTTGTTTCCTTCACACAGAAGGATACACAAACCTCACTGACTGACCGCACTGTGTGTCTTTCTGGGGCTCGAGTCTACTATTGCAATCGTGTCTCAATGACCGGTCAGTGATCGAATATTTGACAACTTTGACAGTTTTTGTATAGGAAATGTGTCATAAGTTTGACGTTATACGTCAAAAATCGATCATTGACTGGTCATTGAGACACGATTGCAATAGCAGACTCGAGCCCCTGTTTTTGTAGCATAGGTTTATCGTGGATAATGACGGGCCTGTTGGTCTAGTAGTTAGTGACCCTGACAGCTATGCCGGAGGTCGTGGGTTCGATTCCCACCCAGGACAAATGTTTGTGTGATGAGCACAATCATTTGTTCTGTGTCTGGGTGTAATTTATCTATAATATGTAAAGAAATATATAAGTATGTTTATCAGCTGTTTAGTACCCATAACACAAGCTCTCAAGCTTATCTTGGGACAAATGGCGTTGTGTGATAAGTTGTGAAATATTTATTATTATTTATTTATAATTTACCTATGTACAGTGTGCCAAAACTACATACATAAATTTCTTTGTTTCTATCTTTCAACATTGTCTTCGGCGTTTTATCACCTACCAGACTTTCTTTATTCCTGCCTTTTAAAATGGTTTTCGTCCACTTCAATTGGATCCGCTGGTGAGTGCCGAACCTTAATGTCAGTACAACGTGCAGCAGCCAATTCACTTAGCAAGATTATTGGATGTCGATGGTTGATGTTATTAGCGTCCATTATAGCCGGAATTATGTTATGTAGATGCAAAGTTATATCTGACAGTATAGACAACCTTTTAAGCTTTCAATTATGGCTTTGGCAAATAATTAGGTATAGAGCAAACCTAATAATGGTAATTGAAAATTCAACCTGTTTTAGATATATTAATTCTACAATAAAGAGACCTTACCCTTGAGTCTCTTTCTATGTTTCTTTTAGGGATTAGTTATTTTGGAAACGCTGGCGCCATTTTGTTTAAAAAACATATTGACATCTTAAAGTTTCTGGTCAGATCTACTCAGAAAAATTCATATAATTTCATTAGTTTCTTTTGATAATATAATATACAGATATCTATTATCATGATTTAAGCATTATATTTCCGCATTATAATGTAATTGCATTGAATCGGGCAACCCTTACAATAATTTTGAAACAAACTAGAAATAGAGGCAAAAAATTCATTCGCGGCGCCATCGACGTCATTAAAAGAGTTGACGGTATTTAATTAGAGATTAACTTTTATAAATTAGAAACATTTTTGCACGTCAAACAAACAACATGTTTTTGATTGTTTTCTATCTAGTCCAGTACCAAGAAACACAAACCTCTGGCAAGCACCCAAAACAACTAATAAGTCGCAAATTAAAGATATTTATACAGATTCGTGTCTATGATGGTCGTTTTAGAAATGACTTACATAGATAGTTTTAGTTTAAAGCTAAGCTTTTTTTTTTCTTTTTTTTTTTTTTCCACAACTTTTCACACAACGCCATTAAGCTTGAGAGCTTGTGTTATGGGTACTAAATAGCTGATAAACATACTTATATATTTCTAAATACATACATATTATAGATAAATTACACCCAGACACAGAACAAGTGATTGTGCTCATCACACAAACATTTGTCCTGGGTGGGAATCGAACCCACGACCACCGGCATAGCAGTCAGGGTCACTAACTATTAGACCAACAGGCCCGTCAATAATCCACCGAAATTTTTCTCAGGTTCTTTTTTTATCCTTTTTTCAGGTTTTTCAGTTTCATTCAATGTATAATAACATTTTCTGAGAGTAGCACTCCATATATGTAAATAATACGGCTAAAATAAAAAAAAACCAACGGATGCTGAAATACTCTAACGAACGACTTGACGGGGCGGGCGCTCGAAGGCTCGCTGCATGCGTTTTGCCACGGTTAAAGATACGTTGCGTATGAGGAAATGAAACAAATCAAGTTTATTGGATTCCCATAACGTTCCTGAAATAATTTCTTGTACCGGTCATCTTAGTGTAATATACTGAATTCACCCCATCAGTCTGAGGAGGGCTGTCCCTAACACCCTGTATACTGTAGACATTACACTAACTTATTTATTTCCATTATTATGCTATTGCTATTTTGTGTATTCAACAACATGCTTTCCTAAACTACTTCACATTAACCACATTCACAATCACTTGTACCTTTGGACATAGAATAAGTGCCCAACATTTTCTTTGTACATGCAATTAAACCTCCATTTCTCGTACATTACCACGAAATCTAAGCGTTCTTTTGTCCACGCCGGAGGCTATAAATTGCCCGGCACTGTAGTGAAGTGACCGGCTACTTAGCTCGCCACCTGCCCGTGTCACACCGTTCGTAGTGTGAACTTGGAAACAGGCGCCGCTGTGACGTTCAAATTTAAATTAAATAATAAATAAGTAAGTGCTTATTTTGTTTTACAAAATTGTAGAAGTAAAATTAATATGAGCAGGGATTTAAAGATGGTTCTGTAGCTTAATAATTATCGATGCATGTGTTAGCTTTTTTACTAAAACTTAGTTTTTGTACCTCATCTAGATTAACAGAAAATATTATTTTCTTTTTTTCACAAAATCAAAAAATAACGGCGATACATAGAGTTAAATAAATAAATAAATATTGCACAACTTTTCACACAACACCATTTAGTCCCAAGTTAAACTTGAGAGCTTGTGTTATGGATACTAAACAGCTGGTAAACATAGTAATATATTTTTAAATACTTACATATTATAGATAAATTACACCCAGACACAGAACAAATGAACGTGCTGACCACACAAATATTCTATGATATGACCTCTGGCATAGCAGTCAGGGTCACTGACTACTAGAGACCAAAAGGCCCGTAAAAAAATTAAATAAAATATTTAAAATTTCGCATGACGTCACTATCCCGTACACTTCACGAGTATATTGAATTATGACCTCACAAGCCCCTTCCTTAATATTATTGCGCTTAATCTAAGTAGTTTTGCTTAATTTAAGTAACTTTGGGAAAAGAGCTACACTTACTTAACACATAACACTTGCAAATGTGTACCTACCTAATAAGTACTGTATATTTTTTACGTTTCATAAATTATTGTGTGTATGTGTGTTAATGACAGATGTCAAATACCTAAATATTTTTCTTTCTTTCTTTCTTTACTTAGAATTGATTACCTATAATATCAATTAAGGATAGTGATAATGGCACGAAAGTTTAGTTTTATTTAACACAAAAGTGAATTTCTGTGTTTCTATTTGTATTACAAAGCCCTCGAAAATACTTCGACAAATAACAAAATCAAGGCATTAATGTTCACTTTTCGTTCCCATCACCGTGCTAAATTACTTGTTGAGGAAAAACAGCGAAAAACAGAACATAGGACAGTTTCCTTATTTCTCGAATGGTATGCATTAGCGGTCTCTCTTTAGACGTAGGTAAAATGTTTAGCGTGGCAATTAAAGGACAATTTATTTCGTCTGCTTCGTGACTTAAATTGTGCTAGCATTGTTAAATTTTGCGATTTGAACTTCAGTGAATATGGTCAATGTGAGTTGGAAAATAGGATATAGAAAATGAAAACAAATTTTTTCATAGAGAGGCATGCTTTTATCTTAGGTGGCCAATTCGTAGTGTATCACTATTTTTTTTTCGGGTAACAAGAAAATTTAATTACATAAGGCCCGGCTGTCAAAACAACAATGGCGGCGTCATACCGGAGTGACGGCCGGGGCTCAAAATAAAATAAGTTTACTCCACCTTAAACAAAATAAAAAGTAAATATGGCAGACTACAACTATTATCGATAAATAAAAATTATTTATTGTTTTGGTTAGTGTTAGCGTGGCAATTAAAGGACAATTTATTTCGTCTGCTTCGTGACTTAAATTGTGCTAGCATTGTTAAATTTTGCGATTTTAACTTCAGTGAATATGGTCAATGTGAGTTGGAAAATAGGATAATATTGAAAATGAAAACTACTTTTTCTTATAGCTTGAAGAAATATTAATAATATGTTGGCTCCAAACTTCGCATGTTTTTATCTTAGGTAGCCAATTCGTAGTGTACCTATACCACAATTGTTTTTTTTGGGTAACAAGAAAATTTAATTACAATATAAGGCCCGGCTGTCAAAACAACAATGGCGGCGTCATACCGGAGTGACGGCCGGGGCTCAAAATAAAATAAGTTACGGTCCTCGGCAATACAACAACAGTCTGGCCACACCATCTTGGAGTTACACCACAACGCTTCTTGGTATGAACTGTAATTAATGCATGTAGTGGCAGCTCATTTATAAGTGCATTCAGTTAGCACACTTCGCTGGAATTGAGCAATAATACATTAGTTCCTTTTGCATAAGCTCATGGAATGTTTAGTTACATTTTATTGTTACCACCATAATCATCAAGTTCTTAGTGTTGTTTTGTGCTTTTGTGTGAATTTTGTTTCCGCCTTTGCTCCAATTTGTTTGGTTTGACGCAGCATGTCTCGTGCTTCCACACATATGTCGTGTTGTCTGCTCAATAATTATTGTCATCTCATTTTTGTCCTTTAACATATATCACACAATCAAAAAAAAAAAAATTGTTACTAAACTTAGAAATAGGCTGTTGTAGCTGTGTAATTGCAATAAAAATATGTTATTTCATCAATAACTTTACGTAATTAATGGACAATGACGACCTCTATTTGCTAACAATAGGTTAATAGGATATAGGTAAATAATATACTGTCTGGGCTTTGAATTCGACTGGAAAAACTAAGTGAATGGTATAAAACATAGAAATATGCAGCGCAGTGTAGTTCAGTTTAAAATTATGTATTTTGTATCTTTCAAATTAATGCATTTCAGTAAGGTAGTTGGGTTTGCTATAGGATAGGTATGGTAAGTTAGGTTAGGTTATAATTATATCTAACACAAAATGTTTAAATAAGAGCACATTAGAGTCTCGCTTAATAAAAAGTAGTAGATGTTATTATTGTTTTGGATCTACATGTTGTCATTTTATTAAAAGTTAGTATATCTTATATTTAAAATTCTTGTGTCACAGTGTTTGTAACAAAACTCCTCCCGATTCTTATGAAATGTTATGTGTAAATTCAGTAGGTCTAAGAATAAGATGTACAAACTTTTATTACTTTCATGTAAAATAAAGAGTTACTAATATACGTACCAAGAAGCACCAATAATATTTCTTCTTAGCTTTTCCATTCGAAATATTTCCAGCTTTTTGTATAATTATAAGTTAACATTGTTCTTTTGGATTTATTTATGAAACTAATTTATGAAACTAAGTACAATAGTTAGTTTTACACCATAGTCTATGGCGCAATTAAATATATATACTACACTTGCATGCACATTATAATATCATAATTTTCTGCCTGAATCATCTTACTTTAGAAGACAAACTTAGTCTCTATTCATACGGCAGAAACAATTCGTAAATACTTCAGACAACATATCTAAATATAACCAATAGTAATGTTTCATCAGAATGCGTAACCATTATTGAAATAGTTAGACACATTACTGTTCACAGTTGTTCATGCAATACTTACCGTCGCCGCGAAGAAAATTAACTTTGTATTCAGTACAATGACGGGACCCACTAAATTAATTTCACTAAAGTTAGTTTGCCAGAGAAATTCTGCAAAGGGCCAATTTGCCCGAAGGCTTGGTTCAGAACGTCCTCAAGACGTTTTTGGTTTAATTTAAAAGTACTTTGATGATTTACTGGTCTTACTAGGGCCAATGTCACTTCCCAGTGAACCACTTACGAGGTTTGAATATTTAAACCTCACTTCGTTCTAATAGCTTTTCGCGTGAAATGCGATATTCTTGGACTTTGTTTACTTAAAAAGTGGACTGCATTTTGTAAAGCAGGTTTACTTGTTTAATAATATTATTCCAATTTTATTATTTTATTGCTACCATTTAGCTTATGGGAAATCGTTTATCATAGTAGGGCCAAATGATGTGAAACTAAAGCAATGTCACGAGAAAAATTTTGAGTATAAATGCCAATACAGTAATGGATAGATCGTTTGGGAGATAATAATTATGACTATTAAGAGGACATCAAATTGAGATGTATGGAAGGAAATTAAATACTATACAGCCCACAAATCAATATTTTGTGTTTTGTGTTATAGTTGGTAAGATATTTAATATACTTCAATAAAACTACGAAAATATTCTTAAGTAAAATCAATACTAACTGTTCGTTTTTAATTTCACTTCCATAAGTTGGGCTTAAAACATTTAAATCAGCTATAGGTTAAAAAAAACGAGTTAAAATTTTCAAATGATTCACCAACAGTGTCTTGGGACAAGATATTAACTTAAGTTCTATTACGTTAGAACTTAACACCTTGCCAAAACACTGCCTTTTGGGGTACACCTATCATGTAGTTGTTAATCACCGAATTGGGCCCAAGAGGTTCCAATTTTGTTATCAGGGCCTTAGCTGGGACATAATCTCTAGAACAAGAACCCATCTAATGAATTACGGCCAGCCTAGCAAGATCTTCCCGTCCCCCCACCTTAGTGATCGTAGTCATGTACAGAAACTTATATGTGTTATCAAAAGGGGTTCTATTAAAATTGGTAGGTTCGTTAGCAAACTTAATAATTCAATTTAAATTAATGATATTGCGGTTATTGCTAGAACTATCGGTATGACCTGTCGTAATAGACGCATAAATAATATTCTACAACTGCGCATTATTCTGTGGAACAATGGCTTTGCTACATATAGTAGAGAATTTCTCTTTTTGTATGACAGAGATAATTTCGTGTGAACATGCTGCGACTTTTTATTTGCGATGTTCATTTTGTCAGTTTACTGCAGAGAGAGAGCGAATATTTCACTTATCCCGCTTTGCATTTAATTTTTTGTTACTTGGTACGAATTGTTTAAGTCAGTAAAATGAGCGCATTTGCTGTTACTATGAAAGATATTCCTCATTGTTTGAGTTTATGAAAACAGAGAAATAGTAGAAAGTACGAGTATTCATATCTATTTGGATGTTTAAAAGTATAAAAATCTATCAGTACCAATTCATAACTAGAAGTGATAAAATAGCCGTTAAGTGACACGTAATGGATATAATTGTGTAGGTAATATATAGAAATTTGTATTCAAGTATTTATTGCAATCCATAATGAACATACAGGTGGAAGGTTAAACAGTTTCGAGTAACAATTGTGGATCCTGTCGGGCACAGCAACATCAAAATTAAGATGGGTAGGAAGGAGGAAGAGCGCATTTTCAAACATTTTTAAAAAATCTTCAATATTTGTAAAACATTACGCAATTAAATTATTACCTGGTTATTATACTGATATCTTGTACTATATATTATATTTATATTTATTATAGTATTTATTTATATTCAATTATTATCATACAAATATCATATTATATTTATTTATTTTATAGTCAAATCAACTTGTCAAATTATCTGTTAGAAATTCTTCCATGGTGTAGTAAGTGGCTTTGTTGAGAAGTTTCAGTTTTCTTAAATTGTCTATCAAAAATAAGTTCTATCTTTAATCGTATGCTTCTTATAGTGCTAATCTGTGCCTCAAGAAAGTAAAGGAATAAATGGATGTTGCACGACTATTATTATTTTAGTTTTACAGTACGTATAAGGCAGTTTCCTTTTTTCTGTGGTGGCGTAATAAGATTAGCCTTCAATCTAAAATAATTCTGATCAGAAAAAACATTTTTATGGGTACTTTGAAACTTTCTTTAATAATTAACAAGTGCACGGTATGTTACAAAAAAATATAAAGAATATACGTATAGGGCATTATTTGGAAGAGAAGTGATTTAATGTAATAAAATAAAGTAAATAATTATATGTATAAAAGATTTGTGAAAAGTTATTGTCCATTGTTATATATATAACAATCTAGAGTAAGAATTTATTCCGGCCTAATAAGAATAAGCTCGCCCCATTTTTCATGGGATTTAACATAACTGACCAAATTTGGGTTAACTACAGAACTGGTACACCTCTGACTCACCCCTCGGGTTACGGTCGTCATGTTTATACGGCTTTTAGAGCCAATCTAGTTCCTCACGAAGAGTTGGTTCATTTAGTAGGTACACGTAAGTAATTATTCCATTTACTTTTGCCTGTGTTAGCTTGAAATTAGCCGTAGTAAAGAGCGCTTTGTGACGGGTCCTCGCACGACTAATTACTAACACTATTCCTAATTCTGCCATTCGTAAAACATTGCCAGTCTGCCTTGGTTGTCAGTGATTACGGGCGCATAATTATGAGAATTTAACTAGGGGTTAAGTGTATATTACGGACGGTAGTCAATCGAATGATAAAAGATTTGGTTTTCATTCATATTATTTACTAGCCCGCGATTTTGTGTACGCAGAATTAGTCCTCCAAGTTTTTTTTCCATTTACTTGACACATTTTTAGTTTATATATATAATGGGTCTACTCTTGTCCTCATTCTTGTCCAGCGGCCAGAGATGAGGTCGACGATGAAACGAGCTTACCCAAAAGAAGCCTATTAACTCGCGACTTAAACAGATTGGGGTCATATGAACTCGGAAACACCGATGCAGGCAGGGAATTCCACTCCTTGGCTGTGTGCATAATGAAGAAACAGGCAAAGGCAAAGGCTTCGTGCGTATGTGTGGAAGTTGACACTTATTGTTATATTTTTGAAGATGTACACAATATTTTAATTAATTTTATTAAAGCTAAATTAAGCTATATTAAAATTTTCATTAATATCCCCTCAATAGTTTTTACGTGAAAGAGTACTTAACAAACATCCATACAAACCTTCTCATTAATAATATTAGTAGGATATCATTAACTTAGAAACCTTACAGCTGCAGCAGCTGGTAGTATATGCAGCTTGGGGCATGTGAATGATACCAAGTCAGAGGCCCATGAGCGACATAAGCAGTCTGACACCAGGGGGTCGAGTCTGCTATTGCAATCGTGTCTCAATGACCGGTCAATGATCGATTTTTGGAGGTAATGAGGTGCTCCTATTTTATTCCTCGGAGCGCACCTTTTAAAAGCGCTCCCGATAGCAATTAAAAATATTTGTTTTTTTTCCTCGAAAACAATATATATATTTTTAATTGCTAACGGGAGCGCTCCTAAAAGGTGCGCTCCGAGGAATAAAATAGGAGCGCCTCATTAGGAGCGCCTCAAAATAGTAGCGCTTCGAGGAATACCTCGATTTTTGACTTATAACGTCAAACATAAGACACATTTCCCATACAAAAACTGTCAAAGTTGTCAAATTTTCGATCAATGACCGGTCATTGAGACACGATTGCAATAGCAGACTCGAGCCCCAGGTGAGTTATTAACCACAGGATGGAAGAAGTGTACATTTAGTACATTCTGTAGAAAATAACCAAAAACAGGTCTCCACTATCATGAAAATTATGTATGGAATTGATGAAAAATAATCAATTACAATTTTTAAAATATCTGGAAGAAAATCCATTCCTTCTAAGTCTGTTTATGAGAGCTAAACATATCTATACATCTTTAAATAAATTTGAAATTACGTTTGTTAGTCTCACTAAAACTTGAAAATGGCTGGACCTATTTGGCTAATTTAAGTCTTAAAATATTCGTGAATAACATAGCGACACGCATTGCAGTAGTTCAGTTTAAAATGATGTATTTTGTATCTTTCAAAATCAATGCTGCCCAATAAGGTAGTTAGGTTAGGTACTTAGGTTAGCTATAGGATAGGTATGGTAAGTTAGGTTGGGTTATATTTATATATGTTGTCATTCTAATTATATCTAACACAAAGTGTTTAAATAAGAGCACGACAGAGACTTCCTAAATAAAAGTTGTAGTAGGTAATTTTTATTGTTTTGGATCTATTTGTTGTCATCTTATTAAAAATAAGTATAATCTAGTAGGTACAGACGCCAGCACATCAAGTTACCCCAATGTGTCAAATTTCTTTGATCGTTTTTCAACTTTATGTCAAACAGAATAAGGTTCATATTTAATTGGGAAAATTTGACATGTTGGGGTAACTTGATGTGCTGGCGTCTGTACATAAAATTCTCGTGTCACTGTGTTTGTAACAAAACTTCTCCGAATCGCCAAGACCGATTCTTAAGAAATATTTCATGTATATTCAGTAGATCTGAGAATAGGATGTTAACATTTAAAATTAAAAAAAAATACTAATGAATTGATCCTAAGGCGGACGAAGTTTGGCGGGACAGCTAGTATTTTATATTAAACGTACAACAAATTCATTATAATGTAATTAAGAGTTTTGTCTTGTTTTTTCTTTGTTCTTATAGTATTTATTAACTTGTATCAATGTGGCTGCGTAATATTTTTAAATTTTGCCAATATTATTCATTTAGGATTATTTTTAGTAAAAAGGTACCAACCCTACAACTTCATCCAGAGTATTCAATGAATTCCGCCATTTTGTCAATACTCCTTGATGATTGTAAATACTAAACTATTGCCGCAAACTGGAATTAGCAACTCCATATTGTTGTTTGGAGAATAACTTCGGGTTGAAGGAACGTAAACAGAATAACAATGTCAATACAAGGCCCACAGTAGTTTGATTTGTTGTTGGATGTTGTAGTGAAGATGAAATCAAAGGAAAATATTGTCTGAGGTATTATGACTGTACTATCTGACAGTGTAGGCACATTTTGTCGTTAATCACTTGAACATCTAATATTTCTTTGAGTGATTGCTGTGTTTGTTTAGTTAGCGTGAGGTCCCGCTTTTGATCACCGGATCGGGCTAAGTTTTACTAAGGAGATACAAAATATACAAATACAATACACAAAGAAATACAAACAAGGAATACATATGGAAAGCAATAAGGATATTGAGTATTGAAATATATTGATTGAGAATACTATACTTTTGACACCGCAAAGACAATTAAAGTGCTACTTTTTTCAAATGTGTTCTTTTCGGTACTCTAAGATTTTATAAAAACTTTTGATGTTCCAAATAAGATATATAATATTGCTGAATTACACCATAGTGCTGTATTAAATAGCTTACTTTGAATTATGTGTGCATAATTTAATATTATCGTGCATGTGGTGTGAAAAATACATTGCCTATTGATTCAGATTTAAGCATAATTTTGTTACCATGCATAAGAAAGAATGAGATGCTTCCCCTAACCAGCATTTATTAGTATGTTATTTAGCTGTTGACATAAGAAATTACATAGATTGTAAACTGACTGAAGCACTAACTGACTGTATTGTCTGAAGCATTAGTACTGTACTATCTGACAGTGTAGGTACATTTTGTCGTTTATCAGTTGAACATTTATTATTTCTTTGAGTGACTGCTGTGTTTGTTTAGTATAGCGTGAGGTCCCGCTTTTGATCACCGGATCGGGCTAAGTTTTATTAGGCTACCCCATCTAGAATTTTTCAGTAGCAACCCAAAGTCTGGATTCAATCGCCTATTGAGGGCACTTAAGGCCCCATATTTAGATGGCCTCTTAAAACGTAATAGGCAGGTGACGCTATTTAGCTGTAGCCTACCTCCTACAAAAAAGACCCATTAAGTAAACTCAAGTATAATTAATTAATTGCAATTAGTTTAATGTCGTGATGGCCCAGAGGTTAAGGCGCCTACCTCTCATGTACGAGGTTGTGGTTCAAATCCGGGCAAGTACCAATGTGACTTTTTCAATTCATAAGTACTTTCTAAGTTTATCTTAGACATCATTGACATCGGTGAAGGAAAACATCGTGTGGAAACCTGGACTTATAGTTAATATAAGTCTGAAATCGCCAATCCGCCTTGAGCAAGCGTGGTGATCAAAGCTCGAGCCTTCTCTGTATGAGAAGAGGCCTTTGCCCTGCAGTGGGACAGTAACAGGCTGGTATTATTATTATTATCAGAACCCTGCGCGCAACAATGATGGAAATACGTCACATAACTTATATAATTGATAGTGCCCCAAATACGGTAATATCAGGTTAATTAAATCAAAAAGCATACATCAATAGTGTGGAATATGCAAATAATAACAACATCAATTGATAACGTAAAAGGCGCCACAATTCACCCCTATCTGTTAATTAAAATTATTAAAATGAACTGACAAATTCAATTGGTATTTCATGAAAGGCTGTATTATGTTGATTTGTATCTGATACCTACAGTAAGTTTGGCGTGTTTAAATCGGCGACAATTGTTTGAGCATTCAGATTCTCTGTTTGGTCGAGATATTATTTATTGTTCACGCGTGATCATGCAAGGACTGTGGAATGAATGAAATGTTTCAACTGTGAATTTCCGGATTTTAAAATGGTAAACATTTCATTAAAAAAGAAGTAGGGCAGTTACTTGTAGTAGGTACATACATGTTTTTAGCAGTTTTTTTTAATTAATTCACACACTGTGGAATGCATTAAAAATGTTCTCTGAATAAAAAAAAACATGCACTCTGCTCATCTCACAAACTGAAATACTTTGTATCCTTTCAAATCTCAATAACAAATCGCACACTCCCAATACGAAAGGAGCGAAAAATTGAAATTCAAAAAATAAATACCAAAAAAATTGAGCATAAATTTTCCAACAATGAAAACGGCAAAGCTATCGAATGCCTGAATAGCTTCCCAGTGGATTTTTAATATCTACCTCCAATCTTTAGAACGATTACCTGCCAATAGAATTATTCTTTCTCGTTCAAAAATAAAGTCACTCCCTTCATTTCCATGGAAAACGATCCGAGTTGGTGGCGTTTATTGAATTCAAATCACATTTCTGGGACAAAGAACGTCACACAACATTTTGACGGTTTTTTTTTACTCAAAAAATAGTTTTCGTAAACGAGTGTTTGGCTTTGTTGGGTGTTGTAGAAAAAGAATTGATAAAACGTTTACAAAAAACTAACCAAGTACGTGTCGAATTACGCAAAGTAAAGGTTGTTGTAATTGACGCATGCACAACAATATTTTTAGTTTTTTGTTGTAATTACTGTTTTTTTTTTATTTTTTGGAACTTAGTATCATTTGACCATGTATATGGAATAACTTTAATTTTCATTTGACATTTCACATGACATTTTCTATTATTTTTCATTATTATTTTACTATTTTGTCGTTTTTTTATAATTATTTTATTTCTGTTTTAGTTAGACATTATTTTTATTTTATCTTTTGACAATTTTTTTTAATGTTTTTATTTTGAATTGCATTAATTGAATTATGTTGTCAAATTTAATGTGAATTTCAATGACCCATATAAATATTTTGTACTTACACCTTCGGTTATAACATAGCGCGCTTGTAATTTATTTGTACAGACGCCAGCACGTCATGTTACCCCAATGTGTCAAATTTTCCCAATTGAATATGAACCTTATTCTGTTTGACATAAAGTTGAAAAACGATCAAAGAAATTTGACACATTGGGGTAACTTGACGTGCTGGCGTCTGTACCTGTACTATGTTAACAAATGATTATGAATTATGACAGTAAAAATATGTTTGTATTTGAAACACAAACTGTAAAATAAAATAATTTCTATGGAAAACTAAGTTTAGTTGACGCAGCTGTGAGGCAACTTGACCTCAATAAATAATATTATATTGTTTATTTTTTGCTTCGTCTATCATTTTTTCCTTTCTTGTGGATACTGTATAACTTGGTATTAGGGTTTCAATGGCTCTTTATGCAGTCAAGAAATATATTTCAGGCGTGTGTCCTTGCGATGTTTTCGCGTGAATCCGAAAACTCAGTGGTGCGTGTCTAGGTTTCGAACTCAAGAACTATGACTTCACAGTCCACAGGTCAAATAGGCTATCATCACAGCTTTTGTCTATTTTTAGTAGTTATTGTGTGCCTGAGCCAATCAAACGGTTAGGATTGGCACAGATACAAGCTTAAAACATAGGCTTCTTTTGGGTAAGCTCGTTCCATTGTCGACCTCATCTCTGACCGCAGGACAAGATAGAGGTCAAGAGTAGACCCATAATATATAAAAAAAAACATTTAGTTTGCTATCTACGTAAAATTTTCTTTCCAATGAATACTTAACAGCATTGCTAAAGAATAATTTATTTAGGTATTTCTACCAGACTTGTGTTCCACCACGATCTTACTTGATCCCAAGCAATGATGCGGTCAACGACAGTCCACGCTTGCATATTGCAGTACAAAATACCAAATACAATGTGGAAACTTGCCGTGGACTCGGAGAAAACACGTCCAAACAGAGTTCAATCCACTTATGCTCGTCGTAGCACGAGACGACTAGAACGTTATCGAATAATGCTGTTGACCCATCCAATTACTGTACAATCGATATGTACCTTAACTTAGATAGACAGCAGTGAAAGATACGAAACAAGCTAGATGCTAGCTGGATCGTTGTTTTTTCACTACCAATAAGATCTGTTTTTTAAACTCTTTCTTATTCATAAATAAATAGGTCTAGACAGTATCCTCGGGAGTATTACATTTCCAACTACAAGCGTCACGCATGTGTTGCTTGAAGAGTTAGGCAGGTTAGGTTTACCTTTGTCCAGTAAACCAAACTTTCGTCAGTTATGTTCCATATAATAAAGGGCAAATATACTGATTGACTTATCGAGATTCCAATCTGCTACTGAGAAACACCAGTTGGATTAACACTTTGCTTGACCCGAAAATCAGCATATGTAAAACGTGTATAATTGATCGTGCAACACTGCATAAATTAAAAAAAATGTAAACAAAACAGTAAAAAAAATACGAGCTTAGTGGCTGCACAAAAAAGGTCTAGTTAAAAAAAAATACTAAAGAAATAGCGCCTGACTGGCTGGCGGTAGGGTTGTAAGGTGTCGTGTGAATAACAAGAAGACAATATGCAAAAAAAGAACATAAAATAATTTAGTGCTTTGGACGCCAGCAACAAAAGACCTGTGTGGTGGATTCCGCCCCACGTTCAATGAAAAAAACCCCCATCGCAAAAAATAAAACATTTAAATAGTTAAAAATAACACTTTAGCCATGAAATTTTACTTCACGTCGGGGTACCGCTTAAGTAAAGAATGTTCCTAGTACTTGTAGGTCTGTAGGTACTTATTTTAACGGTACCCCGACGTTACGTAAAATTTCATGGCTAAAGTGTTATTTTTAACTATTTAAATGTTTTATTTTTTGCGATGGGGGTTTTTTTAAATTTTTAATTTAATTTTTATTTTAAAATTTTTAAACGCATTAATTTTGTTTTATAGAGTTTACAGTTATGAGAATTTTTCAGTGCATTGTATGTAAAGTCAAATGCTGGTTAAAACGAATCCAAACACGACATATCTGCTATTATTTTGTCAAGAGTCTACCCACTGGTGTGCTGAATAGCCTGGCTGCAGCATCAGCTCAACCTGTTGCCATCAAGGCATTGTGTTTAGAATCAAATGCTGGTTGAAATAAATCCAAACACGACATATCTGCTATTATTTTGTCAAGAGTCTACCTACTGGTGTGCTGGATAGCCTGGCTGCAGCATCAGCTCAACCTGTTGCCATCAAGGCATTGTGTGCAGAATCAAATGCTGGTTAAAATGAATCCAAACACGACATATCTGCTGTTATTTTCCCAAGAGTGTATTAGTCTGCTAGATATCCTGGCTGCATCAGACCAAATACACCATAATGTTGCTTACTAATATTACACACATGGGTTTTTGAAATTGTAAGCCTCACATATGTTTGTAAGTAAAGTTAATACCCATAGACGTCTAAAATAGCAAAAGTAGCTATCACAAAAGAGCTGATAACCTTGAAACGGCTGAACCGATTTTGATGAATCATATCTAAGAACCATCGCAAGAAACCCTGCTTTCAAATAAAAAAAACCGCATCTAAATCGGTTCACCCGTTTGGGCTCTACGGTGCCACAGACAGACAGACAGACAGACAGACAGACAGACAGACAGACAGACACACACACATAGCGGTGAAACTTATAACACCCCTCTTTTTGCGTCGGGGGTTAAAAATAGGTTACTACGCGTTTCAAATAAGAATAGGAACGTCAATGACCTCTATCTGTCAAATGTCGCTTGAAAAGTACGGCCTGCAACGAAACCTTAATCGGGTATCAATTATTTTCTTTTTTTGTTTTACTGAATCGAAGTTATTCAAAACGAAAAAAAACGTCTTAAATTAATTGGTATTGTTGAGTGCTTAAGTTTTATTTATTAATTATGTTTGTTACACGGTTGTTTGTTTTTGTTCTTGATATTTGTTTTTGTTTTCATCTTCGTGACTGCTCGAAAATGTGTGAACTAGGCGCTGTTTTACATGGAAGGGCTCGAGAGATTATCTCCAATGTAAAAAAAATACTTTGACAGTACAATTTAAAAAATTATTCGTTCGTAATTCGTTAATATATTATATTTAGAAAAAACCTTGTTTTGCAGATCTTACCCAATTCATTCGAATTGACAGCTATGACGTCACAATATGGCGCAAAGTTATTCCTATTCTCATTTGAAACGAATTATACGGTTTCTAAGCTGTAGAAACGTTATAGGCCGCCCCAGGCACGCCAACAAACTTCAGTAACAAGGCAAACCCAAAGAAAGACCTAAGCAACCAAACATTAATAAACCAAATAAGCCCAGAACACAACAAGGTCACGATAACAAATCTCTAACTCTCTATTGACACAGAGGGGAACACGGTATTTGCATAGAACAACAAACAGGGCTATCCAGGCGTAATTACATGTCAAACGGAGACGGAAGAACTAAAACAATTACTGTGCGGCTCTGTGTAAGTCAGGAATTATGAGGAATTTGACCGTTCACACAGTGGCTGTTGATGGTAACACTTGATAAAAAAACCGGACAAGTGAGAGACTGCGGTCTCGCCTACTGAGGGTTCCGTACGTAGATAAATAAAACAAAATAAAAATATATCAGGAATCAAATAGCGCAGTTTTAAAAGATAGAAAGGCGGATTTTTAGGTATTTTTCATTGTAAATAAGAAAAAAGTCGTCTTAAAAAATAAATAAAATATATTTTGCAATGTGCTCTAAAGGCTTTTCATGTGATATCCATTTAAACTAGAAGCTTCAATTTTAAATCCCGTAAAATTGGCTACTTATTATCTTAAGATTTCATTACAAATGTATAATTTTGGAACTTTTGTGGTTACGTATAGTAACATAGTTAATGTTACTTGCAAAATTTCATAGTTACAGGTCAACGGGAAGTACCCTTTGAATTTTAATTCCCTTGAGGACGTATCTTTTTTTAATTAAACTTAGAAGTCTGAATTATTTACGACTTCATAAGACCGTGAGTATACATTTTAAATAAATTTAAACTTGATACCTTCACGAATTCCTCAAATAATGAATCTTGACAGACAGATTGACAAACGGACAACAAAGTGATCTTATAAGAGTTCCGTTTTTTCCTTTTGAGATACGTAACTCTAAAAGTGATAAAATGGTATTTATTTATGTAAATAGGGTCATGCAAGCACTTTTAAACGTCATTTTTTAGCTAGGTAAGGTTTAGGCGTTTTATTATCTTACTACTCTGACCTCTGAGTCTCTGTCGGTGTTTTTCTTTCAGTCTCTTTTAAAGTCCAGACATTATCATGGTCCAATCAGATAAGAACCATGCAGATTAGTGTCTGAAATGTTTTTTTGAGGAAAGAACCAAACAAATATGAGGGGACCAGATCAGTCAGTGCATGTATTTGTCAGCCGTGAGCTCAACTCGAAACTTGAGGAACTTTTCGTATGACGAAAATACTACATGGATATAATAATACATGGTTTGAAGAGGCTAAGTTAGTATGTTTAGTATTTTATAAAATTGAATTCTCATTCACAGTCGACGTCCATAAAGTTCTATAGGAGCAGAAAAATGTAAAAATACAATGTAATACATTGACGTACTACGCTGTAGTTTGCACTTTTCTGGTAACTGGCTTTTACTGCGAACAATTTGCTTGGGTACCCATTCTGTGTAAGTTTGTCCAACAAAATACGTCCAATATTGTTCAATGTTGAAATAATTCTATTTTTTACGTGCATTAATTAATTAGTATTTCAATCTATACTTACGCTCGGTTAAGTAAATGAAGGAGAAAATTTTCCTTTTTATCTGTTGACAAAGCCATATAAATATTACTTGAATCCATCCAGGTGATAACTTGTGAGGCTTTGACTTTCTTCAAAAATTAAAATAGAACATTGTCTTTGACTCCCGATTTGTGAGCGCATCATTGAAAATTATTATATTCCTATGTTGCTAAGAAAAACTTGTGACAGCTGTCTGCCACAAAAGCTTCCGTTTTGCTTTCAAAAACGAAAAAACACTTTCTTAGCTACTTGATAAACAAACATACTATTGTTTTAGTTAAAAGCATGCCCTTCATATCATTTACTATTAGATAAAGAAAACCAAAAATTGACGAACGCAAAATTAAAACGTCCTGTTAATCCGTCAAGTCACCAGCAAATCCTTAACAGCTAATTCTCTGGCGACTGCTTAAGCTAGTTTCGTTGAAACAATTACTCCGAGACCACAATATAGATAAGAACAGAAGGCTAGATTGATCTTCGTCCTCCTTGCACCTAATTATTTAGGGTCAGCGCAACGTGTCTTCTTCTACCATACTATTTGATTAGCCGTCATCTCAATAGTCACACTATTTTCGCTATTATATCATCTTTCACACCATACGTTTATCATTTCTTTGATATTTCTTCTTTCTTGTAAACCCACCATACACCACCAACCAACCTTCCATAAATTCACTCTCAAAACTTTCTTTACCACATTCCTCCGTACGCACATAAAGACGCGATTGTACGGCCCTCACCAAAGAGATTTAAAAGACTATAGAGCGGGCATGTCAAGGATATGTCATAGAAAAACTTTGATCCCATGTCTCAGTAACGCCATCTAGAATAATATAAATGAATATTGGAGCGGCAGCAGAGCGTACTAAAAAAATCTCCACTTTTTCGGACGAAAATTTTGATCGTGATGTCTGGTCTATAGGTTTTGAATATCTTTGGCCCTCACAAACAAAATAAGTGTGGCCACCAGTGGCGAGGGGTCAATTTTCTTAAGAAAGGAAGCCGACACTTAAAAATATAATATTCGTATCACTAGTTTTTGTTTCTCTTGAAGTCAGAATCAGTAGGTCGGTATTGGTCAACCTACCTAACTACCCTTTATGCCTTTGGTGTAAATAAGAAACCTTTGATATATTTGATAATATTAGAGTCTGACTGCCATTATTCAAATTCAAAAGGGAAGCCGGTTGGAATCGAGTTGTATGGCCACTTCACCACTGTTGTCCACTTGCATTCTCTGCACATCCGTATACAGAATGTATTTTTAATGCCGATTCAAATTTTCACATAGGACTGTTCTACCCATGAAATGAACAAGTATAGGACCAACTCGAAAAAGGAAAAAAAAAATCTGCTGTTTCATACATTTGGTTCAGTAGGTATCAAACATTCGTACTATGCAAGAGCTGATATTTATTTCGCGATTTTCGAGTTGGTCCCCAAAATGAAAGTTTTTCATATTCATGATTAGAATAGCTCTACGGTTCATAGGTAGTGGTGTTTAGGTTTGACCTTCTGTATCTATCTATCCTGTGCCAGAACGTTGTCGGAACAAGTTAGAGCTTTGATTAAACCGAGACCAGGGCTCGCACCTCGTCAGTACTTTGTAACTGACAGCCCGGAACATTGCGTCGGGATGTTATGAAAAATTGTTTGTATAAAATTCTTATGCGTTTGGGGTTGATTAGATTTTTTTGTTGCGGTAAAGGTTGCCTGTTGTTAGTAAGAGCACCATTTACTCTCCAATTGTTTTACCGAGACACCATAGCGTTATCATTTTTGTGACGGCAAATGAAGTTCTGACAGTATTACCATGTCAGTTTTTTTGCAAAATATGTACTAAAAGGTAATCTAAAATTAATGACATTTTAGATGTTGTTCTGGGTAAGTTTATGAGTATAAATACTTATGACTGGGGAAATTGTTGAGAAGGAACAAATAGTTATCCATTCTCATAAACTGGAGAGAAAATTATTTTGTGTTAGGTATACAACTAACACAAAATAATTTCCCCTTTATAATATTTTAAGGACTCCGAGAAATAGAAATGCGACTAATTGAAATTAATGTTAATATATCTAAAGTTAATTAATAGGTAATCAAAGCGTTCATAGCTCCACAATAATTAATTATTTTATTTTCTTACTGGGACCTTTACTTTTACAACTCATTGAGTGATAATTAAGTTATTTTCCAGGTCGCTATAATTAAATGGAACTGTAGCATTGTTATTTCATACGAATACACTAATACGTTCGAATGGTAAGGATAGGTTAATAAAATTAGAAGACTTGTAGTAGGATTGCATATATTTTTTTAGTTACGTTAAGATTTACAACTGTTTTAAATAATTGTAAACACAAGAAATTAAAATAAGAACTTATAACTTAAACTGATTGAAAATAACTAAAATACCAAAGTTTAATTCCCGAAACGGTTCAGCATTTAGATACAATCCAAAAGTAAAGTTCCAACAGTTATAAAACACCCCAGCCCAAAATAATCTGTGAAATTCGGCAGCCCACTATAAATCCGGATCGAGGTACAGCTAAAATTCAAGGTCCCTTAATTAAAGGGTTGACCCTAACTCTGTTCAGGTTTAATCTTCATAGTAGTACTAATAAACGCGCATAGTTTGGAACGGGTTAACGAAAGCTGCAGTAAAATTGTGGACTGACCTCTCTGTTACGGGCAATAAAAAATCTATTGCCTCGACTGGTTAGAGCTCTGGTTAGAGCTCAGTCACATGGGTGCGAGGAGTGTTGACATATTTCATAAAAACGCCAAGTTGTAAGTCTAGAGTATCAAGTTGAACAAAAAACTTAGAGACTTACACTGGAGACTTTCATAATGGGAGGAGTTTTGACCGACGGGTGTCGCACAATACTACGACTCAGCGCACAGACCTAACGTGTTTTTAACCCCCGATGCAAAAAGAGGGGTGTTATAAGTTTCACCGCTATGTGTGTGTGTGTCTGTCTGTCTGTCTGTCTGTGGCACCGTAGAGCCTAAACGGGTGAACCGATTTAGATGCGGTTTTTTTTAATTTGAAAGCAAAGTTTCATGCAATGGTTCTTAGACATGATTCATCAAAATCGGTTAAGCCGTTTTAAGGTTATCAGCTCTTTTGTGTTAGCTACCTTTGCTATTTTAGACGTCTATGGGTATTAACTTTACATACAAACATATGTGTGCCTTAAAATTCAAACACCCTTTACATACAAACATATGTGTGCCTTAAAATTCAAACACCCATGTGTATAAGCAAGATTATGGTATATTAGCAGATATGTCGCATTTGGATTCGTTTTACCGCTAAAACAAGTACCTACATACCTACGAGTAGGTACTAGGAACATTCCTTACTTAAGTGGTACCCCGACGTGACGTAAAATTTCATGGTTCAACGATAGGAAAGTATTATTTTTAACTTTTTAAATGTTTTTTGCGGTAGGGGTTTTTTAAATTTTTAATTTAATTTTTAATTATATTTTGTATGTAATGGCCTTAATTGCCTAATGATGTAGCATTATTATGTTTAAAAAAAGCCAACAAATCACGTTCCTTGTATTCATGGGGGCTACAATCTCTGTGAAAATTTCAGCTGCCTGTTTTATGGTTCAAGAGATACGAATCACTCACAGACAAAATGACAGACGGACGACCGAACGATTGGAGCGACAGACAGCGGAGGCTAAGTAATGAGGTCCGAATATGTCTGTGAAAATGGCAGCTGTCTGCATCTATTTATGGTTCATAAGTTACTGTACTGCATGAACGGGTAGTGGAGCCGTAGTTATAGGGACTTGTTGGTAACCTTTGAGCACAGTGTATGTAAATATACTTTTGATTTGTTTAGGCTGGATACGTCACAACTGTCACAAGGAGCGAACTGAGTGGGGTCAGTCTACACCACTAATTTCTTGTTAGTACAAATACTTAAAGTGCTTATTCTAGACGGTCTTTTTATTATATTTGTAAAGTATCAAAGCAGCAAAATGATTAGCGTTTATTTATATCCCTAAAAGTCACCCAATTTATGGAAATATTGTACAGGTTATTCATGACATAGTAGTACTCTTTAATCGTCATCTCTCGCTCACGTTCACGTGATCTCGCTCAAGCTTGCCCCGCCTCCAACAGCTGTTTTCGTTATTTAAGTTAAACTAAATAGTGGGCATATTTAAAAATTGGATTTCGTTTTTTTTTACTTTTGATTACTTACGCAAATATTGATCATATTTGCGTACGTAACAGGTACGAATACAGCCTCAAATACTACACTTCGTGCATAGCGTTCGTGTGGATTTGCTCTTATATATGTGAATTGTTTGGAGTTTTTGAAACAGTTAGCTCTGATGAAATGCTCGACTGTGAAAATTGAAATTCTTTATTAATTCTTTGTTAACGTAATCAGTAACAAAAACTACTTAACTCCATGATCATAGGGAAGAAAATGTTGAGTATGAATGAATGAAGATGACCAAGGAATCGATTGCGTGATGATAATGATGATACGGTTAGAAAATATGAGATTATTGAAATGATGGCAAATAGGCCCTAAATAAATTAGAATATGAATAATGATTGTTTATTAGTCGATAGTATTCATAGCAAGCTCTGCTAAGTTTGGGACTAGATGGCCCTGAGTGAAAGTTATTATTATGATTTATTTTATTTGTGCCGGAGTAAGAACATAGTAGCCAAAATAATGTAGGAAGAAGAAAGAAAGAAAGAAAAATATTTATTTGACATCGGTCGTCAAACACAATAATTTATAAAACATACAAAATATACAATAGTACACATTATGTGCTGTGTGCCTCACGGCTGCGCCAAAAAGGTCCATTTCAGCATTCATGCCAGACAGGTGATGCTGTCTGACGCTGGTCTTCCAATGAACATTGAGGGGTACCCAGTGACGGAAAAACCATTGGGAAAAAGAGTTTCAAACATAATATGTTAATAAATAAATGGTTAGAAATGAATAGAAAACGAGTAAGTAAATCAGTTAAGTGTGTATTCAAGAGGTCGGTTATACATAAATGTAAAAAATAAATATATATACAGGATGAATTTTTAGTCACCGTCCAAATTTTTTCTAGGCATTAGGTATCATTCACTAAGTCCATTTTTGAAAAAAAATCGATACATAAAATTTTCATATTAAATCATTTTCTCGAAAAAATTATCCGCTCTGCGTGGTCACAAGTTAAACGTTAATAATACTACACTTGCCGCGCAAATATTCAATGAAAAAGGCAGCGCTCACCCCGCTCACCCCCACCCCGCTACACCTGCGCGACACATTTATGACATCTATCATCTATCGTTAGTCGGTCTCGCGCGCGCACCCTTTCGCGACGCAAGCGCTTACTTCCGTGTTCCCGGCGTTCCCGCGCAACCCGACGGCGCCGGCGCGACGGCGCCCCGTGCGTATCGTGAATTTATTTACAATGTCGTCGTATTCCCACCGCGAGTATTACGAAATGGTGCGATCCTACATACTGAGTGGTGAAAGCTTGAACGGTGCCCGGAGACTGTACGAAACCGAAAGTATTCCTCGCCTTCGCAATCAAGGAATAAATCCTTCATTACCAAATCGCCAAACGATTTTGGCCGCAAATCAGAGGCTATTAGACCATGGCCAATTTATAGTACCTACACACGCTCAAGGACGGGGCAGGCCGAGACTCGCAGTGGAGATCGAAGAAGATATCTTCGATTTCTTTGAACGGAGCCCTAGATCCAGTACGCGAGATGCAGCGCGGCGCTTCGGCGTAAGCCAATATGCCGTGTGGAAACTTCTCCATTCTGCCGGGTTGCACGCGTACCATTTTCAAAAGGCACAGGCCTTGAACGACGCAGATGCAGTTCCCCGTCGAGCCTTCTGTGAGTGGCTGATTGCACACCCCGATGCTAACATTTTGTGGACTGACGAGGCCTTGTTTACTCGAGTGGGGCTGTATAATCATCATAATGAACATTGGTGGTCATTTCGAAACCCACACATGATACGAGAAACGTATCACCAAGTGCGGTTCAGTGCAAATGTGTGGGCTGGAATTGTCGGCAACAAAATACTGGGGCCATATTTCATTGAGGGACGGTTGACCGGGGGCACGTACCTAGATATGTTACGCACAGTAATTGCTGACTTCATGGATGACGTGCCGGTAATCTCCTATCGAGATTTTTATTTTCAACAGGACGGTGCACCGCCTCATTACTCCGCCGCCGTTCGTAATTATTTAAACATCGAACACGGTGATCGTTGGATCGGTCGCGGGGGGCCCGTCGTCTGGCCACCCCGGTCACCAGATCTTACTCCATGTGACTTTTTTTTGTGGGGTGAAATAAAACGACGAGTGTATGTGGAGGAAGCCCAAAACCTAGACCAATTAAAACAGCAAATTGTACGTGCATTCGACGAAGTTAAAAGTGACACTGTAGTGCTCAATAAAATTAAAAACAATGTGCAAAAACGTGCAAGACTCTGTTTAGAGAGAAACGGTATGCATTTTGAACATTTATTAAAGTACTGTTAATTTGATTGTTGATGATTTTGATTAAATTTTTATTATTTGTACATAAGTTGATTCAAATTTTTTAAATACGCCTAATAGCAAAACGTTTTGGCTCAGCTTTTATTAAGGTCTCAAGTTCTTATCTAATTAATTGATTTTTACTTTATTTATACGTACTTAATTGATTAATTAAGGGTTAGATTCTAATCATAGTGAACATAGCACAAACCTTTTGCTTATTGACGGTCCTAAGCCCGTGAAAGTATGAAGGGAAAATTTGCAACTTTGTTTGTATTGTGTTATCAATGAATTCCGGCAGCGCGCGGCGCGCGGGGCGGCCCGGCTCGCGTAGCTTCACCTAGCGCGTACGCACGGCGAGGCAGTGTCCAGAAACATAAACTTTTTATAGATAACTTTGTGAAGTGATATCTCAATATTTTTGTATTGAGTGATACTAAAAGAAAAAACACGTATTCAATGATTTTTGCCAAAGATTAATATATCAAAATTTGGACGGTGACTAAAAATTATTGTGTTAGAAAGTGACACTGGTAACGATAAATAAATACAGAGATAAACGAAGACAGCATAAATATTTTTAAAAATAAACAAAGTATACAGTATTTTAGTATAAAAGAAACAAAGAAAAATTATTAGGACATGTCATGGACAAAATGGACATGGCGTGTTTTTGTCTCGCTCCCACCCTCGCGTCACATGTAAGCTAAACATGGAGCAATGCTTCATGAAGCTAAATGACCGATGACTTTTACACATTGGTTAGTAAAAAATTGCATTGGATACTTCTTAAGTTTTTGTGTCTATCTTCACAGTAATTTATCCAGATTAAATACAGGGTGGCAGGGACATCGACGCGCAAACGTCGTGAAAAGGTTGCACCTGATGCCATAAATGAAATTACGAAGGTCATTCATCTCGGAAATGGCTGGTTAAAAAAATATCGTACAGACTAGACCGCGCGCCGCCCGGTGCGGTGGCGTCCTTTGTGGCCGACAATAGAATGTTGGCATTAGGTAGAAAGCGAAAAGCGAAGGCACCTACTATGCTAGTGTTGACCTCGCATTTGAACTTTAGAAAAACAGCTGATCAGGTAGCCCTTTCCTGTTTTACTTTCATTGCTGGGTTAAGTGAAACAAGTGAATTTACAAAATCTCATTGGAATAGGTAAAAATAATGTTTATATACAGTTTACAGTAAAAAAAAATGCAAAAAAAAACGTAAAATTTAAGGAAAAGCCGACGAAAAATTTCAACGCAGGGGGGTCCAGAATCATGTACTGAATCCATGGTAAGCGGATGTGCGTCGATGTCCCTGCCACCCTGTATACGTTGCCACATAAATTTATAAACTGCTACACGCTTTACTAAGCACGGCGTAAAAAATCTACAAAAAAAACCTAAACCCATAGTTTTAATATTTTTATATTCTACAGTCATTAGTTTTCTATTCTTCAAAGCGTTGGTTGTACTAGCTCATTATTAGTATTCTGCAAACTTCCTAAGACTAGTTAACACTAACATAGCTACAATTTTGTACCAGAAATGGGTTCAAATCGATAGTGCAACGATAGAAGTTTGAACTTCTGACCTATAGTCAACAAGACTGACCTCTTAGACGTTGGGCTATTATTGTCGTATTACATAATAGATTGCAAGTGTTGTTCCAAATTGTGATGTAAAACTTGTGGTGTTCGGATTTGCGACGATCAGAGTCAAAGATTTATTTATAGATAAATATGGTTACAAAGGTTTTTACAATAATAGAACAAATATCCCCACGATGCAGCGACGTAGCGATGTCCCTTCCACTCTCATGATTGGCGCTGCCATACCCACTGCCATGCCACTCTCGGCAGATAGCGTCGTGTGGTGGGTCGTCGAGCTCCCTGAAATAGGTTTGAGCTACACAATGACTGAAGCATGCATGCCATCTGTCGGGACAGGTCAACTTAAAGCTAAATTGATTCTTTCTTCAAAAGGCTTTTCCAGAGTTTGCCCTGCATCGTTAGACTCGCATAATCTATACTTATATACTTATAATAAATCTGTAGAAGTAAAATTTCTGTACATTGAAAATATCAAAAAAATAAATAGCAGGGGGTGTTACTAGACCGACACCGAACCCAAAAATATGATTAAAAATGTTTTTGTCTGTCTGTCTGTCTGTCTGTCTGTCTGTATGTTCAGGTATCACGCAAAAACTACCGGTTCGATTACGATGAAACTTGGTATACTTATTCTTTAGTTTCCTGGGCACCACACTGGGTACTTTTTATCCCGGAAAAGTATGTACAATAAAAAACAAACTTAATTTTGCGGTTCCATCCCTAGACCCGACTACTGTACCAACTGCAAATAATAAGTTTGTCGTAGGTTACGTCACCCGCAGTGGAGTTCACCAAGGGGCGCTGCATACGGCTAATATATTATTATATTTTATCCTAAGATACAATATCGTTCGCCATGCAATTCAATGGACTATCACACACTACGAAGATAATTATGTACATTAAACATATATTCAAAATTAATATTGGAGGATGATTGGTGATCGATACTGATGCCAAAAATGCAATCAGTAAATGTTTTGTCTGTCTGTCTGTATGTGCACGCATAGTTCAAAAACTATTATAGGTATTTTAACCAAACTTGGTACGGTTGTAATCAATACGCCTGGGCAGGTTGATCTTAGTTTCAGTTGTACGGCGCTCTTTCCCGGGTCAGTAGTTCAAGAAATCTTTATGCATACATACCGGAAGGATCAACTTTGAAAGTATTCTATCCGGAAGTATTATGCTAAAATCATTACGTTTATAATATATCAACGCACAGCCCAAACCGCTGGTATTAGAGACATGAAACTTGAAGGAGTGTTCTTAGTGAAGAGTAAGTATCCACTAAAAACGATTTTTGGAAATTCAACCCTTAAAGGGAAAACATAGGGGACGGAAGTTCGACATCCACGCGGGCGAAGCCGCGGGCAAAAGCTAGTAAATGAATACAAACTAATGTCTGCACTTTAAAAGAGAACATGACCCTTGAGTTTCTTTCGGCATTTCTTCTCAGAGATTAGTCACTTTGGAAAGGCCATTTAGTTTAAAAAAAATTACATGTAAAAGTATCTGGGAAGATCTACTTACAGACATAAATATCATTTCATTTCATTTCACTATGCTCCTGTTCTGTCATAATTGAACCAAGACACATCAAGACAATTTAAACAAAGGTAATGGCCCATTTAGTGTGAAAAATATACCCACGGCGTACAGAAATAAAATATGGCGGGAATCAAAGACAAATGATTATACTTTTCAATGGTAAGTGGCGCATTTCTGTGGCTCATGGGGATCATGAAAGAATAATAATAATAAATGTAATCTTACTAGTATGACAGAGACAGCAATAAACGTGTGTTATTACCTGACGAACGAGTTAGCTTCATGTGTGATGATATTTTTATTTAACAAAACAATGGCAAAATAAGTTTGTTTGTTTCATTTTCAAGTCTAAACCACTGAACCGATATTGATTGAATTGCCGTGTAGAGTAGAGATATATTAGATTTGGAGTCGGACATAGTTTAACTTTATCCAAGTGACATGTTTCCATGTACAAAATAATTTACAGACAGGCAACTTTATTTTTTACAAACTTTATTTACAAAAGAATACAGAAACACAATTAAAATATACATAACAGGTTGCAAAATCTGTACAAAACGTATAAAACCCTGTCACTTAAACTAGGATGGCCTGTATTTTAAGAGACAGTGTTCGGCCAAATAAATATTTGAAAGTATGATTAATACAACACATGAACGGTGTTAATTGTATTAAGCTTCTGTAAAATTGATGTGTGTAGTGTAAAGGAAAGTGTAGTGTAAAGGAAAGTGTAGTGTAAAGTAAAGTGTAGTGTAATTTAAATTAAGTGTCGTGTATCAACTCATCTGAGTTTAAAAGTGGTGAAGAATAAGAATACAAATACCTACCTAATTGTGTTCATTTCAATTTTCATGTCTGTGTGACTACTACTACCTATTGTGTTGGATAATTAGGTGATGTATGTGAGCAAAGACTCAGTGTAGGCATAGTCCTTTTGTAGTAGCCACTCAGTTACTACGGATTTAACTTTGTATGTGTTTAAGTTTAGAATATTTAACATCGGATTTATTTTTTGGTAAATATGTGTTCCTAATATGTAAAATTGACGGCTTGCGAAAGTGGTTTTATGTTGGGTTCTGGGAAGGAGATATACACGCTTATTTGCGTTTGGCGGGGGTAGATCGACATGAATTGTAAGAATAGATCGCAGCACATAGATTTGCCGTACTGTAAGAATTTTGCAGTCAGAGTACAGTTGCGTGGTTGGATACCTGTAGGGTTTTTTTGATAGCACCTTGAGTATGGCTCTTTGTGCTCTTTCAACTTTCAAAAATCTGGATTTTGTTGCACCGCCCCATGCAGTTATGCAGTACCCAAGAACTGACTGGCACAAAGCATGGTACACCATCCTTAGTGTGTCAGGACTAGCCGAGTCTCTGAGGGACTTAAAGATGTGTATAAGTCGCAATGTTCTTGAGATAACGACTTCGACCTGCTTGTCCCATCTTAGTCCGCTATCAATCTGCACTCCTAGATACTTCACGCTGTTTACTCTGGTGAGTGCTGCACAGCCACAGGGACCGAGTAAATTTGAGCACGAGTGAGCAATTACAGAGAAAGCATGAGTGGGTGCAGTGTTATGTCGGATTGCAAATGGTATATAAGATGTTTTGCTCAAGTTAAGTGTCAGGAGGTTTAAATTTAGCCATCTCATTACTTTGCACAAGGCTTGTTCGGCAGTAGCTTTGACCACATCCCATGTGGGTCCGTAAACAAGGATTGCGGTATCATCGGCATACGCGTAAATGTTACAGTTAGTGAGGCACATCCTGCACAGGTCGTTTACATAAATTTGGAAAAGTGTAGGCCCAAGAATGCTTCCTTGAGGGACGCCGTAAATTACCGGTTCCTCATCACTGTAGTACGAGTCAATTTTTACTAGTTGCGTTCGGTTTTTGAGGTAATCCTTAAAGATCTCAAGTGGTAAGCCACGAACACCGACTAGTTCTAATTTAGCAATAAGTTTGGGAACAGAAACTGTGTCAAATGCTTTAGCTAGATCAAGGAAGATAGCCAGACATTTGGTTTTACTATCTAGAAGTTTACTAGGCGAAACCGCTGGTGCAGCTAATTATTATCCAATTTTTATTGGTCTGCTGCAAGATTTCTCCAACGAATTATTTTTTTCTTTTTACACATAACGAAAAGTGGGTTATGCCTGCATTATTTACCACCATTTTCGTTTTTGTACAAAAACATTTTTGAACCGGGTCGGATTATGGGCCATGACCTTTTATGAATAATGAAAGCATGTTAAATAAATTAAAACCTATCGCCTATACATTGCTGTGCCCTAGCAAGGTTCATTGTTTGGAACTATCATAATGTAACAACCTGTAAACAACATGAAATGCAATAAATGAACGATTATTAAGAGAAGCTCCTCCAATAGGTACATCACTCCAGGAGGAGCCAAAGTCAAGTCAGTGCCGAGGAACGAACATTATTGAAGCTGTCGCGGATGAAGTCGAGTAGGACTACAAACTTCAAGTCTTACAGCCTTCAAATTCCCGCGACGTATAACGCAGTCTTTCTTCCTTCCTGGCCTGCTGGAACAGTATTCAGACGCTATAATGAAGCACGATCAAAACCGAGTGTGGTTTGAATATAATTTTAATAATTTATTACTGTGCACAGACGCCAGCACATCATCCTACCCCAAACTGTGAAATTATCTTAATTGAATATGAATCTTATTCTATTTGTAATAAAGTGCATGGGTTTTTCTAACCTGAATTCAATATTATTTTTGTCATTAATTCACCCTTTCAAACGAAACCAACACTGGTAAGTACTAACTGCATGTCGACGGCTAAGACAGTCCCAATTAAAGTCCCAGGATATAACCACAAAAAGTTTCACCGTCAAACATTACGAGAAAAGCGCTCCCATTCCGATGTTTAGTTTTCTTTAGCTGCCGTTCTTAGCAAACTCGTTTCAAAAGTTCCTCTAGAATCCAACTGTTGGCAATTTTACACATTTCACAGAGGCTCAATACGGTTCAATAAAGGCGGGAAAAAGAACAGCCGCTGGATTCAGGTGAGGTTTTAGTGGCCACGTTCCCGTTTTTGAAATGTCGTTTTTTTTAGAGTTCCGTAGCAAAGGGGCCGATGGCCATTTAACTACGCTTCCGCTGTTTGTCCGCCTGTCTGCCGAATTATATTTTTCGTAGTTGTAGTTGACATTTTCACAGAGTACCTATTTACTTTTATTGCCGCTAGGACAACAAAATATTACAGAGCATATAAAATAAAATAAATTAAATTAAGTAGGCCTCCATATAAGAGACCTTTTTTCAAAGACTGTCAATATTTTAGACCGCTATTCGCGATAACAAGATTAAATTTTCACAAAGTGTGTATCGAGTTCTATTGACATTTTAACAAGAAAAAACTTGAATTAAAAATTAAAGGGGCGGTCCCATACAAGAAACGTGATTTTATCGGTCTCTTTTGCTTGACCTTAACAATCGTTGTATCTCTAATTTCGTACAAGTGTACGGAATCCTACGTGTGCGAGTCCAACTCGCTCTTGAGTAACTTTTTTGTTTGGTCGGTTTGATTTTGGTCTTATAAAGTTGCGATCGCCAATGGGTAATTAATATTTATTTCTGTAACTTCTAACAATAATTATTTCTATACGTGCCCTACAACAGTGACACGAGGCCGCGGCAGACCACGAAGGGAGACGGCGGAATGACCTAGATGTCTTTCTTGAAAATAAGAGAGAAGTGACGCCGAATCGCGACAGATGGAGGGAATGGAAGGAGGTCTTTGCCCAGTAGTGGGACAGTTTAGGCTAAATAATAATAATAAAAAAATACAACCATTATCTTTATTATTGAAGAGATCTCCCGTTCCAAGCCTAGGCGTCCAGCAGTTGGTAATGATGATACCACCACAGAGTGCCTGCTTTCCTATGCCATTCATTCCCAAATATTAACTGGTAGAAAATGACTTTAGCATTAAGACCGCCTCTATAAATACACTGTTTGCTTTAAATAATAAATACATGGTGATACTAACACTATAATATAGCATCGTGTATATAGATGTGCAATACAAATAAAGCGTTAAAGGTACAGAGGCCAGCACATTAAGCTACCCCAGTGTGTCAAATTTATTTGTTAGTTATTCAACTTTATTACAAACAGAATACTTAAGGCAAGGGGAAGGGGGGGGGGGGGGGGGTCGATTGGGAAAATTTTATTGTTTACACATAATATAATACGACATAACATCACGCCCGTAATTCCTGAAGAGCTAGGCAGAGGTGTACGTGATAGTTTACCCACATTTCGCCAGTTATGTTTAAGTCCCATGTAATAGAGGGCGAGCCCATTGCCATCAATTCCAGGCTTCGGGCTGCCACTGCAAAATGCCAGATGGAAAAGCTTAATATCACTTTGCCTGACCCGGAGATTGAACCCGGGACCTCATGCCGCATGCCTCATGCTCCTCCTCATTTTACAGTCTCGAATAGCTTAATGTACTGGCGTCTGTTATAATATATAGGTAGGTTTGTATAATAAACTCTTCATCACAAACAATCTTTATAGTCAGATCTTTAAAAATAAAACCAGTTCGTAGAAAATTATTTGTAACTATTTTCTAAAGTCGTGAAGAACTCGTAACTACTGACTATTGTATGACATTAATCGTTCGCGAGGGAACACTGTTGCATGACTTTAAATATATAAGGAAATAAGGAAGTCATAGTTTCGTTTTGTTTTTTATTATACCCAAGAGTGCCAACACTTTTCCTATTCGCGTTCACTTGATAATGTTATTAAAACTGAAATGCATCTTGGTTGAAACATAAAAGTTTAATGATTGTGAAAAATGCTGCCCAGTTAAGGATATCAATTTTAATAAAAAGCTACTTCAGTTGAGAAGCATTTTTATTGAGTGTAGTTGCCATGTTTTTTCAGAAAATAAATAAAAAAAATTAGGTGCAGAGGATGCGCTTATAAAAAGCAAATAGATAAAACCCAACTTAATAAGTTAAAAGTAATTCTTATGCACGAGGAGCTCGTCAAGTTCCAAGTTGACGAGCTGTGGTGATCTGGTCTCCTCATATCTGTGTGGTTCTTTCCTCAAAAGACACTTTCACTTTTATACACTAATCTGCATGGTTCTGACATAATCTGACCAAAATAATGAATGGACTTTAAAAGAGACAGTGACCGAAACACACACTTCTTCTCGGAGTAGTCAGATAGTCAAAATCAAAATCAAAATCAAAAGTCATTTATTCAAATTAGGCTGAGGATCAGCACTTTTTGAATGTCGAAATTACATAAGACAGTCCCCCAAAAAGCCCACCCTTCGCCACTTCCTAGTGTTTTTGCTGGAAGAAGAAGTGGCGGAACAAGCTTCCCAGCAACACATATGTCTGATAAGTTAGAAGAACTTGAATTTACACAGTACAATTAGTTATAATTACAAAATAATTAAAATAAGTTATTCACTACATGTTAGCTAGCACACTCAACATACAGAATACCAGTAATATATAGCTACCGACAATAAAACTAACTTAACTCAAGCAAAAGCAATGAGCTGACTAATAAGAATCCGCCAGGTAAAAAGGGTGTGCCAGCTTGCATGTGCAGAGTTGGATTAAATCCATAGATCTGCAAGACAATGTAACAAAATGATAAACTAGAACTGTGAAAGTTAAATAAAACAAAAAAAAACAGGTAATAGTTAAAACAATAGCAAAACCAAAGCCAGCAAGACGACCAGTTACCACAAGCAGCACCCGTTCACGAGCATAACGCAAAGATCAGCCATTACCCCCCTCGCCATATTAGAGGGACACACCGACCTCAACCTCTAGCTAGAAAAGGACGTGTAAAAGTGTTTATATGAGCCTATTTACAGATGTAAATATCATTTATCATTTATGAGAGTAAATATTTGGCTCAATCTATGTTATTGAAGACAAAATAGAAACTAAAAATGTAACAGAAAATTGTAATTGTGCACGTGATCCTTTCGATTTAGGTACCACGTTAATTGCTATTTCGTCTACAAGATTTGTTTTAAGTCCAGCAGTGCGATTCTGCTCGAATCACCGAATGAACTTGACTTTTACTGAATCGACCGGCAGTTCTAAGAGCAGATTTTTATGAGAATAATTTTCCTCTGAGGAAATTCTCATTGAAGATTCAGACTAATCCTGAATATGAGTCCAGTCTTCCCTTATGGTACATCTTATAGGATTTGTGGCTTACAATGCTTTATACGGTACACCACTTCCTATTGTTAAGGGCCTGTATATCGCCTTTGACGTTGACCTTACAATTACGCGTTTACACCCGTCTTACTGTTTTTTGAAAGTCTACCCCAACAGCCAATATAATCGCAATCAAAATAGCTTCAGTATTTTTTTATCGGATCTTATCAGGTCTCCGTAATTACAATACTCCATACTTTCACTTTTCTTTCACATTTTTCTTTACTTTATTTCGTTGTTTTTCTTTTTTTGCTTCTCTTTACTTTTTTTTTATTTTTTTTATTTTTATGAGAATATGAAAATAATTCGTTTAAATTCATCGAAAAACACAGCATAATGTTGGTACTATAATTATTTCACTTTTTTCTCGCTTTTAAATACTCTGCTTTATTTATCAAGCCTAAAAGTCAGAAGCCCGAAAGTCTGACAACCAATTTTACCATGGGGTATCCCGGTATGCCCGGTAACTGGGTCGTGGAGGTCTGACAGGCAGACGCTCCATGTCAAACGCTGGCATTCAGCTGCAAGTTAAACTGGAAGCCAACATAGTTAAGAAAAGGCTAGGCAGATGATGATGATTTATGAATAAAGATGTTTGAACATTATTTTTTATGTCATTTATTGCAATTACAGTTACTGTTAAAAAGTGTTTATATAACTTGCAGGTTTATTACGAATACCGGGCCTTAAGCTGTATGATCCGATTTAGGAGCAAACTGGAGAGGTTATAAATTATCAACACATGGAAGGTGGAATAGTATTAGTTTAACCTCAAGCATATTGTACGTGCGGGTAATCTAACCTACCTGAGTACCTACAAGATACCTGTTAAGTGTCGTAGAATTAATTTACGCTAAATGGCGTATAATATTGTAGTAATTATTATTAATAATAGTTTATCTCACTACTCATATTACTGTAATATTAATACAGCAATATTCATTTAACAGAAGTTAAATTATGATAATAAATAGGGTATGAAAGCACCAAATTCACAAATTGTACAGTTTTTTGGTTGTTTGTGTAAGTACCTATGAACAAATAAAATATAAAAGTGCTCACTTAAATATTTTAGTATAAAAACCACATCCGTAAAATTTTCGCAATCAAGGGAAAAAATATTTTTTGCTGTAAACTAATTAAAAGCACTAAATGGGACAGTAGAGCTGATTTCGTAGTCACATGATTAAAAAAAAACACGAAAATTTAGATTAAAGAATCTTGTTAGCGGAATCGCTATTAAATTCTCGTAACCACAATTTTAGAGATCATGTAGTTTATTTCGGTCTGCAGAAGAATCGAAAACATCAAGTCATTAGTAATTTATTCATTTTTTGTTATTACATGTATACTAAATAGTTGTTTAAAAAAATGACACAAGCGCGAATAAACCCGAAGACGTAAAACTATTCAAAAAGGTCATTTGCATTAAAATCATTAGCGTAATTCAATTTATAAAATGCCTAACAATTGATTAAAAAAAGAAAAAATAGCAAATTAATAATTTAATTAACACAAAATATCAAATTACCAATTAAAATAATTCACAACGACAGATTAATAAATAATTTTGATGTCGATACCTACCTTACTTAACTATAAAACAAGCAAAATTCTTCTTCACCTTTACCAGTTAAAACTCACTTCAAATACATTAATGTTGTTTAAACGGTTTTACAAATCGACTTCTCAATTGCACAATCACTATACTCGCTACCTTAGCCTTGCGGGTAGAATCGGGAAGGTTCACCCATTGGAACGCCGAAACTTTGTACTAAAGGTGACATATGCACCTTAATAGCACTAGGACATGTGGTTCCATTTACTGATTGGAAACGTTTGTACCCTCCTGCTGTTTTGTTATGAATTCTCAATGTATTCGATATTCAAACCATCGTTTCCAAATTTAGTTATTCCTGGTTAATCGAATATAAACTATGTGCTGGGAGAAATTAAGTTGATTTTAGAATGACTATTGTTATTGAACTTGAAAAAATTAAACTTGTAACGTAAATTGAACTTGAAAGTGAAGTATAGATGACAAATATATTTTTCCAAAATCACAAATTATGAGTTTTGATGTTTGGATACCAAATTGCTGTACCTATGTTTATTTGCAGTTAGACTTGGAACAACTATCCGTAGACCATAAAAATATTTGTACCGAGAGGGAGTGGAACCCACTACAAGCAGCGCAGCGCACAGCCACTACGCCTACCGATATAATGAACATCCAACTGTTACATGTTTTTTTTTACAAATATTAATAATGTATGACAATACAGGGTGTGAAAAAGCGACGTGTTGAATATTGTATTGAAAAAGGCGGTGGTCACTTCGAGCACCTACTAAAATAAATTAAAGTATGTGGAAACAATGCATTTTATTCATTTTAGACATCATGTCTCATACAGACATTTACTGCTTAAGAACTACACAATCGATATCTAAATAGAAATAGTGTAGGTTTTTTTTCCAAATAACCGGGTTCGATTCCCGAACAGAGTACAGATGTTTTTTTAAAATGTATGAATGCAGTTTTTCTTGTTATTAAAATCGGTGACATGGTTCCTCAGAACAGATCATCGTATGTCTTATAGTTTCAGACTTTCCCATACTGACCGATTTGAATGAGACACCCTGTATAATTAAAATATTACAAGTAATAATAATATTGTAGCGACATCTATCTCGCCACATACGAACTAACGACTGACATCCTACATTGCGATGTTAAAGTTATCCGCGTGATTGAGCGTATTCAAGATCCCGACAGCGGGTAGTAATAGCCCACCAGACAGACACAACACCCGTCTGGACTGAGGATCCGAGTTTTTCTATGGGGGATCAGGAACTTTACACCTTGTTCCTTATATCTCATGTAAATGCCAAGCAGGGAATTATACCAAATATTTAGAAAATCAAGAAAAACAAAAAGCTAACCATAAGTTCGTATATACGCAACCTACATTTCTCAACTATTTTCATTTTCTTCCACAATGACCGCATTGGCTTGAACTTATAACAATGTCCTCTGCTTATTTCCGCCCGTCTTGTGGAGTTGTACCGTTTGTTCTTTACTTGAGACCTTTGTTTTACCAAGTTCTATTGTTTTTGTTTTCCTGGTTTCCATTAGCACTGATAAAGATTTTGTTGATACGGAGGGCTGGGTAATTTTCTTCAGTGTGACATCTTTATCATCAGTAAAAAAAAATGTGCTCGTACCTACCTATGTTCACGCGTTAGAAGTTACACTTTTTTGGTGTAATTATAATAAATAAATAAATATTTTACAACTTTTTCACACGACGCCATCTAGTCCCAAGCTAAGCTAAGAGCTTGTGTTATGGGTACTAAAGAGCTGATAAACATACTTATATATTTCTAAATATATACATATTATAGATAAATTACACCCAGACACAGAACAAATGATCGTGCTCATCACACAAACATTTGTCCTGGGTGGGAATCGAACCCACGACCTCCGGCATAGCAGTCAGGGTCACTAACTACTAGACTAACAGGCCAGTCAGAAAAAAACTACAATGTTAACTATAGCTTCAGGGTGTCGGTTTTTCGCACATATATAGATAGACCTAGATAACGCAAGTATCACGATCTGTATGAAAACCAAGCGTGCCATTTTTTGACTGTACGCAATCTAATACGAATGTTTTGTGTTTCTCAAATTTGGTATTACCAGGTATTACTGAGGGTGTAAGATTAAAAATAATTGTTTTTTTTAAACTAATTACGCATACTATTCTAAAATATTCACGTACTAATCACAAAATGACTTACCGATGGAAGGAAATGGAGCGCGAAAGTAGCCACTTGCGATTTTTGTACGTAAGCTAGGCACGCAAAGTGGCACGCGCAGTAGTTGCTCTTGCGTTATCTAGGTTTATCTATATCTGTGGTTTTTCGTGACATTCATTATTTTTCCCTAACGCGCCAAAAGCAGTATAAATACAAAAGCAGTTGCCATTTTGTCGATGAGTGTTAGGAGCACTCGCCAAGTAATTCAATCGAGACATTCGGGGTTTGTTAGTCTCGCTAAAATTCGAAAATAGCTGGACTAATGTGGCTATTTTAGGTCTTGAAATATTCGTGGAAGTCTAAGGAAAGTTTCAAATATAGAAAAATGGTAAGGAAAGTACTAAAAACAACAATTTACAAATCAACTAAAAAAACAAGTACCCATACAATCAGTTGCTATCTGTAAAATACTTGATGTAGGTCGTGTCGTTGGTAAGGTACTCCTCTCAAATTTAAGTACGTAGGTATTGAAATAAGGATTTCAAATCGACAACAAATATGCACAATATTGGGATTATCGCGTTTTTAGACTATTTCGATATAAAAAATACGAAAAGTTAAATAGTGCCACCATAGCAACGGATCAAAATAAAGCCTTTATTTCTGACTTCTTTACTCACGAAAAATATTTTGGCTTCAGAATATTTGGTGGGCAAATACATGACTACAATTTACTGTTAAAACCGTCATAATAATAAACATTAAAACAGGTTAAACTATGTATATCCACCATCTTTATCTTACCTTGCACGGAAACAAAATAGAAACAGACAAAGGCCTTTAATTTATTAGCGGCGGTAATTTATTCTAGTAGTGGAGATGGTAGGAAATTATTTTATTACGGTATTCTACGAGGTAGAATAATATCACTTGTATTCTTGAGACTGGAATTAGGATTCACGGAAGCCAAACGAAGCGCGTCCTTGCGTTTTCTGTAAGTGGTCATAATCCAGGCTCTAGGCAGATTCAGTAATTCCGGCCAAAAATTCCTAAAATTAATCTTCGAGACTCGAGTATCAAACCTAAGGCCACATTGTTTAGCGGGGTGGAAAATCTTTGTCCTGGTGAAGGCGGCAGGGTTTGTCAGTCTCGGTTTTCCCTCTCATACCTGCGCTAGAGGTTGCGGGACTGTTGCGGAAGTATCTTCTGTTCCTGTGACACTTGGTGAGATGAAACACCGGCGTAGTTTTTAGTAAGTAATAGTCTGACTGCTCCCTCCGCCCTTCTCAGGAGATCCATGTGAATTTTCCACCCCGCACCAAAACAAAAAAAGGGGGTCGTGGGACTGGACGATTCTTCAGTAACCCCCGACTACATGAGCGCTTAACTATTATGCCAAAGAAGCCGTATATCATAATTTGAAATTCCAAAAAAGTAGTCGGATAAGAATAAAACCACACTTTACAGCGATTTCATAAAGCGCAGAATTTTCTTTAAAGAAATAACCCTCTACGCTTTACCATGGTAATCTACACATAAGTTTTTTCTGGAGTGTTAAAGTGTGCAATAACACAGTCAGTCGACAAAGCCTCACTGAGCAAGACTTATTTTTCCGTGTGAAATACGCCAGAAACCGCGAACTAAAATTTCATGGAACACCTCTGGACTGAGAAGTATGCGACGGTTTGGAATGAACAAAATTTTGTTGTGAAATAATTTCGGGTGGCCATCTACATGGGAAAGAAAATGAATTAAAGACTTGCATGAAATCTTAAATAAAATACAGAATGGAAGAGACGTCAACACAGAAATTTATTCCAGGGCTAAGTAAGTGGATGGTAAATAGATGATTATGGAATGTTATTTTGTTATGGTTTTATTTACATATTTTTTCGAAAGAGGTTATTCAACCTGACGTTAGAGTTTTTACCGCCCATGTGCCTATGAATTGGCTTCACATGTCGTTGAAAATATCTCTTAGACATGCCGGTTTCCTCACGAAATGAAAATAATGAAATGATGAAATGATGTTGATTTCTGTAAGTAGATCTTCCCAGATACTTTTACCTGTCATTTTTTTTTTAAACTAAATGGCACTAAATGGCATTTCCAAAGTGACTGATCCCTGAGAAGAAATGCCGAAAGAAACTTAGGGGTCATGGTATCTTTTAAAGTCCAGACATAAAATTATATTAATTTATTATGCGAGTCTCACAATGCTGGGCAAAGTCTGGAAAAGCCTTTTTGAAGAAAGAATCTATTCAGCTTTGAGTTGACCTGATCCGACAGACGTTGACAGAATGTTTGCCTATATTTATTTATTTATTTATTTAATACTTCAAGCACACTAATGTACAGAGGCGGACTTAATGCCATAGGCATTTTCTACCAGTCAACCTTTAGGTGATGCAGAGAAAAAGAGTGGTAGGTGCAATTAAAAATGAAAAAATAAAAGGAATCAAAGAATACTAATACATATTATGAGTATAAATACATAAATATGTACACTATAAATGTAATATATATAAAAATTAAATTACGAAGAGATAGAAAAAGAAAACACATTAGCGCAAATTAATTCGAAAAGTCACAAGTTTGTACCATGGGTTTTAATTCGAGAACAATGTATGGCAGTCTACCGCTATGACTGCACTGTCACTGCAAGATGCACAATTAAATTACTTCTTAAGATTTAGTTGAAATGCCATACTTAGCCGTCTCAATAAACCCTCAAACACTCGTAAACAGTCCACAAATTGCCAGAAAATTTCCTACCACCTGACGTTACATATAGGCGCCCAATCACCTACTATTGCAATCAATCTATGTGATAAGTGGTCGGCCAAAACGATCTCACGTCTGGGCTCCATTTGCGGAAACCTTTTAAGGGCTTGATCACACCTAGTCACTTCCTATGTATTCATGAGGGGTAGGCTTTATATATGAAGGAGGATTACGTGCGGTGGGATGAGCAATTACACTCGATTAGAAAATAACGGTTTATTACCAACTTGTGATCGGCCAGTGGTTGAAACTCAACCTTATTTTTAACCGACTTCAAAAAAAGGAGGAGGTTCTCAATTCGGTTGTATTTTTTTTTTTTTCATTACGGTTTGTTACCTCAGTACTCCGTCATTTATGGACCGATTTTCAAAATTCTTTTTTTATTTGATAGGGTATAGTAGAAGATTGGTCCCATTTATATCAAAACTCATATCTGATGAGGGATCCTTGAGGAATTGAGGGAAATCCTCAAAAAATAAAGGTACACACGTACTGATTTTTACATTTTTAGTATTAGTATTTTTAGTATTATTTTCATTCAGAAAGTATCATTTTGTGAAGAAGAACTGATGAAGAAGACTTGCGACGGAACTCATCAACGCTTAACAGCAAATTATTCGCGATTGCTGTGGTCAGATGTCTATGCAGAGTTCTTGTATTTCCATAACATAACATTACGCCCTTCTATTTTAAAAGGGGCCTGGCAGAGATATACAGATTAATGTTTAGAAAGAACTTCTTTAGCAATTGTTTACCAATTTCAATGATTCTTTGAAGTTTTAAAATACCTTCTTTCCATACCAAGAAACTAAAAATTGCAAAATAAAAACTTTTTTAAGTGCCCCCGCCAAGACGAGCCATTGTTTATTTCTAAAAGGTTGTTCAATGTTCACTATGGTTACGTTATAAACTCGATGTTTGCAGAATTGCTAAACGTCTCAATTGCTAAAATGTAGGTAGTACCAAGTAAAATATCATAGAGCGCAAATGCGAGGAAACGTCATAGAAAAAACTTTTTTACAAAAAAAAACAACCGACTTCTTAAAAAAAACTAACAGGTGAAAAATAACTCCAGTTTCGGAAGTCTGTGGCTTTGGTGGTTTTGTTTTGTTCATTATTGGCCACCGACTTCCGAAACTGGAGTTATTTTTCACCTGTTAGTTTTTTTTAAGAAGTCGGTTGTTTTTTTTTTTAAAGTTTTTATTTTGTAATTTTTAGTTTCTTTGTATGTAAAGAAAGTCTTTCAAAACTTGATAGAATCATTAAAATTGGATAACAATTGCTAAAGAAGTTCTATCTCTAAACATTAATCTGTACATCTCTGCCAGCCCCTTTTAAAATAGAATGGCGTAATGTTATGTTGTGGAAATACAAAAGCTCAGCATAGACATCTGACTATAGCAATCGCGAATAATTTGCTCTTATGCGTTGAAGAGTTCCGTTGCCTGTCTTCTTCATCAGTTTTTCTTCACCAAATGATACTTTCTAAAAGAAAATGCTTGATTTATTGTATTGTGTATTGTATAAAAATGTCAAAATCGGTGCATGTGTGCCTATATTTTTTGAAGAGTTCCCTCAATTCCTCGAAGATCCCTCATCAAGTATAGTTTTGATACAAATGGGACCAATCTGTTAGTATACCCTATCAAACAAAAAAATAATTTTGAAAATCGGTCCATAAATGACGGAGTACTGAGGTAACAAACCCTAAAAAAAAAAAAAAAAAAATATACAACCGAATTGAGAACCTCCTCCTGTTTTTGAAGTCGGTTAAAAAAGTGATCCCATGTCTCACTAACTGCTATGCCGGAGGTTGTGGGTTCGGTTTCCACCCAAAACACACGTTTGTGTGATGGCACGCTCATTTGATCTATGTCTGGGTGTAATGTATGTAGGTACGTGTATGTAGCATATATTTAGAAAAAAATAAGTAAGGTCATCAGTCGTCGATATGTATAGTAGGTACTCATAGTACAAGCTCTGCTTAGTTTGGGACTAGGTTGTGTGAAAGTTATGGAAAGTTTTTTATTTAAACATTGTTCAGAACTTTCTATGGATCAACAAGTTTATCACCAGTAAGATAAACGACATAAAGATGTGAGTTTATGTGTGTATGTATGTATGTATTAGTGTCAGTAGTATAAAGGGTGATTGATAATTAGTGACCGATACTTAAACACGTGATTGTATTCATGATTTCGATAAACTTTCCCAAAGACATTTTTTTTATACACAATAACACTTATGACACAATACAATAACGAAAACGCTCTTTGAAATTCCCGCGTGCGCGCCTGTGATCGATCACAGTAGGCAGGCATTGGCGCGATCTACCAGCTGATAGTCTGACCTCGGAAAGGGCAAATGTTCTAGTAGTAGTAGTGTCAAACGCTCCCCCGCCACCTTCACCGCTCCCATTGTGCAGTACTGTCGTAATTGAATTAAGTGAAAGTTAAAGTTGAGTATAAAAAAAGTTTCTTTGGGAAAGTTATTCGTATTCATGAGTACAATCACGTGTTTAAGTATCGGTCACTAATTACCAGTCACCCTATATAATGATCACTTGCTTTTAAAACCGGGAACAAACCAGCGTAAAAAAACCAACATGCCTGAGAGATAATTATTTTTCAACGGCATGTGACGCCTAGGCTCATGAGAAGCATAACTCTGACACTAATTACTAAGTTACACCACACGTATAGAAAAAGCAGTTAAGAATGATAATTAGTTATATGAGCAATGAATGGCGTCCTCGAACACTTAACAACACTGTTCAAATTACAACTCAATTTACAGCCAGCAATATTTCAGTTCGTAGTAGCCAATAACTCAATAGCTGAATGGCACTTGAATTCGAAGCAAATAACACTTTGAAATCTAACTATTGGAAAATAGAATCTATTTCCCGTATATGCCAATTAATGTAGTGATGTTCATCAAACTGTTACAATTTTGATGCGGATTATTCGGTACAATTAGTACATTTTGTTAACATCATCTGCCAATTCGGAATTATTGCATAGTGTTGTAATTAAGTAAGTTGTTGAACTAATTTTATGTCGTTGTCATGGCCCAGAGATTAAGGCAAGGCGTCTAATATACACAAGGTTGTTGTTCAAATCGATGTGACTTTTTCAATTCATGTGCAACATTTTGTTTTAGTTTATCTTAGGCATCACTAACATCGGTAATGGAGAATCGGCCCGTCGCGCGTCGTGCGCCTTTCTAAGGTCCGAGTCCCCAGGGTACTCCAAGTACTCCACAGGGTACCTCAGGGTAGGGGGGTAGTCTTTTGATACTTCTGGGTACAGAAGTATCAAAAGACTTAGATAATCATAAAGTCTTATTGTACATAAATAAACAAATAAGTACTTAAAAAAAACACCAAACATGAGAACTATGAGAAGATTGCACATTGCATAAGCGGTAGACAAAAGAACACCTTTTAAACAGCTGACTCCAACCGGGACTAAAAGTTGATAAAAGTTTAAAATGGTCAACTCGACAGGAGCGTGGTAATTAATAATACTTGTGCCTTTATATAATTATAATTAATATCAATAAACATCACGACTGTAACCCCCGTAGAGTTCAGCAGAGGTGTACCTGTATTAAGCTCAATTTTACCAGTAAGGCTCTAGACAGACGAAATACATTTCAACTGCACTCCTACTACTCTCTTCTTCAGCAGTGAGCAGCTTTATTGCAGTCGTGCAAACTGCAGTCCGTTTGTCTCAAGCCTTTAGTTCAAGTCCCATGTAATAAGGACCGAGCATATTGCCGTCATTTGAGCAAAGAATAAGGCTCAAGGCTACTACTAAGAAATAAACATACATACACACACAAATTCACGCCTTTTTGCCACAAGGGTAGGCAGAAACTACAGGCCCATGATATTATTGTTGTCACACACACACGCCGGAAAACAAACTAAAATAAAACAAAACTACCTACAACTTTACTAACTAACCTACTAAAAAATACCAAATAAAAAAAAAAATTGTATGTCAGTAACGACAAAACATAGCAAGAACTTTTACTACTGTTAAGATCCATAATAATGATACCTATGTTTAACAAATAAATAAATGATTATGATTATGAAAAAATCTTAACTACGTTAAGTCCAACCTCGAGATCAAACCATCGTCATCGCGCTAACAACTATAAGACTAACGAGGCAGTCAATATTATCATTATTCCACGAATAAATAATCTCGAACAATTCCGTAACACTTTTAGCAGAAAGGTATATTGAACAACCTAAACTATCTAACTTGGTACTTTGAAGGACATATTGATCAATCTCCTTCCTGAGTGCCCGTTGCCACGCTTGTGTTACAATGTGCAGATTCTTAAAAACTATCTCAGCGAACAAGTTCCTGAAAGTTCAAAACTCATCATCGCTGGTCCCCAAGTTTTACCGGTAAAAGTAAACCGCGTAGTAAATTACATTTTTATTAAGTTTTAAGTTTAGGAAATATAATATTTAATACACTTAGGCACCTACTTGTAAATTGGCTCCTACATATAGGACATATAGGACTAGGTATTGGATATAAGTTTACAATAATTAATTGAGTTGCATTATGGCTCTTTTGTTAGAAAGTGTTTTCTTGTTATTGCGTTTGGCCATTATCTCACCTGATGGTAGGTAAACGATGATGTGGTCGACGTTATAACAAGCTTGCTTACAAGCAAAGACATTCAATACCTATGGACCGGACATCACGAACAAAATTTTCGTCCGAAAAAGTGTGTCCTGCTGGATACAAGTCTATGAGTTTTTTGTAGTACGCTCCGCTACCGCTCCAATATTCATATATTATTCTAGGTGGCGTTACTGAGACATGGGATCAAAGTTTTTCCATGACATTTCCTTGACATGCCCGCTCTATAGTATTTTAAATCTCTTTGCAAGTAACCTATTCACTCTTGACTTAAAATTTTCCACATTTATATTATAACAATAACCTCAGCAAGAAGCTTTGCACCTTTTTTATCTTTTTCCGAATATATTGGTTTAGGTAGGTAGTTGTATAGATTATCACATAAATTTAATTATTATTTAGGCAAGTAACTAACTGTGGTCTACAACAAAATATTTTCTTTAACTGTAATGCACAGAAAAACAGTTTTTATCATTTAAATATTAAACTGTTGTCTATCTTTCATACAAAATACTGTTTTCAGTTTTATTTTTCACTTGCAATGTATAAAAGGCAAATAGCATGTGTATTGCAATGTTTAAGAGGTACTCTTGACAATTTGTCATTGCATTCTCGACTCCATTACGACTGCAATCCCGTCTCAAGTGGAATGTCAAGCTTTGCCCACTTATGTTGAAATGTACCATTGAAACTCACGGCAAACACCGTAATCAGATTTCACGCCTCTTTTACAGCGTTATTTAATCAACGACAAACAATCTTACCATGATCTTTGTAATATAGATATTCCCAATTTTAAATGAGAAGATCAAAAATTTCACCTTTAATCACCTGGAAGCGTTTATAACATGAAAACTGAACGCTTTAGATGTTAACAAAAGGGCGTTGGAGGTGTTCAGTAATGTTTTCCCCACGAAAATGTAGATACGGATCAGTCATTAACACTCGAGCCTGTCATTCCGCTTGGTCCTTTGAGTCGCCGACAGATTCTCCAGTGGGTGTAGCAATTTTGATGAAAGAACATGGTTATTTTGGTAACAACCTCCGGGAATTGAAGTATTCAAAGTTTCAGGCCCGATTTTGAGGCCAGTTTTGATGTGCTGCAAAATTTCGGCAAAGCATCTCCTGTATGTGACCTGGATAATGTGGAGACGAAAGGTTTATGTGTTTGCCTTATACTGCTTCTGCAGTTACAACTAAGAACTTTTTGAAATTGATTGCTGGTTTATAAAACAAGGAAATAAAACTGCTGAGTTTAAGCACAGTCACTTGTCAAGATTATTTGGTACCTCTAATAGACAACTTCATCCAAGGCCAGCGGCGTCACACAAAGTCTGACACCAGGTTTGTCACTCACCACGCAAAAAGAAGAAAATAGACCTTCCTGCATTCCTCACATTATCATGTTTGTTTGAGGTAATAGTTGTAACTTGTAACAACATACACACACATACATTTGCACACACTACACACACACACACACACACACACACACACATACACACACACACACACAATACACACTTACATATTTTCTTTCTTTCTTTTCTTTCTAACAACAGATACATACTTCAATGTGCACGTAGAACAGTTGTCTACGCCACCACTTCAAACTATATAAAACTGTTAAAACTTTCCCAGTTGAATACCTCATGTTTTTGCAAAAAAGTTGAAAAAACATGAAAAGATCAAAATTGTACATACCTATACTTATGACAAATAAATTGATATTAACATTACATAGTTATCGAATAATATAGAATTTCCATTATCAAGATAACGATCAAAAATTCTTGCTAAATATGGCCACAACTAAGCTCTGTCCAGCTCAATAGCTCTTTTCACGTGCTAAACCAACATTTTCTAGATAAAGCTGCCCCGATCTAGTTCAAATAGTATCTTTACACATGAATGGAACTGAAACGAGGTTTACAGGATGGTGAATGAAGCTATTTTTGGACATTCGCCAGCGTATAGCTTCCTTCATATTGTCATGCAACAGAATTTGAATTTTATTTAAATAGAATGGCATTTTGATCGATAGTTTTGCTTTGTGAGATACACGAACTATGGTTGCGGCACTTACAAATTGTAGTCATTTCTAAGGAGAGTACAAATGAAGATGTCTGGTTCTGTCATTATACTATAATAAAAATAATAATAACTTTATTTCGGACACAATAATCCATAGAGTGTTAGTAACATAGAAACAAATTATTACCTAGTGTTAGTAAAGATTTATTCTCCACACAAACTGCTGTACAATCGGAGAGCCGAAGCTCTCAGCTACAGTTTTCAGGGTGCTGTTTTGACTGTCCCTCACTCTCTTCAATAAAGACGCCATGTTTTTGCGTATAATCGCCATCAGTACGGAACTTGCGAAAACACCTCCAACTATATTATGATGGGTACGAAAACATTGGCTAATGTTCTGATACAACTACACAAGTTTGATGCGTTTCTACAAAGTCATAATTTTAGGTTTGCAGCGAATAGGATGTGCAGTGTTTGATCGCTTAAATAAGTTGAAAATTGATAAACAATGATTATAGTTAGAGTGTATCGAGCAAAAGTGTGTTATTATTGCCCGAAACAAACCCATGTTCTTGCCTGACAGCGTTATCTAAAGGCCTAAACCAAACAACTAATAATAAAGAAGGTAAGAAACGTTTAGCTTCATTGTCAGCCGTTAAACCTAAACAAAGTATAGAGAAATACCAAATACCTACCATATAGGATAGAAATATAAGAAATCATGGATGGATTGTGTAAAAATCAAATACGACTAGGAAGGAGATTACAATTAAATTAGAAATCGGTTAAAGATGTCTCAAAACTGGAATAGAATCACCTTTTAAGATGTCTTCAAGGATAAACCCAGCCAATTGACTACAAAAACGGATCCAAAAACTAAAAATAAACACAAAAGCGATCCAAAAGTATTACTAAGGCTACATAAGAAATAGATAATGGAAAGTTATGTACAGTACAAAAGAAAAAACAAGGAAAGTAGTTACAAAAGAAAATGAATCCAATTGACTCGTTAAGGTTCGCTTTGTCCCGAGAATAAGTTATATGAAGAAACAATCCTTTTGAGGATTTGATCTTAATATCAAACGACATGCTAGTAAATCTTTGTATGAAAAGAGTATGTATAAAATAATATTAGATGAAGACAGTTTTCCCTATAAATAGTTCTTCTTTTATCATCATTCATCTTTTGTTTTCAGTTTTACGTCGTGATGGCTAGACCGACATACGAGTGCATTTTCTAAATTTTTAATAGATATTGCAAAAAGAAAATTGCCTGATGTTGTATCTGGCTATTTTCTCGCAATTAGGGCAGATTTTTTTTTTACATTGTAATTTTTTTTATTGATACTCATACAATACAACGTACGGCTGTGTAGCTCAAACTGTTTGTAGTGCCCTAGATTGAAGCCTTCTGATCACACTTTGTTACTTTTTTTACTTTTATTTTTTTTGCCTTTTTGTCTCTATTACTTTTCATTGTGTCAATGTCATGCATACCTGTTATTTGTATACTCAATACTCAATACTCAATATATTTATTGCATTCCACAATGTGAACTTAGGTGGTAGGTACATAAGGATATAATAATAATATGCATCATTGTGGGCCCTGTCGGGCATAACAATATAAAAATTAGGAGAATTACGAGGAGGGCTATTATAAATATTTCAAATTCTGATATTAATCTCTACTACTCTTTTGTTTAGTGTAGGTAGGCTGAGGTAGGCTTATGAATAATTGTATAAATATAATTTTTACTACTCATGTGTTGAACTTATACATTGATATTTGTTTAAATTATTATAAGTAATTATTATATTATTATTATTGGTAAGTATTATAAAATATTTTTGCTTTTCTTTTTGGTATTATTGTTTATTTATTAAATTTATCGTTTAAATACTCGTTTATACTATAATATATTTTTGAACATTTTTAATTTCGTCTGGTAATTTATTATATATTTTAATTGACATTACTAAAGTGCTTGTGGAGTGTATTTTCAGCTTAGAGCCTGGTATGTTTAGTCTATTTTTGTGTCGTAGTGTGTAGTGAGTCTGTATGTGTTCGCGTGTAGTAAACAGTTTATGATTGTTTCTGACAAATTAGTATAGTTACTGTAATGCCCTTCTGCCATGTATTTTTTATTTGAACTATGTTGGTGACTGTGCTGTTGGTGCGCTTATTGTAAATAAATAAATAAATAATGCCACCTTTGTATGGACTAAGTATACCGGTGCTTTAAAAAAAAACTGCTATAGGTACTGTTCACAAGCCTACTGTTCATTGTCTTGACAGAAAACAAAACTTGTCAAAAATAGGTCAATTAGGTGAATATTTACAAAACAATTACAAATCAGTCAAGTCAAGGGATCCGGAAACTCAACACATAACATCACGCCCGTAATCCCCGAAGGGATAAGCAGAGTTGTACCTGTAGTACTTACATCAAAATTTCACCAGCTGTGTTAAAGTCCCATGAGCTAGGAGGCGAGCCTATTGCCATCAATCCGGCACAAATCCAGACCTCAGGCTGCTATGGAAAAAACCCAAATGGATAATCTCAATAACATTTTGCCCGACCCGGTGATCGAGCCCAGGATCTCATGTTCAGCAGTTCGCTTGTAACCACTGGACCAACGAGACAGTCAGACACTTTTTAAGTTTATGGTAAAGTTAATATTGCGAGAAAATAGCTATGTGTTGTATTAGCAATTAGAACCTTTCCCTTGCACTAGTAAATAGATTTTTTCGTTGAATGGTTGAGACTCATACAATAATGCCATTTAGATTTTTTTTTCATGCTAAGATAGGGACCTTTTTGGTCTCGCACAGGTCTTTTTATTATTATTTTTATTTTTGTCTTCAGTTTTTTTATTATCTATATTGTTGGTTCTTTTGTTTTATGTTCTATGAGTCCAAATAAAGTTTGTTCTTTCTTTTATTTAAGTTATCGAAATGCGACCGGCTTTTTCAAAAAACCGGCCAAGTGCGAGTCGAACTCGCATATCCAGGGTTCCGTACAAAGTACATTGTTTGTGCGGTCATAAAACTAAGAGGAATAACTTAATTGGTCGTCATTAATGTATCTAAAATCCTTTAATTTTATGGTAAATCCCGAAAAATGTCAGGTATAAATTTTAACATGTTAGTACCTACACGGACAGTAGGTGCAAGAATTTCAGCATCAGGCACTAGTTGTTCTGTAGTCTGGCCTTTTTTTGTTGAACTGAACCTATTTTGGGCACACAATAATCACATTGTTAAAATTTATTATGTGGTGGTTTATCTGTTCCTGAGTCTAATATTATTATTTTTTCTTTTCTTTTATTTCTAAAAAACCCTATACAAAACTGTTTACATAGTCTTATTAGCCTTTCAGTGTATACTGAAAATTTTCACTTAAATGAAATAAATGGGTCCTTATAACAGAGTCGGGAAAAGAATTTACTTGTTCTACAACTATGAGAAAACGACTGGTCGTCTCTTACACCGTTGTAGTCTTAATCCTGTTAAAGTATTAATTAATTTGTTTTCACTTATATTAATTAAGCAATTTAGTCATCAACTTGCAAAATGTGATTGAAATTAAATGGAATATGTAATCAAACTCAAACTCAAAATCGTTATTGCATTCATGTGTTTATTTGGTTAGGGCACGGCAACATAATACAAAAATTTGAAAAAAAAGTTATACTTCTATTTTTTAATCTCTTTTAATAATCTTGTTTTACCAATAACATGAAAAGACCCAGATAGGTATTTATATCAAACACAGTATAAAGTAAAATTACAAGACCTGCAATTGTTGACTAAGGTTAATTTGAAAAGATTGTGCATCCGAATAATACCAACAAAATATTTAACCATATCGACTTACTATCAAAGCTAACTAAGATACCATAAAAAAAATCACTTCAAAAGTTATCCACGGTCAGTCACTTCCAAAGACATTCAATACCTATAGACCGGACATCACGAACAAAATTTTCGTCCGAAAAAGTGTGTCCTGCTGGATACACAAGTCTATGAGTTTTTTGTAGTACGCTCCGATACCGCTCCAATATTCATATATTATTCTAGATGGCGTTACTGAGACATGGGATCAAAGTTTTTCTATGACATTTACTTGACATGCCCGCTCTATAGTATTTTAAATCTCTTTGGTCACTTCACATTGCTCTACCCAAGCGAACATTACGCTTCGGTGTGACATAAAGTCACACTAACACTGGCATAGCTTGTACCCTGTCAAAAGCACACTGTCGCTGACAAAATAGCTTGTGCTTGGCTTTAAACCCACAAATGGAGACCGGGCTTAACCTCTCCGACGTAGATTGAATAAAACACTGTTAATACCGAGTTATTTTATGAAAAGGATTTGTCGAAATCATTTATATATGCAGCTGCAAATTTGTATGCTGTTTCGTGTGATGCCGTTTGCTTTTCTGGCTTTTGAAGTATTCGCTTTTATTCTAAACAACGGAGTTGCGGGATTACTTTTTGTTATTTATATTATGAATGTAGGTTTTAACACCTCTTTGCTTATAACAAAGATTAAACTAAGCTACGGAGGGGTAAATATACTCATGTTCATTAAATAAGCAGACGTTTTTTTTCCATTTGGGGGTTTTATTTATATTCGCTTTGGTTTGTTTACGTAGACGATTCCTACAACTACAAAACTCAAGCCTACGACTAAGATTACTACGCACATGATTCTTCTGAAGAACATCACCAATAAGGTCCAAAAATTGCTTTTTGAAATGAAATGAAAACAAAAAATAGTAGGAAAAAAATACAACCGACTTCAAAAAACACTAACCGGTGTTAAATAACTCTAAATTAGAATTAGGAAGTCTGTAGCTTTGGTGGTTTTGTCTCATTCATGATTGGCCACCGACTACCGAATTTAGAGTTATTTTACACCGGTTAGTGTTTTTTGAAGTCGGTTGTAGTTTTTGTAAAAAAGTTTTTATTTAACAGTTTTTAGTTTTTTCACAAAATGAAAACCACTAGGCCAAAGTACTTATGTAATTTTTTTATAAGACCAAAAAGGAACTAGTCCGCATCAAACTAAAAAAAATCACGTAAATCGGATCATTAATCTCAGAGTAATCGGTGTACATACATTAAAAAAAAACCGATCGAATTGAGAACCTCCTCCTAAAGTCGGTTAAAAAGCCGTCAAATATTTCAACCTTGTTGGGTCCCATGGCATCTGAACATCACCAAATAGGTAGTCCGTAAATGTCTTTTTAAAACCACTGACAAAATAATTTACTATCCAGAATCGAGAACTGGTATCATGGTGTCAAATTGTGTGTCTCTCTCAGCTTTTAAAAGATCTAATTCAGTTTAGGACCAAATTCTATCTGCTTCATCATCTGCCTAGCCTTTTCCCAACTATGTTGGGGTCGGCTTCCAGTTTAACCGGATGCAGCTGAATACCAGTGTTTTACATGGAGCGACTGCCTGTCTGACCTCCACAACCCAGTAACTGGGTAACATGATACCCCGTGGTTAAACTGGTTGTCAGACTTTCGGGCTTCTGACTACAAGTAACGACTGTCAAAGATCTACAAATGACAGCCGGGACCAACGGCTTAACGTGCTTTCCGAGGCACGGATGAGTCTTGGTATGTAATAAATGGTCACCCATCCACGGACCGACCTCGTCAAGCGTAGCTTAACCTTCGATCGACCCATGCGGCTGTTATAATTTAGCCACAAGCTCCTCAAATTCTATCTGCTTCGTTCGTCTGAATAGTGACCTTTTCTGTAGTATTTTTTGTAGTGATCGCGCATAGATCTATCAAAAGAAATTCTATACGAATGTCGATTATACATTATTTTATACTAAACCCTTTTATTGCAACAACCAACCGATGCCACAGAAACTCTTGATTCCCAGATTATTGTAACAGTCCTATAAAAGAAAATGACCTTGTCACACACAAGAATTTAAATGAACATAACGATCGAGTTTATCCTTGTTAAGTAGACAACATAAACCTCACTCGATGATATAAAGTAACATTATGAAGGGAAATTGCTCTCGCATTCTTGCCTCAACTCCAGTTCGCTGTAACTTCATATTTGATTCACGATGTTACCATTATTTGCTGCCAAATATTACACAAGTACCTGGAATTGATATGGGTTAGAAGTCGGATACTGAAGGTAAAATAAAGTTCATAATATTTGGTCTTTTGTATGTATTTTTAAAGTTAGTATGATAACTTGTTATAAGACTCCTCCGTGCCTCGGAAAGCACGTTAAGCCGTTGGTCTCGGCTGCCGTTTATAGATCTTCGAAAGACGTTACAGGTACTCAGAAGCCTTAAAATCTGACAACCAAGTTAATCAAGGGGTATCGTGTTCGGCATACGCTGGCAGAGTGTGCCGCTTGGGAGGAGCCGCGCCGTGCCCTCGTCTCTGAAGTAGGCAGTGACTTGTCGCTGCCGGCCGAGTCGAGAGGATGGTCGGCAGCGTCGAGTCCTGGGATGCGGTGGTGTCCTTCTGCGAAACAGTCATCTCGCAGAAGGAGGCTGCGGAAAGGGAGAGGGAGATCACTTCCACTCACCCGGCCCGCAGCAGACACACCGGGCGCAGGCGGAGGGCGGACAACGCCCTCTTCCAGCCCCCCTGAATGGGTTCAGGGGCGACAGACGCGGGGATGTCCGCCACTCCCCTACGTACTTAGACCCGAGGTGGCGGCGCGTCGCGATCACGCGCGCCCCTCTTAGCCGTCGCGAGGGGAGTCTAACATCTCACTCCTCTCGCTGAATTGGCGAGGCCCGTGGGGCCAGCACCAGTCGGGGGTCGCGGAAGTATCTTCTGTTCCCATGACTCCCGGCGCAGGTGTGAGAAGGAACATGGAGTGGTTTTTAGTCAGTAAGAGTCTGACAGACCCCTCCGTCTCCCCGGGCGGGAGACATGCATGAGGATTTTCCATCCCTCAAAAAAAAAGGGGTATCGTTTTACCCAATAGTGTCTTACATGGAGCGACTGCTGCATCGGTTATACTGGAAGCCGACCCTAACATCGTTGGGAAAAGGCGAGGCAGATGATGAGTATGAACAATAAGTTTTGACTGGCCTGTTGGTCTAGTAGTTAGTGACCCTGACTGCTGTGCCGGAGGTCGTGGGTTCGATTCCCACCCGGGACAAATGTTTGTGTGATGAGCACGATCATTTGTTCTGTGTCTGGGTGTAATTTATCTGTAATTTATGTATGTATTTACAAATATATAAGTATGCTTATCAGCTGTTTAGTACCCATAACACAAGCTCTTAGCTTAGCTTGGGACTAGATGGCGTTGTGTGAAAAGTTGTGCAATATTTATTTATTTATTTATTTATTTAGTTTAGGGTTGATATGATATGATATGTTAACAGAACTACAAGAAAGTAAATTAAAAGTCTGTCAAAATTCAATAGAAAGGAGTGTTTTAGGTATAAGAAGAAAGGATAGAACAAAATTACAAGAAATTAAAAAGAAAACAAAATTCATAAATGCGCACACAGCATATAGACAACTTAAATGGCGTTGGACGGGACATATGCTACGAGAAGGTAAAGAGAAGTGGACAAAGTTAGTAACAGAATGGTACCCAAGAGATAGTAAAAGAAGTAGAGGTAGACAGATCAAAAGATGGGAAGATGACCTTAAGAAAATAGCAGGTCCGGTATGGACCCGTTTAGCGAGAGACAGGGATACGTGGAAATCTTTAGAGGAGGCCTTTGTCGAAAGACAAGCTGTGGTACAGAAACATCCAGTTGCCGATAATTAAAATAGAGGTTTAATTAAGTTAGTTTTTAGTAAGTAGGCATTCACTATTTGTAAACGTAAACAGCAATAAAGGCTATTTTATTTTATTTTATTTTATTTTATTTTATTTATTTTTATTTTTATGATATGATATTGACAAAATACGAAAAGTGTAATAAAGCTTAGACAGTTTGGTCACGTTGATAGGATGAATAAAAGGCAATTAGTAAAGGTCTTTAAGGCAGATGTCCTTAAGTGAAATCGCTTGAAAAGGACACCTTAAATGAACAATTTGACTAGCCTTATTAGTGCTGCATGCTTTAAAAAGATGAAGTGCGTATTACACGAATTGAGAACCTCCTTGAAGTCGGTTAAAAAGGCTGGGAAATTAGCCATAATCAGTTAACATAGTGATTAGATATACAAAGAAAACATGTTTTTTGTGAATAAATAAATAATAAATAAATTAAAATTTTCATAACTGCTCCCACTGGTAACTACGAGTATAATTTCCCAGGAATTACACACAAGATGTTATATAAGGAGTTCCCTCAATTCCGCGAGGATCCCATCATCTGATCTGGGTTTTGATACAAAGGGGACCAATCTGTTAGTAACTGCTAGCTACTATCAAATAAAAAAATAATTTAGAAAATCGGTCCATAAATGAAGTCAACGTAACAATAAAAAAATATATTTCCCTGAAAACAGTAGAACTACTTTGTTTAGCAATAGTATTTTTTGGATGGCACCTCGACTTTATAACCATTTACCGAGATGTATTATATACTTAAACAGTATCGACATAATATTTAAAAGTAATGTTAAAAAAATGTTATTGGTAAAATCTTATTATAGTGTTATTACACGTTGATTAGAAAAAAGTATATTAAAGAACATTTTAATTACAAAAAAATCCCAGCAAAAAAAAATCATGTAAAATGTTGCCAAGACGACCACATAAGGTTAGCCCTATGAAAAAGATATCAGATCTTACGTAGAGCCAAGCTTCTGAATCTACACGGCCTAAGTCTACAGCGGTTAGTTATAGTTATGACGAATATTTGTGTGACAAACTCTAAATAATGTTTATTACTTAAGTTTGACATAAATTGCTTAAATTATTTCACAATGATAAATTGACATTATCTACTTTCACTTTAACTGACATTTTAATAGACATGTAATTTTAAACTTTAATGTATTATTTTTTTTAATTTAAGGACTAACCACGTTCCGAACTAAATGTTGCATGCCTAGTGCAGAATATGGTGACACTAACAACTTTCCTGTTCTTAAAAATAACCACCTGTATAACTACCCATATTTGCAATAAATGAATTTGAATTTGAATTTTGAATTTGAATTTGAAATGACGGAGTACTGAGGTAACAAAAAATACAACCGAATTGAGAACCTCCTCCTTTTTTTGAAAACGGTTAAAAAGGCTGGGAAATTAGCCATAATCAGTTAATTAAGTGATTAGAATATACAAATTAAAATTTTCATAACTGCTCCAACTGGTAACTATAATTTCCCACGAATTACACACAACACATCAATTACACTAGCTCGACTAAGACACTGTATACACTAGCATACACAATAATAAAGCCTTTACACACCGCTGGCCGGAAGGTTGCGACAGTGTATACACTGCTCGTTGAGACCGCCCCTTTCGTGTTACGGGCTGCGTTAACTACCGGGCTATAGATGTAAGTATGAACCTGCCTTAATATCTGGAATACTCAAGCAGGTTGTATGGAGGTAGAATTAAGCAACTGCTAGGTAATTTCGCTACTTTAATCACCTTTTATATGAGGCTAAGTCTTCTTTCACTTAATTTAATAATTCTGAGAAACTGTTGAAGGTTTTATTTTTATTTTCCAGTACCTAACTACTCGTAAAATGTTTATTTTTAATTTTTCCGCATTGCTTAAAATGTAGGCAACGCAACGTTCTGAAATTTACATAGGTACAGTACTAGAGTGTCAATTATTATTCAAGATGGTGTATCAATCGAAACTTAAACAGTACAGTACATTTCATTATTTTATTTTAACATGACAACAATAAAACGCAGTATATGGAACTATGGAACCTGTATCAAATAAATCTTTTTTTGAAGTCGGTTAAAAAGAACGATTCCATAATTATGGGAGTATTCACTATTATGGCAAATAGATGACGTGAAACAAGCTTTTAGTCATTCGCGAAGTACTTTCAAATGCACCGTATTATGGAGCCTTCATGATAAAATACTCTTCATTCGTCTACAATGGTAAAGGTACCTAAAACAGTGCCCGACACGTTATGGAAGCTTTTCGAATGTGTTAACTTATGGGGGCTCTTTTAATTCACTATTATGAACTTAAATTACGGCGCTTCACCTACATAACTGACCCCACAAATTCATAAATTTTTAACAAGAATAAGTCAAATTAACTAGTTGGGGTCGGAACTGAGTTGCGTTGTAGTTAATTTTAGTTTATAACTGCTGAAGCAAAACCATGTGCTGTGACAGGAACTTTTTGAATTACATCATTCGAAAAGTTTACATACACCAACCAAAAAGTGAGTAAAAATGCGGCATTTCATTAAACTTGAACCATCAAAATAAAATACTTTTATTGTTGTGATAGTTGACAGATAGAATTTTAGAGTTAGAAGCCCAAAAATCTGACGACCAGTTTAATCAAGGGGGATTCTGTTACCCAGTATCTGGGTTGTGGGGGTCGGATAGGCAGGTCATCATCATCATTTCAGCCATAGGAAGTCCACTGCTGGACGTAGGCCTCCCCTATAGATTTCCAATAAGACCGGTTGGAAGCGGCTCGCATCGCATCCAGTGCGTTCCCGTGGCCTTAATGAGGTCGTCTGTCCACCTTATGGGTGGACATCGCATGCCGATACGTGGCCTCCACTCGAGAACCTTTCGACTGCATTGGTCATCGGTCCTCCGTGTTATGTGCCCTGCCCACTGTCACTTCAATCTGCTAATCCGCTGGGCTATGTCGGTAACCTTGGTTCTTCTACGGATCGCCTCATTTCTGATTCGATCTCGCAGAGAGACTCCGAGCATAGCCCTCTCCATAACTCGTGGATAGGCAGGTACTCCACTGGTATTCAGCTGCTTCCAGTTAAACTGGAACCCGACCCCAACATAGTCGGGAAAAGGCTAAGCAGATGACGTTGAGTTCATATGATGTGTGGTGAAAAGTGAAAGCTCTAGTTTATATTGCAGGAGTCAGCTCCAACATTATTACATTGTTCATGTGGACATTGTAATCATTTAAGACGGTAACATTGCTGAACGTATTGTGGTAACCGCGTTGGTCTATCAAAGGTTTGGTTTCGTTTTACGAAGTCGATTCACAGACAGATGATCACTTTTGAGTGATTTAGCGAGTCAATAGCTTGGAAGTCTTAAGTGTTAGTTTTACCTAAAACAAAGGCATAGAATGGATTAGAATAGATATTCTAAATTATTCACCATAAAAACTTACAAGCAATGACTTATGAAAGCTACATAAGGTGTAACAATGACCGACCTTAGCGCTACATATTATAGTTGACCTATTACTAGCACCTTTGGATGGGCTTAATAGAAAAAGAGAAATAAGAAGTATGCAATATAATACTTGTGGCAATCTAAGTGCATTGTGACAGTTAGAAAAAAAAAAAACGTAGCGACGGGGCAGAAAGATCGGTTGCTATAAAATCCGATTCTTGACACAAATCGATTTAAATAATCGAGTTTATAGTATTTATGATATAATACATTTATATTGTAAAAAAAATGGTTTTTTGACGGTCACGACACTACGGTAACCAACGCAACGACATAACATTGCAATAACGTCCGGTCAGAATATTAATCTATATCTATATCTATATATACTTATAATAAATCTGTAGAAGTAAAATTTCTGTACATTGAAAATATCAAAAAAATAAATAGCAGGGGGTGTTACTAGACCGACACCGAACCCAAAAATATGATTAAAAAAATTTTTGTCTGTCTGTCTGTCTGTCTGTCTGTCTGTCTGTCTGTCTGTATGTTCAGGTATCACGCAAAAACTAACGGTTCGATTACGATGAAACTTGGTATACTTATTCCCTAATATCCTGGGCACCACACTGGGTACTTTTTATCCCGGAAAAACAAACTTAATTTTGCGGTTCGATCCCTAGACCCGACTACTGTACCAACCGCAAATAATAAGTTTGTCGTAGGTTACCGTCACCCGCAGTGGAGTTCACCAAGGGGCGCTGCACACGGCTAAGATATTGTAATATTTTATCTTAAGATACAATATCGCTCGCTATACAATTCAATGGGCTATCACGCACTACGAAGATAATTATGTACATTGAATATATATTCAAAATTAATATTGGAGGATGATTGGTGATCGATACTGATGCCAAAAATGCAATCAGTAAAAGTTTTGTCTGTCTGTCTGTCTGTCTGTATGTGCACGCATAGTTCAGAAACTATTCTAGGGGTTGTAACCAAACTTGGTACGGTCGTAATCAATACGCCTGGGCAGGTTGATCTTAGTCTCAGTTGTTTTACACATGGTCATTTGTACGGCGCTCTTTCCCGGGTCAATGGTTCCAGAAATCTTTATGCATAGGTACATACCGGAAGGATCAACTTTGAAAGTAGTCTATCCGGAAGTATTATGCTAAAATTATTACGTTTATATATCAACGCACAGCCCAAACCGCTGGTAGTAGAGACATGTAACTTAAAGGGGTGTTCTTAGTGATGTAAGTATCCACTAAAAAACGATTTTTGGAAATTCAGCCCTTAAAGGAAAAACATAGGGGACGGAAGTTCGACATCCACGCGGGCGAAGCCGCGGGCAAAAGCTAGTTAAACATAAATTCGTGTTTTTGAGTGCATTTTCTAAACATAAAGTAAAACTTAACGCTTAATAATGATACCCGTCGCTATAGTGTGTGGGTACCATAGCTAGCATTAATTAGAATCTTGAATTTCATTTATCAATTTTTACTTAGACGTGCATACAAAGTTATAGCGACACACTTCAAAATGCACTTCTGAGATTGCTACCCCTATAGGCAATATTTTATTTTCAAAACTATGAAGGGTTGTAGAGAATGCAAAGTCTGAAGGGGAAAAGTACGAAATTCACGCGGATAAAGCCGCAAGCGAAGTGCTAGTTATATACCTACAAAAACCAAAATCTAATACAATGTATTCGCATGGTAACTTCATCCAAGCATTCACCCTTATCGTACCTAATTCTGTCCTATCACACAATCAGCCAGGCGACCTCTCGATACAAAATTATCTGGCTTCCGTCCCTTCCTTGATCTCAACAACTAATCTATTTCCTCTATTGAGATTAGCATTACATCTGTCCCTTCCTTACGCCATGATAATGTTATTATGTTAGCTCCGACGTATTTTATTATTTGACGAAATATATATGTGTTGATCTAGTTTAGTATGTAATGATAAATTCATACTAACACTTTTGTTTAGCTAAAAGGTGAGGTCAGTGTTTCACTATGTGACTACTCTGAAAAGAAACATTGAAAGTAACTCAGAGGTCATAGTCTCTTTTAAAGTCCAGACATTATGTTGGTCAGATCTAGAACCATGCATAGTGTACGAAATGGTCCTTTGAGGAAAGAAACACTCAGATATGAGTGGACCAAATCAGTCCGTGCAAGCATTTAGGTATCGGTGATCTTGAGCTCAATTTGGAACTTGAGAAACTGCACGTGCTGATGGCCACTACCAAAGAAAGAACATTTAGAGTTTGGTAATGCATTGTGTTTGATAAAATAAAGCTTTGCGAAAATAATAAAATAAATAATAAATAAATGCAAAAACGTTTCATCACCGTTCGGGGTAATTTGGCTCAATTGTAAATTGAGCCAAATTACCAAAATGAAAGTGAAAAGTAAAATTCAATTAATAGTTTCCCTCATAACTATTCACTAAATCCCCACTAATCTCATTCGCGCAACCAACTGGAACAATATTGTCTCCATTCATAAATCAATGACATCATTAAAATAGGTTTACAATCAAAAACAGTTAATGTTAGCCCCATGTTAACCGATATTGTCGTTTCAATTATGCGTGGATTGTGGACAAGAATTAATATGTATTTGTTACAATGCCGGTGTCGGTGGCACCCGCCTGAATCCAGTTAAAACTGATATAATCCGCCCAGAAGCGGCCGAAAGCGGATTTGTCCGATCATGTTTGGCTGAAATTTAGCATCGTGTTGCAAATTAAAGAGGAATGTTATCGTATATTTGGGGTGAGGGTGAAGGATAAAGGATATTTAACAGATTGAGTGGATGCATAGCAATTTTAAGTGATTACTCTACCAATTAAATAAATTCTTTGAAAGTATTTGTTCTTCATTTGTGGATTAATGTTGGGTGATTTTCATAAGTATTAATTAGGTACAATTGCGTTAATATTTAACCGTCCTGAATTCAGTTAAAATAGATAGAATATGCGACAAATATATTGTTAAAACAAAAATCACGACTATCTACAAAACCACACCACAATACTCGCTGCCTATTCAAATTCTCCTTTATTTATTCCTCGCTCACCCTTCCATTTTTATAAAAAAAATATATAGAAAGAGTTCTCGTATCAAATTCTGTCCGATCCCCGTAGGAGATTGAGCAGTAAAACGACATTAACCGACCCAAAACATCACCGAATGAGAATTCGCGTCACGTTCGAATCAAGTCCCATAAGGAATGAGTTTGTGGGCCACGTTTCAATGTCGACAGCGTCTCAAGGTTTTTTTTCCAGTGGATACTTGGATACTCAAACGGAACAAAGCCACATCATCCTCTTACGGTATTTAATTTCAAACGTGGATCGTTTTAAGAAGTGCGTGGCAATCATATGTATTTCAGACTATTCCTACAAAGTATTTCATTTCACTATTCTTCTTATGACCAGAGTAAGTAAGATCATTCAGCACTTGACTACACTGTTTCAAGACGGGTTGTTTTTTTAAAACTTGGACATATTTATAAATAAATACGCTGAGCAAAATCTTTGGATCCCTTTTCCAGAAAAATGCTTGAAACGTGTGTGAGATTTGTTATAGTGATAAATGATAAATGATATTTCTTTCTGTAAATGGATTCATACAATCACTTTCACATGTATTTTTTTTTTAATAAAAAGGTGAGGTCGGTATTTCGCTATCTGACAACTCTGAGAAGAAACACCGAAAGAAACTCAGAGGTCACAGTCTCTTTTAAACTCCAGACATTATCTTGGTCAGATTATGTAAGAACCATGCAGATTTCTGTCTGGTAATGGTCTTTTGAGGAAAGAAACACACAGATATGAGTGGACCAGATCAGTCAGTGCAAGCATTTGTCAGTAATCGTGAGCTCAACTCGGAACTTGAGGAGCTCTACGTCCAGTGAAAGTTTATGTGGAGGAAACGTGCAGAAACCTAATAGTTTCACACATTTATGATAGAAACATTATAATAAAATATTCATAAGTTTTAGAATTTTCGAAATATTTTGCCAACATCCAGTTTATAACCGATAGTGATCAACCTTTTGAAACATACAAAAATATGACAGCAATTTTGTGAGTTGACGTACACTGAAATGCAAAGCAAAGAAAAAAAAGGTGGAATTTCGATGACTCAGCGATCACTAGTGATAATTAATAAATAGATGACATAACTAGAAGGCGCTGACACTTCTTAGCTGACTGATACTTAAAATAAAATACCGAAACAAAATCAGGGAAAAGGACAATACTGAGAAGAAATGAGAAAATACTGCGATGACTAGTACTTCTTCTTCTTAGCGTGTCGATGGCAAACAAAGTCACTAAATTCTAAATTGAATGTTTTGCCCAGAATTCGGCCACCGCAACACCATCCACCGACGCAACCATAAGATCCTCACGTGTGCAGGTGCCAGGGCACGCGGCGCAGGACAAAAGGTGGGCCATGGTCTGTGGAGAGGTACTGCACAGGCACTAAAGGTCGGTGCTAGCTGCAAAACCCCACTTCAAGAGATTATCCTTGCTGCGGCCGACCTGGGTGCGAAGTCTGTTCAGAGATTTCCAAGTCGGCCATTGCAGTGTGTGCCCAGGTGGAAGTCTCTCTGATGGCTCGATGAATTGCTCAGGAGGCTTAAGTATCTCTCGCCAAAGGTACTAGTACTGATAAAAATGTATAGAAGAAAAAGTTTTACCAAGTAAGATAAATGCCAACCGCAAATAATTTGGGACAAGAACGGACCGACGATGGTTCCCAGAAGGACATTCACAAACTGACATGAATAGATTGGCTACAATAAACAGTAGAAACAGTAGCCATCTTTGTATTTATAAAGATGATCAGAACCCGACTGCTATTTACTTGGGATCCAAAATAAACACGAGAAGCTAACGTATTCCCAAAGCCATTGGTTTAGAACATTCTTTGATAAATATAGAATTAGGGATTGGATTGCAAATTAACGTCAATATTGTTTTGTAAAGTGATACAGTCTGTTAAAGAGTTTCTTGTTTCAAAGTTTTAAGAGACTAAGGAGGGCCGAATAATAAAATGCTATTTATTATTGTAAACTACCTAAACTCAGCCACATTTTGCTGTGGTTCAGTCTACTATAAATTACTATTAGTTATTTAAGAAGTTATAATGATTACCAAAAAGTACTTCCTTGCCGTGACTAAACGACAAAATATCACCCGAAACATATCGTACAACTCAAGAATATGTGTCCAAAGTTGATTAAGCAGTTTGAATGCCAAGCCCGCATTCCTGGGATCTAGAGTTCATACACCTTTGTGTGAACAAGACTGCGGCCGAACAAGGCAAACGGCCATATTGAACCCACGTAACACTACGGTTTCATTGAAATTTCTCGTTTAATAACTTCATATAAAGTTATATGAGCTCGTCGAATTTTATTAGCAGAACTTGAAGGTAGTTTCTTTTATTTGAAACACTGACACATCAAAACAGAAAATTTTGTACCAGCATTGCTTATCTTGCGTTTTATGCCGAAGGATTTCAGTCTGACTTGCATCGTTTTCAGAGCATTCAGATTTCAACAGCATGATGCAACCAAAATACTTACTACATTTTATGTCCACATTTGAATCAGAAACAAAATAAAACCGAGGCATTATAATACTCAAATTCCCCTACACAGAATTAACATAATATCCGCACTCCGTTTTATGTGAAAAGCAACAAAAACAAAAATATACAGAGAACGCCGTCACCTCCAAAAGAAAAACTTGAACGCTACAATCCATATAAACTTGAGCGGCACTTTTATGATAATCTGCCAGTCGAGAGACAGCTATTACTTAACATATAAAATGCAGAAAAAAATACCAACACAAATTATCTCCAGAATGTTTGCCGAAGGGCCATAAAATGCAGCCTTGCTTATCGAGCGAACAGACAGTTAAATAGCTCCGTTTCTTGGCTGACAGACCGTGAAAATGACTGAAATATTTCTGTGATAAACTCAGACAGAAAGATACTCGTTAGCATGGAGGTAATGGACGTGAAATTCTTGTGTAGTCCTAGTTAATGCCTTCAGTGCGAACCTAAAAACATAAAAAAAATAATATAAAATACTTTCATTTCAGACCTTGATTACTTTATTTACTTTATTATTTACTCTTGCGCCATCCCATCTTCCTGGGTCAACATGCTGTGCTGGCGCTGCTGCTGCGGCTGCTGAGAACCTCAAGCGGCGTAAATATAGTAACCTTGTTAGTAGTTATACTTTCGAGCCGTTTGGGGCTGAAACTTTTGGGCCGTGGGGTTCGAGTGCTCGTCTTCAGTTCAAAGATATCTCCAAACGTTTGGTTGACGCTTCTCGTGACCCAAGGGCTGGCCTCTACTTTGGCCAGACGCTAAGCACTGCCATTCAACTTTACCAGCTGGCAGCGATGCAGAGGAATTTTTTGATGCTTTGTAATTATTTTTTGTTAGGTTTAGTTATTGTTTTTTTTAGTTTTTGTAAAATATAGTTAAGGTTTTGACCTTGATTCATATAATGTTAGTAATACACCCTATATGTTATGGAAATCTTAAATACATTAATCATCTTCTATATTAATTACAATGGACATACAAATTGTTTTATTGTATACAATATTACAGAGTCCACTAGGGTTTTTAAATTTCCATAAAAAACTGACGCATTTTCTCGTTAGTAAATGAAAATATCGATTGTTTTAAATTGTATTGCTTTCGAGTCTGTAGAAGACAGAACACTTTTATCTTGCTAAAACGAAACAATTTCACAGCGGGTGTAAAGACAATATTAATATATTGTCTTTACTGGTTTGCGAACTGATCTTTTTAGTACAAAGTTGTCTGTAAGCTAGCAACAGAAAATAATTAATAATTTAAACAAATATCAATGAATAAGTTCAACACATGAGTAGTAAAAATTAAATGTATATACAAGTATTTATAAGCCTACCTCAGCCTACCTACACTAAACAAAAGAGTAGTAGAGATTAATATAAAAATTTGAAATATTTATAATAGCCCTCCTCGTAATTCTCCTAATTTTTATATTGTTATGCCCTACAGGGCCCACAATGATGCATATTATTATTATATCCTTATGTACCTACCACCTAAGGTCACATTGTGGAATGCAATAAATATATTGAGTATTGAGTATTGAGAAAAGCAATAGGCTGATTATGACGAAGATGATTAAAATCCTGTATTCAAAACACAGACAAAACACAAGACTTCCATTATAATATCGATATAGCAAAACGTAATCGCTTCCATCGCTACAATCAGTTGCAATACAATTAACCGAGAGCCAAATCAAGTCGGCAGACGCTGATTCACTCAGTTCAAGACAATGCAGTCTCCATTAGCAAGTAGCGAACGCGACCAACAATAGTCCCACGAACAAAGAGACATTTTCATTCACAATAGCTTTTCCTGAATATTGTATTTGACTACTATGTCACACAATCTTAATAGCGAACGCTCTTTACTCCTACCTCGTATACTTAAGCTCGCAACTTCCAAGTGATACTTTAAGTTTCTACTTCGGTTCTCATACAAAACTTTTGACGTATTCTCATACATATTTAACAGCGGTGGAAAATGAATGGTGTAATTCAAAGGTGTACGAATATGAATACGTACGCCCCGTTTCGTGTTATAGCGGGAATTTTAAATTAACTAATCCTTGTATGTTTAATTCTTAACAATGAACCTAGTTGTTAGCTTTACGTTTATGATACATTTATGATTTTGTCTTGTAAATGAATTTTCCTTGTGTAGGATTAAAGTGAAGGAAACCTGGACTTATAGTGAATAATTATAAGTTTGAAATTGACAATCCACCTTGAGCTAGCGTGGTGATCAATGCTCGTGCCTTTGCTCTGCAATGGGATAGTAAGAGGCATGTTTTTTTTAGTATTAGAGCAAATGTTGGTATTGACATTTGACTACAGTTACTGTACAGTTCACGTATAGGTACATCTAAGCCAAGCTGCAAACGCAGCAACCTACTTTCTTCACTGTATTTATAATACAGTGAAGAAAGTAGTCTAATCTAAGTAGTCTAAGTCTAAAAGTGACTTTTATAAGTCTTGAAATAAATGATTTGTGTTCGTCTTTGATTTTAATTGATATCTATGGTAGTCAAAAAACGAATGCATGGTGTGTGGAAAGGTCACTTTAACAATTTTTAGTTATTTAACAAAATTTACATAACGGCAGAGTACCAACGTCATGTTATCTACTAAAAGCACACAGTGAAATTTTTCCCACTACTAAAACTGAACCCAACACTTTCACACCAAGAGCTGTGAAATTGAATTTTCCCATCAACTTGGCTAGTAGATATTCTTTATATCTGATATAGAAACATAATATGATATCAGTGGAGTTTCCCCCTCACGTACTAGAAGCGTGCCGATCGGTCACGCCTGGTAGCAGATACTTGGTTCAAGTTGTGTTGAAATAGCGAATGCTTGTGTTGCTCTGTGTGTTCCTTTTACGTATTTGCAGTGTCAGCAAGACGTGGTAAGCTTTGTTGCGCTTGCAAAGGTAGATTTTCTACCAAAACTGCAGGTTATCACCCCTGTTCCTTTATCATGCGCACAGCCAAGGAGGGGAATTCCCTGCCTGAATCGCCGGTGTTCCCAAGTTCACATGAGCCCAGTCCGTTTATGTCGCGATTTTTTGGGTAACCTCGATCTATCGCCGGCTTTATCTCTGTCCTCAAAACCATGTTGAGGTCAAGAACAGAATAGAATAGAATAAAATACTCTTTATTTTACACCATAAAAACTTACAAATTATAACTTTAGGGGCTACACAGGGTGTTGCAATGGGCGGCCTTATCTCTAAAAACGATTTCTTACAGACAACCTTTGGATGGACGTGATAGTGGAGGAGAAAAGATGAGTAGGCAGTTTGTGGTGTACTATTTACATAAATATTTTACATACATGACTATCTCAATATATGTATAAAATAAGTTTAAATAAGAAAAATAAGTAAAAAATAAAATAATTAAAAAAGAAAAAATAAAAAAAGATCTAAATGATCTCTAGCATGTTATATTTTTCTACCAATCATTTTTTTACTTTACGAAGAAATTATGACGAGGTGACAAAAACTGGTGCTAGTAGTACAGAATCATGGTATCTGGCTGTGCATCAATGTTTTTTTCACCCTACTCTAAATTGATTGTCGTAGAGATACAACTTTCCAGACGCATTTATCTACTTGTGAACTGTGAGCAACTAGAGATAAATAATAAAAAATACACATCATCTACCTATCTCACATTTTGATACCCAAAAAGTGTCAGGCATTCCCTCATTGATTAATTGTAAAGTTGCCCTAAAATGATTAAATGTGACTTGGTCTATATAGTACCTATTTATGTATAGAAGGTTTTATTTTAGGTGCGTTCTCAACTTTAATCTGATTAAAATATGGTAAGACCTATTTTAAGACAATAGATAATTATAGAGTTTTTTACCCATTCTATTCCATTATAAAACTACCTTTTGGAATGTGTAACTAGAATTATTTACTTATTTTTTTTAACACTAGCGGACGTTACGAGGTTTCACCCGCGTATTTCCCGTTCCCGTGGGAATACAGGGATAAAAAGTAGCCTATGTCACCCGGGGATAGTGTAACTTCCCAACGGAGAAAGAATTTTTCAGATCGGTCCAGTAGTTTCGAAGCCTATTCAATGAAAACAAACAAACAATCAAACCTTTCCTCTTTATAGTATAATATTCTTACCACTTTCATTAATTTATTTTTGTTTATAATTGTTTGGTAGAAAAACATGCCACCTGCCTAGTTATTTATGATGCTACTAAGTGGGATCTGGAGAACTGTAACACAGGTTTTTTTTAAAAACCTACTTCAGGCACCAGCTCTCACAATGTGAATTATTATAGTTCAAAACTGTTAAGTAAACCATTGTGAGAGAAAATAAATAAACTTATTATTTATTTATTTATAGATGTAAGTCTGACGTTTAAAAGAGCCTTACCTATAAAAAGCTGTTAATTGTGTTAAGATTTACTATGTCAAAGTCTTGGTGTGTTATTGACGAATTCTGTAAGAAAAACTGAGATTGTAACAAAAATTGCAAAAAAAAATAATAGGTAACGATCTATTCTATTATAGTACAACTTAACACTAAAATATCGTTGTTCAAGGGACAGAACACACCCGACACCGGTGACCGCGAACAGGGACCGCTGACCACAAACTGTAGCGTTGACAACGTGCCAACGTGAGGATTACTGGCACCCGAGCTCTTAGGGTGAAGTTCGAGGTAAGTGTTTTAAATCACCTCATTGGAACTCTATTGCAGTGATGTATCAGCTGTATGTGGAGGTGTATATTGAAAAGTTTATTCACAGTGGGTCAAATGTTGTTTAATAGTTGAAGAAGCCCTGGAATGTTTGGAAGGCCATGCCAAATCTTTTTTTCAAGAGAGATGGCAGCAACTGCAAAACGCCAACTGCAATGGTCTTAAGATTTTCTTTGTTAACGTTTATTTATACGTTTGATCTAATAGTAAACGTAAGGCGAATTCTGAAGAGTAAATCTGAAAGCATATAGGGCATTCACGGCTAACTATGACATTAATAATTGTCCAGTTCCAAATTAGCTAACTAATATATAATACTAAAATCAACGCTACTTGGTTAGAAGTACGTAAGAATTATAAAAATGGCGCTATGTAGTTTCCGCCTACTCCAACCAGACAAAGGCGTTAGTTTGTATATGTATAAGAATGAGTTCTACTTGATTGCTAAACGTAGTTTCGACGTCTACGTAGTGCGGATTAGCAACACCAGATCATTATGAATCCAGACTTCCTAAAAGATTTTTCTTCATCTACCAGTTAGTTAGTTTAAAATAAAGTTAAAGCCATGCAAAACCACACCGTCTGTAAACCTGACGATTCCTTAATCTAATCTCTCCGGACCCTCACAACAGACTATCCTCTTGTAAACCTCTCATTACTAAAAGTCAGTTGGTAGTCTCGGCAATGCTGCAATGTTGGCAAGTTATCAATGTTCAGTGTCGGAACAGTACAGGGGCGAGCTTGCGGTAACCTCCCGTCATTCTACGTGGTGTTAAGTCAGCGAAAGCAATTCATGTTTACAAAGGTTTTAGCTTTCGCTTGATTACAAGTTTAAGCAAGATCGGTGGTGGACAGGCCAGGTGACAAGCGAAAATTTGCCATTACGAAAATTTTAATTCAGTAAGTTTTCATACACACTAAATTTTTTTTTTTTGATAACAGGCAAAAACTGCAACATGCAACCGACTACGATATGAACATACTTTTTTAGCATGCACCCCGATTACGAGTAATATTTGACTGATTTTTCTAAAGAATACAACCAATAGGTTTAGTGTCTGACTAGGGCGTCCCCTCCCAGTGTTTCCACTTACATCTGCCTTATGTTTGTCCTTTTGTTAATCGCTTATCATTCATGTGTTCTTTAGTAAGTATTATATTATACATTTTTTGCTATGAAGCAGCAATATACAGCATACAACACTGTGACATAGAAAAAGTGTTTTCATATTGGCAAATGACTGTGTCGCTTAGGCAGTAATGTTTCATATACTACACTAACTATTTCAGATAAAACAGCGATTTTATTATTATTTGAGCTACTACATAATATTTCCAGCAGCTTTTCAATCTTCAGAATATAATATAGAAGGACTTCCAAGAAACTTTTAATTTGAGAGTTTATGTCTAGAGACATGAAATTAAACACAGCATAATGCCAAGGAATAAACAGAAGTAATTTTAAACAGGTTGATTGTTTTTAGAGCTTTCTTGGAATAAAGAAACTTTTGAATGGTGCAAGAATTTTATCATCGCGACAAAGGATGTTAGGAACAAAAGCAGTGGAGTGAGTGAATTTTTAAAGGCCAAGGCGAGAAAGTAAATAATTTGCGAATCGTACAAAAACCTTTGTAATCCTACGCCTGTCTTTTCATTTGGCTATTATTTTAATGAAAGTTTTTTTTTATTCGTCTGAGTTTAAATATATTTCGTTTACTTTACTTTGCTTAAAAGGTACAAGTCTAAGATGACCTGCAGACTGCAACTACTAACAGGCGTTTACGCTCAGAATCAATTACATTGGATTCATGGAATGGCCAGTTGATCTTAGAGTAGTTAGAGGCCCTGATTGCTAAGCCGGAAGTCGTGGGTTCGATTCCCACCCAGAACAAATGTTTGTGTGATGAGCACGATAATTTGTTATATTTCTGGATGTAATTTATCTGTTATATGTAGTATGTTTTTCAGTTATCTAGTTATGTGTCATGGACTCTGCTTAGTATGGGATTAGATGGAATTGTGTGAAAGTTGTGGAATAGTTATTTATTATAAAAACCCGTGAGATCGCTGCTTTATTCGATCGCAGTTTACGGTCTGCAACCCATGCCGGACTTGCACTTTAACACTTCTTTAGTACCATTGGCTTCTAATAATAATTCTTTGTTTCGGATAACATAAAATCCACTGAGTTAGTAAGTTTCTTATAAATAATGTTACTAAATATGCCTATTACATTGACTTTGACTAAAATTATAATAATTGTGTTTTCTTAATTTTAGTAAAGGGAAAGTGTCATACTTATTCATCAACTCCTCAAAATTACTAAAAATAAGAGACTAAAAGCCTTATACATAAAAATCTTGTAAATTGTGTAACGTACATTATTTTATTCAATATTGTGCAATTTCTGTACCGTAAGCTCCATTAACAATTTACATTTTAAACTATTTGTGCCCAGCAGTTCGGGTCGTGTTTTAAGTTCGTGGTGTTAAATAGCCTAAGTTTAAACTTTTACAACAGTTGAAACGGTATTGCATCGCGTTAAATACAAAAAAACATACATTGAAATTAGATATCATTTGAAAATGGAACATTTAAATAACCGCATGAGTCAAAAATAATGTAAAATGATTTGGTTGTCTGCTAAAATGTTAGTCTGGCAATGAGCTTGACAGCCTTTCAGGAACCGAATGTAGTAAAGTCTTCACGTCTAGAGAGAGAAAATAGAACCGCTACGCTTAAGGATCGCACTCTCGTACCAAGAATTCAGTTCATTACCTTGATTGACAATAAAACAAAGGTTTTATTCAAGAAAAGATTACCTCCACTCCCAAAAGAGAAAACTAAGCATCTCATCTATGAAGATGATGCATATTATATTACATGTAAAGTTTATACATCCCTATGGAAAGGAGTTGCTAGCTCAGATATCATGTGAGAGCGTGGTAATCCAGTACGTGCTTCAACAAAGTTATTTAGCTGTAATGTAACAAAAGCCTTGTCAGAAGCCCAGTTTGCAGTTTTCGAAATGGAATGAAATATCAAACCGTCTGGAGTAATGCTTTTGGGAAATTATGTGGAGATGCGAGAAGTGTGTTTTTTAAACAAAATGAATGTCACCACTAAGTCATCACTAAGTTATACTTGGGAATTTAGTTTTGGATTAATAAAATAAACAATAACAAAGTTTTACCAGTCCCACTACAAAGCAAAACCTTCTTCTCAAAGCGAGAAGTCCAGGTTAAGGATATGGCCATTTCAATCTTACATTAACAAAAAGTCTAGGTATTCTCACGATGCTTACCTGCATCAATGTCAATGATGTCTAATATAAACTTAAAAACGTACATGTTACATGAATTGAAAAAGTTACATTTTATTTGCCCGGATTTGGAATCGCTCAACTGCCTTGAGTGCATAAAACCAGCCTCACAGGTCGATCAAAGGTGTGCTTGCCAAGAACGATTCGCGGATGAGTTATCTTTCATTACAAATGTATCAAGGTAAGCCATCGGTCCTAGATGCAAAAATTATACTCGACTTGGTATACGAGGTATATTGAATTACGCAAAGATTGTCAATTACGTCATACAAATATCCTACGTCATTTCAACTATGCATTACACATAGCTCAGCTCGAATTTTCTTGATAAACCAAATTCAACGTAATCAAATTAATGAGATACAGGCTCAAACAGAGGAATAGGAACCTTCATTGGAACTCGAAACCAAAATCTAAGCGGAAGTGGGAAGCCTTAATAATACAGGGAATTATTGAGCGGTACAAGCTCATGTCATCCAATTTCCTGTTTCATGATTGCATCTATAACTGCGCTGTGACGTTTGATTGTGTGCAGCGGCGGTGTTGAAATGTGGGTTTAGTCAAACAATGTTGTTTGAGGGGACCCAAATTTCGACACCGTTTTCGATGTACAGACGCCAGCACATCAAGTTACCCCAATGTGTCAAATTTTCCCAATTGAATATGAACCTTATTCTGTTTGACATAAAGTTGAAAAACGATCAAAGAAATTAGACACATTGGGGTAACTTGACGTGCTGGCGTCTGTACTACCACCACGCGTAGCATGATCACCGTAGAAATAGGTATATCAACGCAAAAATCGACAAAGAACAGATGGAAGAAATATTTCTGACTATTATAGAAGAAATAGTGCTCGATATTGTAGGTAGACCATTGTCGACTGAAGAATCTTTACATTTCTTCGCTTCATTCTTGATATTGTCGCGCTCAAAACAAAAGAAATGTTCCTACGATCTGTCAGTTTGACGATTCTTTTGTTGAAAAATTCTGTTTCTCCGGTGGTCATGCTACGCGTGTTGGTGTGTAGTCTTAGAGAGGAGATGGCACGAGTCAATCGACCGTAAAGCTTCGCATGTCGAGGTCATGGGTCATCCATTATAGAATCAAACTTCTTTATTTCTATATTCAAATAAGAATAAGTGCTTTTGGACTTCACGTCAAAAATTACATTGCGGGACCCCAAAAAGCCCGCCTCTCACCACATCCTAGTGCTTTGCTTAGAAAAGTACATAATATCAAGACCCCCTCCTCGAACGGCACGTTGATCCAGACTGGCATTATTAAATCCCTCACAGTCATCAGTCATCAATGAGTCAGTCTAATAGTGTTACCCAGTAACTGGGATGACAGGCCGTTCACTTGTATTTAGCTGCATCTTATTAGACTGGAAGTTTACCTCAACACATTAAAAAGTAAAAATACTTGGTAAATAACAAGTTACGTTTTGTAGATATTGTAAATATATAAAACAATCTATAATTGTTACAACAACAATTCATAAACGGTCTCAAATATAATTAAATTTGGCCAAGAGTGAGTAGGCTCGCACAATGAGAGTTCCGCTTACACTACACTGAAAAGTTTATCTGTCAAGTCGCTGGATTACCATCATTACTGCACAATGTACAAGGTTACTGGTTAAGTAGACCAAGATCCCTTAAGAGGTTGTCGTCTTGCATCATTTACTACTTTTCGATAGGTACTAATTGTTTGTTCGTTTGTAGGAACTGAACTTTAAACCTACTAAACCTTTTATAAAAGTTCTTCATTATTAGAAAGTCATATTGTAACTGAATAACATATAGGCTTATACTATCAATACTACGAGGAGGCGAGGAAATGTCAAAATTTATAGGGAAGAGTACGGAATTCACTCGGACAAAGTCTTAAATGCAAGTATGTAAATTTGAGTATAAGTTACCTTAGCAATGAGAGGGGAATAACGATAACTTTTGCATAATCTAAGTTATAATTCCAAGATTTCTAAAAGAAATACTCTAACGAATTTATTACGATTAATAAACACACATACATCCTTCCATCATTATTAAGGGTTTGATGTAAGTATGTCACTACACTAATTGCATTGGGTCACTGTAATAATAGTTGTATATTTTTTTTTACATACATACATAAACTCACGCCTTTTTCCTTTTTTTTTTTAATTAAATAAATAAATGTGTGAACACTCCGTTTTTTTCACTGTTAAGTTAACCCCCCCAAAATGAATCAGATACCTATTATTATTGTCTAGCAATAATATATACACAAACATTTCATACACTTACGCCTTTTTCCCATGGGGGTAGGCAGAAACTACAGAGAGCCATACGCTACGATTCTTACAATATACTTCTTTTGTTTTACATTCATACTTGTACATACAAACAAACAAACATTTCGTTTACTATATTTCACTTGAGATAATCTTCCGTACATAATGAACGAATTAAAAAGTAGGTACCTAATGTTAAAAGGTTCTTTTCTCTTTTTAAAGTGCGAACCCTAAAAACAAATCTTTTCAAGCATTCAAAAGCCTTGACAGAACAACGCGGAAAGATAATATTTTTCTTTTTTTATTATAACTTGAAGAAATAAATTTGAAAAGGCACTGAGCAGACAATAAATTGTTTTGTCAAAATAATCTGACGAGATCGTCTCAGTTAGGAGCTCATCACGTGCTCTTCGAATTACTATTGTTCTCAGGGAAGAAGGATATTTAAGGTTACAGTGACCATACTTTAAGTATTTGATTCTTGATTTACAAAACACATGTTAACTGTGGTCCCAAGGTGTACCTGTAGTATACCTACATTTCGCTAGTATGAAGTATATTCAAGTCCCATGTACAGAGGCCAGCAGATCAAGCTACCCCAATGTGTCAAACTTCTTTGATAAATTTTCAAGTTTATAAAAAATAAAGTAACTAACCTTCACCAAAGTAATTAAAAAGAAGACAAAGAAAACATAATATTAACTTTCCAAGCTCTCTTGCTTTTGTTTATAAATAATAGTTTACAGGAAATCGCCTGATAGAACGATGATGCCACAGAGCAGCACACGTGTCTGTGTAATTATTTAGATGTACCTACTGACTTGCAAAATCAGATAAAAAACTTTTTTTTGGAACTCTTGACTACCCGGTGCTTAAATTTTTTAAATTATAATTTAATCAACAGGGTTTTACACATACACATATTGTATGCTACAGACTTTACTCTACCTTTCGGGGAATAAAAGCGTAAATGTCATGTCAAATAAACATTTTTACGTTACAAATAAAACCTTCTAGAGGTTATAAAATATTTAAACTCAATATAAACTACTCCGTATAAACTTGAATGACAGTAAAAAACTTGTATCTGACATCTCATAAGCCTGTCTTAAAAATAAATTATTTGTATAGAAGTTTACAAAAAACCAGTTTAGTTTAGTTAATGTGAGGTTCTAGGAGATTCTTTAGACTTATACTTGATTAGTCATGCTCTTCAGTAAATCAAGTTTATAATATTAAGAGCATTTCGAGTAACGTACTCGTACACAAAACTAAAAGGAATTGGTTATTGTAGAAATGGATATGGAGCAAGTGACGTTTCCTTGTTTCTGCTTGCCCCCATGGAAAAAGCCGTAAGTTATGCCTTGACTTTTAAGTTTTTTTTTAATATTATAAACTAGTACTTGACTGCAATCCCAACTGATGGTAAGCAGGTCTGCCTATTCTTCTTCGTAAGACAATAATCTTTGGAACCAACTATATTCACTTTTGTATTTTATTTGTCTCTTACCTACATGTGACGTGTAAATGTAACCTTTAAATGGATTAATAAAGTTAACATCAACGATTTGATAACGACTTAGACTAAACTTGAACTCTGAAATTCTGAATAAAATGCTGCGGTAGAATATTTTTACACATAATCTTTTTAGTTTATCCTACATTTTCCTAAATCATGGTGATATAAGTTATCCACCTATTACAGGTGGCGGCCTCTATTGTAGGCTGAACGCTTTTGTTTCAGGACAAAAGGTCAGCCGTGAAATAAAGTCTAAAAATCAGTTCAGTTTAATTATTACAAACCCTTCTGTAAGGCTTTGTTATTAGAGTTATTTGGACCCCTTTCTTTCTTTATCAAATCTGAGTTTTTAAACTCATTATTGTTGCAGTCGTGCGTTTAAAAGTCAAGTGTTTATTTAATTTAAATGTAATTGAATAGGCATGTGGACGGACGGTGTATTAATATCAAAGTACAAATAGAACATCAGTTAGATTATAAAAAAAAATACACAAGCGTTTTTGAGCCTTTTCAAATTGATGGAAAACTTATAGCTATTATATTGAGCGCACTAAAGTTGAGGAGAGGGGGCTTGTAACGTCATTGTTCAGGATAAACTGTACAAGATAGTGACGTTATGCAAAATTTTGACTCGATGTCACCGTTACATTAGATTACGTGAAAAAAGAAAAACCGGCCAAGAGCGTGTCGGGCCACGCTCTGTGTAGGGTTCCGTAGTTTCCCGTCCGTCACAATAAGTGTTTGTACAAAAACTGTTGTTTACATCCAAGTTCAAAATGATTTTCCTAGAAAGTCCTTATAAAGTTCTACATTTTAGATTTTTTTCATATTTTCTAAACTTACAGTTCAATAGTTAGAGGGGGGGGGGGGGGGGGGGGGGGACACATTGTTTTTTACTTTTGGAGCGATTATTTCCGAACTTATTGACATTATCAAAAAAATATTTTGTAAACCCCTATTCATTTTTCAATACCTTTCTAACAATATATCACACGTTAGGTTTAAATTTAAAAAAAATCACTTCCCACTTTACATATAGGGAGGCTGCCCTAATAAAACATTTTTTTCCTATTTCTATTTTACCACTTTGTCGGCGCAATTGATACACATATTGGTACCAAATTTCAGCTTTCTAGTGCTAACGGTCACCGAGATTAAGCGAGGACGGACAGACGGACGGACAGACAGATATGTGGCGAAACTATAAGGGTTCCTAGTTGACCACGGAACCCTAAAAAATATGTGTCGTGTATAAATTTTTAATTTATTTAACTAGATGAGGGACTAAAAACTAAAATTTAGTCCAGTGGCTTGAGTATTGAAATGTAATGCTTTCGTTGCAATCAACGTAAACATTACATTTCAATACTCAATTCTTTATTCCATTCCACAATGTAGGCTTAAGTGGTACTTATACGTTTAAAGAAACAATCATGGACCCTGTCTGGCACAGCAAAAAAGACATAATTTGCGGAGATGGGCCTTTTTTATACAATGATGCGGCAGCAGTGGGATTTTTGGTCCGTAGGGTGTGAGCAGCACCAACAACATCACATCTTTGAATGTTTGGGAATCACAGTTAAAAGGTTTTGGCTGGGCCTGTCACTTCGCAGCAATTATGACATAATCTGTTTCTGGTTTTGTCTTTGTCTTGAGTCTTGTTGCTCAAATGAAATGATTATTACAATAATAGACGCCACACAAATATAAATTATTTATAACGTTTTCTTTTGTGCAAACCTGTTCTTAACCAGAATTAACAGAAATAACATCACGAATTGCATTGAGTCAATGAGGCCCAACTCTACGATATCCGGAGAAAAAGCTCTTGGATCCCGCAACAGAATCAATTAGCAAAGACTAGTGGAGGAGTTAGAAATTGGAAATGAACCTGGATCATCCCACCGCTGGGCAAATGTCTCTTCATCATTTTTTTTTTTATACATGTTAGGCCTGTCAGAAGGCCTCTTCTTCTCCAATCGGTCCCTCATTACTGAGGATCGTGGTCACTGGACCTCTTTAAGCGGACAATCTGTCTCCATCGATTCCGGTCCAAAGTTGCCATCACCGCCTGTTGAAATTTGCTGGAGGGGATAGCTTCCTTTACTTGATCAGACCATCGTGTTGGCGACCGGCCTTGTGCTCTCTTTCCTTCGGTATTGCCAACAATGACCAGTTTTTCGAGGCTGCTATCTCCCCTACGCATTATGTGGCCAAAGTAGGTTAGGACACGCTGTAGGCATATTGTAGACAATCGGATCTTGACATCTAGTTGGGAAAGGACAGACACATTTGTGCGTTTGGCTGTCCACGGTATGCGGAGCATCCGCCTCCAGCACCACATCTCGAATGTGTCTATCCTCTGCCTTTCTCTTGCTCGGATTGCCAGAAGGCCACTGGTCCTTTAATTTGTCCAAGTCGTCAGGTCAACTTCTTCGGGGTCTTTCGCGACGCTTTTTAGCTGTATCAGTGAAGGAGGAGTGGAAGTTATTTTGGTCCACAGCTCATTGGGTTTACTGCAGACGTGGACAGCCCAGTTTAGTTATTTTTTAAACAACAAAATATTACTGGTTTTAGTTTCCCCTCCGAACAAAGGCCTTTCATTTCATGCCTATATTTTTAACTATCGAACCGAACCACTCATAGCTATTCCCGAATTAATTCGGAAACGCCAAAGCCACTACACAGCGATCATAAGGAGCACTCCACACAAGTGGTGGGCACTTGATCCATCCGTACTCAAACCTGTTTTACGTCCCAGTCGAACTTATTGTCAGAATTCTAAGTTCTGGCTTCGAGGTTATCGATAAAAGCCATGTCAAGGTTATTGTTCAAGGGGTTCTGTTTATTCATCGATTGAAATGTAATAATAATAATACCAACTGCCTCTGTTTTTAACTGTCGCCATGCAGAGAAGCCAAAAGCATAATCACCACGCTTTTTCGGGGCAGTTTGGCGATTTTAACCTAATATAATGATCTTTATTTATGAAGGTAACTAAAATACAGAAAATACAATAAAACTAATTAAAATAAATTACATTCAGGCGTCAAAGTATTCCTCCCCATCGCTGTCATCTGGAAACGTACCCAGAAGACTGGCAGCATTGCCACGTTGGATGGCAATGCTAATTCTTTGGCCAAAGAATAAGCCAGCCCTCTGGTCACGTGAAGGGTCGACCAGTCCCTAATATTGATTTTGAGGTAAGGTTTTCTAACGATGTTTTTCTAAAATAATTTTATTAAGAAGAAATATTTAGTTTATGTGCGTTGAATAGGCTCCAAAACTACTGGATAGATTTGATTTTGTTTTTACCGTTGAGAAGCTACACTATCCCCGGGTTACAAAATTTACTTTTTATCCCTGTATTTCCTCGAGAACGAGAACTACGCATGTGAAATCACGTGACGTTTGCTAGTTGTAGATAAACTTAGGAAGTAAAAGTTACATTGGTACTTAGGTATTGTGATGATCCCAACCAAACCCCAGGCCAATAAAATTTTCGTTTTTCCTAAGTCTGCTTAACCTACTCAGAATTAGTATTAAGGCCGGCTTCCCCTAAGGGGAAGAGGTCGCGCTCCGCCGTCCGCACGACCCTGTAGAGCTCGTCCCAGGCTGGTCACTCTCCCACCGACACTAAATGAATTCCCAGAACTACTACTCCTTGTCCCAACTTTAGAAGCTAGGATACAAGGAGGGGACACAAGGTGAGTTTAATGGGAATTCACGGTTAAAACACAAAAGTAACGTAATAATAAAATATGAAGTTAAGAAGACAAGAGGACAGCAAGGGTGATGATATGATTATAATGTGTGTTGTTTGTATTGTAGTTTTGTTGAAGGTGTTAGGAGAGGAACGTTACGCTTGGGCTTACTCACACGTTATTTAAAACTACGTTAATCCATACATTAAGAATCTACTGTGAACCCATAATAGTGACTTGGAGTCGTCGTGTACTGTTAGACCGCGTCACGCAGGACCTCTGAGGACACTACGTACTACGATTCTACCAGTTCACGTTCCCTATGCTTATAATTGTCCGTCTCAATCCTAAGACAGGGATTGTGAGGCCCGCTGTCATTGAGAAAGACAAGCTTTGAGTATTAATGTATATTCACATCCCTAACTAACGTTAATCACCCTTACGGCATCTACCCCTTTACTTACATAACACTAAACTTGCACAAGCGTACCGTGGGCTCAGTCTGTAGCAGTATTCAATGCGTTGTTCCTGAGGCGCCGAAGTGGTAGTTCGTCACTTCACATTTCCCTAATCTCCCCTTTTCTCAGTTAACGTGTTTCGCTAAAGGGTGACGATTTAGAAATAGTCCTACAGAACGGACGGGTTTGATTTTAGCGAGACACGGTCCCTAGCGTTCTTAGAACGGTGATTTGTGATCATTTGTGAAGCCTACCCGTGATGCCTAACCCCACTCCCGGAAATGTGCAACCTCAAGCTCTACGCAATGTATTCCGAGCAAGACAGGAAACAGTTATCATCAGTAACGTCTGGTTGATTCAAATGGTATTAATTTAAGATTAAGTTAGCCATATAGCTAATAATAAAGATCAAATTAATCAAGACTATAAAGCCTAGATTAATTTGAATGAACAAATGCCTTTACGGTTCTGCCTTCCATTAGTGTGGTGTGTAATTTAGGGAGCAAGGAATTGTCTTTGTGACAGACTGGTGTGTTATTGCTCAGTGTATGTTTGTGTGCATGAGTGTAGAGTGTATGTTAGGCCTTCTCCGTTTCCCTATAACCGAGTGCTAACAACGAATAACTGCCAAGGTATTGGATTAGGAGGTGGATATACAACACATGATAAATATATATGAAAATATGATAAAATATTAAATTATGATCTCTTACTCAAACATCGCTCCATCTTGCGGCCAGTCAATTCTCACGTCCGTCCTCTCTTGTGTTCACTTTCCTCACTTACGTCACTACCATACCTCCTGTAACGATCTCAACCCAATACTTTACTTAACTATACCCAGGACTATGTCGTCCATACCCTAATGATCTAAAATACCGACCGAATGCCCTGGTTTCTCATTTCACTAGTCTACGTCTACCTTTGTACGAACGTCCGTATCCTATCACAATCTAAGAGAACGTCTCTTTTAACTACACTGGACTACAACGTCCGTACCCTATCACGATCGAAGACCAAGTGCCCTGAGCCCTGCCACGCTCAGCTCAACGTTCCCACATTTGGCAAGTAGGAAGTATCCCTTTCTTTTTTGTGCAATCTCTCAATTGTTTTAAGGGTTCTCTCAGGTACTGGCCGGGCCCCACTTATGGTCACCAGCCGTGGTACTTGTGTTATATTTTAACTTGGTATATCCCATTAGTTTCCTAGAATTTGTAAAGATAATGCATTTCGCTCTGCACGTGTAAGCGTTTCTGTCCCATAAAGTATAAATGTTAGTATATTTTAGTTTTTTGCAGTGACATTTTTCAGGTCTCCTATATCTACAATTAGTGCCATGAATTGTTCTTATATGTTTTGCATATGTATGGTAAACATGTTAGCACAGCTCTATGTATTTGTAACACCTTGCAATCACTTCTTTTATATGTCTGATTGTACGTTCTGCACACTCGTGTTTGAGAAAATGAAGATATCTGTATCTGAATGTACAAGTTTTTGAGCCAAGCGCCGGTTTTAACTGCATTATCAATGGTTTTGACAAATCTCCGTCACGTTTGAATGCTTCGAATTCAAATTCATGTACGTCTGCATAAATGTGGTGCACATAACGTTTTTATAGGCATTAAAACAAATGTGTACAGCCATAAAAATCCAAAAAAAAAACCGAGTTCGAACACTGCACATTTTTCTGCCATATCTCCGATATCTAACATTATCCGCAGTGCCCAAAAGCGACTGGGTTTTACGGTATCGGTAATTTAAATGACGCATAATTAACAGAACTTCTAAAGCAGGGCGATAAAAGAAAATGTACGGATATTAACGTCAGTATATTTTATTTGAAAATGTTTGGATTTACTATAGATCAGGGGGTCGAGTCTGCTATTGCAATCGTGCCTCAATGACCGGTCAATGATCGATTTTTGACGTATAACGTCAAACTTATGACACATTTCCCATACAAAAACTGTCAAAGTTGTCAAATATTCGATCAATGACCGGTCATTGAGACACGATTGCAATAGCAGACTCGAGCCCCAGATACAATGCGTTGTCGGCCCTGATATTCTATTGAAGTTATTTAATGGTTAGGTCAGAATTTACTTCATAATTTTATTTATCAGAAGTTCTGCAGTGTTATTCTATAAAAATACTCGTGAATATGTAGATTAGAGCTGTCATTTATACTAACGTACGAATTATGATCATTGACATACAAAGGAAAACATCATGAGTAAACCTAAACCTAGTAAATAAGTCAATAAGTCATATAAGTCTATAAGTCAAAGTTATGATCAATGTTTGGGTCTTAATGATGTATGTTTGGGTCCTATAAGTAGTAGAAAAGGCCTTTACCTTGCAGTGGGACAGTAACAGGCTGGCATTATTATTATGATTTTATTACGATATGCTTGTACTTCTAAACTTTTGCACAGGATAAACTTCAGAAATGGTGGCTTGTGATTAGAAGTACTGTTTAGTAAGGCCGTAGCAACAGCAGAACTAGACTGCAAAAGAAAACAAATTCTTCACCAGAATTAAACACGAATCAAAACCAACTGCAAAGTCCTTATTCCCAAACTAGCATCAACAAATAACTAACGTAGTCTGTTGTAACTCCAAATGTTTTCATTCAATTAGGATGTTGCAAGAACTTTTGAATCGTCAGAAGTTACCACAAGTTCAGTGTTGATTCTACTGTGAAGTAAGAAGTAACTACCAAGTCTTTTGTGGTACTTGGTGTTAGGGAAAATATGCAAGCATGCACCGCAGAAACTTTATAAGATCTTTGCTCGTTCGTTTTTCTTGTCTAATTACTGAAATTTGTGCAAGATGTCCAAGTTGGGTCTATTATATCGATGTCATACAAATGTCTTAAAATAATCACGCGTTTTTGTCTGCATGAACTGCAGCACGTTACTTGCTACGATTCACTGCTTTTGCTTACCTTTTTTATTTAAGAGTTTTTTTACACATTAGTATATCAATCCTATCTTACTTTTTTAGTTATAAACTTACTTCCTAGACTAAATTTACCTCATCAAAATTACAAAAAAATAGGTTTTAGAGGTAAAAAACTATGGAAAACTTCAAAGTCACTTATTGACGTTTTCATGATTTTAAAAACTGCATTTCTCTTATTAGTATGATGGTCTAAATTCACCAAAACATGCTGTGCATGCTTTATTTTGCGCACACCTCACGGTAAGGGTAGTTAGATTTTCTTATGAGAAAAGCAAAGTTGTAGAGTGGAATATGTCCTGACAGCCAACAATGCACAGGAACAATTTGTTTTCGATTCCGTTTCGACCTGGTAAACCAAGGTATAAAAGAAGGTTCAGATTGTTTAATTATATACAAGACTAGCAGATATGCAGTTTGACCCACGTAGTTCCCGTTCCCGTAGGAATACAGGGATAAAAATTAGCCTATGTCACCCGGGAATAGTGTAGCTTCCCAACAGTAAACGATTTTTTTGAATCGGCCCTGTAGTTTCGGAGCCTATTCAATGCAAACAAAGAAACAATCAATTCTTTCCTCTTTATAATAGACTAGCAGACGTCACGCAGTTTCACCCGCGTAGTTTCCGTTCCCGTGGGAATACGGGGATAAAAAGTAGCCTATGTCCACCGGGAATAGTGTAGCTTTCCACCAGTACAATATTTTTGAAATTGGATTATTAGTTCCGAAGATTACCCCCTACATACAAACTTACAAACTTACAAATTTTACCTCTTTATAATATTATTATTATTAAGTATAGATTCCTTTCGATTTTTAATGAAATCTTGTAATGTAATGTGATTTACTACGGAAATTCTTGCACGATCGCTAAAGCATGAAACTCATCATTTGCACTTTGCATCGACACAACCCGATTACAGGGAAATAATGGTTTTGATCTTGTTATGTGATTTACTACAGAAGTTTATGCAAGATCATTATAGCATGAAACGCATCATCTGCACTTTGCATCGACACAATCCGATTATAGGGAAATAATGGTTTTGATCTTGTAATGTGATTTACTACAGAAATTTATGCAAGATTATAGCATGAAACGCATCATTTGCACTTTGCATCGACACAATCCGATTATAGGGAAATAATGGTTTTGATAATGTTATGTGATTTACTACAGAAATTTATGCAAGATTATAGCATGAAACGCATCATTTGCACTTTACATCGACACAATCCGATTATAGGGAAATAATGGTTTTGATCATGTAATGTGATTTACTACAGAAATTCTTGCACGATCAAATGCAACATTTGCATTTTCAATCGACACAATCCGATTATAGGGAAATAATGGTTTTGATCATGTAATGTGATTTACTACAGAAATTCTTGCACGATCATTATAGCATAAAAAGCAACATTTGTACTTTCAATCGACACAATCCGATTATAGGGAAATAATGGTTTTGATCATGTAATGTGATTTACTACAGAAATGTATGCAAGATCGTTATAGCATGAAACGCATCATTTGCACTTTGCATCGACACAATCCGATTATTAGGTAAATAATGTTTTTGATCTTGTAATGTGATTTACTACAGAAATTCTTCCACGATCATTATAGCATAAAATGCAACATTTGCACTTTCAATCGACACAATCCGATTATAGGGAAATAATGTTTTTGATCATGTAATGTGATTTACTACAGAAATTTATGCAAGATCATTATAGCATGAAACGCATCATTTGCACTTTGCATCAGCACAATCCGATTATAGGGAAATAATGGTTTTGATCATGTAATGTGATTTACTACAGAAATGTATGCAAGATCATTATAGCATGAAACGCATCATTTGCACTTTGCATCGACAATCCGATTATAGGGAAATAATGCGCCACGTCACACCAACAATACCCCTATTAACTAACAATGTGATCGTCAGGCATTCATTTAATCTATGTATTAATTAGTACACTGTACAGTTAATAGATTATGAATGCTCATTTGACATGAGTTGTGTAAAATGTGTGTGTGGTTATTATGATACTGTTCATTTATACTGTTTGTTCATTGAATAGGGTTTTCATAATATACTTACATGATAGTGTTTGTGGATATTTTAGTTCACCACGAACTTGTTTTTTTTTATTAGCAAAGCATGGTTTAACTTAGGGGCTTCTGGCTGAGGAGTAGCTCATTCCTCGCTTGATCGGAGATGGGGTTTGCCTGACAAACCGTCACTGCTGGGGTGATTGTGGAGAATGCGAATGCGTGCCGGCACCCTGGCCTAAGTGATGAGAAGAAATACCGTGTGGTTTTAGTCAGGTAGAGCCTGGCAGACCCCTTCACCCGCCCTAGGGTGGAGGACATCCATGAGGATTTTCACACGAAAAAAAGGGGCCTCTGGCTAAATATTAACAGTTGCTTTGGTGGATCAAAGATAAAGCTATGCTTACCGAGGTTTCAGTTGAGAGATGTGGAAGAATCGTTCGTTCCCGCGACCTCCGGCGCAGGTGTGAGACGGACCTCTTGAGTTATTTTCAGACAGTTAGATAGAAAAAAATCTACCCACAACTGGTCGAGGAAAGACTGCGAGTGGCTGGTAGGGCGAGTTTAATAGTAAAGAAAATGCAGATTTTGATTTTGTTGGTCACTCTTTACGTAACAAGATAGCTATGTGCCTCGAAAAAACTGCTATTATGTTGTTATGCTGTTGGTCTTGGCTGTTATTAGTACTTCTTTAACCTTTACTAGTAGTCTGATAATCCTGACAACAAAGGTGTACCTATCGTGATACCCAGTTACTGGGTTGTGGAGTTTTGGATAGTATGCAGTCACTGTCATTTAAAAACTGGTACTAAGTGGGCTCTTATTAAACTGTAAACCGACCCCAACATATTTAGGAAAAGGCTAGGTGAATGATGAAGAACTAAAATTAAAGCGACAAATTCTCAGGAAATCGGAGATCTGAAAAGAAAACCTATTTTCATCAGAAGGTGCTTTAAAGGTGGAACATAATAAATATAAACATTAAAGTTATGTATCACAATGTTTGAATATCTCAACAAGGTTAGGATATCATTATCAGTATTAAAGAATTATTATACTATAGAAGACAGATATTCGTAAATTCACAGCTGTGTTACAAACCACCAATTTATTATAAGTTTAGCGATGCCATCCTCCAAACAGTACATGGCGGTACCTCTATCTGTACAACAGGATAACTACTTGCGTATTGTATAGGCGAGCTCCAATTATTTGCTCAGGTGCCTGAGTAGTCAGTTCGAGATACGGTGGATAGATGGCGTTGTACACAATTTGCTCGATGTTGAGCTTTTGGTTCAAATAATAAAAGGAGGTAAAATTCTGTATGTTTAAAAGAAACAGACAAATAATAATACGCTTTGAATAATGGTTTTAGTGAGATATGAATTCAATAGATGGTGCTTGTAGCAACTTCGTGCAGAATCTATTAAGTTGTAATTGACTATATAAATGAAACATAATTTAGACTTCTTTTAGAGAAGGTGGCTAAACATAAAAAAAACTAATTTCTAATGTTCTCAGCAATAACAAACGCTTTTAATTATTATAGCACGTAGAGAAACATGAGCATGTGGCATCATCGGAGAGTCCCTCTGGTACGCTAATACGTTCAAGATGCTGTTGGAACGAGCATGCATGCGAGTTAGTGTCGAGGTACAACGCTTACGCATTAACGTTGATAAACCGTCGACGTTGGCCTCGGCAAACATGCCGCTGAAGCGCTGCAATGAAATTGGGATAAGTGCAGGAGGCTTATCATAATGATGATGGTGATGTATAGATTGACAGAAATATTCCACAACTTTTACATAACCCCATCTAGTCCCAAGCTAAGCAGAGCATGTGCTATGGGTTTTATACAACTGATACACATACTTATGTCTAAATAAACACGTCGAATCTTCACGATTTATTTCGTTAGACTCGGGCATTTTGTGGGCAAAAGTTGGGTTTCGTGCAATGAAATCACACTGGGTACACGGTTACACGGTGTTTATTAAAGTTTCTGTGCAACACAATATAACAAATCATAATCACTACAAGTATCTCAGTGCAACGAATCGAGAACAGTTCCGCCACGTCTTAGCTCCACTGTGATCGGGCACTGAATGTCGTCCTCGCTGTAGGCTTAAAACATCACGACTCTGTAGAAGCGCGCCATGGTGTCGGTAGATCACGTGCTTGCGATTCGTTGTGTCCGTACTATTGACCGGATCCGACAAATACATTATTAGGTATAGATAAATTACACCCAGACACTGAAAAAAATATCGTTCTCAACACACAAACATTTATCCTGGTTGGGAATCAAGCCCACGACCTCTGGCATAGCAGTTAGAACCATCTACTGCTAGACCAACAGGCCAGTTATACAGAGGCAGGATATCGAGTCCATTCATCCACGCATCATTAAAAATAATTAACTACGACTATTTTCAATGTTCCATTAACCAAAAGCCGCTGGAAAACAGAGCAGTTGTTAATTATAGGAATGGCTAAAATCAATTTCCAACAGCTGGCTTTATTTAATTTCTGTTTAATTAAAGGCAATTATAGAGAGATTAGCAATGTTTGCTATGTGAATGGAGCTTATTATACTTACTTGTGGTATATTCGGTAATCTACAGTGGATATGTAAAGATTTAATATTTTGCGCGAAAAAATTATACAATTTTAGTACTGGAAAAAATCAATAAGCCTTTAAAATAGACCACTATCAATAGATAAGAGGAATTTACGGGAAGAAAACATTCCTATACATTTAAAAAGAAATAAAGCTGCATTCAAAGACTCATTTACAGCAGTGATAGCCTAGTGGTGTGACCGGTGGATTGCCAATTCATAGGTCTCGAGTTCGAACCCAAGGCACGCACCTCTGACTTTTCGGATTCATGTGCGGATTGTGTAATTATCACTTGCTTAAAAAACGGTGAAGGAAAGCATCGTGAGGAAACCGGCATGCCTAAGAGATATTATGTCTCAAGGGCATGTGATGCCAAGTCAGAGGCCCATGGGCGGCATTAAAACTCTGACACCAGGTTAGTTACTAACCACACGATAAGAAGAAGAAGACTTATCGCGGCAAGCACAAACCAAATAAAACAATAAAAAAGAAATTCTCACTATTTGGTTCTACTGTTCAGGATAAATTGCTTTTAATAAACATAGCAATATAATGGTCATATAAATAAAAAATATATTGAAATAATACATTGATTTTATTTATCATCAAATTCAAATTCATTTCATTCATCAATGAAATTGTCACCCAACGAAAACAAAATAAAAGGTCATCTTTTTTTTCAACTTTTCATTAGAATGCCTCGTATAAGAAAGCAATGTGTTTAGAATTATTAATAATAATTAAACGTTTTTCTTATTAAAAGAACATAATATGCAGGTTCGACTATTTATAACCCTCTTAGACGTCGCGAGGGGAGTTTAACACCTCACTCCTCTCAGTAGCTTGGCGAGGCCTGCGGGGCCAGCACAGGGGGTCGCGGAAGTATCTTCTGTTCCCATGACCCCCGGCGCAGGTGTGCTCTCTAAACAAAAGCTATCAAAAAATTTAAAAAAATGCGCAACTTGAATTACCTGACCCGAGAATTAAACCCAAGTCTTTATGCTCAGCAATAGAACTATCGAACACTAAACCAAGAAAGCAGTAGTTTTACTACAACCACTTGTTTGTGGTAATATATCAATCACTAACTAAAGACAGGTACGATAAATTTAAACGTAAGTACCCACTTTACTTGGATGCTGCGTTTTTCTAGATAAATCCGTTAGTTTTAGATCTATTTCGTACGTTCAAAAGAGAACTACAGGGGATGACTTTTAATTCAATGGGTTTGGTCAATTTTCGTTCTGCTTTATGCTGTTTTTTGTAAATGAAATTAAATGACGATCTAATTAAATTTATTTCCGTTGGCATACATTTTTTTAACTCTTTAATATACAATTATCGTAAACAAAACAATATTCAAACAATAAAGAGAATTTAAATACTATAATATAACGATCTAGTGTACGGACAAATAACACGTAACTTGACATTAAAGATAATTATATCATCATGAAACACTGTAGGTAAACTAAACCAGTCTTAAATTTCATAACTTGTTAAGACTCTTTTTGATAACCTCACAAATAAACTAAACTAACCTTCACTTAAGTAACCTGTACAGGAGTAAACATCAAAGAATTAAGACTAACAGAGGATCGAACATTTCAATCAAAGTGGTTATGCATAATTCAGTGGGACGCCCCGAAGGATCCTAATTGAAATACGCGAAGCCCGCCGGGTGGCCACTTCGATGCTAATCGGTGACACCTAACGTAAATTACTATCCCTTTTAATAGTGTTATTAGAAGTCGTGATTTTCGACGTTATTCTGATGTTGATTTTCGACGATTTTCGTTGAATAAATAGTTGTTTGTCGAGGGTTTTGTTGTGGGGTTTCTTACTTCTTCTATATAGTCACAGTATAAATATTAATACAGCAGTACGACGCCTTGGATCTCTTGAAAATGCCGACAACGTCTACACGCGTTAGCCCTTAACAATACCTTCCAAACTACGAACATCGTTTTGTTCGCAGTTCGGGAGTGGCTTTCCCGCGTCTCGCCCCTCAGACCCCGCACTATTGCACTGTTGCCCTAGATGGCTCCGATATAGTCAAAGTAAAGGCGTGATTTATTTCAATTTGACTATTAAGACGCACTTTTTAAAATATTACTTCAAAACACACTACCATGGTACTGTCCCACTGCAGTTTATCTTAAACATCATTTGTCCCACTGCAGTTTATCTTAAACATCATTGATGATGTCAATGATGTTTAAGATAAACTGTAGTGTAGGAAAACATTGTGAGAAAACCAGACTTAGGTGTTTTTAATATAAATCTGAAATCGCAAATACGTTTTGAACAAGCGCGGCGATTAATATTCGTACTTTCTGTGTATAAGAACAAGCCTTTGTTTGCCCTGCAGCCATATAATGATGAACTGAAATGATCTTACTACGTTAAATAAATCTTTCCAGATATTTTTTACATTATAGTATATTTTTAAGATACAATGGCTCCTTTATTGGTTTCTTAGACATCATTGACATCGGTGAAGGAAAAACATCGTGAGGAAACCTGGACTTATAGTTTGAAATCGCCAATCCGCCTTGAGCAAGCGTGGTGATCAATGCTCGAGCCTTCTCTGTATGAGAAGAGGCCTTTGCCCTGCAATGGGACAGTAACAGGCTGGTATTATTTTTTTAATGGCTCCTTTATTTCCATTTTTCCAGCGAAAGAATGTCGAGAGAAACTCAAGGATCATGATTTCTTTTCAAGGTTAGATAATTATATGAACAGGTATAATAATACATACACAGGTGAAGACACAGAATTCACAATAGTGCACGATTTACTCAAAAAAACAGTTCAGTCATAGCTTGAAAGTTTATGTAGTAAACTATAAAAATATCTCTAGATTTACGATACAGAAATTCGAAAAATATTTTGCTATATCTAAATGATATATGTTTGTGCTGTATCAATAATATTCAAGTGAATTTATCAGCTATAAGTTTTTCGAAGAACCAATCTTTTCAGTTTCAAATCGGTTAAGTACTAACGAAGAAATTGGTATACATGGGTGTAAGGTTATTGACACACTACCTGACGCCATAAGTTCAGTACATAATTCTAAACGTTTTTCCAATTCTGTGATTTTTCTGAGGTTTTCTTTCAACAGTATTTTGTTTTAAAAAAAACCTTATAATGGAAATGCATGGAAACACGTGAGTCAACCAAAACTAAATCAAAGTGGTCTTGCTCGGTGTGCCATCAGTACGTACTCGAAGTCACGTTCCGTCGATCACATCTCACATTGAGTACACAACAAGACTAAGTGTTTGGTACTAGACGCGAATTCTATGCGTTATTGTTCTTAGAGAAAAGCATAATTTATATCAAACCACATTTTGTTTCTTATACCTACACCAACACTTATTGGTGAGGTTATTCAGAAAAGTCAAGAGTAGGTACTCGTAACCGGAGTGCCTGTATGACTACATGTATGAACGCAAAGAAAACAAATAAAATATGCAACAATAGTGGCAGTTGGCGCTTTACTTTAGATTCTGCGTAACCCTATGAAAAAGCCGTAGGTTAAGTTTGTATTTTAAAAATATTTATTTTAATAAGTCATACCTACTATTCAATAAATATCTCATTGGATTAAATAACATGATTCCTAACAGTTTAACGTAAAACAAAAGTAAAAAAAAACACAGAAAATTAACCCAAGGGAATACATTACCGGAATAATAGTTAAAGTAACATCTGTGTTAATCCAGAAAATGGTCTTTCTTATTGCCAATTTTCATTCAAATTTGTTTAGCTGTTTACGCGTGATTGAGTAATAGCCAACCTAACATCCAAAGATTTAGACAGCTTTATAAACTTCGACATTAATAAAGGATAGGTAAGTCTATAATATAATGTTTGTAATGGTAAGATTCTGTACTGATTTTCTATTGGAATCGAATACGATACGTAGGAAGTTACTTAATTAATATAATATCCACCAAAATTCCCTCATTATTTTATCTCATGTTTTTGCAAATTAACTTCTCATCATAAGGAAGTGTTTTTCTCATTATGCGTAGGTACCTCGTGTATGAAGGAAACCTAACGCAGTCCTAATTAATTGCGGCAATTAAAATGTTCCAGTTGCAGAAGTTTGGCAACACCGTACGAGTTCAAATGAAGTTGTTTATGTAGGTTAGTCGTCGTAGTTATAATATGGTAATTAATTTAGTAATACTTAAAAATGAATAAACCTTGATTAATTTTGTAAAAACTAAGTTAATATAATAAAGTATACAAAGCGCTCCCTGCCATGAATAGCACATTAAACAGTTAGTCCTGGTGATTAAGTGTAGATCTTTGATTGTTGTTACGGGTTCTCTGAAGTTATAAGTCTGACTTCCCTGTTATAGGGTGAATTGATACCAGATAAGTATCAATTCACCCTATAACAGGGATATGTGGAGTTTAGGTGGGCAGTCACTTCATGTAAATAATAATAATGATAATGCCAGCCTGATATTGTCCCACTGCAGGGCAAAGGCCTCTTCTCATACAGAGAAGGCTCCAGCATTGATCACCACGCATGCTCAAGGCGGATCGGCGATTTTAAACTTATATTAACTTTAAGTCCAGATTTCCTCACGAAGTTTCTCCTTCACCGATGTCAATGATGTCTAAGATAAACTTGAGAAAGTCACATTGGTACTTGCCTGGATTTGAACAACAACCTCGTGCATGAGAGGTAGGCGCCTTAACCTCTGGGTCATCACGACATGTAAAACATTGGTAGATTTTTTTTAGACCGAAAGGAACCAAGCCCCAACTTATTTGGTAAAAATTTCACATGCGAACGACTAAACAAACTTTTTAATTCGCCATACCTATATAATAGGTTGTTAAGTCGCATTCTTGGCATATTTCTGATGTGATTATTTTATGATAAAAACGCCTTTTGGTATAAACACAAAACAATATCAAAATGAAAATCAGACAATTTCTTTATTAACAAATAAAAACTGGCCAAGAGCGTGTCGGGCCACGATCAGTGTAAGGCTCCGTAGAATATGTGAACGAAGTTAAAAAAATGCTTGCATAAGTATACGATTGTACTACAAACTTAGTCCTGAAATTATTTTGTACAACTTTTTGTCTTTTTTGTACAAAAACTGTTTCCATCCGTGTTCAAAATAATTTTCCTAGAAAGTGATTATAAAGTTCTACTTTTCAGTTTTTCTTCATATTTTGTAAACTTATGGTTCAAAAGTTAGAGGGGACACACACACACACACAAAAATGATTTTAGGAAAGGTTTTTAAAAATGAATAGGGGTCATTTTTAAAAACCTTTCCAACAATATATCACACGTTAGGGTTGAAATTAAAAAAAAGCACTTCCCACTTTGCATATAGGGGGGCTACCCTAATAAAACATATTTTTTCCAATTTTTATTTTACCACTTTGTCGGCGTGATTGATACACATATTGGTACCAAATGTCAGCTTTCTAGTGCTAACGGTCACAGAGATTAAGCGAGGACGGACGGACGGACGGACAGACAGACATGGCGAAACTATAAGGGTTCCTAGTTGACTACGGAACCCTAAAAATGACCAGACAAGACTTACTAGACGAACTTGTGTCAATTCACGAATAAAAAATTAAACGTTTATTTGTTAAGTAATTTAATATATCTAGCGAGTACTTAAGTAAAATCGCATAAGCTTGAACTTGATCACAGTTATAATTTATAATAACAAGGGGTCATATTTCTTGCCAGAGCCATCAAGATTATCAAGAGAATCTAAACAGAGTAGTCTCAAAATTGAATCAGTTTCATAAAATAATGAGCATCTCGTAAATCTCCATTAGGAACAGGATATCTGAATAACAAATGTTCAAACTAGGAAAGTTTCGCCACAGATATTCCAATTTATGCGTAAGTCTCTTAGATTAATGGGTAAAGGCTTATTTTGTTGTTGTCTGCAGCTTTATTTGACCACAAGTTTTTGTTATTCGTGTATTGTTTAGTGATTGGCTGGTAAAAAAGTCCATGGCAGATTTAATTCATAGGTAATATTATTTTAACAATATTTACAATTTGAAAATCACAATTAACTATTTGAAGGTGACAGTTGAACTGATCAACACAATAAGCAACTCAGTTTCAACTCTCACAACTAACAATTGCCTGTCTTCTTGTCATTTAAGAATACAGGCTGCACCACGGATATCGAGGGATATGGCATGTAGGCGTGGTAAGTGTGCCTTAAGTCTGGTCAGTTTGGCCAAAGTAACACGTGACAGCCGAGAACATTGTTTAGTACTAAATTAGCATCGGAATGAGTCGTGTCATTTCGTATTTTTACGAAATGCCGAATTTTTCAGTTTTATTTTGCAAAAATAGGGTAACTACAACAAACCTTAAGAAAAGTGGCGTGTCCTACCATCGGATAATAAAAATCACTGCACTAATTACAATATTAATAGATTTTACAAATATCTCATTGTGAAATATTTTTGCGTGACTGACGCATGTCACAACAAAACATTAGTGGTGCGTAGCGCTTTTCTCTATATATCGATAATTTATAGAAATTCTTACAAAATAATTTCATAATTAGGTAGTAATATTTGCAATTTAATATTATTTTGTAAATAAAATGATTTCATAATTTTTATATTTTACAAGTCATATCATTTGATTAAAAACTTTTTACAAAAATACAACCGACTTCACTCTATATATTGCCACTGGCTTCTGACACTACAACTATTTTATTTTTTTAATGTTATTGTATGTGAATGGTAGTTTAGGTACTTAGTGGGAACTTATTATTTTTCAATTTTTAGTTTTTGTTTATGTAGATGATTTAGTTTTTCCAGTTATTTTGATGATAAACCAAATTACTAAAGCGATTTCGAATGGGAAATAAAGAGTATGGGATCACTCGAAAATGAAACAAAAATGACGATGATATGAGGTAATTTGAAACTAGAAATAAAAGAAAATGATTTATTAAAGTAGACCACGTACACACACACAGCTACACAACAAGCTATACCTACAATTACAGTTTACACTGACCTCGCATTGTACGGAAATCCTATATCATGCGAGATGAGCTTATACTGGAAATACATAGCTTGATGAGAGCAGACGTAAGTCGGGGCCGCCACCACTGAGGTGGCCCAGTGGTGGCCTGCCTCGGTGGAACCCACGACTTACGAACAGTAAGTCGTGGGTTCGAACCGAGGCAGGCGCATTACTTTGTGCAATTTATTTCATCACCATCACCACTGCTCTCAAAAACGGTGAAGGAAAACATCGACCGGCATGACGTCCTTGAACCAAAAATTCGAAGACATGTGACATCATATTCGCACTGGGCCCACGTGCGTGGTGGATTATGGCCCATACGCAAAATACACGCTTTGACGTGGAGTTGCGGATACCAGCCCCGTATCTTTATCTTTATCTTTATATAGCTTGATGTGCAGCCGTGTGTACCTACAATCGTCACTTATTTTTTAATATTAATTACAATATACCATAATCAGTAATCATAATAAACGATACAAACTACGCTCATAGACAACCTCTTTTTTACATTCGGTTTTCATCGATATTTTTATAGATGTAACAAAATACCAAGCCCTATGCATTGAGTGGGCGTTCCTATAAGTACGAGAGCCCGTGGCCAAATTTCGTCGCCACATCTTTATACGGCTAAACCGTATTAAGTAAATAGATACATTAGGTTCTTCTCATTCCAAAACCACCACTAATTAAAAAAAAAAACATTGCTATTCCTGCGACCGACGCGACGTGAACCCTTTTTGTGATCCCATATTAAAAAAAAATTACTCAAGTGATTTTTCAGAATGTCGTTGAATGATAGATTTTAGATTCGCACAAAGAACTCAACTTCGAATACCAGAAGCGTCACACACACCTAGGAAAAATTAAAAATTAAACCAGTGGTCTCAAAAAATAACCGATATGCAGCATCACAGCGCCTGAAAACATGAAAATATTGTCATGATGACAAAAGTGGCCCATAATGTAGAAAACAATCATATATTAGACTAATTCAGCGTAGGTAGTACCATCTAGTCATGACGGTAAATAATTACAAAATCGTATCGTGGGGTTAACATCTATGTATAATGCTAATCAATATAATTACAGTTTGCATTTTCCTAATCCTCAGAAGTCATTTTTATAGAGCTTCCACGGTTTGCGCCGTGGATGAGCGATTGATTGCTGCGCGGCGTGTCCGCGTGTCTCGGGTTTGATTTCTTTGAAGTTTGTGAACGCACCGATCATACAGGACAATTTCCTATTGTGGGATAACGCAAAAATAAATCGTTTTAATCACTGCCGGACTCATCAGTGTTCACAATCATCACCTTAGATTGAAACTTACCGGTAATTTTATTTTTTGTGGTTTGGGCTCCTATACTAGTGCCCGCCCCTTTTGATCATGTGTGCATTAAGATAAGAAGCATGTGTGGCGTATCTATTCGTTTCGTTTTAGTGTGAGTTTTAGGAGGGGGGACACGGTGGCGACACATGAACTTGAACAAATATTGAGTGAAGGCATATCTCCGGATATCTATGGGCTGCACCAACCCCAAATAAGTTGCTATAAAAACAGTATAACACAGATATATTAAAAGACGTCCGAGATATTTTTGAGACCAAAATGTCCCATAATAATGCAATAGAATATAATACATAATACAATTAGTTTCACCGTAACTCATGTGAAAAAAATTGAAAGACTCATAGACGACACAAAAACACAAAACACTCACACACACACACTCACACACACACACATACACACACACATAGAAATGACATAGACATATAAATTAGATAGACATCATAGACATGTCATTGTCATAGACATTTACATAATTCAATTATAAAGTTCATCACTGCTTAAAAACATGTTGGAAGAACAATATAAATAAAACCAGAACACTAAAAGACTTCAACACACCGCATACTCCATGCGAAACTAACGCCATCTAACGGACGGCCATCAAACAATTTCTAATTAAAGGATTCCATGCCGTTTGATAGAACATAAAGCAACGTTCGAATACCCCAGATGGGCGTAAATTGTAAAACGTGGATCGTTCAAATATTTACCGGATCCTCACCGGACGCGCCGTTTCACGAAAATAGTTCGATAGAGGATTATACGGGCTTTGTTTTGGACCGCACCCGCAGACTTTCGTTTAAAATATAAATGTTTCGGTTGAATGGTGGAGTTTTTATACTTGAACCATAGTTCTTTTGTGGGTTTGTAATTTTAAAATCTTTAATGGATAAATCAAAGTTCTTATTATAAATAATAATAAATAAATAGCAAAGCATGCACCGCATGCATTACAGTATGTACCGTATTAATTACACATTTATCAATATTACAAATTTGTAACTATAATAATATTTTAAAGAGGAAACATTTTCGTTATTTATTTTTCGTGTTAATCCAGTGTGTCAGTTTACTCCATACCAAAATTTTATTAAAATCGCTCCAGCCGTTTAGACGTGAAGAAGTAACAAACATACTCACTTACAAACTTTCGCCTTCATAATAATATTAGTGTTATTAGTGTAACATTGAATGCAAATATGTAATAGTGAGTAAAAGTGAATGTTTTTGTGTTGTGTTATTGTTATAGTGTTTTGTGGCTATTGAATCATCATTTAAAAACTGTGTTTGCTTGTGGTATGTTTTGGACACGGGGCGTTTAAGAACAACTTTGCTGCGCAGCTTGAACAACAGACAGCATGCTGTTGCCCTTGGTGAGTGACTATTCATTACATATAAAGCCATAATGTGTATTAGAAAGGACTATTATTCTTTCTGTCAATTATAGATTTTTAACAAAGAGTCAAGACCCGAAGCGAATGTTTTCTCGTTCTTCTTCTTTTTGTGTGGTTATCGACTAAAGATCATGGCACATTATACCGGCACGGCACCGGCACCGCTCCAAAACAGCAATTGACTTGTCATTCAATTTAGAGTCTTAAATCGTGGGTAGTATAATATATTTCACAATGTCAAAGTGAAAAAGCCAACGGCGAGCAGTCAGCGCGCTTGCCACTACCATACTGGTACAGGTATTTGTTTATTTATTTATCTATTTAAATTAAACAAATAAATAAATAAATACCACTCGACTCGCAGCCCGCGTGCCGATAGCGAGCGTACCATGTGCTTACAGCGCGTCGACCGCACGCTTATTATAGCACGCCGACTCCGAGTCGCCAGCAAAACGTCGTTGCGCCGTCGTAAACCGAGACATTATGAATCAGAAAACGTGCAGGTCATAGGCATGTTCAATTATAAATGCCATATAATTATTGTGTTCGCGGTGACAGCTAGCTTGCACCTCGCGGGCGGCGTGCGGACTGCAAGCTAGCACCTTGTCGACGATGCGTAGTTAGTGCACTAGCAGGTAGCCGTAGCCTGAATTCGAGGCGACGCCCTGCGGCTGCTGTGCAGTTGCGGTGCCGTTATAATGTGCCATGATCTTAAATCTGCAGGATTAATGGTTATCTTTTCATTGCCATGTGTAACTGGCATCCGCACTTGCACACCGAACTTTAATGACAACTGAGAATCTCTCTCTTAAACTCAAGTTATGATGATTATCAGACGGGTTACTGTGCGTTTCGTACGGCGTATTCGCACCTGCGGGTGCGCATGACGTTGTCCTAGATATGTACTGATAAGAAGCAATACGAAACTAGCTTTTTGACAGTTAATCCTTAAACATTTGGCCCAGTAATCATCATTATGAACTGAGATACACCATATAGCCCTATTGGTGTCAGAGTGTTTATACCGCCCATCTAGGCCTTTTATTTGCCCGTGGGTAGAAAGAAAGGAAATAAAGAAGAAAAGAAAGAAAAATATTTATTTGACAACAGTCATTAAAATTAAATTAAAAATTTAAAAAACCCCCACCGCAAAAAAGTAATACATTTAAAAAGTTAAAAATAACACTTTAGCCATGAAATTTTACTTCACGTCGGGGTACCGCTTACGTAAGGAATGTTCCTAGTACTTGTAGGTATGTAGGTACTTATTTTAACGGTACCCCGACGTTACGTATAATTTCATGGCTAAAGTGTTATTTTTAACTTTTTAAATGTATTACTTTTTTGCGGTGGGGGTTTTTTAAATTTTTAATTTAATTTTTATTTTAAAATTTTTAAACGCATTAATTTTGTTTTATAGATTATACAGTTATGAGAATTTTTCAGTGCATTGTATGTAGAGTCAAATACTGATTAAAACGAATCCAAATACGAAATATCTGCTATTAGTTTGTCAAGAGTCTACCTACTGGTGTGCTGGATAGCCTGGCTGCAGCATCAGCTCATCCTGTTGCCATCAGTGCATTGTGTTTAGAATCAAATGCTGGTTGAAATGAATCCAAACACGACATATCTGCTATTATTTTGTCAAGAGTCTACCTACTGGTGTACTGGATAGCCTGGCTGCAGCATCAGCTCATCCTGTGGCCATCATGGCATTGTGTGCAGAATCAAATGCTGGTTAAAATGAAACCAAACACGACATATCTGCTATTATTTTGTCAAGAGTCTACCTACTGGTGTGCTGGATAGCCTGGCTGCAGCATCAGCTCATCCTGTTGCCATCAGTGCATTGTGTGCAGAATCAAATGCTGGTTAAAATGAATCCAAACACGACATATCTGCTGTTATTTTCTCAAGAGTGTATTAGTCTGCTAGATATCCTGGCTGCATCAGACCAAAAACATCATAATGTTGCTTATTAATATTACACACATGGGTGTATGGAATTTTAAGACACACATATGTTTGTAAGTAAAGTTAATACCCATAGACGTCTAAAATAGCAACGGTAGCTAAGTCAAAAGAGCTGATAACCATGAAACGGCTGAACCGATTTTGATGAATCATGTCTAAGAACCATCGCAAGAAACCCTGCTTTCAAATAAAAAAAACCGCATCTAAATCGGTTCACCCGTTTGGGCGCTACGGTGCCACAGACAGACAGACAGACAGACAGACAGACAGACAGACAGACAGACAGACAGACAGACAGACACACACACATAGCGGTGAAACTTATAACACCCCTCTTTTTGCGTCGGGGGTTAAAAACACACACACACAATAATTTGTATTTATTTTATTTATTTTTTCTCTTGTTAATTATACTAATTATATATGTCTATTCAAATAGTCTTGTATGGTATATATTTATGTAAATAGTACACCACACACTGCCTACTCATCCTTTCTCCTCCACTATCAAGTCCATCCAAAGGTTGTCTGTAAGAGATCGCTTTTAGCGATAAGGCCGCCCATTGTATCACCGCTTGTAGCCCTTAAAATTATAATTTGTTAGTTTTAATGGTGTACAATAAAGAATATTCTATTCTAATTTATGAAACATACAAAATATACGAAAGTAGGTACACATTATGTGATGTGTGCCTCACGGCTGCGCCAAAATAGGTAATATGAACATCTGACATCAGGCTAGGCACTAACCACAGAAACAGAAGATAGGTACGTTTTAAGACCACAAAGACAGCGCTTAAAAATACAAAATGTCTACGTGTTTTCCAACCGTTTAGTGTATGAACCGAATCCAAACTGTTGGAATTATTTACAACACTCGTTTTCGAGACGGCTGGCTGTTTGCTTTTGGTAGAATGTTTTGTCAGTTCGCATCGAATAGCTCGACGTGTGAACGGCGTGCTGCAGTTATACGTCAAACTATTCGATTCTTTGATTTTTTATATCGATTATTGGTTGCGAGAATTTTTATCGGTAATAGTGCAGTCGTTCGTGGGAGAAATTTGTAATGTGTTAATTTATTTATTGGATGCGATACTTGTACATTTATATTTGTACAAATATACTGGTAGTGTTTTGTTTTACAAAGTTTAAAAGCAGATGGCTAGATTTTTTGGCTACCGTAAAGAATAGTAAAAGCAGGGACATTGTCGCATAACCTGATTTTATGAGTTCAGGACCTACACTGAGTACTGGGTAGACTGGGTGTCCTTCCAGCTTTTACATTTTTAGTTTACTTTTACTAATTTGTACCTATGTTTTTTTTGTGGTCCTTTCACCTTTTTGTGTATAACTAAACTCAGTAGCTGTCTGGTGTCTTAATAGGTGCTCAATTAATAGCAATAGGTTCACCGTAACATTTCACAACAAGAACATGACATAATTAAATTTCTTTTTTTATTTCTTTCTTTCTTTCTTTTTTCTTTCTTTCTTTCTTTCGTTCTTTCTTTTTTTCTTTCTTTCTTTTAGTTACTGCAACCTTTCGTTGTAATGTTATGTTATGGGTTCGATTCCTGAGGTGGGAATAGTTTTATTCAGTGTTTGTATCTACATTTTCTTGAAAACAAACGGAATTCTATCTAGAATGTATCCAAGAAAATACCAGTCGGTGAGTCTCAATATCAGTCAGTCAATGGGTGAGACTTTTGCTTGATCCCCAAGAGATGGCAATAGTTTCAACTTATGTGTACAACTCTGTTCTTCTTCTAGGAATACAGGCGTAATTGTTATGTTATGAGTCTAAGGCGTGATTCCATATTGCGTCACATGAACCCTTTATTTATCGCTGAGGGCTCCACTGACCTCAGGTTATTTGAATTACATGCTCCTGAATGCTCAAGCGGTCCTTTAGACTTCCTTACACAAAATCGACCAGCAAACAAAATTATGACGCCCTCCGACACACCTGTACTTTACACAATGTCCTATATTTCAATATCCCTGAGTCAGCACGCCACGCGATATTGCCCCTATCGCACCCATAAAACGTGCGAATTGAATGTCCATATTCGCGTGTAGACCCGCCAGAGGTCGTGAACATAAGTTTCAAGTAATATTTTTCTTACAATACCGATACATATTTTTATGAGGGATCAGCTATGTCATGATAACGCCAATAAACTTGCTTCCCCAAATAAGTTTTCGCCATTTTATTTTACGATGTTTGTCCAGTCGCTCGTATATTCTGTTGAGTTGAGTTTTTTTTTCAGATTTCTAGAGAAATCAATCTTGGCCCTTACCAGTATAGAATCTCGAGAATCTCATAGTTTCGTTTAATACACACAGGAGCTTGTGGCTAAATAATAAAACACTCACGGGTCGATCGAAGATTAAGCTACAATAAATTTAGGTAAAGGCTTGGTAGATGATGTTGCGTTATTCATTATATTTTCTATTACGACTTCTTGACTGAATTAATTTAATTTGAGTACTTGCATTACTTAGTGATTAAGTACAAATCTGAAATACTAAAAGAAGTATTTGCTCAAGTCCCAAAATATTTAAAACATTATGCTCGTAATGCTCTTACTAAATAAATACTAGTAGTATTTTAAGCGTCTTAGTATCTGATGAATATTTAATCTATAAGAGATTTATGTGCACATTAAACATAATAAATTACTTTCGTTTCATGTTTCGATTAATCATTAATGCATTTGGAAGTCCATGTTTTTAGAGTTCCGCAGCAGTAGGTATTAGTGGTGTGCTTGGAAGGAGCAACTGGAATCATTATATTTTATTTAACTTGTAAGTTTTTAACTTTCAAAAGTGCCTTTAAAATATGGACTAATTCAATTAAATGATTTGGCTTTGACTTTGACTTTCAAAGGTAGTCCTTTTGGCGCAGCCGAGCCTGAGACATGCCATTAAGTTTATACTGTGTGTGAATCTGGCTGTTGCCAATCAATATATTTTCTTTCTTTTTTTCTTTCTTTCTTTCTTTCTTTTTTCTTTCTTTCTTTCTTTCTTTAAACTCAAGATCTTTCATCACTTACTTTAAAAACGAAGTAGGAAACCGGCACCTCTGAGAGATATTTCTCCACGTCATCATGTGAAGCTAAATCAGAGGCCCATTGGCGGGATGAACACTCTGATTCTCAAAACAAGCACTAACCCTACAAAAATAAATTGTGATAACCTATGTCGAACTCTATTACTTAGTGTCAGCTGTTTGTCCATCAAGTTCGTTATAGGGTCCCAATAACACCAAAATATAGGGACTAAAACTAAATTACAAATAAAGAAGAATCCTTTAGGTACAATCAGTGGTGAGATGTTTGGATAATTACGCACCCGCGCGCTACGAAAAATAAGAAAATATCAACAAACCCTTAGTGTGTAAATCAGACTCGGACTTGGCCCGTTTTTAATCTCAATAAGTTTTATGTAGTTCTAATGAATACAAAATTAGAGCCGTTAATCGAGTGGTTGTGTAAATTAATATTGAATTTGTCTGGCTTTGTTTAAAGATTTAAAACGTCTTAAAATTATATTTAAGAAAGCACTTAACTTAATTATTGTGGTCATATAATGTTTGTAATTTAATGACTAAGTACTATTATTTGACATTAGTATTCTAATTTTATTGTTATTATTAAGTATTTGAAATTTAATTATTATTTTTATTTGACATTTGTAATTTAATATTGGGACATTTATTGAAATCGTACTTTCTTTTTTTCTTTATGTACATAGCAATTTATTAATTGTGTTGATTTTTTTTGTTATAGTATTTTAAATCATTGCTTTTATTACAAAATTTGCATGCCTAATTTAGGAGGCGGAATATGAAGTTCAAATGTTTACCTATGCCTTCTCAACATCTGTAAAATACTATATTTCAGGCAAACAAATGAATCTGAATCTGAATCTGAATCTGAAAGTTTTTAACGTATATTTGAGCATTGATCTACACGTGTTAACGCGGTATTCTCATTGTTGCAGTTTGGGAGTGATTCTCAGTCTTATTTGAATAAATGAATGATAATGATTTAGTATTATTGAGTTTTGACTTTAATTGTCCCACTTTTTTGACATGACTCTGCCATTGTTTTTTTCTGAGATGGGATTGCGACTAGATTTTGTACGTTTTAAATTACGATAACTAATTAGCCTTAAGGTCTCCTAACGTTGTGACATCACTAACATCAGTGTTATCTAAGATAAATAATAGTAACCTAAAAAAAAATCTATAAATACAAAACGATTCCATTTTTCCCCGTTGAAACTCTTGACTGGAGTGTCATTGTATGTGGGAGTGAGGGCTCTTCGATCTCAATGGCTTGAGCCTACCTATAATTATATCGTGTTCTCGAGGTTCTCTCGAGCAAAAATTATTAAATTGTTCATCAGAACAATCGATAGTTCACCTGAGTTCTTTCAGCACGTGTATTGAATAAGGTTTTCGCATGCTCTTAATGTTTTTCTAGTATATATTTCTCAGAACAAGATCCATTTTTTTTTAACAAATTACATGACATGTGTAAGATGAATAAGTGTTAGTATGTGTTAGAAAGAAAGAAAGAAAGAAAGAAATAAGATTTATTGGCAACAGGTAAAAACATGCACACACTGTTAAAATATGAAAATAACAAAACAAAATAGTAAAAAAAAAATGGCATGTCTCATGGCTGCGCCAAAAGGCTCATTTCAGCGGTAATGCCAGACAGACGCAGCTGTCTGACGCTGGTTTTCAAATGCACCTTTTGGGACGGGTAACGGTTGAGTAACACAATATAACATAGTACTTATATTAATATTGTACATAAAAATAAAGATCAATCTAGACATGTTCTGAATAAAGTTAACAGATACAGAAAGAAGAGATATATAGTAAATATGAATAGTAGTAAATGAATAAATAAATAAATAGTGCAACATAAGGATCAATTATATGCGTAATATGTTTAATATAATTTAATTTATGAGGAGCATCACTGGATGATTCGCCCGCGTTTTATATAATTGAAGCATTAAGTGTAACCATATCTACTTTCCGTTGCGCATCTATCAGATACTGCCGTAGACGAGTTCTAAACGTGTAAATAGTGCTAAAAACCCTTATTGGAGGTGGAATATTATTCCACACCTTAGATGCCGCGTAACGGAAACTGCCCCTGAAAGCTGCTGTTCGATGAGACTGTGTTGAAAGTTGTTGCGCACATAGCCTAGGCGCACATTCTCGTGTACTAGCCATCCAACTAAGCTTGTCAAATAAATACCTTGGCTTCTTAAAATTAATGATACCAAAGAGTAAGCATGCTAAGTGTAACTTTCGTCTCGACTTCATCTTCAGGATGAAGTGTTTGTTAAGGAAGGGAGTGACGTGACTTCTAGGGGGAACTGAATAACAAAAGCGCGTGTTATCGCATGCTTACCTGCTATCTTGTCAAAGGGAGCCATTATCCAGAAAGCCATGTAATCAAGTAAATAATAACACTACACACCGCAATTGCCTGGCCCGTTGGTCTAGTAGTTAGTCGCCTGACTGTTATACTGGAGGTCGTGGGTTCGATTCCCACCCAGGACAAATGTTTGTGTAAGTTAGAAAAGGTCGTTAAAAATCAGTTGCCGTTACTCTATGAGACATTCCATTGGTATTATAAATATTAATTAATTATATTGCTTAACAGACGCTCAAAATAATAACTCAGTGTCTCTTAAGTTGTGACGCTCCATTTTATATATGTTATACAGCTATTTTGAAACTACTAAACTAAACTATTTTGAAGACAGACCGGTCCAAGGAGCAAATCATTCCCTAGATCCAGAGTAAAGCTTTAAGAAGGTTATATTAATTTAAAAAATCTGTTATTATCTCAAAGCAAAGTAAAGGCCTCATCTCATACAGAGAAAGCAAGAGCATTGATCACCGCGTTTGCTTGGCTATTTCCAACGCATACCAGTCCAGATCTCCTCGCGATGTTTTTCTACACCAATGCAATGACGTTGAAGATAAACTTTTTAACTATTGGTTTTTAAATAACTTATTGATATTTGGAAAACTTACGTATAAGTAATAGTAACAGTTTTATCTTTTTATCAGAAACACAGTTACTTTTTTCATTTGTAATTTATGTATGTATAGTATGCATTTGTATACTATACATACATAAATTACAAATGAAAAAAGTAACTGTGTTTGTCTATTTGTTCCTTTGTCGGCATTCAAAGACTAAACGGCTGAAAGGGTCAAAATGAAATTTGTCATTGAAATGGATCATATTCTTCAGACGGACTTTAGACTAAACAAACACTTACACTTTACACAATGGTGGGTTTAAGAAGATTGAAATGAATTGAAAAACTGATATTGGTGCTTGCTTGGATTTGAACCAGTACCACATGCATGTGAGGTAGACGTCTTGACCATCACGACATTTCCATTATACAAAGTATTAGTACACATTGACATATATGTATGTATAATCAAAAGGCGAGTACCTAATCCTCTAACCTGTTTGATCGCTCTAACATAGTTGGAATGAACAAACTGTCTGCACAAGACCGAGTAGGATAATAGACGCAGCGCAAAGTAGGCGTGCCAATCTTCTTATATTTTACAAAGAAGTTCAGTCGGTGTTTGCTCAAAGACCAAGCGTCTTTGCTGTTCCGTCTAACTTTTAGTCTAGATCTGTATAGTATAGGAGTACAATTGTTAGAAAATATGGCGAAAAGTTTCTTTATTTCGAGTCGAGATTCTTTCGTATGTTATTGCTACTGAGTGTTGTGTTTAGTTCTGAACAAAGCTATGATTTCAGAAAAAAATATTGTTACTTCGTAATTTAAAAAAAAATATGTGCTGTTGTTAATAAAAACCCTATCTGGCTTGACTAAAGTATTTTTATTTTATTCTTTAATCATTTTATTGTGAATGTAAGACCTAAATTTTTAATTCCTTTAACTTTTTTATTTAATCATTTGTCTGGCACCAAATGTTCTTTCTTTGGCATTGTTCGTCAAGGTGTAGAGCTGTCTAAGTTCCTAGTTGAGCTCACGATAACTGACAAATAATGCTTGCACTGACTGATCTGGCACACTCATATCTGTGTGATTCTGTCCTCAAAAGACCATTTCAGACACTAATCTGCATGGTTCTTATATTATAATCTGACCATGATAATGTCTGGACTTAAAAGAAACTGTGACTTCTGAGTTAAATACCGACCTCACCATCTAATAAAAAAATTACATGTAAAAGGGTTCGTATGAACCTACATAAATAAATAAAGTTTATCATTTTAAGCAATACCTGAGGTCTACGATTGAATACGGGTGGTCAGAAGATGCCGATTCACTTTTTCTGGAACAGCTGAGATAAAAAAGCTAAGGCCTGTATTGTCCAGACGACTGTCAAATTTTCCCAATTGAACATGAACCTTATTCTGTTTGTCATAAAGTTGAAAAACTCTCGAATAAATTTGACACATTGGGACAGCTTGACGTGTTGTGCTGGCCTCTCCGTACATTCACGTTTTTTTCCTTACAAAATCCACGGCAACTGTGCTACTTATAATGCACCGTGTGTGTCTACAAGTATGTATGTATAATGATCCATACAACTCAGATGACCTTGTCAATACATAGCCAAGAAGCCGTGTGTGAACAACAAGCTTAACGCCTGGCTGAAATTTCGTAATCTAGATGTGCGCAGAATAAAACAATTATAAAAAACACACTACAGATTTCTGTCATTCATATTTCATCACCAACATTCCAGTGACTACGGCGTAGCACGTAGACTGCAGCGTAGCACATCGTAGCTCGTAGTAGCTCGTCGTAGCGAACTAATAAAATTAGGTTCACCCACACGAATCAAATTCGCCAAACAAGATAACTTGGTGGTTACGCTAGTCTCGGTAACAGTATTTGGAAATATCATACCAATCGTTTCTTTAAAGATTTATGTCATGAAAGTCATGAAACACGTATAAAATACGTTTTCGAAAATCATCCCTTAAGGGGGTAGAAGGGGGGTGCAAAGTGAATATCAAAGTAGTTCTCTGATTTACTAACAAAGCTATTTCAACGATGTAAGTGTGGAAACTGGTCGCCAGTTTTCCGAATGTACAAAGGTGGTGGCGGAATCAAGTCGTGTAACTGTAAAAGGTAACTGGTTTTGTTTGTTTGACCTCTTATCTACCAATAAACTTTGAGCCTGTTAGGAAGCTACTCAACAACATGGAAAATTAATAATGAGAAAATTTTGTTTTGTACAGAACAAAATTTAATAGTAAAAATCTTTTCTTCTAAATCAGGCGACAAAAACTACTGTCTGCCGCCTGAAAAAACTACAAAGAAATTTTTATAAAGAATTAATTTAAAGACTCCTTCATAAGGTTCTAAAGTTTTGTCTACCGAAAGTAAAGCTTTTTTAAAGTCCATTAAACGCTACTCATAGTAAAATTAAAATATTCCTTGAACATTTAAAAATACGGTGTAGGTAATACTGGAAGTTGAAGTTAAAGTAACTTTTCTAAATATTTTAGGCTCTAGGTCCTTTGTTCATCAAGCTTATTTAGGCAACAGCTACCTTTTTATTAATAAAGTATTTTTTAAGTATATTGTGAACCTATACTATTGTGTATATGAACAGACTCTGCAGCTTTGTTGGCTACATATAAAATCGAATCCAACAGGATTCAAGACTATCTGTAATGACGAAAGAAATAATTAATGTGAAATACATTAATAAAACTTATGGAGCTCAACAGGACAATGAATAATACCAAAGAATAAACGTATATCTATGATATAACTGAAAGATAACAATATTTATGTATTTAAGTGGGATAAACAAAATAGATTTTATGGTATACAACTCCATCCACCTCTATATATTTGTGTGCTTGAGGTATTAAATAAACCTTAAACTTACCATGCATGCAATTTCAGTGATAGTAAAAAGAAAATTTAAGTTTACGGGTTTTTAAGTTAAGAAAAAGCCAATTAATAATTTCATCACTGGGGGTGACAGAATTATAAATATACATCTCATGGTATCAAGCCGTCATCGATATCGCATCCACTCCGTAGGTATATTGTTTACAAACAAAAACGTATGAAGTTCTATTTTAAAACTAACAGTATGAACCGGAGCTAAAATGGCTGCCGTTAAACGGAAACCAAGCTCAATATTCTATGTAGCGGAAGAACAACGTTATTCTATTAACAAGTAAACCAATGCAGGATAGTAGAAACGAAATATTCTAAAATAAACTCGTACGGTTTGTGATGAAACCAGATATGGGGTTAAAGTAAATTTACCGTGGATTAAATTAAAAATTCTGACTGAATACCGCTGGAGTAAATCAGTTCTTGAGTGGAGACCGCGACTTAGGGTCAGCTCACACCGGGACGCGACGCGACGCGACGATAGGAAGAGGCCTGTGATTTCGCGCTGCGCCGCGTATTTTGTAACGCACTTTTAAAATGTCCGCGTAGCGTCGCGTCGCGTCGCGTCTTGGTGTGAGCTGACCCTTAGTGAACGTAGTAGTGAAGGATGCCCTCCAGCTAGGTGGGATGACGAACTGCGGAAGATAGCAGATGCTGTATACGGCAAGCTGAAGACAGGGCGCTGTGACAGCACTCATTAGGGGAGTCCTATGTCCAGCAGTAGACTACTGTAGGCTGATGATGATGCTGAAATTAAAAGTCATTATGGGCCTGTGGCTAAATATATATCCGCTCGGGTCAATCGAGGGATTGGCTTGTTGAAGTTGGTCCACGAATGGGTGAGCATTCAATACATATCAAAGAACCTTCGCGGTTAAGGTGGATTCTGAAAGTTGTGATGCTGGAGAGTTTTTCCGCATCTTCTTCTTCCAAGGAAAAACACGAGAAAGTGGTGAAAGGTGGGCGATTTGAGGAACTGTCTTTTGTTTTTACTTAGATTTTGAATTTTGTTCTTTTTTTGTATTTTAAGAGAGCACGGCAAGCTGTCACTTGTAAATCTGTGACAGTTCTTATGGGTAGTCGAAAACTCCGAAAGGCTAACAGCCAGTCTAGGTTATTGTGTTACCCAGTTACTAGGTTGTGGAGGTAATAAAAGCAGCCGCTGCATGTGAAATACTCATACTTGTGGAGATTCGTCCGTGGATCGCCGGAAAGCACGTTAAATCATTGGTCCCGGGCGGTAAGACCTCTGGAAGTTTGACGACCCGATTAGATCCAAAACTCAGTAAACTTAGTGGCTGTGGTTATTTTAAATGTGTTCTTAAAACGGGACAAAATGAGAACCTCATCTATCTTGTATGCATTTTTGAGAAAATAAATATATCGTAATCTATTCTTTCATACGTAAAAAAAAATCAATTACGTATCGTACGGAAACCGTAGTATTCGTATTTAAAATCAACTCTGACTTCAAACTAAGGAACAGAAAACAAAAAAACCTTCATAACAGTTCAGTCAAACCATATTGAAGCTTCGTTAATAAAAGTAAAGTAAAATAATATTTCACAGAAGAATGATCTGTATATTGAAGACAGGAAATGAAAGAGTCGCTAGTCGCAACGGTGACCGTCAAGAAGCCACTAAAACGGGCCAAGTAATTTCCTGTCAGATCATTCAAGAAAAAAAAATATGTTTAAATGTTCCAGGATTCCCTTTAGTTAAGTTGATGTCGTAGCGGAATAAATTTGTAGGGTAAATGATCCTAGTATTATTTTTGTGATGTTCTGCTGTTTGTATTGTTTGTAACATGACATCACGCCTGTAATCCCCGAAGTATTAGGCAGAAGTGTACCTGTATTACGCCCACATTTCGCCAGTTATGTTTAAGTTTTATGTAATAGAGGGCGAGCCTATTGCCGTCAATCTGGCACAAATCTAGACTCCGCCCGGGCGCTTGCTGGGGAGTTCGTTCCGCCACTTCTTCTTCCCAGCAAAAACACTAGGAAGTGTTGAAGGGTAGGGCGTTTTTGGGGGACTGTGAAATAATTGTAGAATTAAATTTATTGCCGTTGTAGTTACTAGTAATAAATAAATATTTTTTTTTCACGTTCAAAAAGTGCTGATTCACAGCCTAGTTCGAATAAAGACTTTTGATTTTGATTTTGCTGATACTGAGAAATTTCAATAGGAAAAATTAATAAGTGGTTTTGAATTCGTAGGTACTTATTGCGGAGGACGAAAGGATGTAAAAATACATTTAATATTCTCAATTTTTTTATGAAAAATTAAAATCTAAAGTGATTTATTTTTTACATCACTCAGCACTTTTTAAGGGTCAAAATTGCATTACATAGTCCCCCAAAGAACTCGCTCTGTGCCTTATACCGTAATTGGCAGACAGTGTTGAAATTATCACTGTGTGTGTCTTATCTATAAAAGCCGCTATAACTACAGTCGATTTCTACAGTCACATGTCTGTGCATGGTTTATGTATTTCCATAACATAACATTACGCCTGTCTATTTTAAAAGGGGCCCGGCAGACATGTACAGATTAATGTTTAGAAAGAACTTATTTTGCAATTGTTAACAGATTTCAATGATTCTTTCAAGTTTTGAAAGACTTTCTTTACAAACGAAGAAACTTAAAATTGCAAAATAAAAAGTTTTTTTCAAAAAAAAACAACCGACTTCTTAAAAAACACTAACAGGTGAAAAATAACTCCAGTTGCTGAAGTCGGTGGCCAATAATGAACGAAATAAAACCACCAAAGCCACAATGTGCTGTGTGCTCAATGTGCTGTTATGCGTTGAAGAGTTCCGTTGCCTGTCTTCTTCATCAGTTTTTCTTCACCAAATGATGCTTGCTAAATGAAAATGCTTGATTTGTTACCAAAAATGTAAAAATCGGTACATGTGTACCTATATTATTTGAGGAGTTCCCTCAATTCCTCGAGGATCCCATCATCAGATCTAAGGTTTGATACAAATGGGACCAACCTGGTAGTATACCCTATCAAATAAAAAAAGAATTTTGAACATCGGACCATAAATGGCAGAGTAATCGCGTAACAAACACACAAAAAAAAAAAAAGAAAAAAAACATACCGTCGAATTGATAACCTCCTCCTTTTTGGGAAGTCGGTTAAAAATAAAATTTAGAAGCAAGTCGGTCTTTAGACAAAATCAAGTTTTAAATGCTTTAACTTAACTTCACAAACCCCGTACCTACTGGAAAAAGTAATTTCTCCGTTACAAACTTAAAATTTGTTTCTGACAACTAATGTTAATTTTAGTCATGTTTATTTTTTTGACTGTTTTTCCTTTATTTTGCTCAACATACATATCAATTATATTTTTTTAATATTTAAATACAAAAATAAAAAAAAACATAACATTTAACAATATAAAAAATAGTAGCCCATCGGTATCGGGAACAGGGTCGGTCAGGGCTCCAGGGAGAGGAAACGCCTAACAATGCACGTTGTGTCCAAGAGTACTGCCTTCTGGATCAAGCCCTTGATCCAGCTGCCTAACGAGAGCCTCTCAAGGTGTAGGTCGAGGCTCTTGGCTATATCTCTATCACGATGAGTGCTATATCCACATCCCACATGTCGCCAACTTCGCGAGCCAGATCAAGGTACTTAAGTTGTTTATCTTTCTCCGTAAGTTGTTTGTCTGGGTTATTGTACATTCGTCACAAAGTAAACTCGTCACATTTTGTAAACTCCATACATTGAAAGTGTATTCGTCACATGCTTATAAAGTATGTTTAAATTCGTCACAAGTCTGCATAGGTACATATTTTTTGCATTAAGTACTGATTGAAAACAAAGTTATTGATTTCTTTGTTTGATAGTTATTTATTATTATTTTACTCTGCCTAACCGCTTAAACAATAACTATTAATTTATTCAAATTAAAAGTGTTTTTAACAAAAACACTTTACCGTTTCTCTGTAAACCAAACATGCGTAAAAAATCTGAAAACAATACAGTATTGTGAACTAAAATATTATGAACATTTTATATAAACGCCACGCCAATAAGGTTACAAGTCAAAAGGTACAAAACACACGGATGGCTGCGCTCGTACAATGCTTGGTGCTGCTGTACAATTACCACTACCACGGAAGCGTGTCACAGAAATGTGTATTTGTGTAGTTTTCTGTGAAAATTGTTTGAATGAAACAAGTGGGAATAAAATAACATCTTACCTATTTTCGAAGCTATGTTTTGAATTGACAAGTCGATGTTTTCTAGCTCTGGAAAAGAGGAAAAGTAATTGGTTTAATTAATGTTCCATGACTGCCATCTTGTCGCAATTTCTACTGATAGTCTTGGCTTCAATTCCTGGGTCTGGTAGAATGTTATTAGGTTACCAGTAGCAGTCCGGAGTATAGATAGTACGGTTAATGGCAATAGGTTCATCACTTACTATGTAGGACTTACGGTATTCTGGTACGGTTAACTGCGATAGTTTTTAAAAATAATTAAGGTAATAAAAACGTGTATCTACAAGAGTTAAATGCTTACCCACAGAATATTATGTATGATACTGTAGCGGTCACAGCTACACCGGAATTCGTATGAATTCGTAATATTAATTTAAACTTTTTATAATTGTAAACACTCCACAATACAAAACTTTTCCTTATTGTCCCGTTACACCGAACTGTCAAATTTGAACAAACGTCAAACCAAAGACCAAAAAACTTCAAACACAAAACACGATCATTGTCTGTGGGTGAAAACTAACATATTTTATTAGAAGTATATTTACATATTTATTTAGTTGCTATATTTACATCACACATAATATTTATTTACAAATTTAACAATACGCATAATTATTTACACTATACAAAATATAGGCTTAAAATTGTAATGTTCTGGTCGCTGCCTTTCCGAACGCAACTTCGGGCGCGTTCGGCAAAGCTCGGCTTTCATCGGAGCATATGACTTGCCTAATAGCGATAAAGCATCGTCATGTAGATCAGTACTCGTTTTGACCTCCCGAACAGTACACGCTTGAACTTTCAACCAAATCTAGACTTGCTCGTAGACCTAAGTTCTGCTAGTTGACTCGATATCGTCTCCTTAGCTTTTTGTCTGTGTCCAGTAATTTCCCCGCTGTCGTCTTAACTTAATTGTAGCCTTAAGCGACTCAGAAGTGTTGAGAAATTAATTATACAAGGATAACGTTCAAACCACCGTTTCATTTCGCCATTTTGCTCTATACACTTCATTGGTGACCCCGTCAAAGAGCACAGTAGCCACGCGGAGCAAAGATGCCTACCGGAGCAGAGCAGGGAGCGCAGGCGGACGCAGCAATGGTCAAGCAGGACGTGTGCAGAGTCAGCGTGAAGTTGCCGCCATTCTGGCCTGAGGAGCCGACACTTTGGTTTGCACAAGTAGAAGGTCAGTTTACAATAGCCGGCATTACCGCCGACACCACAAAATTCTACACGGTCGTGGGGCAGCTAGACCATCGCTACATGGTAGAAGCTCGGGACATAATAGAGAACCCACCAGCACAGGACAAGTACGCCAAGCTGAAGGCTGAGCTCATACGTCGACTATCCGACTCGCGTGAAAAAAGGGTTCAGCAAATCCTCACTCAAGAGGAGCTCGGCGACCGGAAGCCATCACAGTTCTTGCGGCACCTGCAGACTTTGGCCGGACCACATGTTCCAGACACATTCCTAGCCACGTTGTGGGCGAGCAGGTTGCCGACGAACATACAGACGGTAATAGCTTCCCAGCCTAACCTTCCGCTTCAGTCTGTCGCAGATTTGGCCGACCGCGTGCACGAGATCGCGCCAACGCGGCCAGCGCTCACGACACCTCCCGCCGTGGCGAGCACGAGCACCAGCAGTGACATCGCGGAGCTGAAACAGTGCATGGCGGAGTTATGTCTACAGGTGGCGGCTCTACAAAAGCAAGGTCAGGTACACCATCGATCGCGCTCCACAGATAGGTACCGGCGTGGTGACAGAGAACCGACCCCAAGCCGACGCCGCAGTCGCTCGCGCTCCAGCAGCGCGTGGAACGACGCTCACTGCTGGTACCACAACAGTTTCGGTGACAGGGCCACGCGGTGCAGGTCGCCATGTACGTACGCGGGAAACGCCGTCGGCAGCCGGAAATAGCGGCAAATGGCTGCCCTCACAAACCACGCCGCCTATTCGTAACAGATCGGGACTCTAAAACCACGTTTTTAGTAGACACAGGGTCCGATCTGTGCGTATACCCACGTGCAGCCCTACGACAGCAGCGCAGCAGGACGGCGTACCAGTTATACGCGGCAAACGGAACTGCCATCGACACGTACGGTTGGGTGGAGCTCCACTTGAATTTAGGGCTTCGCCGCGTGTACACGTGGAAGTTCGTGGTTGCAGACGTCACCAAGGCAATCATAGGCGCCGACTTCTTGGCGCATTATAACATCTTGGTAGACCTCAAAAGTCACCGGCTAATCGATGGGCTGACCCAACTGTCTTCGCCGGCGTCGCCAGCGGCCGAATCAGCAGCAATGATCGCCTCAGTGAAGTCCGTAGGAGGCAACACGGAGTACCACGAGATACTTCGCCAGTACCCGGAAGTCACGCGGCCTGCTGGAACACAGAAACAGGTCAGTCACGGTACCGAACATCACATCCGCACTACACCAGGTCCGCCTATCACTGGACGACCTCGCCGTCTGGCACCAGACAAACTGAAGGCAGCACAGAGGGAGTTCGAGGCTATGCTGGCTAACGGCACAGCACGGCCGTCAGAGAGTCCGTGGTCGTCCCCACTTCACCTCGCTCCTAAGAAGGACAACAGCTGGCGGCCATGCGGTGACTACAGGGCACTCAATGCCCGTACTGTTCCGGACAGATACCCCATCCCGCATATACAGGACTTCTCACATCAGCTGGCTGGCAGCCGAATATATAGCAAAATCGATCTCATTAAAGCATACAATCAGATACCAGTCCAGCCAGCCGACGTTCACAAGACAGCGATCACAACACCTTTCGGACTGTACGAATTTCCATTCATGACCTTTGGCCTCAGGAATGCCGCTCAAACGTTCCAACGGTTCATGGACGAGGTGCTGCGCGGGCTGCCGTTCTGCTACTGTTATTTAGACGATATTCTCTTGTTCTCAGAGACAGCAGCCCAGCACACCGAGCACCTGCATCAGCTTCTGAAGCGGTTATCCCAGTATGGAATTATTATTAACTCGGCAAAGTGTGAGTTTGGCCGTACCACCATAACTTTCCTAGGACACGAAGTATCCGAAGAAGGTGTTCGCCCGCTGCAGGAGAAGGTGCAGGCAATCCAGGACTTCCCAGCTCCCAAGACTGTCAAGGAGATGCGTCGCTTCCTGGGTATGTTCAATTTTTACCGCCGCTTTGTCCCAGATGCCGCTCGCTTACAAGCGCCACTCAACGTAGTTCTGGCAGGACCTAAAACAAAGAGAACACAAACAATTAATCTATCGCAAGAAATGCTAGACGCTTTTAACGCTTGTAAAAGTGGCTTATCTAGGGCAGCTCTGCTTGCTCACCCAGAGCCCAACGCCGAACTCGCGATATTTACAGACGCTTCAGACACTTCTATGGGTGCAGTATTACAGCAGAAGGCAGGTGTCACATGGAACCCACTAGCATTTTTCTCTAGGCGACTGTCAGCTTCACAGAAAAAGTATAGCCCTTATGACAGGGAGCTCTTAGCCATCTACGACGCAGTCAGATACTTCCGCCACATGGTTGAAGGTAGGCACTTCACCATTTACACGGATCACAAACCCCTGTCATATGTGTACGCACACAACCGTGACAACTGTTCACCGAGGCAATACCGGTACCTGGACTACATTGCTCAATTCACCACGGATATCAGGTTTGTCGCAGGCAGGGACAACATTGTGGCAGACGCGCTGTCGCGTGTGGAGTCGGTGGCAGTACCGGCGTGTAATTACACAGCTCTTGCACAGTCCCAAGAAACAGACCACGAGCTGCAGGGGCTCTTAAATAACAACAGCACGTCACTCAAGCTGTGTAAAGTGCATTTCACGGACTCAGGCACTGAACTATATTGTGATGTCTCCACTGGTAACACCCGCCCTTATGTTACAGAACCCTTCAGGAGGCAGGTGTTCCAAAAACTACACCAGCTGAGCCATCCCGGCAGACAGGCCACAGTCAAACTGATTTCTGAGCGTTTCGTTTGGCCTGGCCTAAAGAAGGACTGCAGGGCCTGGACCAGAGAGTGCGTAGAGTGCCAGAAGAACAAAATCTCGCGGCACACAACCAGTCCCACCTCCGCTTTCCCTGTCCCTTCCCAACGCTTCTCCCATGTCCACATGGACATAGTAGGGCCACTGACCGTGTCATCAAATTACAGGTACATACTAACTGTGGTCGACCGCTTCACCCGCTGGCCTGAGGCGTACCCCATCGCGGACATCACAGCGGAGACATGCGCCCGCACTTTCATCACCGGCTGGGTGTCCCGCTTTGGCTGCCCCCAGCGCATCACTACCGACAGGGGCAGGCAGTTTGAGAGCAAGCTGTTCCACACCATCACGGAGACCCTCGGTAGCCAGCACCGCCCAACCACAGCATACCACCCAGCCTGTAATGGCATGGTGGAACGCCTACACCGCCAGCTGAAGGCAGCCATCCGCTGCCACACAGACACCAACTGGACCGAAGCACTACCCCTGGTGCTGCTCGGCATCCGCAGCGCCTGGAAGGAAGACGTCAAAGCATCAGCGGCAGAGCTCGTTTACGGCGAGCCCCTAAGACTCCCAGGCGAGTTCATCGCCCCCACACTCACCAGCACAGTCGACTACACCGACTTCGCGTCAAGACTCCGGCATCACATGGCGAAGCTGTCTCCAGAACCGGCGAGTCGACACGGCAACAAGCCGTTCTACGTGCCCGACAGCTTGTCAACTTCGTCTCATGTATTCTTGCGACATGACGCCGTTCGCCGACCGCTAGACCCGCCGTACACCGGCCCCTACAGAGTCCTGCAAAGAGGCGACAAAACGTACCGTATTGAGGTAAACGGAAAGGAAACCACAGTAACCATAGATCGGTTGAAACCCGCTTACCTCAATAACGCAGACTACAGTCCCTCCGGTGTAACCAGCGCACCAACGGTCGCAAACACAGCACCAACGCCACCGCAGCCCACCGTCGAGAAGAAAACACGCTCCGGCCGCACCGTTCGCTTCCCGGACTACTATCACCCGTAGCTAAGTAGCCACGGTCTCAGGGGGGGAGTAGTGTAGCGGTCACAGCTACACCGGAATTCGTATGAATTCGTAATATTAATTTAAACTTTTTATAATTGTAAACACTCCACAATACAAAACTTTTCCTTATTGTCCCGTTACACCGAACTGTCAAATTTGAACAAACGTCAAACCAAAGACCAAAAAACTTCAAACACAAAACACGATCATTGTCTGTGGGTGAAAACTAACATATTTTATTAGAAGTATATTTACATATTTATTTAGTTGCTATATTTACATCACACATAATATTTATTTACAAATTTAACAATACGCATAATTATTTACACTATACAAAATATAGGCTTAAAATTGTAATGTTCTGGTCGCTGCCTTTCCGAACGCAACTTCGGGCGCGTTCGGCAAAGCTCGGCTTTCATCGGAGCATATGACTTGCCTAATAGCGATAAAGCATCGTCATGTAGATCAGTACTCGTTTTGACCTCCCGAACAGTACACGCTTGAACTTTCAACCAAATCTAGACTTGCTCGTAGACCTAAGTTCTGCTAGTTGACTCGATATCGTCTCCTTAGCTTTTTGTCTGTGTCCAGTAATTTCCCCGCTGTCGTCTTAACTTAATTGTAGCCTTAAGCGACTCAGAAGTGTTGAGAAATTAATTATACAAGGATAACGTTCAAACCACCGTTTCATTTCGCCATTTTGCTCTATACACTTCAATACCTAACTTTTAATTTTTGTATTATATTTTTTTCATTCATACATAAACGCAAGCTTTTTTTTCAAGGTGATTGGCTAAAACACACAACGATCCTACTACGTTTCTTTCATGGTTTTTTTTACTCCAGTTACACAGACATTATGTATATTATTGTACATAGGCAAGCACATCAAGCTAATGTATCAAATTTCTTTTAAAGTTTTTCAACTTTTTAAATGAAATGAAATGATATTTACTTCTGTAAGTAGATCTTCTCAGATACTTTTACATGTCATTTTAACTAAATGGCATTTCCAAAGTCACTGATCCCTGAGAAGAAATGCCGAAAGAGACTCAGAGGTCATGGTCTCTTTTAAAGTCCAAACATAAGACTATATTAATTTATTATGCGAGTCACACGATGCAGGGCAAAGTCTGGAAAAGCTTTTTGAAGAAAGAATCAATTCATCTTTGAGTTGACCTGTATACAGGGTGTCTCACTCAAATCGGTCAGTATGGGAAAGTCTGAAACTATAAGACATACGAAGATCTGTTCTGTGGAACCATGTCATCGATTTTAATAAAAAGAAAAACTGCATTCATAAATTTTGAAAAGCATCTGTACTCCGTTCGGGAATCGAGCCCGGTTATTTTGAAAAAAAAAACTACATTATTTCTATTTAGATATCGATTGTGTAGGTCTTAAGCAGCAAAAGTATGTATCAAATATGATGTCTAAAATGAATAAAATGCATTGTTTCCACATACTTTAATTTATTTTAGTAGGTGCTCAAAGTGACCACCGCCTTTTCCGTGAACTTTTAAAATTGAAAATACTCGTTTCGAATATAATCTAAGTAAGTTAATTACATCGATAGGTGATACTGATTTAGCTTGTTAATTACTTAAATCTTGTGGTTCATTCCAATGAGTAGATTATAACTTGATAATCTGCATAATTAACTGTCAAAATGTACCTAGAATTATTGCGTATAATGTCTTTGTTTTAAGACTTTAAAATGATGTCTGTAAGCTTCGGAAGGCAGATCACTAGCCTCATAAAGTGTTCAAATTCAAGTGAATAATGTAACTTATGATAAGTAACTTAAGGTACCTATTTGAAAAATAAATTAAATTTATATTGTGCTGGCATCCTTGATTAAAACCTAAATGCAATGAAGTAGTTGTGTTTTCGATTTCAAAATCGTTTGAATTGGCAATGACAAGAATTAAATTCATGCGTTTCTTTTTAATTTCTGTGTTCCTTTTCTTCTACGAAAACGTATAGTACCGCACAACAGCTGCAGTTCACACAATGATTCCCGTGTTCGTTTCTCAGTAAATCCGTAGAAATTAAGCGCTCTGTATTTGCCGTGAACGCGACTACGCTTTAAGCACCCCATAGACGTCACAGCCTGTCGGAACAACAGGTTGGCTATAACTGATTGGCGCCTGCCAAAATACGTACAGTCAAACGGTAGCACTTGCGTGAAGAAATTCGTTCTTACTGCTTCAACTTAGGGGTAAATTGTGGTCAGGGCTATTTGAACGTTTTTAATTACAGAAATTGATCTTCAAACCAACGTTAGCTGACAAGCGTATAATAAAACTATGTAGGTATACTACTTCTACTATCCAACCTTCAAAATATAGGTACGTCAATACTCAATACTCACTTCTTTATTGCATTTAACAATGTAGGCTTAGATGGTACTTAAACATTTAAAGAAAGAATCATGGGCCCTGTCGGGCACAGCAAAAGAAACATAATTAATGTACAGTTGAGCTACCACTATATCGTCTTTGGATGATATAGTTATAGCTTTAAAATACAAAACTTATGTTTACATGTCTCTTGCTATGCTGTTAATACGTTAAGAAAGAGCGGAGCCTCCTGACACAGGCATATTTACATGCTTAAAAGGAGACTCCAACAACTAATTATAAGAAGGAAAATTTTGTTAAAGAAATAAAGATTTTTGTATTTTTGTATTAGCTTTGCAATTAAGTAGTCAGGTTAACAGAATCATTTAGTTTCCATATTCTAGTAGGTGATTGGGAAGAACAAGAAGATTAAATTATCGAATAAAGTGGCCTAGTCGCTGGGAAGATTAGTTTAACACAAAACAATTTATCGGTATCATACATATGTCGGCTGGCCAACAAGTTGCAACGTCTATAGGGCCCTTTAGCGTCTCTGCACGATTTAATAAACCTTTATGGCAGCGTCGCGTGCGCTCAATGTGTGCAGGCTGATACGTTTGAGGTTTACCTACTTGCATTTTAGTACGAGTATACGAGTATTGTTTAATCTAATGTTAAGGAACGTAAGTGTGTTTTCTAGAGTTACTCTGGAATGAAAACTGTGGAACAGAACCTTGCAGCCAACTCTTTACAGCAGAGAAATGGAAGATAATGACTGTTTAAGAAATACCTGACTTTCATGTTTTGTTTAGTTAAGTGCACTTAAAAACTTGTCACAACAATTATTTTTGAATTCAAATGTCGGGATCTGGTATATTCGATTGGCTTGTTGGTCGAGTAGTTAGTGACCCTGACTGCTATGCCGGAGGTCGTGGGTTCGATTCCCACCCAGGACAAATGTTCGTATGATGAGCACGATCATTTGTTCTGTGTCTGGGTGTAATTTATTTATAATATGTATGTATTTAGAAATATATAAGTTTGTTTATCAGCTGTTTAGTACCCATAAAACAAGCTCTCAAGCTTAACTTGGGACTATATGGCGTTGTGTGAAAAGTTGTGGAATATTTTATGTGGAATATTTTTTATATGAAGCTGAATCGGAGATAGTAGTTTCATCATCCTCTTCTCATTATCATCGATCATCCATTATTTAGCCACTAGCAGACGTCACGTGGTTACACCCGCAGTTCCCGTTGGAGTGGGAATACAGGGAAAAAAAGTCTATTTCACCCTATACAGGGTGTCTCATTCAAATCTGTACTCCGTTCGGGAATCGAACCCGGGTAGGGTTCGATTCCCGAACGGAGTACAGATGTTTTTTAAAATGTATTAATGCAGTTTCTCTTTTTATTAAAATCGATGACATGGTTCCTCAGAACAGATCTTCGTATGTCTTATAGTTTCAGACTTTCCCATACTGACCCATTTGAATGACACAACCTGTATATGGATAGTGTAGCTTTGCAACGGTGAATGAGTTTTTCGGAGCCTATTCAATGCAAACATACAATCAAATCTCTCCTCTTTATAATATTAGTATAGATAATCTTACAAATAAAATTCTATTTCAAATACTTAGGAGCAAACAAAAGGAGTCACTTTCTTTTTGCACATGGATAGGTAGATATAATGGTCATAATTTTTGGTAATGAGGAACATATCAATTGAGGAGCTTGTGGCTAAATAGTAACACCCTCACGGGTCAATCTAAGGTTAAGCTATACTTGATGAGGTCAGTCCGTGGATGAGTGATCATTTATTACTTTTCAAGACTACTCCGTGCCTTGGAAAGCTCGTAAAGCCGTTGGTCCCGGTTGTCATTTATAGATCTATGACAGACGTTGCAAATAGGTAGTCAGGAGCCCGAAAATCTGACAGCCAGTTTAGTCAAAGGGTATCGTGTTTCCCAGTAACTGGGTTGTGGAGGTTCGACAGGCAGTCACTCCATGAATCACACTGGTATTCAGCTGCATCCAGTTAAAATGGAAACCGACCCCAGATGATGTCACGTATCAATTGAAATATTAAACGGCCAAAAAGGTTATTCAATAACCTTGTAGCGACATCTATCTCGCCACATACGAACCATCTTACGTCGCGCTATTAAAGTTATCCGCGCAGTTTGAACTTATACAAGTTCCCGACTACAACCGTCGGGCAGTAGTTAGCCCACCAGTCACAACACCCGCCTGGTCGGAGGATCCTCCCTTTTCAATGGTGGATGAGGAACTTTACACCCTGTTCCTCATACCTCCAAAGCCTTTTAAGCCATTTATAGTTCAAAACGGTGCGTTTCATTAAAAATAATACGTAACTTTAATGCGTGAAAAAGGCAAGTGGATCGATTTATTTGCTCCCAAGTGTAGTTTGGACAAAGCTGGGCAGATGACAGATGGTATATTTCATAATATCAAATAAGATCAACATTCATCTATATCAGTTGATGTTTAATTTATTGTTTGGGGTCGACTTGTTGGAAAGTTTACTATCTCAACAACTTGATACAAGCCTGTAGGTGTTTCGAGTTGAGCGGGAACTTCTGTTATCTTAACCTTTCACTTCGAATGTGGGATCGAAACGACCTGGCCTCATTTCCCTTGAATTTATTATACTATACCGTGACTGGTTAGGTAGCAGTAATAGCCTAAAGGTCTGACCAGCGGATTGCCAAATCATAGGTCTCGAGTTCGAACCCAAGGCACGCACTTTTGACTTTTTGGATTCATGTGCGTATTGTATAATTATCATGCTTCAAAAACCGTAAAGAAAAACATCGTGAGGAAACCGGTATGCTCCAGAGATATTTTCCGAGGGCATGTGATGCCAAGTCAAAAAAAAAGCGATTTCGGCGACCGCGGCACCGGGCGCACCGAGCCCTGCTACCGTTGCCAGGACCGGCTGATGCGGCTCCTGACACACTGCTGCAGGTCACGGTGTTTGCGGATACCCTGGCTTATTTCCGCTACGAAACCCGAACCCAAATTAGATACAGGGCATCATCAAAAAATCGTTTTCACTATTAATTAATGTATGAATTTTGAATGTTGGATCAAGAAAACTGACCCTCTTTTCTTTGAATAATTCAGTGCCCTTTTACTCGCTGCTTGTTTGCCTGTCTGTCTGTAGGTAAATTTGTCTGCCGGTTGAATCTTGTACACCTTAATAGGTATACAAATTTCATCATCATCATCATTTCAGCCTCCCCCTAATGTTGCCACAACGACCGGTCCTGTGCGTCTCTCATCAATTGGATTCCCGCGACTCTCAGCAGGTCGTCGGTCCACCTTGTGGGAGGCCTTCCAACGCTGCGTCTTCCGTACGTGGTCGCCACTCCAGAACTTTCCGGCCCCAACAACCATCTGTTCTGCGAGCGATGCGTGCCCACTGCCACTTAAATACAAATTTACAGATTCTGTATTTCTATTGTCGCTACAAAACAAACATTAGAAATTAATTTGCATTTCCAGAATTTACTGACTTCTTCACGAAAAGCCCCATCTCATTTTGAGCTAAAAAGCATGGCATGGCATTATAATAATAGCCATAACTGCGCTGGTTATTAGTGGTTCTTCAAGGTTTAAGATTTTCTATCTCTCAATTTTACTATGCCTGGAATTTTTTTAGGTGTACATTTGTTCTAACTGTACAATTGTTAGAGCAAAATAATTTCAAATACTTGCTTAAATAATTTGTGCTATGAAGTTTTACAGAAGGGTCTGCTAAACTTAATTGTTCAATGAATATTTGAAAACAAAGTTTTAATTTAAAGAGTACCTAATTAGAATTGAACTAAATAATTTCACTTAAATCTATTGGAGTTATTAATCCCTAAATTTCTAGACTAGAATGAGACTGAAAATAAAATTTAGCTGCTTGGCTGGCGTCAAAAGGGCTGAATTACTTTAAATAATTAATCCAAATGTCTTCTACTCGTGTCAATGTTAGATAACCAATGATGAGTATAATTAAACGTAAGAAGAGTATATGACTTGACTATACGTCATGACTTAGTCAAGCGTTATTTTAGAAGGTTAAAATCTAGAATAAACCATTCTGATATACTAAATTTTACTACAAGTCGCTATTGGAGTTCGACAAAAACAGTCGAATTTAAATAGCGGCGACTATGCTAGCGCTAGCACTTTTTCTCTATTATAGACTTTAGCAATCACCTTATAAAGTTCGCAGTGCTGAGTCTTCTGTGAGCAGGCGTGGGCAGTAATCTACTACGCAGGCAGATGTCTCATGTCTTTCATTTTGTTTTACTGTAGGACAAGTCAGTTTTCTGACGATGTTTTCCTATACCGTTTTGAGAATACCGGTGATGACATAATTGACCTCATAATTGTCATAATAACTGCATGTATACATTTTATAGTTACTCTTATTTTTATAGACTTTGCACAGCACAGTTTGGTGGGAAGCGGCTTGGCGGAAGCGAGGTCTTATACGAAATGAAAATACGAAATAGAACCTCCTCCTTTTTTTGATGTCGGTTAAAAATTGTCGGTGAATGTACTGAAGACGCGTACCTACCAAAAATCTGTGCGTACTATATCGAGTCGCTTGTTCGCATCTTCACACAGCTAATGCAACACTTGACCATCACGCACTGCTTTATTGCAAAAATACAAACACATGAACTCATGTCACATGTTTGGCAAATACAAAAATACACACAGTCTGTTACGCTCAACCCCACCTTAGATGAAAATCTTTTTAGTGCATTTGCTTAAAAACATTAATTTAATAAGCATAAGTCAGCAACACGTTGATTAATTCTTAGTTCTAATTAGGTTATAATTCCACACTAACAGTCTACTCTGCGAACTGTATTGTAGCACGAAATTAATTACTGCAAACGCATTCTACATTGTTTATACTAAGAATTCCACTAACAGAGATGGCAAGATATTGCATTATATACACAGTTAGCAACATAATGCTGTAATATTTGAATTAGCTAATTCACAAATAATAAACATATACAACACATACAGTTTTTGTTACAAAGGTCCATAAGAGGACTGTAAGGAAACTCTGGTCTAAACTTTGTTTGACATGAAGGGAAGTATAAAAAAATATTATTTTCAAATTTCCTCCACTGCATATTTCTAACTAATTTCGTTACAGTATTGAAGACAGCTGAATCATTACTCAAGGTTCGTCTAGATTTTTCAACTCGACGCTTTTCTATTAATTATCACCAAAACCAATATTTTGTGCGAAGCGTTATCTTAACAGATTTTGGAGGTTTCATTTCTAGCTCATAGAGTGGTATTTTTTGTATTTATAAATTCACAAACGCGCTTAAAAAATAACCGTTTTAGGTCTTTATCCAGGTCCTCAGATATGTCTAGAGAATATTAATGTGCGTGTTCTTGCAAACATACACTAACTCACCGAAACACATAATACAAATCCGCAGTATCTATCACTTTTGAAAATTACATACATACATACATGAACTCACGCCTTTTTCCCATGGGGGTAGGCAAAAACTACAGAGCGCCATATGCTACGATTCTTACATACTTCTTTTGCTTCGTTTACATTCATACATGTTGTCATACACACACGCCGGTTGCGAGTACTACGCATTTTGAAAATTATCAGTAGGTATAATAATAATTATTTTTTGCAAACTGTAGTACCTAACTCCGCTCCACAATAGAACAATATAATGTAACATTTTGAGCTCATTACAAGTCAAAGAGAACTAACTGCTCCTTAAACCAGAATGGTACGCCTTTACGTTGTAATTATTTTATAATGGCGATGCAGGTATACTCATTACTTTCACATGGTCCAAAAAACGCTGGGAATAAATGAACATTAAAAGAAACTGGCAAATTGTTATGTCATGTACAGTGAACGAAAGGGTTTGCGGTGCAGACGATATTTAATTGCGCGTGTTAACTTTGAAAATAAGATATTATTATTTTCATACATGAACAATTTGTTTAGAGGTTTAATGGAAGACGAGCAACAATACGTATCATAAAGCAGATGTTAGAAGATCGTTAGCTCGTTTGTCGTCATTCAGAAGATCGTTTGTTAGATCATCATCTGCCTAGTCTTTTCCTAATTATGTTGGGGTCGCCTTGTAAGCATGCTTGTCTGACCTCCACAAACCAGTTACTGGTTAACACAATACCCCTTGGTTAAACTGGTTGCCAGACCGTTGGGTTTCTGACTACCCGTGACGACTGGCATAAGCCTACAAATGACAGCCGAGACCAACAGCTTAACGTGCTTTTCTAGGCGTGGTAGAGTCTTAATATATAAAATGACCAGCCTCGTCAAGGAAACTTTAACTTTTCGATAGACCTGCGAGGTTGTTAGATAAAAGCTCCTCTTGCAAAAACATAAGATACCTCCACCTCTGGTCTTTCTCTCTCTCTCTGACTGTAGCATCACCTCTGGCCTCAACTTCAAAGTTAAACAGACAAGCATATAACAAAGTCAAAGCTACCAAATGAGCCCTAGCAAAATCACAAGGAAGTGGTAATGGCGAACGTTTTAAGGGACTGTCTCTTGTTGAATTTCGACGTTCTAATATTTTTTTTGAAACGAAGTACCTTATCGCGCGTCGCGAAAGCGGGCTTGACTAAATAATGTCAGCCTTGTGAGTCACAGTTATGAGAAAAAATATTTTAACATTTGTATGTCAGAATAAAAAGATCAACAATCAAACAATCAATAACAAAAAAAAAACAATTCGAAAAACTCGAAACTACTCGAGTATTCGAAATGGGTAACCATTCGAATACTAATTTCATCTTTACTATTTTTTTTCTAATATTATAAATCGGATAGTAGGCAAAGCATCTTTCATTTAAACAGTCATTAACCGACTTCAAAAAAAGGAGGAGGTTCTCAATTCGGTTGTATATTTTTTTTTTTTTTTTTTTTTTTTTTAGGGTTTGTTACCTCAGTACTCCGTCATTTATGGACCGATTTTCAAAATTCTTTTTTTGTTTGATAGGGTATACTAACAGATTGGTCCCATTTGTATCAAAACTCATATCTGATGAGGGATCTTCGAGGAATTGAGGGAACTCCTCAAAAAATATAGGCACACATGCACCGATTTCAATATTTTTAGTAACAAATCAAGCATTTTCATTTAGAAAGTAACATTTGGTGAAGAAAAACTGATGAAGAAGACAAGCAACGGAACTCTTCAACGCATAACAGCAAATTATTCGCGATTGCTATGGTCAGATGTCTATGCTGAGCTTTTGTATTTCCACAACATAACATTACGCCATTCTATTTTAAAAGGGGCCGGCAGAGATGTACAGATTAATGTTTAGAGATAGAACTTCTTTAGCAATTGTTATCCAATTTCAATGATTCTTTCAAGTTTTGAAAGACTTTCTTTACATACAAAGAAACTAAAAATTACAAAATAAAAACTTTTTTACAAAAAAAACAACCGACTTCTTAAAAAAAAACTAACAGGTGAAAAATAACTCCAGTTCTCCAGTCGGTGGCCAATAATGAACAAAACAAAACCACCAAAGCCACAGACTTCCGAAACTGGAGTTATTTTTCACCTGTTAGTTTTTTTTTAAGAAGTCGGTTGTTTTTTTTGTAAAAAAGTTTTTTATTTGATAGTTCAAAAACAGTCAAATCTCAGCCTAACTTGAATAAATGACTTTCAATTAAGATTTTATGATTTTGAGTCGACTTATTTTTTGTGCGACGCAAATTAAGCTTGTTTAACAACCCAGCGCTTCAGTAGCCCGAGGCAACGGTACCATATCGATTCTCCTGTCTGAGTATACCTAATCCTTGATCATTCCTTCAACACGAGTATCAGAGTGGGTCAAAAAAACTAGAGACTGAAATAAATCTGACCCGAACTTAACAGAGAAATACAAAGAGATAAAAGCTGACCTTTCATGTTTGAAAGTGACACGTTCTTTCCTAATACATGTTTTTTACTTTATTTATTTCCTTACCTACCAGTGGATATCAAATAAAGTTCATTATAGAACAACCAGCCTAGTGACATGTCAAGCTAAATTAACAAAAAAGAATAGAAACAAAGAAGATCTAATAAAATTAAAAATTGTTTTTTTTTATTACTTTTTGTTGTAGCGGCGATTCAAACACTTAGACAATGTTATGTAAAATGTTATCTGTTTTCATTAAAGTATATGTTATATAATCCATCGATTGATAGATAGACTAACTGACAGACAATAGAAGATTATTAATAGGGTTTGCATAGCAAATGTTAGTTACGTTTTTTTTTCAAAAAACAAATGTTTAAATACGACGTGGTAATTTTAATCGATGAATTGAAAAAGATGTTCACACGACATCATTCCTGTATTCCTTGAAGAGTTAGACAGAGGTGCACCCATATTTCCATTAGTATGTTTATGTTCCATGAAGGTATTAGGGCAAGCCCATTGCCATTAACTAAGCACAAATCCAGACCCCGAGCTACTGAAAATTCCAGATGAAAAGCCCCAACAATACTTTGGCGACCCGAAATTGAAGTCAAGATCTCATGTTTAGCAGTAATACTTGCGATCACTAGACTAACAAAGCAGTCACCTATTATTATTATTATTTACAAGTCCACATTTTCCTACTACGAGGCAAAAACCTTCCTACTTTCCTTCCACCTCTCTCTGTTAAGTGGCCTAGTTAAATAAAAAAATGTACCTAATAGGTTTTAAAAAAGCAAAAATTCTCTACTTCAACCTAAAGCAATAATGGGCTACCCACCAAACTATTTCTTGCTAACCTTAAGGTGCACCATTTTTGGTACTACATACACCAGAACCGCTATTTGTTTCGCTCAGCGACAGTTTGATCGTGCGTACGATATAAATGCGATGGTATTGTCCGTATCGTGTTTTTATTTAATGCAACCATTTTAAACGTGGCCTACTTTGCGTGAGCTGCTCATTTTCATACACTCAGGGACAAGTGAATTAATTAAAGATATTTTAAAAGCATGCGACACGCATTTATTTATAGAACTACAGTGTTATTAGTGTACTCGTACGTATTTGTTACGAAATGTTTTTACAAGGCAGATGTAATTGGCAACGTCGGAAGGGGACGCCCGAGAAGGACATACATGGACCTTATTGGAGACGTATTTCAGAAAAATCAGGTACGTAGTACTCGCAACCGGCGTGCGTGTGGTATGACAACATGTATGAATGTTAGCAAAGCAAAAGAAGTATGTAAGAATCGTAGCATGGTGCTCTGTGGTTTCTGCCTACCCCCATAGGAAAAAGGCGTGAGTTTATGTATGTATAGTATATTTATGTATTTGTTTGGGATTTTGTCCAATACTAAAACTAGATAAACCTGCCTACCCTTTGTTGTGGTTTAGTCATCTTTCTAGCCTTTTCCCTAGCCAGCTATCTAGCTAGCTATTTTCTAGCCTTTTTTTTCGCCTTTTTTTTGCTTATAATAATAACAATAATATTAGCCGGTTACTGTCCCACTGCAGGGCAAAGGTCTCTTCTCATACAGAGAAGGCACGAGCATTGATTACAACTCTTGCTCAAGGCGGATTGGCGATTTCAGTCTTATATTAACTATAAGTCCAGTTTTCCTCACGATGTTTTTCAGGTGCGTAGTACTCGCAACCGGCGTGTGTGTATGACAACATGTATGAATGTAAACGAAGCAAAGGAAGTATGTAAGAATCGTAGCATATGGCGCTCTGTAGTTTCTGCCTACCCCCATGGGAAAAAGGCGTGAGTTTATGTATGTATGTATGTATGTTTTCCATCACCGATGTCAAGAAATTAAATAATATGATATTTATTTCTGTAAGTAGATCTTCTCAGATACTTTTACATTGTCATTTTATTTAAACAAAAATGCACTTAATGGCATTTCCAAAGTGACTGATCCCTGAGAAGAAATCCCGAAAGAAACTCAGGGGTTATAGTCTCTTTTAAAGTCCAAACATGAGATTATATTCATTTATTATGCGACCCTCACGATGCAGGGCAAAGTCTGGAAAAGCCTTTGAAGAAAGAATCAATTCAGCTTTGAAATGACCTGTTCCGACAGAAGGCATGCATGCTTCAGTCATCGTGTAGCTCAAACCTATTTATGATGTCTATATTAAATTTGAAAGTAGATATTCATTGAAAAAGTCTCATTGGTATTTGAACCACAACCTCGTGCATGAGAGGCAGGCGCTTTAGCCTATTGAGCCAGCAATTTTGAGGTAATTTTGTTGACCTTTACTGTTTACCCCCAGTGGGGACATCATCACTTAATTATAGTATGGGACAAGCACTAGAGGTCAACGGAAACCAACCACATTTTGGGTTTGTCTACCAGTCTCATTGGATACAGCAGTATTTTACGAACACAAACATTTATAAATAAATAATAATAAATAAATATTCCACAACTTTTCACACAACGCCATGAAGTTCCAAGTTAAGCTTGAGAGCTTGTGTTATGGGTACCAAACAGCTGATAAACATACTTATATATTTCTAAATACATACATATTATAGATAAATTACACCCAGACACAGAACAAATGATCGTGCTCATCACACAAACATTTGTCCTGGGTGGAAATCGAACCCACGACCTCCGGCATAGCAGTCAGGGTCACTAACTACTAGACCAACAGGCCAGTCATAAGAAACATCTACACAACCTGAAATTGTACATTGGCCCCTAAGCGATGATAAAAAAACGATTTTAAATTCAAAACATCATTCATCTTATTGGATTATAATGAAGCCATATTTTTGTACAGTTTCAGCATAACAGAACAAAACGCCTGTAATCCTTGAAAGGTTAAGTAGAGGTTTACAAAAATTGCCCACATTGCGCTAGATATATTTAAGTCTCATGTAATACAGGTGAGCCTTTTGCCATCATTCGGGTATTAATCCAGACTTTGGGCTGCTACTGAAAAGTTCCAGGTGGAAAAACGCAATAAAGCCTTTCATGACCCTGTGATTAAACCCGGAAGGTCCAGAATTTTGTAATGAAATTGTAGCGACATCTATTTCGCCACATACGCACTAATGACTGATTTCCTATATCGCGGTATTAAAGTTATCTGCGCGAATTCAACGTATAAAAGTTCCCGACAATAACCGTCGGGCAATAGTTAGCCCACCAGACACAACACCCGTCTGGTCGGAGGATCCTCCCTTTTCAATGGTGGATAAGGAACTGTGCAACCTGTTAGTGTTTTATTAAAAGAAGTCGGTTGTTTTTTTTTTGTAAAAAAGTTTTTATTTTGCAAGTTTTAGTTTCTTCGTCTATAAAAAAGTCTCTCAAAACTTGAAAGAATCATTGAAATTGGTTAACAATTGCTAAAGAAGTTCTATCTAAACATTAATCTGTACATCTGTGCTAAGGCCCCTTTAAAATAAAAGGGCGTAATGTTATGTTATGGAAATACAAAAGGTCAGCATAGACATCTGACTATAGCAATCGCGAATAATTTGCTGTTATGCGTTGAAGAGTTCCGTTGCCTGTCTTCTTCATCAGTCTTTCTTTACTAATTGATACTTTCTAAATGAAAATACTTGATTTGTTACTAAAAATGTTAAAATCTTATACCTATATTTTTTGAGGAGTTCCCTCAATTCCTCGAAGATCCTTCATCAGATATGAGTGTTGATACAAATGGGACCAATCTGTTGGTATACCTTATCAATGAAAAAATAATTTTGAAAATCGGTCCATAAATGACGGAGTACGGAGGTATCAAACCCTAAAACAAAAAGTGTCGGAACCAACTCCCCAGCAATGAAACGAGGTAAGTCGTCGCGCTGTACTTGCAAAACAAAGCAAATGAAAACGTATTACGTCACCCCGCACCGCTCCGGTCTGCTCCGCACCGCAACACACCGTACCCCGTGGATTTAACTCCTTAGAAGTAAGTAAACGTTCGGATGACGGCTTATAAAGATGGATGAAAAAAGGCGTATTGCGCCGACCCCAAATAAATTGGGATCACGGAAGGGGACGATGTTGATGGTTTTCAATAACAGGTGAGTAGGTATTACGATAAAAAGCCTATGCATCACCGAAGAATTCTGTTGGGCATTTTGGCAACATTTGGACATAATTTGTCGCAGAAACTGCTACAGACACCACAGGCCGTTTTCTGTAGATAAGATATTTGATTTAATAATCATTCATTTGCTTATACATGAGCAGTGTACATTTCAAGTACAATACATACAACACAAACTTTCAACATGCAAAAGACGTCAAAAGTAGAAATAACAACAGGTCATCACGTTTAGCTTAAACATGGGTCGATCGAAGGTTAAGCTACGCTTGACGAGGTCGGTCCGTGGATGGGTGACCATTTATTACATACCAAGACTCCTCCGTGCCTCGGAAAGCACGTTAAGCCGTTGGTCCCGGCTGTCATTTGTAGATCTTTGACAGTCGTTACTTGTAGTCAGAAGCCCGAAAGTCTGACAACCAGTTTAACCAAGGGGTATCATGTTACCCAGTTACTGGGTTGTGGAGGTCAGACAGGCAGTCGCTCCATGTAAAACACTGGTATTCAGCTGCATCCGGTTAAACTGGAAGCCGACCCCAACATAGTTGGGAAAAGGCTAGGCAGATGATGATGATCACGTTTAGCTTAAACAATGGCATGCAAATATTAATGATAAATTATATTTTATATTTTATTTCTGTAAATAGGTTCATACAACCACTTGTACAGACGCCAGCACATCAAGTTACCCCAATGTGTCAAATTTCTTTGATCGTTTTACAACTTTATGGCGAACAGAATAAGGTTCATATTTGATTGGGAAAATTTAAGGTAAAATTTCCCAATCGAATATGAACGTTTAATTTTTTAGGTAACTTGATGTGCTGGCGTCTGTACATGACATTTTATAACTAGAATTTGAGTTCGGTTTTTCACTATCTGATAACTACAAAGATAATAATATTATAATTTATTTAATATACAAAAAAAAGAGATCTCTAAAATGATAAATTAGTTCAAAATTCTAACTAGGATCTTTAAACTAAGAATCTCTTAAATCTTGTTTCTGTGTTGCACCGTTCCGTACAAGAATTCATTTAATAATCTCTTGGATTCTAAAAATTATAATACAACATACAATCTGTTTGCGGATGAAGATTCTTTTGGCATCAGTATCACTATTGTAAGAGAAATTCAAGCAAATTAAGGTTTATAACTCTAACAAAGTTATAAACCTTGATTTTGGTGTTGATCATGTTGTGAAATGCTATCGTTGTTTATATTTAAACCGTGTCTTTGAAAATTATGATTTGTCGTCTTGAATAGAAAATTTAAAAATATCGTTTTCGAATATTTTTTTTATACGTATGGTTGATAATACTTGCCTCATCAATTTAATTAGGTACCTAAGGTCAATATTACTTTCGAAACTGAGGAATCAAGTAAACGCCACATTTACGTCAAGTATTCGGAACAGGTACAAGGGGTGATCTGTTCAGTAGTAAACAGATAAATACACCAATCCAAAAGTAGACTCCACCAAGACTCTTGGTCAGCACTCGCCATAAGACTTTCATGTCACTGACATAAAGTTCAAATTGCAACCATTGATGTGAGCTCGTGAAAAGCAAGCACGCTACGGTAGCAGAACTCTTCGTTCGGCCGTGAATGCAAGCCACAGAGCAGTATAAACAGTATCCACAGTAGCACGGCTGAGAAATTCAAGTCACCTCCGGACAGTTTAGGAATAGTGATAGAGTTTAGGCAAGGCTACAATCAGTGATAGGCAAGTCATCGTCGCGAGGTCGTAATAAAACAATTTATTAATTCAAAAAGTCTGGGTATTGTATGATTACCACTTGCTTCAAAACTGCTTTTGAAGCAATTACTGCTTCTTGAGTGATATTTGTGGGTGTAATTTATCTTTAATATGTATGTATTTAAAAATATCGGTTTAAATATGTTTATCAGCTGTTTAGTACCCATAACACGAGCTCTTAGCTAAGCTTGGGATTAGATGGCGTTGTGTGAAAAGTTGTGGAATATTTATTATTTATTATTTCTCGATGGCATTTAAAACAAAGTCAGATGCACATGGTTGGCATAAAATTCTAATACTAGAATTTTGACTAACTAAGAAAGAAAGGCAAAGCTATTAGAATACAGTAATTAACTGGTCACTGAGAAGAAATAAATAAAATTATGTAAAGAAAGAAAGAAAGAAAAGAAAGAAAATATATTAATTTGGGACACGCACAGGAATTTAACATTAAAAAACTAAAAATAACATATTAAATAAAAATTAAAACAAAAGACCTGTGCGAGGCCAAAAAGGCCCTACTTATTTGTAACTAACAGACTTCACGCAATTTCACCCGCGTAGTTTTCGTTCCCATGGGAATACAGGGGACCTAAGTCACCTAAAGTTAGTGCAGCTTTCCAACGGTGAAAATTTTAAAATTGGTCTATTAATTTCTGAGCCTATGAAATCCAAATATGCAATGCTATAGATATGCGTACATATCATGACGAGAGGTTTAAGCTCCTACCGCTCATTCATGAAGTTGCGGTTTAAATTCGAGCAAGTACCAACGTATATTTTTTTATGTACAGAGGCCAGCACATCAAGTTACCCCAATACGTCAAAATAATTTCTTCGATAATTTTTCAACTTTATTTCAAATAGAATAAGGTTCATATTGAATTGGATAAATTTGAAAGTTTGGAGTAGGTTGATGTGCTGGCGTCTGTACTTTTTCAGTTCATCTTAGACTACATTTACAACAGTGATGAAAAATATCGTGAGGAGTTAATTTCAACATGACATGATATTCAAAATCAAATAATATAAAATATTTATTAATTATCTAGAATTGAAAATGTTCGAAACACAAAGAGATTCAAAATATTATAGAGCGGGCATGTCAAGGAAATGTCATAGAAAAACTTTGATCCCATGTCTCAGTAACGCCATCTAGAATAATATATGAATATTGGAGCGGCAGCGGAGCGTAATACAAAAAACGAATAGACTTGTATCCAGCAGGACACACTTTTTCGGACGAAAATTTTGTTCGTGATGTCCGGTCTATAGGTATTGAATGTCTTTGTCGAAACCCAATATTACAAAATTTAGTCAAAATTTTATGAAACGCAATATCCAAATTATTCATGCAGCTTAGAACTAAAATTACTCCGAACACTGGATTCAAAAGCATTGCTAACCAAGTCTAATTTTAAGTTATACACCAACTAAATTCGTGTTACAACAAGCACATGCTATCCAGTTACTAATTCGCATCAACGTCGGTGATAATCAGTGCGATGGGATTACGATGTCACTGTCCACTCAGCCCGTCCAATTTAGGTTAACAGACAGACCGACAGCAACATATAATTAACAAGCAGTTGATATAACGCATTGGTTTCCAACCTTCTTGAACGCGGACCCTCAGAACATTCGAAGAGAGTTGGCTTATTTATAGCTCGTATAAAACTAGTTAAAATCCTTAAATTTATAAATTAAAATTTCCCTACACACATGATATTTCTTGAGGTATAGTTATTTTAAAACTAAATTTATTTAAATTGTATTATTTTATATGTTGAATCAAGCGTCGGCGGCGTCACGTGTCGGAGATCGCTTACCACTAAACTGATCTGTAATTAAAGTACGAGTATTCTGTTGTAGAAAGAATACTCGTACCGATAATATTATAGCTGCTACTATTATAGTAGTCCCCCGATAATGTGAACTTGCTTGAATCCACGTAATAATGCTGTATTAATAAGAAGTCAAGAATGATTCAAATATACTAAAAGAGAAAAACTAAACTAAGCAATTAACTAAGATTAACACCATTTTTCTACATTGTTTATTTATCTCAATAAATAAATTAGTAACAAACATTCTAAAATTATATTTCTAGTTGATTTCATTTACTAATTTTAAACCAGATGATCTATGCTAAAAATAACCAAATTTAACCCAAATTATCCCTGGTCTAAAAAAGCTTGAGAATCACTGACGTAAGGTGTCTTGGAATGATAGAATTGCTCATGACGATACGATTTTAATGTTTATTTATCAGACAATGTGGAATTTCCACCATTAACTTAGAGGGATTATAAATAATATTAATTATATTATAGACTACCAATCTCTAAGAAACTAGTTAGTTGGTAGGTTTTTCTTCTCTTTTGCCAACTTAGTTATTTAATGTTTACTAGTATATTTTTAAATGAAAACTGTACAACCATCTATCGGCCAATCAATGTCGCGCTTCAACAGTTTTGTAATTTTAGTTAGTTTCGGAACCGATAGATGGCGCTTTTTATTTGAGACCAAAAATTAGATCGCGGTGTTAAGATTCTCCGTGAATACTATAAGATATCTGGGTTGAGAAATTGTAATTTGTGCATTTTTAAAATGTTACCATTCAACATGGTAGACTAAACATTGGAGGTGATTGGTACCCTATGTTTCCTTTTTCCACAACCTAGCGCCGTAGGGAACCATAGTGTCTTTGCGACCCTCACTAAGCCCGGGGGTTCGCATTGAGCTAGTTTCAGCAGTTTATCTACCAGCTCGCAACGTGAGCGAGCATCAACAGAACCCTCACGAAGCCCGAGGGTTCCGTGTTCAACCAAAACAAAACAAATTAACTCTAAGACGAGGGCTGAATCATGGTGATGAAAATGACTGCCTCGTTGGTTTAGTAGTCGATCCCCGGGTCGAGCAGTGTTATTGAGTTTTTGCATCTGGAATTTCACAGTAATTACAGTTGGGAATCTCGATTTGTGTCCGATCGATAGCAGACGTTCACACCGAAAAATGGATGTATTGCACTGTAAATATTGCACTGTGTTTAAAAACTAAAAAGCATTGATAACAATAAATAAAGGGCCCTGAGTAAATTAAAGCTGTCATATTAGGTAAAACTTACTTTTATTATGACTGGCTTGTTGGTCTAGTAGTTAGTGACCCTGACTGCTATGCCGGAGGTCGTGGGTTCGAATCCCACCCAGGACAAATGTTTGTGTGATGAGCACGATCATTTGTTCTGTATCTGGGTGTAATTTATCTATAATATGTATGTATTTAGAAATATATAAGTAAGTATGTTTATCAGCTGTTTAGTGCCTATAACTCAAGCTCTCAAGCTTAACTAGGAACTAAATGGCGTTGTGTGAAAAGTTGTGGAATATTTATTTATTTATTTAACACTTAACATTTTACGTATGCACAAATAGGTTAAACGTAATGTCCAATACATGTCGTTAAAGATACGTTAAAGTTTTTATAAAAACATTAAGTTGTAATTTTTTTAAGCCACATCAAACATGTGATAATTTTAATTGACATCCAAAAGAATGAACTGACAAACGTCTGAACTTTTACAGTAGTAAACTTCCTACGCACCCAGAACATTGCCACAGCTGGCCTATTCAGTAAAAGTCACACAGTGAAAACTTAAGTGAAGTGAACTGTAAATCACTATCATCAATATAAAATACCACCTCAATTCGCATTCATTTTACCTACTTAAATTTCACTGGGTAATGGGTTATTTGACAAAATTTTAATTTTGAGTCCCTCATCTAGATTACAACAAAATATTCGACACGTATATTTTCTTTTTTCACGTTATTAAAAAATAACGGCGATACATCGAGTTAAAATTTCGCATGACGTCACAAACCAGTACAGTGGATACTATATAATGACGTTACAAGCTCCCTCTCCTCAGCTTTATGCGCTTATCCAAGCAGTTTTCTATCAATTTGAAAAAGAAAAAAAGTATGAGTCGAATATTTTCTTGTATCTAAAAAGGAAAAAAAAACTAAAATTTTGTCAAATAGGCCATTGTTACTAAATAGAACTGCAGTGTAAAATTATGTCAATCTTAGACTAAAAAGAAAAAAAACTGTTTCATCTTGCGTAATTTCTTTTTACGTGCTTTCCCAATTCACTTTAGACATTGGCAGGATAGTTTGTTGACTTCTCTTTGCTTGCAACAATTTAAAACAGAACTTAAATCCACTCATTTTTCATTCTTTCATCTTACTCATAGATGGTATATATTTATGTATTCCAAAGTGCCTGGTCATCTTTTCACCTCTACTATCAAGTCCATCCAAAGGTTGTCTGTATGAGATCGCTTTTAGCGAAAAGGCCGTCCATTGCATCACCCTATGTAGCCCTTAAAGTTACAATTTGTAAGTTTTTATGGTGTACAATAAAGAGTATTATATTCGACTCTATCCGAATAAAAAACAAAGTCTCATTCCACGGAGTCTTAATCTCAAAGCTAGAACAAACAAAATAATCACGCAGTCCCATCTAACTTCCTTGTACCAATTAAAAACTTCATCAGGTTTAAACTGTGAACGGTATTTTCCGATAGAAATTGTACACAGTTAATGTTACTTGAATTGAAATCCTATCATGAATGTGTTTATTTAAGCTAGTGGAGCCTCTAATTCACATTGCTGTGTTTACGCCATATGAAGCAGTGTGAGGGCTTATGCAAAATAGATTAAGATTACATTGGTGCAGTAAGCAATATAAGTTGCTGCGTTATATTAGTTGAATGTATGAGTTGGGTGGTTGTTATGGGAAGTTATAGACCAGAAATGAATAATTAATTTGATTGCATATGATATTGAAAAGAAAGAATGAAAGAAATTTTAAAAAAGATAGAAAAGAACTAAAGGAAAAATGTGTTTATTTGTCACAGAGGACATGCGTACAATCAAACAGACTAAAACAAACTTTTTAATTATGAGTTTTTTTTTACTAGACAGATATTAGGTTAGGCAGAGGCTTATTTTTATTTTTAACAACTTTACTTTTATTTTAAAAATAAACTGTATAAATTTATTCCCAAATAAAATCTATTTACTATTTGTATTGCAAAACTTTTATTAAAAGTGCGCAATAAAATAATTGTATTAAATTAAAATACATATTTTATTTATGTATGCTATCGGCTTTTAGGATACAAAACTGATCATTAATATAATTGAAGTAGATAAGACGGAGACCCTTTTCTAAGAAATTACATATCTTTTTTTATTGATTACGATGATACGGGTTCAGAATTTATTGCGTTTTTATTCTGAAACATATAACTTATTACTCTGTCATAAAAACACATGTAGTCATGTAACCTATTCTGTCGTAAAAATTGATTAAAAAGTGCGAATTTAAAGTTCAAAAACTGAAAGTCTGATAATCATATCAGCCTTATTTGGATAAATTAATTATGATTTTAATTATTATGTCATCATGGACTTAAAGTTGGTGTGCAACTAAGTCTTTTTTACTATTTTATATCAACAATACCGTTATTTCAAACTTGATGGCAAAAACGCAATTAAAAATATATTCAAAAATAAAATATGAGTTTTTGATTAAAAGCGTCGGAGCGTTGAATAAAAGGTGTTGAAGAAACAAAGGGTGAATGCCGTCGTTTGGCTGTGGTTTCATAATTTCCTTATTTGCAGATGTCGACTGATTTCTTTTCTATTTTTAATGCAAACACAAAGTAGAAGCTTGCAGCTTCAGACCACGTTATTCACATTAAAATTGAAGATTTTTACTTTCGTTCCGATGTTTGAATATTCATTTGTTTTATGAAATGAGGTTCAAATTGTTTTTAGGGTGGTTTTGGACATTGGGAAAGAGTGAAATATTATGTTTAATGCCTTGTGAGGTTGTTTGCTTAAATATTTTGTCGGCGTTGATGCAGTGCGAGTATCTGTTTAGGTATATGTTTTTACATAATTATACAATGCATAGAATTGATAACTTCGGAGATTTGTTATGATTAGACCATATTTTTCTAGATTTGTTTACGAGGCGAGCTTATTGATATCAAGCAGACACAAATCCAGATTCCAGGGCAGGATTTTTTTATAACTTTTATATTTTTTTTTGTTTCAATTCCTTCTATCATATTAAGATCTGCGACATTCTGTCTCAACTGATTTTGTGTTTACAACCGTGGTTTTAATTTAGTTAATTGCACACTTGCTTTACCATTACACTTAAGACATCGGTAAAATAGTTTTACTTATACTGACCTGACTGATAGTGCACTGACGACCGATTGCCGTACACTTGGTTGATAGAGACTGACTTTTTTATATTTTTAATAAGTATTTACGCGACTTGGTTGCCAGTGGGTGCTCATGTTATGTTTAAGTTTCCGGTGACCAGTCGTCAGTGCTTAATGGCTCTAAAAGATAATGTTAAAGATATTACCTGAGTTATGGAGATTTTACGGGCAGTAACTACATGTAAAATAATAATAATAATAACATTTATTTTCAAGGATGAATTATACTTCTCTTGGTACACAAAAAAATATTGTTATTTTGGACTAAACTAGGCAATGCCTACATTTGAGCCTTCAATGCCGCATTCTCTTGGTAACTCAATTTTGATCAGAAAATGTACCAAGTAGGTACCTTCAATTTAGTTAGTAGAAAAACTTATAAATTTAAATAAAATAAATTATAACGAGCTAAGCGTTGGTGTGTATGTAGTCCTCTTTTGTGTGATATGATGATATTCACGAGTGGATGTGAGAGGGTGTGTGATAAAAGTATTATTTTAAGTCTGCAAGATTCCTTAGTTAGTGGGTAAATGTTAAGAGTTTTATTTATCTTGTTGTAGATGTAGGGTCCAATAGTGGCATTTACCTGCTTCTAGTTATAGGTAAAAGCCGACTATACTCGTACCCAGTTGAGAAAAGGATAAGCAGATAATGTTTTTCTTTTAACGTATGGTTTTTAACCTAGTGTCAGAGTTTATACCGCCCATGAACCTTTAACATAACTTTCCATGCCGTCGAGAAATATTTTTCCTTCATCGTTTTTAAAGCAAGTAATTACACAATATGCATGAATATGAAAAGTCAGAGGTGCGTGGCTTGGGTTCGATAATGACTTCCATAAAAGATTTCTTTTTACTAAGTGCAGTAGTTGATTGAAAGTTGATATTATGAATAGATTCCTTCGTTAGTATTTTTCTGTTGATTGAACGGTGTGGGAAGCCGGTAAACGGATTAAAGTAGTAAAATATTTTTGAAGTTTTATCTGTTTTACTAAAAACAACTGGTTGTGTTGTTAGACTAAAACAGAGTACGTATTGCCAGTAAATATTATATTCAAGAATCCACTTTAAAAAATACATTACCTGCCTCAGGGTAAATTCTACATTTCATTCCAGCAATGTAGTAGTCTCATGATAGGCTTTTAGTAAATAAAGTGCTCATCCATGTTAAGTAAAAACCAGTTTGTTCGAAAAAGCGCAGCCTACAATATTCATACATTACCTAAAGTAGTCCCTAAGCTACATCTTGGGAAATAAAACGTGATACTTAAAAACCATTGCGAGAAATCTCTTTGTGTCGTAGAATAAATATACTTCTCTCCTATCAGTCTTGACTATCTGGCAATACCAAAATGGACTGGGCAAATACGACAACGAACAAAATTGAATTTGTTCTGTGGCGGTTGCAGTTGCGATGGCGCCCGATCTCCCTCGGGATTGTTCGGGCGTTTCCGTCGAGAATACGATTCGTGATCCGTTGACCGAATTTGGTTGTGACTTTTCTTAATTCGAATATTTAAACGGAGTTCTTAAACGGAAATCTCTACCATTCAAAAATAATAGAAATGCACTAGTTTTTTCAGTTATTTTACTTTGGCTACTACACACATCAAAAGTGTCTAGGGATCAACATATATATTTTTGCAATAACTTTTCTCCTGATTGATAATAATTAAAATTTTCTTTAAGGATTCATCAAATAAAGTGTTTTCGTTTGTCACAGTAACGATAAACCAAGTCACCTTTGCATTAATAAAGAAATTTGCCATTTTCCTAATAAAGGGATTTTTGACATTTGAACCACTAACATTAAAGTTCGAAAAAAAGACTGAAATAACAGTTTTCTTTAAAATTTTATTGGGTAACTTAAACAATTAATAATCCGTGTTTCTACCGCGAACACTAACAACACAAGAACATCGGTTTGGCATACTCAAAATGAGTTCATCCAAATCACGCTGTGGAATGGCCGCCCATGTTCGTTGCAACAACAAAAAAAGGTCTTCTTGCGACTGGATACCCTCCATATTCGGCAGAGCTCTTCTCTGTAGCATATCCCATGCATGCTCAATCGGGTTCAAGTCTGGCGACTGAGCAGGCCAGGGCAGGATATTGATGTTAGCTGCGGCGAGAGTCTGTCTTACAACTCTTGCGGTGTGCGGTCGTGAATTATCATGCATTAACTGAAATAAGGGACCGATTTGCACTTGTAGAGGAACGATGACGTCTGATACAATCGTCTCAGCATAAATTTGAGCGTTGAGGTTGCCTCTGATCCAAATCAACTCAGTTCTTCCGCCGATCCAAATACCCGCCCATACCATGATGGTTCCACCACTATAAGGATGGACTTCCTGGCAGGATTTTAATCGCTGTTGGCGTCCAGGGGTTCTCCAGTGTCGTATACGTCTTGTATCCGGTCTCATACCAAAACGAGACTCATCAGAAAAGCACACGAAACGCCATTGTTCTTCTGCCCAATTTCTGTGTTCAAGAGCCCATTGATATCGAATCCTACGATTGTGCATTGCTATAGGTGGTACCCGTAGCGGTCTTCGGGAATGAAGGTTCACTTCATGCAAGCGGTTTCTGACTGTTTGGTCGCTAATTAAGTTCCCTGAAGAGTGATGAAGCCTCACGGCTAACATCATGGCGGTTATTGTTGGAGCTCTTCGAGTTAAGATTTGAATGTATCGGTCTTGTCTCCGTGTGGTGCAGCGATACCGTCCTCCATGGCGCTCAGCCACGGTACCAGTGCTTCGGTAACGTGTCCAAAGTCGACTGATAACACTCTGACTTGTATTCAGAGCTAAAGCCACAGTACGTTGCCGGGAACCAGCTTCTATCATTCTTCTGCTTAAATGACGTCGCCGCTCCATAATAACGTTGGTTTTAATCAGTAGTAGGGAAACAGTAGCACTAATAATGTCTTCAATGCGTTGTATGTTTTTCTAGGGAAAATATTGACAGCTGATTTTCATCTTTTACTCGAATTTGATTCACAGTTCCTGATTTAAATTATGAAATGGACCAAAAAGGATCCATATAAATTTATAAAATCATAAATTTATTACAAAGCCACATCTCAATCTCAAGAAATCCGCATAAAAATGCTTGATCCCTAGACACTTTTGATGTGTGTATTTTGGTTTAGTCGTTGAGCGTACTGTTGCTGAGCATAGGGTCGTGAATTCGATTACCAGGTCAAGAAAAGTGTTTATTTTTTTAACCGACTTCAAAAAAAGAAGGAGAAGAGGTTCTCAATTCATTTATATTTTTTTTTTAGTATTTGTTTCCTCAGTACTCCGTCATTTATGGACCGATTTTCAAAATTCTTTTTTATTTGATAGAGTATACTAGCAAATTGGTCCCATTTGTATCAAAACTCATATTTGATGATCCCTCATTAAGGAATTTAAGGAATTCTTCATAAAAAGTAGGTACACACGTACCGACTTTTACATTTTTCGTAACAAATACTCAATACTCAATACTTTTATTGCATTCCACATGTTGGTAGTAAAACTTAAAATTAGCTCATAACATAGACCCTGTCGGGCACAGCAAAATAAATACGCATTTTTATTTAAAAAGTATCATTTTGTAAAGAACAACTGATGACGAAGACATGCGACGGAACTCTTCAACGCATAACAGCAAATTATTTGCGACTTCCGAAACTGTAGTTATTTATCACCTGTTAGTGTTTTTTGTCGGTTGTTTTTTTATTTTTACAAAACAAGTTTTTGTCCTAGAAGCAGTTGGAGAAGTTATTATATCATTTAAATAGACAAAAGATAGCCTCTTAAAGATAGATCTTTTTGTCAAAAATAAATAGACATTTGCCACGCAAAATATATAGGTATTTAGCTTAAATATATACTATACGAATCATTATTATTTACGCTGTTTTATCATATCTTTGCTAAAATACAGACGCAATCGTATGTGTAGTTACGTAGCAGTAAGCAGCTTTCAAACACATACAGGAACAGTAATTCCACAATTTATAATATTTACTCTAACGCTGGAAGGAAAACAGTTCACCGCATTGCTCCTAAGTGGACTGGGAAGCCATTTCTTCTTAATGTAAGTGCTATTGCAGTGACCAAGTACCTACGCTTTCGTTCACGTGTGTACAATAAAACTGGAAGTGTTTGTATTTCAGTTTGTATGTGAGTGTGTTTCGAATAATATTTTCTAGATTAACATACAATAAAAATCATTTACAAACGTTGTAAAGTTTAAAGTGTTATTATCATTTTTAAATGGAATTATGTTCTGTTATAAATGATTTTTATTGTATGTTAATCTAGAAAATATTATTCAAAACACACTCACATCAGTTTGTATGTGAGTGTGTGAGTGTGTTTGTATGTGAGTGTGTTTTACAAACACCTAGAAGTGTTTGTATTTCAGTTTGTATGTGAGTGTGTTTCGAATAATATTTTCTAGGTTAACATACAATAAAAATAATTTATAACAGAACATAATTCCATTTAAAAATGATAATAACACTTAAAACTATGTAAGTACCTTATACAAACTATCTAACAACTGTTTTATATTTAAAACTTGACTGGCTTGTTGGTCTAGTAGTTAGTGACCCTGACTGCTATGCCGCAGGTCGTGGGTTTGATTCCCACCCAGGACAAATGTTTGTGTGATAGGCACGATTATTTGTTCTGTGTCTGGGTGTAATTTATCTATAATATGCAAGTGAAATTTATTTTGTTACTAAACTAAGAGGTTTTAAAATAAATAAATAAGTAAACTAACAATAAATAACTACAAAGCGTCAAAAAATTCTTCTGCATCGCTGCCAGCTGGTAAAGTGCCCAAAAGACTGGCGGCATTGCCACGTTGAATGGCAATGCTTAGCCTCTGGCCAAAGTAGAGGCCAGCCCTTGGGTCACGGGAAGCGTCAACTAAACGTTTGCAGATGTCTTTGTAAAGAAGACGAGCACTCGGACCCCACGGCCCAAGAGTTTCAACCCCAAACGGCTCGAAAGTATAACTACCAACAAGGTTGCTATATTTCCGCCGCTTGAGGTTCTCAGCAGCCGCAGCAGCAGCGCCAGCACAGCATGTTGACCCAGAAAGATGGGATGGCGCAAGAGTATCGACACAAGTAGCGTCCCATACTAAAGGCCTACCCATCTTCCAAGGGAATAAAGACATACCGTCCGGTCTTTTGCCATCGTCGCGTGCCAAGCCATTGGGTTCTAAATCAGCTGGAACGCCGACGGAAACAAGAGCACGTCGAATGATGTCATTAATGTGTGCATGCCGTGCTATGCGACCCGCACTACGGCTGCATGATAAACCGTGATGTCTGAGGCTGTTGACAACTTCCCCGCAGTGACAGCGATGAGGAGAAACACATGTAGCTCCTAGACGAAGGGAAACAGCGAGGCGGAAAGTAGTGTCATCGAAAAGAGTGCCTATGTTCGACGACGGTAGTGCAAGAAGCCATAGTCCCGACTCCCATTCACCCACAGCGAGTAGGCGCGCACGCTCAGCAGCATTGGTAGCAGAGTCAATTAGGTACTTCTGCACCGCTCTGCAGAGTGGCTCATCCCACCGACTCTGGGAAAATGGGTTTTCGGGAAGTTCTGAATTCGGGCAAGCGAGTTTCCAGGCATCCATGGCCTCGGTGAAGTACGGCACATCAAAATCAACCAGTGTGGTAGCTAAAATATTCCTGATTAATTTCTCAGTGCCGCAGATCGAGGATATAAATGCCGGGTAAACAAATACTAGAAATTTTGCGGACGCCAAGGCCTCCCATTCAAATAGGAAGACTAGCTTGTGCCCAAGCTCGGTCGACCAAGGCCACATTTAAAATTGAGGTTAAAGTACTCCTGATAATTTGGTCCATTTCTAATATGCACCCAGGACAAATGTTTGTGTGATGAGCACGATCATTTGTTCTGTGTCTGGGTGTAATTTATCTATAATAATTATGTATGTATATGCTGATAAACATACTTATATATTTAGAAGTATATAAGTATGTTTATCAGCTGTTTAGTGCCCATAACACAAGCTCTCAAGCTTGACTTGGGTCTAAATGGCGTTGTGTGAAAAGTTGTGGAATATTTATTTATTTATTCTATTATATTCTATTCTAATAAGATACCCAATTATTTCACGAGAACCTGCGAATCGTCAGCAATTCTACATAGAACTGCTTAACATACAAAAGACTAATTAAATACAATTCACTTCTCAATGAAAGCCCTTTTCCCGTTTAAGGGTGTGACATACCTTTTCGCGTCTTTTGTCAAAGTAATCGGAATTCCCCGCACGCTCGAACAATACCGTAACGAGTGACGCTACATTGTATCATTAAATGGAAGTCGAAGTCGCACCGACTTCCTATCGTGACATATTGGGCATTACCGGAGACATATAGGCCTGTGATACAAAGATTGGAGGTGAACAATCTTATTGGTTCCATTTATTTGAGGCGTGCTTTCTATGTTATAGTACATTCTGACTTTTGAGTGTGACGTACGGTATGTGTTTACTCTTACGAAGGTAATAATGTTGGTTTTTATTGGAACTCTTTTAAGAGGAAACAGATGTGAAACTGGAAAAAGACACCGAACAAGATTTTGCTTGGGCCATTTTTGTTCTGCGGTAATATTATAAAAAAAATAGCAAGCACTGGTTCGCTGCACTTCCTTCTACACGTGCAGACAGTGGGCAAGATAGACGCAGAAATTGTACAACGTTCTCCGCGTTCAGTTTCATTCATTAAACCCCAAGAGGACACCAGTGTCCGCGCTGTCATTGTCTTTCTATTGTGTCTCTAATTGGCACGATTGAAAGGTTAATAATGCGTTTAGGATGCTGGTGGGGCTGCCTCACTTCTGTAGTGCCTCAGGAATGTTCGCAGATGCGCATGTTGATTGTTTTTTCACCATCATGCGTTTAAAATGCTCTTCCTTGGTGCGTAAGGTGTGGGGTAGCTCCAATAGTATCTTAAACATGATTTCTAGTCGCTTTGACTGTTTTTACGTAGGTCACTGTTTGCGGCCCTTTTGCATGTTTTGCCGCGACGGTGATCTAATACGTTGTTCTGTAATAGTGTGTGTGTGTGTAGTGTGTATGTTCAGTGTCAGTGTACTTACATAGTTGTAAGTTTTACTAACTATTTATAAATTGTGTATCATGTTATCTTAAGGGATTAATTATTTCCTGAAATAAATGAAAATTATTTCGTATTTTCTTTTTTATTTCTTATTAAATACATTTTTAAATATAAAAAAAAAACATTGAAAAATATAAAAAAATAGTAGCCCACCGGTATCGAGAACAGGGTCCAAGCTACTGGCGGTCAGGGCTCCAGGGAGAGGAATTGCCTAACAATGCGAGCCGTGTCCAGAAGTACTGCTTTCTGAATCAACCCCTTGATCCAGCCGCCCAACGAGAGCCTCTTCAGGTATTGATCAAGGCTCTTGGCTATTAAGCCATTGGCAGACACGACTATCGGCACAATGATTGCTGAGTTCACATCCCACATGTCTACAACCTCGCGAGCCAAGTCAAGATACTTAATTTTTTTATCTTGTGATTATTATTATTATTATAATAACAGTATTAGTAATATAATTACTTGTATGTGATGTGTAACATCTAAAATGTAATATTATCGTGGTAAATACGTCGCCATAAAATAAAATGACAGTTTGACGTGGCAAAATGGGTTGGCACTATCTCATAGCTATCTTTGCCCCACTGCGCGCGTGTATTGGTCAAATCAAAGAGCGCACGCTTCCCCGGTTCCTCGTTACACATTTATATTACCCTTTTACGAAGTGTCTTCCAAATTATTCAGCAACCAAGAAGAAATTGGCATCAAAAATGATAAGATTTATTTGTATAGGTACCTATTATAATAAACAAAAACATTCCAATCTTATTCCACTAGGTACACTTCATTTGCAAGACAGCATATTCCGAAATGGACAGCTCAGCGCCGCCTTAAAAATATTTGAAATTTCAAACAAACAATATCAACGTAGCCAATATAATATTTGAAATACGGCAGACGCCCTCTTTATTTTACAATATAAAGTCAACATACCTAGAATTGGGTGCAAACAAAAGTTACATTTTGGCTTGCACATGAAACAAAAGTTTTACGGCTAAAAGTGCAGCGGACATTGCAGTGTGAAAATCATTTGGCGTCGCAACTGCTGCTGGATTCACTACTATTAAAAACAACAAGTAAAAACTTTTGATTATACTGGTGTTGTTAAAAATTGGTAGACAGTATTTCATAGTAACGACTGAACAGTATTAGATGTAGCGACGTTTGACCGCAACATACGTCACAACTTTTTTTATTTATTTATTACTAGCTTCTGCCCGCGACTTCGTACGCGGATCCTGTTGCTTATGCCAGCGACAACGGGGTCGTCAAAATCAAAAATCTAAAACGTCTGATGTTGAATTCTAAAAGCCCAGGGACGGCAAAACAATGGAATGCGCGAGACGATTCCAGACGTTCCAGATTTTTGTTGGTCAACAGGAAATGCCATCAGACTTAACAACTTTTGCTTAGACGCCATTTCTTTTATGTATATGTTATATTGTCGCTGGGCTTTGGAGTTCCACTACAGGTGCTCCAGATCTTCAAATTTAGTTTCACAGCAGAAAACACTCTTCACGTGGAATATTTTTTGCAATGGCATCATTTTTATATCTCTTTTACCTTAGGTGTTCCATTTTCCAAAATAAAATATAGCTTATATGTTGCGTAACGTTCACGATCAGCGGTCAGTCGTACAACTCCTTCCCCCACTTATCTCTAGAGTAGATGCGTATATACGCTGAAAACTCAAGCGTCATGCCTTTTCCGTGAACGTCTCCAACTCGCGAGACAGTGCATGATGTTCACGATCAGCGGTTAGTCGCGCACATATTCTTCACTGGTGTCTAGAGACCTGGATACCTGGTAGATGCGTAAATACGCTGAGAATGCAAGCGTGCTTCGCGATCCCAAGAAGTTTCCACGGAGCGAGTTGCAACCTCATGTTCTCGAACAGCATCAAGTCTCTCCTAACGCTCTTCGGTAGATTGTTGGGATCTTATGATCTTTAATCATTTAGCACCTTTGGTGCATTGGGAAAGATTTGACCTCTTTCTAGGTATGGTTATAGTTTTATTCTGATGATACCTGATCAATTAAAATCTAAGTGGCTGCTCCCCTGCGTTACCGGGTAGGCAACCATGTAACGAAGATAAATGGAAAAGGAAATTAAACACTCAAATAACATAAGCCCGAAGGCATATTTATACGATAAAAAAAATGGAAGTTTTGGCCAGTAGAGTCTAATTTTCAATGATATACCATCGTCATCGAAAATCAGTCCTGAACTGTTCCCGCCTTCACCGCGTGGAGGTACTTATGTTATTTTATAATTATGCAATGAAATTAGTGATAGCTTTAATTTCTATATCAAATGTTTCTGATCTTCGATTTTTATAAGTCAACAGGAAATGCCTATCAGACCGAACAACTTTTGCTAAGACGTCATTCCTATATATGTTATAGTGTAGCTGGGCTCTTGAAGTTCTACATCAGGTGTTCCGGATCTTCAAATTTATTGTATCAGCAGAAAATGCTCATCACGTGGAACAATTTTTGCTATGGTACCATTTTTGTATCTCCTATAGTTTAGCAGGTCTGTTGCGGTTCTGCATCAGGTATTCCGGATCTTCAAATTTATTGTCTCAGCAGAAAATGCTCATCACGTGGATCAATTTTTGCTATGGAACCATTTTTGTATCGCCTATAGTTTAGCTGGTCTGTTGCGGTTCTGCATCAGGTGTTCCGGATCTTCAAATTTATTGTCTCAGCAGAAAATGCTCATTACGTGGAACAATTTTTGCTATGGTACCATTTTTGTATTTCCTATAGTTTAGCTAGTCTGTTGCGGTTCTGCATCAGGTGTTCCGGATCTTCAAATTTATTCTCTCAGCAAGAAATGCTCATCACGTGGAACAATTTTTGCTATGGTACCATTTTTGTATCTCCTATAGTTTAGCAGGTCTGTTGCGGTTCTGCATCAGGTATTCCGGATCTTCAAATTTATTGTCTCAGCAGAAAATGCTCATCACGTGGATCAATTTTTGCTATGGAACCATTTTTGTATCGCCTATAGTTTAGCTGGTCTGTTGCGGTTCTGCATCAGGTGTTCCGGATCTTCAAATTTATTGTCTCAGCAGAAAATGCTCATTACGTGGAACAATTTTTGCTATGGTACCATTTTTGTATTTCCTATAGTTTAGCTAGTCTGTTGCGGTTCTGCATCAGGTGTTCCGGATCTTCAAATTTATTCTCTCAGCAAAAAATGCTCATCACGTGGAACAATTTTTGCTAAGGTACTATTTTTGTATCTCCTATAGTTTAGCTGGTCTGTTGCGGTTCTGCATCAGGTGTTCCAGATCTTCAAATTTATTCTCTCAGCAAAAAATGCTCATCACGTGGAACAAATTTTGCTAAGGTACTATTTTTGTATCTCCTATAGTTTAGCTGGTCTGTTGCGGTTCTGCATCAGGTGTTCCAGATCTTCAAATTTATTCTCTCAGCAAAAAATGCTCATCACGTGGAACAAATTTTGCTAAGGTACCATTTTTGTATCTCCTATAGTTTAGCTGGTCTGTTGCGGTTCTGCATCAGGTGTTCCAGTTTCCAAGATAAATTATAGCCTATGTGTTGCCCAGATTTAATATCTATACAACAAAAAAAAAACATTCAAATCCGTCTAGTAGTTCCGAAGATTAGCGTGTGCAAACAAACAGACAAACAGACAAACAGACAAACAGACAAACAGACAAACAGACAAACAGACAAACAGACAAACAGACAAACAGACAAACAGACAAACAGACAAACAGACAAACAGACAAACAGACAAACAGACAAACAGACAAACAGACAAACAGACAGACTTTTTTTTTTGGATTCGTGCTCTATTGCTGTTTCTAAACCCCACTCAATTATTATTTTTTAAATATATTCAATGTACAGACACAGTTTTTTTACAGTCTTATTATATGTATAGATTTTTACGGAATTGCTATTCTACTTATTATTTTTTAAATATATTCAATGTACAGACACAGTTTTTTTACAGTCTTATTATATGTATAGATTTTTACGGAATTGCTATTCTACTTATCTTTTTACAACACATAATAACACGGCTCTATACTCTGAGGGGTTAGGTAGAGGTGCCTATAACCTATTTTGCCAGTCATGTTGAAAGTGCCAAGCAATAGGTAACAAATTTATTGCCACTAAAGAGTGGTAATAAATACGTCCCTTTTTACACGGCACAAGTACAGACTTCAGTCTGCCATTGGTCATTTCATTGGATAGAAAGACCCAGCAAAATTTTTGCGCGGTCCGGGAATCAGATCCAAGACCTTATTTCTTAGCAGTAGTGCTTACGGCCAAAACGAGAAAATTGAAAATTTTTGTCTTTTTTTACCTACTGTTTAAGTCAAAGAGATTTAAAATACTATAGAGCGGGCATGTCAGGGAAATGTCATAGGAAAACTTTGATACCATGTCTCAGTAACGCCATCTAGATTAATATATGAATATTGGAGCGGCAGCGGAGCGTACTACAAAAAACTCATAGACTTGTATCCAGCAGGATACACTTTTTCGGACGAAAATTTAGTTCGTGATGTCCGGTCTATAGGTATTGAATGTCTTTGGTTTAAGTCAATTTATGACCATAAAGTCTAGTAGACGATAGCGATTTGAAAATGTTGCATATTTGGCACGTAGCTGACAAATAGACCTAGCTTATCGTATCAATATTTTCATGAGATATTTTTGTGATAAAAGCTCGCTAAATGGAGTTTAATATGTCGATGTTTTCAAGAAGATAGTCATATAAATTCTCACATAAAGCAGCAATTATAGCTACTACAAAGTTAAAAGTCAATCTCAATGCCAATAAATGACAGATTGAGGAATGATGTGATGAAGCAACGTTCCTAATTTGGTAGGGCCAGCTTCTTGTAAAATCACACGTCTTTTTAACTAGTAGATAAGATAAGATCGGTGTTTCACTACCTGACTACTCTGAGAAGAAACACCGAAAGAAACTCAGAGGTCATAGTCTCTTTTAAAGTCCAGACATTAGACAGGCGTCCAGACATGAGACTGCATACTAGTGTATTTATATGGAGGACTGCCTAGCCTATCTAGGTAACTTCCACGACCTGTGACTAGGTTTCTCGATACCCATTAGTTATACTGGTGACCCAACTTTCGGGGTTTTGACTGGACTACATTTATGACAGTTGACAACAAAAAATATTCTAAAAACTACCATCACCAAAAAAACCACCGTCACTAAAATATCAAATTTAAACGTACTTATTTTGGCTTTCACAACCGCCAACTTCTCTGAAAATGCATGGAAATTCCAATTTATTTTCGAAACTTTTATCCTCAACACATCCGACTATATTCGTAATTTTGCGCTAACTTTTGTTTTGTTGTGTGCCGTAGTTTTGTATGCTGTCAAATTGTGGTAGTATGAAAATAAAGTAAAAGCGAGTCGGTCAATCAATCAGCGTGTTACGAACAAATTGTACGCCCATGTTTTTTGTACACCACAACGAACGATCTACTGCTCGTTCTGACCGCGATGCAACTTCATTTTTGTTAGAACATATGGCTGACTTTTAAACGTTTTGTTGTTCATTGCACTGGTGCAGAATTTGCTGTAATTTATCTCTTAGTTACTCGCACCAAGAACATCACAGAGTCGCTCACATGGGGTTAATAATTACGTAGAGGCCCCATTTTGTAAGATTTTGTTTTGCACTGTTTAGAAAAAAATGTAGTGGAGGATGAAATATAATAAATGCTGATAAAACCAAAATAAATGTTTGCCAACAAAATAAAATACAGTTAATATTATTAAAACTTTTTAAATATGGCACATTTAAATTTACAAGGTGAGTTGATACTAATAATTATGTAAACAAACTATGAATTGCAGACAGGGGAGCAAGATTATAACAAACAATGACACAAACCCTAATTGTCACTTTAATATCACGTGCCGAATCTTGTTAGGAAGCTTTTAGCAGGACAATATTGGTGTAAAATGAAAGACTAAGATATTTTTAAGTCAAATATCCTCCTCCGTGGTGTTTAACATCTCTAATTTTTCATTAAACCCGTACTGAAAAAAACACCCCGCGTGGTGAAATCCGAAATAGAGTATTTCAAACCTTACCACGCCGCCCATTCTTTTCAATATTGCTGGCCTAACGCTTCGGCTAGTCAGATTTACGGCACCCTGTTGAAACTTTTTTATTCTGTGACGTATGTTTTGTACCAGAAACGCTGCCACTGGCCTTATCCTACTGACGTTTTGAATTTGCTGTTCTGTTTTTAAGTGTTTGTTTAGTCCGTGCACATTCTTGTGTTGAGATTATGAGACGCGACGCTTATTAAAGAACCGACTTAGTTTAAAAGTAATTTTGCTTGATTGACATAAATGTTTGTAAAAACCAATTTGGGGAAATAAATATCGTTTATAATTTAAAGGCAGAACGCCAAAATGATAAATCTTTATGTAAAATCGCCAGCATCGCCATGCTTGACGCATTATCGTGTGAGAATGTCATGTTAATTTTTCTTCTAAAAATTATCGCTCGCCTTCTAGTAATATGAAGAGTCTACCAGCCACTTGGCGTGTGACCAGTTTGTCCTTAACTTAAAGCTAAAAAGTTTATAACCCATAGGCGTCTAAAATCGCAACAGCAGCTAACACAAAACAGCTGATAACCTAGAAACGGCTCAATTGATTTTGATTTATCATGTCTGAACCTTTGTAGAAACCTAGCTTTTAAATAACAAAAACCGTATCTAAATTAGTCCACCCGTTTAAGCGCTACGGCTGCCGTAGACAGACACACACAGCGGTCAAACTTATAACACCCCTGTGTTTGAGTTGGGGGTTAAAAATAAGTACTGGGTGGGCCGCAGACCGCAAATCGCACAGATTTGCGTATCGATGTAGTTTGCGTTTTGCCCATTTTAGACTTATACTTTAATGGTATGGTATTTTAAATAATACCAAATCCCACACTCGTACAATATACAATCAAACGTATACGAGTCATAAGCCATGTTGTGCCCTAACAGATACGACGTTGCATAGCCAAAATGAGTCAGTAGGGAGTTAGCTAGTAAGTAGTCTACGTGTAGGCTATGGGTTATAAAATAATCTTACTTTCTACCTCGACTATTGACCGGCTGAAAGTTCTAGTCCCGCGATCGACCCCTGGTCGGGAAAACCTTCATTGACTTTTTCAATCTGGAATTTCTTTGCAGCGGTAGGGAGATTTGTGCCGGGAAAGTTGAGGGCAATAAATAGGCTTGCCCATTAAGTTCCAGTTATGATGGTAGCTAAAAATAAGGTTATAACCTAAACGTGTGCCCTTGTTTACACTATGTACGCAACAGATGTTTACTACGGGTTCATTCACCTTAGACAAACTATAAAATATCTTGCATATAAAACTTGTAAACTAATAGGTACAGGTTGAAGCAACCCGTGGTGTATACAGGGTGAAGTCTTACAATCCCACATCTGACCAGCTTATCGGCTTCCAACAGATTTACTGAGATTATCCTAGAGACTCCATTGGTAACTAAACATCAACTCTATATTGGATTTAAACAAATATTCAGCTATGTTTGATACGTAGTACTAACGCGTAGTAAGGCGTTCAACTTCTGTGTTTGGGAGCGGACAAGTTGGTCCGGAACTGAACCAATATCGACTGCTTTACACTTTACTCTGCACTGGTATTATGAAAAAAGTGTTGCAGTTATTCGATTGATTAAACTTAATTATTCATCATCAAAGACAAAGTCAAATCATTTATTTCAATTAGGCCATTTAAAAGGCACTTTTGTACGTCAAACTTACTATAGTTGAATAAAATATAATACCTAATGATTCTAGTTGGCCCTTCTAAAAGGTGGTTTTGTATGGAAAAAAAATGGACAAGAAACAATAAATATTCCACAACTTTTCACACAACGCCATTAAGTCCCAAGCTAAGCTTGAGAGCTTGTGTTATGTGTACTAAACAGCTGTTAAATATACTTATATATTTCTAAATACATACATATTATAGAAGTAATTACACCCAGACACAGAACAAATGATCGTGCTCATCACACAAACATTTGTCCTGGGTGGGAATCGAACCCACGACCTCCAGCATAGCAGCCAGGGTCACTAACTACTAGACCAACAGGCCAGTCAAAAAAAAAAATTAAGCTTATCCACCTATCCACATCGTACGCATTGGACGGATAACCACGCGCTGCCGCGCACAATTTAATGATGTAATGATGGTTTATTAAGCGACTTATTGCTTTTATGTACACAATAATGTAAAGACCGGTGTCGCCGGCAGACTAATTTGGTTAAAAATGGTGAATACCGCTGAGCCGCTGTCGCGCTTTCTGTGATGTACGATGCGGAAACGTGGACGCTTAGCGTAATAAAATAATTTTATTGTACATTTAAACATTCATGGGAAAAAATCATGTTCCAATTCGATAAATGATGATATTTTTTTTGTCATTATTAATATATATAGGCATGTATGTGTATGTCACAGTTCAAACACACATTTTGTCATTACGTTCTTCTTTTTTTATGTGACTAAAAACTACAGAAGGCCAAGAGCGTGTCGGGCCACGCTCAGTGTAGGGTTCCGTAGTTTCTCGTCCATCACAAGTGTTCAAAATGCTTGTATATACGATTATACTACAAATTTAGTCCAGAAATTATTTTATACATCTTTTTGTCTTTTTTGTACAAAAACTGTTGTTTCCATCCAAGTTCAAAATGATTTTTCTAGAAAGTCCTTATAAAGTTCTACATTTCAGTTTTTTTTCATATTTTCTAAACTTATGGTTCAAAAGTTAGAGGGGGGGGGGGGGCACATTGTTTTTTACTTTTGGAGCGATTATTTCCGAAATCATTGACGTTATCAAAAAATGATTTAGTAAACCCATTTTCACTTTTAAATACCTTTCCAACAATATATCACACGTTAAGGTTGAAATTAAAAAAAAAATCACTTCCCACTTTACATATAGGGGGGCTACCTTAATAAAACATTTTTTTCCAATTTTATTCTACCACTTTGTCGGCGTGGTTGATACACATATTGGTACCAAATTTCAGCTTTCTATTGCTAACGGTCACAGAGATTAAGCGAGGACGGACGGACGGACGGACAGACAGACATGGCGAAACTATAAGGGTTAGTTAGACCTAGTTGACTACGGAACCCTAAAAAGGTAAGCAGTTCAAATACTCGCACTAGCCAGACATTATCCGTACCTTGGTGCAACCAGCCTTAAAACAAAAATATTATTACTATCTCTAAAGTTACACAGAGTGTTAGGTACAATGGCCTCTCAGTAATTTCTGTAGCTATCCTAAGAAAACAGTCAGCATGGCCGTCGTAGTTATTTCTCAAGCCACTATTATTGTATTAGATGGAAAACGACCCTAGTGTTTTGACACTATAACGAGATCGCCCAAGGGTTTGACATTAAATACCACGGTTTTTGAGGACAAAAATAAAACATTGACTTTGAAGTTTCAATTTAAAGTTCTTTTTATTTCTCAAGAAAAAAAAAACATGACAGTTTACATTAATATTAGAAATAGGACTATTTTAGTGAAAGTCATTAACCTAAATAAATATTGCCTATACAAAGTTTAACTTAATATTATCAATATGAGTCGCTGAAGTTACGCTCTTCGCTTACTTTTCGCTCTTCGTTTTTTTTAGTTTTGTCTTTAGGATTTTAACATTTTCTTGTTTTTTTTTTTTATTATCTGTATTGTTTTTCTTTTGTTTTAAGTTCTGTGCGTCCAAATAAAGTATTTTCTTTCTTTCTTTCTTTCTCACTGTTTAATGAGGTCCAGCGGACTTAGCACAGTTTGTCGTTAACATAACTTATCATAAAATTACGCCTGTAATCCCCAAAGGTTTAAGCAGAGGTGTAAATTTATTTACATTTTTCCTACATTTCGCCAGAACATTATATTTAAACCCCATGTAGTAGAAGTAGACTATTGCCATCAATTGGACACCAATCCAGACTCCAGGCTGCTGCGGAAAAATTCCACAAGTTACAATTCAATAACTATTCGCCCGACTCAGGTATTGAATCCGGGACTTCGTACTCAGCAGTAGCGCGACGTGAACAAAATGCCAATTTGAACAAATTACTCGTTTCGAATATTTTTTTTATTGTTCTTAGCTATAAACATTGGCAGATATTATATATTGTGTTTTCGTCATTACTGCTGTCTATGTGACATTAAAATTCTACTTATTACTTTACGTTTATATCAGGAAGGAGGTATCTAGCATGTAGTTTGGTTACAGGTTTTCTGATGATATGTTTTTCTTTACTGATTCGCGAGTTAAAGCGGAAAAGTATTTCTAATTTCAACAAGTTGAATTGTCCGTCTTACACGTTAAACATTGGCTTTTAATAGAATTCAAAAATATTTTCCAGGTATAAATTGCGAAGGTAGGCAATAAGTACTAAATAAAGTATCAGTTTCTTCTAAAGTCTTCTCAGAATTGAAGAAAACTGATATCTACCAGTTTCATTTAAACCCATTTCATCTACTTAGATGAGAAAAGCGAAGTGAACTCCAAACATTCGTCGAAGTTCGGTTCGGAGGACCTTTTCTTTCTATAGCACCAACTTTGACTGGTGAAGCTCATTAAACGGGTCTCGAGGAGAAAATTAATCATAGTTCTTGAAGAATAGTTGAAAAGATTCTTGTAAGTAGCGGCTTTGGTACAGATATCAATGCATTTGTTGTAGGTACAAATATTAGACTGTTGGACGTTTTATTTCGAGATCTGGTACTTGGTGATTTCTTAATAAACCAGTGGTTCTTGCACGAGGTTCCGATTTTTTCAATTTATACTATAAATTGAGCCTGGCATGATCGTGTGGTTAAAAGGCTTGTAAAAAACACGAGTGTGCTCTTAGATCACAGGATTAAAGTAAAACATATTTAAAGAACTGCTCTCTGATGCTCTTGCAGTGTAATGCAGACAATAGGCCTGCACTGTGGCTCAAATATACCTACGAAGCGGAACTGGTTGTAAGAGAAAGAGAGAGAAAATGTGTGCTCGCACCTCTCTCTCTGTTGACCCTACAGAACTATACGAAACGTAACTTTATCTCTTTCTATTTTCACTAACTAATATCTCCCTCTCAACTTCTGTTCGCCCCGCCAGATCACACTTTTTGTAACGCTCTCGTGATGCATTCACCAGCTTACTGCCAAGTCAAGGGTTTGTAAAGAAATTTAACTTAAAAAATAAAAGAATATAAATCTTATGTTTATCTGAGATATTATCATTGAGATCAGTCTAGAAAATAGTCAGAAGTCATTGATATTATTGGTCGTAGGTACCTTCCCTGTATGAGAAAATTCTGCGCTCTGCACCCACTGCAGAGCAGTCAGTAGCGGACTGGTTTTATTATTTGTGTATCGTAATTATTGTACATCTTGTTTTATAAGGATCAGAATGTCTTCTTTTTTTGTTGTTCACAAGTAGGTATACATAATTATTATTGTTAATTAACAATTTACTCGCCAAATTGATCAGTTTGTTGGGGAGAAGCGCCTGTTTTTATTATATAGAAATTTAAACTAAAAATAATCTAGTGAGAAGATAACCTTAAAACTAACAAATACGAGTAACTAACGAATAACTGTAAAATAAATAAAGATGATTGTGAATTTATTTCTCGGTGACGGATGTATCCTCGTTACCGAGCAATAAATTCCTCAGTCTTGATTTCAACAAACCTTTACTTAACTTTTGTAACCTTTTGCTCATTCTTCACCTTCTTTTCTACATATGCAGACGTCTGTCTGCATATGTAGAAAAGTAAGAGTAGAGTAGAGTAGTGTAAGTTAACGAGTCGATTATCGATTATGAGAGTCTTCTCATAATCGATAATCGACTCGTTAACTTTCTAGACACTGTTGTGTCATTTATTTACTTAACACACACCGATATATTAACTTACTTTTTTGCGCTTCAACTTGTTTTCTATCCAGTAAACTATTTCACAAGATTCCTAAAAGCTGTGAAGCAATTAACATCACAAAGAACCTTAGCCCAGACAGTGTCAATACATTTGAAATTAATGTCCTCCGATTGTGCGCAACGGAACGCTTGATAAGACCATTGTCGCTGATCCAGATTGACAACATAAAAAATGGTTGTGATCCCCTAATTAATAGGCTATTAGCACGTACGACTGGCTTAGCTAAGGCCATCGTAGAACGACCGATTAGTTGCGACAATGATTGTAAAATCTATTGCGATTTGAAGGCAAATCTTAAATGTATACACGCTAAGTTTTATTGCAAATAAAAAAGCTGGTTCATGATTTTTATCTTCTTTAAAGAAATATTTAAAAGCTTATTTCGCACAATTTGAGTTATTTCCGAATACATTAAAAATTACTACGTAATGCAAACTCGATTCTGGATGCCCGAAGGATTGAGTAAAATATTATCTATATAGATATCAAAAGCACAGTTTATCTATCTTTTAATTTGCAAATCGTTAAATGAATGCAAATGGATGTATATCAGGTAATTGTTACCACCGTAGGGCATATCTCGTGCAACAGAGGAAGATTCTACTGGGCATAAATTCACACTCTGGTCTAGTACTGAGAAATCCTGCTAAGTTCCATAAAAAAAAATTCATCTGATATGTCGGTCCTAAGTACAAGTACAAGTAGTATTGTATGGTCACACTTATTGCTTGAAGACAAAGACATTCAATACCTATAGACCGGACATCACGAACAAAATTTTCGTCCGAAAAAGTGTGTCCTGCTCCCGCTCCGCTGCCGCTCCAAAATTCATAATATTATTCTAGATGGCGTTACTGAGACATGGGATCAAAGTTCTTCTATGACATTTCCTTGACATGCCCGCTCTATAATAATAGTATTGTAAATCTTTTTGCTTGAAGTTCAACGAGTCTAGTAGCCTCCCTGCTTTCACCTATTCAACTTCCAACCGTGCAAAAGTTAACTCGCTGCTGACCGTGCATTGTAGCATTAATTGGAAGCCCCATGTTCAGCAATGGGCTTCAACGCTGATATGGTACCCGATACGCCGTAATAAGGGTAATTTGTGGCCACATGAATCATTGGCTATTTGGCTATAGCCTACGTAGCTAATTAGTGACCAGAGGCCCTAGCACGAACAAGCGACGTAAACGCAATGATTTTTAATTGGCAATACTGGTTTCGTTCACGATGTTTATTTAGTTTAAAGACTTGTAGCGACATCTATCTCGCCTTATACGAACTAATGACCGATATCCTACATCGCAGTATCAGAGTTATCCGCGCAATTTGAGTGTATACAAGTTCCCGACTATAGTCGTTATCCCACCAGACACAACACCCGTCTGGTCGGAGGATCCTCCGTTTTCAATGGTGGATGAGGAACTTTACACCCTGTTCCTCATACCTACAAAGACCTAATTGAGTAACAATATTGCTTGTGTTCTTTCAAAACAAAACTCCGTTAAGATAAGCTGCTAATTTCTCGATTAAAAGTCGTTTGAGTTAACGTCATTGAGTTTTGTCGCGCGTTCATGCCTAAGTCTTTGCTTTTCGGGCTGCGTCCCGCTCGTACAATGTAGAGCAGTTGGCATTGTGATTTGTTAACTATTGCCTCATTGTGCTCACCAGTATTAATTTTAAATTCTATAGTATTAAAAAAAAAACAATGTAATTAACAGTCGTTTCAGGAAGTCAGAACCCAGTCTAACCAAAAAGCATCGTATCACACAATCATTGAGCTATGAATTGTGAATGACAGATAGGCAATAATTGCTCGATGTAAAACACTGGTATTCTTTTACATCGGGTTAGAATGGAAGACAACCACATCATAGTTAAGAAAAGAGATAATGTGATGTTTGCTACATCATTGATTTATTTGTGGAAGTAAATGTTGGAACTTACAAAAGGAAAATCTAATGCATTTCCTTTTGAATTTTTTTATTTTTATTTTTTTTCTTTCTTTCTCTCAGTAATCGCTTCGCTTTTCTATACCTCCTTTTCTAATCTTCTACAATATAAAAATGAATCGCTAAATGTGTTGCTAAGTGCATATCTTGAGAACAGCTGAACTGATTTCTGTTTTAAAAGTTAAATAGTGTCACCATAACAACGGATCAACAAAAGTATTATTGGTTGTCATTTGATGCGTACGTTCTGATTTTTTTTTTGTTACTAAACTGAAAAAGAGGTTTTATGTGGCATAAAAGTCTTATAATTAGACATCAATTTACGTAATTAATAATGACGACAGAGACGAACTTCAATAATTATTTGCAAAAAATAACCTTTTTAACTGTTTGGACTTTAATTGAAGTAAACCGGGAAAACTAAATAAATTGCATGTAACAAGGAGGCACGCAGCGCAGTAGTTCAGATTAAAATGATGAATTTAATAATATATTTTTTTAATCAATGCATTTCAGTAAGGTAGTTAGGTTAGGTAGTTAGGTTCGCTATAGGATAGGTATGGTAAGTTAGGTTAGGTTATACATATAAACATTTTGTCATTTTATTCTATCTAACACAAAATGTTCAAATTAGATCACATTAGAGACTCGCTAAATAAAAAGTAGTAGTAGTTTTTTTGGTTTTGCTCTACTTGTTGTCATCTTATTAAACTTATGTATATTATCTAATTATTTAATGGCTAGACCGATTCTAAAGCAATTATATTTATAAAAACTAAATAAGGCTAACGAATTTATTCTAAGGCGGAACGGAGTCAGCTAGTTTTCAAATAAAATGAAATAATATAAGTGTAGGGGTATGGACCACCGTTATAAAATGAAAATATCTTTATAACTTCTTTATTAAAAATATTATAACTTCTGAAGTAATAAAAAACGTCTTTACTTCTTGGCACTCGCTCGTCATCCTTTTTTCCTTCTTCCTTATTTAAAATATTCAAATCTTCCTCTTTCTCCTTCCCACATTCATGCTCTCTCATTCATCCATCACTGCGTTCATATTTACTACATTCCATCAAATAATCATGCATTCAAAATTAACATCCCACATAAATAAATTAAATCCACATCAGAAGAAGTGTGGCAGCTGCAATCAAAATAGATTATAACAAATTCGGCGTCTTTCGTAATTGGTAATTGTCACATGCTTATTGTACTTTCGTTACAAAATGTGTTTTAAAAATAATGTTGTTTTTAACTTCTGTCTAATGCTATTGAAAATGGAGTAAAGAGTGATGTAAACGGTTGATATCATCGGCCGAATGGGACCAACCGCAATGTTCTAGTCACACTGAAGAGTCAATTAAGCGATAACTTGCTTGCTACTACCATGTTATGCTAATCCATAGCAAATACTCCTTTATCTTCTAAATATTCAATCCTTCGGCAAGTTGCTAGGTAAATGTCTTCAAAGACGATCTACAGACTACGTATGGGATTGGATCGTGTCAATTAATTTCTCCGTTGCATGCGTGCTTGTGTATTGAGATTCTGAACACTGAAGTGAACATATTACCTGATCAATTCAGATGGAAGATACTGCATGTTTTCAAGTATTACGTACTAAGCTATTAACAGAGTCTACATAATCATACTAATACATTTAAGTCTTTAGTTTGAAAATAAATACAGACTAGGTTAAAAAGTGCTTGACTGGCCTGTTGGTCTAGTAGTTAGTGACCCTGACTGCTATGCCAGAGGTCGTGGGTTCGATTCCCGCCCAGGACAAATGTTTGTGTGATGAGTACGATCATTTGTTCTGGTCTCGGTGTAATAAAATTTATCTATATCCATCTAATGTGTATGTATTTAAAAATATATAAGTATGTTTATCAGCTGTTTAGTACCCATAACACAAACTCTCAAGCTTAACTTGGGACTTAATGTCGTTGTGTGAAAAGTTGTGGAATATTTATTTATTTATTATTATTATTTATTAGTTTGAGGATCAAATTAAATTGTAACTTTTTAGTGAAAGGGCTGCTAACAAAAAAATAATTTAAAAATTCTCACTTACGCGAACGCTTTACTAGAAACATAACTTTAAACTAAAGTTATGTTTTCAGTAGAGCGTTCGCGCAAGGCCTATTGCTTTTCCAGTTGTAAAATATAGTTTATTCGTTTACTGTTACAGTTACAGTGATTAAACCATTGCCTCTGATGCATCAGATTGTAGATTCAAAACAATTTATGTGTTACCTACCTACCTACTTTCAAGTTGAAATCAGGACATCGGTATAGGATAATATCGTAAGATACCTTGACTTATAATGAATATTTTGCAACTGCCAACCCATGTTAAGTAGGTAAGCGTGTTATTAATGCCCATTCCTTCTTTGTATAAGAAGCTCTATACATATAAACAAAGGCATGTAATTTAGCATGTCCATTTCTTCTACTGTCTTTTCTTTTTTGTGTTTCTATATTTGTTTTATATGGGTCCCGGACCTGAAATAAACCATTTTTTTTTTATTTGTTGTCTAGCCTTTTCCCAACTATGTTGGGGTCGGCTTCCAGTTAAGCCAGATACTTACAGCTTAATACCAGTGTTTTACATGGAGCGACAACGGTACCCCTTTGTTAAACTGATTGTCCGACTTTCGGGCTTGTGGCTTGACAAATGAGAGCTGGGACCAACGGCTTTACATGCTTACCCAGCCACGGAAGTGTCTTAATATGTATGAATGGTCACCCATCCACGAACTAACCTCGTCAAGCGTAGCTTAACCTTCGGTCGACCCGTAAGGCTGTTATTATTAGTCACAAGCTTCTCTATTGGCCGTCATTTAAATAACAACATAATTAATATAGACCGAGGATGTGAGAGCAATGTGAGAGTATCAATGAATGCGAGACGCACAGGGTAAGTCATTGTAACACTGAAGGGAACCAATGTCTAGCAAAGGACTTCTGTCGACTGTTTTTTTTTATATCAAGGGTCTACTCTTGACCTCAATCTTGTCCTGCGGTCAGAGATGAGGTCGACGATGGAACGAGCTTACCCAAAAGAAGCCTATTAACTCGCGACTTAAACAGATTGGGGTCATATGAACTCGGGAACTCTGATGCAGGCAGAGAATTCCACTCCTTGGCTGTGCGCATAGTGAAGGAACAGGCAAAGCGCTTCGTGCGAATGTGTGGAACATCTACAAGGAATGGGTGGTAACCTGCAGTACGTCGGGATTCCCGAATATTCTCGATGGAAGAAAAGAGATGGTGGAATGAGTTCGTGGAGCTCTAGAGCTCACCGAAATGATACTACAGTATGCTATTAAAATAATAAAAATACCAGCCTGTTACTGCCCCACTGCAGGGAAAATGCCTCTTCTCATACAGAGAAGGCATTAATCTCCACGCTTACTCAAGGCGTATTGGCGATTTCAAACTAATATTAACTCTAAGTCCAGGTTTCCTCACGATATTTTCCTTCACTGATGTCAATAAAGTCTAAGATAAACTTAGAAAGTAAATATGAATTGAAAAAATCACATTGGTACTTGCCCGGATTTGAACCACAACCTCGTGCATGAGAGGTAGGCGTCTGAACCTCTGGGCCATCACGACATGACGAAGTATTGCTATTGAGTAGGTATTAATAAATTTACTGCACTGTCAATGCCTTTCAGTCCAAGTCAATTATTGTACAGACGCCAGCACGTCAAGTTACCCCAATGTGTCAAATTTATTTGATCGTTTTTTCAGAATAAAAAAAAACAGAATAAGGTTCATATTCAATTGGGAAAATTTGACACATTGGGGTAACTTCATGTACTGGCGTCTGTACTTAGTAAGCTACAAAGTCTTTTTGTAAGAATAGCAATAAGACAGAGAATACGTTTCAAAATGTCCTAATAAATGTAACTGTTACATCTCCAATTCCAAAGTTAACACGGCTTAGGTTGCTAGTATTCTATCGTACCTCTGACCTACTTATTTGCAACTAGGACACCTGATACTGAAACCAGTTTTCTCTTCCTAGGCAAAGATAGAACTATGTTTGTATATGTTAGGTACACCTATGTAAGGTATTATATGTATCGCTTGTAATCTTGGGAAAGAATACCATTGAATTGTAGACGGTGATATTGATGTAACATAGAATTACGCGCGTTACTGCACTTCGCCAGGTCTGTGCCGGCCCTAAGTGTAGCTTATTTTTTGTCATAACACAAGTGCAGACAAAAACTTGTATAATCTTCATAATCTCAGATGGAGAAGTGAAAAGAGAAAAATATTTTGAACATTTGACGTGAAAATTTAAACTTAATTTTGAAATTGTTTCACCGTGTTTGTCCTGCGACGAACTCAGTTTGCTGTAATTAAATTTTTAAAAACACCCTTGCGTGTCCAACTGGACTAACGAAATGAATTATTTTAATGAAGGGTCTCTAAGTCGCCTTTATTTTTGAACAAAAAATATTCAAGGTTTTCCGGAGTGTAGATGTATTGCTGTTAAGGTCGGGGCGGTCGTAATTTTTTTATTAATTGCCATCGCCAGTTGGGTACAGAATGAGGCAAAATGTAAGCAAGCAAGGCTTTGGGTCATGATTTTTATGTGGGTTATAATTTGTGCTAATAAATGTATGAGGCTATGAAAGTACGAGGACTGACTGGGTGTGAAAAGTGAACAACTAAATGCCAGAGAGCAATCTGACTGTTTATAATCTACAATGGCATTAAAATTACTTGTTTTATTCACAGAATCTAAAGACGACAAGGAGTTTTTAACCGACTTCAAAAAAAGGAGGAGGTTCTCAATTCGACGATATGTTTTTTTTTGTGTGTTTTTTTTATTTGAAAGAGTATACTCCCAAGGTGGTCCCATTTTAATTTAATAATAATAATAAATAATAAATTTATTGCTTCAAGAATAACAGATAAATAACCATTACGTAGAGGTATTACAAAGTAATCTTATAAACAATTGGTGAATTGGTAGGGCTTGCGTAGGTTGAAAAAATCTGTATACAAAACTGATAAACCCTGCCTCTTAAACTAGGGTATCCTGTATCTTAAGAGACAGTGTTCGGCTAAAGATTATTACATTTTAATTTTGCAACAAGCAGAGTGTGTCGATCTACCTTTAAGTTTATAGATGCTTACAGGTTAAAACTGGTTTAATGGATTAGTATGTAAAAATAAAAATTGTAGCCATGCAGTAAGCGTTTGTGTGTGTATGTGTGTGTGTATGTGTATGTGTGTGTGGGTGTGTGTATGTGTGTGTGTGTTTGTTAGTAGTATATTTGGGCGTGTGTATGCGAGTGCGTATGTTTGTGCATTTAGGTATTTTGGGAGATTTAAGATGAAATTTATGCGATGAAAGTAAGCAAAGATTCTGTTTCTGATTATTCCTGTTGAAGAAGCCAGTTTGTTAATTTCGATTTAAGTTCATTCTTATTAAGGTCTATTATGTTTAGTATTTTATGAATTTTTTTGTAGATGTATGTACTTAGTATATAATACTGGTGTTTAGCAAAGACTGTTTTGTGACTGGTGCCCAGTGGAACATTGGTGCGCTTGTTGGGATTAGAACGGGGGACAGAACGATGTCTTCTGAGAATGGATTGAAGCACATAAAGTTGCCGAACTGTTAGAACCCTACAGTTCAAATAAAGTTGTGAAGTAGGATAGCGGTATGGCTTACGAGTCATTACCTTGAGGATGGCTCGCTGAGCTCTTTCAATTCTCAGGAAGTTGGTTTTTGTTGCACCTCCCCAAACAACAATGCAGTAGCTGAGGATCGATTGGCACAAGGCGAAATAAACCATCCTTAATGTATCTAGGTCAGCGGCGCTTCTAAGGGATTTAAAAGTGTGGTGAAGATCTGGTGCTGATCTTCGGAGATATACAATATAACTCTTCAAAAATAGACGTGCAAATCTGTCGTGATTGATGAAATCGCTTGGATATTTATTGTTTATACAACATCATGACGTATCATCACGCCTGTATGCTCTGAGGGGTACGCAGATGTGTACAATATACCTAGATTTTGACAGTTAGGTATGTTAAGTTTCATTTATTGGGGATAAGTGGATAACCCTATTACCATGACATTTATTGTTAACAAATAACAATACAAAAATAAATTCATGGCAAATATTTGTATGGGAACAACTAAAAATGGAAAAATAAAAAAAAAAAAAACATAAAATAAAACCGACTTAAAAAAACACTAACCGGTGTAAAATAACTCTAAATTTGGAAGTCGGTGGCCCATCATGAATAAGACAAAACCACCGAAGCCACAGACTTCCTAATTTAGAGTTATTTTACACCGGTTAGTGTTTCTTTTTAAGTCGGTTTTATTTTTTGCAAAAAAGATTTTCTTTTAGACATACTGCATTTTGCACATCACTATTATTGTGTATCATCATTATATCAAGCATCAATTGCCGAACATAGGCATCCACCAGAAATTTTCACAACTACCGATTCCGCGCTGCCTTTATACCTCGACCTTTTACGATCTGAACCAGATCGTAAGTCCAAGTTGTGGCGGGCCTACGAGTACCTATGTATACTAGAAAAAAAGAAATTACATTTACCAACACAAGTTCTTGCTTGAGATAGCACATTAAACAGTTGGTCCCGGTTGCTTTCATTATAAGATCTTTGATAGCAGTTACGGGTAGTCAGAAGCTTGATAGTCTAATGACCAGTCTAATTATATAAATAGAATAAGTTAATAAATGTAAATATAAAATACTTAATAGGATATGAAACATTTTAAACTAAAAATAAATAAAGCGCTCTTCCTCTCGAGATATAAACAAAATTTGCTGTGCCCGACAGTGTCCATAATTGTTTCTATCTTTTATTTACCACATGTATACATGGATTTAGCAATAAACGATTTGATTTGATTTATAATTGTAGGTACTGTATTGCCCAGTAAGTATATCTTTAGTAGCTAAATAGGAAAAATCCATGTAAAAAACTTGTAGGTATTTAGGTAAATCTAACCGGAACATAGCTCAGAAAAGTTTTCACAAATGATAGTGATGCTCAATCTCCATCCTATTATGACTTCTGTTATTTATCTCCACTCGTCCTGGCCTTTTCCCAACAATGTTAGTGTCGGCTTACAATTTAACTGGATACAGTCCAAACTAGGACTGAATACCAGTGTTTTACATTGAGTGACTGCCTGTCGGACCTCCACAAAAAAAGAGATTTAAATACTATAGAGCGGGCATGTCAAGGAAATGTCATAGAAAAACTTTGATCCCATGTCTCAGTAACGCCATCTAGAATAATATATGAATATTGGAGCGGCAGCGGAGCGTACTACAAAAAACTCATAGACTTGTATCCAGCAGGACACACTTTTTCGGACAAAAATTTTGTTCGTGATGTCCGGTCTATAGGTATTGAATGTCTTTGTCCACAACCCAGTTGCTGGGTTCACGATAGCCCTTGGCTAAACTGGTTGTCAGATTCTCGGGCTTACTATCATAGATCTACAAATGACAGCCGGGACCAACGGCTTGACGTGCTTTCCGTGGCACGAAGGAGCCTTGATATGTATTATATGGTAACCCATCCACGGATAAATTTTCCACAAGCGTAGCTAAACTTTTAATCAACATGTGAGGCTTTTATTATACAGGGTGTCTCATTCAAATCGGTCAGTATGGGAAAGTCTGAAACTATAAGACATACGAAGATCTGTTCTGAGGAACCATGTAATCGATTTTAATAACAAGAAAAACTGCATTCATACTATTTAAAAAACCATCTGTACATATTGTAGTAATATTGTAAACATGGTCACTTCGAGCACCTACTAAAATAAATTAAAGTATGTGGAAACAATGCATTTTATTCATTTTAGACATCATGTTTCATACAGACATTTACTGCTTAGTACCTACACAATCGATATCTAAATAGAAATAGTGTAGGTTTTTTTTTCAAAACCACCGGGTTCGATTCCCGAACGGAGTACAGATGTTTTTTGAAATGTATGAATGCAGTTTTTCTTGTTATTAAAATCGATGACACGGTTCCTCAGAACCGATCTTCGTATGTCTTATAGTTTCAGACTTTTCCATACTGACCGATTTGAATGAGACACCCTGTATAGCCATAAGCTTTTCATGGTTACTAGTCCACACCCTACTATTTCATTATTAAAACAAACACACACAGTAACACAAACATAGAAAGTGCAACCGTGTGTGTAAATAAACAAAGGACTGAATACAACACGGCCTTTCGCTCTATTCCATCTTGTATTCCCAGGCTTCAACAACAAACCTAAGACTTACGAAAAAGCTTTTAAAGCAAGTTTCGACGGAATATATTTGTTGAGATCGATGGGTTTTATATGAATGGACTTGGGAGACCAATACTGATCTAGGATTGATAAATCTGATTTTATGTATTGTTTTGTTATTACATTTTTAAGCTCTGTGTATCTTATAATGAGAATTCTGTTGTATTTAATTCGAATATGTAGTAAGGTTTAGTTGCAGAAAATGTATTAAGGATTTTTGTGTTTATTATAGTAGGTATTGCAAAAAAAAAACAATTTGTAAAGCCACTTTTTGGATAACAGTTTCTTAAAACTCATAAAATCTACAAAAATACTTTTGCAACACAGAAATAAAATAAAATAAAATTTTACTTTTTGTTTACTTTCTTTTTTTTTATTTTAATTTTATTTTACTTTATTATAGATTTTACTATATTTAAGAAAAATATTTCAATTACAATGTAGGTTATGACAAAATAAATCTTAAGGATTAACAATAATTTATTTCACACTATCGCTTTTGTGTCGATTTAGGCAGTCATGTAGGATTTTAAAGAGGTGGTTTTGTTTTGTAACAGTAGCGCGTCAGTTAGTTTTGTTGCAATCTCTATACCAACAATGCAGTAGCAAATTGCTTGTGGAAAAGTATCTTTTGCAATTTATGCATGATTATGATCCATTTTATATTTCAATAACATTATGTTACTCTTTTTTATATTTGCACTCCGAAATAAAAGGCAGAATTTAAGATAAATTTTATGTACCTATTTTCATAACCTTCTCTGTCTCATTAAGGCAAATAAATAACTGTTGGTTTTAATGTAACATCGCTCTTCACAGGTTTACACTGACGTGAATTTAATGGTACATTAAACAACAACGTGTTTATTTATACGCAGCCTGTATACAAATTCTTTTGTCAACTGTACACAGGTAAGACGTACTAAATTAAACAAACTTCGGAAGAAAATTTACTTAAATTATTACGAAACAAAAGGTTGAAAACCTTATCAATTCCCAGTACACGTATTCATGTAGGTGAAATTTATCGTAAGTCACGTGTACTGTACAATCTTCTTTGTACTTCAACGTACAGTTTTTGGTAATATCAAAAGAGATTCCCGGCAAGAGGCATAATGAAGTTCTTATGTAAGTTCACAATCAAGTCCTTAATGTAGTTAAGTTATAGAAAATTCACGTAACTTAATATTTAATCATTTTGAACGAAGTTTATTGTTAGGAAATTCAAGTCTTAAGAGGAAAGTTCCAAGTATTTAGTTATAACAATGAGGGGCAACTTTGTGTTGGTACTTTTATGCGAATTTTAATAATGTTGTGGGGAATTTTGGTTTTGGAAAATGTTTTGCTACACAGGGTAACGAGAGGATATTGAACATGAGTTGGTTAAGAAAAGAAAAAGAAAACGGTTAACGGTTACTGGTTACTGACTGAAATGTAAGTGTACCTAATCTAGGTACACCTCTGCATTTTTTAAAATTTTCTTTTCTATTTTTTTTTACTTAATTCTTTTATTTATTTTTACTTTTTGTCTGGTAGTTTGAGTTCTTTATGGGACCAACCCAAATGGTCTCTGTAGTCTGTGGTGGTTCTTTGATATTGTTCGTTAGCACGTGGAGCTCCTCAAGTTCAGAGTTTACTCACGATTACTGACAAATGCTTGCACTGACTGATCTGGTCCCCTTATATCTGTGTGGTTCTTTCCTCAAAAGACCATCTCAGATACTAATATGCATGGATTTGACCAAGATAATGTCTGGACTTTAAAAAGACCATCTTGGACACTAATCTCCATGGATCTTACATGATTTGACCAAGATAATGTCTGGACTTTTAAAAAGACTACAACCTCTGAGTTTCTTTTGGTGTTTCTTTCTCAGAGTAGTCAGGTAGTGAAACTCCGATCTTATCTACTAGTTAAAAAAAATGACGTGTAAAAGTGTTTGTGAAAACCTATTTACAGAAATAAATATCATTTATTATTTATCTGCGTACCTTAATACAGAACAGAAATCATAAAAAAATGGTTTGACTGATGCGAATATAAAAAGGTTTTAGCTGTTGCTACATTCTGGGTTACGGCCTCTGTGAATGTTTGATTAAAACTAAAGGTTAGATTATGTACCGGCCAGCACATCAAGCTACCCCAACGTATCAAATTTCCTTTTTCAAACAGTTGTGTGTTTAAAATTTTTTTAATACTTCAAGCACACTAATGTACAGAGGCGGAATTAATGCCATAGGCATTTTCTACCAGTCAACCTTTAGGTGATGCAGAAAAAATCAGTGGTAGGTGCAATTAAAAATGAAAAAAGTAAAAGAAATCAAAGAATACTAATACACAAATTAATGGTAATATTTTAAACTAACGTAACATCTATTCACATCAAACAATCAGGTAGTTCTGAACAACGGCATAAGAAACTTTAATATCCCAGTCTTGTAGACATATTGTATAAACACATAGGCTGTGTTATCGCGATCTTTTCGCCTAGTTAACACTACAAGAGTCGTGAAGACATCGGTTTGTATCTGAAGTGCTCGTTACATCGATAGAAATAGGAGCTCGAGTGATACAATATGTCGCATTTGTCGTACAAGTCTCGGTTAAAAAAGGAGGAAGACAGTTTGTTGTCGCCGATTTTGATTTCATGCACTATCGTTATTGCATCTACATTTTATTACTTTTTTAAACTGTTTCAAAGGTCTTTTTATTGGTATTTTTTTTTACAATTATATACTAGGCTACTATTATTACCTATTTCGTATTACTGAGCTGACTAGCTAAAAATAATTTGCTTGTTTGACGTGTAAACATGTTGGAAAAAACCGAATTAGCAGAAAAAAATAATAATAATTATTGTTTATTATTTATTATTGTAACTATTTCCTCCTACAATGTCTGACTCTATTATGTAATCTATATCTAGGCATGACTAAAAAGTGTCTTTCAGTAAGAATAGTTAAGCTATTTTCTTTCTTGTCTACTTAGGCAGGGACATAAGCTATCTCCTGGTGCCTTCAATGTCTCTTGCAAAATACCGGTCCTTAAGGCGGTTAACACTCTGCCACGCATCACGCTGCTTGTTGCGTGTCTCTGAACTGAAATGAACGCGCGTGGATGCATTTTCTGTGTGTTGGACTGTGCGTGTTTTCCATACAAACGGAGATACTTACAAGCAACGGAAGAACACGCATCCACGCGCTACGCTGCATCATGCGGGGCAGTGTGAGAATCGCCTTAGATGCGCATATTGAGACACTTGCGCAGGTTGTATGAATCTTACCGTTACCTCGCGCATGTACCAAAGCAAGCCACCCATGCAACTAACCCGCGTACTCTGTGGCGCTCGCGGGTCACTTGTGCATGTAACTCGTGACAACGAGCAAATAACTTGTGCGTACTGCTTGCGCAAGTAGCCCAGGTCTTTACTTGCTCCAGTTATTTGCGTTATGTACAAGTACAAGGGAGTAACTCGAACAAGTAGCTTGCGCATATTACTCACGCGTTTAACCCGCATCCTTTCTTGCTCCAGCTACATACACCTTATAGAAGCACCCTAACTCTCAAAGATACATTAAACGCGTACAGCGATATACCTAAATAAAGATTCCCAAAAGACTAACAAATAAACTATTGTGTCGTAGGGTTGTAACAAAACATGCCTTTGGCCTTTGCATATTTTATGTGGAATTTCCTTGTAAAACTCCGCGATCACCTCCAGAACAAGTCTAAACGTGTTTTTTTGATTAGTGATGGAAAAACGTCATAAATAGGATAAGTTTCCCTAGCACCTCCATTTTTACCTCCATCAACCAAGTCCTATATCTCTAGCAGGAACGCTGAAGCAAACGTAACGCCGCCGCCGCCGCCGTGCCGATGCAACGTACGATTTGAAAATCACCACTACTGACTAGAATCTTGTACCAATAAACTACTATGACTACTCTTTTTTGAATATATTATCACGATCGTTTTTTTATATTCTTTTCATAATATGAACACAATATAATAATAACACCATTTTTACTGTGAAGGCTTGTAATTAGCATTTTGGTTATGTTTTTGTTATTATATTGTGTTATTATTACAAAAACCCATAGCTAAATACCTTAACCTAAAAACACATACTAATAACACTTTTGTTAGTAAAATCTTATTAAACTATACTCACTTCACTAGCACGAAGTTATGTGCGTTCTTGCGAATTTGTCCGCGGAAGCGACGGAACACCACATCCTGCGGCCATAAACTTTCAATATTTATAATCAGTTATGTATTATCTATAGATGATAATTTTTGTGTAATATTTCATTAATGTAAACCAAATAGTTTTTAAATGTCACAATCGTTCAATTTAGCAGTCGATTATGTGAAGAATTCCTCAAAATAAAAATCAAATGTCATTTACTCAAATTAGGCAAGGGATCAGCATTTTTTTAACGTTAAAATTTACAAAACATAGTTTCTCAAAACGCCTCCCTTCACCACTTCCTGGTAATTTTACTAGGAAGAAGAAGTAGTACCTCATTGTTATCTATAAGTACACAAACAAAACTCAGAATGTAAAAACCTAAAAATAACTGAATAAATAGAAGGGCATGCTAGGGCTACTAGTTCGTGTTCTTTATTAAGTTTCACCTCCGCGCTTGCCTTCGCTAAGATGGCTCCCGTAACATCCCTAGTGCGTTACGTTACAAATAGTCGATAGAGGAAAATAGTCATTAATTAGCAACTGTACTAGTCGCAGACGTACCTGAGGGTGTGGCGGCTATTAATCACTCGATGGACTGATAGCCTGATAGACTGATAGCCTGATGGCTGATAGTAGCAACTCTTTGCGATCGCTGCGTGTTGCCGCTTGATTGATTGATCGGACTTTGTGTCTATCAATATTTAGTGATTATTATAATAGTTACTTTAGGCGAAATAGGACACCTTCCTATTAAACTGTTCTGAATAAAAAAATATACACCTGGCTAGTCAATATAAATGCTCATTCACTACTAACGATTACCTTAGCCTTACAAATAAAAAAAAAATATGTAATTGTGTAAAAAATAAATTGTTTAGTTTAAAATTAGTTTTACATCGTATGTACATAATGTTAAGTTAAGTTTCACATACCAGAATGGTCAATATGAGGATCCATCATTAATACTTTTGTTTACCATCTATGTACCCATATTATGTGAATTAATTATATTGATTTGTTTTGATTAGGTTTCTGATGTTCCAGTATGAATAACATCACAATAAGGACACTTGGTTATTTCTCAAGTGGTTTTTAATTTCGGTATCTTTCCAGTATCAGACTAGTGACCCTGTTTCTGGCTATAAACTATGTTACGTAACTGTTGACACAATTTTTTAACGTGTTCAGCGTCAGGGTCACTCGGTCGATGCTCAACGCCGACCACCTGTATGTGTATATATTTAGAATTGTCATAATGGAGTCATATATTGTAGAAACGTTCTGTCTGTAAGATAAAAAGTAGCCTATGTCATCCGGGAATAGTGTAGCTTTCCATTCGTGCAATAATTTTTAAAATTGGATCATTAGTTCCGAAGATTACCCCCTACATACAAACTTTCAAACAAACAAATTTTACCTCTTTATAATATTAGTATAGATATAGACAAGCACTTCACTCGCGACTTCGTCCGCTTACATTTCAAACTTTAACATTGGCTCAAACTTTATTATTAGCAAAAAAATTTTCAAAACTGGTACAGTCGATTCAAGGATTACCCGCTTCAATCTCACAAGCACACACTCCTTTTCTGTATAGACTATTAGCACGTTTAAGTTTAAGTTTCTTCCCGATTTATTCCTTCATGATCAACATAGAAAGTAGTTTCTACATCTGGATTTCAAGAGCCACATGATTGTGAACCCGCAACCTCGTATAAGAGAGCAATGACAAACGGATCTTCTTAAAATTTGTTAATTGCAGTTAAAGGTCTTTAACAAATTGTGTTAATACCAATTATATAACGAATTTAAATCATTTAGAGGTATAAGAAACAGGGTGTAAAGTTCCTTATCCCCTATAGAAAAGGGAGGATCCTCGGACCAGACGGGTGTTGTGTCTGGTGGGCTAACTACTGCCCGACGGTTGTTGTCGGGAACTTGTATACGTTTAATCGCGCGGATAGCTTTAACAAGGCAATGTTATATCAGGCGTCAGTAATTGACAACATTTCAAAATTTTAAATTAAAAAAAAAATATTATTATTATTATTATTATGAGCCTGTGGTGTCCCATTGCAGGGCAAAGGCCTCTCTTCCATTCTTCCACTCCTTCCTGTCTTCAGCCACTTTTGGCCAATCCTTCAAAAAGGAGTCCAACTCGTCACGCCATCTCCTTCTGGGCCTGCCGCGTCGCCGGCTCCTGCTGTCAAAAAAAACAATAATAAAAGTAAATCCAAAACTAGAGGACCCATATTTTTATACTTATCATAAACTTATCATTCTAATTTTAACTTTGAAATTCGGTGTATTCTAAAAAGACGTAAGCGCCAAATGACGTCATTCATACGGTGGAATGGCGATACATCCTTTGCTTTACTGTGATACGTCAAAAAAAAACTGTTACTTAGATGTCACTGTCATTTATCAGTTGTCAATGCCATACATTGACATTAGATTTGTCTTGTTTGACATGAGATATGTCTTGTTTGACATCAGATTAGTCTTGTTTGACATTAGATTAGTCTTGTTTGACATTAGATATGTCATGTTTGACGGTTTTATCTTAAAAATTAGCTTGCTTACGCCAACCACATACCACCTTTATCTTTTTTCTCGGAAACTAGGCAATAAAAAAAATAAAAAATATATATTTGAACTCGACATACAAAACTAAAGAAACGGTATTTTTGTTTTAGGGTCATGTCAATTTTGAAATGTTGTCAATTCGTATGTGGCGAGATAATTGTTGCTACAATCACATAAGTCACAATCATTAATAAGTGTAAATAGATAATGCAATGCTTTATTATAATGTGGTGACGGTAAATTAATGGAATTGGTGATGATTTCTTTTATGTCGAAGTTAATATTATTATTCTAAAAGTATCATACAGTTACACACACAATATTTTCTTTATAAATATTTTTTTTCTAATTCATGAAAAATTCAAGTTACGATTGGCACTTTTGTTTAATATCCAAAGATGCGTAGTAGACGCCTACGACACTACCCGTTTATAAGGTTTTAGTTTAATGAAAAACGGGTACTCCCTATTTAATTCTAGGTGGCTAAGCACTTACTAGCAAGGCTCTTAATTAACTTTGTAATAATACTTAGATTACCAAGAAAGGTATCATCATACCTTTCCCAGAAGTATTATGTTTTAAGGTTAGTTTCGCGATAAGGGATTATTTCCTTAATGTAATCTTTTACGTGGGTGATCAGTAAAATATGGGTACCTATAGAGAACAAAAATAACCGAGAAATAATTTTTGTCTTATAATTATTTTACTTTTCTATTTGTCTATTATGTATGTATTATCTTACTTTATTTTTAGTGTGGTTTGTGACTATAGACCTGCGACTTGGGCTCACTCACGCTACTCAAATACACTTCTGGACACATCTATTGGCCCACCTTAGAGTTTAGGTTTCGATGGCCCCTACCGAAATATGATTGCTAGATTGAACAAAAACTATTGATGCAGTTTTAAACCTGATACATTTTACCATCTTTTTCGATCGTATTGTTTTAAATTTGAATTCAGAATACCATACGGCATGGAGCTACGCCTAACAAGTCGGACATGCGCCTTGTTAAAGGCTATTGATTTTTGAATAAAAAACATCTTTTATCAAATAAAGGTTTAATTTAATAACGCGTGTTGCCTCCATGGGCATCTACCACAGCTCTCATACGATTAGGCATAGAGTTTATCAACCGCTCTATGAAATTTTGAGGGATCATCGCCCATTCCTCTTCTATGGCAGTTTTCAACTCCTGCATCGTCTGGGCAACTGGCTGACGAGCCCTAACACGTCTTTTTAGCTCGTCCCACATGTGCTCAATGGGGTTCATATCTGGGCTTCTGGCTGGCCAGTCCATAACTGTGATGTTCACATCCCGAAGACATTCCCTGACGATGCCGGCCGCATGGGCTCTTGCATTATCATGCATACAAAGGAAATTTGGGCCCACATAGTCCGCGTATGGTATCACGTGAGGTTCTAAGCACTCACGAATGTACTTTTCAGCATTTAATGTTGGCAGCCGTGGTCCTGTAACAACCTCAAGTTGAGTTTTGCCGCTCGCGGATATACCGCCCCAGACAGTCCATGAGCCACCGCCATAAGCAACCCTCTCTTCAAAGCAGCATTGTGCGAAACGCTCTCCCTTACGTCGGTAGACCTTTTTCCTTCCATCATTGCCATGTAACACAATTTTAGACTCATCAGAAAAGAGTACACGGCTCCAATCTTGCTGTGTCCAATTTAAATGACTGCGTGCGAAATGAAGGCGCGCTGTTCGGTGGGCACGCGTTAGTTTGGGCCCATTAGCTGGCTTGTGTGGTACCATATCGCGTTCTTTTAACCTTCTCCAAACAGTACGAGCACTCACAGATACTCCGTGGAAGTCGCGAAGTTGGTTTTGTATCTCAATGGAGGTAAGGTGACGATTTCTCAAGCTGGTCGTCACGATGAATCGATCCTGCCTTTCAGTTGTGACCTGAGATCGTGGCTATCCTTGGCGACGAACAAAGCCGCCAGTCTCTAGTTAACTCCGATAAACATTCCACCACAGATCGACATAAATTAAGTTGAGCACTCACGTTTCTTTGGCTGTGTCCGGCCTATATAAGTGCCACAGCTTGGGCGGCGACTTCAGGTGAAGTATCCATTGATTATTGCTAGAACCTCACCTTAATGTTAAGAATAAGTAATGTTTGTTGCAAAACCAAAGATATCAATCACTTTTTCAAGAATTAAATCCAAGTAAACCAATAAAACCAAGTTTTCTTAGTATTCGATTGTTTGATATCAACAAACAGGCTCCAAATTGTCTTTTGTTTCTTTAAATTCTGTGTTCGAAATTCAAAAAAAGACTATTGAATGAAATTGTGAATGTGCCAGGTTCAAAACTGCATAAATATTTTTGCTCGACCTAATATAAAATTTTAGCTAGGACCAAACGAAACTGACAGTCAAAGTCAAAGTCAAAGTAATTTATTTGTATAACATAGGTAAAAAGTATATGACTTGGTGACAATATCAAATTCTATGTTTATCACTATGTTTCACCTAAAAGGTGAAAATACAAGGTGGGCCAATAGATGTGTCCAGAAGTGTATTTCTAAGACATACTAGTTTCCTAACGATATTTTCCTTTACCGTTTTTGAAACAAATGATATACGCACATGAATCTAAAATGTCTAAGGGTCACATACCAGACCGCTAGGCACACCATATCACTGTTTTTTACTGTTATACAGGGTGGGGACAGCCCTCCTCAAACTGATAGGGTGCATTTAGCTCCTGATTTTGAATCTTAATCCACCGAAATTTTTCTCAGGAAAATTTTCGTTTTTTTATCGTTTTTTCAGGTTTTTCAGTTTCATTTCAATGTATAATAACATTCTCTGCAAATAGCACTCCATTTATATAAATAATACGGCTAAAACAAAAAAAACCAACAATGGATGTTGAAATACTCTAACGAACGACTTGACGGGGCGGGCACCCGAAGGCTCGCTGCGTGCATTTTCCCACGGTTAAAATACATTGCGTATGAGGAAATAAAACAAATCAAGTTTATTGGATTCCCATAGCGTTCCTGAAATATTTTTTTGTACCGGTCATTTTAGTATAATATTATACTGAATTCACCCACTCAGTCTGAGGAGGGTTGTCCCTTACAGACTGTATACTTATTTGGTTCAATATGATACACATATTATATACTTGTTTAAAAACTGACAGATACTAAATTAACATCTCTAATATACATTAATTTTAAAATATGTAGAATGTATTTTTTCTTAACTTAGTAATTTTGGTTTGTATGTGTTACTTAATTCAATTTAAATTATTGATATTGTTGCACCTATGATTTTATACCGTTAAGGTAGACCTGGTAATGACTCTTCCTGACATTATTATCTCTTTTCGGGCATTTTACTAACAAAAAGTGACGGTTATCATGAACTAAGTTATCTGATCTATAATGTAAAAATGAGCCGCTAAATGTGTTGCTATGCGCAAATCTTGAGAACAACTGGACCAATTTCGCTAGTTTTTTATTTTAAATATTCCTTGAAGTACGAGGATGGTTCTTACGCCGAGAAATTAAAAAAAATAAATAAAAAAAAGTAAAAAAAACAACACTTTTCTATACTTACGTACTGAAATGTTCACTATTTATAGTACGTTCGCGTTAAGAATGCAGTAAAGTCATCATTATCCGTCGGCCTAGCCCCGCCCCCTAACCAATCAAATCTTTTTAAATTCATTTTTATAAATCCAATAAACTCAATCTTTTAAAATATAATTTGTTTGAATTTAACACTACTGTGGAATACACCTTTATCTTGCAGTTGCACTGCATTTTATAAAGAGGTCAGAGTGGGAACGAATACAGAATTGAAGGCAATTCAAGTTACGGATCGGAAGAAGTATCTTCATGTTTGGCGACTGCATCCGGATACCACTCTTGAAACCATAGCTGATCACGTGAAAAATGTATGTGACTCAGATATTCAAATTAAAGTTGATAAAATTAAACACAAAATAGAGAGAGATTATTCGTCGTTTGTTATTGGAGTACCGGAAAAGAGTTTTGATAAGCTGAACCAGGCCGAAGTGTGGCCAATGAATGCGGAATTTAGTGAGTGGATTTGGTTTCGGAACTCAAATAGAACAAACCCAAGCATATTATAGCCATAACATCGAAATATTCTATCAAAACGTCAGAGGTCTACGAACTAAATTGGATGAATTCCGAACCAACATTGAGGCATTGGGTTTTGATATATGTGCTATAACAGAATCTGGTTGCAATAATTCCATTGCAGATCCTGAAATAATACCTTCGGGTTATCAGATATTACGTTGCGATCGAGCGGATGGTCGGAAGCAGGGAGGAGCGTTTTTAGTGGCCACACACCAATATGAGCTGCGACAAGTTCAAATAAAGGACACGTCGATAGACACCTGCATTTTTGAAATGGTTAGTGCAACGGTATATTTTAAAAATAGATTTTTGTTTTTATGTTGTGTCGTTTACATACCACCGGGGAGTTCTGAGAATGACTACTTGACTTTATTTAGATTAATAGAAAAATTATGTGATAGATATAGAGAAATAATTGTTATTGGTGATTTTAATTTGTTTTCGTGTCCTGTAAATGTTAAAAATTATTATGAATATTTTGTGGCCTATTGCGAATTCACTCAAAGCAACACAGTGCCAAACTATCTAGGGCGACAGTTGGATTTGGTTCTGAGCACAGGTTTTAGCGGGGAGGTGTCGGTGGTGGCGGCCGACGACGCGCTCGTGCCTGTCGACGCGCATCACCCGCCGCTCGCAGTTAGCGTGTACTGTGCGCGCTCGCTCCCCGTACCCGCCGCTTCCGTGTCGCCGCGGCAGGCGCCTTTACCCGGTGACAGCGACAGTCTCGCAGCACATAGTGTTAGGCCTCAGTGGAACTTTTATCGAGCCGACTATGAGATGTTATATTCAATGCTGACTCACGCTGATTGGAGTGTAATTTACGAAATGCACGAGTTGGAGGATATGTTGAATATTTTTTATGATAAACTGAGTGATATTTTAGATAGTAACGTTCCCCGAAAAAAGCTTAAGCGTGAGAATTCCCGATACGTTTATCCCGAATGGTACACTGCAGATATTATAACAGATATAAAGAATAAAGCTAGATGTCACAAAACATACAAAAAAACGAAGTTGGACAGTGATTATTTAAAATTTTCGATTTACAGAGCTCGTATTAAAAAATCTATAGAAATAGCACACATAGAACACAAGTTTAAAATACAAAATCAATTTTTAAAAGATCCAAAATCATTCTGGCAGTATATTAGGTCGAAACGAAGTAGGTTAAACAGGCAAGTTATCATAAAGGATGGTCAACATCTTTCGGATGAGGAGAGTGCTCAACAATTTGCGTCTTTTTTTGAATCGGTGTATAATAAAGAGCGGCCACAACTGGAGGCGCGGGCGGCGGAGGCGGAGGCGGAAGCGACCAGTGCGCGAGTGCATATTGCGAACCTCAGTCTTCAAGACGTAAGGGAAGCGCTCATAAAACTTAAGCCAAAGCGCTCATCTGGCCCCGATGGAATTCCAGCTTTCCTTTTTCGAGACTGTGGCAGGGTACTGGCGGAACCCTTGCGTCATATATTTAATACTTGTTTAAAACAAGAAACGTTTCCGCCTAGATGGAAAATCACCCGAGTGATTCCGGTTCCCAAGGGCAAGTCAGGTACGGATGTCAGTGGCTACAGACCGGTGGCAGTGTTGTCGACACCTGCAAAAGTGTTCGAGTCTGCCATCCAACGATGCGTGCAGGTTCAAGTGAGCGCACAGCTATCGGACGCGCAACACGGGTTCCGGCCGGCACGCAGTACTGCCACTAATTTGCTTAACTTCATGGCGCGAGTGGTACCGGCTGTCGATGCTGGTGTGCAGGTAGACGTGGCATATTTTGATTTTAAGAAGGCGTTTGATACCGTTGACAATGACGTACTGCTAATGAAGCTGGCAAAAATTGGCTGCACACCGCACCTCTTACATTTCTTCGCCAGTTACTTGAAAGACCGACAGCAGTACGTTGACTTCAACGGATTCGAATCAGAGCCATACTACACCAGGTCAGGCGTGAGTCAGGGCAGCAATTTGGGTCCTCTCGAATTTATTTTAATGATAAACGACCTGCCAGGCGTAGTCAAACATAGTTTATGTTTATTATTTGCAGATGACCTCAAATTGCTGCTTGAGGTAAAGGGTGAGTCGGACTGTGAGAGATTGCAAGAAGATATAGATAGAGTGGTAGAGTGGAGTTATAAAAATAAACTTTATTTCAACACGGAAAAATGCTCAGTGATGACATTCTCGCGCGCGAAGACTCCTTTTGCCTACAAATATAAAGTAGAGGAAGGGCCGATGCAGCGAGTGTCTCAAGTACGAGATCTAGGGGTTCTGCTTACACCAGATCTAACTTTTCGGGAGCATATTGTTAAAATTTGTAAAAAGGCGTACAGAAACCTGGGATTCGTCTTGAGACAGTCGCAAGGATTCACCAACGTTACCACCCTCAGGGTGCTGTACGACGCTTTGGTAAGGAGCCACCTGGAACACAGTGCGGTGATTTGGGCGCCTCATGAAGCGAAATACATTACAATGCTGGAGCGAGTGCAAAATAAATTTACAAGACACTTGTATTTCAAACTTTATGGGGTGTACCCATTTTACCCACTGATGTATCCTACACTGTTTGTGCTGGGTATGGTGAGGTACAACGAACTTAGAGTGCGCCGAGATTTTACACTCGCGATGTATGCACTAAAGCTCCTGCGTGGAGTAGCACACAACCCGGGTGTGTTGCGTCATCTGCAGCTGTGCGTGCCAGACCGGTACGTTTGGCGGCGGCGACGACCGCCACTGCTGGCCGTGCCTACTGCTAAAACCAATCTGCTGACAAAAACACCCCTCACTCGAACAATATGTGCTCTCAATGAAGTTCACGAAAGGATGGACTTATTTGAGTGCAATTTGAGTGAATTCGCAAGGGTTTTGTTAAATTTTGTTAGTTACAATTAATCTTTGTATAGTTTAAGTTTTTAATAGAATTTAAGTAGTCTTTTTTGTTTGTATTATTATTTTTAAGTTTAGATAAAGTAGTTTTTTTTATTTTTTATTAGATATTAAGTATATGCATATTTTGTACTTTGTTTGGGTGGAAACCACTGTCGAATTGGGGACACCTGTAAAGACTGTAGGTTTATGTTTAATAAATAAATAAATAAATAAATAAATTTTTACTGCATTCTTAACGCGAACTATAGGTCAGTATTAAGGTTAATAATAGGAGAAACAAATAACACTAAATATTGTATATGTTTGTAGCAGGCGTCCGCGTCTTCACTCCGCGGCGGTCGGTCGGGCAGTGCACCCCCCCCCCCAGCGACTCCGTGCGTGCGATGTTCGAGACGACAGAGTTATACACCACTATTATAAATGTATATACACTACACGTACAAATGGTCGTAATAATACTTGCAAGTCAATTTAAACTTTAATACCATACCATAAAGTAAAATATGAAAAAAAAAATGCTTGGAATATTAGTAAAAACTACAATTATTTCGCTTTTCCTTAGAAACTATTCCTACCTGTCAAACATTAGATGTTCATCCTGTCGTCGGTACGGTACAGTCCTCTCAAATTAAAGAACGTGTTTAAATAAGGATTTTGAATTGAAAACATACATGTAAAATATTGGGATTATTGCGTATTTTGATTTAAAAAATACGAAAAGTTAAATAGTATTGAAATGACACCGGATCAATTGGATTATTTTTGGTTGTCAATTTATGCGTACGTTCTGAAAATTTTGTTACTAAACTTAGAAAGAGGTTTTATGAAGCATAAAAAAGTCTTATATTTCAGAAATCAATTCACGTAATTTATAATGACGACAGAGACGAACTTCAATAATTATTTGGAAAAAGAACTGTTTTTACTGTTCGGACTTCAATTTAAGAAAAAAACTAAACCGGGAAAACTATATAAATTGTATGTAACATAATAATAATAATAATAATAATAATAAACTTAGCACGCACGCACGCACGCATAGGCACGTAGCGCAGTAGTTCAGTTTAAAATTATGGATTTAGTATTTTTTTAATCAATGCATTTCAGTAAGGTAGTTAGGTTAGGTAGTTAGGTTAGCTATAGGATAGGTATGGCAAGTTAGGTTAGGTTATACATATATACATATTGTCATTTTAATTCTATCGAACACAAAACTTGTTTACACAGATTTTATGCTCAAAATAACATGAAAAAATGTAAGTGCTACAGTGCAACAATCACATAAAGGTAGTCTCCGCATGCATAAAGAAGATGTACGGTTTAATATTAATCGAGTCTTAACTAATAACTTATATTTCTTATATACAATAATACAAATGATAAGAAAACAATGAAACAATAAATAATAAGAAAACAATAAGAGGGAAAAAACTATTTAGCAAGATGCTTAAAAAAGTTAGCTTTTAGTTTACCCAAACTTTTAAAGTGCAAATCAACTTCATGACTGCAGCCAATCACAACCCTGCACAATCTCGAAAAGGGGGAATTGGCACTCTGGGTGCCAATTCCCCCTTTTCGAGATTGTTTCGACCGTTCTTCTCTTCTTTGATAAAACCCCATATGCAGCAATGCTCACACAACCACACATCACATATACACAATCCTGTCACACAAACACTATGGGCTATTTGACAACATTTTAGTTTTTAGTCCCTCATCTAGATGAGGGACTAAAAACTAAAATGTTGCCAAAAAAAAAGAAAAAAAATATATGAATATGTGTGTGTATGTGTGTTGAATATTTTCTTGTTATCTAGATAACAAGAAAATATTCAACAATAAATAAATAGAATATTTTACAATACAATATTTTTACAATATTTATTTATTTTTATTTATTTTTTTTACAATATTTTTTTTTTCTTTTTCAAATTGATGGAAAACTGCTTAGATTATGCGCATTAAACTTGAAGAGTGGGGGCTTGTAACGTCATTAGCTAGCATAATCTGTACTGGCTAGTGACGTCGTGCGACATTTTAACTCAATGTATCGCTGTTATTTTTTGATTACGTGAAAAAAGAAAAAATACTTATCAAATATTTTCTTGAAATCTAGATGAGGGACTAAAAACTAAAATTTTGTCAAATTATTTGACAAAATTTTAGATTAAAAAATTAAAAAACTAAACTTATAGCCCATTTATACATTATATCAAATCTCTACATTGGCTGTGTAAACAACTAGGTATTAGTAAAAAAAATGTCACGTTTGAATAATATAAAAAAGAAGCTGGCTCCTTAGATACTGGTCTGCGTACCTAGTTTAGGAGCTCGGGAATTTGACAATAGTTTTGACTAAACTGTACAAAGTAATCATTCTCTATGCCATGTTATGTGTTTGCTTTTGTTAACTTGTTTTGATGTCAGTTGTCAATCTGTCATTTACTTTTCTCTAATTTTGTGTCTGGGATTTATTTATTTCTGTAAAACCTTAACTATATTATACAAACACTAAAAAAAAACAATAACTAAAGCTTACTAAAAATAATTACAAAGCATCAAAAAATTCCTCTGCATCGCTGCCAGCTTATAACTTGAAAATTTTGTTCTCGGCTGAATAGCCATAGTGTTGTTGCCCACCATTTTTATACGTTCGTGTAAGGTGGCAGCACTGTTTCGCTAATTTCCTGTTAATGGTGGCCTTGCTGTGCAATCCTTTTGATTTACCAAATAAAATGAAATTACAAAGATTTCTCAGTTTTATTCAACAATAAACCCTAACTTTTAATGTACAAAAATATAACTTATTATTTCTATTGGTTAAAGAAGTATTAAAATCGTTTCCGTAGGTACTACCTACAGAGACACAAACTCTTAAACTATATCGCTATATAATAGTAGTATAATTATAATTATGTACTAAAATAAAATTATCACCCAGACCATTCTCCTTTTGAATCAACGGTCCCGTCTCAAATTGGTCGATAGAACAACGTTATCTCTAAAAACGTGTCAAATTTATAATATTATAATACTCGCAAAATGGGAACTACTCTGATATCAATTATATTTTCAGTCGATGAAATGGAATTCCGATGTCTCTTCCACAAACGCCATTAATGAAGAGTTAAGGTTGACGTGTTAACAGTTGATATGTTTGAAATATCTTTTATGTATTCACGGAAGCTTTAGCTTTATTAATATTGACAATTCTATAAATGTCATTAACTTTTTTGTTTACTCAAACAAGTTAGAAATAATCTGAAAAAATGTTCTAGTTTATAAAATTCTCGTGTCACAGTGTTCGTTACAAAACTCCTTCGAAACCGTTCCACTGATTCTTATAAAATTAAATAATAAAACGAATAAATTGATTTCAATTGATTAATTTACTAAAGTGTCCAAAAAACGAGATAATTCTAATTAGAAACTCTTCGGAAATTATTATGTACCCAAAATTTTCATCAGAAAACTTAACCCCTTACTGCATGAATTATGATCGAGGTTAATAAAAAAAGTTTTTTTCGTAGAAACGTGTTTATTTATCTTTATTGAACATAAATCAGCCAAAAGAAAAAAAATACTATTATTATTTATGAAATTACATGAAAGAGCCATATCTGGCTTCGTATGCATTCTAGTGAAAATCAAGTAAGGACATATCTGGCTTTGTATGCATAGCTGTTACATTTTGTGAAAATCTTTGAAGCAGTTCCGCTTGTCATTATAGCATAAAAAGATCTTGCATTTTTTCACATTTTGTGTAACAGCGTAACTTCGAGCAGTTTACACAATTGACGATTATTTTTTACCCAGACAGGAAAGTGGTCAATTCTGTCAGTCCGTACAGACGTCAGTGGCATAGGCTTGATGTCTGGCTGGTGCTTTCCGGGGTTTCTGAGGATATTGGAGAATCAGGCATACTTGATGGAGTGCCAGTTCGGCTCAATGGAGTTCCAGCTCTTGACGTCGTCGGTGTTCCCAGAAGGCTGGCTGGAC